>JANBXA010000726.1:50795500-52116500 GCA_030556225.1 Cricetiscus sungorus | reverse complement strand
TCTATCCAAATACAAAAGAACATACTTTCTTCACTGTTTCACGTTGAAATATCTCCAAAATCGAACTAATACTAGGCGACATAACAAACCTCACCAGATCCAAAAAGTTTGGAATAGTCCTGTGTATCGTATCAGACCACCATGCTTTAAATTTGGATTTCAAAAACAACACAAATTGCAGAAACTCTGCAAAGTCATGGAAACTGAACCATGTGCAATTTTGTCATACCTGGGCCAATGAAGAAATAAAACAATTAAGGACTTCCTAAAATTCAATGAGAATGAGCACACAACATACCTGAACTTATGGGGCAGCTTAGAAGAGTGCTACGAAGGAAATTCATTGCACTAAGTACACTTTTGAGAAAACGGAAGATAATCACATTAGAGAATAACAGCATAACTGAAAGCATTAGAACAAAAAGAAACAAACTCACCACAGATGAGTAGACCCCAGGAAATAACAATCAATTTGATGGCTGAAATCAATAAAGTAAAAATCAGGGAAACAATACAAAAAAAATCAATGCAACAAAGAGTTGGATTTTTGAGAAAATCGACAAATACACAAACCTTTATCCATACTAACTGAAAAGCAGAGAGAAATCATGCAAATTAACAAAATCAGAAACAAAAAGGGGGACATAACAATGGACATTGAGGAAATCCAGAAAATTTTTAGGCCATACTTTGAAAACCTGTTCCACAAAATTTGAAAATTCAAAGAAAATGGGCAAATTTGTGGATAACTATCACCAAAATTAAGTCAAGAACAAATAAACAATGTAAATATACATATAATTGCTAATGAAATAGAAGCAATTATCAAAAGCCTCCCAACCAAAAACAGCCCAGGTCCAGAAGGCTTCAGTGCAGAATTCTACCAGAAATTCAAAGAAGTGCTAATTCCAATACTCCTCAAATTGTTCCACACAATAGAAGCAGAAGGCTCATTACCAAAATCCTGTTAATAGACTACAATAACCGTGGTGCCAAAACCCCACAATGACACAACTAAGAAACCAAACTACAGACCAATATCCCCCATGAACATTGATGCAAATATTCTCAATAAACTACTGGCAAACCAAAGCCAAGACACACCAGAGAAATCATCCTCCATGACCAAGTAGGCTTCATCCCTGGGTTGCAGGGATGGTTTAACATGTGAAAATTTATCAATGTGATCCACCATATGAACAAACTGAAAAAGAAAAACCACATGATCATCTCACTCGATGCTGAAAAAGCCTTTCACAAAATTCAACACCCTTTCATGAAATATCTTGGAGAGATCAGGGATAAGAGGAACTTACCTAAACATAATAAAGGCAATACACAGTAAAACAACAGCCAACATCAAACTGAATGGAGAGGAGCTTAATGTGATTCCACTTAAATCAGGAACAAGACAGGACTGCTCTCTCTCTCTCTCCATATATCTTTCAATATTGTACTTGAAGTTCTAGCTAAACAGTATGAAAACAAAAGGAGTTCAAGGGGATACACATTGGAAAGGAAGAAGTCAAACTTTTTCTATTTGCAGATGATATGGTAGTTTACATAAACGACCCACAAAAACTCTACAAGGAAAATTCTACAGCTGATGAACAGGTTCAGCAAAATAGAAGGACACGAGATGTATTAAAAAAAATCAGTAGCCCTACTATATACAGGCAACAAAGGGAAGAGAATGAAATCAGTGAAACATCACTCTTTACAGTAGCCAAAAACAACATAAAGTATCTTGGGGTAAAACTTAGAAAGACCTATATAAAAAGAAATTTGTGTCTTTTGTACACATCTGCCCTCGCCAGCAAGGAACACGTGACTCCCGGTAAATCTTCTTCATGTAGTTTTAATCAGGATCCTTTAAACATGTTGCTTCTGGCCTTCAGGGAGAGGAGAGAGAGAGAGAGAGAGAGAGAGAGAGAGAGAGAGAGAGAGAGAGAGAGAGAGAGAGAGAGAGAGAGAGAGAGTCCCCTGCACAGGCTTAAATACCCTTAAGCTAACCAACCCCAGTGAGCCACGTGGGCTCTGCAGAGAGTCTACTCTAATGCGGAAGCAGACAGGCTGAACAGACTTAACCAATTAAGGGCTTGTTTACCCAGAGAGTCTTTACCAGCAGGAATGTGTAAGGTAAAAGCCAGTGCCACTTTAAGGCGTGGCACTACACTGCTCTC
Organism: Cricetiscus sungorus; assembly: GCA_030556225.1. Lineage (NCBI taxonomy): Eukaryota > Metazoa > Chordata > Mammalia > Rodentia > Cricetidae > Cricetiscus > Cricetiscus sungorus. Next base: position 52,114,317 of record JANBXA010000726.1, on the reverse strand, counting down.
TACAGTTCCCCCTTTTTATTTTAATAACGCAACAGGAAAGGGTAGTGGTCTGGTCTCCAGTAAAGCAGTGGACATAGTAATGACCCTGAATCCTGGTAGTCAGCCAAGTCAGTGCCACACCCGTCCAGCATCTTTTTCCAGGAGGTTGGGCCTGGGACACCAACCCACTTGCAACCAGATTTGCCCTTCTTGGAGTTGCTCACTTCCAGAGCTAACTCTGAGTGCAGTGCTAAGCCATACAACCTGAGCGTGAAGGATCAATACTTGTTCATGACTGTGAGCCATGCTTGGGGAGACTGTCCTGCCTCAATGGCTGTAAATGCCTGGACAACTATAGCTGCATACGTCTTCTGAGCAAACCTCATCTTGCAAAGGCACCATAGGCCCACAAAGGAGATAAGCCACAAGAGGACAGCCATGGCTCCCATTCCTGCCCACTCTTTCAGATGATCCATGGCAACGGGAACCACAATGACAATCCTGCAACCAGTCCTGCATCCAGAAAGTGTCGAATTTATTGCAACGATGGCCATTCGCAGCTGTGCCATCAGGTCATCAAAGTCAGGAGATGAATTTCCTAAAAGATAGCTAGGCAACTGTAGTGACAAATTAGCAGCATGTATAAAGTTCTTATACTGAATGCTGGTAACACACAAGCCTGGATATTTCATTTCACATCCCAATTGGGCCAGCTGCCACAAGGTATCTATTTGCTCCTGCACCAGATCAATTCTTTGGTTTACAATCATTAAACCTCCTTTTAGTTGAGCACCAATTGTGGACTGAGCATCTAAGGTGGTAGCCACATTCTTGGACATTTAGCTTAGAGGCTGTCCGCACCGATGTGCTCATAGCCAAGGCAGCCTTAACTAAACCCAAACTGCAAATGAGATAGCTGCAACTATGGCTGCTGTAATACCAAAATCTCTCTCTGAAGCTTCTACCAAATAGGCCACAAAATCTGAAAATGGTTTTATGGGGCCTTGTAGTATCTTAGTGAGGTTACCATTCACCTCTCCCTTATTGGGTAATGACTTCCATGCTTTTATGGAAATCTGATTTACTTGTTCAAGACTTAAGTCATTTCGTAAGGCTTTCCAGACCTCAGGGCAAAAGGAATGCCCTGTGCCTCGGCCCCGCCCTTCCTCACTGTGATCAGCAGAAGGCCCTGAAGGCATTGTTCTAGGAGGGTCCCTCCCCTACCCACATCACCATTTCTCCTCTCCCTTCCCCATCTGCCCCTTAGGGGATTGTTTCTGAACTCCTTTTATGAGGGCTTGCAATTCTTCCTCAGCCCAGCATGTTACCTTGTTGTCTCCTGAAACTGCGAACCAGAACCAAGGTGCAATGGCATGGCATTCATTCAGGAATCTTTCTAGTGTGCTTTTCTTTGTTTTAAGTTTCTTTGACAAAAGTAGCTCCTGAAGAGCCAGAAAAATTGGACTAGCAAGTCCCCATCTTAAATATTTTACTTTTGATTTGTTACAACTGCTCGCTCAATGCCTGAGACTTTATTGCCGCTTTTTCCTTGGTCTTTAATTCGGTCCCAACTTACCTGGGACTTCATAGCTCCTTACCAGAGACCTCATTGCCTCATTACCGAGGGCCTTAATTTTGTCCAAACCCAGAACTTCATAGCTCCTTACCGGAGACCTTAAATTGCCTCTTTACCGAGGGCCTTAATTTTGGTTCCTACTTACCTTGGGAACTTTCCAGAGCTGCCCTGACTGCAAGAAGTTCTGATCTGAAAAATTCCCCGTATGGGCCACCTTCTGAACATGTCTGCCCTCACCAGCAAGGAAGACACGACTCCAGGTAGATCTTCTTCATGCAATTTTAATCAGGATCCTTTAAACATGCTGCTTCTGGCCCACAGGGACAGAGAGAGAGAGAGAGAGACAGAGAGAGAGAGAGAGAGAGAGAGAGAGAGAGAGAGAGAGAGAGAGAGACCCCTGCACAGGCTTAAATACCCTTGAGCTAACCAACCCCAGTGAGCCACATGGGCCCTGCAGATAGGCTACTCTAATGCGGAAGCAGACAGGCTGAACAGACTTAACCAATTAAGGGCTTGTTTACCCAGAGAGTCTTTACCAGCGGGAAGGTGTAAGGTAGAAGCCAGTGCCACTTTAAGGCGTGGCACTACACGGCTCTCTACAGTCTTTAAAGAAAGAAATTAAAGATAAAACAAGAAAATGGAAAGATCTCTCATGCTCTTGGTTAGGAAGGATCAAGAGGGTAAAAAGTGGCAATCTTGCTTAAAGCAATCTAGACTCCATACAATTTCCATTAAAATCCAAGCACAATTCTTCCCTGACCTGAATAGGAAATAATCAATTTTATATGGAAAACCAAAAGATGCAGAGTAACCAAAACCATCCTGTACAATAAAAGAACTTCAGGAGGCAACACTATCCCCAATTTTATGCTCTAGGACAGAGATATAGTGGTGGAAACAGCTTGGAATTGACCAAAAAGAGAGGGGTAGACCAATGAAACCAAATAAAAAATGCTGACATTAAGCCACACACCTAGGAATGCTTGAATTTTGACAAAACAGCTAACAGTATACAATGGAAGGAGGAAAGCATATTCAACAAATACTGCTAGCACAAGTAGATGATGGAGTGTAGAAGACTGCGAATAGACCCACATCTGTTGCTATGCACAAAATTTAAGTCTAAATGGATCAAAGACCTCAACATAAACCCAGCCATACTGAAACTCCTGGATGATAAAGTGGGAGGCACCCTTAAACAAATTGGTACAGGAGAACGCTTCCTGAACATAACTCCATTAGCACAGACACTGAGATCGAGAATTAATAAATGGGACCTCCTCAAACTGAGAGGATTCTGTAAGGCAAAGGAGATAGTTGACAGGGCCAAAAGGCAGCCCACAGACTGGGAAAAGATCTTCACCAATCCTACATCTGACAGAGGGCTGATCTCCAAAACATAAAAAGAACTTAAGAAAGTAGTCAACAAACACCAAATAACCCTATTAAAAAATAGGGTAAGGAACTGAATACAGAATTCTCAATAGAGGAATTCAAAATGATGCTCAACATCCTTAGCAATCAGGGAAATGCATATCAAAACAACTCTGAGATACCATCTTACTCTTTCCAGAATGGCTAAAATTAGAAACACTAAAGACAGCTTATACTGGAGAGGATGTGTAGAAAGGGAAAACTCCTCCACTGCTGGTGGTAGTGTAAACTTGTACAGCCATTTTAGAAATCAGTATGGTGGGTCCTCAGGAAATGGGAATTAGCTTACAACAGGACCCAGCATTCCTATTATTAGGTATATACCCAAATGATCAGCATCCTTGCAACAAAGACATGTACTCATCTATGTTCATAGCAGCATTTTTTTGTAATAGCAAATATCTGAAAGCAACCTAGATGCCCTTCAAATAAAGAATGGATAAAGGTGTGGCACATTTACCCAATGGAATACTACTCTGCAGAAAAAACAATGACATCTTGAAATTTGCAGGGAAGTTGTTGGAACTTGAGGATACAAAAAGAAGAACATGGTATATACTGACTCATTAATCGATTTTTCACAAAGGGCAAAACATGCCTAGCCTGTAATTCACACCTCCAGAGAAACTAGGATACAACTAGGATTCTAAGAGTTTCATACAATGTCCCTCAAAGAAGGGGAAAGGGACAAGATCTCCTGAGCATATTGGGTGTTGGTTGGGGCTGTGAGTGCAGTGGCAACTAGGATAAAGGGAAGGGGAAGATATGACAAAGCTTGGAACAAAGACGATTGAATCAGGTGAGGAATAAACTAGAGAAGAGAGAGAAAGAGAGAGAGATATTAAAAGATGGAGTCATGGGTGTGAAGAGAAAGCTGACTCTAGAGAAATGCCCAGAGACCTCCAAACTGACCCCAACTAAAAAGTTGAGTAACAGTGGAAAGGCGACCATAAATACACTTCCCTGATAATGAGACTGATGACTAACTTTTCCACCACCCTAGAGGCCTCTTCTAGTAGCTGATGGAAACAGAAGCAGACACCACAAAAAAACACTGAGCCAAACTGGAATCCAGTTGCAGAGAGGGAGGACAAAACCAGGTTACAGAAACCCACAGAGACAGCTGACCTAAACAAACAGCAGCTAATGGGCCACCAGAATGATAGCTGGGAATCCAGCATTGGAATGACTCAGACCTCCTGAACATGGGTCTCATTGAGGAGGCCTGGGCTGTCTAAGGGACCTTGGACAGTGGAACCAGGATGTATCCCTGTGCCACACCGAACCTAGCCAGCAAGGAAGACACGACTCCGGGAAGAACTTCTTCATGCAGTTTTAATCAGGATCCTTGAAACAAGTTCTTCTGACCCACTGGACCTCAGGGGACCCCTGCACAGGCTTAAATACCCTTGCACTAACTAACTCCAGTGAGCTACGTGGACCCTGCAGATAGGCTATTCTAATGCAGAAGCAGACAGGCTGAACAGACTTAACCAAATAAGAGCTGGTTTATGCCAGAGAGCGCTCAGCCTTGGGGAGGTGTAAGGTGGAAGACAGCGCCATCTTAAAGGTGCAGCACTTGCTCTCTACAGTTCCCCCTTTTTGTTTTAATAACTCAATGGGCAAGGGTAGTGGTCTGGTCTCCAGTAAAGCAGTGGATGTCGTAATGACCCTGAATCCTGGTAGTCAGCCAAGTCAATGCCACACCTGTCTGGTATCTTTTTCCTGGAGGTGTGGCCTCGGACACCAACCCACATACAACCAAACTTGCCCTTCTCGGAGTTGTTCACTTCCAGAGCTAACTCAGGGTGCAGTGCTAAGCCATAAAACCTGAGCATCAAGGAACAATTCTTGTTCATGACTGTGAGCCATGCTTGGGGAGACTGTCCTGCCTCAATGGCTGTAAATGCCTGGACAACCATAGCTGCATACCTCTTCTGAGCAAACCTCATCTTGCAAAGGCACCACAGGCCCACAAAGGAGATAAGCGACAAGAGGACAGCCATGGCTCCCATTCCCGCCCACTCTTTCAGATGATCCATGGTAACAGGAACTATGATGACAATCCAGCAGCCAGTCCCACATCCACATGTGTTGATTTCACTGCAGTGATGGCCACTTGCAGCTGTACCACATTCTTGGACAACTCATTTACCTTAGAGACTGTCTGCACTGATGTGCTCATAGCCACGGCAGCCATGACTGAACCCACAACTGCAAAAGAAATAGCTGCAACTATGGCTGCTGTAATGCCAAAATCTCTCCTTGCAATCTCTACCAAACAGGCCATAAAATCTGAAAATGGTTTTATGGGGCCTTGTAGTATCTTAGTGAGGTAACCATTCACCTCTCCCTTATTGGGTAATGACTTCCAGTCTTTTATAGCAATCTGATTTACTTGTTCAAGACAAGTCATTTCGTAAGGCTTTCCAGACCTTAGGGCAAAAGGAACGCCCTGTACCTGGGCCCTACCCTTTCTCACTCTGATCAGGAGAAGGTGCCAAAGGCATTGTACTAGGAGGGTCCCTCCCCTCCCCACATCAACATTTCTCCTCTCCTTTCCCCCTCTGCCCCTTAAGGGATTGTTTCTGAACATTTTCTATGAGGGCTTGCAATTTTTCCTCAGAATCTGTTTTGTCTATACCTGACTCTCCTGTGCTCTCAACCTCTTCTGATCTTTCTTCTTGTAACATTTCTAGTGCAGCTTTCCATTTTTCCATCACCTCTTTACAGTACCTCTGGTCTTCAATACAGCTATGCACTAACTTCCAAACTTGTTGGCCTCTGGACTTTAGTGTCCCTTGTTCCCAAGCAAAGTCAAGATCCCTGCCTAACTTGTCACAGCAAGCTACAGTGAGGTCTCCTGAAACTGGGAACCAAGGTGCAATGGCATTGCATTCGCTCAGGAATCTTTCTAGTGTGCTTTTCTTTATCTTAAGTTTATTTGACAAAAGTAGTTCCTGAAGAGCCAGAAAAAATGAATGAGACTGACTAGTCCCCATTTTGAAAATTTTACTTTTGGTTCGTTACAACCTCTCACTCAATACCTGAGACTTTATTGCCCCTTAATTCGTGGTCTTAAGTTTGGTCCCAACTTACCTGGGACTTTATTGCTCTTACTGGAGACCTTATTGCCTCTATACTGAGGGCCTTAATTTAGTCCAAACCTGGAACTTCATTGCTCCTTACCAGAGACCTTATGGCTTCTTTACCGAGGGCCTTAAATTTGGTCCCAGCTTACCTTGGGAACTTGCCAGTGCTGCCCTGACTGCAAGAAGTCCTGATCTGAAAAATTCCTGGTATGGGCCACCATTTGTGTGCACCTACCCCTGCCAGCAAGGAGTTCTGATCTGAGAAATTCCCCGTTAGGGCCACCATTTGTGTCATGCCTAACCTCGCCAGCAAGGAAGACATTACTCTGGTAAGATCTTCTTCATGCAGTTTTAATCAGGATCCTTGAAACATGTTCTTCTGACCCGTGGGACCCAGGGGGACCCCTGCACAGGTTTAAATACCCTTGCGCTAACCAACTCCAGTGAGCTACTTGGACCCTGCAGATAGGCTATTCTAACACGGAAGCAGAAAGGCTGAACAGACTTAACCAAATAAGAGCTTGTTTATGCCAGAGAGCCCTCACCCTTGGGGAGGTGGAAGGCAGAAGCCAGAGCCATCTTTAAGGCATGGTACTTCACAGCTCTCTACATATTCCTATTGTACAAAAGGACATTTGGAGCACATTTCCAATGGAGAGATATTCCCTTAACCTGGCAGCAGGAGAGAAGACCTTGTCCCTTTTCTAAATGCCTTGACAGATTTAGATGAACCCTCCGGCAAGGCATCACCCTACATGTGGAGTGTGGGGGGTGTGGGAATAGAGGAAGGGGAGAATGGGATGGTGGGGGAGAGGGAAAGAGGAAGGGAGTGAGAGAGAGGGAACTGGGATTGATATGTGAAGTCAAAATAAAACAACAGCAAAATTTGTGAATTCTCATTCTCTGTTCGTGAGTTTTTAAAACCTCTCTTTATATTTTTCAGGTATTATGTAACTACAATTATACCTTCCTTACTATCCATGTGAAGTAATGCTTAAATAAAAGGGAAGATAAAATAAAATTTGTTCACTGTGCATGAGTAACTGGATTATCTATCTTTAGTCTGATTTATTAGCATGATATATGGTTTTTATACATTTTTTAAAATCTCACAAATATATGAGGCCTCTAAATCACTCAGACTGTTTTTTAGTTGAAAGTGAATCATAAAAAATGTCTTGGCTACAAGAATTGTATTTTGGGAGAGATATTCCATTTAGAGATCCTCCTATTTAACAACCTTCCTTTCTTATGTCGTAGCAAGAATGCCTTCTGGGTTCATCCATACTTGCATAATATCACTTCGGAGTCTTTCCTCTTTTACTCTTAGATAAATGGTAATATTTGTATTAAAATAGTACTTCCAATGTTTGTTTTATGGTTTCATTCAAAATTCATATTGACATATGAAGGATTGTAATACGGGAACTGAAAGAATCATAACACAAAATTAACATAACATAGTATGAAATTTAATTACTGATTTATTACCAAGTATTTATTCTGATGAATTTATTTACAGTTTAAGACTTTTTAGAGGTAGCTTGAGGTAGATGAAGTGGTATAACTTCCCACTGTTCTAGCTACAAAATACCTTATTTGTTATTTCTAATGTTTTTCAAATTTATTTTGCTTTATGTGAATGAATGCCTGTATTTCCATATGCATGCATGCACTAATGCATGCATATATGTGCTCTACCTGCATGTCTTGTGCCCATGAATTTCTTGAGCAGACCTCAGATCCCCTGGAACTGGACTTATGTGTAGTTGTGAGTCATCGTATGGGTTCTATAAAATGAAACTGGATTTTCGGCAAGAGCAGATAGTGCTCTTAGCTCCTGAGCCATCTCTCCAGCTACAACATGATTTCTTACTTTAATAGATGTCAGTATTTCACATAGTATTTTCCTTTGAAAATGAAATTATGAAAAAAGTAGTGAATAAAAAATTAGAAGATGCTAATTATACATAGCAATGCAAAAGAAATTGTATATCTTTCAGATAAATAATAAATCAATGCAAAATTCAAATTATGTAATATTGCAGCATAAAAATTCTAGCCTAGTATCCACATGTCAAAAAAAATCAAAGCCAACAAACTCTGCTGTGTTCTCAATTGGGAAAACTTGAGCCTCCCGGTGTTTATGCAGTCACTGGCTAGAATCATTTGATGACTCATTCACCATTATTTGTAGTGCCTTGGTATATTAGAGTATTAGTCATGATTCTTAAAGGAACAGTGGGGAGGGAGAGGGAAACACATATACATATATAGAGGATATATTTGAATGACTTGAATAACTTGCAAGTTGCTCTCTAAATAGCTGAGGAATGACTCTCACACTGGAAAGGCTAGGAAACCTATAGTGGTTTAGTCCATTGAGACAGAGGGTCTTAGTAGTCCCAGTCTAGTGTTAAAGGCCTGATAGATTCCTAGAGAATAATTTGTCTTAAGTCTATGTTGAAATTCTGATGAAGTTGCTCCTAATAATATTGAAGAAGGAATGCCACATTCCCTTACTCTCCCTAGCAAGTTCATTTATCCTGTTCATGTGGCATTCCTTCTCCAATGTTGAATTCTGCAGCTAAATTAGGAAAAGTAATGGAAGCTTCTTAGTAGTCCCAGTCTAGTGTTAAAGGCCTGATAGGTTCCTAGAGAAAAGGAAATAAGATAAGCTATGGATCTATGAATTCAATGGGAATGTCAAAGACAGGTTAAATCTGTGCAAAGTAGAGGATATTGTATTTATATTTAGAAAACATAACCTGCTAAATCTTTATGATTTATTAATGCTAAACATGTTTGTCATTTATAGTCCCCACCATGCAGTCATTCCCTGAATAATGTTTGCACATATGTGATGTGGTATGTGTCAGAGGATATGCAGGATTTCCTTTGGTTGGTCTTAACACCTTTTCTCACTGAATGCCTTGTCTGAAGTATAGTGCCTTGAATGAGAAAGATCCCATAGGCTCAGATATTTGAAACATTTTGTCTCCTGTTAGAGTCATTACTTGGAGAGATTGAAGAGGGATGGCCTTGCTGGAAGGAATATGTAATTGGAGGTGGGACTCAGATTTTAAAATTCTCATGCCTCTTTCAGTTTCGCGGTCTCTGTTTTGTGTTTGCAGTTCAAGAGTGAGCTCTCTGTCTCCCGCTCATGCTGCCATGCCTGCTGCCATATTGTCTCCTCCATGTTGTTCCTCTGGAATCATAAGTCAAAAAAAAACTCCTTCTTACATAAATTATTTTGTTAAAGGGATATTTATGTGCACTTAGTAATGCCATTCCAGCCTGAAAAAATACATGTCAGGAAGAATGAAAGAGGGTCAGAGGAATATACATGCTCAGATGATACCATGGATGAAAAATCATTAATTCATATACATTTTGAGGCTCCACAAGATTACTGAAGGCTTTCACTTGTGTTTAATAGTAAAACTACAGCAAAAATGAGAGATTAACAAAAAATCTTATGAAGATGTTAGTTGGTAAACATTTGAAGCTATTTGAATTCTCAATAGAAAATATCACTCAGTAGTGGCTTAAAAAATTGTAGGCCCAGAGGTTTTTAAGCAGTGTGAAAAATATTGTAAAATAAGTTGTCTTTCCTATTTTCTGATTGTAACCATTCTGACAGTTGTAAACTGGCATCTCAATTGTTTTGATTTGAATTTCCCTGTTGCCTAAGCATGTTAACCAATTTCTTAAGCGCCTTTTGGCGTTTGAGATTCCTCTACTGAGAACAGATACCTTAATGAAGGGAACCACTATGGGGTTCATGAGAAACTTGACAATCGGGAAATCACCAGGACTCCACAAGGATGACCCCAACTATGAATCTAACCAATATTGGAAAGGCTACCTTAAATGTCTTTCCTCTATAATGAGATTGATGACTACCTTAAATGCCATCACAGAGTCTTCATCCAGTAGCTGATGGAAACAGAAGCAGAGATTTGCAGCTAAGCACTGAACTCTTGGAATTCACTTGTAGAGAGGGAGCAGAGATGAGCCAGGGGTCAAGATCATATTGGGGAAACCCACAGAAACTGCTGATCAGAGCAAGTGGGAGCTCATGGACGCCAGACTGACAGCTGAGAAACCAGCATAAGACTGAACCAGGCATGCTGAATGAATGTGTCATTTAGGGGTGAGGCTTGGGCAGCGTATGGAGCTTCTGGCAGTGGAACCAGTATGTATTTATTCCTAGTGTATGAATGGGCTCTGGGAGCCTATTCCCTATAGAAAGATACCTTGTTCAGACTAGATGCAAGGAGGAGGGCCTAAGTCCTTCCTCAAATGATGTGACAGAATTTAATGATTTCCCCATGGGAGAAATCCCTGAGGACTGGATGGGAGATATTAGGGTATGTTGGGGGATGGTAGGAAGAGAGGGAAAGGGAACTGGGATTGATATATAAAATGATATTATTTTTCATTCAAGTAAAAATTAATTTGATAAGAGAACATTTTCATTATCTTCAAATGAAATCACTCTAAACACATGAGAGATTTCTTAATAGTCCTTAGAACACACTCTTCTAGTCTATTTTCCCTTTTGTTTGTTGTTTGCCTTATTGTTGGTATTGTTCTGCATTTATTTTTGTATAGTATACAGTTTATGTAAATGAAATCATATGACATTAAGTCTTCTGCATATACCTATTTTGTTTTTACTCAATATGTGATACTTAAATGTTTTCCTATGCTATATTTAATAAAAGTGTTTATTGCCTTTTAGTGACATGCTACTTATTCTATTATATGGATATTATCATTGATTACTTGTTCATCCATGAATTCATATATATTTATTATTTTTACTACATATTATTTATTTTTCTTATTGTGTATATAGGTCCCAGTTCCCTCTCCCTCCCTCCTTCCCATGCCCCCCCCCAAGCCTCCTCTCATCTAATGCCTCCCCCACTCCACAGGAAGGGAGATACCTTCCAAGAGGTGTCATCAAAATCTGTCAAGCTATTTTTTCCACTTTTATGTGCAGTCTATAAAATGTTTCTATGATCCTTTATCTGTGTTTATTTTTTATATATGTTTTTATTTATATTGAGGATATGTAACTGTGTTTGTTTGGGGTGTTTCTTCTTCTTTTGACATAGTTTCAATTTGTTTTTCCAAATGTGTGCCATTTTGTAATGCCAGAAGTAATATACAAGGATTCCAATTCCTCTATATGTTCACCACAATATTTTATTTGTGCTTTGTTATGCATATATATATATATATATATAATAAACATTTGAAGATATGTCTATATGTATGTATGCATCTATAAATTTATTTTTTTGAGACATGGTTTATCTGTGGCTTTAGAGGCTGTTCTTATAGCACCACTGCTGGACACTTCTGTAAATTTATTAAGTAGAGTAATATGTATTAAATTATTTTCCTTATTCGTATAGATTTTTCTTCATTGTAATTCAAAGTATTATTTCACTTAAGACTTATACTGGCCACATTATTTTTGTGACCAATTAATAAATATTCAGAACTTGTAGATACATATGTGATATATATATATATATATATATACACATATATACGTATACATACATATGTATCTATTAAGAAAGCACAATTTCAAAATTATTATCCTTTATGTATGTGAAAAGAGCTAATTCAAATTCCAAAATGCACAATTAGAATACTTTTTCTATTTTAATGAATCCAGTTGTGTCAAAGGATGTAGATTTAACAGAGAAAAGTATTTATGATAGAAAGATAAATCATTGTTAACTTAAATTTTTTATCTATGATAGATATGCATTTATAGCATAATACATGAAGATAGAAATATAAATGATAAAGTACTTCCTCTTTTTAATGTGACTTATGCTGGTTAAATAAAACAATAGAAAGGATATAGAAATTTTAATATGGGATGCTCAAAGAAGGATAATAGCAAAAAATGAGAAAAAAATTCAATAATATTGGCTATTCCACTAAGTAAGTAATGGCTGCAGGATGGGGAACTAAGCAAATTCAATTGCTTTGAGTAAAGCCAGGAAGCTAAAACACTGTTTTATCATCCAAGCCTTTGGTCAATTGTCACTTTGATTTGTCAAAAATTTGAGTCTTTTCATATTGACTTAACATATTCCTGAAATTTCAGCTACAAATATGACTTTGTGGGAAGTGTCTTGAAGTGTTTGTGTCATAAGAGTTTGCCTTTGTGTATGTGAGATTGTACATTCAGCCTGGCCAACAGATTCGTATATGAGGATTAACTTTCAAAGTATAGCTTCAAAGTATTTTTTCTTTAAAGCCATGTTTAATTCTATATTTTCTCAAAACAAAACATAAAATGCCTCTGTGACTATATAATTTAATATGCTGAGTGCATATGAAGTTATATTTTTTTAAAAAAAATATCTCTTACCAGGATTATTGGAGAATTACCACATTGAGGTGATAAGAAAAATCTCAAACAGATTTAGCATGTAATTTGCATAGAATCACTGAATTTAAGTACCACTGGAATATAATAGCTGTATTAATGTTGCATTTTTTATATTTCACATCCACCTACAAGACTATGAGTACTTAACTAATACTAAAACAAGCAAAGTGTAGTTTTGCAATGGTAGCATGAGATGCTCTTCTGAATTAGGATATATACATAATTCTTAGAAAACTGGAATTTATCATTTATCATTTAGTGTATTTTGGAAATTTTAAAATAACACAAAAATACTTAGTCAATAAAGTCTATTAAGTTTTAGTATAAAGGGCAAGTATTTGGCATTTAATCCATGATACATTCTCTAACATCAAATCCTTTTCCAAAATACAACACTATGGAAACTCCACTCTAAATAGATGTATTCAAAAGTCACATGGCACTATTACCAACTAGAATCGTATGGTCTGTTGCTGCTCAGGAGCCTTTTTGATACTTATAATCTACATCTTGACTACGTTAAATTCAGGGCAAATTAAATTTTCTTTATACTTTTTAAATACCTCCCACAGGGCTACAGAGTGGAGTGCTTATGCTAGAAAAAAAGGAATTCAAAAATTTCAGTGTTCTGACTATTTTGGAGCAGCTCACTTGTGAGGTGAATACCTGAAGAAACTGATAAGCAACAGTTTCCTTGTACTGCAGAATAAGTGCACTTTGATTAAAGCAAAATCTCATTGTGAGAAAAGAGGACCACCTGTATACCTCACACCAGTTCTATAGCAGTAGTTGAGGAACTTTGTTCAGACAGACACATATAGAGCAAACAATGAAAAAATGGTTAAAAATCTTAATAAACACTTCTTTGAAAAGGAGAGAGGGAAATCAATTTAACTGAAGCAAAATTTAAACAGACATTGCCATTTTACATGGCATTTTAGGAGGCCATGCAGCTGTGCTGTGTATTATTTATGTTCCAATAGATTTTCCATAGCAGAAATTTCTGACTGAACATGCATATGAGATTAAAAAGCTGTTCTTCAGGAAAATTGATGCCTTCACTTACTTTCATGTTATAGCATAATCTGTAAATCTGTAATTCTACCTAATCTTAGAAAAAGAAGGCCAAAGAGGGCATCAGATACCCTGGAAGTGGAGTTACAGACAGTTTAGAATCACTAGATGGGTGCTAGAGGTCTGAACCTGTATCCTCTACAAGGGCAGAAAGTACTCTTAACTTCTTAACCATCTCACCAGCCCTGAAGATTTCTAATAGCAATGTGTCCTTAAAGGTGTAGAACTCATGACACCTGGTTAACTCCAAATAACAGCAACACATGCATCATCAAAACAGTTTACCATGCAATTATTAACTACCCAGGTGCCTGCTCATCTAATATGTCTCTTCAAAAACACCAGTATAAACTGTTTCTGTGACCCATACTTTTGGTGGGAAGATATTAGGATTTAATATAGCCCAGAGTGGTTTAAATTTTAATATGTAACCATAGATTATTAGGACCATAAATTCCTAATATTCCTGGTACCACCTTCAAAAGTTACAGTTAATACAGTTATGTGACAAAGGATTTGTGATGACGATTGAACCCATACAGAAACAAGAAAGCAACTCCATCAAAATATGTACCAGTACATTTAATTTGTGAGTTAAATGTTAAAGAACAAAACTCTCAGCATTTTTAAGTGTCTGTATGTTGTCCTTTAAGACAGGTAGAACCTTGTCAGTCCGTCCCCTAAACTGTTAATGTTAACAGACATTAACTATAGGTACTTGGAGATAGTGTAGGCTTTCCAGGGACATTTTCCCACCTAGTGACCCTAAGTTATTAGACCTAGTCTTGCGTAGGTCTATTGCAGATAATCAGCGTTGCTGACAATTCAAAGCAGAAGTGGCTATGTCATGTTATAAAAACAGTAGTCAACAATAGTAAGCACTTCTAAAACTATCATCCTTTGTGTATGAATGCACATGCTTATTTAGGTAGTGCCCTCTGAGGAGAGGAGTGCTCACCTCTTTTAGAAAGCACTAAATTATAGGTAATGATAATAATAAAAATAATTTGTTATGTAATATTTAAGTAAAATATATAAAAAGAATAACAAACATGTAACATTACAAATTGTAAAGCAAGAAATAATATGTGCATATATACCAAAAATTAAACACTTATTGCAAATTATAAGTATATGCTGATAAAGGAACTTAAATTTTAGTGTGATAATCAAGGAAATAATTGAAAGTCAAGCAAAATCATTTAAAATAGATCAATTTAATTTAAATTGTAAAAATGAGTGCCTCAAAATACAATACAGAGCAAAAAGAAATCTAAATAGTCGAAAATATGAACTATTCACTTCTTGATAATGAAAAATAAGAAACTTAAAACTCAACAATAAAATAAATAAATAGCCTCACTAAAAATGAACAAATGAATTAATGTACTTTTTGCAAAAATAAAAATCATCATTTAACACTAAGTTAATCTTTTCTACCATTTAGTATTGTGACAAAAGAAAATATTGTCACAATTGTGTATCATTTCATATTTGTGATCATAAGAATAATAGAAAAAATATAGTCATGCAGTGGTGGCACACACCTTTAATCCCAACACTTGGGAGGTAGAGGCAGACAGATCTCTGTGAAGAAAAAGCCAGCCTGTTCTACAAAGTGAGTACTAGGAAAGCCAGAGCCTAGAGCTGTATCAAAGAGGAATTACATCTTAAAAACAAAACAACAACAACAACAACAACAAAAGTAAAGAAAGAAAATATTGCCGGTTGTGATTATTAATCTCAACTGCAACTTCATGAGATCTAGATAATTTGGAGAATGATGCTCTAGGCACACTTGTCTTGATTAGGTTAATTGAGGTTGGATGATTCAACCACTGAAAGTTACACCAATACCTGAACTAAGATTCTGGACTCTTTTAAGAGGATTGAAAATAACGTGAGTACAGGTATTCACTCCACACTCTTGGGTAAAGGATGAAACAAATGAATCATGTATTAAACTTGATAAACTATTTTCCTGATTGATAAAAATCTGTTGAAAAAGAACACATATTTTATAGTTCTACTTATAATAAATTTCCATAATATTTCCACAGACACTGAAAATAGATCTGTGCTTTTCTACTTCTGGATGATAAGAGGAGTCAAATGGGAGGCAAATTATTATCTTTTGGAGTAAATAAGATGTTTGTGGTGATTTGCACACAACTGTAAATATACTAAAATGTTGTAATTGTATAATTAAAATAATAGAAATTAGACCATTGAACAAATTGAATATGGTTGTTACTAAAAAACCACATTCTTATGTTTATACGTTAGTTCCCCAAAAAAAAAACATCAGGTAGATTATCATGAATTTACCTGAAGCTGAAAAGACAAATTAGTAGTTCTGAATAACACTTACTTATTTGGGGAGAACCTGAATTCTGTTCCCAGCTCCCACATTCCTGCTGACATCTATTTGTAAATACAGTTTCAAAGGGATCTGACACCCTCTTCTGTCATCTGCAAGCACTACCCGTAAATGTGGCATGCAGGGATGCATACAGAAAAACACACATACACTTAAAAATAAAATGAAAATGAAAATTAAAAGAAGGAGCTTTCCTTTCCATAGGCTTTTGAGATATACATCAAGTGAATTGAACCTATAGAAAATATTTGGATGGGTTTTTTCCAATTTAAATTTATTTTCAGTCTGCAAATATCTTATAATTAGTGATATATATTTAATATTCACTATAAATATATACTACATTGTGAAAAATTTGCCAATTTAATTTTTCAGGAAATGGTATTTGGGCTGGATATTTAATTCAGTTGAAAGAGAGCTGTTTAGCTTGCGTAACACTTGGGTAACATCCCTAGCACAATACAAAGCAGGAGTAATGCCACATGCCAGTAACCCCAACACACTAGAGATAAACAGAATTTCAGAAATTCAAAAAAATTTTAAGCTACATAGTGAGTTCCAAACCAGTCTAGCATATGTGAAAACATGTCTAAAACAATCAATTCAACAAACAAACAGACAAACAAAAACTAAGTAAATATAATAAAATGTATTTTGAGTTGTAGGTAATTATATCAAAGTGTAAAAATTAGTATAATGTTAAATGTTGTGTCCATCAAATAAACATTCATAATAATGAAAAGAATCCACATAAATAATTATTAAGGTTATATTCTTGTTATATTTTTATTTTAGTTTAAAATAAATAGTACTAAATGTTAAATATTATTTATGTTATTTTAATATTACTTAGAAAGAAAACCTCCACCTAAAATTAATTCATTAAAATGAAATTTTAAATATGCAGTACTATCAAGGAAAACAAAACAACATGTTCAAAGATGCTTAGAAATGGCAAGAAAATTTTATCTTGTTCAACAAAAGGAGCATTTTCACTTTTTATTTAACAATTTTATTAGCAAAAATCCTTAGTTATAAAGTATAAGCTTAAAGGAAATAAAGGCATATTTATTAATATAAGAATTCCCTACATGTCTACCTGGCCTTACTGCTTTGCTCATTTATTATTTCAGTATATCTTAGTATAAATATAAGTAAGAAGAGGCATTTCAACTGAATAGATGTAAAAAACAATAAGGGTGCAGGAATCCATCTGCCCACTAAGGTCATGATCCACAAGACCTAATTTCTTTCATGTAAGCCTGTGTTCTAAGGCTTCTCCAGCCTCCCAAAAATGTCACAGACTAGGAACCAAAACTTTGTAACATGGACTACTATGCAATACCTATAATCTACTTTTAAATTATTAGTCATTATTTCATAACAATAAACTTTTAAAATAAAAACCTTTGCAAATTTTATAGCCACATCATAATTTAGGTGTTTTAAACTTGTAGATTATTAACTCATTGTATCCTTAAAACAAGAGAAATTTCATACCTCAAATTTATAAATCATTATAGCTTGTATCACTTGTCACATATTTTCTCTTGGCTAAAAATGTAGCATTGTTCTGATTTGTGATATAAATTCTGGGTAAGCAAAGGAAATATTCTAGGTGAGTTTCTCTTAGATTCTGGATATTTTTATTAATTTGAATTATTTGCTACTGGAGAGATTGTTCTAATCTCTGTTTGTGACAACAAATGGAGTTTACATATTTCTGTTCCCAAATGTTTCTCTTAAATCAAGCAGCTACCCTGAGTGTTGGTGCATGATTGTAATCTGAGCACTGACAGAGGAAAGGCAGAACCAGACATCTCTGTGTTCATGTCAGCCTAGTCTACACAGTGAGTTCCATGACAGCCAGGGATACATAGAGAAATCATGTGTTGAAAAAATAAAACAAAGTTAGCGCCCATTGAGTGTAAGACCCTTTGCAATCTCTTTTGGTGGATATAATTCAGCACACAACATTCTTTCTGCTCATTATCATACACTATGATGTATTATATACAAAATGCCATTTCTCATTGTGTATCCCCAAAATGTTAAAAACAAAATTAAAATGTCTTGCCAAGAGGAACTTGAATGAGATGATCCCCTTCCCTCAAATGCCTGAGTATTAGCATTAGAGACATGCAATGGTAAATACAGAACGTATCTCCCAAATCTTTAATCTATTACTCGCTTAAGTCTAGTGTGATATAAATAAGACAGCCCAAATAGCCTCACAGCCCAGTTCCCAACTTATATTAGCTAAGTAAGACCTTGAGAATGGTATATTCAGGAGGAAAATTTTACTCTGTAGGAAGTTTGTCTAACTGAGAAATAAATTATTTGACTCTAAAATACAAGTGTAGAATACACATGCAGTAGATATCCAACACCAAAATGAAGAGGGAAAGGAAAGGGGAAGGGAGGGGAGGGGAGGAAACAGGTGGGAAGGGAAAGAGGGATTTATAGTTTCAGAGTATAGTTTAAACTTTTGAATAGATTCACCATAGAGATCTTATTTTGGTTCTGATACCTATAAATAATTATTTGGCTTGATCTATGATCTTAAGACCATGGGGGCTCTTTTAATACCAGCCTTTGGGCACATTTTGAAACTCAGTTCTAAGTGCTCTGTCTCCAGATTATCAATCAATCACATCAGGACTTGTGCTTTTTCTGCTTGTATAATCCCCCAAAGTATTTCAGAGTTCCTGCATTTTCTTTAGTCCATATCAGTGGTATTTCTTCTTACACAGCAGATTGAACACATGCTCCATCTTTACAATACATTTGTCCAGCCACACCCTTGATTTTTTTCCCTTTGTATACTTCCTAATACTTTGTAATACAAATACATTGGCAATTTTACAAATGGTGGTTTTCATTTCCATTTGTTTCATTTCCTAGTTTACTATAAGTGGTAAGGTTAATAAGGCTGCCACTTCGATCATACTGTAATCAACATTTTTTCTAAATACTGACAGTAACCACCCTAATGTTAGGAGAGGATCCTTAAGTTTTCTGTGACTTTATGACAAGAAAACCTCTCCATCAGTGTTCTGCAGCCTGTTTCCATTTCCTTCTAAGACTCGGCCAAAAGCCTATCTGAAAGGCAAATAACTACTTGTTCTCCATAATATGTGAACTATATAAGGCAGTATAAGATTTTTCCCACTCCAATCTTCTTGTGTTCTTTATGGAATTTCAACCAAACAGCCTTAATGACACGTATTTACAGAAGAGATGAAGAAAATCTAGGGTTTCCTTTCATGCACTTCAAAAGCCATCTCTGCTTATTACCCAATCCAAGAACTATTTCTGCACTACTAGTTATTTATTAATGCAGTACTCCACATCTGTTACCAAATAATATTACTTTTAAACAACTCCCTAATAAATTACTACAAACAATGCAGATCAAATAACAAAAGTCATTCTTTCACTTGTCTAGCTGTCACTAGATGAAATCGAATTACATAGAGTGTTGGTTTTTTCTGAGGAGTCTGGAAGATACCCTTGGTTTTTTTTTCCTTTTATTTTAATTCTTAGTTTTTAGTAGGTCCTAGTTATCATTTGTGTTTTGGTTCTGAGTCTGAATAAATTCAAGTCTGCATCCACCATCACTTCGTTTCTTTCTTATTCTTTGTTTTCTTCTGTATATTTCCTTATCTCACAATACTATATTTATAGTCCTCTATTAATAAAAGACAACTTTATATTAGCCTGACCATATCTAGAAAGATTCAATACCCAGTTATGATGAAATTCAATGACAAAGTGCCTTCGCAAATTTGCCTGTGTTTAGAATTAACTAGAGGGTTGATGGAGGCAAATGTAAAAATTGCCTGGATGGGGAATTTCCATTGTGACTGTGAATAGGACTGTAAATGAGCTGATAACATGGATGGAATAAAAAAGGGGAAAAGCAAGAGAGGGAAGGAGTGTTAAGCTCCCCTGTAATTTGTTGGAGTTTTTTTTTATGTTTGTTTGTTTCTTTGTTTGTTTTGTTTTTTTAGTTTTTGTTTTTACTTTTTACTCTTTGGGGGACTGCACACCTACTCCCATATAAACACACTGAGAGTTATTCTTTGTAATGAATTTGAGGCCTTAACTTGGCTAGTTTCTAGCCAGTTTTTCCTAACTTAAATTATCCTGTGTACCTTTTGCCTCTGAGCTTTTATCTCTCTCTATTCTGTATACTTTTCTTTATTTCTTACTCCATTGCTTGCTGTATAGCTGGAAGACTGGTCCTCTGAATCTTCCTTTCCTCCTTTGTTTTCATTCCTCCATCCCTTCCCAGATTTCTCCTCTTATTTATTATTTATCTACATGTCCTGCCTATCCTTTCTCCTGTCCTGCTATTGGTCATTCAGCTCTTAATAAGACTAATAAGGTGTTTTACACAATCAATGTAACATAAATTCACAGAGTCAAACAAATGCAACAAAAAGAATGCAACACATCCTTTCATCTTTAAACAAATAAGTCACAGCATAAACAAATGTAACACATCTTAAAATAGTATTCTGTAACAGTCTCCTTTTAAGTTTTCTGCCCAGTTTGAACTGAAATGTGCTGGTATATCTGTTCTACCATAATTCACTAGTCCTTCTCAATCTATTAGCCAAAATAAATCCTTCCTTCTCTAGATGATTTCTTTCTATTCTTTTATTTATTTCTTAATTTATATATAGATCCCAGCTCCTTCTCCTTCTTTCCCTACCTCCCTCCCTCCCAACCTCCCATACACCTGGCCACCACCACATCCCACCACATCCCCACTCCACAGGGAGGGTGATATCTTCCAGAAGGGGTCAACAATATCTGTCAAATCATTTGGAGCAGGGACTAGGTCATTCCTGCTGCCTCTAGGTTAAGGGAGTAAACCCCCATGGGGAATGTGCTCCCAAAGTCCTTTTGTGCACCAGGGATACATTCTGGTTCCACAGTCAGAGGTCTCTTAGACTGTCCAGGCCTTCTAACTGAGACCCATGTTCAGGGGGTCTGAGTCAGTCCCATGCTGGATTCCCAGCTGTCAGTCTGGGGGCCCATTAGCTCCTCCTTGTTCAGCTCAGCTGTCTCTGAGGCTTTCTTTCAGAAACTTTTTTCACAGTAACAAAAATGTTACAGATCCACCTAATGTTAGGATTTACAGGTATCTTTTGATGGAAGGATATTCTCAAAAAAAAAAAAAAAACAGAAAATACCTGCCTTTATTACTTTTCTATTGCCACTATAAAAGATTTTGGCCAAGACAGCTCATAAATAAACCATTTAATTGGGGGGTTTCTTATAGTTTCGGGGGATGAGTGTGTGTCCAGGCCTGGAGCAGAGCAGCAGATTAGCAGGCATGGTTCTGGAGAAGTAGTTCAGAGCTTGCAGCATGAAGCAGAGGGGCCTGGAGAGGGAAGCAGACAGCATAGAGACCTGGAAATGGAATGAGTGTATAAAATCTCAAAACCTACCTCCAGCAACATAGCTCCTCCCTAAAGCTATAATGCCTAATTGATGGGAGATGTCATTCTGTAAATATGTTTCTTGTATCAGTTAATGAATAAAGCACTGTTGAACAATAGGAAAGCAAGATAGGCGGGACTAGGAGACTAGGAAGAGAGAGGAAGGAGTAGTGTGGAGTCAATATGTAGAGATTTGAGAGAACAGAGGTCTGGGCTCTCTCTTTGGTAAAATGAGACCACATGGAAATACTTAGAATGATGGAAATGGGTTAACATTTAAGACAAAGCTAGTCAATAAGAAATGCTAGTAATGGAGAGGGAACTGGCATCGATACATAAAGTAAAATAAATGATAAAAAAATATACTAGTAACAGGCTAACAGCTTTATATCTAATACAGCATCTCTGTGTGTTATTTGGGGCTGGCCCGGCTGTGGGACCAAGCCAGCAGAAAATCTATTCATAACTCCTAATCCTTTTCACAACAGTTCCATCAAGTGAGTAAAAAACATTTAAATATCTGAGCCTATGGCAGACATTCTTATTCAAAAGACCACAAAGATTTAATTAGAAGAATAGTTGCTACTGGGTAAAAATATTCTTTGTCTAATTCTTGAAATATGTCTTTTTATCTACATCATTTTGAGATTTTAGTATTCAAATGTTATCTTAACCAGGGTATTATATGATGGGAGATATTATTCTGTATATATGTTTCTCATACTTGTTAATAAAGCGCTGTGGCCAATGAGATAGCAAGATAGGCAGGGCTAAGAGACTAGGAGAAGAAAATAGGAAGTGGGAAGGTGGAGTTGAGATGTAGCCCGGGAAGAAGCAGGAAGCCTGCCGCGCTGCTCCCCGATACGACGACCACGTGGAAATACTTAGATAAGTAGAAATTGGTTTATAATTAAGGCAGAGCTAGCCCATTAACAATAATGGTAATTGGCCAACAGGATTGTATCAAATATAGAGTCTCCTGCGTGTTATTGGGGGTCAGGACGCCAGACCAGCGGCGGGCGGGCTGGCGGAAACATACACGCTACAAATGGCGCCCAACGTGGCTATAAGAACTTTCACTTAAAACTAATAAGAGCTTAAGAAATGTTTTAGAAACAAAGGAACAGAGACTAGCAAGACTTCTTAGTAGCAGCATTTTCTCCGTTGGATTTGTTTAACATTTAAATATCTGAGCCTATGGCAGACATTCTTATTCAAAAGACCACAAAGATTTAATTAGAAGAATAGTTGCTACTGGGTAAAAATATTCTTTGTCTAATTCTTGAAGTATGTCTTTTTATCTACATCATTTTGAGATTTTAGTATTCAAATGTTATCTTAACCAGGGTATTATATTTATTTGTTTCTGCACTATATTTTATAGGTAGTGTAGGGTGCGAGACCTAGATTTTAGAAACTGAATTTAAGAGAATAGAAGATGAGGGACTATAGTAGTGCCATTTAAGGCGGTACAGTAGGTGAGGTAATGCCTGAACAACTATGCCATTAGGGGAACGCCTTGAGAGTTAAAAAGTCATACTTCCTTTCAGTGTGCTCTCCCTTCTTTATGCTTGTACTTGAGGACTCAAGCTCTTACTTTCCTGCCCCAGCAGACATGCCTTTCTGATGCCATGTTCCTGTTATGGTTGGCTGCTATTCATATGAAACTGTAAGCCAAATAAGCATTATTTTATAACTTGCTCTGGTCATAGTTTTATTTTTCATAGCAATAGCAGAAAAGGGTAATTTTCACACTGAGAACATTATTAAGTTCTAACAACTGAGTCTGCACATCAGTAAATATATATTTATAATTAGCTGATTTTTAGTTAAGTGAATTTACACCTCCAAAGTGAAATTTCTTGTCAAGCTTATAAAGTAATTACAGCTTTTCTCCCTTCCCTTTCCTTCCTCAAAATCTTCCATAAATCCCTCACATTCTCTTACAAATCCATGGCCTCTTCTCTCACTAATTATATTTGCATGTATGTGTGTGTATACACTTACATATTTCTAAATATAACGTGCTTAGCCTATATATATTTTCAAGGCTGACAATTTACATAACCTTTCTGTTCAAACTTGTAAAATTCTCCACATACTACGTAATTTGCAAGCAGATTTTTTGAATCATTAAATACTGAATTCCATTTATAAAGTGTTTCATCCAAAATATGTTTGTTTGTCTTTACAAAACGGAGTGACAAAAAGATAATCGGTTTCCTACTCTTATGTGCTCTGTGTGCTCCTCAGATCAAGGGAATCCTTCAGCTTCTTTGTTAGTGAGATCAATTATTCATTGCAGAAAACCCACTTATCTTCTTGCTTTTAGTAAAGATATGCCATTTAGAGATATAAACACATCAGTTCAAAAGAAAGGTGATAAGAACATACTGTTTCTTTCAAATTAGTTTATGATTAAAAAAATAATAGAATGACCCTATTGCTAGGAAAACAAAGAGGATTTCATGCAAAGATAATGAAAAATCGTAAGAATTTTTTTAAAGAACTCTCTATAAACAGACTTCAAAGAAAATGTCTGATAATAAAATATGGTTACTCTCAACGTGCTTGTAATAATAAGTCGTTCCTTCAATAAAAGTTAGTAACAAGGTTTGTGGCAAACAATTTAGAACCATTGATAAATTCTTTTTACCTGAAAAGTCTGAGATATGTGAAAATCTTTTTGTCCTATTCTATTGTCTCAATTCAATTTACACAATTCTTTCATAGCAGCAACAGTTGAATTTTCTGAATGTATAACATTGTTTGTCTTCTGAGACTATACAAAGTTAATTGATATGATTTATCTACCTGCCTATGTATGTGGAAGAATGGATAAACAATGCTTACTCATTTCTTCTCTCTGTCAGTATTCTACTCATGTATGTCAAATTTTATATTGTTTGAAAGCCCTAGCAACTCATTTTATATAATTCATGGTGAAACTAAAATAAGACAAATATTAAAAAGAAGCATCCCACAATATAAATAAAACTATGCTATTAATGACCCCCTTGTTGCCCCTTTGTGAATGTTTGTTCCACATTGTGCTCCTGCATGATTCTACTAAGCTACTACATAATAGTAAATCACTATCAGTGGCAGGATTCCCAGAGACCAGATCCTTCCTTTCTTATCTCTTCTGCATTACCACATTCAAGTCTGAATTTGTTTGAGGAGAATCTATTCTAATACCATTATCAGTATGTATTTTATTTCTCTTCTTTTTTTTGAGTTTTATTGTTTTAGGCCATTAACTAGACATAAACAAGAATGATGTTTTTCATAATGGAAGGTGTGCACACAAAACTAATAAAGTCAGTAGACAGTTGTCTTGATCATGGAAGGCTACAATATTTCTGCTTACAAAAAGTATTTTATTGTGTCCCTAACTTAAAACAATAGATGATAATGGTTAGTGACTCAGAACTTCTGCAGAACCCTCACTGAAAACTCACGTTAGAAAAATACATAAACTTGCCACATATATTATTGTACATTATCCTAATATAACTTGGAGATACGAACTTTGTATTATTAACTATTTGAAGGCAATTTAGCACTGGAGAATTGACTGAATTGACTGCAATTTCCTTTGATCACTAAAACCTTCCCTAAGTTAGTTCTGTTATTTGTCTCCTCAGAGTCCAGCCACTGGAGTTTCCATATATGCTCCCTCTACCTATTGAAGTGAATCGTTTGAAGTGGAGAGAATAAGGCGATTGAATTCATGGCAGTAAAAAGAGTGACAATCCAATTCAATAGCTCAAAGGAGGCTCACAGTTTATATGTGCTAAATATGCCTCGCCACTCTTATCATGCCACTTCACAGCTCATGCCACTTCACAGTTACTTTAAAGCTCGCCATGGTTATTTTGAGAGTGAAAACATTCTCTACAAACATTTCTCAAACGGCTTTGGAGCATTTATGAGGATATGGAAACTTTCATTACTACTTTCTTTAAAGCTTTGAAATACTCAGAGGAAGCAAACACTTTGAGGAAAGTTTGCCAGCCTGCTTCTCATTTTTATTTGGATGAAGAGAACATATTGTTATTAGGATTTTGTTTATATTTTCTGTTAAATCAAACTTGTGCCACAATATTATCAAAATAACAAAAAGGAAACTTGAGGAGCTTTAAGTTTGATAAATGACTTCTGATACATTATTTATCTAATTGGACAAGACATGAAGCAAACTGTTTACACCAATTTATTAAGCAATGTGACCTAAAAGTTCCATTGTGAAGACATGATTTTCTTTTTCATAATAAGGACCTTTATCCATATCTAAGAATGCAGATGCCAGTTATGAAGGAAACTCTTCAGGATGAAATCATTAATAGGTGAGGGGCAGGATCAATATATTTCTTGGGAGGCCAGATATGATTGAAGAATAAGCTGTACTTGATGGAAGGCTAGTTTTGCGCATGTGAGCGTATTCACAAGGTTGGTATTCCAATTTCAAAGTGTTTTGCCTCATTTTTCTATTGCTGTATGCTTGCAAATCATGTAGCCTTACAATTCTCAAAACATGTGCATTGGTGTCACTGTTTGAGGTATTGATTTATTTTTTCTCTTACAGGAAAATGTAATGAAGATATTTTTTCTCCTATCACCAGACTTTAGTGGGAAATGGTTATATATCAACAATGAAATTATTCCTGTACTTCCATATTGGTAAGTAGGTTATGAACCTAAGGAAAAGCCTTAGTGTTTCCTTGAGCAGAGAACCTGGCAGAAGCCAAAGAGATAACGAAAGACATCTATATAGAGGACAAATAATATCAACTACATACTGTTATCACTTTGAGCTATACCCTTAAGTATTTTACATGCTATCGGAAGTGTGTGTATGGGAATGGGTATGTTTGATAACAGAGGCTGCTAAGCCACCAGATAAATAAATACTAGATCAAAAAGCATATTTATTAATATTAATTTGTTCATTAAAATTCATCTTTTATCTCACTATATTTATTCTGTACATTTCAGTACTCACCATTGATACTATAATAAATGACTTATTCCATATTTTCTCCAATTCATTTAATCAGCAGATATTTATAAACGTGCTCAGGTACTATTCAAGTCAAATCTTGTAACACATCATATGTTGTAATGGTAAGGTATAGATAGCAAGAATCAAATTATATCTACAAATTATATATTTGTACATTTTACATATAAAATCTTCACTTTAAATATTTGATTTCATTGGTTTTTTTATTTTATTGTTTGCCTTCAGGGTGTCTTATAGGACTCTTTTGTTGTATGTAGCATGCTTTACTTTGGGCCACCAAATGGCTCTCAAATCATAAAATGAAGACATATTATTAGTTATGAATGCTCAGCCTTATATTATGCTTGTTCCACTAGCTCTCTAAGGATAATTGAACCTGTTCCTCTTCATCTATGATTTGTATCTCGACTTTTTACTTTTATTCTGTATGTCCTACTCTGTGTCAGTATGTCTGGCAGGTGCCTGACTGGACCCAGGCATTGCCTCCTCTTTCTCGTCTCTCTCTCTCTCTCTCTCTCTCTCTCTCTTTTCTCTCTCTCTCTCTCTCTCTCTCTCTCACACACACACACTTTCTCTCTGCCTATATCTCTTCTCTCTGTCTGTCTCTTGGCTAGATTCCTCCTTGTCATGTTCTCTTCTTCTTCTTAACTATTGACAATTTGGCTTTTCATTATATCAATCACGTGCCTTGGTAAGGGAAGGTGAAACAAATATAACACATCTAACACATCTTTACATAGTTAGACAAATGCAACATAAACAAATATAACACAATTTTGCATAGGTAAAACACAACAATTATACATAGCTCATTTATCTGGAAATTATTAGATTATTTCTTTCACTGGAATGTAAGCTGTTATTAGGAATATGTCTCAGTGTGGGTTTTATTAATTTTCCTTTGGTTGTTGAGCTTTGGAGATATATTTCTTTAAATTTTTATGGTATTTGAGATTCTTAAGCAACTTATCTTCACATATACATACATTTTTCTGTTGATGCCTTATTTGCTTCATATCCATATGTTAGAGCATATGATGTTTTTAAACATTTCATTAAAGTTCTAGTTTTTAGTCATTTTACACTTTGTGCTTCAATTTTAATTGGTTCCATTGCTGTGTTTTCAAGTTCATATTTTTTCTTCAAGTGTTATAAGCCACCATATCATATCTAGATACAATATTTACCAATTTTTTAACAAGGTCTCCTTGGCTGTTCTGAAATTCAGTTATGCAAATTAGGCTATCCTCAAATTTGCTTCAGTTCCTCTGCCTCTGTCTCTAATATCCAATTATTGTAGACCTGTACAAACTCACCTGGCTTCATTTAATGTACTTTTCCTCTTGTAGAGATTTTGACTACATGTATTTTAGAGTTGCCATTTCTCTATCCTATTTGAATGTTTATCATTATATCATTTACGAGCATATGTGTATTTAAAGATGCTATTTCAAAAATATTTATTTTTATTTTATGTGTCCAAATGTTTGCCTGCATGTATATATGTTTACATACTATGTGCTATCATCTGAAAAAGAGAGAAGAGGTCATTGGATGTCTTGCACGTCGAAATACAGTCAGTTGATAGGTGCTTCAAACTGAACTCCAATCTTTTGGAAGTACAAGAAGTATTCTTAAACATTGAGCAATTCAGTTATTCCACTTTAATAGTCATTAAATTATTTTTTTTGCTGATAAACTCCGTAAACTTTCATTCTTCCTGTTGTTTTTTTTTTCTATTCAAAAATGTATATACTCTGTCAGGTTCTAAATTTTATTATGTATTTTTTACTAATGTTTCTTTGTTCTGAAGTACTAAATAAAAATGTTCAGACCCATTTGAAGACTTTTTTTTGATCTCTGTTATGCCAGCCAATCTTTTGTCCATGAATACTTTTCCTCCACATTCAAAATATGACCTTCCTTTGAGACTTTAATCAATTTGAACTTATTCAATTATCTTTACAATATGATTAGTAAGAATATGATCTTTACCTATAAATGTGTTAATTTTGTTATTGTTTCCTTTGATCCTTTAACTTTGTACTATTATCCATTCTGAAAAGCATACCTCAAGATTACAAGTACACCTGTGTAGACCCACGCCGACCTCTCTCATTCCCCACCTCCACTTTACCTGATATTCTCCAAGATGAATTCAAGATGCCTTAAATACACAAAACACTAATCTGTGTGTCCTTATTTCTGAAGGACTCCTAGTATACTCCTAGTAATATAATTCCTCCTTTTGATGAGTGGCATGGACACTGCTTCTTAGCAAAAGCTAGGGCAAAAGTAGAGCAACGATCATTTGTAATATCCTACTCTACATGATTGCAATATTTTATTCCACAATACTTAAATAATATAGGTTATTTTATTCTATTTGGCTTTTTATTTGATTTTGTTTTGATCAAATCTGCAAATAATAGGATTTAAATAAATGACATATTACAAAAATATTTCTTAACTTTTTAACATGTACATAGTACTAAAGCCTACTGATTCTCAGACATTATGGTTAACTTTGTTGTTTTCATTACATTCATTTCAATAAAAACCCTGTTGCTTACTTTTTATTTGGCTATTCCCCTTCTTGTAAATTTGTGTCTTCTATCAAATGACCAAAGTATGAATTTCAATATAAGGGAAAAATATCTGCAGATACATTCTGTTCTGCAGGTAATGCCATCTATAAATCTGTAATTACTTAAATGGTGGAAAGCTCAAATACATGCTATCTGTAATTATAAGTGTGCAGACAAAATATTTGTTAACTACACACTTGTACTAAAGATTCAATATATAAATTCTATGAAGAGATGTGAAGGGTTTGATAATACAGACTCCATGGAACTTATTTTTTGATAACTTTTTAATTTAAATTAGAAACAAACTTGTTTCACATGTCATTCCCAGGTCCTATACCCTCTGGTTCTCCCCTGTTTCCCCAACCAACTCCCATCCCATCCACTTTGCGCTCCCCAGGGAGCAGATTTCAATGGGGCATCTTCAAAGTCTGTCATATCATTTGGAGCAGAGCCTAGGCCCTCGCCCAGGCACTGAGAGAGTTCCCCTCCATATGAAATGAGCTCTCAAAGTCCATTCCCATACTAGGGATAAATACTGATCCACAACCAGAGGCCCCATAGACTGCCCAGTCCTCCCAACTGACACCCACATTCAGGGAGGCTGAGTCAGTCCTATGCTGGTTTCTGAGCGATCAGACTGGTGTACATGAGCTCCCCCTTGTTTGGGTCAGCAGTTTTGTGGGTGTTGGAGCATAATTTTTAAAGTATGGCTTTTTATATTTCTATATTTGAATTTATTTTTAGTGGTAAATTGATTTCATGGTTTGATTTAAAACTTAAGTCCAATTTAGTTCCCAGTTGTAGTGAAGATTCTGGCCTGCATTATACAGTGCATTGTCAGATCTCTCTCTCTCTCAGTGCCTTCTGTATGTGTTCATTCTGGTTTCTGTTTTTGATATAATTAACCATCTTCTGGCTCAAATTATGCTAATTGCAATGAAAGGTAAGAATACACTAAATTTCTATGCAGATTTAATTTTCCCTTTGGCAACTTATTGTTACTTTAATTATTTTCTTTCTTACTACAGTTGATTAAATTATAGGTGACTTGTTAGTCCATGCAATTTTCTTAACAAGAAGAGTTTCCTAGCTATGTTCAATTAAGAATTATCCAAATAGGCTCAATTCCCAACGGGATATGCATTTGAGAATACATAAAATGCTCTAATTATTGATATTTGGTCCTATCACTTTATTCTCATAATTGACTTGCTGTCATATGTTCGGCTACATTGACTCATTGTAACACAATACCAGTGTGGCTTCACAGGAATCTCCAATTATCAAATAAGGTCTGGGTCTCAGAGAGCTGACAAATGCTGGGATAATGAACAAATGGCCTTGTAAGTATGTGTCTTTGATAAAACTATAGTGGCAATATTGTTATTAACATAATGCTTTCTTAGTGGATTAGGACAAATAGGTTCTTTTTTATTATTATTTTACATATCGATCCCAGTTCCCTTTCCCTCCCTCTTTCCCTCTCTCCCACACTCTCATGCTCCCAAGTTCACCCTCCACTCCCATACCCCCACTCCACATATAGGGTTATGACTGCCAGGAGGGGTCAATTAAATCTGTCAAGTCATTTGGAGTAGGGACTAGGGTTTTCCTCCTGTCTCTAGAATGAGGGAGTATCCCTCCATGGGGAATGTGCCCCAAAAGTCCTTTTATGCACAAGGGATACATCCTGGTTCCACAGTCTGAGGTCCCTTAGACTGCCCAGGCCTTCTAACAGAAACCCATGTACATCAGGTCTGACTCGGTCCAATGCTAGATTCCCAGCTAAAAGTCTGGGGGCCCAATAGCTCATCCTTGTTCAGGTCAGCAGTCTCTATATATTTATGTAGCTGGTCTTGTACTCCCTCTCTGCATCTGTATTCCAGTTAAGCTCAGTGTTTAGTTGTGGGAGTCTGCTTCTGTTTCCATCAGCTACTAGATGAGGGATGTATGATTGTGAATGAGATAGTGGTCAATCTAATTATCAGGGAGGGCATTTATGGTAGCCTTCCAAGTGTTGCTCAAATTGTTCGTTGGGGTCTGTCTTCTAGGTCTCTGGGTATTTCTCTAGGTTCAGTTTTCTCTTCAAAAATATAAAGGCTCCCTTTCTCTCTCTCTCTCTCTCTCTCTCTCTCTCTCTCTCTCTCTCTCTCTCTCTCTCTCTCTCTCTCTCTCTCTCTCTCTCTTCCTCTAGTGTATTCCTCACCTGACTCAATCTTCCCAGTCCCACTTGCTTCCCTCTCCTCCCCTTTTCTTTCTCCTAAATACCTCTCCACTCACTGTCCCTCCTCCCACTCCTAATATGCTCAGGAGATCTTGTCCCTTTCCCCTTCTGTGATGAACCTTAAATGAAACTCATTGAATCCTATCCTCCCTGTATCCTAGTTTTTCTAGCAGTATGAATTATAGGCTGGTGATCCATTCCTGTATATCTAATATCCATATATGAGTGAGTACACACCATGTTCCTCTTTTTGTGACTGGGTTACCTCATTCAGGATGTTTGCTTTAACTCCATCTGTTTGCCTGCGAATTCAAATATTCCATTGTTTTTGTCATAGAGTAATATTCCATTGTGTAAAGGTGCCACACCTTCTTTATCCATTCTTCATTTGTGGGGCATCGGGATTATTGCCAGGTTCTTACCATTACAAATAATCCTTCTAGGAACATAGGTGAACACATGTCTTTGTTGAATGGATGTGCATCATTTGGGTATATGCCTAAGAAGAGGATTGCCGATTCCTGTGGTAGACTGATTCACATTTTTCTGAGGAACTACCATACTGATCTCCAAAATGGCTTTACAAGTTTGCACTCCCACAAGAAGTGGAGAAGTGTTCCCCTTTCAACACATCCTCTGCAGCATAAGTTGTCATAGTATTTCTAATTCTTGCCATTCTGGCAGGAGTAAGATGGTATCTCAGAGTTGTTTTGATTTCATTTCCCAGATAACTAAACATGTTCAGCACTTTCTTAAGTGTCTTTCAACTTTTTTGATTTCCTCTATTGAGAATTCTCTATTCAGTTCAGTACCACATTTTTCATAGAGTTATTTGGTGTTTTGTTGACTAGTTTCTCGAGTTCTTTGCATAATTTGGAGATCAGACCTCTGTCAGATGTAGGATTGGTAAAGACATTTTCCTAGACAGTGGGCTGACATTTCATCTTGTCAACTGTGTCCTTTGCCTTGCCTAATCTCAGTTTCAGGAGTTCACATTTATTAATTGCCAATCTCAGTGTCTGTGCTACTGGAGTTATGTTCAGGAAGCAGTCTACTGTACCAGTTTCTTAAAGGGTCCCTCCCACTTTCTCATCTAAGAAATTCAGTATGGCTGTATTTATGTTGAGGTCTTTGATCCATTTGGATTTCAGTTTTGTGTGTGGCAATAGACATGGCTCAATTTGCAGTCTACTACATAACATCATCCAGCTGTGCCAGCACCATTTGTTGAAGATACTTTCCTCCTCCCACCATATGCTTTTAGCTGTTTTGTCAAAAATCAGTTGTTCGTAGGAATGTGGGTTAATGTCAGAATTTTTGATTCAGTTCCATTGGTCTACCTTTCTATTCTTGTGTCAATAACATGCTGTTTTCAGGAATATAGCTCTGTAGTAGGGCTTACAGTCAGCAATGGTGATGCCTTTTGTAGTTCCTTTATTTTACAGGGAGTTTTGGCTATCCTGGGTCTTTTGTTTTTCCATATAGAGTTGATCAGTATCCTTTCAAGGTCAGTTAAGGATTGTGCTAGGATTTTAATGGGGATTTCATTGACTCTGTAGATTTTACTTGGCAAGATTGCCATTTTTATTATGTTTATCTTACCTACCCAAGGGCATAAGTGATCTTTCCATTTTCTGGTATCTTCTTTAATTTCTTTCTTTAAAGACACAAAGTTCTTGCCACATAGGTCTTTCACTTGTTTGGTAAGCATTACCCCAAGATACTTTATGTTGTTTTTGGCTATTGTAAAAGGTGATGTTTCTCTGATTTCTTTCTCAGCCTCTTTGTAGTCTGTATATAGTAGGGCTATGGATTTTTTTGAGTTCATCTTATATCCTGCTTATTTGCTAAAGGTGTTTATCACCTGTAGGAGTTCCCTGGTAGAGTTTTTTGGGATGCTAATGTAAACTATCAAATCATCTGCAAATAGTGAAAGTTTGAATTCTTCCTTTCCAATTTGTATCCCCTTGATCTCCTTTTGTTTTCATATTGCTTTAGCTAAAATTTCAAGTACAATATTGAAGAGATATGGAGAGAGATGGCAGCCTCTTCTTGTTCCTGATTTTAGAGGAATCACCTTAAGCTTCTCTCCATTCAGTTTGATGTTGGCTCTTGGTTTACTGTATATTGCTTTTATTATGTTTAGGTATGGTCCTGTTATCCCTGATGTCTCCAAGACCTTTATCATGAAAGGATGTTGAATTTTTTCAAAGGCTTTTTCTGCATCTACTAAGATGATCATGTGATTTTTTTTCTTTTTAAGTTTGCTTATATGGTGAATCCCATTGATAGATTTTCGTATGTTAAACCATTCCTGCAACCCAGGGATGAAGCCTACTTGGTCACGGAGTATGATTTCTCTGATGAGTCTTGGCTTTGGTTTGCCAGTAGTTTATTGAGAATATTTGCATCAATGTTCATGGGGGATATTGATCTATAGTTTGATTTCTTAGTTGTGTCATTGTGGGGTTTTGGTACCACAGTAATTGTAGCCTATTAAAAGGATTTTGGTAATGAGCCTTCTGCTTCTATTGTGTGGAAGAATTTGAGGAGTATTGGTATTAGCTCTTATATCTCCATTGAATTTCATGTAGAATTTTTCACTGAAGCCATCTGGCTCTGGGCTCTTGGACTTTTGTTTGGGTGGGGAGAGGGTTGGGAGGCTTTTGATGACAGCTTTTATATCCCTAGGGGTCATAGGTCTATTTAAGTTGCTTATTTGTTCTTGATTTAATTTTTCTAAGTGATAGTTATACAGTAATTTGTCCATCTCTTTTGTTTTCAAATTTTGTGGAGTATAGGTTTTCAAAGTATGAGCTGAAAATTGCCTTGATTTCTTCAGTGTCTGTTGTTATGTCCCACTTTTCACTTCTGATTTTCTTAATTTGCATGTTCTTTCTTTGCCTTTTGGTTAGTTTGGATAAAGGTTTGTTTATCTTGTTTATTTTCTCGAAAGAACAACTCTCGGTTGCATTGATTTCTTGTATTGTTTACCTGGTTTCTACGTTATTGATTTCAGCCATCAAACTGACTATTTCCTGGTGACTACTCCTACAGGCTGAGTTTGCTTCTTTTAGTTCTAATGCTTTTAGTTATGCTGTTGATTCTCTAATGTGACTATTCTCTGTTTTCTTCATAAGGGCACTTAGTGCAGTGAAATTCTCTCATAGCACTATACTCAAGGTTTCCCATAAGTTCGGGTATGTTGTGTACTCATTCTCATTGAATTTATGTAGTCCTTAATTTCTTACTTTATTTCTTCTTTGTTCCAGGTATGGTACAATTGCCTATTGTTCAGTATCCATGAGTTTGTAGGATTTCTGCAATTTGTGTTATTGTTGAATTTCAACTTTAAAGCATAGTGGTCTGATAAGATACAGGGGACTATGACAATATTTTGTGTCTGTTGAGGTGTTATATCACCTAGTATGTGGTCCATTTTAGATATGGTCCAATGTGGAGCAGCATACTTTTGTGTTGGGATGTAATATTCTATAGATGGATGTTAAACCAAAGTGAGATATAGATTCTGTTAGTTCTTTTGTTTCTTTGTTAAGTTTCTGTGTGGTGTTCCTGTGTAGTGGTGAGAGTAGAGTGTTGAAATCTCCCACCATGAGTATGTGGGGTTTTATGTGATCATTGAGTTTTAGTAGCATTTCTTTTAACAATGTGGGTGACTTTGTATTTGGGGAATTAATGTTCAGGATTGAGACTTTGTGCTGATGAATTTCTCATGTGATGAATACGAAGTGACAGTCTTCATCTCTTTTATTGATTTTGGTTTGAAGTCTAACTTATTAGATATTAGGATAACCGCACCTGCTTTCTTCTTGTGTCTATTTGATCCAAAGATCTTTTCCAACCCTTTACCCTGAGGTAATGTTTGTCTTTGAAGCTTAGATGTGTTTCTTGTATGCAGAAGAATAATGGTTCTGTCTTTGTATCCATTCTGTTAGCCTGTGTTCTTTTATAGGTGAATTCAGACCATTAATGTTGAGGGAAAGTAAGGTCCATTGATTGTTATAATTGTTTGTTTTAGATTTGTTGTTTGCAGTGGTATTGTAAATATATTTTCCCTGCTTTACCTTTGGGTTCTGGTGAAGTGGGATTTTCTATTGCCTATGTCTTTGTGAGCATAGTTAAATTCCTTGGGTTGAAGTTTATCTTACAAATCTTTCTGTATGGCTGGATTTGTAGAGGCACATTTTGAAAATCTAGCTCTGTCATTAAATATCTTGTTTTCTCTGTCTATAGTGATTGTGAGTTTGTTGTGCATAGTATCCTTGACTGCATACGTGGACTCATAGTACTTGTAGAATATCTATCCACAACCTTCTGGCCTTGAGAGTTTTCATGGAGAAGTCAGGTATAATCTGGATTGTTCTGCCTTTATATGTTACCTGGCCTTTTTACTTTTTTACTCTTAATATTCTTTATTCTGTGTGTTATGGGTTTTAATTTTTATGGATCAGGGGGTCTTTTTTCTTTGGTCCAGTCTATTTGGTGTTTAGTATGCTTCTTGTACTTTCTTGGGCATGTCCTTCTTCAGATTGGGAAAATTTTCATCAATGATTTTGTTGAATATGTTTTCTGCACCTTTTAGCTTGGCCTCTTTGCATTCTTCTATGCCTAATATTCTTAAGTGTGGCCTTTTTACATTGTCCCACATTTTCTGGATATGTTGTTTTAAGGATTTGTTGGATTTATGATTTTCTTTTGTTGATGAATCTATTTCCTCTATTTTATCTTCAGCACCTGAGATTCTCTCTTCTGTCTTTTGTATTCTGTTGGTTATGCTTGTATCTGAAGTTCTTAATAATTTGCCCAATTTTTTCTATTTTCCTCATTCCTTAAGTTTGTGTTTTCTTCATTGTTTCTGTTTCAGTTTTCAAGTCTTGAACTGTTTCCTTCACCCGCTTTATTGTTTTTTTTCTTGGCTTTCCTTACTTTCTTTAAGATATTTGTTCATTTCTTGCATTTTTCTGTGGTCTTTTCCTCAACTTCTTCTAAGATTTTTTTGTTTTGTTTTGTTTTGTTTTTGGTATTTTCATTTCTTTAAGGGATTTTATAAGGAGTAGGTTCTTCCTGCTGGTCAGTCTGGTCCCACCACCATGCCAGCCCCAAATAACACACAGAGACACTGTATTGGATATAAAGCTGTAGGCCAGTTACTAGTTACTTATCAGCTAGCTCTCTCTTAAATGTTATCCCATTACTATTAATCTAATTATTTCCACGTGGCTTTATCTTACCGGAGAGAAGGGCCAGACCTCTATTCTCTCCAGTCTCTACATGCTGACTCCTCCCTACTCCTTCTGGAATCCTCCTTGTCTCCTAGTCCCTCCTATCTTGCTTTCCTATTGGCCAAGAGTGCTTTATTCGATGTCTGTAGCTCTGGGTGGATCTAGCTCTGTAGGAGGTCTCTCCTCAGATGGGGCTGGGTCATGGGGTTCAGAGATCATGCAGGTGGAGTATCAGCATGGCCTCTTGTGGATAGGCAGGTCTTCAGCAGAGGTCTGGTGCTCTGGCAATGGGGGTCTCTGGCAAAGTTCATCCAGGCAGGGAATCAGGGTGGTCCTTTGGAGATAGAAGGATCTCTGGTAGAGGACCATATGTGAAGGTCAAATATCAGGCACATGGGGAATCAGGGTAATCCTGAATTGCATAGGCTTGTCTAGTGTGCTCAGATCAGCTCTAGGAAGTTCCTCAGAGGTGGTAGGTTTGCTGGATCCACCCTCTCTTCCAGTGCTCAACCAGAGCAGTGGGGCAGTGGGCTAGGTAGGCCACAGGGTGGGGGGAGGGCAGATTCTGGGCGGGAGGGGGGTGTTGTATCAGATCACCAGGAGTGCTCTCCTGGGGACAGGACACAGGGGGGGAGCAAGATTTGGGGCCAACCCAGGAAGTTCCTCAGGGAAGGGTTTGGTGGGGGGGATTCAACCGTAACTGGTCTCAGACCAGTAGAGGTCTGGCGATGAGCAAGTATTCACAAATTTTTATGCTCCTGTTGACCCAAAGCAAATTGTGATATCACAAAATAATTCTTTAATGATGAATGCTAATGTTCCTTGGTGAAAACCATGATTTACAAAATACATATTCTTAGCATGTGAATATTAATGATTATTTTTCACAATATATAAATTCCCAGAAGATTTCTCTGCGAGGGCTGGAGTATATGGCTAATTCTCTTGCAAAAATATATTGATTAATCAGAGTTTCTCATTAACTGAAGAAAAATATATGAAGAACTTGAACACAAAAATACAAAGTTATATGTGAATAATTTAATGCATGGTAAAAACATATGTTGTAAATCTTTCAGATCATCGTTATTAGTTAGTTTTCAGCTACAATGAATTTCATCTGTAGTACTGAACAAATTAAGTGAAATTGATAAGACCAAAAAATAGAAATAGGATAGGCAGCTCAAAACAGGAACCCTGCATGTGACAGTGAAAGGGTGAAAAATACAGCAAAACTCTCCAATGACCCCAGAAAGATAAACGTTTAAAAATACTTACTAAAAATCCCTAAATACTTCAAATTCCCCACCCTGTCCTCTGCCAGTAAATAGACAAAAAGGTCACACTTCTTGGTGGATATGACAGGCCCTTGAGTACGTAATCCTGGCCTAGTAAGATAACAGGAAATGAGCAACTAACCACTTATCTAACGTCGGTAGACTGCTTGTGAAACCCCATCCCCAGTGACCTATGCGTGGACT
Source organism: Cricetiscus sungorus (assembly GCA_030556225.1). Classification (NCBI taxonomy): domain Eukaryota; kingdom Metazoa; phylum Chordata; class Mammalia; order Rodentia; family Cricetidae; genus Cricetiscus; species Cricetiscus sungorus. Next base: position 52,076,337 of record JANBXA010000726.1, on the reverse strand, counting down.
TTGTTGTAAACCCTATGAAAACTGTCTTAATTCTACATTCTGGGTCCTCAGTCCTCTACTCCAGCATGGCATATGACTGTAGTCCCCAGTGCACTTGAAATAAAAAAAGTCCTCATGCTGTTTGCATTAAGACCGCTTCTCATGAGTGATTTGGGGTGTCACCTTTCCTGAGTCAGAGTGTGAAATTCCTCACTCTTAGGGTCTTTCAACAGTTTCAAAAAATTCCTTGGTTCCTTGGTTCTCTAGCTAAGAATGGCAGAATAAAGTTCTGGATTATTATTATTATTATCATCATCATCATCATCATCATTATTATTATATTTTACATATCTATCTCAGTTCCTTCTCCCTCCCATACTCCCATACCCCCTGACCATCCTTCCATTCATTCCCTACCCACTCCACAGGGAGGATGAGGCCTTCTAGGAGGGATCATCAAAATCTGTCAAGTCATTTTGAGTAGGGTCTAGGCCCTCCCTTCTATCTTTAGGTTAATGGTGTGTCCCTCCATGGTTAATGTCCCAAAGTCCTTGCGCACCAGGGATATATCTTGGTTCCGTGGTCAGAGGTCCTATAGACTGTTCTGGTTTCTTATTCCCTGTCAAACGAGCAATTGTTCCTCAAGGCTGTACTGAATCTCCAATTATATTAATCTCTTCTGATGAATAGATTTGGAACTAAAGCTCTAGATTTTCCTGGCAGAAATAAGTTACAACTTTTATCCAGTTTCAATTTTCTAAACATTTTTGGTGTAGCCACATCAGAAGAATAAATGTTACAAAGGCATTGAAGATCCATAAACAGAGGCTTCCTAGCCAACAGAAGGCAATCCGTCTCTGGGTGGAGACATGCAATTGTCTCCTCTTTTATTGGTTAATCCACTTATGCATGTCAATCAACTGGCTAAAGAAAGGCATATGGAAAATGGACTCTCTGAATTCCTGCCTTCTGTACAGACTCTTAATGGGCAGTTGCCATGAAGCTTCATTGAGTCTGCCCATTTAACTGAATTAGTCAGAAAAGAATTATTTTGAATCTTCTTCTTTTTAAATCTCTTATATAACTTAAATTTCCTCACACTTTAGGCTTAATTCCCTCTAAAACTCTCCTCTCTATCCTGCATTGCATGTCTGCTTCTCCACTATATGACTGACTTCCAGGCTGGTTTAATTCATATTGCCTTGTTTTTTCTCTTGCTCTTCTTTAGAGGGCTAATAGGATTTAGTTTCCCTACCTTGGGGTTTTCCTTTGAAACTGTGGTTAATATTGTCCTCGAGCTGCCTTTTAAGAATGTTCTCAAATTCTTTAAATAATGAGGCTAAAACCCCAAGATGAGACACTGATTTCTCCAGGAACATATTACAACACTACTGGAATCCCCAAACATCATAGCTTCAGGACCAGAATCTACAGAAAGAAAATGTGTGACAACATAACACTATGAAACCCAATTCTAATAAGATATGCCCATCTGGCAAATCCTAACAACAAAAGTTTTTCATGCTCAAGGAGATTTTCTAGTACAGATAGTTCCTGTCTGAAAGGGAGCCTGCCAGCTCAGGGATATCTACCAGCAGAAATGATTTTTAGCTGGAACTGGAAAGGGTGCTCCAAGGCCACTAAAATTTCCATTGAACCCTCATCCTGAGAGGCACTTCTTCTTTCAAGTGCTATAAAGCCTCAAAGCTGCCTTAGGCCATGTTGCGCAACCTCCATTCCTATAGATAAGTTTTTGGCTATAATTATTCTAAGGACAATCTGCTTCTGTTGAAGCCAGTGTTGTGTTGTCATTTATTTCCCACGTTGTCTGAGTCCATCCCTGGCCTAATAGTGTCTACCACAGGTCTTTGTGTCAAAAACAGGATGATGGCCAAAGCCTGAAGGGCAAGTAAAAAGGTCTCAGACCTTAAAATAATCTGTTGACCCTAAGGGTTTCAGGCTAATGAACTCCAGCCATTATTTGATACTTATTATGTTTTAACTAAAATATATATATAAAAAAGACAGAATTTTATAAATAAAGGGGCTATAAACATGGAGATTGAACCAAAGTCAATTCATTGAAAAATAGGAATATCTGATAATAAATTCATTGTAAACAACATTTTTGCACCTCCTTTGGAACTGTATAGTCAGTCCTGTTTATCTCAAAACAAATAACCATAGTATATTACGATAAGGAGCTTAAAGAAAATACAGAATCTGTTTTGAATTGTGTAACTCAGGAATCAAGTTTTAAACTGAATACTTTCCACAAAGTTTCTATGGAAAACTTTGGGCATTTTTAAGAGTGGGAAAATGTAAATCATTGCCTTCAGTTTTATAAGTACTAATGACCCCTCCTGACTCTCATTCAGTGGCAATACAGACGGTTCTGGTTAATTTAAATTGCTCACAAAACAAATTTGAAAATCAAGAACCTTGGAAGTGTATTAATAACAATATGTAAAGAGGGAAGGATAATGGCATTAAAGAAATCAGGCTATATTATATATGTGTATTACATTGTCAAATAATAAAATTATTCAACAAAAATATTTTCATGGTAAATAAGGGACATTCAAAACTCTTTAAATTTCTCTAAGTATGAGTAAATGAAGCTGATTTCTAAAGAAATAGATTTTCTGTAGAAAATGCCACAAGAATATGCCTAAACTTAAGAATATTTAAAGCATAATAAAAATTTGTGATTCTGAAGCTAAAAGGTCAGTTATTTAGCATGCTGTTCTCTGAATGTCATATGTAAAAGAAATCATGAAAACAAAGCTGAAGTTCTTTTTTTCTAAATGACCTTTAGTAATAATTATAGTACTTAATAAGAAAGTAAGACGTTTTCTCCATGGAACTTGCCACTTTGGGGCACTAACAATGTGTCTTAAAGATGGAATTTTATTCAGACATTTCTGCATATAACAACTAATGGGTTCATAAAATAGTACATATTCATATGTACTATTTTGTTATTTTTCCATTCAGTGATAAAATGGTAGTTGTCAGTTATCAGTCTAGCCAAAAGATATTTACATTATAGTTAGTGACATCACATTTTTATATTTGACAAAGTACTTCAATGCATTTTCATCCTGGGAACTTTTTTTTAAAGGGAGCTACAGAGATTGACAAATACTGAGTTTGTAGAACTGAATTTACTTTGATCTTATATATTATTCCATATTTGACTAAATATTATTAATAACATTATATTATATGAGGTTAGATTAAAGAAAACTATGTCAAGAGTTGAAAACACCAAAGTTCAGTATTATGTATTTGCATTATGGGGTCTTAGAACATATTGATAGTCTCAACTTAAAGGGGATTTCAAACTTTTTATTTTATTTTCAGTGCAATTGTAGAAAATAAGATGTTAGAATTACACAGCCTCCCAGGTAATCCAACATTCAAGATAGCTGAGACAAAGCAGCCTTTCAGATCACTACAAGGATTTCTGCATCTTTTTAGGATCCCCATGACAGTATCCCCTATAATTAGGAAGCAGTTTGGAAAGAACGGCACCCAAATTCCAAAATATTGTTTATAAATGTTCATTTTAATTTAAATAGTCTTGGATATAAATGGTTTATGGCCACAACCAATCTCTTTTAAAAGTAAAAAGGGGATTATGGATTTTAATTGTGATGGATTTTAATTTATTAATATAAATTAAAGGTCAATTTTCTGATATGTATATTTCTCCTCTGGTTTAGGTATTATGTTTATATAGCTCATTTAGAAATGTAATGTATAATTTGGCAAAGATTATAGATAGTTACCTATGATAGTCAAAACTTAAGTTAATTACGTTTTTAAGATATATGTTTGAGATGGATAAATATTCTTCAAACCCTTCAAACCTAAAGAATATGGGATTTAAAATGGTTTAGAATTTTTCATAACACTGAGGCACAATTGCTCCTGACAACACCACCTGTGTCAGAAAGGAAGATGGACATCAGAGAACCTCATTATGAAGTTTGCTTTCAATATGGCAAGACTAGCCATTTGGGCAAGATACTGCTCTTGTCTGGACTGTTTGACTTTATGCTGTATAAACTAGACAAGCAGGACCCATAGGAAAATGATTGCTAATACAAGATGGGCATTGCTACAGGATTCCTGCTTCATGGACGAGTCTGTCAGACATTCTGCAGGACAAAGAGAAAAGTGACTGACAAATTGCAAATGCAGGTGGACAGTTTAAAGTTTCCTGCTTTGCTGAGAAGTCTGCCAAACACACTATGGACTATAGGCTGAAGATGGAACATTACTGAAGAACTTTGGATGGCTGACCAGGTAGCAAGATGTCTCTGTCATTTGTAGAGTTTATATGTTATTCTTCTGTGGTCTTTGAAGGAGTTAAAGACAGATAATTATGGTTATAGTTTTCCTTAGTCAGGATTAAGGATAAGTTACATATAGGACTTTAGACTCACAAAGATAGAATAGATGATGGAATATTTTCATTAAATCTTAATAAATGTTAATGGACTGTGTAGAGAGCTGCGAAGTGCCATGCCTTAATGAAGGCGCTGGCTTCAGCCTTCCACCTTCTCAATGGTGAGAGCTCTCTGGCATAAATAAGTCCTTATTTGGTTAAGCCTGTTCAGCCTGTTTGCTTCCACATTAGTGTAGCCTGTCTGCAGGGTCCACATAGCTCACTGGGGTTGGTCAACACAAGGGGATTTAAGCCTGTGTGGGCGTTTCCCCGGGGTAAGAAGAAGATTGTTCAAGGATCCTGAATAAACTGCATGAAGAAGATCTTCCTGGAGTTGCGTCTTCCTTGCTGGTCGAGGCAGTCACATTACAGGACTAAATGTTGTTAACTATGGTTCTTAATTGATAACTGTTTTGTTATATATTTTATTATGTTAAAGTTAAAACCCCTCTTTTTATTTAGACAGAAAAAAGAAGATTATGGGAGATGTCATTCTGTAAATATGTTTCTCTTATTGTTTAATGAATAAAGCACTGTTGTCCAATAGGAAAGCAAGATACACATGACTAGAAAACAAGTAGGATTCGGAAAGAGGTAGGGAGGAGATTCAACATGTAGGACTTGAAAGAACAGAGGTTCGAATCTTGTCTCTGGGAAGATAGACCACATGGAAATACTTAGATTAATAGAAATGGGTTAATATTTAAGACAGAGCTAGAAAATAAGAAATGCTGGTAACAGACCAACAGCATTATATCAAGAGAAATTACATGTAACTCCTTGGCCATCCTATGTATGCTTCTTTGATGCTAAAATATGAACATTTCATTACATTTTTAATACTAGAAAATTCTAGTTCATTTAAGAAATATGTCAGTGATAGCAACTCAGTGACCATCAACAATCATAGGTTGTTCTAATTAACATCTAGACTTTAGAAACCACATGTCCTATCATACAATGTAGTTGTCTGTGAAATATCTTCTTTTCTCAGTATTATATACAAATTGCACAAAATGTGAACTAAAAGTTAAATTATAGAACTGTATATAACTTTCTGCTACTTGGCAGTTACTATTTTAGCTTTAATGACCTTGACTGGAGAACAGTATAACAGCTGCTTTCATAGATGATAAAAGTGAATAGAGAAAATAAGTCTCACTATCAAGAAATGCACAGAGAAAAATTATATGATGATCATAGGTGCCCTCTCTTAGTACTTGTTAGCATTCAGCAAAGTATCTTGAATACTGATGATTCATAATCTTTCTTACATTATATGTATGCAGTGCTTATTTCAGCCACGTTTCTCCCTACATTGTTTTTATTCTGACAAGTCAAATATAAATTATGGTTCTTTCTTTGAAGACAGTTGAAGTAACTGTAGCTACTCCAATGCAGAAGAAATGGAATTATTTGTCTTCTGAAGTAAGTGAAAGGCAGCAGCTTCAGATTGAATTATTAATAAAATATATTTACACAGGAATTTTTCTATGTGTACAAACTGAAAGTATTATTCCAAGAAGAGTGCAACTCAAAATAAAAATGAAAGGTTAGACATGACAGTAGATATTACAGAAAGAAATAAAATCACCTAAGACAAGTATGAGCAATTATATTCTCCAAATACTGATAACTTAGAAAAAAATGGAAATCTTCTCAGAAACCCACAGTGTAAATCACCACCTCAGGAAAGATTAAGGAATCCAAGTGAAACAAAAAGGAGATTGAAGCACTATTTTAAACTAGCAGATTAAAAAAAAAAAAAGATTGCTGACTCCCATGCTGAATTCTGTTAAATATTTAGTGAATAATTAATGCTAATATTTGTCTTTTTAAAATGTCTAAGGAGAAATATTTCCATATTAATTTTTCTTAACTCTATTTCAAAACAGATATATAGTGTTTGTACATATTTAGGTGCATAATTAGGTAAACCTATGTAATGCTTTGTAGTCTAAACATGTTAGCCATGTTTATATCTCTTTATTTAACATTCCTCTCTACTGGTTACTTTCATTTTCATATTTATTTGTAGTGATACATTTTTTTATAATTTTTGTAAAAGACAGTGTCTTTCATTTGCTATACAACAATGGAACCAATTCCTCATCTCCAAGTGTACTTGGTACCCACTATCTATAACCTTTCTTTGTATTACATTATGTGTACCTTGAATATTTAATGATCCCTACATTCTCTATACTTGTATGAGTTCTAATTACCATTCAAAGAGGAAAGACAATATATAAAATACATGAAATACATGTACTAAACAACACCAGAACCTAAGGCACGGGAATCAGTAGGGAAAAAGGGGCAAAAGGATGGTAAAAAAGCCTGAGTATCAAGGATTTGAATTTGTGTTGTGTCCATGTCCTGGCAAGTTTCATGTCAACTTGACACAAACTATAGTCAGCCATCTGAGAGAAGGGACCCTTTATTGAGAAAATTTGTTCATAAAATCTGGCTGTAGGCATGCCTGTAAACCATGTTCTTAATTAATAGTTGACGTATGAGGGCACAGTCCATAGAATGTTGGGCAGAAGTATGTCCCTGTGGAGGTGAGCTTTGAGGTCTTATATGCTCAAGCTAGGCCTAGTGTCATAGTCCTGCCTGAAAGACATATGAGAATAGATATCTGTCTTGGAGAATCTGGGAAAAGTAACTTCATCTTTACTCTACTTTTTATTAGAGTTGTTGATGAAATCATATATTGCATTTCGCATGTTTAGGTATATTATTTTTTTCTACAGCTTGTCAGTTTACAGTGATATTTGTTGTTAAGAATGGCTTTTAAAACATGGTTTTCCTGTGTACATGGAGATGTCCATATTTTTGTTTCTTTAATACTCATGAGATAATATACTCTTTTTACTGACTTTAACAAGTTGAGATGCTACAGGGTCCCATGGGTCTCCCTTGAGCAAGGGTCAAGTAGAAGCAGCACCAATGACTCAGACATGAGGAACAGGTAAAAGTACAAGTGCAGTTTATTAAGAAAGGCCAATATCATATATAAACCTCACCCTTCCTGCAGAGAGGATCTGTTGTGCTAGTATCTTCTGATGTGACATCTGCTTCTCTTCAGTCCATATCATCTCCCATCATGGGCTTGGCTGTTGCTGTTCAAGGCCCTAACGCAAACCAGTTTGACTTATAGGATGTATTTACTGTGCATGCTCTTAGAGCCTATCTAGGTCGCCTGGCCATTAGGGCTTAGTCTTCCAACATTGAGTCAAGCTTATATAAATGGAAGAATTCCATGTAGAATTGTTTGTAGAATTTTTTTGGTAGGCTATTCTATTTAGTTTGCTGTTATTTTTAAAATTTATTAATCTATGTTCACTAGAGATCATTGGTTATTTTCAGTAATCATTTGCAATAACATATCCATCCTTAATTTTACTTAACTGAAACCCATGTTTTTTAATCTTTCGTAAGCTTGTCAATTTAAATCTTTAAGAAACTAACCTTTCAGCTTACTGTTATGAGTAGTTTCCCCTCAAACCTGGTCCCACAGCTGCACTAGTCCCATATAACACACAGAGACACTATATTGGATATAAGCTGTTAGCCTGTTACTAGCATTTCTTATTGGCTACCTCTGTCTTAAATATTATCATATTTATATTAATCTAAGTATTTCCAATTGGTGTTATTATACTGGAGAGAGGGCATAGAATTCTCTGCCCTTGGTCCTGTCCTACATATTGAATCTCTTTCTATTTCTTCCTGAAACCTCCTTGTGTCCTTGTCCCACCTATCTAGCTTTCCTATTGGCCAACAGTGCTTTATTTATTAACCAATAAGGAAAACTTATTTAAAGAATGACATCTCCCATCAATTCTATTTAATAAGTATCCCATCCGTTCTACAATTTTTTCTGAATGTATTATTTTTAATCTTAATTTTGGATTTAGATTATTGTTTCCATGTTAGGCATTTCATGTAAATAATTAGGTTGTCTATTTTAAATCTTTTGCAATGTGGCTATTTGTTTTACTGCAAACTTTGATCTTAGTACTAGCTCTTCTCCATCACATATGTTTTAAGCACTTAGACAACTGGGCTTCATTATAACAAGTGTAATATACTAAATATAAGATAATATGGCATCCTGTCCTTCATAGGTAGAGCATTATTTTACATGAATACAGAAAGTCATGACAACTTTCAGTAAGAATTTCAAAGAAGGCCTTCATAGCTAAATAGATATTGGCCACACTATCGGAGCCTTTGCAGAATATAATTAGGCCAAGTGGAGTTGAGGGAATAGGGCTACTATAAGTATGTCAGAAATTAATCAATACAAATATATGAGGCTTATATAAGAAAGAAGAGAACTTACATCTGTTATGAGTAGGTTTTCCTCACCGCTGGTCTGGTCCCACTCTTTGTTCCTCCCCACCCGCTGTGCAGTCCTGCCGCCACGCTAGCCCCAATAACATGCTGAGACTCTATATTCAATACAATCCAGTTGGCCAGTTACTATTATTGTTTATGGGCTAACTCTGTCTTAATTATTAACCTATTACTACTTATCTAAGTATTTCTATTTGGTCATCTTATCCAAGCGTGGCAGGCCGTCATCTTGCTTTCTCCAGGCTCTGCATGCTGACTCCTTCTCCTACTTCCTCTTTCCTCCTTGTCTCCTATCCCCACCTATCTTGCTTTCCCATTGCCCAAACAGTGCTTTATTCATAACCAGTATGAGAAACATATTTATAGAATAACATCTCCCATCATCCCCTCTTTTCTGTCTAAATTAAAAAGAAGGGATTTGCAGGAGACAAACATGGAAGAATGCTGAACCTTGCCAAGTCAGGGTAAGACAGCTTTCTACCTCCCTGCTTTTGTTGTGGTCTGTCAAATACTCTAGTCTTTAGTCAAAACTGGCTGTACCATAGTTGCTGTGAGACCTTGGGTGACTGTCCTGGTAGCTTGCTCTTTCTGTCCTCAATGCACCTTTTGGAAGTTGCCCATCCACACTTCCTGTCTACCCTAGTATTGTTATTTTCCTTCTCAGGCCTTGATGAAGTTGTAGATTAAACTATCACAACTATATTCTCTTTTCCTAGTTAGATATATTAGGTACTAGACTTAAGCTTTCCAGCTTAGGACAACTCTATTGTAAACTCCCTTATGCCTTCACCTTAGGACTAGATATGTTTGTGGTTTTGTTCTTGATTTTCCTCTTCTTAGAGCACACTTGTTATTCACTGTTTTGTATAGAGTTTTGTATCAAGCTTAAATCTTTTCCTTAGACTAAAAGGGGAATTGTAGTGGGTTATTCACTCTGTCTGCTTCTGTGACACTGATCACACCCATTGAGGGGTGGAGCCAGGGGCAGAAGTGACCTGTGGAACTAGGTCTGAGAAGGAGGCTGGGGGGGGGGCAGAACACTCTCTTTCTGGAGGTACGCGGAGAGAGGAGCATCCGGTTCCAACTGCTGTGTTCTTCTGTCTGTGTCGTGAGTTGTTTCTCCCTGAATAAACATCTATTCAGCCTATTTGTTTAGCCTGACCCTTATTAAAATGAAATATACATCAGCATGCATCTCAAGTGAATTGCCATGAGTTCATCAACCAACAATGTCACAACCCATGTCATTAACACCCAAGACCTTGGGGGGTTAGTAAGAGAATGGGGAGGGTAGGAGGGTAGCAGGGAGGAGAACATGAGGGATAGGATAAGGAAAATCGAGTTGGGAGAAGGACAGAAAGGGAGAGCAAGCAAAGGGATAACTTGATAGAGGAAGCCATTATGAGGGTAACAAGAAACATAGCACTAGGTAAATTCCAAGGAATCCACAAGGAAGTGTCCAACAAAGAATCTTAGCAATAGTGGAAAAGGTTCCTTAACTTCCCTTTCTTTATACTATTTATGTGTATACTATTATGTGTATTTACCTTAATTGCCACCATACAGCCTTCATCCAAGAACTGGTGGAAGCAGATACAGAGATACGGAGCTAAGCACTAGGCCAAACTCCTATAGTCCAGTTGTAGAGAGAAAAACATGATAAACAAAGGGGTCAAGACTATGGTAGGGAAATCCACAGAATAAAAGCTGACACAAGCAAGTAGAAGCTCATGGACTCTATCTTGAATGACAGCTGTGGAACCTACATAAAACACAACTATGCTCCCTGAATGTGAGTATCAGTTGGGGTCTTTGGCAATCCATAGGGTCTCTGGTAGTGGAACCAGTATTTATCCCTAGTGCATGAACTGGCAGTTTGGAGTCTATTGCCTATGGAGGGATACTTTGCTCAACCTACATACTGGGGGGAGAACTTTGGTATTGCCCCAAATGATTTGACATTCATTGATGATTCCCCATAGAAGGCCTCACCTTCTGTGAAGAGTGTATAGGGAGTGGGGACAGGTGGTAGAGGAGTGGAAAGATGGGAGTGAGAGGGAACTAGGATTAGTATGTAAAATAAGATTGATACTTCCTCAGCCTAGATACACAGGGAGCAGAAAGGGGATGGAATGGGGGTTCGTGGGGAAACAGAGGAGGATGGGAGGGTGCAGGAACTGGGTTTGACATGTAAAACAATCTTGTTTAAAATTTAAATTAAAATATTTTTAAAATATAAAATAAAATAAAAAGTTGCCAGACAGTAGATAATTAACTAATGTCTACCTTGTTGATTTCAGATCTGTCTTTGTGATAATAACTCCTTTTTCCACTCTTTGGAATAGAAATAAATATTGGAAGTATATTAGTTGTATCAAATCTTGACTCCCAAATGAAGTCTTTGGACATGGGCTTTAAAATGAATCAAGCTCATTAACACTTTATCTAAATATTGGAGAATTATATTCCTTATATATGGGATAACTATATATTTGGAGTTCAGGGATGAAACACAATGGATTGGAAATGGCTTGTTATTAAAATTATCTTATATTTTTGGGTTGAGCCTAGCCTTAAATGGCTGAGCCATCTCTCCAGGCCAAAGAATTTGATTACAAGTATTGGAGATGTGGAGATATGGAGAGGCAAAATTGTTAGGATCTTAGGTAATTTCAGACACCATTACTAGCTGGAATTGGGGTATTTCTCATGGATCTATTGAACTTATTCTCAATAAAGGAAATTTCTACAAAATCATAAGATTGTCAAAAAATTCACTCTCTGTCTTTCAGATAGGTGACTGGTCTTTAATTATCATCCTAACTTTGCATTATTGTTGAAAGCAAATAAGCAGACCAAGACTATAGGTTTTTATCAGAACAACAAAGCAAAAATAGAAAAGGAAATGTTAAGTAGAAGGAGTACAACAAAGAGAATGTAAACACATGAGATAGCACCAGCTAAACAATGAAAAGAGAAAAAAGTAAAAAATATAATCACAAAACCTAAAACAATCCACACTCAGAAAGCCAAAGTACAGTGTCTCCTTAGCCCCTGTACAACTTATACTATATGGAAAAGTATGTCTCAAAATTGTGGGAGACTGCAGAAGAACAACAGAGCAGGACAAACCTAGTGCCAAAAATTAAATGCTAAGTTTTATATACGTAAGAAATTGAAAAAAAGAAAACAGAGCAAGAGTTCAGTATGCCATTGCGTTAACATTTGTCTAATATAGATACATTCTGATCCATGAATCATAAATACTGGTAGTTGGTTGACCAAGTAAAGATAAGCATTGAAAGTGAACTACTGCAATGGAACTTTTGTTACTAGAAGCCACTAAACCAAGTATTCATAGAAAGAAAACTAAGGCAGCATAAAGACCCACTCTACACTTACACCAGGAATGTGATGACATCTACAGGAGCTAGAAATGTGCATTTTTGGAAGCGTGTGGTAATGTGAGTTTACTTTTTGAAACCAAAACATATGACCTCTAAGGAACTCACCAGGCTTGGATAGAAACTTATAAATTATGAATAAATAATATCTTAGAGCCACACAATCTAAGGATTAATACCCAAAGACTATCAGGAATCAAACAATTCAATTGCCAAAAGCAAATAAACTAATTTAAAGATAAGAAAATGAACCTTCTTGCTTGTCAAAAGTGGTGGTAACAGAAATGTCAGTAAGTGTTTTAATGGGGAAAGTCAATGTCCTTAACTAATATCATGTGAAGCCAAATAAAGCCCCCAGTACCATGAATAGTTAGTTTACATCCCATTAGGTCTTTGACCAAAGTGGTTCCATGAACCACCCCATTACAGGTCATTGATAATGCTATTAGTTATCTATAGCATGATGGCAAGGCCCTATTACTTAATAGACCATTAACTTATATCACCAACCAGGGAAAAATTGACATGACAACTAACTAGAAGCTTCACTCCTGTTGTCTAGCATTCATAGAGCTAGAAGGCACCATACACACTATCAGGGGAGCAAAGCAATCATTACTATCACCAACTAAGAAAGCTGAGACCTGTAACAGTGAGCTGTTAGCAAATTATATTAATTAATGCAATATTGGCACAAATGTCGGGGTAGTAACCGACCATGCTTTCATTGTATGTAAGGTTCACTCTATGAGATGCCACCCACACCTGATACTGTTATTGAAATCAAGAAAATGGGACTACATAGGTTGTGGTCCCAATGGGAAACATACTACTATTATTTTGCTACATGAACATAGCAATAAGATGAGATCTAATTTTGTATTGGCATACTCATAGAAAAGTGCATCACTCATCTCTCACCAGAGAAGCTTCTTTCTGCTGTAAACAGTACTAAACACAGAGACTTGCAATTAAGCAACATGTAGTAAGAGGTTTTGATGTACTCAGTTCTAAATTGGAGTCATAATAAATTACTTCACTGCAAAGCTGAGGAGGAAGAAATATTATAGCAATCAGAGGTGGTAGACACCTCCAAGAAAAATATTTTCAAGACACAATATGGCTGCTGCACATAAAATCTCCGAAGGATTGTGACATAATGCACAGGATCTGCACAAGTTCGAGACAGACAAAATCCTAGCAGAAAGAAAGGAAAGTGGACACAAAAATCTCACCCCTAACCAAGAAGCTATTTGCAACATATAACTATGGGAAGAGGGAAAATCAGTTTTCTCCCACGGAGAGCCATCATGTTTATCAAACGCACTTTGCAGCAGCCTTCATTCTAAACAGCACTTTATGGATACAAACCATACTTCACGTTTTTTTCATGACTTTTTTTTTGTTTGTTTTGAATGGTGTTTTTTGCACCTTTCATGTTTTATTAAAGTTGAGAGAGAGAAAGAACATGAAATTGTATGGATAGGGAAGGAATCTAGGAAAAATCGGGGAACCTTTGATGGGGTGTGAGAGAATGAAATGTAAAACTAACAAATATATACTTAATTAAAGAAAAATGAGTGCAAAATGGAAGCAGCTCACAAACTTCTAGTATGAATATAAATTAGTACAGTTATAAATGAAAACCTTATTATGATTTCTCACAAAAATGCAATAACAATATAACCACCACAAGTCTTTTTCTATTTCTTTTTTTATTAATAATATAAGTTAAAAATTTAATGTCAATCCCAGTTTCCTCTCCTTCCCTCCCACCCTCCCTCCCTTCCTCCCTTCCTCTCACCCTCTCTCCCTCCCACACTCCCTCCCTCCTTCTTATCCTCTTCCCCTTGTGACATGCACACTGGCCACCCTCCCCTCCCATCCCCCCACCCCCATTCCACATGCAGGGCTATGCTATCCAGGTTTGGTCATGTAAATCTGTCAAGTCATTTGAAGTAGGAACTAGGACTTCTCTCTTGTCTCTAGGTTAAGGGAGTATCCCTCCATGGGTGATGTGTCCCCAAGGTCCTTTTGTGCACCAGGAATTGATCCTATTTTTGCTGTCTGAGGTCCCCCAGACTGCTCAGTCCTTCTAGCTGAGACCCATATTCAGGGGGGTCTGAGTAAGTCCCGTTCTGGATTCCCTGCTATCAGCTCCTCCTTGTTCAGGTCAGCTGCCTTTGTGTGTTTCTGCAACTTGGATTTGTCTCCTCTCTCTGCATCTGGATTCTACTTTGATTCAGTGTTTATTTATTGGTGTTTGCTTCTGTTTCCAATATGTACTAGATGAGAGCTCCATTATGGTGGATAATTTAGTTGATGATCTCACTATCAAGGAAGGGCATTTATGGTAGCCTTTCCACAGTTGCTTGAATTGTTAGTTGGAGTCAGTCTTGTAGGTCTCTAGACCTTTCTTTAGATTCAATTTTCTCTTCACACCAATAATAGCTCCCTCTTTTATGATCTCTCTCTCTCTCTCTCTCTCTCTCTCTCTCTCTCTCTCTCTCTCTCTCTCTCTCTCTCTTCTGTCTTCTATTCCTACCCTGACTCAATCTATCTAGTCTCACATGCTTTCCTCTCCTCACCTTCTCTTTCTCCTAGTTCTCTTTCCGCTCACTGCTCCCCCATTTCCAATGTGTTCTGGGGGACTTTTGTCTTCCCCCTTGTGTGAAGGACCATATATGAATCTCGTAGAATACACCATGAATCCTAGTTCCTCTGGTGATGTGAATTACAGGCTGGTGGTCCTTTGTTCTATGTCTAAAATCCATATATGAGTGAGTGTATACCCTGTTCTTCTTTTTGTGACTGGGTTACCTCATTCAGGATGGCTTCTTCAAGTTCCATCCACTTGCCTGCAAATTTTAAGATCCCGTTATTTTTTTTCTGCAGAGCAGTATTCCATTGTGTAGATGTGCCACACCTTCTTTATCCATTCTTCAGTTGAGGGATATCTAGGTTGCTTCCAGGTTCTTGCTATTACAAATAATGCTGCTATTAACATATTTGAGCACATGCCTTTCTTGCATGGATGTGGATCATTTGGGTATATACCTAAAAGTAGAATTGTTGGGTCCTGTGGTAAGCTAATTCCCATTTTCCTGAGGAATTGCTATACTGATCTCCAAAATGGCTGTACGAGTTTGCTCTCCTACCAGCAGTGGAGGAGTGTTCCCCTTTCTCCACATCCTCTCCAGCACAAGTCTTTTTCTAAAAGATTTAATGTCAGCATGTCAAAAATATAACTGCATTTCTCTGTAGAGGGTAGACCTATTCAAAGTAGTCCACATATTCAGTATACCTGAAGGTTTACCACAAAATAGAGAAAATTTCCCTTATTATTCACATGGAGTAAAAATCATCTACACCTTCACAGGAGGAAAATTTGTCCCTTCTGATAATATACATGCAATCAAGTGCATTATGATAAAGAAAATATATAAGACAATGAAAGAAAAAAGACATTTCAATTTTTTTATATACAATTTAATGAGTCACATAGAAAGTTGGACAAAAATGTTGCTTACAGATGATAGTGGAGAAATGATGGTAGTTAGGACATTGAATAAGGTTTTATAGGAGATCTTTTATATAGCATGGTAAGTGTATTTAGTAATATTATATCTCATTTCAAAATTACCTCGAGAGTAATTTTCTAATATTCTCATCACAAAATAAATATCTTAGTATACATATTTAAATGAGTATAAGCAAAACCAGTGTAGTTTGATTTTTATTAAAGAACTGAAGCATATTACTATATTCCATCATGTGTGCAACTACAAATTACCAAATGAAAACTATTTCATTATGTTATTTTATTTTAAAAGAAAAATTCATCAAAATCAAGAATATCTGCTAAAGTATGCAGTGTAAAGCACACTAATTGTTATGATTTCCAATAGGTTCCTTTTCATGTTCTCATAAATATAGAAGTCAATATTTTCCCTTATCTTATTCACTGCTTGACATTGCCATATGAAATAAGGAGCAAACATCACATTTACTGGGACCATAGAGCTAATTGTCAATGTCACTTCTTAGGATTACTACTGCATCTACAGTGATATACTACTGCTTGCACTGGCAATGTCATCTTGTCATAAGGAAAAAGTATAATTTTTGTTTTCTACAGTTAGCTATAGAGATGATGTTAAATGTAACGCATTTCAACGGGAGAGAAACTTCTGGAAGAAAAGTGAGAAAGCAAAATCAGAATCATACTCATGTGATGGCAATGCAATCCTAATGAAGTCTACTAATACAACAGAAAGTTCCTCTGCAAAGTTATGTATCAGAGTTATAGCTGGTTGTCTTTGTGGGCCTGCTTTATTGTTAATGCTGTGGAAGAATATGAACAGGCTAACACCTAAGGGATTTCAGTTATGTATTGTTAGTTATTGAGTTTTACAATAAATGGGAATCTGTGAAGCATATATATATGTCTATATTCACTTCATTTATCATAATTCATCATTTTATTCAAGGCATTGTTGTTCTTTTTTTGCTACATTATGTCTGTCCCATTGCCATTTCATATTTATAGCAAATCTTCATGTAGTTATGGAATCAGGGCTAGGGATGTACCTTCTTACCAGACCTATCACTCTGTTATTTGTAATAATGCAACTGTCTTAGGACTATATGTCCTAATACATGAAAAATGGTAAATACAATAAATCATACAAATGGACTAAAAAACAAGCATCACATGATAATCTCAACAGATACATTAAAGAAGACATGCACTGTAGAAATCTTACACTTAAATAATCTCAGATCTAACACAAAAAGTTAGTGCCAAATGGAAATAAGACACATAAAGCTGAAACTACTAGCAGATATGATAGGGAGTATACTACAATATATAGGCACAGCTCAGTATTTTATGAATTTGACACAAGTTGTTCAGTAAATAAAACTAACAATTTACAAATATGACCCCATGAAACTAAAATTCACAGTGGCTGTACTAATCTGCAGTGCCTCCAAGAGTGTAGACTTCTTCTTCTCTTGAAGTCTAAACATTTGTCTTTTTTTCTTTGTTTGTTTGTTTGTTTGTTTGTTTGTTTGTTTGGTTGGTTGGTTTTTGGTTTTTCAGGATAGCATTATCCTGTGTATCTCTGACTGTCCATTGAACTCAATCTATAGACCAGGCTGAACTAGGAATCAAGAAATCTGTTTGCCAATGCTTCTTAAATTCTGGGATTAAGGGTATTTGCAACGATGTATGGCCTGTGTTCATTTTCCTGATGGTATCTTAGATAAATTAATAAAATTTTGATTTACACATTTTTCTTGGACTACTATTCTGAATATTTTTATTTATTTATTGAACATTTGTACTACTTTGAGATCATTTTGTATTATCATATACTGCATATTAATCCTTTAAGATACATAGCTGGCCTATATTGTCTCACATTCTGTTGATGGTGAGCATATTTTATTAAATGAACACTTGTTCAAATTAATGTTTCCGCAGAGAAATTTTCACGGGAGTGTCTTATTTCATCATCTTGCTCTGATCTCCTCAAGAGCCACTTATCATTTCTTCATGATGAAAATATTTATAATCTACTTCTCAAGAGCAATTGAATCATATATTACAACGTTGTGAAATAGTCCCATGCTGAGCAAAAATCTCCAAGAATTATTTATCCTGTCTGACTGAAAATTTATATTCTTTTACCTATGTATCTCTTTCTTCAAATTGCTAGGCTTAGTAACTAATCACTCTGTTCTCTATTTCACTAAATTTATTTTTCATAGCTTGCACAAATAACTGCAATTTCATAATATTGAATTTTTTAGTGCCCAGCTGATTTCACTTATTATAATGTGTGCTTTCATTGATGATTTCACAACTGAAATGTTCTGCTTAAATGATATATAGTAAATTCAGTTCTAGGTACCTTGTCAGTTGTGAATACAGGTTTTGAGATAAAAAGTTTTACTGTATAGACTATTTTGGCCTTGTGCTAGCAAACTTCTTGCCATAGACTCAAATATAATGGGTTTATGCAAATACATCTTAATTCTTTCTGAGAGATAAACATTATACATTTCTCCCTCCATTGTTTTTATTCATTTTCAATTTGTTTTATTTTCAAGTACTTTCTAATCTTACATGGAAAAGTTTTTCTTTCACTCTGTTTTGAAAGCATACTTAGTTGCCTACTATATATAATACTGTATTAATACTGTATATTCTAGGAAATGTTTTATCTTCATGTAAGAGAAAATATATTTTGATTTGTTTGAATGTGTGTGTGTGTGTGTGTGTTTGTGTGTGTGAGTGCACATGCGTACAGGCAAAGAGCTTTTATTACTGTTCAAGCCCATTGCTCTGATGATACATTTTAACCATTAACAACTTAGGGGAGGATAAATTGTTTATTTCAACTTATTTATTCATATCACAGTCCAAAACTGAGGTAAATCAAGGCAGGAACTCAAGGCAATAACTTAAAACAGAAGTCATAAAGGAAACCTGATTGCTGACTTACCCCTTCCTTGCCCACATATTTATATTTAAGATGATTTCTCAGCCTTCCTCTTATCCTTACCCAGGCTGGGACCACTATTTGTTTTGAGTGTTCAGCTAGCTTGGATCCAACACGCCTACCATCTCCTTGGAATTTCCTGGGTCAGCTCTGCACATACTGGACCTGCCCCTAGACATTGGACTAAATAAAGCCTGCCATCACCTGACCTTGGGTCCCTTCATTCCCTGCTTGAGTCCCACCCTGGCACACTAGACCAACCAGAGCCTGCACTCTCTTCATCCTTGCTCCTGTTGGCCCCTCTTGCTTGAGCTTGGCATCTTAAACCCCTTACACAGTTGGACTGAGTGGTCCCTCCATGGCATTCTTGACCATCTGGAGCCTACCTTCTCCTCATCCTTAGCCCTGCTGGGCCCACTGCTTAGAATGAGTGTTTTGCCAGCTTGGGTCCAACACCCTACCCTCTCCTGAGAACGTCCAGGGTTGGCTCTACCCCTCCACATGGGACCACCTGGAGCCTGACCTTGCCCCACTCTTGGGCACCTTTGCTTTCTCTACTTGAGTCTGCTTGAGTGGTCCCAATCTTGCACAACAGACAATCTAGAGCCTGCTCTCCCCAAATCCTTGACCCTGCTATGGTCTCTATTTAAGAGACATTCATGAGAGCTGGAATAATCCATAGTTACTGACATTGAAGTACTGACCTATGTACACCCAGTGGGAGAGGGAAGGAGAGAGAGGGAGAGAGAGAGAGAAAGAGAGAGAGAGAGAGAGAGAGAGAGAGAGAGGCCCTACCTGTACCATTGGAAGAAGGGATGGGAAAGTAGCAGCCTAATAAAACAGTCAACAACAGAAAGACCAGTATGACACAATCAGAATCTAGGGACTCTACACCAACAAGACATAAACACACCAAAGCAGAAGCAAAAGAGAACCACTTAAGAAATAACATCATAAAAATGGCAGAGGCCTTCAAAGATAATATGAGAAAATCACTAAAGGAAATGGAAAAAAACAAATAAAAATGGAAGAAATAGAGAAAAATACAAAGCAAAACATTCAAGAAATGAACAAATCTCTTCAAAAAAGTAAGGGAAGCCAAAAAAAAAGCAATCAAATAGATGAAGAAAACAAATTCAAACAGTTCAAGACCTTAAAACTGATAGAGACAATAAAGAAAACACAAACTGAGGAAATGCTGGAAAAAGAAAATCTGGGTAAACAATCAGGAACTACAGATGCAAACATAAAAAACAGAACACAACAATCAAAGACAGAATCTCAGGCAATGAAGATAAACTAGAGGAAATAGATTCATCAACCAAAGAAAATCTTAAATCCTTAACACAAAACATCCAGGAAATGTGGAACACTGTGAAAAAACCAAACCTAAGAATAATAGAAGAATGTGAACAAGTCCAGCTCAAAGGTACAGAAAACATATTCAACAAGATAATTGAAGAACACTTTCCCAACCTGAAGAAGGGTATGCATATGAAAGTACAAGAACCTTACCAAACACCAAATAGACTGAACCTAAATAAATAAACAAATAAATAAAAAATAAATAAGTCAACACTATAATCAAAACACCTAACATATAGAATAAAGAAAGAATATTAACAACAGTGAAGGAAAAAGTCCAGGTAACATACAAAGGCAGACATATCAAAATTATACCAGACTTCTCCATGGAAACTTTGAAAGCTAGAAGGTCCTGGATAGATGTGCTATAAACACTAAGTGTCCAAGGATGCCAACCGAGACTACTATATCCAGAAAACTCTCAATAACTATAGATGAAGAAAATAAGTTATTCCATGACAAAACCAGATTTACACAATACATATTCACAAATCCAGCCCTACAGAAAGTTCTGGAAGGAAGTCTCCAACACAAGGAAGTTAACTTTATTCAAACAAACACAGACAATAGAAAATCCTACTTTACCAGGGGCTGAAAGAAAAGACAGGGTAAATCTCACAATATCAACACCACCAAGTCCAAAATAAACAAACATTAACAATCAATATTCTCTACTTTCCCTCAACATTAATTGTCTTAAGTCACCTATAAAAATACACAAAGACAGCTGACCTGAACAAGGAGGACCTAATGGCCTCCCCCCATACTGATAGCTGGGAACGTGGCATGGGACTGACTCAGACCCCCTGAATATGGGTCTCAGCTAGGACTGATCAGTCTGGGGGACCTCAGTCAGTAGAAACAGGATCTATTCCTGGTGCACAAAAGGACCTTGCGGATATATCCCCCATGGAGGGATACCCCCTTAACCTAGAGACAGGAGAGAAGTCCTAGTTCCTACTTCAAATGACTTGACAGATTTACATGACCCAACTTGGATAGCATAGCCCTACAAGTGGAAAGGGGGTGGGGGGATGGGAGGGAAGGGTGGCCAGTGTGCATGTCACAGGGGGAAGAGCGAATTAAGGAGGGAGAGAAGGAGAGAGGGAGGGAGGGAGAGGAAACTGTAATCCACATGTAAAATTTTTCAATTATATTATTAATAAAAAGATTTATAACCAAAAAGAATAGAAAGAGAACTACAGACCAATATCCCTAATGAACATTGATGCAAAAATACTCAATAAAATACTGGCAAATCTAATCAAAGGAAACATTGGAGAAATCATCCACCATGATCAAGTAGGCTTCATCCCAGTGATGCAGGGATGGTTAAACATAGGAAAATTTGTCAATGTGATCCAATATATAAACAAACTGAAAAAGAAAAGCCATATGATGCTGAAAAAGCCTTTGACAAAATCCATCACCCCTTCATGATAAAGGTTTGGAGAGCTCACAGATATAAGGGTCATGCCTTAACAAAATAAATGCAATATAGAGTAAACCAACAGACAACATCAAACTAAATGGACAGAAACTTAATGTGATTCCTCTAAAATCAGGAACAAGACAAGGCTGTCCACTGTCTCCATATCTTTTCAATATTGTACTTGAAATTCTAGCTAGAACAATAAGACTAAAAAAGGAGATCAATGGTATACAAAGTGGAATGGAAGAGGTCAAACTTTCACTCTTTGCAGATGATATGATTGTTTACATAAGTGATCCAGAAAACTCTACAAGGGAACTCCTACAGCTGATAGCTGATAAACACCTTCAGCAAAGTGGTAGGATACATGATTAATTAAGAAAAGAAAGAAGGGAAGAAGGAAAGTAAGAGAGAAAGAAAGAAAGAAACAAAGAAACAAAGAAAGAAAGAAAGAAAGAAAGAAAGAAAGAAAGAAAGAAGTCAATAGCCCTAGGATATACAGACGATAAAAGGGGCTGAAAAGGAAATCACAGAAACATCACCCTTTACAATAGTCACAAATACCATAAAATATGTTGAGGTAATGCTAAGGAGAGAAGTGAAAGATCTATATACCAAGAACTTTTTGTCTTTAAAGAAATAAATTAAAGAAAATGCCAAAAATTGGAAAGATTTCTCATGCTCTTGGATAGGTAGGATCAACATAGTAAAAATGGATATCTTGCCAAAAGCAATCTACAGATTCAATGCAATCCCCATCAAAACCCCACCATAATTCTTCACAGACCTTTGAAAAGACAATTCTCAACTTAATATGGAAAATCAATAGAACCAGGATAGCCAAAACAACCATGTGCATAAAAGGAAATTCAGGAGGCATCATTATCCCTGACTTCAAGTTCTACTACAGAGCTCTAGTCCTGAAAAGAAGTTGGTATTGGCACAAAAATAGACAGGTAGACTAATAGAATGAAATTGAAAATCCTGATATTAACTCATGTACTTATGCAAACTGATACTGGACAAAACAGCTAAAATTATACAAGGGAAAGAGGAAAATATTTTAAACAAATGTTACTGGTATAAATGGATGCTCTGTGTAGAAGACTGCAGATATATCTATGTCTATCAACATGCACAAAACATTAGTCTAAATGGATCCTCAACAT
Source organism: Cricetiscus sungorus (assembly GCA_030556225.1). Taxonomy (NCBI): domain Eukaryota; kingdom Metazoa; phylum Chordata; class Mammalia; order Rodentia; family Cricetidae; genus Cricetiscus; species Cricetiscus sungorus. The sequence continues at coordinate 52,053,658 of JANBXA010000726.1, read as the reverse complement.
AAACCCAGCTACAGTGAATCTCTTATAAGAGAAAGTCAGTGGTACCCTTGAACAAATTGGTACAGGTGACTGCTTCCTGAGCATAACACCCATATCACAGACACTGAGATTGACAATTAATAAATGGGATTTCCTGAAACTGAGAGGCTTCTGGAAGGCAAAGGACACAGACATCAAGATATAACGGCAGCCCACAGACAGAAAAAATACCTTCACCAACTCCATATTTTACAGTGCAATGATGTCCAAATACACAAAGAACTCAAGAAACTATTCACCAAAATACCAAATAATGTAATTAAACAGTTGCATACAGAACTGAATAGAGAATTCTCAGTAGAGGAACCCTAAATAGTTGAAATACACTTAAGAAAGTGCTGAACATCCTTAGCCATCTGGGAAATGGAAATCAAGGCCACCCTGTGATACCATCTTACTCCTGTCAGAATGGCTAAAATAAAATCACCAAAGACAGTTTATGCTAGAGAGGATGGGGAGAGAGGGGAAGACTCCTCTACTGCCAATGGGAGTGCAAACTAGGTAGGAGACAAGGAAGACCCTGAAAGAGACATACATGTTTTCCCACAGAAGCGGAAAGGGACAAGATCTTCCAAGCAAATTGGGGTCATTGGAGGTAGGGAGAAGGAGTCATGAGGTAGATAAGGGGAGTAGCCATGAGGGAGCAGGGAGGTTGATTTAGGAGAATAATTGAGGAAAGCAAGAAAAGCAATACCATAATATAGGGAGCCAATATACATTTTAAGACAAATCTGGCACTAAGGAAATGTCCAGAGAAGTACAAGAATGATACCATCTAACAATATGAGCAATAGTGGAGAGGCTATCTTAAATACCCTTCCCTGAAAATGTGATTGATAACTACCTTATATGCCATCCTAGACCCTTTATCTAATAGTTTACAGAATCAGCTAAACACTGAGCTGAACTCCTGGAATCCATTTGAAGGGAGGGAGAAGTGATGAGCAAAGAGGTCAAGACAAGGCTGTGGAAACCCACAGAAACAGCTGAACTGAACAAGGGCAAGCTCATAGACAACAAACTGATATCTGGGAAACCAGCATAGGATTTACCCAGACTCCCTGAATGTGCTTCTCAGTTAGAAGTTTTGTGCAGCCTATGCAACCTCTGACAGTGCAACAGGATGTATCCCTGGTGCAGGAAAGGACTTGAGGAACACATTCCCTGTGGATGGAAATTCCTTTTGCCTAGAGACTGGAGGAAGGGCCTAGATCCTACCCCAAACTACTTGACAGGTTTTAATGATTCCTCCTGGAAGACCTCACTCCCCCTGGTGAGTGGATGGGGAATGGGCCAGGGTAGGGGTCAGGGGGATTAGAGGGAGAGGAAATTGGGACTTATATGAAAAAAAAGTAGAAGATGCTTTCTTAAAAAACCCAGGATGACTTGATCTGCAATAGGAATACCCATAGTTCTATGAGTCTTGCTACATAATTAAGATGATAAAGACTATCCATGAACAGCATCATTTTTTTTTTTTTGTGTAGTACCAAATAGTCTGCCCTAAATCCATACACACAAATAATACTATTCAAACTGAACAGGTATTTAGAAATACACATGTGTTTAGGCATGCAATAACTATTAATTTAATTAAAACATAGCATACATATGAAATTTTGAACACTATGGAGTATAAAATAGAAAAGATAATAATAGTTCATTAATAATTGACATCCAAACAAGTAATCCATTTGCTTAAACAATACTAATTTAGGGTTTTGAAGGGCCACACCTTTAATCCCAGCACTAGGGAGGCAGACACAGGCAGATGTCTGTGATGTGGAGGCCAGTCTGGTTAACAGAGCTAGTTCCAGGCCAGGCTCCAATACAGAGAAACCCTGTCTCAAAAACAACAAAACAAAAGAGAATTTATTGTCAGGATATAAGATGAATTAATAAAGATACTGTATGAATTCAGACTATATTATTGCACATTTATCATTGTAAAATAATTGTCAAACCTTTATTGCCATTGTCTATGTCTTATGTCATGAAATGGTTTCCTTTTTTTTCTATGAGTTCATTTTGCTACATGGTTGCCCATGTTCTGAAATATCTGGATACATATAGGATTCAGTGTTTTCGTTGTTATAGTTTTGTGTATGAATGTAGTTCTTATATTTGGTTGCATTGTAACAGAATTGTGTGACATTATTCATTCTTTAGTAACCTTGTTCTTTGTTGCTATAGCTGTCTAGTTCCAAATTAGTATGTTTGATTCCATTGTCGTTTTTCTAGACATTACATTTAATATCATCCTTTCCTGGCAATTTACTCACTTGGAGAAAATTTACATTTTTAAGAGTTGACTCACGCTGTTCTTAAAATGATGAGCATAAGTGAACAATTAGAGATAGGTAAAATAGAATTACACTAACAGCATTAGTGAAACAAAAGAAAAACACAGAGTGAGAGGCTACAGAATGGTATAACATAGGATGGCTAAGACAAATTTAGCTGCTAAATAATCTGAGAGTGATTATTCTTTAATGCTCATAATCTACAGTACTCAAGCTCTGTCAAACAAAGCTCTCATATACTTCACTCTCTTTATGACAGTCACTCTTCACTTCTAAAACCTAATGGACATACTGAGAACGCAAACTCCGAGATTTCTTTGACTGAAACAGTCATCATTCAGCCATGATTTTAAAGTTATTATTGCTTCCTTGCTCTTGTTTGTCTATTATGCACTATTTAGCAAAATTAGAAAATTAAAATAGTGTGTACTGAGTTTGAGATTGCTAAGAAGAAATGACTAAGAGGACAAAATTCATATTTGGTATCAGTAAAGAACTCTGATATTTAAGGAACCTTGTGCAAAACAATGTAACATACATGTATGAATTTTTGTCTAAATATGATCAAGTTATCATTAATTTTATTAAAAATAGGAAAATCCAACTGAGTTTCAGAGGGCAAGGCAATCAGTTATTTTATGGTATCTGAAATTTTCTTGGTGCCTTACTTTTTTATTTAAATTAAAAGCAACCATATTTTACCTACCAATCCCTGTTTTCCTCCTGTTTTTTCACTCAACCCACCATCTCCCCATCCCACCCACATCCACTCCTCAGAGAGGGTGAGGCCTCCCATGGAGGATCAAAATTTGTACATCATTTGGGGCAGGACCTCATCCTTGACCCCTGTATAGAGGCTGAGAGAGTATCCATCTATAGGGAATGAGCTACAAAAGGCCAGTGCATGCACTGGTTCCATGGAGAGTGGTTCCATCAACTGTTCAAGTCCCCCAACTGACATGCACTTTTAAAGGCCTAGTTTGGTATTATAAATGTTCCCCAACTGTCAGTCCAGAGTCAATTAACTCCCATTTGTTCAGTTCAGCTATTTCTATGGCTGAACTGAGGTATGGGTTTCCATAACATGATCTTGACACTTTTGCTCATCTCTCCTCCTTCTCTACAACTGGATTTCAGGATTTCAACTCAGTGCTGAGCAGTGGATCTCTGCTTCATCTTCTATCATATATTGGATGAAAGCAGTAGGAAGTCATTTAAGGTAATCATCAATTTCATTATAGGGCGAGGGCATTTAAGATTGGCATTCCTCTATTAGATTCTTGTTGGGGCATCCTTGTGAATTCCTGGAGATGTCCCTAGTGCCAGGTTTCTGGTTAAGCCCATAATGGCTCCCTCTAATAAGGTATCTCTTTCCTTGCTCTTCTTCTCTGTCCTTCCCCCAACTCGACCTTCCTGATACCTCATATTCACCATCCCCCACCCTTCTCCCCTCCTACCTCTGACCTCGCAACCCCTCCCCAAGTGCTTCCAATTTACACAGGAGTATGCTAGAGAGGCTGTGGAGACAGGAGAAGACTTCTCCATTGCTGGTGGGAGTATGAACATGTGCAGCCACTCTTGAAATCAGTATGGCTATTCCTCTGGAAAATGGAAACCAGTCTACCTCAAGATCCAGCAATTCCCCTTTAGGCATATATCCAAAGGATGCAAATTTGTACCAAAATGACATTTGTACAACCATGTTCATTGTACCATTATTTGTAATAACCAGAACCTGGAGGCAACCTACATGGCATTTGGCTGAAGAATGGATAAAGAAAATGTAGTATATTTACACAATAGACTACTACTCAGCAGAAAAAAACAGTGGAATGCTGTCATTTGTAGGCAAATAGATGGGACTAGAAGAAACCATCCTGAGTGAGGTAACCTAGTCACAAAAAGAGAAACATGACATGTATTCATGGGTTTTAGACATCGAGTAAGCAAAGGATTACCAACCTACAATACACACTGCCAGAAAAGTTAGGAAACAAAGAAGAACCTAAGAGAGACATACATGTCTGAAATTCTTGAGAAATCTTAATAGAAATATCCAGTTAAATAATGATCTATAGATAACATGTTTCATGTAGGTGGGTCAGTCATCTAATGTTTGGGAGGTAATAGAATGAGTGGGGAAAATCACTACAAAGCAAAATCTTAAACTTCAGCATACAGAGGTAATGAGATAATTTAGAGTTCTGTGTGGGGAAACAAATTTTTATTTAGTTTTGTATTTTTATTTTAGTTCTATGTACTTCATTGTTGGCAAGCAGTCCTTCCCAAAGTTAACTGAGAACTAGTATATTCTGAAGAATATATTCAGATTTTAAATGCATTGGGTAGTTATAAAAGGTTAAGAGAAAATTTTAAAAGGTTCCTAATAGAAAACAAAAAATAGCAAGTGCAATTCTTAATCTATGAAGAGATTTTCAGTATTGTTAATTTATGGCAAAGAAGAACACACTTAGACTTATGAGAAATGTTGAAAATTTAGCTAATTTAATTTGTCTAATCATCTACTGTAACAAATATTAATATTGAAGCTCATCTCAGACAGATTATTTAACAAAGATGGGATAGTAAGTCAAATTGAAAAGTCAAAAATAGAACTTAATTTTGCTACCAATTTGTTTCTCAATTATTTAAATTAAGGTAAGTCAGTATTTTCACTCATAAAATCTCTAGTTCATGATATCAAATACAACTGACTATATTTAATGAAGTTTTTGTTTGACTTAAAGATTTCAGATATTAACCCAGGCTTGTTATTTATTTAAATGATATATTATTTCAAATGAAGATATTAATATCCAGAAAGAAGTTGCTAAAATTCAGACTGAACCACGTATGCACTAGGGATAAATACTAGTTCCACAGTCAGACACCCTTACTGACACCCACATTCAGAAGGCTTGTTTCAGTCCAATGCTGGTTCCCCACTTTATGACAGGGATCCGGGAGCTCCCATTTGGTCAGGTTAGCAGTTTCTGTGGGTTTCTCCATCCTGGTATTGACCCCTTTGCTCATCACTTCTCCCTCTCCACAAGTGGATTTCAGGAACTTGGCGCAGTGCTTAGCTGTGGATACCTGCTTCTGCTCCCATCAGCTACTGGATGAAGGTTCTAAGATGGCATATAGGGTAGTCATCAATTTCATTACAGGGGAAGGGCATTTAAGGTCACCTCTCTTTCATTTCTTAGATTCATAGTTGGGGTCATATTTGTGTATCTCTGAACATTTCCATAGTGCCAGATTTCTCTTAAAACCTATAATGGTTCCATTTATTATGGTATCACTTTTCTTGCTCTCCTCTATTCTTCTTCTGAGTCAGTCTTCCTGATCCTGCATGTTCTCCTCCCCCCTCCTCTTCTCCCCTACTGTTTCTACTATCTCCCTCCTTTCTTCTACCATGCTCTCATTTTGCTCAGGAGCTCTTGACCATTTCCCCTTCTCTGGGGACCATGTGTGTCTCTCTTAGGGTCCTCCTTGTTTACTAGCTTCTCCGGAGTTGTGGACTTTAGTCTGGTAATCATTTGTTCTTTGTCTAATATTCATATATGAATGAGTACATACTGTGCTTGTCTTTCTGGATTACCTCACTCGAGATGGTTTCTTCAAGTTTAATTCATATGTCTGTGAATTTCATGATTCAATTGTTCTTTTTTCCCACTGAGCATTTCTTTATCCATTCTTCAGTTGAGGGGCATTTAGCTTGCTTCTGTGTTCTGGCTATTAAAAATATTGCTGCAATGAACATAGATGAACAGATGTCTTCTTGTATGAATGTGCATCCTTTGGGTATATGCCTAAGAATGATATTGCTGGATTTTAAGTTAGACTGATTCCTATTTTCCTGAGAAACTGCCATGACAGGATTCAAGATTAAGTAAAAAAAAAATATCAATAGCCCTCCTATATATAGATGATAAAGGGGCTGAGAAAGAAATCAGAGAAACATCACTTTTTACAATAGCCACAAACAACATAATATATCTTGGGGTTACTCTAAACAAAAAAAATGAAAGACCGGTATGACAAGAATTTCTTCTAGTCTTTAAAAAAAGAAATTAAAGAAGATACCAGAGACTGGAAAGACCCCCCCACTCATGCTCTTTGATAGGTAGGATCAACAAAGTAAAAGTAGCAATCTTGCCAAAAACAATGTACAGATTCAATGCAATCTTAATCATAATCACAGCATAAGTTTGACAGACCTTGAGAGAGCAATACTCAACTTTATATGGAAAAATAAAAGACCCAGGATAGCCAAAACAACCCTGTACAATATAGGAACTTCCAGAGGCATCACCATCCCTGACTTTAAGCTCTATTATAGAACTATAGTCCAGAGAACAACTTGGTATTGGCATGGAAATAGGCAGGTAGATGAATGGAATCTTATTTAAAACCCTGATATTAACCCACACTGCTAATAACACTTGATTTTTGACAAATGTGCTAAACATACACAATGGAAAAAAGAAAGCATCTTTGATCATCTGACCTCTGCTGAAGGTGAGTCTGGAACCAGTTCTGGTTGACTCACCCCCACACCCTTCCCTGGGAACTCCCTGCATTATCCCTGAATCTCGTGTTCCCTGTGTCCTGTCCTCAGCAAGAGCATTTCTGATGCTCTGATACACACACACACACACACACACACACACACACACACACACACACACACACTCACACACGAAGAGCCTGCCTCCTCACACCATGTGCCATGCCCTGCCACTGTCCCACTGCTATGGCTGAGCATTGGAACATAGGGCAGACCCAACAATCCAGCCACCTTCGGGGAACTTCCTGGAGCTGCTCTGAGCACACTAGACCCGCCTATCCACACAGAAACACCTTGAGTCCCAGACTGCCTGATCTCTGAATCCCACCACTAGTCCTCTGCTAGAACTCCAGGCCCAGGCCAGATATCTGCTTAACCCTGCAGTACCATGCTGAGTCCCTATCTGCTGGATCTTTGACCTCCATCTCCAAGCATCTGCTGGAGCCTGATCTTTGATGACCATTGCTTGGCCCTGCCTGAGGAGAGACCTCCTAGGGAGGTTGGACCATCCAGAGCTACCAACATCGAAATTCTGAACCAACTAAGCCCACCTGGGGAGTAGCCCTCACTGGAAGAAGCAGTGGAAAGATGGCAATACAAAAAAAAAAAATATCTAACAATAAAATGACAAGCATGACACCACCAGATTCTAGGGACTCTACACCAACTAAAGCCTAACACCCCAAAGCAGATGAGGCAGAAGAAAATTACTTTAAAAATATCTTCATAAAATTATAGAGGCCTTCAGAGATGATGTGAGAAAATATCATAAAGAAATGGAAGAAAACACAAAAAAATTGGAAGAAATGAACAAATCTCTTAAAGACATTAAGGAAAGCCAATAAAAAAAATTAAGCAGGTGAAGGAAAGAGTTCAAGATATAAAACTGAAATAGAAACAATAAAGAAAACACAAATTTGAAGGAATGCTGGAAATAGAAAACCTGGGCAAATAATCTGAAACTACAGACACAAGACTAACCAACAGAATAAAAGAGATGAAAGAGAGAATCTCAGGTGCTGAAGATAAACTAGAGGAAATAGATTCATCTACCAAAATATCTTAAATCCAGAAAATAACACAAAATATTCAGGAAACGTGGGACACCATGAAAAGGCCAAACCTAAGAATAATAGGAATAGAAGAAGGCAAAGATGCCCAGCTCAAAGGTGCAGAAAACATATTCAACAGAATCATCACTGAAGAAAATTTTCCCATTCTGAAGAAAGGCATGACCATGAAAGTACAAGAAGAATACCAAACAGCAAATAGGCTGAACCAAAGAAAATGGACTCCTTGACACATAATAATCAAAACACCTAACGTAGACAATAAAGAAAGAATATTAAGAGCAGAGAAGGAAAAAGGCCAGGTAACATATAAAGACAGACCTATCAAGATTGCACCTGACTTCTGCATGGAAACACTCAAGGCCAGAAGGTCCTGGATAGATGTTCTACAAGTACTAAAAGTACACAGATGCCAGCCCAGGCTACTATATCCAGCAAAACTCTCAATCTCTATAGACGGAGAAAATAAGATATTTAATGAAAAATGATTTTCACAAAATATATCTAAAAACCCAGCCCTACAGAAAGTTCTGGAAAGAAAACTCCAACCCAAGGAAGTTAACTACACTCACAAATACATAGGAAACAGATAATACCACTTCAACAGAACCCAAGAGTAAAGCAGGGCAAATATATTCACATTACCACCGCCAACAACAAATCTAAAACAAACAAAATTAACAATTAATGGTATTTACTTTAGCTCAGTTAATGCAGACTAATAACTGCTCAATATGCTTAAAATAACTCACTATGAAGCGCAACCATAGATGGGACATATATATCAACTTCTACCTATGCCATATTTTCCATACTAGTGTCTTGTTTTATTACTTAATCATTATCACTTCTAGCAGATATCCATATAAATAATTTGTGAAAATAGCTTGAGAAGCTTTGACCCCAATCACCAGGCCTCTGCTGGAGGTGAGTCTGGGACTAGTTCTTCTTGAGTCCCTACCCACACACATCCCTGAGATTGCCCTGATTTGGCCTCAGAGTTTACTCCCCCCTGTGTTGTCTCTAGCTAGAGCACTCCTGGTGCTCTGATACACACCCACCCCACCCTCACAAAGAGCCTGCCCTACCCCCACCCTGTGCTGTACCCTGGCCATTGTCCCATGACTCTGCTTGAGCACTGGAAGAGAGGGCAGATCCAACAATCCCTCCACCTCCAGGGAAATTTCTGGAGCTGCTCTGAGCATACTAAACCATCCTATCAATGTGAAACCACCCTACAGCCAGTCCTCTGTCTGAGCTCCAGGACCTATCTCTGCAGGACCATCCTGAGTTGCTTCCTGCCTGATCTTTGACCCCAATCACGGGGCCACTGCTGTAGCCTTATATTTGGCCCCCATTACCAGACCCCTGCCTGAGGAGAAACCTCCTAGGGAGCTTGGACCACCAGAGCTACAGACATCTAACTTCTGGCAAGCTCACCAGGGCAGTGGCAGAGAGAGAACAATAGAGAGAGAGAGAGAGAGAGAGAGAGAGAGAGAGAGAGAGAGAGACCACCTACACCCACTGCAAGAAGCAATGGGAAGATAGAAATACAAGAAAACACCTAACAATAGAAGGCCATGCATGACACCACCAGAATCTAGGGACTCTACACCATTTAGAGCTAAATACCCCAAAGAAGATGAAGCAGAAGAGAATGACTTAAAATATCTTTATAAAAATTATAGAGACCTTACAAGTCTATGTGAGAAAATTCCTTAAAGAAATGGAAGAAAAAAGCAAACAAAAAATTGGAAGAAATAAGCAAAGTTCTTAAAGAAATTAAGAAAACCAAGAAAAAAGAAATTAAACAGATCAAGGAAAGAGTTCAAGACGTGAAAACTGATATAGAGACAATAAAGAAAATACAAACTGAGGGAATGCTGCAAATACAATATCTGGGCAAGGATTGACAACTATAGATGCAAGCATAGCCATAGAATACAACAGATGGAAGAAAAAATCTCAGGCACTGAAGTAAACTAGAGGAAATAAATACATCAACCAAAGAAAATCATAAATCCAACAAATGCTTAACACAAAACATCCAGGAAATGCGGAACACTGAAAATTTCCAAAAATTCCAGCCCAAGCTAGTATACCCAGCAAAACTCTCAATCACTGTAGACAAAGAAAACAAGATATTTAATGACAAAGCCAATTTTAACAATATGCATATACAAATCTAGCTCTACAAAAAGTTCTGGAAGAAAAACTCCAACCTAAGTAAGTTGACTAAACTCACAATGACATAGGAAATAGATAATCACACTTCATCAGGACCCAAGGGTATAGCTGAGCAAATATATTCACACTGACACCACCTAAAACAAATCTAAAACAAACAAGCAAAACAAACAATGGTCTTTACTTTCCCTCAACATTAATGGTCTTAACTCACCTATAAAAAGACACAGGCTAACAGAATGGCTACAAATACAGAATCCATCCACCTGCTGCATACAAGAAACACACCTAAGCTTTAAAGACAGAAATTACCTCAGGGTAAAGAGTAGTGAGAAGATCTTCCAATCAAATGGACCCAAGAAGCAATCAGGTGTAGCTATCCTAATTTCTAACAAGTTAGACTTCAAACCAAAATCAATCAAAAGACATGAAGATGGTCATTTCATATTCATTCCAGGAGAAATACATCAGCACAAAGTCTCAATTCAGAACATCTATGACCCAAATGCAAAGGTGCCCACATTCTTAAAGGAAACGCTAATAAAACTCAAAGCTCACATAAACCCTCACACATGTATAGTGGGATACTTCAACACACCACTCACCACTAGACAGGACCACCAGTCAGAAACTTAACAAAGGAACAAAAGATCTAACAGAAGTTATGTCTCAATTGGGTTTAACAGACATCTATAGAAAGTTCCATCCAAACAAGAAGAATATTCCTTCTTCTCTGCTCCACATGGAAACTTCTCTAGAATCAACCACATACTACAAACCTCAACAGATACAAAAAATTGGAATAGTTACCTGTATCTTAAAAGACCAACATACTTTAAAGTTGGAATTCAACAAAAACATAAATCGAAGAAACCCTACAAATTTGTGGAAATGGAACAATGCACAATTGCACCATACCTTGGTCAAAGAAGAAACAAAGAAATTAAGTACTTCCTAAAATTCAATGAGAATAAGAACACCAGATACCCAAAACTATGGGACACCTATAAAGCATTGCAAAGAAGGAAGTTCATTGCACTAAGTGCACATATGAAGAAAACAGAGAATAGTCACATAAGAAAATTAACAGCAAAACTGAAAGCCTTAGAACAAAAACAAGCAAATTCACCAAGAAGGAGTAGACCCCAAATAATCAATTTGAGGACTGAAATCATTGAAGGAAAACAATACAAAAAAAAATCAATGCAACAAAGGCTTTGTTTTTGGAGAAAATTAACAAGATAGACAAACCTTTATCCAAACTAACCAAAAACCAGAGAGAGAACATGCAAATTAACAAAATCAGAAATGAAATGGGGAACATAACAAGGGACCTTGAGGAAATCCATACAATTTTCAGGTCATACTTTGAAAACCTGTACTCCCCCAAATTTGAAATTTGAAAGGAAATGGACAAATTTCTGGAAAACTATCACTTACCAAAATTAAATCAAGATCAGATAAACACAAAATTAGACCTATAACCCCTAATGAAATAGAAGCAGTCACCGCCAAAAGCCTTCCAACCAAAAAAAGCCCACGGCCTCATGGCTTCAGTGCCAGAAATTCAAGGAAGAGCTAATAACAATACTCCTCAAAATTTTCCATGCAATAGAAATGGAAGATACATTACCAAACTCTTTTTATGAGGCCACAATAACCTTGGCACCCAAGCCACCCAAAGACACAACTAAGAAAGAAAACTACAGACCAATATCCCTCATAAATATTGATGGAAATATACTCAAAAAATACTGATAAACCAAATCCAAAAATACATCAGAAAAATCATCCCCCATTATCAAGTAGACTTCATCTCTGGGTTGCAGTGATGGTTCAACATACAAAAATATATCAATGTGATCCACCAAATAAATGAACTAAAAAAGAAAAATCACATGATCATCTCCCCTAGATGCTGAAAAAGCCTTCAATAATATTCAACACCATTTCATGATAATAGTCTTGGAGAAATCAGGGATAATAGGAACATGCCTAAACATAATAAAAGCAATATACAGTTAACCAAGAGCCAACATCAAACTGAATGGAAAGAAGCTTAAGGTGATTCCTGTAAAATCAGGAATAAGACAATGCTGCCTTCTCTCCATATCTCTTCAATATTGTACTTGAATTTCTAGATAAAGCAATAAGACAACAAAAGTCAATCAAGGAGATACAAATTGGAAAGGAAGAACTCAAACTTTCACTATTTGCAGATGACATGATAGTTTATGTATGCAACCCAAAAAATCTACCAGGGAACTCTTACAGATGCTAGACACATCGGCAAACTTGTAGGATACAAGATAAACTCAAAAAAATCAGTAGCTTTACATACAGATGACAACGGGGCAGAGTAAAAAATAAGAGAAATATTACACTTTACAATAGTCAAAAACAACACACATTATCTTTCTGTAATGCTTACCAAACAAGTGAAAGACCTATATATTAAGAACTTTGTGTCCTTTAAGAAAGCAATTAAAGAAGATACCAGAAAATGGAAAGATCTCCCATGCTCATGGATAGGTAGGATAAACATAGTAAAAATGGCAATCTTGCCAAAACAAGCTACAGATTCAATGCATCCACCATTAAAATCCCAGAACAATTCTTCACTGACCTTGAAATAATCAGCATATCTCTAGTATCACAGACACTGATGAACAATTAATAAATGTGATCTCTTCAAACTGAGAAGCTTTTATAAGGCAAAGGACACAGTTGACAAGACCAAACAGCAGCCCACAGACTAGGAAAAGAACTTCACCAATCCAAATCTGAGAGAATTCTGATCTCCAAAATGTACAAAGAACTCAAGAAACTAGTCACCAAAACAACAAATAATCCTATTAAAAATAGGGTACAGAACAAAATAAAGAACTCTCAATAGATGAAATCTAAAAGACTGAAAGCACATAAGAAAGTGTTGAACATCCTTAGCTATCAGGGAAATGCAAATTAAAACAACTTTGAGATACCATCTTACTCCTACCAGAATGGCTAAAATTAGAAACACCATTTACAACTTATGCTGAAGAGAATATGGAGCAAGGGGAACACGCCTACATTTTGCGAATGCAAACTTCTACAGCCATTTTGGAGATCAGTATGGCAGTTCCTCAAGGAAATGGAAATCAGTCTACCACAGGAAACGTCCATCCTCCTCTTAGGCATATACGCAAATGACCCACATGCATGCAACAAAGACATCTGTTCAACTATGTTCATGGTGACATTATTTGTAATAGCAAGAACCTGGAAGCAACCTAGATGCCACTCAACTGAAGAATGAATAAAACAGATGTGGCTAATTTACACAATGTTATAGTACCCTAGAATGCATGATTTTTTCTGTGTACAGATCTTGTTCTTTTTTATTTGATGCTGTGTTTGAAGTATACAGTCTTTGATTCATATTAGCATCTTAGTAAGTAACTATTTATTTGAAGAAATATATAAAAATAATCCTGTATTAGGAAAATCAAACTGGTGAGATGATGGGAAATATCATCCTATAAATATGTTTCTCGTATTAGCTATTAAATATAGCACTTTTGGCCAATAGGAAAGAAAGATAGGAGGGACTAGGAGACAAGCAGGAAAGAGAAAGTAGTAAGGAGGGCCAAGATATAGAGACTGGAGAGAGCAGAGGTCAGGGACACTCTCCAATAAGATGAGACCATATGGAAATATTAGATTAATAAAAATGGGTTAATAATTAAGACAGGGCTAGCCGATAAGAAACTAGCAACAGGCCAACAGCATTATATCAAATACAGCGTCTCTGTGTATTATTTGGGGCTTGCTTGGCAGTGGGCCTGGGCCGGCAGGAAAAAATGTGCACATAACAGAGAGATAAAGGAATATATTAAGTTTCAGAGATTTTTTTCATATTGTTGAGCCCAAAAATTTAGCAAAAAAATATATTTTTAAAAATATATTTTAACCAGAATTTATGTGTCATTCAGTTGGGGGGCTCACTTAGAGTTTCAGAGGTTTAGTCTTTTATCATCATTATACAGAGCTTGATGGTGTGCTGGCAGACATGATTTAAGGGCTGAGAGTGCTGTGCCTTGCAAGCAACAGCATGTCCACAGAGACATTAGGTGGTCTCCTGAGCATAGGAAACTTCAAAACCTGCAGTCACAGTGACACACTTTTTCCAACATGGCCATAACCCCTCTACTAATTCCATACCTCCTAATAGTGCCACTCTCTATGAGATTAAAGGGGTCAATTACATTCAAACTACCACAAGAGTCTACTTTTTATAAAAGCATACAATAAAACATTTTTATTCTGGTTCCTTTAATACATTTGGTTACATTTACCTAAAACAAAACAAAACAAAACAAGTGTTTGTGCATGTTTTGGTAGAAAATGAAGTAAGAATAAATAGAAACTCAGTGGAACACAATACCAGCATTTAATTTTGATATATGGTCTCACTATGTTGCTCTAGCTGACCATGTAAAACAGGCTGAATCTGAACTCACAGAAATCTGCCTACCTTTGTTTTTTGAGTTCTAGGACTAAAAGCATGTGCCGCCTTGTTCTGCATCTTTTGGTTTTCAACATTTATTTATTTAGAGAGAGCATGTATGTGTGAAGAACAAAGAACAACTTGAAGGAATACCATGTGGGTCCCAGAGACTGAACCATCTCACAATCCTGTAACATTATTTTGTCATTGAGTTGACTGAAAACAAATTAATAGACTAAAAGCTAATTTTGATTTCAACACATTTAAGATACAACTAGGATATTTGTGTATGTTTTTTTTTTGCAACACTAAATGTCAACTACCACAAAGTTTCATAGGAATATGACATCAGTGTTTATTTTGGAAGTTTTGAATGATTTTAGCTAGTTCTAAAACTTAAAAGATTGAGAGCTACTTTATTTTTTATCATTTAAAGAACAGATGTATTAATGACTCTGCTTGGAATATAGATTTTAAAATTCTAGTGTGTTCGTAGTTTATTGATGCAATGCTGGTATTGACTCAGAACACAATAAGAGTTCTCACTACAGCCTCCAGCTATTCATACTCAAACACTCTTAAAAATGTTCGAATCAATTACATCACAGAGTGGTTTAAGCCAAGCTGGAAGTTGAAGAATAACTTAAAATGAACTAAGAAGATCAATTATTTTTTTTTTACTTTCTGTTAATTTGGTGCTAATACCTTCTAAGGCCATTTCATTTTTTTTAATAAAGTGTATTTGGTAAAGTTTCTCTCACAAGGGCAACAGTTTAACACAAGATTCAGCTATAAATTTGGAACATTAATAATCTGGCAGGTAAATTCTTCTCAGATATATTTTGCAACAGTGTTCATTTGATTTAGCAGAGGTAATAAACAAAGTAAAGAGTAGGCTCAATATTTAGTGTAGGTGACATTGTTGTTAGGAATTTAAATAATCTTGTACACCACTCAAGTTTCTGTCAACAAATCCATAACCACATGACAATTCATGAAACTAATGTTATTGTGATCTTAGTAAAACTAAACATTAACATTTATCTCACAAGACTTCAAAGACATGATTTTATATATATATATATATATATATATATATATATATATATATATATATATATATAATTACAGGTTAACTGTGAAGTGAAGCTAAAAGTGAAATCAGAGGTGGTTACTATGTTTCAGAAAGTGTTACAATGAAGGGCCTATAAAACTTGTATCAAAGTTGAGGTATCAAGTACATTCCATAATCAGGGAATTACAGAGAAAACCAAATGTTCTCAATGTAGTATATTTTAGCATAGATCCCATAATTAGACAGTTTTTAATGCGAAAGTGTGTACAAATCTGCGAATTGAGTTCTCTAAGAAATACTTTCAATGATTATTTTCACCCTTAGTAGTCAGTGTGAGAGAGGGCTTGCATTCGGTTATTTTTCTCTTCATTATGCAGATTATTTTCTCTTCTTTATATTGTATTTCAAATTTTATTTCAGACTTGTAATTTGTTATTGTGCTTTTAATATGTGGATGTTAATATGGTTTTTGTCTAAAGTTCTTAGAAATGTTCAAACTCTGTATATTTTTAAAAACTTAAAATTAATTTAACTACCTCATTTCTCCTCTCTTTCTCCATCCAAAACATCCCTAGTTCTCTGTCAAACTCATGACCTCTGGTCTCTGTTTCTTAAAATGTTGTTTCATATACAAGGCTTTTATATTAATAGTTATTCATTACTACCACAACATCTGTGAAGGGCACATGTGAATGGCAACCTACAAGAAAAAATGAAATCCTCATATTTATAAGCACTTTCCAAGACTACCAAAGTTAAGCTCTGAGTTCTGCTTGCCTTTAATAGAACTCAATGTATGCTTATTTTGCATAGGCTTGTTGCATCACAGTTACCAATAATCTAGAATAAGTTACAAATAAATAGTAATTAAAATGTTGTATTTTAATACTGCCTATCAAAGAAAAATTGAATCAGATAGATATATAATCTAGTATGACAATATTGAGATTGATAAATATAAACAATATAAAAAGATGACAAATCATAAGTTAGTGAACTATGTCAGCTGTATTATATACATGCTTTTATATATTGCAAAGGCTGGATCAAAATTATATTATTAGTTCCTTTGCATTTGCCTTTGCAATTGTCTTTGTCTCTTTAAAAGCATAATAAAAACTTCTTCAAACTGTATGTGGCTAATAAGCAGTCTGTAGTTAAAGTTGGAAGACAATTCTTCCTAATGAAATATTAATCTACTGTTTTTTGGGTTTTTTTTATATTTTTATTTCTTGCCAATTGTTATATTGTGATACTGGGAATTTGAACCCAAGGCATTTTTAGTGTTAGGCAAATACTGTACTAAGAGGCTCCTTCCCTAGTACCTAAAAGTATTTGATGTTAGTTGAGTTTGTGACTCTACAACTCACCGATTATAGTGTACAACTCACCAAATTGGCTACTTCCAATTCATTTTGAAAGATTTACTCTATTATTTTTATTCTGTCTAGATGTTTGCCTGTATGCAAATATATGTTTGTGAATAAAAGTGCCTGCATAGGGCAGAGGCATTGGACACCCTGTAGCTGCAATGACATAAGTTTTGGGCCACATAAAATAGATTTTGAGAATCTAAATTCAGACCTCTTGAAGAGCAACAAATGCTGATAACCATTCAACCATCTTTCCAGCCCCTATTTTCAGTTCTTTTATCAACCAT
Organism: Cricetiscus sungorus; assembly: GCA_030556225.1. NCBI lineage: Eukaryota > Metazoa > Chordata > Mammalia > Rodentia > Cricetidae > Cricetiscus > Cricetiscus sungorus. The sequence goes on along the minus strand of JANBXA010000726.1, from coordinate 52,036,265 downwards.
AAACTAAGAGATTTAACAGTTCATTTTGTGATAGATCATAGTTATTTGGCCAGACTGTCCAGTTTATGATTTACTGTGTACATTATCAATAGCTGATTGGTATCAGGCTATGATACACTGTGCCTGTTCATGATTGTAGCATCCCTATTGTCCATTTATAAATAGCAACACTTCCTATTATCAGATTTTGTAGAGTCCTTTGTTTTTTCTGAGTCTGGATTAACATTTTTAATGGAGTTTGGGTTGGGGCTGTAACTAGACTAATACTACAAAGATATTATTATGTGCCTTGTTGATTTTCTCCATGCATTAAAAACAAGGCCTTCTAACAACATAAGTCTGGATAGATTTATTATATTGCCCATAATTAAATGCATCCCTATCCTTCATTAGGTGGGATGCAAATATAAGTAAGTAGAGATGGAAACAAAAATATTGTGGATCATTAATATTTGAAATCTTGTAATTGTGTCACAGTTAATGATTACATTTTACTCTTAATATTTTTTGATTTCTTTAAATTATAAAAAGAGCCAGGTTTAATATGTGCAATCTTTGAAAGATAAGGATAGGTCTGTCAATTCAAAAGGTGATTTTCATGTGTAATATGGATAGGCAAGTCAATATTGTATGTACATGAAAATATTATTTCAAGTTTGTAAAGTAGCAATGACTCCAAAGGAGGAGACAGGTTCCCCTAATTTATATTAATCTAGTAAATATTAAGACTTAAACATCAAGGAACAGAAATCACTTAACATGGGCATCTAAGTGGAGAAAAATGTAAATGTGATCTATCCTAGTGATTTAGAGTGTTTATTATGAAATACACTCTGGTGTAAGTAAGGAGAGTCAGTTGGTTCAAAGTAGGTTCAAAAATGTAAAGGATTCTTTTAGACCCAAATTTCATTCCACATTATTTAATAGTACAATATATGGTAATGAGTAAACCCATTTCAAAGTTTAATAATCTAGAATTTGCTAATTTATTGATGATGAAGAGAACATAAATAAAATTTTAATTGACTAAATTCTTCCTGAAGTGTAAAAAATGACCTAATAGTGGTGTTCTTTCTATAGTGGTCTAAACCTATGATGTATTTCACAAATCTCTCTAACTTATTGAGAACTGGGACAAATAATGGTTGCTGAGAGAGGAAGACACACAGTCTTCTCCTGACACATGCCCCCTGATAATTTATATTTCAAGCATTCATCCTTAAACACATGTAAACAGGAGCAACTCAGCAGGTTATATTTACAAATGCATGTGCACATATGTGTAATTGTAAGTAAACAGTAAGAGATTATGAACTTGAGAAGTGGAGGAGGTATGGGAAGAGTCGGAGGGAAGACATGAAGGGCAAATGATGTGACACAGTAAACATATATGGAGCTCTCAAAAACTTAAAAATTAAGATAAAAATAATTGAGGTCTGAGGTTCAAGAACCATGTTTCAGCATGTGCTCTATTTCCAGAAGATTCATATTCTGTTCTGGCACCCATGTTGGGAGGCTTGAAAGTACCTGTAACTCCATGTCCAAATCTGATTATCTCTTCTGGTCTTTACAGCTTATGTGCATGAAGAGAATAGACACACATAATTAAAACTAAAATCTCCTTGTGTATATATAAATGTTAAGGTCTGAAAACAAACTTGGTACATGGTAAAATTTTGAAAAATCAGAACATAACATAACATTGCACAATTATGATATATGTCTTTCCTGGCATAGCCTGAACTCCCTAAATTGTCTGTTACATTTTGTACTATTATCATAATGTATTCTGTTAAGGAATGCAAGAAGAAACTCTAATTTACCCTATCTAAAGAAAAAAATGTGCTTTTATAAAATACATCATAAGCTTTGTCACACATGCCGTTTTAAAAATATGTGTTTTGCATGACTGATTTAATCCTCACTCAAGCAATAAAAACCTGTTAAATCAAATGATATAATAGCTCAAAAGAAAGGACCACTTACTAAAACTGAAATACTTGCTTTTAATAGAATGTCATCTATCACAGAAGAATGTTGCCTTAAGCACATGGAACAAATCCTTGGGGACATGGCATTTAATCTTAGAAATTTTATTCATCTAACAGTACTTTTTTCACAACATGCTAATCATGTAAATGAGCCAGCATCCTGACACCAAGATACAGTTATACTGTGTAACAAAGGAATTGTTGTTAATTTGGGGAATCTGATAATTGACTATGTGGTTATTCAGGTGGAGGGTAAATTGTATTTAGTGAATTATGAAATTTAACTTGGCAGGTGAAGATGCTCATGTGTTATTGCAAGGCAGGTATTAATATTACTAGTTGTTAATTATTAATTCACAGTTACATGCATTTAGCAAAATGTACCTTTGTTTCAGTGTATTTTATGTTTTTCACAGTTAAATACATTTACATTCTTTTTGACCATCTTTATATTATGATACATTTATTTTTATGTTAATTGATTAATTATATTATCGTGAATATGTTACATAGTCAGGTTTTATGGTTTTTGAAAGTTTTAATACATCTTACCACACTCTTTTTACCTATTTTAATCTTACCTATTTAAATCTTTAAATGATTTAATTTTTGTCTTATTTAAGCCACTTTCTACTTCAGTTATTTTATTCCCATAATAAAGATACATAAGCCAGGAGGTGTGTTCTACTCATGCTAAATTTTCAGTAGTATTGTTCTTTAATATTTAAAATTACTATTTGCAGGTTCTATACCTAATAATTTATTATATGAAATGTTCAATAAAATATGTTTGATAATAATATTAAATAAAATATGTCAGTATTTATTAATGTAACTATTACTTTCAAAAAATGTTGAGTATGGTTATTCTGCTTGCATGTCTGTGAATCACATGAATCCAGTATATGTGAAGGCCAGAGGAAGGTGACATATACTTTAGAATTGGCGTTACAAATGGGTGTAAGCAGTCCTGTCAATTCTGAGAATTAAAGCTGATTCTTCTGGAAGAGCAGCTGGTACACTTAACCATTAAACCATCTCTGCAACCCTATATTTTATACTTTTTAAAAAGTTATTTCCTCTGGAATACATTCCAAATACATTTAGATGTGTTGACAATATATTAATCATATATTCTCTTCAATTTCTGAAGCACCTTTTTTTATTCATTGTCATTGCACATAATTTGTCATGGCTCTTTATTTCTATGCTTCATCCATCTTGGGAAATTTTCTCAACAGATATTTGATATTTCAGACAATTTGGATAACTTTGTACCCAATATTATTCAGCAATGTCATTAATTTCTATGTTCATCTTTCCTATTGCTTTCTAAATAGTTCTGGTTATTTTCCTTTTAGCACATTGATAATCAGTTAAATATTTATATTAGAGTTAAACTGAAGTCAAAGTAATATTAAGTACAATATAAGTTGTATCAGGCCTATTTCTAGGTCATATTTCTATTTTCTTTCATTTACAAATATTTTGTGATTTATGGTATAATATTTCCATCTCCAATAAACTTCTTAGAAGTGTATTTTTATTTGCAAATACACACACATACACACACACATATAAATATATATATATATTCTTATTTCTCACTTCATTGCATTTTGCTAAGAGAATGCAGGCATTATGAAGGTAAAATTTTGATACTTATTGTTAATTTACGACTTAGCCTGTGTTTAGTTTTCATAAACAAACAATATAAAGATAATATGTATGTATTAATATATAAATATGTGTACTTTGATTGCTTGAAATATTTTAAATATATTTGTTAATTTAATTGGTGTTATTAAATTTTTTAAGCTTACTAAGTTTTAACTTGTTTAAAATAATAGTTGCCGTGAAAAGTATTAAATATCCTAAAATGTTGGTCCTAATAGGTAGTTTTATGTATTTTTCTTTATCTATTTTAGGTACAAGGAGGTAAGTGATATGCTGATGAGCAATTGAAAATCAGCATTCTACAAAGAAAAGTATTCCCAATGCATACTGATTGTGAATTTTTATAACACAAATCACCAAGCTATCAAACTGAGATAACTAAGGAACAGAGGCATATCTCATTGTTCTCCCAGCATCATGCTCTGCTTAGTATTCTGCCTACTGTGGCATAGTCAGCTTATGACACACATCCTACTTCGTTGATGATTTGCCTCATTAGGGACCCACACAAATGAAGCCAAGTGAATATGTTTTCAATTGTCTAAAACCATGGATCTCAGGATGGAGTGATGGCTCAGATATTAAGAGCACTGACTGCTCATTCAAGGTTACTGAGATCAATTCCCAGCAACCACACGATGTCTCAAAACCATCTGTAGAGAGATCTGGTGCTCTCTTCTGGCCTGCAGACATACATGAATATGGAACACTGTATACATGATAAATAAATAAATAAATAAATAAATAAATAAATAAATAAATCTTTAAAAAACCATAAATCTCATATAATCCATTTCTTCAAGCATTTTGTCATATATTTCAGTCATGGTGAAAATAAAGCTAACTAATGAATAAATCTGCTACCAGACAAATGGGATATAAGCTGTTAATAATCCTGAGCATGTGCTCCTTTTCTTGTATGGGTAGGATTGAGATGAGGTTTCACTGTGTAGCTTTGGAGGCTGTCCTGTCTCTTGTAGACCAGGCTGGCCTTGTACTCACATAGATATACCTGCCTCTGCCTCCTGAGTGCTGGGACTAAAGGTGTGTGCCACCACTGCCCTGTCAGGGCATGCAGTTCTTAAGCATTTAGAATTGGTTCACTATATGAATATGGCAACATGGAGAATTCATGTAGAAAAAGCACAAGAGACTATAAGCTAAACTTAATGGTTGATATTGTTGGCACTCAGAAGACTGGGCTGCTGATAGATTTCAGTTAGAAACAAGGGTTCTACCAGGGAATTGGACTAGAGGTCATTCTTCTCATATCTTGGCAAATAATTTCTTTTCATTTTATCCATTCTGGGTTGACTTGGACTTTAACAGATATTTGGAACTTGCTCATACTTTACATAGATGGAACTGCTAAGGCTTTGGGGAATCTTGGATACTGACAAAACAGATTTTAGTTGTAGTTACCAGTGAGCCTTTTGGGTTTAAGAAGACAGTTTCATGGGATGGGTTTGGAGAATTTCCCCAAGTCAAAGGTTCATGTGTTAAGGATTTAGTTCCTAAGATTACAGCATTCATTTGAGATGTTCTGGAAACTTTACGGAAGGAACTACTTGCATATATTAGGTCACTGAAAGTGAGTCCTTGATAGGCACATTTTCATTTGAAGTTCCCTTCGTCCATTCTCCATGTCTTTATCCACCCCCTCCCCTTTTGTTTTTAGCTTTGAAGTGAAGAAACTCTGAACTTAACAGACTCACTATCATTATTCCTTGATCAAAAGTATGGAACCCAGAAACCATGGGATGGCACCTATGAAGTCATAAAAGAATTAATCCTTCATTTTAATTGTTTATTTCAACACAGTGAACAAAAGCACTGGATTGAACATTAGTAATAATTTCAGAGTAATCAAAATGGGTGTGTCACATTACAGAAAAGAAATTAAAATATATCCTCTTGGAATAATTTTACCAAGAGAAAGAACATATTTTTGATTTATATTCTATTAGTATCTTCTTGTATATTCTACCATCTGTCTACCTATTGTTTGAGTCTGAATGTACCTGTATGTGGATACTGCATTGTGCATATGTCTGGCCCTGTGTGTGTATGTATATGTGTGTGTGTGCATTCACTTGCATAGGCATACAGGCATGCATGCACATGTTCGTAACAAAGGGTCTGTGTCTTAGGAGTAAGAGTTTATATTGCTGTAAAGAGATGCCATTACAACAGCAAATCTTATAAAGGAAAACATTCAATTGAGGGTGGCTTACAGTTTCAAAGGTTCAGTCAATTATCATGGTGAGACATAGTGTCATGCCAGTAGACATGATTCTAGTTACATATTGATCCAATGGCAACAAAATGTGAACTGAGACTGGTTGTGGCTTGAGCATATATGAGACATCAAAGCTCACTCCCACAGTGACATATATCCTCCAACAAAGCCATACCAACTCCAAGAAAACTACCTGCTAATAGTGCCATCCCCATGGAATTTCATTCAAACAATCACAGCCCATGTTCTGTTTTCATTGAGCACGTAAAAAAAAAAATCTTACTGTGAAGGAAAGAGTGATACTCCACAGAAATCTTTGTAAAAGGTTTAAGGAGAAATGAAATTATACTGACTCTAACTGACCAAAATAGGAAACAGTACTTCAAAGTGATGGATCAACCTGTATTTAATATATAATTGATATTTGCTTTATAAAAGCACTTTGAATTTATTTTCTGCTTTTACCATTTATTATCATAACACAAATAAACACACAGACACACACACACACATACACATGCTCTTTGTTTCTTGGTTCAGGAAAGTGAAAGAGTACATAACTTAAGATAAAGTTATGCATCAGTTTAGATTTTTAAAGCTGATTGCATGGAAAATCCAAGGCAACCATGATAATTTCTTTTAATATTCTCTTAAGGGCAGGTTAAACAAACAGGCAGGGTATACTGTACACTATCAACTTAATCATTTTGGAGAGGTCATTTATTTTTTAAATATTTTTTTATATTTTACATATTGATCCCAGTTCCCTCTACCTCCCATCCTCCCATGCCCGCGATCCACTCCCCAGGGAGGGTAAAGCCTTCCAAGAAGGATCATCATGGTCTGTTAAGTCATTTTGGTAGGGACTAGGCTCTCCCCCATTTGCTAGACTATGGGGGTATCCCTCCATGGGGAATTGTACTGCGCCCAAAACCTGCCAGCAAGGAAGACACAACTCCGGGAAGATCTTCTTGCAGTTTTAATCAGGATCTTTGAAACGTTCTTCTGACCCGCAAGAGACCCAGGGGACCCCTGCACAGGCTTAAATACCCTTGCACTAACCAACCCCAGTGAGCTACGTGAACCCTGCAGGTAGGCTATTCTAACGCAGAAGCAGACAGGCTGAACAGACTTAACCAAATAAGGGCTTGTGTATGCCAGAGAGCCCTCACCAAAGGGAAGGTGTAAGGCAGAAGCCAGTGCCAGTTTAAGACTTGGCACTTCGCGGGTCTCTACAGTTCCCCCTTTTTGTTTTAATAATGCAACAGGCAAGGGTAGTTGTCTGGTCTCCCGTAAAGCAGTGGACATTGTAATGACCCTTAATCCTGGTAGTCAGGCAAGTCAGTGCCACACCCGTCCAGCATCTTTTTCCTGGAGGTAGGGACTCGGACACCAACCCACATGCAACCAGACTGCCCTTCTCGGAGTTGCTCACTTCCAGAGCTAACTCAGAATGCAGTGCTAAGCCATACAACCTGAGCGTGAAGGATCAATTCTTGTTCATGACTGTGAGCCATGCTTGGGGATACTGTCCTGCCCAAATGGCTATAATGCCTGGACAACCATAGCTACATACCATTTCTGAGCAAACCTCAACTTGCAAAGGCACCACAGGCCCATGAAGGAGATAAGCAACAAGAGGACAGCTATGGCTCCCATTCTCGCCCACTCTTTCAGATGATCCATGGCAAAGGGAACCACGATGACAATCCAGCAGCCAGTTCTGCATCCACATGTGTTGAATTTACTGCAACGATGGCCACTCACAGCCGTACCATCAAGTCATCAAAGTCAGCATACCAATTTCCTAAAAGATAGCTAGACAACTATTGTGACAAATTAACAGCATGTGTAAAGTTCTCATATTGAATACTGGTAACACACAAACCTGGATACTTCATTTCATATCCCAATTGGGCCAGCTGCCACAAGGTATCTATTTGCTCCTGCACCAGATTAATTCTTTGGTTTACAATCATAAAGCCTCCTTTTAGTTGAGCACCAATTGTGGATTGAGCATCCAAGGCAGTAGCCACATTCTTGGACAACTCATTTAGCTTAGAGGCTGTCTGCACTGATGTGCTCATATCCACGGCAGCCGAGACTGAACCCACTGCAAAAGAGTGGTAACTGCAAAAGAGTTAGCTCCAACTATGGCTGCTGTAATGCCAAATCTCTCCCTGCAGCCTCTAAAAAACAGGCCATAACATCTGAAAATGGTTCCATTGGGCCTTTCAGTATCTTAGTGAAATTATCACTCACCTCTCCCTTATTGGGTAATGACTTCCATGATTTTATGGCAATCTGATTTACTTGTTCAAGACTTAAGTCATTTCGAAAGGCTTTCCAGACCTCAGGGCAAAAGGAAGGTCCTGTACCTGGGCCCCACCGTTCCTCACTCTGATAAGGAGAAGGCCCCTAAAGCATTGTTCCAGGAAGGTCCCTCACCATTGCCGCCATTTCTCCTCTCCCTTCCCCCTCTGCCCTTTAAGGTATTGTTTCTGAACTCCTTTTACGAGGGCTTGCAATTCTTCCTCAGAATCTGTTTCGTCCGTACCTGACTTCCTGTGCTCTCAACCTCTTCTGATCTATCTTCTTGTAACATTTCTAGTGCAGCTTTCCCTTTTTCCGTTACCTCTTTAGAGTACCTCTGATCTTCAATACAGCTACGCACTAACTTCCAAACTGGTCAGACCCTGGACTTTAGCCTCCCTTGTTCCCAAGCCAAGTCAAGATCCCTGCCTAACTTGTCCCAGCACGCTAGTGTGAGGTCTCCCGAAACCGTGAACCAAGGTGCAATGGCATCACATTCGCTCAGGAATCTTTCTAGTGTGCTTTTCTTTATCTAAAGTTTCTTTGACAAAAGTAGCTCCTGAAGAGCCAGAAAAATTGGGTGAGACTGAGAAGTCCCCATTTTAAAATTTTACTTTTGGTTTGTTACAACTGCTTGCTCAATGCCTGAGACTTTATTGCCGCTTTTTTCCACAGTCTTTAACTTGGTCCTAACTTACCTGGGACTTTATAGTTCCTTACTTGAGACCTTATTGCCTCTTTACCGAGGGCCTTAAATTTGGTTTCAGCTTACCTTGGGAACTTGCCAGCGCTGCCCTGACTGCAAAAAGTTCTGATCTGAAAAATTTCTTGTATGGGCCACCATCTGTACAGCGCCCAACCCCTGCCAGCAAGGAAGACGCGACTCGGGGAAGATCTTCTTCTTGCAGTTTTAATCAGGATCCTTGAAACATGTTCTTCTGACCCGCAAGAGACCTGGGGTACCCCTGCACAGGCTTAAATACCCTTGTGCTTACCAACCCCAGTGAGCTACGTGGACCCCGCAAATAGGCTACTCTAATGCAGAAGCAGACAGGCTGAACAGACTTAACCAAATAAGGGCCTGTTTACGCCAGAGAGCCCTCACCAAAGGGAAGGTGTAAGGCAGAAGCCAGCGTCACTTTAAGAAGTGGCACTTCTTGGCTCTCTACAGGGAATGGGCTCCAAAAGTCCATTGCTGCACTAGGGATACATCCTGCTTCCATTGTCAGAGGTACTGTATATTTCACAGGCCTCCTAAATGAGAATCACATTCAGAGGGTCTGGGTCAGTCTTAATAGAAATATTATGTGTAATAGCCAGTACTTGGAAGCAACATAGATGCCCCTCAACTGAAGAAATGATAAAACAAAAATGTTGTACTTCTGCACAATGGAGTACTTCATTGAAAAACAACAACAATGTAATCTTGAGATTTGAGGCAAATTAATGGAACTAGAGGAAACCATCCTGAGTGAAGTAATCTACTCATAAAAATGAATATGGTATGGATTCATTCATATATAGATTTTAGGCATAGAGCAAAGGATCACTAGCCTACAATCCACACTGCCAGAGAGGCTAGGAAACAAGGAAGACCCTAAGAGATATATGCATGGTTCCTCGCAGAAAGGTAAAGTAACAAGACCTCCTGAGCAAATTGGAAGCATGGGGGGGAGGAATTTAAAGAAAGAGATGGGGGAAAAGGAGGGAGGAGGAGGGCATGAGTGAGCAGGAAGATTGAATCAGGGGAACAATACAGTAGGAAAAGAAATTTGATACTGTAATAAAGGGAGCCATTATAGTTTTAAAGAGAAATCTTGCACTAGGGAAATGTTCAGAGACCTACAAGGATGACCCCAGCTAATGAACTAAGCAATAGTTGAGAGGCTACTTTAAATATTCTTCCCTGATAATAAGATTGATGGCTACTTTATATACTACCCTAGAGTCCTCATCCAGTAGCTGATGGGAGGAGAAGCAGACACACACAGCTCAACTTAATCCTTAAGTGACCAAAAGCTGAGTTATTAACTTTGGATGTAAGGCTCCAGTAATTTTAATGTAAGATATTTCCACAATGTTATATCACCACAGACAAGAAGAATGTAGACATTAACTCTCTTACTTAAGGTTTTTGTTGCTCTGAATAGACACCCATGACCTCTGCAACTCTGATAAAGAAAAAACCTTTATCTGGAACTGGCTTACAGTTCAATAGTTTTATTCCATTTGTCACTATGATGAGAAGCATGACAGCATGCAGACAGATAGACCTTGTGCTTGAGAAGGAGCTGAAAGCTTTTCACAGATAGCATAAGACTCTGCCACTTTTGGTGTGCTTTGAGCATATAAGATTTCAAAGCCTGGCTGCACAGTGAAACACTTCTTGCAAATAGGCCACACCTACTCCAACAAGGCCACATCTGCTAATAGTACCATTCCTTATGGGCCAAGAACCAAAGACATGAGTCTATTCAGAATCACAGAAATTAAACCAAAACCTCTTCAGGTGGTTTGAAATGAGGCATGGTGAATACTGAGTCTTCTACTTCCCTTGGCCATGCTGATCTAAACCTCCATCACAGTTTTGATCTGGCTCATTTGCTTAGATGTCATATCATTATTTGCAAATGTAAGAGCCAGAAGCTCCCCTATGTAATACACACTTCACTTCCCACAGGACATGTATCCACAAATTTGGTACAAAGTCATATTATCCTGTGTTCACACTGATTCTTGGAGTGGTTACACACTACTAAATATGTAAGTAAGGACATTAAGAAATGTTGGGACTACTGATTACCTGGGTATAGCAAGAGATAATTTTTCTAGTTACCACTTGTTGTGCAAATTACAGATGTCCTATCTCACATTGTATATTTGGAATGCCTTAAGATGCACTTCTGGAGCTCACTAAGACTTAACTTTTCTTTTTCTTTTTATAGCATCACTGATAGGGTTTTTTTATTATCCACATTGTGCTGCCAACACCTGCATTTTAACATTCTTATTTCTTTAAACAGTCTAAAATAGAATTTTATATATTTGACCAGACTTATGAAGTGATTTTGATTATGGATACTATATATACTTATAGGCTCACTTTCATTTGTTTCAACGTCATGAAGACACCATAAAGTACTTGGTTTCTTTAATTCTTGCCTTCCTTAATCTCACTTATTGCATCTCAGAATACCTTAATGAATATCTAATGTTGGTTGCATCCAACTTCCATTATCTCTGTTTTGGGAATCATTTCCAGAATAATGGCAGTAGACATCTTTCTAGAGGAGAACTTAGCACCAACCATTCCCTATACAAGTATAATTCCTGTCTGCATTCTAAATGTTTATATTTATACTATAGAGAATTGTAACTCTTGTCCTTCATTAAAGAAAATTTTTATTGTAGTAAATGAAGATCATGTACAACACAAGCCATACTGATTTCTAAAATGGCTATACAAGTTTGGACTCTCACCAGCAATGGAGGATTGTTCCCATTTGTACACATTCTCTTCAGCATAATCTGTCATTGCTGTTTTAGTAATTCAGAGAGATGTGAGATGGAGGGATACACTCTAAGCCTAGATAAATGAGCAAGGTCATACTCTGATGATCCCCCATGGGAGGCTTTACCCTTCCTGAGGAGAGAATGTAGGTGAGATGGGGAGATGGAGGGGGAGAAGGGAATGAGAGGACAGGAGGGAGTGGGAATGGGATTGCTATATAAAATAAGATTATGTTTAATATAAATTTAAAAATTAATAAATAAAATAAAAAATAGATTAAATGGTTTGTTAGAGTTTTTCATGGCAATAATACACAACTGCTCCTGGCGATGCCAATTATGTCAGAAGAAGTTGGGCTATCAAAGAAACTCATTATGGAGTTTGCTTTTAACATGGCAGGAAGAGCCATTTGGTTAAGAAATTGCTTTTGCCTGGACTGCTTGAAAACATGCATGTTGCCCAAACTGGGCAAGCAGGTTACAAAGAGAAGTGACTGCTGAAATTGCCAAAGGACAAAATTATCCTTTAAAATGTCTGCCAGACATTCTGGGCCTATAGGCTAAAGAGGGATGCCGCAAAGTTATGGAGGAACTTTCAGTGATTGTCCAGGCAGCAAGATGTATCTGTCAGTTCTAGTGTTTATATAATATTCATCTGAGGCCTTTGATGGAGGTAAAGACAGTCGGTTATGGTTATGGTTTTCCTTAGTTATGATGAAAAGTAACTTGCATATCCAACTTTAGAATCACAAAGACAGGACAGATGATATTTTTTTTTCTTTAAATTTTGTCAAATGTTAGTGAACTAGGTATTGTTCAGCTTAATAACTGTTTGTTATATGTAATTTTACTATGTAAAGTTAAGATCTACCATTTTATTTAGACAAAAATGAGGAGGTTATGGGGGATGGTCCTTCTGTATGCTGTAAATATATGTTTTTTTTTTTATTGGTTGATGAATAAAGCTACTATGGCCAATAGACAGGCAGGATGTAGCCATTCAGGAAGTACAGGTAGGGCTAGCAGACTAGGGGAATTCTAGTAATATAAATGCAAAAGTTCACCAGGGGGTGGCATATAGCTCCCAAAGGAGTAACATGCTGGAGAATTACAGGTAAGCCACAGCCTCGTAACAATCATAAGAGAGCTATCCAATAAGAATATTGGCTGAGACATTGGCCAAACAGTTTATCATTAATATAACCATCTCTATGTTTCTTTGGGATTAAAAAGCTGAGGAGTCCAGGCAGTACAGACACTCCATCTATAAGAAGAGGTGGTGAATTTATTGGTGGCACAGGGGATTTGGGAGTGGGATGTAAGGTGAAAATGAGGCGTGTACACTGTTCATGTATAAAATTCTACAAAACCATGACAACAAATAAAAAAAAATCTTTGAAATGGAAGAATGGATTTGGAGAAATATAGAAAATGTCTGAAAAAAACAAATAATTTGTTCCGTAAAGTAGAACTCAGATAATATTTACTTTGTCTGGCATTGTGATTCAAACCTTTAATTTCAGCACTTATGTAGAAAGAGGCAGATAGATCTCTGTGAGTTCAATGTCAGTATGTTCTACATAGTGAGTTCCAGAACCATTAGTACTAAGTACAGAAAACCTGTTTCAAAAATAAAAATGGTAACTAAAATAAAATGCTAAACTTATGGTAAACAAAATGATAAAAAGACACAATTATGTTTTCTCAATATTCTGAAAAAAGAGAAAATAAAATTTCAAGTAGTAGCATGCCATTCATAGAATTCTTGGTTCTAGGTCCCATACCTCATAAACAAGGTATGGTTGTATATGCCCTAAGTCTCAATACTTTAAAGGTGGAAGTATGAAGATCATAAATTTAGCATAATCCTTAGTTACATAGAGAGTTCAAAGCCAGTTGAAAAGATGAAATAGAGAAAAACAAAGACAGAGGGATATAGATAAACATTGAGAGACAGAGATTGATAGAGACAAAAAGACATTTCACCTTGTGTTGACTTGAAAGAAAATGACCACCAAAGGGAGTGGCATTATTAGATGGTATGGCCTTGTTGGAGTAGGTGTGGGCTTGTTGAAGGAAATATTACACTGTGGAAGTAGACTTTGAGGTTTCAGATATACTCAAGATGCCACACATTGACACAAACCACTTTCTGTTGCCTACAAGATATAGGGCACTCAGCTACATCTCCAGAACCATGTCTGCCTGCATGCTGCTATGTCCCATGATGATGATAATGGATGGGACCTCTGAAATATAACTGAGCCACCCAAATTTAATATTTTCCTTTATTAAAGTTGTTGTGGTCATGTTGTCTTTTCAGTGTATCATTCCTGGTGTATTTTCCTAATAGAAAAGGTATTATATCAGTTTTAAATGTAAGTTTACTGTTGTACATAGTGATATATTTTCCATCTCCTTTGAAATAATTTCCAAGAATATTTGTAATCTGTTATTAAACATCAATGGTCTGGATACTTTTATGTCAATTTGACACAGACTAGAGTCATTTGGGGATAGGGCATCTCAAATGTGAAACTGCCTCTATAACATTGTCCTGTAGATAAATATGTGAGCAATTTTATTAATTAGCTATAACTGTGAGAGGATCATGACCATTGTGGGTGGCACAACCAGTGAAGTGGTGATACTGAGTGCCATAAGACAGGAGAATTAGAAAGCCATAAAGGAGCAAGCCAGAAGCAGTATTCCTCCATAGGGTCTACATCAGTTTCTACCTCCAGATTCCTGGAATGAATCCCTGTGTTGACTTCTTTCAGTAATGGCTTTTTAAAAGAGATTTTAAAGTAGATCAAAACAACCCATATTAGGTCTGATTATGGTCCTTTATGGCAGCAATAACGAGACTAAGACAATCTCTAAAGTCCTGTTAAATTTTTTATTCAGAGATTTTGCTTTTCAAAAACTACCATTTACGTTGGATAGGTCTGTAAGTCCATTTTTGTTTAAAATGACAACAAAAATATTGGGAGGTAAAACTGCGATTGGGATGTATTTTATGAAAGAAAAATAAACAAAAATGACAACAAATAGGCAAGATATTTTTATAATAAATAAACATAAGTGCTGGACCTTTTGTCATACCATATTGAACAACTTAAGCATTCTTAAGCATTCCTAAAGCTTTACAATATACAACACAATGTGAGTTTTTAATAGATGGTTCAAGCTAAGTCAACTTATAGGTATTGAAAACATTTTCTGACATCAAGTCAAATAACCCCGTTTTTGAAAAGATATCTATAGGAAGAGGCTTATTTTTGTATTTGCAACACATAAGATGATCAAACAAACAAAAGTATATTCTGATTATTAAAAGGAATCTTTATGAACATGGTTTGTTATGTTTACTGTAACTATTGAGACTTAAAGATATTGATGTATAGGGATTCAACTTAGAAAATAATTTCCTTAGAACAAATAACATTGGTTTAGGGTAATAAAGTTATTTCTTACATGATTGTTTTAATAAAACCATCTCCTGGACTTCTATTGACATCAGTGATGCATTCAGTCTAACATTTTTTTATTGCTAGTTTAGTTACTTTTGAAAATTCATGGAAAATATCCTCTTGATCTTTAGCATCAGCAAAGTATTAAAGATTGGCAGAGGGGAATAAAAGATCAATATTGCTCTATAAACTTCAATTTCAAAGTTCTACAACATTGTCTGCATGGTTTTAATCAGATAGTCTTATCTGTCTTTGTTATATGTCAAACAATTCGCTACTGTAAATATAAGGAAGTGGTAATGAATAGTACCAATTTAAAATAGTCATTATGCCTCTAAGCTCTACATCCTTTAAGAATGTGAGCCTGCATAATTTTTAACCAGGAGCAATTTTAAATAGAAGATATAACATCAGCCATTAAAACTAGCAGGTGAATTAGAGCCAATATAAACTCTAATCTATTTTGAATGCCAGCTCCATGCTTATAAATTTTGTTGGCAGCTTGTGAAATAAAGGATTGGCAATGACCTACATTCTTATCAAGTGCATATCACAGTAACAGATGCATTTGTGCATCCATAAAATTAGATGATATTTTTTCTCGAGAGTAAAAAATTTGCTATATGCTAAATAAATATTTGGATGTAATTCTGAAACAGTATAGTGTTTCCACAAAATAATAGAGTCAGCTCACAGAGACTTTAAGGCTGCTGATCTCTGTTTCTGTCTCTGTATCTCTCTCTCAAACATGTTAGAGCAAATTGCATAGCCATAAGAACAAGCTATAATTTCTTAATTTATAGTCCATTTTTTCCTTTGTTTCTTGGAGAAATAAGAAAATACAGCTCATATCACAGTTCCACAATGCAGTATTCCTCAATCCCTACGTTCATCTCTACAAAGGTCTCTGATGTAAATATGAATGTCAAATGAATGTCCCAAACTGGTAATAGAGATTGTTCATTAAATTTCACACAGCTAAGTTTAAGTTTAGTAATAAAGTTATTTACAAACTCTTTTTTATTGCATTTTATGTGGATTATCATTAATCTGGCTTTGGCTTAACATCTTAGGGTTTCCAAAGTTTCTGTGCTGTATTAACTCCTTTAATCTTTAATTTTTCTACATAAATTTATGTATGAATATGGCTTCAAAAACACAGTAGTTCTGTGTTTGAAATATTCATCTACAACTTGCAACAGACTAATAGCGTCATATTTCTCAAATTTGTATATTAAAGCATATCTTCTGGTGGTATTATATTTAGAAATTTGGAAAATAAACAGGCAATTAAGCTTTGATGAGATTGAAACGTGGAGACAACCTAATAGAATGTCAAGAGAAATGAAGAGAATGGACACTCTGCTTCACCAGGGAAAAAAATCTACAGGAGCTATGGTAGAGGCCATATGTGGTATATTCTGGAAAAAATAAAAACACATTAATTAATAAAAAATTTGAGTGCACACTGCCGTTTCCTGACAAAAGTGAGTGAGAATGAAAGCAGGAATATTGATCTCATTTGCTTGCCACAATTTCAACACAGGGAAACAGTCAGAATGTCTAGAGGTATTGCCCACTGCTCTCATTCAGTGAGGGAGAAAGAGAGAGAAAAAGGGAAGAAAATGAGAAAGAAAATGTGACTATTGCAGAGGCACTGACTGTAAGCATGTTTAAAATATTGGCCAAGGGAAACATTAGTTAAGGAGATTATAAACATGGAAGAGAGACCAAACACTGTGCACTGAAACAGAAGCAAGGAGCCCTGGGGGCATTTAAGGATCCATCTTTGGGAAATGCAAATTTACTTAAAAGAGAGGGGGTCTAAATTGAAAATGCAGCTGAAACAAATTCCAATTTCTTAAAATCAAGAAGTGTTTCCCCAGGGTCACCACGCCGAAGGTGATGCAAACTGTGGTTCATGAGTTTCAGGGTTCATCTTGAACTGGGAGGAAAACTT
This sequence comes from Cricetiscus sungorus, assembly GCA_030556225.1. Classification (NCBI taxonomy): domain Eukaryota; kingdom Metazoa; phylum Chordata; class Mammalia; order Rodentia; family Cricetidae; genus Cricetiscus; species Cricetiscus sungorus. Next base: position 52,019,102 of record JANBXA010000726.1, on the reverse strand, counting down.
GGCAATTTCTCTCCTGCAATTTTGCATATATGAAAGGTATAGGATTGAATCAGTCAAGAATGCTTGGCCCACAAAGATCTATGAGTCCAGGTAAAATGAGGCACACTTTGAATCACTGTTGGGAGCCTAAGAGAAGTTACAGCATGACACTGTGAAGGGGAAGCCTAAGATATAATAGAGACCACAGTATGTTAGAAATATCACAACCTACCCTTAGTGCCCACCTGCCTAATCTTTTACCCCCATCACTGTCCTCTGCAAGAGCACTGGGAGAAGAGCAAGGCTAGCCAAAAGAAACCTGTACAATAAAGGAAATTCAGGAGGCATCACCAGCCCCTACTTCAAGCTGTACTATAGAGCTATGGTCCTGAAAACAGCTTGGTATTGGCACCAAAATAGAGAGGTAGACCAGTGGAATTTAATCGAAAATTCTGATATTAAACCACACACGTACAAACACCTGAATTTTGACAAAACTGCTAAAAGAATACAATAGGTGGAGGAAAGCATCTTCAACAAATGCTGCTGGCACACTGGATGATGGTGTGTAGAAGACAGAAGGTAGATCCATGTCTATCACCATGCACAAAACTCAAGTACAAATGGATCAAAAGCCTCAACATAAATACTGCTGCACTGAACCTCTTAGAAGAGAAAGTGGGTGGTACCCTTGAACACATTGGTACAGGAGACTGCTTCCAGAACATAACTCCAGTAGCACAGACACTAGATAGACAATTAATAAATGGGACCTCCTGAAACTGAGATGCTTCTGTAAGGCAAAGGACACAGTTGATAAGACCAAACTACAGCCAACAGACTGGGAACAGATCTTCAACAATACTACTTGTGACAGAGGGCTGATCTCCCAAATATACAAAGAACTCAAAAAAATAGTCACCAAAATACCAAATAACCCTATTAAAATGGAGTACAGAACTGAAGAGAGAATTCTCAATAGAGGTAATCAAAAAGGCTGAAAGACACATAAGAAAGTGCTCAACATCCTTAGCTATTAGGGAAATGCATATTAAAACAACTCTGAGATAACATCTTACTCCTGCCAAAATGGCTAAAATTAGAAACACCAATGACAACCTATGCTGGAGTGGATATGTATAAAGAGGAATACTCCTCCACTGCTGGTGGGAGTGTAAACTTGTACAGCAATTTTGATGATCAGTATGGCACTTCCTCAGGAAAATGGGAATCAGTCTACCACAGGACCCAGCAATCCCACACTTAGGCATATACCCAAATGATCCACATCCATGCAGCAAAGACGTGCTCAACTATGTTCATAGCAACATTATTTGTAATAGCCAACGTAGATGCCCCTGGAAGCAACTTAGATGCCCCTCAACTGAAGAATGGATAAAGAAGATGCGGCACATTTACCCAATGGAATACTACACTGTTGAAAAAACAAAGCCAATGGAAACTTGAAATTTGGAGGCAAATAGATGGAACTTGAAGGACCCATTCTGAATGAGGTAACCTAGTCACAAAAAGAGGACCATGGTGGTATGTACTCACTCACATATGGATTTTATACACAGAGCAAAGGATCACCAGCCTGTAATTCACACCACCAGAGAAAGTATGTTATAAGAAGGAAACTAAGAGATCCATAATAGTTTCCTCACAGAAGGGGAAAGGAATAAGATCTCCTGAGCATATTGGTGGGGTGGGGCAGTGAGTGGAGAGAGAACTAGGAGAAAGAGAAAGGGAGGTTAGGATAGAATTTGTACTAGGAGATTGAAGCAGGGGAGCAATAGATGAGAGAAAAGAGAGAGAGATACCATAAAAGAGAGAACCATTATAGGTTTGAAGAGAAAACTGACTCTAGAGAAATGTCCAGAGACCTACAATACTGACCCCTACTAACAATTTGAGCAACAGTGGAAAGGATACCATAAATGTCTTTTCCTGGTAATGAGATTGATGACTAACTTATCCCCCATCATAGAGCCCTCATCTACGGAATCCAGATGCAGAGAGGGAGGACAGGTCCAGGCTACAAAAACCCACAGAGACAGCTGACCTGAACAAGGAGGAGCTAATGTACTCCCAGACTGATACCTGGGAAACCAGAATTAGACTGACTCAGACTACTTGAACATGGGTCTCAGTTAGAAGGCCTGGACAGTTAAGGGACCTCTGAGAGTAGCACCAGGATTATCCCTGATGCTTGAACGAACTTTGGGAGCACATTCCTTATGGAGAGATACTCCCTTAACATAGAGGGAGGTAGTGCCTAGCCCCTACTCCAAGTGAGACAGATTTTGTTGACTCCCTCCTAGAAGGCACCACCCTCCCTGTGGAGTGGGACATATGGGATGTGAGTGTGGTAGGTGGCATGGAAGGGAGGGAGAGAAAGAGAGAAGGAGGAATGGAGGGAGAGGGAACTGTGATCAAAATGTAATATAAGAAAAAATAATAAAGAAAAGGAAAAAAAGATAAAACAAGTAATACCAGATCCATAAAACTTCACTGAGGAAAGTTGCATGCATGGAATGAACCTAGTGAAAGAGAGATACTATGTAGGACCCAAGCAGTGGAGCACTGGGATTGAAGCTACCTAACGACCTTTGGAATCCAAATTAGTATACTAAAATCCCCAATGCAGAATGTGCTTCAGTCTTACTTTGGTGTTATTACTCCTCACCATGCTCCCTTTTTTCAATTTGGACTGAGAATATTAACTCTATACCACTGTATGTTTAAAATAGCAATTATATATATATATATATATATATATGTATATATATATATATATATATATATATATATATATATATATATATACACACACACACATATATACATATATATATACACTAAGGTCATCATTGAGAGGCTACAGGAGTCTCCAAAGAGACTTGTAATTACACTTTTAGAATAATACTGAAACTGTTAAAGACTATAAGACTATAGATATTTGAAGCTAAATTGAATACACTTTGCCTTATGAGATGAGCCTATGTGAAAAAGAGAGGAAGGGTTATGGTTAATTTGGAAGGTCAACTTGATAGGATTATAATCACCATGCAAATGAAACGCTGAGCATAATGTTGTGGAACTTTCAAGATTTAGGCTAATTAAGTGAGACAAACCCACAGTTACTAAGGTGGTAAAATTTCATGAACTCAGTACTTAGACTGAATGAAAAGAAGCTGATATAATCAGGTGAGCAACTTCCTCAAATCTTAGATGCCTTGCTTTCCTGGAACTCTTCCCTCAAACTGCAAGCTTTTGTCTAGTATTTTCTCAGAAACCAATTAAAAAAAAGATTACCATAGACCTCCATGTCTTATTTCAGATCTTAGAAAAGTTTCAGATCTAGTCCACTCAATGTAATATTAGCTATCGGTTTGCTTCAAGTTTTGTATTGCTCTATTTCATCTATAATTTACTGAGTATTTTTACATTGAGAAGAGGTTGAGTTTTACCCAGTGCTTTTGTGCATCTAACATAATGATCATTTTTGACTTTCATTCTCTTGATGAAAGACATTACATTTACTGATTTATGTATTAAGTGTATCTTGATACGTCCTTATGTCCCTGGCATGAATCCCTGTATACCATATAGATTTTTGTTTAGTTTTTTGTTTTGTTTTGCTTTGTTTTGTTTTTTTTTTTTGCTTGTTTGGTTTTTGAGAAAGAGTTTCTCTGCGGCTCTGGCTGTCCTTGAACTCACTTTGTAGACACCAGACTGGCCTCAAACTCCCAGAGATCCACCTGTCTCTGATTACCAAATGCTGGGATTAAGTCATGTGCCACCACTACATGGATATTTTGAATCTTCTTTTTGATTTTGTTTATATTTTGTCAAAGTTTTAAAAGTCATTTTTCTAACAAATATTGGGCTGTAGCTTTATAAACTTTGTTATTCATATTGAATAGTCTTATATTGGTTTTGACAGGATGGTTACAGTATTTTACATTTCAAATAAATTTGGGGACTTCATGAGAAAATATATACTTTTATTATTTTTGAAGAAACAGTTTTGCTAAACTTTGAGTATGTTTAATTCATGGATTTTATGTATGTAAATAGTTCAGGTCTTAAAAATTACTTGCTCTTGGAGCTAAAGAGATAGATTAGCAGTTAAGAGCAGTTGCTGCTCTTACTTATCACCGTCATTGAACAAATTATAGCTAATATTATATCTAATTTAAAGGGATCCAATGCCATCCTCTGGCCTCTGTGGGCACACATCTTCACATAACTTTTCACAGACACACATGCATGTACATATGTTGCAAAAACAAATCTGAAACATATGTGTAAATTGTGGTAAATTGTGGACCTATCAGGGCATATTTCTACCATGGCAGAAAATTCCTTCATGAATTTCTATTTAGTTAATCCTAAACCTTATCCTCCAAAGTAAATTAGCAATTTCTATAAACATTGAGTAATCTTTCTTATCCTTACACTACCATACAAGAATAATAATAGAATGCACACTTTTGGTACAATATAATTTTGATTTGTTTCCCAGTTCTAGTTGGCAGGACTGTCAGATGTTGAATCACACAACTGAAAATGTTATGGAAGAGGTACTGAAGAGATAGCTCTACATCAAGACAGCTCACTGCTCTTCTAGAGGGTAGAAGTTTAGTTCACAACATTGACATTTTGTGAATTATAAGTGCCTGAATCTCCAACTCCAAAGAACCTGACACTATCTTCTGGCCTCCTACAGCACCCAAATATATGTAAGTACACACACATACAAATGCACACGTACAATTTATTAAAAATATTTTAAGAAAAATATTTGTAACTATTATCTATTATTAGTAGTTGCATGCAAACAGTATGGATCACTATTGGAGTCATAGTCTGTTGTACATGATGGGGAATTATTATGGAAATCTGTGTATCAGGTGTACAACTGTGGGGAGATACTGGGTGGAATATGGATGTAGGGGATACATTTGTGGTTAGACTATATAGATATAGGATGTATGCTTTGAGAGATAATAAGGATTAGATGATCCTCTCTGTCTATAATTGTAATATTTGTTGCTCTGAAATAGATGACTTCTCGGGAAAACCAAAAATGTTTCTTAAATATTATAATTTAAATGCTGGAAATTCCACTTTTATTTTGCAAAAGTAGTGAAAACCTTTACATTTGTTAGAGGACAACGACTATAGAAAATTATGGGCTGAGCAGATGCTAAGTCTGGTTAACAATAAAATCTTTAACATCAAAGCACATAAAAAACTAAATGTTTTTTATTTTTAACATGTATCGTGGAATTTAGCATCTGAGACATCTGTTTCAAGGAGTTTTCACTAGTGGAAGAACATTTGAATCCATCCATGTGTTTCTATTATCAGATATTCTCTTCTGTTTTATTGATGCATTTGTAGATCTTTATGCAATTTGATGACTATTGAAGAGAAGAGAATTTTTTAATTTTATTTTTCTGTTTTCTATAAAGTAGAAAATTCTTAGATGATTCAATATTGTCTAATAAAACTGACTATTCATTAACGTTGAGCTTCTGGTATAAGGGGTAAGGTCATTTCTAACAGAGGGGTCTTGAGTCAGGCAAGCATTCCTGCAATATGAGATTTGGGTAGACATATGGATACCTATTTAGGTTAATGTGTAACATTTTTGTAACACTATAGTGTTATACTGAATCCAAACAATATGTGCCTTAAAAGAAGCACTATTGCTCAAGGGACACAGACAGATACTAAAAGCAATATTAATATTCATCTCAGAGCCTAACTGGAACAACTAAAACTTTAATTATACGTGGCCGAACTTGTCAATTTTCTGTAGGCTGAGATCTTTTATGTAAGTAAAAAAGCTTTATTTCAAATGTTTCAAATAATCATATTTACTGACTGTGTCCATGTTAACATGATAATATGATTTTGTTTCTTTTCTTTTCTTGATTTTATTTTTCTACATAGAACATATGAGTTTGGTGTTTGATCATTAGTCTGTAGGTAGGACTTTGAAACTATCTTTTACTATGGCCTCTTTGCTTCAGTTGTTGGCTCATTTGATAAAGGTAAGTTGGTGAAAGCTATGTATTATCTGGATTACAAAAAAAAAAATCAATGGCATATGGGCCATAAAATAAGTCAGATTTGGATTTTCTATGTAGTCTGAAGTGGATGTATCCATAAAAATTAGTGCCACTAACTAAGACAATATAAGATGATATGCAGACATACTCAGTTGGAAAACTTGTGGAAGTTTAATTTTGTATATGCTTCATATGCAAATAAAATGTGTGTATATATTTCATTATGGAATCAGTTATGTAATGCTTAAACATGGAGAGGGGAGACATGTCATATTTTAAATAAGAAAACTAAGAACTATGGTATCTCTTTTAGTTATATAAAGGATTCTGTTAGAAAAGACCATATGAGAGATGAGGCCTAGGGCAAAATAATTACTTTGATAATCATAGTTGAACTGAATTTTGAAATTATTATTTGAATGTACCAACTTATCTCCTATTATGGAATGGATTTTCTGTGCAATATATTTTTGTAAGAGTCTATCTTTGTGTATCTGGTGAAGTAAAATCTTTGCCTTTATTACTCTCTGTAATGGTGTTAGCTTCGAAAGTATAAAGAAAGTCTGCAGAAAAGTAATATTGTAGACTGGAAATAATGAGAGGCTTGTGAGATATAAATTAATAATATTCAGAGCATCTGTAAAATGTTTTCAAGAGAAAACTGCTGGAATATAATCCAGTAGTTTATAGTTAATGTAAAGGTGGGCAATTAGTTAATCAGGAAATCCAACTAAAAAACCCATATAAATTTTGGCTCATTTTACTTTTTGATTTTGTTCTTAGGCAATAAAATTCTAGTTGATGGAAAACAGAAGCATTATACTGAGATCTGTCATTTTTAGTGATTGTAAAGTCATTACTACAATCCCTAAAATCACAGTTTTACTCATTTCATTAACCTCACAGTCATAAGAACAAGACAAGCAATATATGAGTGAGTTGATCTCCACTATTACTAAGGAACCAACAAGAAACTAAAGAGTATGACACTCCCTCATGTAGGAAAGTATGCCAGAGTGATCTAGCTAGGCTCAAATTTGCCTAGTTCCCATAATTGTGTGAAACTTGAGAATCTGGACAAGTATTGGAAATATTTACTACATGTCACTGTATTTTCAAACTCTGTGAACTTATTTCCAATTTACAGAGACTCACATCTGTTAAGTGTTGCCTTGAACTTCAAAAGAGATTTGGAACTTAGATGTTTTTATAATGTTTGAATAGTTAAAACTTTGGAAACATTTTGTTTATGAAATTTCTATGAGCATTTGGAGATCAAGAATATATAGTTTTGACTTTATGTATCTCCCTGAAAGACTCGTGAGCTTGTTGTTTTGGTACTGAATTGGTAACAGTATTTTGGATGATCTTGAAAATTTATGAGGTAGGAATTCAATGAAGAATTAAGTCAGTGAATGGTATCTTCGATGATATTCTCTCTCTCTCTCTCTCTCTCTCTCTCTCTCTCTCTCTCTCTCTCTCTCTCTCTCTCTCTCTCTCTCTCTCTCTCTCCTTCTATCATCTACTCTCATTATCACGATATTTTGACATAATGATGTCTGCCAGCACAGTGCTGGGATTACAAGTGTGTTACATGAATGACTTTTAATGTTTTTTCAATACACATTAAACTCTGCTCTTCCTGCTTGCAAGACAAATATTTTATCCACTCAGCTATCTCTCCAGCCTCATAATGGATTAATAATGGTGAGATCCATAGCAAACAGAGGCAAAAGGAGTAACCTTCTAATTTGTTTGTTAAGTTTTATATAATAAATATTAATTCCTGAAGGCACTATTTTATCTCACACTGGGTCATACTAACTGCTATCACTGTGAATTCATAAGTTTGATTTTATTAAGACAATTTGGAAGTGACAAAGATTTTGTTTGATTCTTATGCAGTTTGTCAGCAATACTTGCCAGTTTTAATAATTTGTATGCTACAAACAAAAATTTTGACAATCTGTGTTACACTAAGCATTATATATATATATATATATACATATATATATATATTCATAAGCTGTGAAATAATTATGGCTATATATATATATCACTTCACATATTTGTAGGGAAGACTAATTATTATCTTAACAATTTTCTTACATGGTATTTCAACGAAGGTAATTATTAACTTTTTTCTAGATTTCAAAGTTTTTAACAGAGAGAGCAATGGCTCAGGTCTAAAAGATTATTTCATGAACTTATTAATAATATTATGTATTAAATTCCCCAAACTTATTTGTGGTGTTTAATTGACTTTCCATTTATTCCTACCTAGCAACACCCTGACAATTACTATTCTATTTTCAGGCCAAGTTGAATTTTTTTCTTTTCTTTCTTTTTTCTTTTTTTCTTTCTTTCTTTCTTTCTTTTTTTTTTTTTTTTTTACTATTTTTTGGTATCATAAGTAAGTAACATCATTCATTATTTGTCTTATTGTTCTTAGCTGATTTTAATTCAAATAATCACTTCTGTTATGTTCAATAGTGTTTCTTGTGTGTACAATATTTATAAAACTCATTTAGATATTTAACTATTTTTATTTAAACACTTGGTCCATTTATCCTATAAAGAATTATAATAGACAAGGAATTTGTATTCCTATTGACATTTTGTCCATTAGTTCAGTTTTTAAGTCACTTTGTTCTCTTTGCATTTTGTTGCTTTCCTGTGCAATTTGGTGATGTTTTGTGATGGTGCGTTTATTCCTCTACTCTTGCATTTTTTATAACATGTATATGTTATTCATTTTGCTTATCATAAAGCTTGTAAACAACATGTTATTGGCATGAAACTACTTCAACTTGGAAATCTTCATTCAAGTGTACACAAAATTAATTTGATTTGATTTGATTTTTTCTCCCTAATTTTTTATTACTAAGTAAAGAGCTTAATGTGTTAGGTATTTGTTGAAAGAATCACCACAACTATCATAATTAACATATATATATGTATATATATACATATACATATATATATATATATATATATATATATATATATATATATGATAAAATACAAGTACAGATAGAGTGTGTTACTCCTTCAGGCTAGACACATGGGGGCAGGGGCTGACCCTGCTCCAAATGATATGATAGACATTAAAGACTCCCTATGAAGGCCTCACCCTCCTTGGGGGGCAAAATTGGATGGGAAGGGGGTTAGGAGGGTGTAGAAACTGGGATTGACATGTAAAACAAGCTTGTTTCTAATTTAAATAAAAAATATCAAAAAGTATAGTAAAAAGTCCTAAAATGAAGTAAAATACAAGTGCAGTTTATACTATTTTCCTAATATTAAACTAGTGAAGATATTTCTGAGTTCTTCAAATGAAAAAAAAAAAAACATAAACTGAAGAGAGCTGCAAAGTGCTGTGCCTTAAAGATGGTGCTGGCTTCCACCTTCCACCTTCCCCTTGGTGAGTGCTCTCTGGTGTAAACAAGTCCTTATTTGGTTAAGCCTGTTTAGCCTGTTTGCTTCCTCATTAGAGTAGCCATTCTGCAGGGTCCAAGTAGCTCACTGGGGTTGGTCAGCACAAGTGGATTTAAGCCAGTGCAGGCATTTCCCCGGGGTCAGAAGAAGCATGTTCAAGTTCCTGATTAAAACTGCATGAAGATGATCTTTCCGGAGTTGCATCTTCCTTGTTGGTTGAGGGTAGGCGCATTACAATAAACAACCTGAAAAAATGAGAAAATATAGAGCACGCTGATGGGCAAGAATACAGCTAAATTGACAACATTTATTTACCGAGGCATTTGTGCCTAATATCTAATATTTGCAATAATGTGTACTATGATTATCATAAACTATTTTAGCAGCTACCAAAAGCTATGTGTCTTAAAAAGAGCAAAAACTTGTTTCTCAGGGAACTAGAGACTCCCCATATCACATAAGGGTGACAACATGCTTAGATTCCAGTAATAGCTCTCTAAAATGGCAGAAGGCTTTTTTAAAGTAACTTATGTGGTGGACAGAGAATAAGAAATGTTTCTGGGTTCCTTTTTAGAAGTGCAGTAACCTAATTCAAAAGAGTTTTACAAATATGGTTCATTAGATTCTAAACATCTCACCTTCAAATACTGTCAAACTAAAGATTATTAAGATTTTAGTAGGTATATTTTAGGGAACATAAACATTCAAGAAATAGTAACCATAAAATGTTGTGCCTTATTCATGTTTAAGGAAAGGTAAAATTTATGGTATTCCATTATATGTATGTACATAGGTTTGTATGTATGTATATACACATTTCTCCTATTCATTTTTAAGGATATGAATGTTGAATGAGGTTTTTTCTAAAAGCAACCCTGCTCCACACAGAAAGGAGAGAATTTTCCTTGGATGCTAGGTCCTTTTCGCATGAATACAGAGACTGTGGCCTGTACTGCCTAAACAAATGGTTCCATTTTTAAGGATATGTATGTTGAATGAGGTTTTTTCTAAAGGCAACCCTGCTCCACACAGAAAGGAGAGAAATTTCCTTGGATGCTAGGTCCTTTTTGCATGAATACAGAGACTGTGGCCTGTACTGCCTAAACAAATGTTTCCATTTGCACACACTCAGATCTCTGTGAGAAATGTATACTTAAGAAATATGAAAACATAAATACTGCATGGGAATTTTAGCATCAGCCTTATCGCAGAAATAAACATTACTCATGTGTCCTCCTCAGGATAGATCTCCCACAGACTTGTTTGCCCAGGATATCAAGAACACTCATGCAAGAGCTGCATTCTAGAGCCCTTGTTTATGAACATCTTTCGGTATTTGAAATTGTAAACCACAGTGATTTTTGTCTATAGGGGACCTTGGCTGCTTCCACCACATATAATTCCATTGGCCAAGAATGCAGCTTTCTCCACAGTTTCCTAACTGCTGTATATTGTTCCTTCTAGAGGTCTCCAAAAACCTTGCTTGAGTTCCTCCTGTTCCTTTTAGCCACCCAGAGTTACAGGACTGCTGCTGCAAAGCTCTTCTTAGTTGGAGTGCTCAGTTCTGCAGCCTTGGCAGTCTCAATTCTGTAGTGAGAGATCCATGTACTTTGTTCAAGGGGTATCAAGGATTTATTAAGAAATGAAAAGGGGAAACTACACTCACAAATATAGGATATGGTAAATCCAGTTGCAGAGTCCTTAAAAAGCTAGGGATATATCACATGCCACCTGACCACATCTTTAGCATTCAAGAAAGTGAGAACCCCTCCTTCCTTCCTTTTTAAGTGGTCACTGCCTCTGTCAAGCCAGATTGCCCAATGGACAGCAAGAGTACCTACTACAGGATTGATTCACTACTTCACTATACTTCTCCTCCTTTGGAGCTCCTGAACTTGCAGTGTAAGCTACATCACACTAAAGCTTCTTCTGCAATTATTTCATCCTGGAAATCTAACTCAGCAGCCTTGTCAGGCTTTGAGTATTTATATCCCATTCTGAGTGTAGTCTCCATTGTCCAAAACAAACCTGAGCTGCTGTTTCTTATTTACGCTGGTCCAGATTCCAAAATCATGTTCTTCAGGTGCTTAAACCACCTCCTCATTCTCAAAGCCATAGGACAAAACTATAAAATATGTCCATCTAAATCTCTCAAAAGAATCCCAAAAAATTACCCTACTGCAATATGTGCCTACTGTCAGGATTGGCAACTTACAACTTCACCACTGACTGCTACCTGTTTTGGCTTCCATAGTTGAATGTGTACAAATAGATGATCTTTCTTCCCACCCTACCTTCTGTCAGCACCAGCATGCTTAGATCTGCAGTTGACCCTGCAACTCCTTATACATGCACATCTGTAGTTCTTTCCTTCAATTTTCCATGCATATAAAGGCAGCCTATACCTATTTTTCAATTTCAACAGGCCCTTGAAATTTTGTACAGACAAGTTTCCTATCTGTACCAATATAAATATCCCTGGATTAAACTCTCTATTGTCCCTCTGCCACCATAAGTAAGAATGCAATTCACTTCTAAAGCAATGGACATGTCTGTTATTGGCCACTATGATACTAAGTAACCACATTTTTGGTCCTGTGGCCTAACACTGCTTGTGTGGAATGCTATCCACTGAATCTGCCAGCATAGTATAAGGATCCAAACTACTCATGCAGCCTTATAAGTCCTCTAAGAGTTTAGATGCCAGTGACGGAATATGTGTCAATGAGACAGGATGTAGGTAGCTGATATGAGGAGGATCATTGGCATTTCAGAACCAGAGATATAAAAACTGAATCTCTGCTCTAGTAATACCAATGTCACAATATACCTCCATTGTAGCCATGAGTGTATGTCATTTGTTTTTAAAAGCATTTTATGCACTCTGGAAGAAGTGGCAGCTTCTAATATATAGACCACAAATGCAAATGAATAAAAGAAAAAAACCTGGAGCAATTATATCAGTAAAAGAACACCACAAATTACTAACAACTGTCTCCAGAATGAATACTTAGACACTGAATATGAAATTGGGGGTAACTTAAATCTGTGTTCTCAGACCACGATCACTCAAATTTAGCTCTAGAATAAACTTTTATTCTCTTTAAGATGAAAGCTGTTTTTTCATGGTTTAAATAGTGTATTTAACACATTTTATACATGGAAAGTGTTTATGGGTACAGAACTAAAATAAAGCCATACATCAAGTAATATTGGCAGATGCATTCGTGAAGAATCAGGTATGCAATTTCCAGACACTTTCTTATAATATTCTTAACTTTGGGGTGGTGGAAGATAATGCTATTATGTTATGTATTTAGAAGTATTTTAACTGGTAATTGAAAGGAAATTGCATCAGATACAGATATGGGAGGAAATAGCTATTAAGAGCACTAAAAATGATACGAGCCAATTTTGGCTACAGACCTGTGATTTTCCACAATTGAAAAGTTCTAATAAGTTGTCCTTGGGAAAGCTATGTTTTTTGTTTTGTTTTGTTTTTATTTTAAAGCACAGTACCAAAACTTCATGTAATGGGGAAAAGATGGTATTATTGATAAATAGTGATAGAGATACAATAAACAATACCAACAAATAATACACAATGTATAGAACAGTTAAAGTTAACACCCTTGAACTACTGAACTCCTGATAGCACACATGGAAAAAAAATCAATGTTATACCTGTCTTCATTATGGTGTTTAGGATGTGCAACAAATACACAAGGAACGAAAGCAACAATGAACAATTGAGACCATGTCCAACTTAAAAGCTCTGCATAGGGAATGAAACATTGGATAAAATTAAATGACCACTGTTGTAACAAGAAGAAATAATTTCCAGGTTTCTATCTACTGATGAATTTGTATCTAAGATAAACAAGTTTCAATATTTTTTAATTTGTGGAAGGTACACATTATTTGGCATATTTGGCTTGGTTAACATAAGTTCTCACTGTCTGCATCCTTGCCTATTTTTACCACTCATCTTCTAGATAATGTTTATTTATTCTGACATGTCTGACCTCATATCACAGTGTGCTTTTAAGTCTAGTTTCCTTAATGATTAATGATTTGGTTCTGCTTTGGCTCATTTTTGAACATGTTTGTTTCCATTGCTTGTTTTAAAATAAGGTTATTTGCTTAATACTGATTTGCTTATTACCTTATTTACACAAATTGAATGTTAAGCATGTATTGCATGCTGAACAGGTTCCTTTGTTCTACAGGTGAAATTTTCACTGTGCATCATTAAAATTTTAATTACATGTGTATGAGTATATGTATGTGTACTGCATTCATGCCCATAGCATGCACAGGCCTGAGGAGGGTATCCATTCCCCTGGGATTGCTTTTACTGATAGTGTGAGTCACCTTGTGGGTGCTGGGAATTGAACCCAGGTTCTCTGACAGAGCAGCCAGTGCTCTTAAACGGCACCTTACCTCTTCTCCAGTCCACATCATTTTTGTTTTTTTCATTACAGAAAGGTTCCAGTTTGCTAATAATGCCTCTGGCCCACATTTGGTGTTGCTGCCTCTGCTACTGAACTAATTAAAAAGAAAATGTTGGGGAAAAAAGGCCAGGTGGCGGTGGTGGTGGTGGCAAACTCTTTTAGTGAATCTCTGTGAGTTCAAGGAGGCCAGCCTGCTCTACAAAGCCACACATAGAAACCGTGTCTTGAAACCCCCACCAAAAAAAAAATGTTGGCCAGATAAATATCCTAAAGGTTGTCTATTTGCCCTGTTTTCTTCAAGTTGTCTTAGATTCCTGGCATATGTAACTCTTAAATGGCTGTTTGTATGTAAATGCTTTTCTATATAAAATTTCCAAAGACAATACCATCACACACTGAAATTAACCAAACTCTAATTCCAAATTTTTCTTTGGTTTCTGGATATTGTGGGGTTTGTTTCTTTTGTCTCAGTGTTACTCTCTAGGTACTGCTTTACTGTGTGCTCTTGGTACCCTGGGCAGTTTTGTTGAAAGTCATGTGACCATAAAGCCTGGATTTCTTTCTGAGCTCTCATATTTATATAAAAGAAAAACTTCAAAATGTTTAAATGAGCAGATGGAAAAGTAAACAATAAAAAAAGAAACATTTAAAGTACTCTAATCAGGCTTTGGTCCCCACCTCTGTTTCCATGGTAACACTAAAAGGTAAACATTAGCTTTTTCTCTCCTTGGAATTTCAATTACCATATGAAAAGATGAAGCTAACTAGGCTTTATAGAGGCCCATTAAGGCAAATCTACTTTCTCCAGGTTGGTATAATGGATTCTGAGCACTACAGACAGTTTGCGTTGAGATTTGACATCCCAGACTTCTCCAAGCATCACACTCTATTGTCTTCTCATTTAAAAATTAATCCAACTAGGGTTCACAATTGCTTGGCTCAGAGTCTCGCTTCCTCTTTGTATGAGTTCTAGAGATTTTCACTGCACTAAATTTTGACCATTTGCCTCTTGGTATGCTCATAAATGGTGTAGCTATAATGGCCTCTCATATGTACTGCCATGGTATTTTACATTCAAAAATTAATCTTGAAAGCACTTTAGAGGTCTTATGCAGGATGTAAATGAAGATTTCTTCTTCCTTTTCATTTTAAGTAAGTCTGTTTGCCAGGACTGTGATCCCTTTGTGTGCCAGTGGATCAGTGACTACTTTGTGACAATAATAAGCAGGCAGAAGCACTCAAGGGTATGTCAAACGCACACAAAAAGAACCTTTGTCAAATTGCCAAGGAATGGCCCCTGAGATTAATGTACTCACAGTGACATGATTACAACATGTGAAGAGTTAGGATGCTCCTACTCCTTCTATTGCACAGAGCAGTCTGAAAAGTACTGAATGATAACTCAATTTATCTGACCTCTGTCTGTGCTGCTTATTTGGCTTATCTGCCAATTCCAGGTTGCTTTAATGGAAGTCACATCTCATAACCTTCAGAGAAATATTTCAGAAAGTTAGTTAATAAATATTTAAAAGATAATGTCCCCGAGAACAGAACTCAAAATCTATATAAATAATTCAGCAAAGACCAGCACACTGAAGGAATTCTACTTTTCAGACTCAGTGTAAGCAGAGAATGGATGTTTAAACCTGGTCAGTGCAACAGTTTTAGCTAGAGCACAAGAACGAAACCAATATACTGCAAAAAAAAGTTTATGGCAAGCCTAACAGATCAGGAGATACTGTTATAGCAGACATGGTTTGGGGCTAAGGCCATTTCTCAGTGGTGGAGTCCTAACCTACCAAGTACAAGGACCTGCATTTAATCCCACATCCATAAAACACAAGTGATACCTTCACAAGCAAACTGAGGAAGCATGCTATTCCACATGGTACAATGATTGGACAGTACCAGGCTCAGGAACAAGACCAAAATATTCTGGCAAGAAACATTATTTTTGCTTTCCTTGGAAACTAACTGAAAAGGCAACTTGAAAACTGCTAGAATTGGATATTTTCAATAATTGGGGGAACATTAGAACACAGATTCTGTTCCCTAGTTGTTTGGTTATTGAACCCCAATTGAAAAAATCATGCTACAGGAAGTGGTTAACTGCTTAGGCTTCGGATTGGCTGATTGCATTTGAAGGCATGCTCCAAGATGATTGTTTACTGTCTTGAAATTGCCTGATATACCCATGGGAATTTCCTGTGGGGCCTGAACAGAGTTTGATGTGAAAGCTTACATTATTAGTTCTCTCCTACAAATTAGGTTTGAAATGGGCCCCTAAATTTATATGCATCCTTTCAGAAATGAGATTAACTACATCCAATGCTATTTTATTCATCTTTTCATAAACATTTGTATGTTTTTATTCACACAAAACACCTCTTTTTGTATTATTGTTGTGTGTTTATTGTTTTGTTATGGATCTATTCATTGGATTTTATTTTTTAGACCAGATCTAAGAACTTAGCACAAGCTGCCATGGAAGTCACAGACCCCATTTCTCAGCCCCTTATGTTGTGATCTCTTGTATGTACTACCACATATGGTTTCTTTTTTATCATAGACAATGGATTATTAAAGTACTTTTTACATATTTCATGCCTGCGAATTTCTTTGTTAACAGTGCTGTGCTTGAGAAATAAACTGTGTGGTTTACAGGTTTTTTTTATTTCAATTAATGTATGGCACAGAATGGAATATATCTTAGTGAATACTTATTTATGATAAATTTAGGAAGATTGTATAGATATATCACAGTTTGTAAGTATAATAGTTTTCAAATAGCATGTCCAGATGGTTGACAATGTTAGTAAATTTTCTCACATGTTTTGCATATTTCAATTAAATCTTGAAAAGTTAAATCAGCAAATATAACTTTTACTTAAATATTTCTTTCTTTTGATATTTTTGCTTTATACATTAAACCAATAGTTCTCAACATGTGGATTATTACCTTTTTGGGGGAGGTCAAATGACACTTTCACAGGGGTGGCATATCAAATATCCTGCATATCATATATTTACCTTATAATTCATAAAAGTAGCAAATTTAAGTTATGAAGTAGCAAAGACAAAAATTTGTAGTTGGGGCTCATGACAACATAAAGGAACTGTATTAAAGGATCACATTAGGAATGGTGAGAACCATTGCAATAAATAATTGTATGTTTTCTCTATATGTATGTGAATATGAAACTGCAGGCACAGGTATGTTTGTAGGTTTGCATTCATGTGTGTTCACATGCATATAGAGCCCAGAGGACAACCTGAGTGTCATTCTTCAGGAACAATCTATATTGTGTTTTTATTATTATTCATTTTATATACCAACCATAGTTCTCACTTCTCTACTCCTCCTGCTCCCCCTACTACCTCAAAACTCATCACCCATCCACTCCTTAGAAAGGGTGAGGCCTCCCATGGGGAGTCAACTAAGCCTGGCACTTTACATTGAGGCAGGACCATGCAAGGCCCTCCTCTCTGTATCAAGGATTTGAAAAGCATCCCACCATAAAATAGGCTGCCTAAAGCCAGGTCTTATACCAGGGATAGATCCTTTTTCTACTGCCAGGGGTCCCACAAAGAGACCGGGCTACATAAGTGTTGTCAACATGTAGAAGTCCTAGTTCAGTCCCATGCAGACTCTCCAGCCATTATTCTAGTGTCCATGAACTCCTATAACCTCACCTCAGGTGTCTCTGTGGGTTCCCTTTCAAAATCCTTCCTCCCTCTTTTTGACTGAAGTCCCAGAGCTTGGCCAGGTATTTGGCTGTGGATCTCTGCATCTGCATCTGCTTCCAACAGTTACTGGATGAAGGTCATATTATGACAATTAGGGTAGTCACCAATCTGATTACGTCAACCTTTTTTTTTAAGCTGGGCCTCTGATTAGCCTGGAGCATACCATATAGGTTAGAATCTCTGGCCAGAAAGCCTTAGGGATGTGTCTTTCTGCCACCTCCTCAGTGCTAGAAATATAAACCCATGCTACCATGCACTGTAATTATTTCTTAAAATTTTTGATTTATTTACTTTATTTTATATGTATTTGTGTTGGTCAGTATGAATATATGTGCACATTTATGGTGCCAGTGAAGGCCAGAAAAGGGCAGGAGCCATCTTTCTAGCCCTTATTATGATGATGATGATGATGATGATGATGATGATGCTGTGTGTTCAGGGTCATTGAACTCAGGCCCTAAAGCTTATAACACAAACACTTTTTTATCAACTTAGCCTAAATTAGATAACTTTATAATTTAAGAATGTAAACTTTTTATAAATACATATGCCTATTTATATACATATTTAAAGTTGCTGGATACATACAGATAGCAAAATCATCTCTTAATTGTGTAAATTAGCATGAACATTCATAGAAAAGTAGATCAGTAAAGGCATTTGGGAAAATTGTATACCGATACAACATTGACTTTTAAATAGAGCAACCGCTTGACATATTATCCCTTTTTCTAGGTATTCACCAAAAGAATTATGAACATATCTCAAATATGTTTACCTTCTTATACCATTGTCCTATATCATCATAAAATATTCTTATGGTAATTATTTCCCTTTTAGTTACATAAAAATAACATAGCTATATCAGATTTCTTATGCTTAATGTGTGAGGTAATGGTTTCTGTTTCTTATCTTTATTGTGTGAGGTAATGGTTTCAGTTTGTTTTATTTTTCAAATCTTTCTTTATTGTGAAATGTGTTCATTATAAGTAAAATAGCCATATCTTGCCTTTATTTCAGTCAATCTGATAATTTAGTACTTCTAATTATTTTAATTTATATTTTAGATAATCATTGGTATGCTTGAGTTTAAAAGACAATATAATTCTTTGACTTCTCTTGTCTGCATTTGTCCTTTTGATTCTTTTCTATCCCTAATGGCTCTTATTTGCTAAACTGAGAATTTCATGTATCTCCCTCTACTTAATTCTTTCCACCTCTGATATTCTTCTTTCATATTTTCTTTTTACTTGTGTCTTATTACCCCCCTTCTTTAAGGACAACATTTCGTCTGCTGTCTCCCTTTCAGTTCCTTGAGTTCTATTGTAACTGAAAATTAAATAAATAGAAACAGAGAGTTGGAACAATCATCCACATATGTGAGAGGACATACAGTGTTCATCCTCCTGGTCCCAATTTGTTGTAATTTTCCCCATTTCATTCATTCATCTGTAATGTAAATGTTAATCTTACTTTTTTATAACTGAAAACTTTTCTATTGGGAAAAAATACACAGTGCATTATCATTATCTTTTAACTGTGATAGACATCTAGGTTGTTCCCATTTTGTGGTTATTGTGAATAGAGCAACAATAAAAATGGATGAGTAAGTATCCCTGTAGTCAGGTATAGAATTCTTTGGTTGTATGCCCAAGAGTGGTATAGCTGGATCTTATCATGGATTTACTTCTAGCTTTTTGAGGATATTTCAATCTAATTTCCATAGTAACCATGCCCAATTTTATCCCAAGTCCTTTTTTTCCCATATTCTCATTAGTATATAATATCTTGTTGACTAAGGTGAGATGAAATCTTAGAGTAATTTTAACCTACATTTCCCTAATGGTCAATGTTGCTGAAAACTTTTTAAGAGTTTTACTACTCATATTTTTCTTTTGAGAACTCTGTTTAATTATGTAGCCTGTTATTTAATCAGATTATTTGTTTCTTTGGTGTTTAGGTTTTTTGGCATGGTTGTTTTTAAATGTTTATATATTTGACACACTAACCCTCTGTCAGGTGTACAGCTAGGACAAAGATTAACTCCCATTCTGAGGGAGCATGACAAAAACCTATAAAGTTCCTGAATAAGAAATCTAAACACCAGGAGTATTTTTTTTTTGTAAGCTATCATATTTTCTTCCTTAGAATGCTTTTGTTGCATTGGCATGTTACTTACTAATTCTGTTTGAGTGGTTACAGAATACTACACTGTTATACTCATGGAATTGCAGATATTTTTTCTTTATTTAAACGTAAGTATGTGCGCTTTGGTGCAAGAGGTTTACCTGGAGTATTTCAACCTTGGTAGTTAAATGGAGTCTGAATGGTAATCAATCTAAATTCCAATTGTCTTTCTTTTCCTTTGACTTGATGCTTGAGAAAAATCTAAGTACCTGTGTCTTAGAAATGTTGCCTTTCAGGTCTTTCATCTCAGCTCCCAATTTTCTTAAGAGCATTTAGTACATCATTAGGGAAAAGTTCCTGAAAGTTGAAATTCCCCATCCTTGTTTTTGGAAGTTGCAGAGATTCCAAATTGCCATTCTAATCTTTAAAATGTGTTAATATCTCTGTGTTATAATATTGAATGCTAGTTAAAATATCTCACTAATGAATGAGAATGATTGAAAATTTGAAAGACATGTAATAAATTAAGTAAAGAAGAATAATAATTATACAATAGAGTTCCTCTTTATATGATTATTAACAATATATTTATTTTAAATTATCTGTATGTTTGAAACACAAACACAAAAAATCCCAAAATTTGTTGTAGATGTTATTTGAATTTTTGTTTTATTTCTTATATCAAGTATATGGATTAGTGTTCCTGCGTACACATGCATGAACACATATTTGTAGGTACATACATAACAGAGCTCATGTGTAGAGGTCAGGAGACAATTCTTGATATCCTTTCTCTTCTGCCAAACTGTAGAATATGAGGACTGAATTCAAGTCCTCAGGAATTCTTGCAAGCACCTATACAAGACGAGCTATCTCCACAACACTAATTCTATTACACATTTAAAGAGTTTTCTATCTTTCAATAGAAATATATTATTTAAATACTCATTTATTGCACTTCAACACAAACTTAAAATAAAAGTGTTTATATTCTAGTAAAACTCTAGTATCATATAAATGATGTGATAGTTAAAAGACAAATATTGAAATCAACTTCCACTGTTTTCTAAAACTGGTAGATATACAATGTGGAGAATTCTCAGAACCTTCTGACACTATAAATCTGTCCTGTAATGGTAAATGAATTTTCAAAATCCCTTTGAATTTTCTCTTATGACTTTTAACATTAACTGCCTCACATAAAGAATGAATCATATATGTGATTTTGGTTCATTATCTGTGCAATACAAGTATAATCCAGTACATTTTCCATTTCTCTAGTCAATATCTGTTATTGATAAATGTGATGAATAGAACACAGTTTGAAAATGAGTACATTTAGTTTTTAGAACAAAGGTTTCATAATGTTTCTACCTAAGAAAAGAATTTGTAGAAATTATCAAAATGAATGAAATGGAAATAGAGAATGTTGTAGGAGATATTGCACATTTTCATAAATAGATAATTACATTTTTTCAAAATCAGGGGAAATATTTAACATTGTTTGAATAACAGTAATTTTGCATTGTGGATGCAAAAAGTGAGTCCTGTTACATGATCCAAAATTCTTCTTGAAAAAGTAAATAGAAATAAAAATTAGGTAATAATTATGTTACATAAGGGTGAAGAAAATATACTTTGGGCAAGACTATCAAAACAGAAAGAAAATGCACAAAATTGTCATTTTAACACCTTTTAATTAAAACTTGCAATAATTACTACTTCTGATAGAAAAAATAATGTTCAAGTTTTGGTTTAAAATTAATATTGACCACTAAGAATTTAAAATAATTAATTCATTAAAATTAAATACATGTATTTTAAAATGATATGGATGTTAATATATTTTTGAAGAAAATGTTTTTTATATGAATTTTCAGGTTGGCTCTTATAAGTTATGATATGAATCATAAGCATATTTGAAAGAAAAAGTTGCGATTTTCACCATTTCCTTATGAAGAAGAAGCAGATAAATAACATACTTACTTGCAGCTTAGATATATTTGGTATTTTATTATGATTTTATAAACCCTACCTTGGAAAGAATAGTTTTCCTTTGTAATAACTGTGGTGACAAAGTATTTTTCTCTATTTTTCAGCCAGGGTTAATAACATACCTTAAACCCACTTAAGACATAGACTGTCATTCTACTGTGTACTCAGCCTTCTCTTGAACCTGACTTTAAGAGAACTCTGTAAAGATCAACCTTACTTGCACTGACTTTCCCACATAAGCAAGTTTTACAACCTGTGTTACTCTACAGCTGTATGTAATCTTAGGCTATGTACTCTCCCATGTGCCTGACCCAGAACAATGCGTGTATAGTATTTACTGGAAGCAGCAAGTACAGAGGTCAAAGCAACCTTCTAAAATGCACCATAAATTTTATAAATTTATAAATCTGTTTTTAAATAATGGTTGATAAACAGTGATATTTATAGTACTTTTTTTTTTTTTTTGTCTACGTCAGTTAGGATCACTTGGAGCCAATGATTTAAACTCCTGTAAAACTCTGTTAAAGATTTCTGTAAACATTCCCAATCCTTCCCCATGTGATGATTTCTGTGCTGTTCAATACAGACAAAGTGAATCACTTTGTCAGAGACAGATATAGTAGACACAGATAGTAATGCAGCAGATAAGACAACACACAGATAGAAAACACAGAAGGCACTGTCACAGAGAAAAACACAGACAGACACAGATGCAGGAACCAACAGATATATAAGATGTATTCTTCAGACTAATGTAACAGACAGATAATGGAAGATGCAGAGAACCTGAAGTTTAGAATTCAATTCTGTACTTAATCTTGGGAAAATGACTCCAAGGGGAATTTTGTTTTTATTTCTTTCCTTAATAAGACACCAATAAATAATTTTAATAAAAAGTGAATAATTCATAAAACAGCAACTTGTGTTCACTGTAGAAAATGAATTCATCTTAATATTTATGATATGTATGTGTACCGTTTTTGTGTATAATGGGTAAATGAAAACATGTCTCTGCCACAGTACATAAATGGAGTTCACAGGACAATCTTGTATACCAGTTATCATCATTTGTCTTATTTGATACAAGTTTTAATTTTTGTTTATCCACTTTATATGCTAAGTTAGCTGACCCACGCTTTTGTGGAGAGTCCTTGTGTCTGCTTCCCTTCTTTCCAAAGAAAAAGTGGGTTTACAGGCACCTATCATATATGTGTTGATTTTGTGAATAATAGAGCTTCAAACTTAGGGCCTGAAGTGAGTTCTTTTACCTACTGAGCATCTCCCTAACTCTAAACAGCTCATTAAAATTGGCAATGTCAGATATAAGTAATTGCAGTTAGATGAGAAGAAATGACAAAAGTTTAAGAAACAGAAAGGAAAAGCAAAGCAAAGCAAGACTTGTAAATATGAGAAAAAATGGACAACTTTACATCTTTAAAATCATGTTCAAAATTAAAAACAACATTTTCAAGACATTGGTGCATTTTTATATTATATATTGTTTCATTATTATTATGAGTTTTATCAGTCACAGTAGGATAAGTAAAAATAGCTTCATGGATTTTGTTTTTCCTAATCGAAGAAATATGTTTACTTTTGTTGTTGCTCAATAAAACTTCTCCCAACATTACTATGCCTAGAGATATTGACAAATTTCATCATAGTGAATTTTATGACAAAAATCAATATTTTCATTTTATTTATCTCAGAGGTTATAAATGGATTGCAAATACCTCTTGTTCCCATCATGTACATGCCTTTACAACGACCTACCTATAGGCAACTACCTAGTTGTAAACTAAACCAATATACCTTCTGGCCATATGTGAACAATATATTAAAGATGTGTTCACTGTACTTAGAAAGGTTACATTGTTTATTTTTTTCATGAGAAACACATTTTTGTGTCATTTATAACCAATTTTTTCTAAGAATATGCTATAAAAATCAACTATGTTTTTAAAAATATTCTTATTAATGACTGCATCCTTTCTATGAGTTCTCTTTCTGATTAATTATCAGTAAAACTTCAAGGTACTATGAAGTCACTAAATGCTAATTGAAAATAACTGAGTATATATAAGATACTTTACAAAAACAATCAAGTGGCCTTTGATAGATTTATCTTTTTGACAAAAACACTAGAATATATGAGATACCTATTTAACAATGAATCCTCTGCAATTTGGAAAACAAGTGGCATTGCTTTAAGCTAAATATAAAAAATACAAGAAGTTTGAAGATTCTCAGTTCCCTCTCCCTAATCTCTACTCAGAATGTCAAAGTGTCTTCTGTTATTACCACTTATATTTGAAATTTTTGATATATATATATATAGATATATAGATATAGATAAAGATATATAGATATAAATCATAGGTTAGGTTCAACATTGTACCTATTCTTTCTGTTATTCTTACTCCTCTCCTCTATTTTACAAACCCTTGGAAGCCAGTAATCTTTTGATTGTCTCCACGGATGACTTTTCAGGAAGGTTACAGCATTATGTGTTCAGTTTACTCTTTTATATAGAAACATACATTTAAATATGCTACCATTTTGACAGATAATTTTAAACATGGATTATACTATTCATAGCTAAATTTTATCAGTGCATTTTTGAGAGCCATGGAAATTCTACAAGTGTTAGAGTACCAAACTAATATTCTCATCATTGCACATTATAAACTCATTTTCCAAATCTCTATTTCTACCATATAATTGACTCCACATTGCACTGCTTTACTCTCTAGCTCTGTAGATTTTAATGTATTTATATTACATATGTGAGAGGTAATGCTCCTAATTCTCTTGTTGGCTAGGTTCATTTAGTCTAATATTCTTCAAGGTCATGCTTGAAGAATATTTTGTGGCAAATAACAAAATATAGTTTGTTTTATGAATAACACCTCAGATTTTATGAATAATACAATAAGAATAGGTAATTCATTCTAAAAGGCTACTTAAAAAGTTAAAAGAAATGAACACCGTATATTCAAACCTAGAGGCTGCCCCAAAGCAAGTCTAATATAAGATGTTCATAGTAATTAATACTTATATTAATGACTAAGAAAGGTATATTTGGGAAAGAACTGTGGAATCAGATAAGCAGAGACTTTGTAGAAACAAATCAAACAAAATGAATATTTATGTAAATTTTATATAAGAAATCTGTTGCTTTTTATGTTTACATTTTTAAAAAGTGATTTTAATAATTGAAATGACAAAAATATAGTGGTCAGAGAAATAAAAATTAAAATTTCAGACTATTGGGTCAAATCCTCATCAAGAAATTGGATAATCTTGAACAACAAGGGTAAGCACTGAGAAAAATACAACCTGCTTTGGTTGAGTCAAGAAGAAATTGAAACCCTAAGCATGCAATTGTGAATAAAGTTACTAAACAATAAAATTATTCCTAGGTCTGTATGATTAAGCAGTTAAGAACACGTGCTGCTTTTCCAGAGAACATGGAGTCAATTCCCAGCACCCATATGTTGGCTCCCAAACACTGTTATTCCACTTCCAGAGTAACTAGGCCTTTCTGTTTTTTACAGATATTATGCAAGCAAATGGGGCACAGACACACATATAAGGCAAAACAATACACTCAAATGTATAAAAACAAAACACAACAAACAACATCAACAACAAAAATACTCATCAATATGAGAACCTCACTGCTGAATTTTCCAAACATTCAATGAATAGTTTGGGGCCAGTCTTTCTTGAAATCTTCTAAAACTGTAGCTGGAAACTCATTTCATCATACTTGATACCTAAGATAGAAAAAAAGACCACAAGTAAAGAAAGATATGGGTCCATCTTTCTGGTGATTATATAAATATTCTCAATAAATCAATCTTAATAGGATATGCTTGTAATCCTAGCTCTAGGTTAGAGCAGATAAAATTAAAATACTTTTTTATTGTTGTTTTCTTGAAAAAAATTTTCATAAAATGTATTCTGATTATGGTTTCCCCTCTGCATACTCCTACCAAGTTGTCCCCACCTTCCCACTCAAGTAGATCTACACTCTTTTCTCTCATTAGAAAACAAATAAGGCTCTAAATAATATAATAAAATAAGATAGATCATAAACATACCAATTGTCACATGACAAAACTCCCAAACACAAAAGTGATCCAAAGGGGGAAAAAAACATAAGAAACTCATGTGTTTATACACAGAGGACTCTCATTTAAAAAAAAAAAAAAAAAAAAAAACCTAAACCAGAAGCCATAATACATATGCAGAGTACCTATTAGCTTAAAAATCAGTCAATCAATCAAACAAACAAACAAACACAAAACTGTGATTTACCATAGACAGACAAAGACCCTCCATGAACACCTTTCAGTTCTTTAATCTGTTGGCCATCTACTGCTGGGAAGGGGTCTACTGTTAGGAATGTTTTGTTTTCCCAGTGAGACTCCCTTGGAGAAAGCTACTTTTTCATTTGCAAGTAGCTACCAACTGTAGATTGCTTCTGGTTTAGAGGTAGGGGTGTGTATCAACTTCTCCTTTCAGTTTGAGAACCCCATCTGGTGCTGACTCATGTAGGCCTTGTGTATGCTGCTTTGTGAATTCATATCTGTTCCAGCCCTGTTTATCTGAAAAGGGTTGAGTTCTTGGTGTCCTCCATCCCATCTGGCTCTTATACTCTTTCAGTTTTATCTTCTGCCATATCCTATCAGCACTGAGGGGAGGGATTTCATAGAGACAATTATTTAGGTCTGAGGGTTGCAAGGTCTATCACTCTCTGTATATTGTCTGGTTATAGATCTCTGTGTTTATTCCCATCTGTTGCAGTAGGAAGTCCCTCTGATGATAGTTGAGCAAAGCACTGATCTATGAGTATAGCAGAATGTCAGTAGGAGTCATTTTATTGATAGATTCCTATAGCAGAATGATAGTATTTGATTCCATTTCTTTTTTTATAATACATTTTTATTTATTTTTATTTTACATATAGATCCCAGTTCCCCCTCCCTCCCTCTTTCACTCTCTCCCCCACTCACATGCACCCCAACCATCCTCCCTTCCCATTCCCCGCAACTCCACATATAGGGTGATGCCCTACAGGAGAGGTCATCTAAATCTGTCAAGTCGTTTGGAGTAGGGACTAGGATTTTTCTCCTGTCTCAAGGCTAAGGGAGTATCCCTTCATGGGGGATGTGACCTCAAGGTCCTTTTGTGCACCAGGAATACATCCTAGTTCCACTGTCTGAGGTCCCTTAGACTGCTCAGGCCTTCTAGATGAGACCCATGTTCAGGTGGTCTGAGTTAGTACCATGCTGGATTCCTAGCTATCAGTCTGGGGGCCCGTTAGCCCCTCCTTGTTCGGGTCAGCTGTCTCTATGAGTTTCTGCAACCTGGTCTTGCTCTCTCTCTCTGCATCTGGATTCTAGTTTGACTCAGTGTTTAGCTGTGTGTGCTTGTTTCTGTTCCCAACAGGTAGTAGATGAGGGTTCCATGATGGTAGATAAGTTAATTGTTGAACTCATTATCAGGGAAGGGCATTTATGGTAGCCTTTCCACTGACTCCTCTATTTCTTTGATATATTTGGAGCATTCTGAATCTGCACAAATTTTATGACTTAATATCTGTTATCTATTTTGAATCTCTCCTTACACACACACACACACACACACACACACACACACACACAAACTTAAAAATCATATGGGTAATTTTAGATGGAGGTTGCATTAACTATGCTGAGTGCTTTGGGTGATATTTATGTTCTAGTAATATTAAATCTTCCAATCTATATTTATAGATTTCTCTTCGTTTATTCATACCTCACTCAATTTCTTTTATAAAAAGTATATAGTTTTTATGTAAATTTTTGAACTCTTTGGTTAAAATTATTCTAAAATAAATACTCATTATTATTATGGTTTTACTTTTATTATTGAATTATATCTTGTTCAGTATGCACAATGTTGAATGAATGAACTCTTTATTCATTATGGTGGAAAAATAAATATGTGACATTATGTTATAATATGTGGAAAATAGCCAGAACAACTCAAAACTAATGAAAGCCGTAATTAAAAGACTTGAACTTTCAAGCATATTAGAAGAAACTAAAGGATGAGTACCTTATAACCTTGATCTGGGAAACAATCTCATGGCTACAGTTAGTAAAGCACAAAAATAAAACCAATACATGCAACTTGATTGCAAGAAATGAAAAAAAATATTAACTATGAGAAATGGAAAGAAATTCCTTGAATTAATAAAGAAATATTCACAAGGATGGACTCCCCCATGCTTATGTAGGTCTACCCAAATGCTCTTCCCAGATAACGAGATTGATGACTACCTTCTGTGACATCCTAAACCCTTCATCTAGTAGCTGATAGAAGCAGAAGCAGATACCCACAGCTAAACACTGAGCCAAACTCAGGGAATCCAGTTGCAGACAGGGAGGAGTGATGAGCAAAGGGTTCAAGATCAGGCTGGAGAAACCCACAGAAAATGATGACCTCAACAAGGGGGAGCTCATAGACTCCAGTGTGATAGCTAAGAAACCAGCATAGAACTGACTCAGACTCCCTGAATGTGGGTGTTATTTAGGAGGACTGGGCAGTCTATGGGGCCACTGGTAGTGGATCAGTAATTGTCTCTAATATGTGAATAGACTTTGGGAACCCATTCCACATAGAGAGATACTCTTTCAGCCTAGACACATGGGGGCAGGCCTTGGTCCTGCTCCAAATGATATGACAGACTTTGAAGATACCCCATGGAAGATCTCTCCCTTCTTGAGGAGCAGAAATGGGATGGGATGGGAGTTGGTGGGGGTAACAGGGGAGAATATGAGGGTATGGGAACTGAGATTGACAGATAAAACAAGCTTGTTTCAAATTTAAATAAAAAAATATCAAAAAAGAAATATTTGCAAATCAAATATTTGCTAAGACACTAATACCTAAAATATGTAAGAAAACAAGTAACAACTGAAGAAATTATGATTAAATATGGTTCATAAAACTTGAGCAGAAATTTTACTGAAGAAAAAAATATGAGTGGACAAGAGACATATGAAAATATTCTATATTAACAATTGTCAATGCAATGACAAATAAAACAGTGAGATGATAGGTCATTACTGTTAGAATGGCTATATCAAAATAATGGGTGATCCTACATGTGGATGAAGTGTAGTAAAATGGAAGCTTTGTACGTTGTTAGTGTTACCATAGATTAATAATGCCAGTTTTTAATTGAGTGTGGAGATTCTTCAAAAAAATAAAAATAAATTTAACATTAATAACAAAAACTCAGAGTCAGATTTTAGTTTTCAAGCTGAAGATCAGAGAAACAAAGCAGCCAAGATACCAGAGAGCTCTTACCTCTACCAGGGCATGGGTGTTCTTGTCCTCAAAGTGGCTGGAGACTATTTGACTAAGCCTGAATACAGTACCATTATCATATATACCTCTCTAGTACTAAGATGAAAGGCATGAGTTCTGTTTCTCTTTTAGACTGTTTCATTTTCATATGGCCCCTGGTTGGCCTTGAATTCACAGAGTTTCATCTGTCTCTGTCTCCTGAGTCCTAGGATTAAAGGTGTGTGCCACCATTGCCTAGCATCTATGGCTGTGCCTGGCTTTGCATTCTAATCTTTGGTGGCTTTATTAGATCATAAACATTATGTTACCACAAATATAAACGGAGCCAGGCCATGTCAGTGTGTGTCTTTAATCCCAATACTTGGAAGGCAGAGATAGGGAGATCTCTGAGTTTGAGGCCATCCTGGTCTACAGAGTGAGTTCTAGGCTATCCAGAGCTACACAGAGAAACCCTATATCAAAATAATCCTACTTCTAAGTTTACATTAAAAAACTGCAATAAATATGATGAAATACATGAAGTTTCACATAAATTTTAGTATTAGTCATTATGGTTACTTTAAGAAAGCAGCCTGTGTATCCATCAACTGAAGAGTAAATATGTGCATACTATACAATTTTAAAGTAGGAAATTCTAGAATGTTCAACAGCAGGATAAAATTAGATGTTATCAAAGTGAAACAGAACAGGTACTGAAAAACAAATGTTGCATGACCTCACTGTATTATTATTTTATCACTATGACATAGACCTGAGATTATCAAATTCAAAGAAGGAAAGATTTATTTTGGCTCCCACTTCAGTTATTTCACTATGTTGACATTGGGATCCATGGTAAGAAAGAACACCATGGTGGAGAGTGTATGAAAAAAGATAACGTCTCAGATCATGGTAGCACCAGACAAGAACAGAAAGGGGCCAACAACAAGGTAACATTCAAAGACATTCCCCACTGACCCACTTGTTCCAATTTGTTCTGATTACCTGAAGAATTTTCAATATCCTCAAATAGCACCGTCATCTGGGAACCAGGCTTATACTATGTGAGCTTCTATGAAACATTTTGGATTCAAATCATAAGCATATGTGTAATTTAAAAAAACTCGTTCTCATACAAAAAGATAAGAATGTTGGTTTCCAGAGTCTTCATAGCAAAATAAAATGATAGATAGAAGGATTTTTCCTTGCTCATTCACACAACCATTCACATATCTGATAAGATATTCAATGTCTTATTTGGCCTCATGGGAAATAAACACAACAAAGTTTTTTAGAGAGTTAGCAAACAGAAAAAGGCCATTAAATACTGGCTTCTTTTCTCCTTATTCCTCTGAGGAATTTCATAGACTTATCAGTTCCTATGGCATGCTTTCCATGTTATATTTTTCTTGTTAACCATTAACAATTTCAACCCACCTAATATCCCATTGTCTCAGTAAATGAGTTTTCCAAGATATCAATGGATGATGGTGGTTTTAATTAGCTAATCTTTCCTAATGAGTTAACTAAATAATTAGTTTCTTCTACTACATAATATACTATCTGAACCATGTCCATTGGGAAATATATGGCAGGACACAAGCCACATCCAAAAAGAAAGAATCTTTGTTCATTTAAGAAAATTAATTTTATGTGATAGGAGTCTCATTTGATTTAAATTATAATTGATTTATTTTGTTCTGCATATTTTTAATAAGGCCAGGCATGAATATCCTTATAATCACATAATTATACACTGTTCATTTTCAGTTTTTAACTCTTCATTAGCAAAATCATCCATTATTAGTAATTTTGAGATATCATTATATTGAGATGGTAGATGAGAAAAAATGTTGCTTACCTTATACAGTGCCTATTTCCTTAATGTTTCTTTAGTAAAAGTGTTCAGCACCTATTTAACATAGGTGTAAATATGACGGAGTTTTTTATTTTTTTTTCTTGCTCAGACTGATTTAGGATCACTTATTTATCTATCTATCTATCTATCTATCTATCTATCTATCTATCTATTTATTTATCTATTTTTATTTTACATATCAACCTCAGTTCCCTCTCCCTTCCCTGTCTCCAACCACTTTCCCATCCCATCCAGCCCAACTCCACAGGAAATGTAAATAATATTGTTTATTGGAGTTAGGCAAGAACTTTGAAGATACTAGATAATAAGAGGACAAATACCTCTCTGGAATATCTCTATTTTCTATTTCTTGATCCCTGAGGTACCTTTTAATCTTCAAGGACAAAATGCTGGATTTTAGCAAGTATGAAATGCCAATATTATGTTCCATACTTTACTTAAAGTAGAGGATTGTACAAAGTGAAGAAAAGTGGTACGAACTTATATGTCTTAATCCCTTCTGTTATGGAAACCTGAAGGAAAAAGCAATGCATTTCAAATAAATCAAATAATGATATTTAGCAGACATTTAAATATTTATATGCTTTTCCTCATTTCTCAAAAGTTTGCTTGCAGTAGGAAAATCATAATACTTAAAATAGCTTTGTTTCTATAGATAAATCTCTGCATATGGGTAACAGGTATTTCAAAGGTATCATGCTCATGTGACTAAGTTAGCTCCTAAATTAAAGAGGAAACAAGAGAAAGTAATAAGGCTGCCAAAACTCTGCCATGGCTATGTCGAAGTTAAGGGGATAGCTGCTGCCAGTAAGCAGAGGAAGCGTTTATATTAGCTGCTTTATTTAAGTGCAGACAGTTTATCTGTTATTCTGGCATACTCCAGTTGGTTTTACTTCTCACTAACAAGCCCTATAAGTTTTGCTGTTATGTTTCCCTTTTTATCTTTAGAATTGTACAATATACATCTTCTGCATTGAAACTATATTCATTGTTGGATCCTATTATAAGAGTACTTTCTGTCATGGGAGCATAAAATATGGTCTTTCACCTACCTCTCACAGAAAAATTCAATCACTAACTTAAATGAGTAAACTTCCATTTCTAATATGATTTGTAAAATAAGTATGTACTTTTTCAGATGTTTAAGCATAACTTCTCTTTCTGTGTTATTTGTACTAGATTTCTTTGGGACCTTGTCCTTTTCTCCTTCTTAATGATTTAGTTTTCCTTTTTTTCTGATCTTTTGAAGTTCTCTCTATCTCACACACACATACACACACACACACACACACATACATTTATTTATATGTGTGTGTGTATGTGTGTGTGTATGTGTGTGTGAGTGTAATCAATTTTGCAATCGAACTGTTATTGAAATAGCTTCAGATTTCAAATCAATAAGTTTCTGTATATAACAAAGGGTAAAATACACCATCTCATTATTTTTTTCACCACTCATATTAAAACTCACATCCATGTACCCACATAGTCTCTGTTGGATTAGCATTTTCAAGGTGCAACCTAGGACTACTGAAAATGTATTCACAATTTAGATGATGTCACATGCCATTATTTTATGAACTGAATAACTGCCTATCAAATGAATAACAGAGACAGATAAGATTTATTGAACTTGACAGTTATCATTTACAACTATTTTAAATTGCTGTAAAATAATTGAAAATTGTATATATTGTTTTCAGCATTATTACTATGGTATTTTGTGTACAAACACCATCATCTATAGTATCATCATGTTACTGCTTTCCATGATTGTTTATTTGCTCTTTTAGCAGTGTCAAACGTTTTAAAGTAATTGTTATGTTTTAATATGAATGCAAATTGAGAGAAATATCAACAAGACTTGATTTTTTTCACATTCATATTTGATTCAGTTTTAGATGCACTGATAATTCTTGGTAAAATTACAGCTTCCATAATGAGACTGATGCCCAGAAAAGTCTACACTGACACACTTGTCAATTCCATTCTTATTCTTAGAATTACCTATTATATAGTATCGTTTCTAGCTTTCAAAATTTTTCTGGTACATGACCAGCTTTCCATATGAACCACCACATCATTTTTATTTAATGCATACTTGTCTGCCAGTCTATTCTGTTTATATAAAACATCTAATTATTTTTATTGTGGTATTCCTCATTTTCCTTTTTTTTTAAATTGATTTTGGACTTCCTAAAGCCAAAGGGCCACAGCAGAATCATATTTCCAGGTTTCCTCCAATTCTCATCTCCTGTCCATCCCCACATCTGTAGCAACGCATTGCCTGCAAACTTCCATTCTTCTCTAGCCTCATACATCTTTTGTATTATATTGCCAGTATCTTTTCTACAGCCTTTGTCACCACAACATCCCTTTGTCTTGGTTTCCAACTATTTTCATGCTACCTCATCTCCTCCAATTTCAGTTCTCTAGTCTCATCCTCAGCTCTATAAAACCACCTTCTCTGGCCTTCCTTTCCTCTCTGCCCCTATTCTAAAGGCTCTACACAGATCCTCGTGATACTCACTACTTTCTTCCTGCCCTTGGATCCTGCTGTCACCATCCTTCTTAGCCCAGTCTTATTGCTAAGTGTCAGCTCCTGAGACCTAAAAATATTTTTTACACAGGGTCCCCAGTAGCCACAGTTCAAAGGTTTTCAGAGACATTCCATATGAGGGACTCCACACCCACCACACTCTCTTAATAACCAGAGTTGCCAGCAGAAATCAAGGAACAAAAATACACCCAACTAAGGCAAGACTAGATATCAGCACTTAGAATTGTAATAATCAGTAACTCCAATGCCTACATTCCACAATAAAACCATCAGTAAAAACCAGGATAATATGTCCCTACTACAGCCTAACTAATACAGTGGGTCCTGAGATATGCAACATAGCTGAAGCACATGATGAGAATTTCAAAATGCCTATTATGAATAGGTTAGAATTCCTTAAAGATGATATTAATGAATCCACTAATGAAATATATGACAACACAAGCATATAGTGGAATTAAGTGACTAGAACAATTCAAGACTTGAAAGTAGAAATAGAAAGAATAAAAAAAAAAATCTAACGAGGGAAAACTGGAAATGAAAAATTTTGGAAGTCAATCAGGAAGCTCAGAGGTAAACATCACTACCAAAATGCAAGAGATGGCAAAAAGAAACTCAAGTGCTACAAATAAGGTAGAAGAAATAGATATCTTCATGAAGAAAGATGGTGCATTTAAAAGCATTTAAACATAAATGAAGGTATTCCTGGCACTGATATCTCACACCTTTAATCCCAGCAGTACGGAGGCAGAGGCAGGTAGATCTCTGAGAGTTTAAGGCCTGCCTGGTCTAAAGAGCAAATTCCAGGACAACCTCTACAGTAATACAGAGAAAACTTGTTTCAAAAAACAAAATTTAAAAAATCATGGTAAAAAATATCCAGGCGCTTTGGTGCACTATGAAAAGACTTAGTGTATGAACAATGGGAATACAAGAATGAGAAGGAGTCCAGGTCAAAGGCACAGAAAATGCCTTCAACTAGAACTTTTTCTAGCACAGTGAAGAAGGTGCCTATCAAGGTGTAATAAGCATACTTACTACCAAATTGTCTGGCCCAGAAAAGAAAGTTCCCTAATCACATAATAATCAAAGCACTAAAAGTAGAAAACAAAGAATGTTAAAAGCTGCAAGGCAAAAAGACTAAGTTACAAGTCAGACTTATTAGAACAGGACCTGATTTTTTTTCTGTTTATTTTTTTTTATTTTATATATTGATCTCAGGTTCCTTTCCCTCCTTCCCTCTTTACCTCTCTCCTACTCTCTCATGACCCCCAACCACCCTGCCCTCACCTCACCCTCCACTCCACATGTTGGGTGATGCCCTCCAAGAGGGGGTCATCTAAATCTGTCAAGTCATTTGGAATAGGGACTAGGCCTTCTCTCCTGTACCTAGGTTAAGCGAGTATCAATGGACAAAGAAAATTTGGTTCATTTACTCAATGGAATATTATTCATCTGTTTAAAAAATGAAATCATGAAATTCACAGGTTTATTCACAGGATAGAAGAAAAATAAAGTCATCATGAGTCAGGTGTTTTAGACCCAGAAAGACAAAAATTATATGTATTCAATTACATGCAGATTTTAGCTGTTAAATCAATGATAAGTAGGATGCAATGCATAGAACCACAGAAGTTAGGTATAGAGCAAGCAACTGAGGAGTAGAACAGACATATCTTCCAAGGAAAGGGATATAGAATAAATATGTATAGATGGATGGATGGGCAGATGGATAAATGGATGGATGGGATGAGATAAGGATAGAACAAGGGAATCAAATATGGAGGCGAAGGAAATTGGGGCTGAGGAGGGAATGAAAGGAGGCTAGCTAAAGATAAGGGTCATTTGAGGGATTTGGCAAAAACAAATTCAGTGGAACTTCCAAAAATATGTATAGATATAAAGGCATTCTAAATTAAATTACCAAATAACAGTGTCACACAGTTTCAACTGGAAATCTCTTGTCACCAAATGAATTTCCCCTGTTGGGTATGGGTTACATATAATTGAGATTGTAGCCAAATAGCCTCCATGGAAATGACCAAACACCCCAGACAATTGTACAGGGTATTGATTGTTCTTCATAAGCTGACTTTCAGACCATATTTCAGAAGACAACACCAACATGTCCTTTGAACACAGAGAAGTTGAGAGTGTCTACCTAGAGTCTTCACTCCTAGATACTACTGTTCATGGTACTATCAGGTGTTCTGCATCTTAATAAAAGGGAAGGATACACACCAAGCCAGGTAGAAACCTTTTGATCTACAACAGTGACCCACCTGCATGATTTGCTAATGAAATAAGTAGAGCAAGGCTTGTGAAAATAACCAACCAATATCTGATTTGGTTTACCAATGTCTGATTCTGCTCAGATGGTCAAGTGCTCAGGTAGCCAAAAACCTGAGAAAAGATATGCTATGGATCTATAAGAAAACCAAATACTACTGCTATGTTAAAGGAATGTGGCAGAAAAATTATTCTAATGACATTATACTGTACTCATATATCAGTGCCTCCTGATATCAGAAGCTTCCTCCTGCAATAGAAAGAAACAATTCCAGATACACAGATACTGACAGTGTGAAGAATGTTGGAGACTTTTGAGCACTCAATTTTAAGTGGTATTTGTCTATAAAATCCCTTCCCTCAGGACTCAGGGACCTCTATGGAAGGGGGCAGA
The DNA here is from genome assembly GCA_030556225.1 of Cricetiscus sungorus. Lineage (NCBI taxonomy): Eukaryota > Metazoa > Chordata > Mammalia > Rodentia > Cricetidae > Cricetiscus > Cricetiscus sungorus. The sequence continues at coordinate 51,982,810 of JANBXA010000726.1, read as the reverse complement.
AATAGTGCAAGAACCAGAAGGGATGGAAGGTACTTAGGAAGCAAACAAAGCCTTCTAACTATAGAATGACCAAAGTACATATGAACTCATAAAAACTGTGGCAACATATGAAAGGCTTGTATGTATCTGTACCAGATTTGGTCCCAGGACTGAAAAGAGAATGGGTACAAGCATGCATTGCCAATATGGAAGCTTTCTTTAATTGAGAATCACTTTCAAATTAAAAATTACTATTCTTCAATGGAATATCACTTGGCATAGAAACCACTCAAATCCAGGTCCCATTCCAATAGTAGATGGCAAACAGAAAATGAGTTCAATTCCATCCTTGGGGGTTCTTTATGTCACAATTTTTTGGGGGGGACATTTTTGTTAAGTATTATAGATACTTGTGCATATATTATGCCTTAGGGATTTGTGTTTTTATGATATTCCTGTGTGAGTGAACTTGAGTGTTTAGTACCTTGTGTTTCTGGATCTATATGTGTATCTTGTGCCTTTTTCTCTGTCTATTTCTCTTTCAGTTTGGATGTTTTCTCCTATTCAGATATCTGGGTTTTGGATATTTGTCTTGCCTTGTTTTATTTTATTATTATATTTAGATGACTGTTTCTAAGCATAGACAGAATTAGTATGAATCTGGATGAGAAGAGGAGTTAGGAGGAAAACAGAGGAGTTGAGAGAATGGAAAACCATAAAAAGAATACTTATATGAAAATATGTATTTTCAATGAAAGAAAAGAAAAAATGGACTTGTTATTCTTTTGTATTGAAAACCTCAATAGCATAATACTTGATAAGTGTTGATATTCAAAATTTATTTGGAATTCTTTTTCTAAAGGACAACCAATGAAAAGATTACTTTTAGACATTGACTTAATTAATAATAATATTTATGTGTTGGTTAAATATTTCAAGTTTTTTATTCACTTCACATTTCTGTCATGAAACTTGGTAATAAAGCCCAAAACAAAATTAATAAACATTTTTAAATGATTTTAATAGAGATAACTATACAAGTTACAATTTTTTAAGATGTGTCATTTTTTATCAATAAAATGGAAGTTTTCATTGAAAAAAAGACAATAAGTATAATGTTATAATGGTCTAAGATGAAAACTAGAAACTTGAGATGTATTGTATTGACTAATTTACACAGAAAGAGGGTTGAAAAACAGAAAATAAAACTGTTCTTTTTGGATTATAAACACTAATTTATTTGCATGATTCCTTTTGTGTGATAGCAACTAATTAATTAAGAATAATTGCAATTATTTTTTCTAATAAAGTTATATATTTTAGGAAGTGTGAATATTTTCATTTGTTTTAATTTATTATGATTATTTAATTAATAGGATTAAGTTACTTTAGGGGTCTGGAAAGAAGACTGATGTTAAAAAGCCTGGTGTTCTTCCTGGTGACTGAGGTTCAGGAGAACTGCCTGAAACTCCAGCTTCAGGTGATCTAACAATTGACACCTCTTGCTTACAGGAGCACATACCTACACACACACACACACACACACACACACACACACAAACACACTGGAACACACACACACACCAAAAAATAGGTGCACACATACACGTACAAATTTGTAACAAAAAATAAATCTTTAAAAATGAATGTAAAATTATTTAAAATATTTTCATATTTCCTCACAGTTTTCAGTTACTTTGCATTCTTGCCTTTATCAACAAATTGTGGAAAATTTTGAAGAATGATTTTACTTGAATATATTAAGGATCCTGAATGTTTTTTGTCATTTGCAAGTCAGAAAAATAATGATTCAATTTCCTCATCTAGTTAAATTTTTTTTTCTTTTGAAAATATAGCCATGCTGTCCATAATTTAAATAAACATTATCCTTAGCCTAGAAACCACTCTCAATTATTAATCTGTTGTTATCACCTCTGGGGAAAGATTAAAGGGATAGTGGAGTCATAGCTGATGGTTTGGTTATCACATTTGCAGTAAATGATAATTATGGCCTAAATCCATCATGAAATATTAGGTAAATGTGAGAAAATTATTTGTGTCATTTCACAGCTGTAAATTAAAACTAGTGCTAAACTGGCATATCTAACTTTGTTCAGTAATTAGCCATACAAAATAAAAACCAACACAGGTAATAATCTATTAGTTATAAAGCTAATCTTCAATTGTCTATTAAGAAAATAAAGGAAATATAGGTGATGCAGGTATTTTAATTGGGAGGAGACATTATTAGGAGTCCTACCTGGGATTATTCTTGAAGATTCACAGGAGATTCCCTTGTGTTAGACTTTTACCTGACCTTGAAGCACTGTCCCCACCCCATTTCCAGTAGTCTTTTTCAATATTCTCTCCCTTAGTCTTCCCACATACCTGATTGCTCAAGTTCCCATCCCTACCCTCCTTCAAACCACTCATGAAATCTCTGCTAGTTGATTGGGAGTGGTGGCTCAAACCTGTAATCCTAGCAATGCCAGAGTCTGGGGCAGGATTAGTGGTTGAGAGTTAGGGCCCAGCCTCCTGTGGTTCAGGATATATACATACATACATACATACATATATATATATATATATATATATATATATAAATTTCACGTGAATTCAATTTTTATGAAGGAAACAACGTTCCCTCGCTATCTCAAAATAACAGAAGAAACTTGGAATATCACCATAGGTTTTCATGTTATCCAATGAAAATAATAAATGTAAAAATACATGTATTCAGAAGAACACATAATGTGTATTTTTATTGCAATTTTAAATTAGAATATGCCATTCACAGGTCTCTCCCCCCCTAAACTCAAACATTAATTCATCCACCCTAAGTGTAATACAATCTATTAATATTAAGAAAGATACAGAAATGCTTTCATAAACGGAGAACCTTCAGAAGGAATTCATTGATCAAGGAGATAAGGTTGAACAATACCATAATTATTGTAAATTATTTTTTATATTATTATTTTAGTTTTATAGCCTTTCAGAATTCAACAAGATTATGGAAGCATAAGATCAGTAATTTATAGGTAAAATAGTATTCCATGTATTAAAAGACTGCAGAAATGAGATATCTGATGTTCAAAGTATGCTTCCTGTTAACATTCCTAGTAAAGGTTCCCAAAATAAACATGACATTGGAATACTTACACACAGGAGTAATGACCAGAAAGAAAAGTACTAGATTAGCATACTAATGGAATCTAAGTTCAGTTATCTGTCTCTTTTTGGTAGAATTGAAGGAAATTATGGTGGTTATAAAAATTGAGGAATGTTTTGAGGAAGAAGTGAAGTAAATTTTATCAATGATATCCAAGTTATAATAAGGAATTAAAATTTCTGATATATAGATATATTTCTATATATTATGCTTTGTATATATAGCAATTATATACTGTACATCTGTAAAACAGAATGAATTTGAGATGTTTCATTATGCAGAAATGATAAATGTTAAGAAAGCTGGATATATAAAAACTCACTTCAACTTATACCATTAAACACATATATCAAAACATGACATGGTAATATACGAAAACATATATTCTTAATGTTCTTTTGTATTGGTGAAATTAAAAAAGTATAGCCAACATAACTCTCAAAACATGAGCTGAACAAGAGTGAACCCAATAGATACATCAAAGCAGATGGGAAAAACCCATGATGCGTCTACCCTATACAAAGAACTAAACATAACTCAGGAATGTGGACAGTGGGAGAAATAATCTTCTCCAGGGGAAATCACACAGACTTGACTATAAAATAAATGGTTAGTTCTAAAAACACTGTCTTAGTCATGTTCTACTGCTTAAACAGACACCATGACTACCACAACTCTCATGAAGGAAAACATTTAATTGGGTGGCTTGATTACAGTTCAGAGGTTTAGTTCATTATTATCATGGTGGGAAGCATGGGAGCACATGAGCAGACATGGTGCTAAAAGGTAGCTGAGAGTTCTACATCCAGATCTGCGTGCAGCAGGAATAAAGAGAGACATAGTGGCTGGCTTGAGCATTTTAAACCCCAGTTCCCTCCCCCAGTGACATACTTTCTCCAACAAGGCCATACCTATTCTAACAAGGTGCAAGTCATAATGCTGGTCAGGTAACACTGTTCCCTCATGACAAAGCATTCAAATATATGAGACTCTTAGGATCATTCTTACTCAAATCACCACACATACATACAAGTAACATTTTATATACTGAGCAGAATGTTTTTATGTATTTAAGAAATATATGCAAATGCATACATGTGTATAACAATAATTAGTGAACATAGAATCCAGGAATTTGAAAGACATTGATGAATGGTACAGAGAAAGGTTTGTAAGGAGAAAAAGAAAGGAGAAAATAATGTAACTATTGTAATATCAAAAAAAGTACCTGGCTAGCTCACTAAACATATGAAAACAATGAAGATTGAAAAACCTTTTAGAAAATTTTTGGAGACACAATGACTAAATACAAAGTAATATACATTACCATGTCCTGTACAACTTGGCATCATGACCCAACTGGGGCAAAGAGGGAATGAAGAAAAGAACAAACATTCAGACATACACATCAAATGTGGGATCAGGTGGGCTGTGGACACTCTTAAAAAACTGGACCAATTATGAAATAAAACTTGGGTGATGAGAGATGTTATTCTGTAAATATGTTTCTTGTATTGGTTAATGAATAAAGCACTATTGGCCAATAGATAAGGGAGATATAGGAGGGACTAGGAGACAAGGAGGAAAGAGGAAATAGTAAGGAGGAGTCAGTATGTAGAGGCTGGAGAGAACAGAGGTCCTGGCCTGCTGTCCAGTAAGATGAGACCATGTGGAAATACTTAGATTAATAGAAATGGGTTAATCATTAGGACAGAGCTAGCTGATATGAAATTAGTAACTGGACAATAGCATAATTTCAAATACAGAGTTTCTGTGTATTATTTTGTGGCTGGCACAAAATAATATTATTATTTTGTGGCTGGGTCCAGGGCAGGTGGAAAACCTTACTTGCTACATATGGCACTGCAACGTGGCTAATAAGAACTTCCACTTAAAACTAAGCAAAGCTTAAGAAATGGTTTTAGAAACAAAGGAACAAAGACAAGCAAGACTTCTTGGTAGCAGCATTTTTCTCGGTTGGACAATGTTTTGCTAGAGACAGAGATTTGCGCAGAGGCTCCTTTAAGGGAGGTCTCCTGACTCAGCGTAAGTGGCAAAAAAAAAAAAAAAAAAAAAATGCACGCTTTTAAAGAGCTCTACTAACAACTAAACGGTGTGTAAAAGAGCTGGCAATGGCAGTGAGCACAGCTCCCAGTGTTGGCGGTAAAATAGCCACCGCCATCTTGGATAGACCACAGCTAAAACAAATGTGGATTTCATTTTAGCAATGTTATTGTTTACCAGACAAAGACACATGTGGCCAGAAATAAAGATTTACAGTAAAGACAGATTCGGATGAAGAAAAACCTAAAAGTTTACAGTGTGCTTTAAAATATACATAGGCTTGGGAGAGAGAGAGAAACAGAATAAAATGGTTTAAAAAAAAAAAAGGAAGTACAGTAATTGGGTGTGGTGGCACACACCTCTAGTCCAGCACTCAGGAGACAGAGGCAAGCAGATCTCTGTGATTTCAAAGTAAACCTGGTATGCAGAGTGAATTTCAGGACAGATAAAAGTTACACAGAGAAACCCTGTCTCAAAATATGTATAAATAAAAGTAAAAGAAATAGAGTAATAAAAAAGCCAGGTAAAGATGAAAAACAAAGAAAAACTTTGGATATTATATACAGTTATCTTTAAATTATTTGACTGCTGAGGATATACCAATAACTGTTCAAACAACTGCTGCTGTATTAGTGTAATTTACATAGTTTAAAAATGCTTTGACTTCCAAATTTAAGTTCAAGGACAAGTTACTGGGGAAAAAGATTCCTAATTTTATTTCTACAGAAAATGAAAAGCTGTGGATTCCTTCCAGACTAATGTGGATTGATCAAGCCAGACCCCCTGAAACAGCATCCCAGGTGATCCAACACTCAAAACAGTTGGGACAAAGCAGCCTTGCAGACTACAGCCAGGATTTCAGCATCTTCTTAGGATCCCAATAACAGCACCCCCTACCAGCAAAGAGCAGTTTGGAAAGAAAGACACCAAAAGTCCCAAATATTGTTTATAAATGTTTGTTTTCATTTAAATGGGGTTGGTTTTAAATGGTTAATGATCACAACCAATCTCCTTTTAAAGGTAAAAGGGGGATTATAGTATAGATATGAATACTTTGTTTTGAAATAAATTTTCATTTATTGATACAAATTTAAGGTCAATTTTATGATATGTATATTTCTCTTGTTTGGGTATTGTGTTTATATAGCTCATTTAGTATGTATTGTATAATTTAACACAGATTATAGAAAATTACCTATGTTAATAAAAACTTAGATTTAAGTTAGTTAGGATTTCAAGATATAGAGAGTTGTATTTGAGATGAATAGGCATTCTTCAAACCTTTCAAAAACCTACAAAATATGGCATTTACAATGGTGTAGGGATTTTCTTGATAGTGAGACATAACTACTCCTGGAAATACCACCTATATCAGAAAGGAAGAGGGACATAGAAGAAACACATGATGAAGTTTGCTTTCAATATGGCAAGACTAGCCATTTGGGCAAGATACTGCTCTTGTCTAGACTGTTTGACTTTATGCTGTATAAACTGTACATGCAGGACCCAAAGGAACATGACTGCTTATACAAGATGGACATGGCTACAGGGTTCCTGCTTCATGGAAGAGTCTGCCAGACAGTATGCAGGGCACAGAAAAAAGTGACTGACAAACTGCCAATACAGGTAGACAGTTTAAAGTTTCCTGCTTTGCAGAGGAGTCTGCCAGAGACACTTTGGCCTATGGGCTGAAGATGGAACATTACAGAAGAACTTCGGGTGACTGACCAGGCAAGTTGTCTCTGATAGAAGACTGAGCACCCTGTTATGGCATCTGCTTGGTCCTCCTAGTCTGCTGGTCAGCAGTCTCTGGCCATAAACTTTTGGGACGTGGAGACTGCAGTTGATAGCTTTTGCAAACAATGAGCAATTGCTCATGAACATTTATACTTGCACAAACTGTTAATATTCACACTTGGACGAGAAGAAGATATAGGCAATCAAAGCCTGAACCATATGGGGAAGGCTTTGTAAAATTTCCTGTGGGTGTGACACATTAGACCTTGAAATGGCCATGCATATGCCAACAAAACACATTCACTCAGGACTTCATTTGCTCCTTACTGACTCATGGCTTCTTCAGCTCCTCACATTCCTGTGTAGGATGGTAGAAGAAAATCAGAACTTACAATAGGATGAATTTCAAATCTAAATGAAATTTCCAGCTTGGCTAAATAAGAGAAACTTGATATTGTATTAAATAATGTATGTAGTATTGACTAAAGTATGTTGGAGAAAGGATCTTTCCTTGCCATATCTACTCAGGATCTGTGGTGGCCCTGAGTTGTATAGGAAAATAACTGAGCAAGTCAGAGGAAGCAGGACTGTAGACAGTGTTCTTCTGTGACTTCTGCTTCAAGGTTCTGCCTTGCATTCCTTCTTTGGCTTTCTTTTGATAATATAGTACAAGCTGTATGTGAAATAATCATTTTCTTTCCTTGAGTTATTTTTAGTTATGATGCTCATCAAAGTAACAAAAACTAAACTAGAATAGAGGCTATTACTAAATGTGTGGTGTATCTGTAGTTTACCTAACTATCATAGCTAGGCTTACTGTTACTATGATGAAGAATCATGATAAAAACCATTTCAGAAGGAAAGGGTTTATTTTACTCACAGTTCCATGCAAGAGTTCATCATGAAAAGCAGCAAGAGTAGGAACTGAAGCAGGGTGGCACCCTCGAAACAGGAATTGATGCAGAAACCAGGGAAGAACATTGCTTGCTCAACCTGCTTTCTTATAGAAAACAGGACCATTCCCCAGGGATGGCACCAAACCACAATCAATCACTAATTAAGAAAATAAAACACTGCCAGATGTTATGGAGGAGCTTTCTCAGTTGAGGTTATTTTATTTCAGATAACTCTAGTTTGTGTCATATTGACATCAAATTAGCCAGCACTATTTACCTCTTGTCAAGTTGATACACAAACATACCACTGTTGAGCCATAAGCTGTCCTTTCTCATTCTTCCCAAAATCATACATTAATGTCAATATTATAATTATATTCACACCCCCTACCTGAAAAGAATATGTTCTAACCACCTTGGTGAATGCCTGAAACCATAGCTAATTCCCCAAACATATATTCTAGGCTTCGTTCTATCACCTATGATACATTATCTTATAAATGAAATATCCTAGATTTTAAGCACAACTTCTAGCAATATAGAATAACTAAAGAGTACAGTATTATCTGCTATAAACATTTACTGTGTGTATATTTTAAGATAAGTTTTTCTTTCCAAATGATATTGACCTTTACCAAATAATTAGATGAGAAATATAAAAGTATCAAAATGACTTATCACGGACACACAAAATTTATGAACTTTTGTTATTTTCTTTCTTATTAGTTAAAAATTTGCTCAAATTCTATTAGTAACTTTTTCATTCTATTGATATTGTCCTTTTATGCACTATATTTTCAAGATGTATTATGTTCCAATGTAACTATTATTTTCTAATTTATCTTTTTGTTCCATAGACAAAAAATAAATTATCAAATCGTTTACAATGAAAAGATTATCCTAAGCTTTCTTCTACGAGTTTTTTGTTAGCTGTTTAGATATTTGAAACATTTGGGTTAACTTACATAGGCTAAAATTTAAGCATTGTATTTTAATTTAATTTATTATTTAGTTAGTTAGCTAACTTGCATTGTATGTTTTTCATATAGTTATAACTCCTTCCTAATAACATATATGGGAAGACTAATCTAACAAACAGAATTTATTTAAAGTGTATAAAAGGAAAGAAACAAAAGCAAATCTAAAAGAAATAAAATAGTACTTTACCTCTCCCTGTCAGAAAATCATTGGATTGGCTGATTTGGAATGTGTCATTAATACTCAATAAAGTAATACAAATATTTAATTAGGAGGTATTTTGATATTACTTCTAGAGTAAATATGGGTCAGGTTACTCCCTTCTGTGGCCACATTTTTCATCTAAAAACATGCATTATAATATTTTCTGTGCAATTCCTTACTTTCAACAAATAACACAAAACTCAGTTCCAAGATCTGTTTAAGTTGTACCTGAATAAAGCAGAAGACTTTTTGAGTATGTTTCTGCTTATTGATCTTATTGCCCAGTGCAAATCATGCATGTACATTACCATTGAGTTATATTTATCCCCAGGTCTAACATATATATATATATATATATATATATATATATATATATATATATATATACATATACATATATATGTATGTATGTATATATGTATATATGTATATGTATATGTGTATGTATATGCATATTATGAGAGACAGGGTGTCACTAAGTTATCTTAGTTTGCCTTCAATCCACCCTGTAGCCCAAAGTGGTCTTGCATTTCTATCTGTTTATCTCAGCCACTCAAGTAGCTGAAATTAGAGGCCTGTTTATTGTTAAAGAATACAATAGCCTCCTTGAATGTAGAGACAAAAATCTTCTCAAACTTTGCATGGGGAAATTTTTAAATAATATACATACTATGAACAAAAACACAAAATGAAGTAATATTAAATAAACTAAAGGAAGACTGTATTTTCAGTTTTGGATATGAAGCAAGAAAGTAAAACATCATCATGTCATCTCAGCTGAAAACATGTGACTTGTCCTCTTATCTGATCATTGATCATTTGATCTTACAAATCTGTGCTTAAGTTCCCTGACTAAAGAAATAATGTTGACACTGATGTGAGGTTTCATGCCAATTTTAATATTAAATTTCCAAATTAGAAATGTAAGGATACAAATACATAAATACAACAAGAGCACAGCATATATATATGTATATATATATTATGTATATATATTATGCATATGAAGTCATACCACTCCATAACCACTCAATAACAATACAATAGACGAGAGAAGCACTTTCAGTATAGTGACTAAGAAAGAACATGCTTATATGGCTGAAATTAACACACAAATTTGAGGAACATTGAAACATTTATAGTATTTCACCTTATCATAACAGAACAAAATAATGAATAAATACTACAGATAATTTCCTAAACCTAAATAATACAATTTTAAATAATCAAAAAGTTAAAGAGAAAACAGAAATGATATATGCATTCTTGGGTGTATATTGGCATACACTTATAAATAGTAATTAGATAAAACAAAAATTAAAAACACAATATAAATTATCTGCGATATATTGTAAAAACCACTGAGAAGTTTGTAGCATGAAATGTTTAAGTTTAAAGACACTAAAAGTGTGAAATCAATGTTTATAGTCCAAACATCTAGGAAATGAAAAGTGAAAACAAAATAAAACCAATGGAAGTATAACCGTAATATAATAAAACTGAATTGGAGATTCAAAATGAGAATACAACATGGAAAGCCAAAGAAGTTTACAGTTCAATGATATCAACACCCACTAGCAAGTGTGTCCTCCAAAAAGGTAAGAAGAAACGTACTTTTAAAAAGAAAAGATTATTAATGAATATAAAACAGGAGATCCAGATATTCAGATACTAAAGCCTGAAAATACTATTAGGAAAACAAAACAATATTATAAATTATATGCTTGTGTATTTGAGATAATTCAATTTATTTTGGGAAAATATAACAAATGGAAACAAATGGGAAAAGTGTCAAAGTAACTAATATTCTAAACTCATTAAAACTTACAAATACAGCCTTTTCTTCTTGATGTCTTTTCATAGTATACCTATTAGAAGCTACAAGGGAATATCTCTGATACATAAATCTAAGTTTATGTTGTGTAGCCTAGCAATATATGATGCTAAAAGGAAATGAAAATATTTAAGAAAGATGCAACTGGGTAGGTGCAAAATGTTGAAGACACTTGTACTCTCTAAAAAAATTTTTAAGACATATGGACCCCATTAGTAAAAGTCTAAATATACTTATTCAAATGAGGAATTTCAAACTTTAAGTTGAAAATAACATTCTGAAAATTATAGTATTGAATTTCTCAGCCATTATAAAAATCATGAGTAAAGTCAGAAATAGTTTTGTTTTAAACTAGCCCCCATTCTTTTTTTTTTTAACACTTATTTATTTTATGCTAGCGACTAGGACTTCTTTCCTGTCTCTAGGTTAAGGGGGTATCCCTCCATGGGGGATCTGTCCGCAAGGCCCTTTTTTGCACCAGAAATAGATCCTGTTTCTACTGTCTGAGGTCCCTCAGACTGCTCAGTCCTTCTAGCTGAGACCAATATTCAGGGGGTCTGAGTCAGTCCCTTGCTGGGTCCCTAGCCATCAGTCTGGTGACTAGCCTCCATTCTTAAGTTACACTTTTTATATGCAAAATATCCTTTATTATTATCTTGTATGTGCTACATGCATTTTCTGTCAACTGTTGAATGTTTTTGTACAGTTTCCTAGTGAGAAGGTTGGGATGCAAGCATGTGCCAGAAGCAAATATGCTAGCTTTCTAAACAAGTAAGTAAAATGTAACAAAACTCTTCATACACCAACAAACATTAATCAACATTTTAGAAATATAGTGAAACTATTTCAGTTTCATAGATGGCATTTCTTTAAAAAATGTTATAACTGACATCCCATTTAACTGTGAAAGACTGTTTTTCCTCTGTGATAAGGAAGATATCAAAGATGCTCAGAATCTCTTTATAATAATACTGTGATATTTAGGTATTCCAATGGAGAAAAAACAAGCAAGTAAATGAATAATAATGTATATTTGGTGGTGTGTAAGAAGTTCCCTGGAGAGACACTAACATGGGTCTGCGGATCTCAGCAGACAGACAAGATGACATCAAAGGTGATGATTCTACTACAGTACAGCATTGTGAACCAATTTGTTTCCTGTGGCAACTTACAGGAGCTTACAGAAACATAGACAGCTCAAAGCCTGCTACTTTACCAAAAATCCCATACTGACTTGAATGAGGAATCCTGGAAGTTGCATATCTGGAACCCTTTGCTTGCCTTACAGGTTACACGATAGATTGGAGTGTCTCCTCCATAAACAGCAGGTTTTTAATATCTCTTCTTTCCAGAAAGTAGGCATATTCTAGGCACATTGTGAACATTTAAAACACATGTTATTTAAAAACCCTACATGGTTTTTTGAGCATGTGTCCAAAGTTTTTTCACTTACAATGGAATAATAGATGGAATAATAATGAAGTATTATTTTGTTTTAACTATTATGTGGCATTTTGTTTATTCACTCATCCTCAACAACCTCATTCATAATGATTGCACAATGTTATCTTCCTACCACCTAAACACAAAGGTTTCAATTTCACAATATGCTGCGTGAACAATTTTTCAGTGCTTTTTAGTAGTCATTGCTGGGTATAAAATGGGATCTTCTGATTGTGATTTTTAAATGACTGATTATTAGATAAATTGACCATATGGCCATTGAATACCATCTGTGGAATAATTGTTACTTAAGTCACTGGCCCATTTTTAAATTGTGCTTCTTTTTTGGAATTTTATTTCCTTATGTATTCTGGGCAATATTCTCTAATCAAATATGAGACATGTAAATATTCTCACCTATTCTGTGAATTACATTTTAAATCTGTCAGCATTACCATATAACATGCAGAAGTTTTAATTTTTAATAGAGTTTAATCTATTTTATATTTGAATAATGTGATAACAGTGTCATATCTAAATGATCCTGTTTAATCATATGTTCAATGCTATGAAGCTTTTAGGCTATGGTTACATCTAAGAATTATTCAGAATTTGCTTTCATTATGTATTTGATTCATTTTCATCTCTTTCCTATATAGCATAGATTGCTTTTAGTTTATTTTCATTTGAGCATATGGTTTTACCTTCAATTTCTAGAATGCATTGTCATCCCCCCCATTCAATGATCTCGACATATTTTTTAAGTTATTTGACAGTGGCTAGAGAGAAGGCTTAATGATTAACAGCACTTGTTTCTTCTTCTGATGACTCAGAATCCATTCCTAGCACCCACGTTGTAGCTTACAACTCTTATATTCAAGTTCCATATGATTCAGCAACTTCAAGCCTCTGCAGGCACTATGCACACACACAGTGCACACATTCAAGCACATCAAATAAAAATGAATAAATCTAAACAGTTATTTGTTAGTAAATAGGTTTGATTTTAGTATTTCTATTCTATTCCATTGGTCATTGTGCTAGGGTTTTTGCTAATTCTTTTTTGATTATTGTTGCTTTGCAATAAATTCTGAAGCATGGAATTGTGAGTTATATAAATCTGCTATTCTTTTTGAAAGATGTCATGATATGGTGAATTCCTTGATTTTATATGAACTTTAACATATTGTGCAGGCCATTTTTATAGGTCTGATAGATACTAGCTAGAGCACCTGAGAGGAGATGATTTCCAGAATTGAGTGATGTAGCAGGGACCAGCACATTGTGGGGTGGGTGTGTTACCCATAGGCAGATAGATGTTCCAGCATGGTATAGGAAAGCAGGTTGAGTCAGCCATGAGAAGAGTATGCCAGTAATTGGCATTCTTCTGTAGTTTCTGCTTTAGTTCCTGCCTCTAGGTTCCTTCTGGTCTTCACTCATAGGACAGAGACCTTGGATATAGAAGACACATAAGCCTTTTCCTTACAAGTTGCTTTGGTCAGTGTTTAATCATAGCAGCAGAAATCTGAGACACACAAATTTTATATAAAAGGTTATTAGGATATTATAGGGGTTCTATTGACTATATAGATAGTGACATTAACATTTTAACATATGAATGGTATATACAATAAGTATTTTATTTATTTGTGTCACTTGTCATTTAATTTCTTTCATAATATACTGCAGCTTATGATGTGTGAGAATAATGTGATAACATCTGTGACTGAACTTTGAATTTTATTCTTTTGAGGAAATGGAAAATTTTAAATTATACTTATTACTGTTATTCAGATATATAATTTTGTATCTTCCAAATTTATGAAGTAATTCATATTCTGTATCCTTTGTGTTTGTATGTGTAAGTGTATGAAAACAACTTATCTTGTTCTCTATTTTAATACATTGTATCATCTATATAAAAATAAAATATTTCTTCCTTTACAGTTTTAACATATTGTTTATTTATTTATATTTTTTTAAACATTTATTTATTTTATTCTGGACATAATTATACATGCCTTTTTTAAATGAAAACAAACGTTTATAAACAATATTTGGGAATTTGGGTGTCATTGTTTCCAAGCTGCTTCCTGCTGGTAGGGGGTTACTGTCATGTTACTGTGTCCTAAGAAGACACAGAAATCCTAGCTGTAGTGGTCTGCAAGGATGCATTGTCCCTTTGATGTTGCTTCAGGGGGTCTTGCTCGATCAAACCACATTAGACAAAGGGATCCACAGCTTTTCATTTTCTGTGGAAACAAAATTAGAAATCCTTTTCCCCAGTAACTTGTCCTTAGGCTTAAATTTTCATGTCAAAGCATTTTAAATATATATGTATATATATATATTATATGTATATATAATATATATTATATATATATTAAATTGTTAATATATATATATATTGAATTAATCTAGCAGCATTTTTTCTTCTATTTTTTATTAATAATATAATTTAAAAATTTTACATATGGATTCCTGTTTCTCTCAATTCCTCCCTCCAACCCTTCCTCCTTCCCTCTCTCCATCTTTCCCTCTTTCCCCTGTGACATGCACCCTGTCAACCCTCCCCTGCCATCCCCCAACCTACATTATACTTGTAGGGCTATGCTATCCAGGTTGGATCATATAAATCTGTCAAGTCATTTGAAGTAGGGACTAGGACTTCTCTCCTGTCTCTAGGTTAAGGGGGTATCCATCTACGGGGGATGTGTCTGCAAGGTCCTTTTGTGCACCAGGAATATTTCCTGTTCCTACTGTCTGAGGTCCCCCATACTGCTCAGTCCTTCTAGCTGAGAACCATATTGTTTATTTATTTTATTCAATGTCTCTGCACAAGACTCCTAATGACATATCTCATTAAAACACTGAAGTAAGTCTCTTTGACAGTACTGAACTTGTCCTTCTCCGCTGATAATTATATAAACTTATGGTTGTTAAAATATAGTGATTTTGTTTTGTTGGTGAAATTTATATATTATATATGTTGTGATTGTTATTAAAATCTGAAAATTTTTTATATGTTGACTGAAATTGATGAAGTTAGATTTTGCATTATGGTGATTGCTAGACTAATACCATATATCCAGTAATCTCAGTAAGTTTTTTTCCCTTAATAACACATAGTCTTTGTGATTGTTAGACTAATGCCATAATCACACTAAGTTATTTTTCTTAATATCAAATAGTCTTCTTATTTCTTGTTGAGCCTTCATCACCAGGTAGAAATGTAGGTATAAAGTAAATAAAGAGCTATACACACATATGTTATATATCTATGTGTACACATTTTCTTTGCAATGTGATTTTTATATCCTTACAAATTTTCCGAGATTAGATCATGATACATATATAAATAACATGATGACACCCCCTTTCTTCATGCTCCCCTTTTTTCTCTTCCCTTTGTCTGTGTCTTTTCTCTCTTCTCTCTGTCTCTGTCTCTGTCTCCCTCTCTCTATGTTCCTTGAATCTCATTTGACAGAAATTAGCATAAGGAATTTGAATACTGTTGTCCTTATACCAGTTTAATAGTTGTGTGTCTTTGTGTGTTTCCTCCATGAGTTTATAAAGAGATATCCACAACTACTAATCTAGTCTTTAAGCATTTGTTTATAGTTTTAGGGTGGGAAATTATTTTATTTCTATTCATTGAGGCTATTCTGTACCTTTGAATCTCAGATGTACTATTTCTGTTTTGTTTTTTTGTTGCAGTTTTTGTTTAGAAAGACTATGCCCTTGGCTTTTTGTTTGTTTGTTTGTTTTATCTCAAAACAAGTATCTTCCTGGATTTAATTCATCCTACACATATGCACCCAGTATCTCAGTATCTTATACCACCGAGAAATTCTTGGATCTTTTGTGACCTCCTCTTCATTTCTTGTACTTCATGTTAACAGAGAAAAGGAATTCTTTTTCCTCAAGGAAGTGTCATTGTTTGTTTTCATTCTTCATTCACTTATTGAATGTTTTTATTACTTGGCTTCAACATGTAGACTACAAATATGACATTTTCCTGCTTGCCTCATTTCCCTACTTAATCTTTTGCTTCCCCTGTGCAGTTCTCATTCCCCTGGTAGTGCCACTTAGAAGCTGGATGGTCATGACCTTCATCTGTACAATAGCAAGGCAATCAAATAATTTTTAAGGTGGTGACATATTAATTTTCTATGATTCTTCTAAGCAAAATAAGCCTTTTTTTCTTTTTTAAATTTATTTTACATTTTGCCTGGATTTATGTCTGTGTACCATATGCATCTGTTGCCTGAAGATTCCACAAAAGGGAAAAGAATCCCATGGAGCTATAGTTACAGATGGATATTTTTTTGCATGTAATGTTTATTTTCAAGTAAACAACGACAAAATGTCACTTGGCTGTGGGAAGAAAAAGATGGCAGGAGAGAGTATAAGCAAGCATAAGATGCAAAAGCCAGGCTGTCAATGAGACTTATTTCCTGGGAGGGTCACTAGCCTTAACACCTGCTGGATGGTGCCTGCAGTTATAAATGGGTAAAATATAATAATTTTCTTTATTTATTCTGATGAAAATCAACTTTTCACTCTGGAAACCTCGTTGGGCAATCACCAGGACTGTTTCGATTTAAAGCAATAAACTGTGCCCTGCCCATCCCTCATCAGTACAAGAACCCATGGCAATGAAAAGGTTAAACCCAGGTGTTAGGCCACCTACTTACTTACTTTTGTTTTATTTCATTTTATAAGAATGGTGTCCATGTTTAGATGTGTCACTAATGTGAAAAGTCATGTGACTGCGGCCTCAAATATTTTTCTTAATATAAAGAAACAGCTCTTATGTTCATCAATTGTTGAGTGTATAAGGAAAATATGATATTTTACAAAATAGAACATTATTCAACAATTAAGGAAATTAAAATTAGGTAATTTACAAGTGAATGGATGCACATGAAAACAACCATTCTATGTGAGGTAAGCTAAACCCCAAAGACAATGTAATATGTTTTAGTTTTTGTTTTTTGTTTTCAGGTTTGTTTTTGTTGTTGTTGTTCTCATCTCTGTGTATATTAGCATTAAAGCTTCATATATGTGCATTATATCTTTAATACCCATAGAAGTAAATAAATTGCTAAGGGGTCATGGAAAGAGTCTTTCAAGCAAGGGTATTTAGAATATATTGGGATAAGAAATCAAATTGGAATAAAAATTAGAAAGGATTTAAATTTGGTTAACCAGTTAAGGGTTGGGTAGAAGAGAAAGTATAGAGAGGAATAACTAACAGGTAGGACCTTTCTAAAAAACATATAGAAGTCTTTCAATGACCGCTTCTATTTCATTGGTGGTTATAGGTCTATTTAAGTAGTTTGTATGTTCTTGATTTAATTTGGTAATTGATAGTTATCCAGAAATTTGTCCATTTCCTTTGAATTTTCAAAAACTGAACCTATAGACAGGTCTAGAGACCTACAAGACTGACTCCAACTAACAGTTCAAGCAACCGTGGAAAGGCTACCATAAATGCCCTTCCCTGATAGTTAGATCATCAACTAAATTATCCACCATCATGGAGCCCACATCTAGTAACTGTTGGAAACAGAAGCAAACACCCATAACTTAAAACTGAGTCCAACTAGAGTCCAGATGCAGAGAGATGGGACAAGACCAAGTTGCAGAAACACACAAAGACAGATGACCTGAACAAGGAGGAGCTAATGCCCCCCCCAGACTGAGAGCTGGGAATCCAGCATGGGATTGACTCAGACCCCCTGAATATTTGTCTCAGCTAGAAGGACTGAGCAGTCTGGGGGACCTCAGACAGTAGAAACAGGATCTATTCATGGTGCACAAAAGGACCTTGTGGACACATCCTCCATGGAGGGATAGCCCCTTAACCTAGAGACAGGAGAAAGTCCTAGTCCCTACTTCAAATGACTTGACAGACTTACATGACCAAACCTGATAGCATAGACCTACAAGTGGAATGCAGGTGGGGGGATGGTGGGAGGGTGGCCAGGGTGCATGTCACAGGGGAAAGAGGGTGAGAGGGAGAGAAGAAAGGAGGGAGGGGAAACTGGAATCGACATGTAAAATTTTTAAATTATATTATTAATAAAATAAAAGGAAAACACAAAAAAAGATGGTTAAAGAACAATAAACATTGATCATTTAATATAGATGCCTGACCAACAGGGCTCCCTGATAAATAGAAATGTTTCACCCCAAATAAAAAGAATTGTCTCAAAAAAAATATTTAGAAACCTCCTACTTTATAATCTTCCAAAAATGTTTTGTCACTGATGTCCTATAAGCCACCCTCAAACATTACAGGTTTTTGTTGTTGCTCTTGGTTTCCCTCCAGAACTTGAGAGTAAGATCCTATTTCTTAATACATCATCTACTTGAATCACAGACTCTTAGTAAAATCAAGCTGGAACAGACCTGATAACTTTACACTGGGTAGTGTTCACACTGCTGGAAGGTTCTAGGCAGCAAACTGAAGGTTAAAAGAAATTATTAATCATACCCAGTTATGATTTCTGTGAGCTGCAAGAATGATTGTCTTGAGAACACATATTTACTTTTACAAGAGTTGCTTAAATGTCATGGGATTAACAAACTATTTTCAGAGTGGATATATACCCCACTCCTCAAGTTGAAGCCCATACCTGTCACCAATAACAGACCAAGAACGGTGGTTAGACAAGTCCTGATCTCCATGGAAGATCATCTTTCTTTTAGGCTTCTAAATGAATATAGTATTGAAATAAATCCTGGTGACTTATCATTATGCCTATATATTAATACATCTCTTAATCCTTATCAAAGAAATATTTGTAGGAAATAATGATTTGGACATCATTGAAGAATGGAAAGTAGAAAGAGTATAAAAGTCTGGGTTAATAAATATGTAATAGGAAAGATTATCTTTTAACAAAGCAGCGAATCTGTACATGTGAATTCACAACAGCTGTGATATTAAGTTTCAAATTCCAGCATGCCCAAGACAGATCAAATACCAGCATGAAGAAGGCACAATATGCCATCCAAAGCAATGCGATAAATTATTTTCTTTAAATTGTAGACACTGGTATGACTGTCATTCTCCAGTTGTAAAACATACTCTTGGGCAGTATGAATTGGTCTTTATGGGTTTATCAAAAAATAACACAAAGTTGGATGTGTAGGGAAAAAAGGTTGAATCAAAGAACTTAGAACACTTGTTCTTCCAATATATTGTGGCAAAAACCTACTTTCTACTTAGATCACAGAAATTTTATTTTCCTTATGAAGGGCACCCACTACAGTCCTGAAATATTTATCTATTCATTGTTTTTCTCTGTTCAGATCGCTACATGTTTTGTGAGATTTGAGGAGGGATTAAGATATTTCACGGACTGAACTCTGGGGTACACCCTGAGTTCCTGCAGAGGGCTGGATCATTGACCCCCATCACAGGACCTCTCCTAAAGAGGCCCTACTCAGCTGGAGAGTGCCAGCTAGACCTGCCTATCAGTGCAGAAAGTTCCTGAGTATCAGCCCAGCCTTTGTCCCTGCCACCAGGCCTCAGCTATAGGCTTTGGCTAGAGGACTTGGCTAGAGGTAGACCTGACTATCACTGGGGAAACATCCTGTGGGCTAGCCTCTGCCAAAGAGGCCTCATCTCACCTCTGCTGGAGCCTGAACTTTGACCCCATCGTTGAGCCCCTGTCTATGGAGAGACCTCCTAGAAAGCTTGGACACCCAGAACTACAGACATCGAAACTTTGACCCACCTAAATCCACAGAGAGAGGGAGAAACCCAACCAACACCTACTGGAAGAAGCTATGGGAATATGGCAATACAAGAAAGCACTTAACATCAGAAAGACAAGCATAACACCACCATAATCTAGGGAAGCTTCACCAACTAGACTAGAACACAACAAAGCAAATGAATCAGAAGAGAATAACCTAAAAATTATCATCATAAAAATGATAGAGGCCCTGACAGAAGATCTGAGAAAATCCCTTCACTAAATAGAAGATAAAACAAACAAAAACTTGGAAGAAATGAATAAAATTCTTAAGGAAAGTACAGAAAGCCAAGAAAAAACAAACAGGTTCAAGACTTGAAAACGGAAATAGAGACAACAAAGAAAACACAAATGGAAAGAATGTTGGAAATAGAAAAACTGGGCAAATGATCAGGAACTGCAGACACAAGCATAACCATCAGAATTCAAGAGATGGAAGAGAGAATCTCAGGTGCTGAAGATACACTAGAGGAAGTAGATTCATCGACCAAAGAAAATCGTAAATCCAACAAATCCTTTACACAAAATATCAAGGAAATATGGAACACTGTGAAAAGGCCAAACCTAAGAATAATAGGCATAGAGGAAGGTGAGGGAGCCCAGCTCAAAGGGGCCGAAAACATATTCAACAAAATTATCAAGGAAAACTTTCCCAACCTGAAGAAGGACATGCTCATGAAAGTACAAGAAGCATACCAAACACCAAATAGACTGGACCAAAGAAAAAAGACCCCTAGACATATAATAATCAAAACACCTAACATACAGAATAAAGAAAGAATATTAAGAGCAGCGAAGGAAAAAGGACAGGTAACATATAAAGGCAGACTTATCAAAATTACGCCTGACTTCTCCATGGAAACCCTCAAGGCCAGAAGATCCTGGATAGATGTTCAACAGGAACTACGAGTCCACAGGTGCCAGCCCAGGCTATTATACCAGAAAAACTCTCAATCACTATAGAGAAAGAAAACAAGATATCTAATGACAGAGCCAAATTCTCACAATATGTATCTACAACTACAGCCATACAGAAAGTTATGGAAGGAAAATTGCAACTGAAGGAAGTTAACTACTCTCACAAAGATAGGCAATCGATAGTCCCACTTCACCAGAACCCAAGAGTAAAGGAGCAAACCTCTCAATCATTATAGATGGAGAAAACAAGATATTTAATGACAAAGACAGCTTTTCACAACACTTATCTACATATCCAGCCCTACAGAAAGCTTTGGAAGGAAAACTCCAACCCAAAGAAGTTTATTAAGCTCAAAAAGATTTAGGCAACAAATATTCCCACTTCACCAGAAACCAAGTGTAAAGAAGGACAAATAAATTCACAATACCACTGCCAAAAGCAAATCTAAAACAAACAAACATTAACAATCAATGGTCCTTACTCTCCCTCAACATTGTCTAAACATGCCTATAAAAAGACACAGGCTAACAGAATGGATACAAAGACAGAACTCATCCTTCTGCTGCACACAAGAAACACACTTAAGCTACAAAGATAAACATTACTTCAGGGTAAAGGGCTGGGAAAAGATCTTTCAATCAAATGGACCCAAGATGCAAGCAGGTGTGGCTATCCTATTATCTAACAGATTAGGTTTCAAACCAAAATTAATCAAAAGAGATGAAGATGGTCATTTCATATTCATCGCAGGAGAAATCCAACAGCAAAAAGTCTCGATTCTGAATGTCTTTGCATTTGCCCCAAATGCAAAGGCAATCACATTCACAATTCAAAGCTCATATAAATCCTCACACACTTATAGTGGGAGACGTCAACATACTACTCTCACTGCTAGACAAGACCAACAATCAGAAACTCAACAAAGAAACAAAAGAACTAACAGAAGTTAGGTCTCAACTGGGTTTAACAGACATCTATAAAACATTCCATCCAAACATAAAAGAATATACCTTCTTCTCTGTTCCACATGGAACCTTCTCTGAAATCGACCACATACTAGGTGGCATAACAAACCTCAACAGATACAAAAAAAAAAAAAAAAATTGGAGTACTCAAAATATCAGTAGCCCTAATTTATTCAGACAACAAAGAGGCTGAGAAAGAAACCAGAGAAAGATCAACCTTTACAATAGCCACAAACAACATAAAATATCTCGGTTGAATGCTTACCAAACATGTGAAAGACCTATACAATAAGAACTCTGTGTCTTTAAAGAAAGAAATTAAAGAAGATATCAGAAAATGGAAAGATCTCCCATGCTCTTGGATTGGAAGCATAAATATAGTAAAAATGGCAATCTTGCCAAAATCAATCTATAGAGTCAATGCAATCCCCCATTAAAATCCCAGCACAATTATTCACTGACCTTGAAACGATAATAGTAAACTTTGTAAGAAAAAACAAAAGACCCAGGATAGCCAAAACAACCCTGTACAATAAAAGAACTTCAGGAGGCAACACCATCCCTGACTTTAAGCTCTACTACAGAACTATACTCCTGAAAACAGCCTGGTATTGGCAAAAAATAGACAGGTAGACCAATGGAATGGAATCAAAAATCCTGATATTAATCCACACAACCACGAACACCTGATTTTCCACAAAACAGCTAAAAAAATACAATGGGGGGAGGAAAGCATTTTCAACAAATATAGCTGGCACAATTGGATGATGGTGTGTAGAAGACTGCAGATAGACCCATGTCTATCACCACCCATAAAAACTCAAGTCCAAATGGATCAAAGACCTCAATAAATCCAGCCACACTGAACCTCTTAGAAGAGAAAGTAGGAGGTACCCTTGAACAAATTGATATAGGAGACAGCTTCCTGAACATAACTCCAGTAGCACAGACACTGAGATCAAAAATTTATAAATGGTACTTCCTCAAAATTAGAAGCTTCTGTAAGGCAAAGGACACAGTTGACAAGACCAAATGGCATCCCACAGACTGGGAAAAATTTTTTTATCAATCCTATATCTGACGAAGGGCTGATCTCCAAAACATAAAAAGAACTCAAGAAACTAGTCATCAAAACACTAAATAGTCGTATTAAAAAATGGGGTACAAAATTGAAGAAAGAATTCTCAGTACAGGAAATCAAAGAGGCTGAAAGACACTTAAGAAAATGTTAACATCCTTAGTTAGCAGGGAAATGCAAATCAAAACAACTTTGAGATACCATCTTACTCCTGCCAGAATGGCTAAAATCAGAAACACCAATGACAACTTATCCTGGAGAGGAGGTGGAGAAAGGGGAACACTCCTTCACTACTTGTGGGAGTGTAAACTCATGCAGCCATTTTGGAGATCAGTATAGCGGTTCCTCAGGAAAATGGGAATTAGCTTACCACAGGACCCAGCAATTCCACTCTTTGGTATATACCCAAATGACTCACATCCATGCAACAAAGACATGTGCTCGACTATGTTCATAGCAGCATTATTTGTAATAGCAAGAACCTGGAAGCAACCTAGAAGTCCCTCAACTGAAGAATGAATAAAGAAGATGTGACACATCTATACAATGGAATACTACTCTGCAGAAAAAAATAACAGAATCTTGAAATGCACATGCAAGTCGATGGAACTTGAAGAAACCATCCTGAATGAGGTAACCCAGTCACAAAAAGAGGAACAAGGTATGTACTTGCTCATATATAGATTTTAGACCTAGAGCAAAGGATTACCAGCCTATAATACACACCACCAGACGAACTGGCATACAAGGTGTACTCTAAGAGATTCATATATAGTCCTGCACAAAAGGGGGAAGGGACATGTCCCCCAGGCCACATGGGAATTGGGGGGGCAGTGAATGGATAGAGAACTAGGAGAAAGAGAAGAGGATGAGAAGAAAACTGGTGTGACTAGATAGGTTGAGTCAGGGTGAGAGAGGGGGCGGTATATAAAAAGGAGCCATTACTGATTTGAAGAGAAAACTGAAACTAAAGAAAGGTCTAAAGAACTACAAGACCAACTCCAAGTAATAATTCGAGCAACCATGAAATTGTAACCATAAATGCCCTTCCCTGATAGTGAGATCATCAACTATATTATCCACCATCATGGATTCCTCATCTAGTACCTGTTGGAAACAGCAGCAAATACCTGTGACCAAACACTGAGTCGAACCAGAATCCAGATGCAGAGAGATGGGACAAGACCAGGTTGCAGAAACTCACAAAATACAGTTGAACTGAACAAAGAGGAGCTTGGGCCTCCCAGACTGATGGCTAGAAACCCAGTAAGGGACTGACTCAGACCCCCTGAATATTTGTCTCAGCTAGAAGGACTGAGCAGTCTGGGGGACCTCAGACAGTAGAAACAGGATCTATTTCTGGTGTACAAAAAGACCTTGCAGACATATCCCCCATGGAGGGATACCCCCTTAACCTAGAGACAGGAGAGAAATCCAAGTCCCTACTTCAAATGACTTGACAGACTTACATGACCCAACCTGGATAGCATAGCCCTACAAGTGGAATGGGGGTGGGGGGACGGGAGGGGAGGCCAAGGAGGCCAGGGTGCATGTCACAGGGGACAGAGGGTAAGAGGGAAGGAGGGAATGATGGATGGAGGGAGGGAGGCAGAGTTGGAGGGAAGAAGGGAGAGGAAACTGGGATCAACATGTAAATTTTTTAAATTACATTATTATTAAAAGAAGAAGGAAAATTCTGCTGGATTAATTTCATATATATATATATATATATATATATATTTAAAATGCTTTGACTTCAAAAGTTAAGCCTAGCCTAAGGACAAGTTACTGGGGAAAAGGATTAATTTTGTTTCCACCGAAAACGAAAAGCTCTGTATCCCTTCCAGAATAATGTGGTTTGTTTGAGCAAGATTCCCTGAAGCAACGTCAATGAGACAATGAAGCCTCGCAGACCACTACAGCCAGTATTTCTGCATCTTCTTAGGATTCTCCCATGAGCGCGCCCCCTACAGGCAGGAAGCAGCTTGGAAGGAACGATGCCCAAATTCCCAAATTTTGTTTATAAATGTTTGTTTTTCTTTAAAGAAAGGCAAGTATAATTATGTCCAGCATAAAATAAATAAATAAATGTTTATTTAAAAAACAAAAGATATTTCATAGACTAAAAAATTAAATAGAGTTAATTTTATTTAGCCCAGAAAAAAACATGTATCTTTGTTTCATAGTCAATTAGGTCTTTCTGAACCAAGGTAACAGATTTCTGCAGACTTGCTGAGTCAATAAATAAAATAAAGAACTTAAATAAAAGCATTCTCCTTCTTGTCACAGTTGTTGCATGAAATGTAAAACATGTAACTGACCACAAACCAATGTAATTTGTAATTATAACAACCGGTTTGCTGTAATTTCATTTCATGTTACATTTCATGTATATTAAATTCTGTACTTCTAGAATACCATTGGATTAATGCTAATTCCAGGTTGCTGAGTAGATTTATTCTTTAAGTTACCTGTATCATATAGACTCAAATAAAGTTTGTTCTCATATTACTCACTTCCAATTTACCTTAATAGTGTCACTCTGATAATCACTTGAATCTTTGAAAACAACCACCTTTGAGGCAAGGCAAGTTCGTTTCCATCCCAGATTGGCATCTGTCTGTCAATGAAGGAAACAGAATAGTAATTATTGAAGTGAAAGGTAGTTCTGTGTCTATATATCTCTGTTATCTTGTAATAAACGAAGCTATTGAAGATTCAAACATATTTTTCTGAAATCCCGGGAGAAGGGGATAGACATGTAATACTACTATGTAATCTTTTAAAATGTAGTGAAGCGTTATTGATTTGTTCAAGTTTTGAGACATATGAACACAATTGTATAGCTTAAATTTTTCTGTCTTTCCGAATTCTGATATGGTTCTCATTTGTCTTTCATGTAACATTACTTATATATATTTTGTTGACTCATGCTGTGCTTTATTTTAGCACGTTATATCTGTCATTGTACTCTTTGTGTCTATCTGACTTCGCAAAGAAAAATCAACAAGGCCCTTGAAAATCCTAATGAGGGTCTCACATACAAACAAGAAGAAAGTAACTCATGAAACCCAAATGTAGATAAAATTGTGAAGGCCTCAATCACCTACACCCACCTGTAAGCAACTTAAATAGTAGCAGTACTGGAAAACTGGAAGGCAGTTTGTTTCAAAGGTAAATACCAGCTTACCATATGAGGGGCCTCACTAAAAGGGAAAAATGCTACAACAAAGATAAGGAGAAAACCCTGAGCATAACAAAGAGAATGGTATATTCTGGCACTGGTTAGGACCATCAATTAAGGACTGCCCTTAAATCAAAGCAAAAAGAACTTCTTAATTTGTTATCCCAGAGTAAGCTGCAGAGAAGTATAACTTAATCCCTTTTGAATATGCAATGTGGAAAAAGATCAATTTTTAAGGGAAACCCCATGTTGCAACAGTGGCATCTAAAGGTAAGAAGAATTTCAACTGACCTAAAGTAGAATCCCTAGCAGTATGTACAGCTTAAGGAATCTCTGCACAGTACAAACTAGGAACCACTTTGGGAGAAGGAATCATGCACATCTGTATCTTGGGGTCAATAATCTGCCCTAGTCAATTAGAACAACAAGAAAATTGCTACAAACCCCTTGAAGGAGAATAAAGTGTTGACCAATCAAGAAACAGAATGGCATCCACCATGTTTCTACTACACTCCTCTGTATTCACTTACAGTGTTCATTTTCATTTTTCTTTAAAAAACAGATTGTGAAATAAAAAAGGGTTTTCATAACATTAAAATCCCCTTTAAATAGTCAACAACACTATTGTATCTTTCCCAGAAGATTACATCCTCAATGACTGGCCTAACAATTTCAAATCTTTCATCTAAGACGCACATTCATATAGAAACCTATGATTTAATATCCTGAACACACAACATCCTGTCATTACCTTCACTAGCAAAAACAGAATAGTTACAAGTGAATACCTTTTAATTAATGTCCTCTTCCCAATTCCATAAGAACAAATTACCTAAATAAGAAAAATAAAAATAATCATCATGATGCTAAAGTCAATAAACTCATTAATTTCACAAGGAAAAGACATGTTGACAGATAATTCTGCAAACCAATTTCTGTGACAAAAATTTTATCAACAATTCTGTTTATATTACTGATGGCTGTTACAGCAGGTTGTTCCTTCCCTCTGGCTCCATCCCGCCTGCAGCCAGTCTGGGCCCACAGGCACTCCAGCCCCAAATAACACTCAGAGACTCTGTATTTGATACAATCCTGTTGGCCAATGACTATCATTGCTAATGAGCTAGCTCTGCCTTAATTATTAACCCATTTCTACTTATCTAAATATTTCCACGTGGTTATCTTATCCGGGAGCCGCAGCCTGCATCTTCTTTCTTTCAGGTCTACATCTCGACTCCTCCCTCCTACTTCCTCTTTCCTCCTTGTGTCCTAGCCCCGCCAATCCTGCTATCTCATTTGCCCAACGGTGCTTTATTAATTAATAAGTGTGAGAAACATATATATACAGAATAACATCTCCCATCATCTCCTCTTTTCTGTCTAAAATAAAAAGAAGGGTTTAAACCTTAACATAGTAAAATATATCATACAACAGTTATCAAATAAGAATTACAGTTAACAATATTTAGTCCATTAACATTTTGTAAGACTTAAAGAAAATATCATCTATCCTATCTTTGTGAATTTAAAGTCCTATATGTAATTTATCTTTAATCCTAACTAAGGAAAACTATAACCATAACTATCTGTCTTCAATTCCTTCAAAGACCACAGAAGGATAATGTATAAACTCTAGAAATGACAGAGACAATGCATTGCCTCGTCAGTCACCCGAAGTTCTTATGTAATGTTCCATCTTCAACCCATAGGCTATAGTGTGTCTCCAGACTCCTCAACCAAGCAGGAAACTTTAAACTGTCCACCTGTAATGGCAGTTTTTCAGTCATTTTTCTCTGTGTCTTGTAGGCTGTCTGGCTGTCTGGCAGCCTCTTCCATGAAGCAGGAATCCTGTAGCAATGTCCATCTTGCATCAGCAGTCACCTTTTTGTGGGTCCTGCATGTCCAGTTTCTATAACATAAAGTCAAATATTCCAGAAGAGTAGTACCTTGCTCAAATGGCTAGTCTTGCCATATTAGAAGCAAACTCCATAACACGTTTGTTCAATGTCCATCTTCCTTTTTGACACAGGTGGTGTTACCAGGAGAAGTTGTGCCTTACTGTCAAGAAAAACCCTAAACCATTTTAAATGCCATATTCTGTAGGTCTTTGAAAGGTTTGAAGAATGTTTATTCATCTCACATACATCTCTATATATCTAGAAAACCTAACTAACTCTAAGCTTGACTATCATAGGTAACTCTCTAATCAGTACTAAGTTATACATTACATTTTCCAATGAGCTATATAAACACAATACCTAAACAAGAGGTGAAATATACATATTACAAAATTGGCCTTAAATTGTATCAATAAAAGAAAATCCATTCCAAAGCAAAGTATTTATAACTATACCATAATTCCCTTTTTACCTTTGAAAAGATTGTTTGTGGTTATAGCCATTTATAACCAAGCCCATTTAAATGAAAACAAATATTTATTAACAATATTTGGGAATTTGGGTTTCATTCTTTTCAAACTACTTCCTGCTGGTAGAAGGCGCTGTCATGGGGATCCTAAGAAGACTCAGAAATCTTGGCTGTAGTCTGCAAGGCTTTGTCTCAATTGCTTTGAATGTTGGATCACTTTGGGAGCTGTTTCAGGGGGTCTGGCTTGATCAATCCATATAAGTCTGGAAAGTATCCACAGCTTTTCATTTTCTGTGGAAACAAAAATAGAAATCCTTTTCCCCATTAACTTGATCTTAGGCTTAAATTTTAGAGTCAAAGCATTTTTAAAATACATAAATTGAATTAATCCAGTAGCATTTCTTTTATCCGTAGTTATTTTCTCAACAGTCAAATAATTTAAAGACAACAGAAGCGTGTATATTATCCAAAATTTCTCTGTGCTTTCCATGTTTACGTCACATTTTTGTTACTCGATTTTTTCTACTTCTATTTTTACATATTTTGAGACAGCGTTTCTCTGTGTAACTTTTATCTGTCCTGGAATTCAGTGCATACCAGGTTTAATTTGAAATCACAGAGATCTGCTTGCCTCTGTCTGCTGAGTGCTGGGATTAATGGCATGAGCCAGTACAACCATCCCTTTTACTTTCTTTTTTCTTTTTTAAACCATTATATCCTGTTTCTTTTTATCTCCCAAGCCAGCGTATTTTTTAAAACACAGTGTAAACCTTCATTGTAGCTCTTGTACACACCGATGAATTGTTAGCAGAGATCTTTAAAAGCAAGGCAGTTTTTTGCCACTTATGCTAATTTTGGAAACCTCCCTAAAAGGAGCCCCGCAACTCTCTGTGTACAGCAAAACAAAACCAACTGAGAAAATGCTGCTACCAAGAAGTCTTGATAGTCTCTGTTCCTTTGTTTCTAAAATCTCTTTTTAAGCTTTTATCAAGTTTTAAGTGAAAGTTCTTATAGCCACGTTGGGCGCCAATCTGTAGCATGTATGTTTTCTGCCAACCCACCAGCTATCCTTCTGTGGTTTTTGAAGGAATTGAAGACAGATAGTTATGGTTATAATTTTCCTTAGTTGGGATTAAAGATAAGTTACATATAACACTTTAGACTCACAAAGATAGGATAGATGATATTTTCTTTAAGTATTACAAAATGTTAATGGTCTAAATATTGTTAACTGTAATTCTTATTTGATAACTTTTGTATGATGTATTTTACTATGTTAAGATTTAAACCCTTCTTTTTTATTTTAGACAGAAAAGAGGAGATGATGGGAGATGTTATTCTATATATATATATATGTTTCTCATAATTGTTAATTAATAAAGCACCGTTGGGCCAATGAGATAGCAGGATAGGCGGGGCTAGGAGACAAGGAGGAAAGAGGAAGTAGGAGGGAGGAGTCGAGATGTAGACCTGAAAGAAAGAAGATGCAGGCTGCAGCTCCCGGATAAGATAACCACGTGGAAATACTTAGATAAGTAGAAATGGGTTAATAATTAAGGCAGAGCTAGCCCATTAACAATGATAGTCATTGGCCAACAGGATTGTATCAAATACAGAGTCTCTGAGTGTTATTTGGGGCTGATGCATCTGTGGGCCTAGACTGGCAGCAGGTGGGATGGAGCCGGCGGGAAGGAACAACCTGCTGTAACAGATGGCATTTTGATTTCCCAATTTTGTGTGCCTGAATGAATCCTTAAACTTGGATACTATGAATGGCTATTATTTTTTACACAGAAAAAGGACTTTATTTGTCTAACAACAAAAAGGGCAATGCCCACTATAAATTTATCATATTATTGAATATTTGTACCTAGCATATAAATTTAGTCTCTACAATGCTTCATACACAAGTACACACAAACACACGACACAACCAGGGTGGTATGATTAAAAAAAATGAGATTGTGACTTAATTAATAGAAAAGAGCAAAGACAAAGGGGAATAAAATCAAAGCACATTAAGGGAGGAAAAATTATCTATAATTCTACATTTATAAGATTATAACCAAATTCAAGATGTTTCCCTTATTTTTTAATAAATGTCTCCACGAAATTTGTAACTTTAGTTTATTCAATTATATTACAACTTTTGTCTACTGTTTAAAACATTTCATTTTACATTAAATTATGTTTCTTATGTGTTTGTAAGCATTTATCCAAGTGCCAACAGAGCCAAGAAGAAAGCCTTGAGTCTGGAGTCTGCTGGAGCCAAACTTTGAGGTGGTTGTGACCAGCTTCTAGCATGTAGACTAGGTACAAGACTTGAGTCTTCTGCAATATTAGTATGTGCAGTGTCATTTCTCCAACCCTCTATTTATCTATTTATTGTAGAAAAAGGATTCACTTCATTGTTTCATGTGTGGCTGTTCAATTTTCTCACCATTTTCAGATCTGTCTCTCTGAAGAACCCATAAAGTGTTTGTGATGGTTAATTGTGATGATAACTGTCAACTTTGTGATGGTAATTGTCAACTTGACAGAATCTAGAATCACCTGGGAGATGAGCATATAGTCAGTCTTGTGGTGGATTCTTTTTATTGCATTAATTTATAGGAGTCATTACTATGGTCATGGCTCTTTCCTCAGCAGATTCTGGCCTATATGAAATGCAGAAAGCAAGTTAAGCACCAGGACACATTCCTTACTCTCTTCTTTCTGGCTGTGGACATAATGTGACAGTCTGTTTCTATCTCATGCTGCCATGCTTTCTTATCTTAAACTGTGAGCTAAAAGAAACCATTTCTCCTTTAAATTATTTTTGTTAGAGTACTTAATTATAGCAACAGCAGCAACAGCAAACAATGAAATTAAGGTAGTCTTTTACATAGGAACACTGACTTCTATGAAAACTTTATTTCATTCTCTCTCAGAAATTGCTAGCATACTCAGACTGTTTTCTTAAAGTAAACCATGCTGCCATGAATGGACAATTGGGGCTTAAAAGACAGAAAGGAAGAGAACAATTTTGACCACAGGGTCTTTTTTATGCCATTAGGTTAATAACTGTTGGCATTGTAAAATGAACCTACATTTTGACAGTTAATCTAAAGCTCTGTGTCATAGCTGAAGAAAAACAACTTTCTTCCTGCTCAGAAGACAATGGATGGATCTTAAATTTCCCAGAAACTCACATGTTGAAACTTTTATCTCAAACATTTGACATTAGTGGTAGAATTTTCAGAAGTCAGGGCCTAGATGAAAGAAGTTAGGTCATTGCTTTTAGTTGTTTTAAGACTTGTACCTTCCTCTTTGCCTCTTTAATTGCTTGCAGACATCACCTGCCTTTTGTATCTCCAGACAGAAAGCAAATGTCAATGAACTACAATCTTTAAACTGTAAGTTAATCTAAAACATTATTCATTATATATTTAATTTCTTATATTTTGTATAGCAGCAGATTACCATTGAAAATGGATAACAAGAATTGGGATTTCTCTTTTGAATGTACTAACAGTGTAAATGGAAGTTTTGTTCATTACTTTGGAAAAATGAGTTTGGAAAACTTGAAGAAGCAGACTGGTGAAAGTGTACGCGCCCGCCCTCACCAGCAAGGAAGACGCGACTCTGGGTAGATCTTCTTCATGTAGTTTTAATCAGGATCCTTTAAACATGTTGCTTCTGGCCTGCAGGGAAAGAGAGAGAGAGAGAGAGAGAGAGAGAGAGAGAGAGAGAGAGAGAGAGAGAGAGAGAGAGAGAGAGAGAGAGAGAGAGAGAGAGAGAGAGAGAGAGAGAGAGAGAGAGAGAGAGAGAGGACCCCTGCACAGGCTTAAATACCCTTGAGCTAACCAACCCCAGTGAGCCACGTGGACCCTGCACATAGGCTACTCTAATGCGGAAGCAGACAGGCTGAACAGACTTAACCAGTTAAGGGCTTGTTTACCCAGAGAGTCTTCACCAGCAGGAAGGTGTATGGTAGAAGCCAGCACCACTTTAAGGCGTGGCACTACTCGGCTCTCTACATGAAAGCATAGAATTATGTATTTGCTACTTGATGTGCTAATCTGGTGAGGGTCTCAAAGACCAGATTGATGGTAGAAACACGCAAGGGTGTGATTATGATTTTGATGCTTCTTGCATAATCAAGGTGTCCATTGAGAATGGGAATAAAAGTCATGAAAAGAAACTTTTTGTGTCAAGTTCATATACAGAGATTATGTGGCAGGCTGAGACTAAAGATGACAAACTGATTTGCCTAGCAGAGAAAATTCCAAGACAGCATACTTTTTAATTCAAGAACAAGAATACTGCTAACTAAATGCACTTCCAAAATATACTTATACTCTTTAAGAAGCTAATTATTTTCCTCACATTATCAATAGGAAAAATGCCTCCAAGACAACTCAGAATTATTTAAGATTCAATGTGTGGCAGGCTCAAGGCTGTAACATGTCAATTTCCTAAAAAAAAGATACGTGTTTGAGAAGAGAACCCCAGGGCACAATGTTCCCACAGACTGTCCAGAGAATTAGGTCCTAGGGAATTACTTTCCTTTCTTCCTTCAAGGCACTCAGAGTTACTACAGGCGTCCCTGAAGTGGTTCCAAATACATCATGCAGCAACTATAGACTATGGGGTCATGCACTTGATGCTACATTTGTTGGCATATAAAATGAAAAATTCATGGGTTACTCAATGATTCTCCTGAGAATTCAAAATAAAGTCTCAGAGGCCAAGCAATGCATGGTAATGCCATAGACTTTGGGAACAGTCTCTGATGACTAAACCCTGGAGCTGTGAGAGATGAGAGAAACTGCTGCAATGGAGACCCTGAAAGGTTAAATATACCAAGCATGTGGAATTTTTTCATGAATAAGAAGGAGACAGCAAATGCATACAGCCCATCAGAGTAGCTACCAGGGATGCAGCCATGAAGGCCATAAGGTAAACCTATTCATTGCCTTTGAAATTAATATTATGCCACTAAGGACTGTAAAACATGACACAGACCTGTGGGATTTGGTGTTCTCCCTGATTGTTTTCAGTTTTACACTGTTGTGCTTCCTCTGTTTCTCTGATTCCTCCTTTTAGAGGTAGGAATGCTAACACCGCATCACAGTGGCTTAGAATTTGTTTCATTCTCTTGGTGATCTTTACAAGAAATGACAGCTAAAATTGCTTTGAAACTCAGAGGAGATTTTGGACAAAGTCTTTTGAACAAAGCTGATATTCTTCTGACTTTGGTGACTTTTACTATGGATTGAATATGCTTTGCATTATGAGATGTACAGGTGCCTTTTGAGACTTGAAAACAATGAAATTGCATAGATCTAGAATATCCTCTAAAGGCCTATGAGTTGAAAGATTAGTTCCCTGTTCTGTTGGTAGTATATGGAACAGAATTCCATGCGTGAGTATGTTAAATCATTAGAGACATGCCCTGAATATTGAGAACCTTAACCCTTACTCACCCTTTCTATTTATTTTATGCCTGCCATGGGGTAAACAATTTAATATGCCAAATATTATCCATGTTGAATAAAATGATGAGTTACCAGGTTTGTAAGCCATTGGAATGGACACTTCTTCATAATAAACTTTGGACTTTACCTCATTTCCCTCATAACAGATATGTATTGACCATGAAAGCTTTAATTAAAAAAAATGTTTACCAATAGTGTGTGTCCTATTTAACGTTCTTTTCTTAGAGACACCATTACCCTAAGCAAATTGGGCAGGAAAGACTTTATGTCAGCTTACTGTTGTAGTTCTTCATGAAGCTTGGTCAGGGCAAGAACCTGAAATCTGGAACTGAAACCAAAGCCATGGAATAGCACTGTTTGTTAACTTTCTCTTCAGAGCTTGAACAATTTTCTTTCTTATACGACTCTGGACCACCGTTCTAAGGATGGCAGCACCACAGTGGGCAGGTCCCTCCCAAATCAAGCATTAATCAAGAAAAGGTCCCACAGATATGTGTACAAGTCAATTTTAATGGAGACATTTTTCTCAATAAAGACACCTCAGATATCTCTAGCTTGTGTTGCGCTAAAAAAACTAACCAGGACAGTTGATCCCTTTTCAATCTGACATAGCAATACATTCTTATTTAACTATATATTTTTTCTTTTTCTGTTCATCCACAAGATCTCATATTTACATTAGAATGATAATATGAAACATTTAAAAATTTAAAACTCCCAAAACCTTTAAAGTTCAGTCTCATTAAAATAACAAATATCTCTCTAATTTTTCATAATCTATTAACTGTGGTATCCTTTATTATAGAAAACAAGTTACATGTTTCTTATTCCTATAGGAAATCATCAGGATTCAATAATATTAAAATCAAATTAAAACCAAATTTCAATAGTGTAAAAAGTGCAGTGATTTAAGACAGAGACCCATTAATGATCCTCAGGTCTCCAAATGGATGTCTGAGACCCATTTCTGTAGCTTTGCCATCCACAGCATGTGCAGTTTGTCTCCTAAACTCAAATTGGCCCCACCCTGTGGCTGATGATATCCTTGGTGGTCATACCAGGGTACTGGCATCTTCAAGATGCTGGAGTCTGCAATGAAACTGGGCTACAACTTCACCAATAGCCTGTTCTGAGCTCTCTTCAGGGGCTCTGATCTTGCCACACAGAGCCAAGCTTCAATTTCTCTCAATGACTACTTCAATTCTGGGGCATCTAACTATTGAGGGTTGACCTTTATAAATGACTTCTCTCAGTCTCTCTTTGGGAACTCCATTCAAACTCCACAGAGTGATTTTTTGGCTGTTTTTAAGACCCTTTTATACCTTTGAAACCAGTACTAACTCACAGATTCTCAAAGTTTAACACTCCATATGAGATACAGCCTTTTCCCCATTTGAACTAAACTTCTGTCTGTTTATCTTGAGTAAATGCTCCCAGATTTACAATCTCACTGGTTTTCATCTCTTTTTACTCTTTTACTAGTCTCTCTGGTATGTTTTTTAGCTCCACTTAACCCAACATCAACTGTTACACTAAGCAAAGTTTTCACTACAGTACTGTTGGTCTCTTTATAATCATATCAGATTCTTTAACTCCAGCTGACCAGGACTAAAGATCCTTCAGTCAAATATCACTTAAGGAATGACTATAGAGTTTTTACTTTCCTCTAAAACATCCCAACTCAGGACTCTGTAGTGTGCATTGCTTTCAGCATTAGCTTCCAAGTCCCCATAATAGATCATCGTCAAGCTCAGAGATCTCAACAACTTTTCCAATCCAGTGTTCCCTAGATCTGGGTAGTAAATTCCATCTTAGGGTTTCTGTTGCTAAACAAAACATATTTGGGAAAGTAAACAATTTATTACAAAGTATAAGTCTGAGATCATACTTCATCACTGAGGAAAGTCAGAGCAGGAAACTGGAGGCAAAAACTATGGAACAGAATCCATGGAGGAAAATTGCTTATGGTCTTGTTAATTCTTGGCTTCATGAGGCTGCTTTCCTTCCAAGCACTACTTGCTTAGAGGTAGCACAACTCATGGTGAGATGAGCACTCACATATCAAAGATTGATCAAGAAAATGCCCCCACAGGCTTGCTCATAAGCCAATGTCATAGAGGCATTTTCTAAATTGAGATGCCCTCTTTCCAAATTACTTGTGTCATGGTGACAAAATTGTAACCATGATAGTGAGTTGGAGGTTTGAGGAAAGTCTGGGCCTCATAGTAAAATTGATTACAAGAAGGAGGAGGAGAAAGAGGAGGAGGAGGAAAGAAGGAAGGAAGGAAAGAAAGAAAGAATGAGAAATACAGAAAGAAAGAAAGGACTTTGGCACAGAAAAAAAGCTACTCCCCACCTCAATGAGTGAAGTCTCATCTTACTGAATTGTAATGAAGGTAGAGTGAGGGTTGCCAATGATACTGAGAATAAGTGACAACTGAGTGCTCAGTCTTAAACAAGAAATTTATGACACTCCCTCTAAGGCTCAGGGAATAATTCTAGAGAAAGTAAAGAATTGTATAAGATGTGGAAGACAGGATGAAGTGCTGTGAAATACTGTCATGTAGATGAGATACAAGTGCAAACATTAACCACAACTGTGATTACCAGTACTAGGCCAGCACAATACTTGCCCTGTAAATAACCACTGAGCTCTTGGGGTTCTATCCTTTACCTTTTACTTTACCTTTTAACTACTGTTATTGATCGAGTCTGGAGGATTACTGTCTTTATCTATATTTCTACTGCTGAGTCCAGGAGGCTATACAGATTCCATACTCAACAATACTCATAGAGATAGTCCCCAATAATCTCAGTGGAACATGAAATATAAAGAATAAATATGAATGTGATAGTATTTTGGGGAGAATAAGAGGTAGACAATAGTGTTAGGAAAATGGGATGGGGTAGAGGGTGTGGAGTGGTCATCATGCATTGTGTAATCACACTAAATTTAAGGAAAATTATTAATTAATAAAAATGAGTAAACAAATCCTAAAATAATGGTAGTCAAGGAATGATAAAGACCACTGAAAAAACCAAATAAGATGTAACAAGCTGGAAAAGCACAAAAGATTAACACAGCAATGAACAAGTACTTCATAAAGATACTGAAAATCACTACCTATACTAACAAGTGGAAATGGAAAGCTCAAATAAATTTACAACACAAAAATACAATGGTTCATTAGCAATATTAAACAAAATGGTGGGAAAACACATTTAACAATATAAAAAAACCTATAAATATACAAACAAAATAAATAAGCTAATAACAATTCACAAAATTTAACTAAAAAGAAAAAGATCCCTGTAAAAGTGATCTGAGACACAGACCCGCTGAACAAAGGTCCCAGTTAGAAGACCTGGGCAATGGAACCAGGATGTATCCCTGGTGCACAAAAGGAGTTTGGGGATCACATTCCCCATGGAGGAATATTCCCTTAACCTAGAGGCAAGAGGGAGGGCCTAGTCATTACTCCAAATGACTTGACAGATTTAGATGTCCCCTCCTGAAAAGCATCACCCCACATGTGGAATGGGGGGGGATGAGAGGGGAGGGTGGTCGGGGGCATGGAAGGGTAGGAGATAGGAAGGGAGGAAGGGAGAGGGAACTGGAATCAATATATAGAATAAGGAGGGAAAAAAAGGTCTGAGACCAGATGGCTTCTCTGCTTAAAACCACTAGACATGTACAGGCTTTAAAGTATCAAGGACTGTTCTTACCATTGATAGAAATAACAACAATTGAGAATTTAAGGCCTTCTAGGTATACAGTTAAAAGTAGTAAGCATAATAAAAGTGCATGAAGAGTTTTCTGTATTTTACTGACATCAGTAAGATATGTAAAGAATTTCAGTTGGGTATGAAAATAAAGTATTTTCATCTATAATGGCAGAAGGAAGGCAAAGAAAATGAAACAAAAAGCATTTGTATATGGAGCTGATATGATGAAATAACTAGCTTTTGCTTTCATGTGGACTTTCTAGAGCTATTAAATACTGAAATGGTATACAAATTTAAATTTATAGGATTTGGCTCATGTTATTTTGTTGAAAATGTAAGTCATCATATTCTCTATATACTTAAAATGTGTTAATCGTAAGGAATTAAAACTTTACTACCTTATATTGTGTGTAGTAAGTTTCCTTCCCATTTTTCCAGTCTTGAGGAATATTAAAATTGTGTGTGTGTGTCGGGGGGTTAATATGATAAGCTTACAGGCTCTCTAAACTTTTCCTATTGGCCCCCATCTAAAGAAGATATCAGGTTACCAATTTAAATTATGACATTGCAGCGGTTTCTATTTGTTGCTAGGTTTCACACATGTGGTAACAGTGTAATGCAGTCAATAGAATTTTCATATGGTAGATGTGTAAAATGCAAAGGGTAGAAGATCAGAGAGCCAACAGTTTGTCATGAAGCCCATCTTGTAGAAGGATTCTTACTAATAAGAATGAGAGGAAGGGTGAGTTGAAAGGGAAACTTGATAAACGTAATAAGTGTGTCTTAATAAAGATATCATAATTTTTCATTATGTAAGGAATGACTTTGTTATTAGTTGTAAACAATTGATCTGCCCTTTTGAGACAGAAGTGTTCTGTATCAGGGGTTAAGTATGTTCACATTTAAGGGATTTGTTAATTTCCTCCATTTTTAAATTTGTATTTTCTATGATTTTCTTAAGAGATTTATTCTTTTCTCCTTTAAGGGTCTCTATCATCTTCATAAAGTTGGCTTTTAGGTCTTTTTCATGTGCCCTTTTTTTGTCAAAATATACAGGACTTTCTGTAGTTGAATAGATAGGCTCTGATTGTGTCATATTGTCCTGACTGTTGTTGGCTGTGCTGTTTATTCTGGTGTTTAGGCATCTGGGATCGGGGTGATTATAGTTCTATATAGGTACCTATTTCTGAGTTTTTCTTTGTTGGATGTATTTTCTCTCAATTTCTGTTTTCTCTTTCATCTCATTTCCTATATTGCCTGTGGTTAAGCAGTGGTACTCTGTCCAAGTTGAATGATAGACTTCTGTCCTTTTGTTAAGCAGGGTGTCTGCACCTGAGTTTAGAGCTGCACCATGGCAAGGAGGAGGTGAACTAGGATTGGTGCTGTGTGAGGGTCACTGAGAAAGTGGAAGAGGTCCACAGGCATGTGGCTTAATGGAGTTCTTCCAGAAGACATAGACTCTTGTCCAGCAAGGATTCTCTGTTTGAATTGGTGCCTGAGACAAGATTCTAAGGAAGGGAAGGGGCCTGGGAGTGAGGTATACTGAGAGAGTGGTAGAGGTCCATGAGTGAACAGACTATCTAGAGTCCAAAAAGTGTGTCTCTTTCAGTGTTGGGGTATGGGATACAGTGATGAGGAAGGAGGGAGGATTGGGTATAGTATGTATTAGAGGAGTTACCAAGATAACTGAGGAGGTCTTAGAGCATCTGTCCTATCTTTTGTTCTGGTGACC
Organism: Cricetiscus sungorus; assembly: GCA_030556225.1. Lineage (NCBI taxonomy): Eukaryota > Metazoa > Chordata > Mammalia > Rodentia > Cricetidae > Cricetiscus > Cricetiscus sungorus. Next base: position 51,943,280 of record JANBXA010000726.1, on the reverse strand, counting down.
AAAGTAGACTTTGTTTTAGTGGGGAGTCTGTGAAAAAGTTCACCTAGCTGTTCTTCTGGCACTTGTGGCCTGTGCTTGACCAGGGGATAGGCTCTTGAATTAGGGGCTTTGATGCAGCTATTCAAACCTTTAGAAGTACAGTTTCTAAAATTTTTGCTCAGGGTTCAAAACAAAGGTACTATAAATAAGCAAAGGAAGTAAAATCTGAAGAAAAAAGAAATTGACTCATATACAATTTCTCCTCTGCATATTCTTTATTCTTCTTCTGTTCTCTTTCTCTCTTGCTGTTCTGTTTTTCTGTTTATGTCTCTCTATCTCTTTGTTTCTTTATCTCTCCCCAGTTCTTAACATACATATGCATAGTAATTTGATTTACAATGCAATATGAGGCTTGAGTTTCTCAGGGTCAGCAAGGCTGATAAGATTTACACAGAGAGCAATAAACTAAAACTGCTAAAAGTAACTTTTAGCATCAATTGCTTAAGGCTGTAGGTCAAAGAGGGGGGGTCTAAGTTTAATTTGCACAAGAAACAAAACCTTGTGCCTTCTAGTGCTCTAACCTCAGTGGCAACACAGGCCTTCAGGAAAGTTTACATTTCCCTCATGGTGAGCAAATGGTCTTTATCTTCTCAGGGGAAACAAAAGAGAGCAGTAAATCTCTGAGCTAAAATCTTGAGTTAATAAAACAAGTTTGAGAATCTTTTATTGCAGGGTTAGTTTAGGATATCACTTCTCTACCTGCCAGTAAGGTAAAGCCAGGGCATGCTTATTTGTTTTCTATCCATTTAGGCATAAATGGAATAAACAACTGTGAATAAACAACTTTGGGCATATAGTAATTCTATTTCCTTGGATATCTGGGGATGTCTTAGATGGGATGCTATTGTCTGGGCCCTAAATGCTAAACAAATGCCTCTCAATAAAGGTAATTTTAGGAAGGCAGATCTTTGCAATTAAAAAGGAGAGGACAACAAGAACCTGATAGTGGGAAATAGGACTAACAGATAGCTAAGGAGTATAATAAGTAAACTAGGAACTGTTAATGGAGAACAGGTTTTATGCATAGCTAGGGAGTGCACTCAGTAAAACTCCTAATGCAAGGGAGAAATTTGTTCCCAGTAAATGATCAAATAGTGCTAAACTGTGGGAAGTAAATCCCAAATTTGGTACAAAAAGGAGTAAGCTACAGAAGGAATCTACAGCAAGAAACAGCCAATTCATTCACAAGATTACAACTCTGATTACTGACTTTTTACTGGTTTCATCCATCAGGAGAATCCTTGATTCTTCTGAGTTATATCATGATAGATGGCTGTATAATTACTGTGTGATCTTGTGGCTTTTAGCACACAGCAACAGGGGGTGGGCCTTGGAACAATAGTGGAGGACTGTGTTTTACTGATGGAGGGAGCCGGGAAGCTGTTCTGGGCAGGGGATCTATTCTGGCATGATTGGCCTGAATTTAAGGAGGGGTTATGTTAGAAACCTGCAGTCTCACCCACCCCCCTCTTTCTTCTCCCCTCTCTCAATAAACTAAACGTGGGCGCTCAATCTCGTGTTTGTGTTTCTTAGGCCATAGCAGCTGCATCACAGTAGCTGTATCAAAAGAACAACAGGTTCTACATGTAAAATGTTTTAAATATGCTCTATGATTCTCTGGATTTCCTCAATATCTATTGTAATGTCTCTGTTTTCATTTCCAATCTTATCAATTTAGGTCTTCACTAACTTTGCCTTGGTTAATTTACTAAGTATTTGTTAATAACTTCAAATGATCAAATATTTGATACATTGAATGTATGTTGTCTTTCATTTCTATTTTGTCAATTTTGGCTCTGATTTTGATTATCTCTTGCAGTCTATTTGGTGGTATTATATGTTCTTATTTTTCCAAGGACTTAAATAATTTCAGTAATATATTTGTGATCTCTTAATCAGATGCTTTTATTTTGGCGTTAGCTGCTATCAACTTCCTTTTTTGATTGCCTCCATTGCATCCCATAGATTTTGTTATGTTGTAATTATGCTTTGATTTTTGTTTAATTCTATGAATGTTAAAACTTCTTTTATTTCTTCCTTGACCCAATTATCATTTGATTATTTACTTTTTTCCCCAATATGTATTTATCCTGGAAATCTGGGGTTCTTTAGGAGAACAGGATGAAGACAACAAGAAAACTTCGTAATATTTTAGAAAGATCCTTTGTCAGGGAATCTTGCCTTCAATTTACTCAAGAGGTTCTACTTTTCTGCATATGCCCAAGTGAGGGAATTGGTTGATAATCCTTGATTTTCTGTTAGGATGAATCAAAATTGGCTTGCATTCATTTGCCCTGTAATAGTTCTGGTCATAAATATCAAGCAAAGCAAATTTCCTATTCTTCTCATTTATCTCATTTCTAGGAACATAATAATAAATTAGGCTTTGTCATCATCTACATGAATCAGACTACTAGAATCCTGGAATTGTTTCTTGTCCTATGTTATATTAAAATGTGTAAGCTTCCCTTGTATTTGGCAAACAAGTGCTGTCAGTTGGCTTCTGCTACTCTAGGACACAATTAGGCCTATGGCATTTGTTACTATGTCAGAGCTGTGGCTCTCACTGTAAGGTCTGGAATACAGACAAGAGTGATGACAGAACTCTCAAATATACTTCTGCCCTTCTTATGAATTGATTTCTTATAGTATTAATGAAGGATATGTCCATCTTCTAAGTTCCTCACTTTGAATGAATCTGTTTAACATGGTGACCTAACTCTAGTATTTTAACTTCTCTGAGCCATAAATACCTTAATCAACACAAAATCATCTCCATATCATCCATAGGAGGCAAAATTTTGACCCATGGCTCATCCTACAAGTATAATAATCTGATGGAACTTACTATTTATTTTTTCTTATTTTACATATCGATCCTAGTTGCCTCTCTCTCCCTCCTCCATCCCATGTCCTCCAACCCCCCTCCAATCTCATTACCCCCACAGGTAGCACGATGCCTTCCAGAAAGAATCAACAAAATCTGTCACGTCACATCATTTGGAGTAGGGACTTCCCTGATAATGAGATTGATGACTAACTTATCTTCCATCATAGAGCCCTCATCTAGTAGCTAATGGAAACAGAAGCTGTTAAATATGGCAAGGGTGGTAGTGCTGGAAACATTGTTCCACAATGTTGCCCTGCAGCGTGATATGTTACATTTCCCCACACAGGAAAACTTTAGTATATTGGCTTTGGTACAGAAAAATATTTTAGAAATAAACAATATGAGGAAGAGTGGGTGGCTAGTATAACATTATAGTGAAGATTTACATATAAGGGATAAGAAAATTAAGAGCTAGGAAAAATCTGATACTCATTTGGGTATGAGCATCTTCAAACAGAGGCACTTTTAGTGTGTTCAATACATACATACAATTTGGATAGCTTTCCAGTTACATGTCTAAAGGTTGCTAAGAAGCCTTGATAAAACATTGCTCAAAGAGTCTGGTCTACAACAAAATTAAAAGATCTGTTTTTCTTTGTAGACAATGTTTGAGGGTGCAGTGTATATTAGTGGGGGAGAGAAAAGTGTCAAAAATATAGGTAGTGTCATTTGGGACTAATACAGGCATAGATAACTTTAGAACTCTAAGAGGAGTGTTAAAATTTGAGGTTACATTTTACTTTGCCTCTAAGTAAGCACAAATAGCTTTAGAAAAAGCACATTATTTCTGGAGGCATTTTTCCCTAGGAGTTGCATTTGAAGTCTCCTGACTCTGTGACTCTATCAGCAGGAAAGAAAAACAAAATTCTAGGATGAAGACTTCTGTTTCTTCTTCACCTGTCCCCTTAATTTTCTGTGTTTTTTCTTTCATTCAATGACTCTTTTAAAAAATAAAACATTTAGTTTTATCTGATTTTATCTTGCTTTTGCAGCTATCACACACTCTAAAATTCTATTTCCACATGTTTTCTCAGGACCTCTGCATGCATGAATGGAAAAAAAGTGAATTTCCTAAGTAGTATAGCACATCACCTCATGGTATGCACTGTGATCCTCGTCTCTAGAGATCTGCTGAGACATGACATGCATCTGGTTATAGTCTACATGAAAAGTTGGATATTGAAAGTATTCCTTGAGTGGTAATGGCATAGATAAGCAACACTTAGCATCTCCTTCGGGGAGAGTCACCTGTCACTTACACAGATTATGTAAGGTTAATTCCCTTTGACAAGGTCTAAAAGTACAAGTACTGAATAGATAGGTACAGTCATATGACTATCACTGAATCTACTTCAGACAAAATTAATACCCTAAAATGTGAAAGCTTAATGCCTACAGCTATATACACTTATTTATATTCACTGTAGACATATTTATAGACATATTTAGAGGGTGGGGCATATAATAGCATTGTCAACTGCAAACAATCTAGATTCATGTTAGTGTTTCAATGGCAGATTTTCTTCATTAGATTATCTTGTGTAAATGTGTGTGGTAGATTAATTAATTGATGTGGTAAGACTGAACTTTTGTGAGTGGCACCATTCCATAAGCAGAGGCACCTGTAAAAGTGGTAAAATTGAGGTGAGTAATCATAAGCAGTGAATTGAACATACATGCATTCCTATCTCTCTTCTCTTTACTGTGTATATAATGTAATTAACTTTAGCAGTTCATGTAATGAGTTCTCTATAATGAACTTGACTGTGTAAATAAAACCCCTTCTCCTCCAAGTTGTTTTTTGTCAGGGAATTTTATCACAGTCCCAGTAATTAAATTCAAATAAGACTTAAACTTGCTATATTATTCAGCAAATCAAAGGTGAGAGTAGAGATTTGCATTATTGGATTTGGGTAAGAATGCTAAATATTTGATTTGTTAATCTAAACATGGAGTTGAAATTTTTCATCTTTGAGTTCAGTCTTTTCCTTTGCTACTCAATCCAGGGACAGTAGTACTAATAATCCAATATTTTTAAATGCCTTTCTTTTCAAGATACATCTGAGACTTATATCGATATTCACTAAATTCATTTCTCCTCATAGGAGTTAAATCAAGAGTATCAAATACATTGACTGTTATTGTTCTATAAATGTTCTATATTATGGATTGTTAGTGTGTCTCATACTATCAGGAAGCATTTTAAAAGGAAGTTCTGTACCTTGATTTTAGTAGAAGGAAACCACCAAGCCCACTAAATTATCTCATGATATGGTCTGGATATCCAACTGCCTGCACAATTGAGAGGCTGTGAAGCTGCTCAACCTACAAGGTTGGATGCTGCAGCACTACCAGTTTGTTGTTGAAGGCCTTAAAGATTCTTGGACAGTCATTAGTTTTCAGTTAATGTTGGAAGGCCAAAAGATTGGATTATGACCATAGTGGAGGATAATAGCAAGTGCAGTAATAGTATGATATAAGAAATCATCAGAGCAAAGAAAATGCAAACAAGCAAATAGCACTATTTTTCCTTGGCCTGCTTTATGGCTCAGCTTGAAAAACAAAGTTTCTGCACGCTTAGGGTCAGGATCCTCAGTTATAATTTAATGCTTCCTAGAAATTCCCTCAAAGACTTGCCTAAATGTGGTGCTCTTAGATGATTCCAGATTCAGTAAAATTGAAAATAAAGATAGTCCTTACTTTCTGTCTATATTTACATCAAGTACATGATATTTTGATAGACCGTCTTTAAAGTATATCTTGAAGCCTAGTGATGAAGTGAATGCCTATTGTGTTGTTTCTTTTGCTCATAATTACTTTTTCTACTTAGGATTTTCTTGATTACTTAATATTCAAATACAATAATCTGTAAAGGATATAATGATATTTTATTGGGAAATTCATTTAATACATAAATTGTTTGAGGTAGCCAGGACCCTTTAATAAAACTATGTTTTACAAACTGTGAAACTGGAATATCATTCTGTTTTATTTGTGGGGTTTTTTTGTGTCTTTTATAATTGTTATCTAATTTTACCATGGAGAGATACTTCAACTCTGGTTATTTCACTGTGTGTGTGTGTGTGTGTGTGTGTGTGTGTGTGTGTGTGTGTGTGTGTTTGTGTGTATGTGTTACTGGCAGGTTTTTCCAGCTGGCCCGCCAGCCCGCCAGCCCACCAGCCTGCCTGCCCGCCTGCGGCAGGTCTGGGCCCATAGCTGCACCAGCCCCAAATAACACTCAGAGACTCTGTATTTGATACAATCCTGTTGGCCAATGACTATCATTGTTAATGGGCTAGCTCTGTCTTAATTATTAACCCATTTCTACTTATCTAAGTATTTTCACGTGGTCATGTATCGGGGAGCAGCGGCTGGCGTCTTCCTTCCTCCCTGGACTACATCTTGACTCCTTATTACTTCCTCTTTCCTCCTTCTGGTCTCCTAGCCCCACCTATCTTTTTTCTTATTTGCCACAGTGCTTTATTAATTAACCAGTATGAGAAACATATTTACAGAATAACATCTCCCATCGTGTGTGTGTGTCTATTAAATGATGAAAGGATTTGGCATCATGTAGCCCACATTGTCTTCAAGCTCACTGTCTAATCATGCATGCCTGGACTTAAACTCCTGATTCTCCTGGCTCTACCTTCTGATTACTGGGATTACAGATTTATATTAAAACATTTTTTATTGTAAATATATTTGCAACTATAATATGTGGGATATTTGTCCTCGATTGTAGGTTTTTATCACTATGTACCAACACTATAGATTTCTGTACATTGATTTTTATACTTAATAATTTTATTGAGATCATATATTTTAAGTAACCTTTATAACTTTCATAATATTAATGAAATCTATCTAGAAGCAATGAAGGTCTGCTTACATTTCAAGTTTCATATATGCTCTCCAAAACAAAATAGGCCTTCTTAATAAAAATATAAATCAGAATTTATATAATTTTTATATTTTCATTATTGTTTTAGAAATAACCATCTGAAAAATATGTATAATATTGTATCTCTTTAGCAAAATAATTATCAACTCAATTAATATTTTAATCATTTTGCATATTATACAGGTTTGTGTGTGTGTGTGCGTGTGTGTGTGTCTGTCTGTGTGTGTGTGTGTGTGTGTGTGTAATGAGTATGTTTTCCCAGCTGGCCACCTGGTCCCACTGCTGAGCCAGCCCCAAATAACACGCTGAGACTCTGTATTTGATATAATGCTCTTGGCCAGTTACTTGTTTCTTTGTCGGCTAGCTCTGTCTTAATGATTAACCCATTTCTACTATTCTAAGTATTTCCACGTGGCTCATCTTACCGGAGAGCTGAGGCTTAGTGTGCTGCTCTCTTTAGGCTCTCCATGCTGACTCCTTTCTACTTCCTCTTTCCTTCTAGTCTCTTAGCCCCACCTATCTTGCTTTCTATTGGCCAACAGTACATTATTCATTAACCAGTATGAGAAACATATTTACAGAATAACATCTCCCATCGTTTGTGTGTGTGTGTGTGTGTGTGTGTGTGTGTGTGTGTGTGTGTGTGTGTGTATGTGATTAGAGATAATCTCACTGTGTATCATTGGCAATCCTGATACTAACTATATAGAAATGGAGTTATCCTTATCCTCTTGCCTCAGACTTCCAAGGATTACAAGTATGTATTACTGTTCAATGTTACATATTATAGTGTTATAAGTTATGAAATATATCAACAATTATCTTTGAGAAGCATAAAATGTTTAATGTTTTGAGAGAAATAAAAATATATAATTTATAATATAAATTATTTTACTGAACAAGTTGAAGATATACTTTCTTTTGTGTGTATAGATACATTTATTTAATGTAAATTTGTGATAAATTTGATAAGTTATTAGGAGATAGTAAAAAAAATTATCAGCATACAAGACAGGAGAATAGTAATGGGAGAATGTATTTGTCAATTAAGCCAACATTTATTGTCTAAGTTATTTGAAAATAAGATAATTAGATTTGGAGAGTTGGTTCAGTGGTTTAAGCACTTGCTGCTCTTCCAGGGGTATTGAGTTCAATTTCTAGCAACCACTGGGTGGTTCAAAACCATCTATAAAGAGATCTCGTGCCTTCTTCTGGCATAAAGGCATACAGTCAGGCAGAACACTGTGCACATAATAAATAAACCTAGGAAATATTAAGATAAGAAATGGGATATTTACTCTTAAACCATTGTCTTAAAATAAAAACTCTACAGTAAATAGTCAAGAGCAAATAATTTAGCAATCTCATTGAGATAATGATATTTTTTCTTGCTTCTTTACCCTTTCCCATATCCTTTCAGATCTACCCACCCCATGCACCCAAATTCATGATTTTGTCACTTAAATAGAAATCAAAACAATAAGCAAATACACACACAATCACGGAGTTCATTTTTATTGACTAACTACTTCTAAGCATGAGCATGAGTATCAGTCTGGGATATTGTTTCTATCCAGAGTCAGGAGTCAATCCATTGAAAAAAATGATGTTTTTATTTTCAGAAGCTTATTTTTTCCTTTTTTTGGTTTTTCGAGATAGGGTTTCTCTGTTCTCTGTATTGCTCTGAAGCCTGTAGTGGCACTCACTCTATAGAGCAGGCTGGCCTTTAAATCACAGAGATAAGCCTGCCTCTGCCTCCCAAATGTTGGGATTAAATGCTTGGGCCACCAACACCCAGCCAGATTTCAGTTTTTTCTTCATAGACGTTCTACATTGAATACATCCTGCTGGCCTTGTTTTGTTTTCTTTTGTTTCTTTTGTTTTGTTGTTGAGAGACTTAAAAATTGCTGATACTACTTCAGGAGGCATTACGGATATGTTTAAACTATTTATCTTTTAACTTTGGTAGGTAATCTATATGCATAACAAGAAATTCATCCACTTCTTTTACACCTTCCAGTTTAGTGGAATGCATATTTTTAATGTTACATTCTTATAATTCTTATAATTGAATGTCCATTATACTGTTTCCCACTTTATCTCTAATTTCATTAATTTGGATTTTTCTCTTGATCTTTTTCTTAAACTAAATATTTGTCACTCTTGATTTTTTTCTAAGTACCACCACTCCCTTTCACTTATTTTTATATATGTACATCAATAATTTTAAGCCCAAGATTTACTCTTTGGAGGTATTACTTTTTATTAGTAAAAAATTTATTTTCATCATTAAATATTTAGTAGGCGATATCTTCTGGTTTTTGATGTGAATAGTTCATACAATGAACTTTTCTCTTAGCACTACCTTCACTGTGACCTGCAAATTTTGGGATGTTGTGTTTTCAGTCTCATTCTATTTTTAAAACAGTTTTAATTTTTCATCTGAATTTCTTTATTGACCTGGTTTTCATTCAGTACAGATTTGTTTAGCTTCCATGAGTTTTTGTACTTCCTAATCATTCAGGTTTTGCATTTATTCATGGTTGTAAGGTAGGATCCCAGGTGCTACTTAAATTGTCCTATATCTGGTAATTCCTATTTGACCTAAATGTCATCAATTTTGAAGACATTTCCTGGGCTGCTGAAAAGAAATCATGTTCTTTAGTGTTTGTGTGGAAGGTTTTACTTATGTCTATTAAGTCCATTTGATTTAAAATGTTATTTAACTCTAGGGTTTCTCTGTTTAGTTTTTGTCTGTAAAATCTTTCTATTAAGGACAGTTAGATTACCCAAGTAGCTGTCAAGTGTGGTAATTATGAGATTCCTGGAAGAGGGACTATGGTCAGTGAGAAATCCCAAATGATTAGAGATGAACTGGACTAAATTGCTGAGTAGGTTGGTAAATTGAGGATTATCAATCCTGTGTCATACCATGTGTAGTAGTGAATTCTAAGGGGGTGATTGTAGGCTGGAAAGATGGGATTAAGAGCAGCAAAGGAGGGTGTAGTACTATCCTAGAAAGTCTACAATGGAGAAGTAGAGTACAGGTTGCTTGTCTCTGCTAAGTATGCTGGCTGCACAATTTCTGGAAAAGAGTGGGTATGGCAGCCTGGAGAAGTCAGAGAGTCAAAAAAGAATGGAAATAACCTGAGGAGAATGGATGATGTAGAATTAGAAATATAGGAATCGCAAGATGTTTGTTTTATTAACGTCATCCCCTTAGTACATGAGGTTTGTTGTTACTTCTTTACATAAGACAATCTTTTAATATAACATATTGTCTTTTGATAATTATGTAACTATAGTATGGTAGTATAAACATCTGTTGCATATTTCTGAATACATGAACAATTAAAACTTATTTTCTTATGTAAATGTCGCTTAAGAAGTTCAAAAGAGCAATGCATCTAAAAGTTACCACTGAATATAATAAGGTCCTACCAAAAATCAAATCAGCACAAGCACCATCCTAAGGTAAAAGTTTTAGGAATTCACTCTTGCTCTATTTTATGAAAATATTTTTATTTTATTTAAGGATCTATCCAACAAGACCTATAGATAATCAAGAAATTTCAGTTCTCTCTCAATTTCGAGATTTCATCCTCATTAGAACCTTCTGGTCTTGTTGTCATCAAACTAGTTAGTTTAATTATTTCAAACTTTTCCTAAAACATATGATCTATTTATTGCTTTACCTTAGTTATAATCTTAATTGTTAATATAAAGTTATTTTGGTTAATTTTTTTCTTTAAATTCTATGTGTGAAAAGACTAAAACATAAAGAAGTTTACCAGGTAACCACATATATGCCTGTGGAGTTTGGAGAAAGGGTGAAAACTCAGTACAAGAGATGTCTAAAATTATTTTAGAGAATTAGGATTGGACTCTCCAGATAGCATGCCTAAGTAGGAAGTACAAGGAACATGAAGGTGCTTTTTGTTCAAATTCATTTATATCTATCATGTACTCTAACACAATAATAAATAAGGAAGTTAGAGATTAGGATGAAAGAAGTAAAATAATAATAAACTATCACACTGAATATAAACAAATTTATAGATTGCTTATATATTGTATAAAATGAATAAGTGTATTGCTCATACTCTTAAAGTGAAACAGTATAGTAAACAATATAAAATTAAATATTATTAAACTTGATGATTACAAAATAATGTGAAATGTTTTTGATAGAAAAAAACATGCATTCTTTCCTTAATATAAAGCATTCATGAGCATTGAATTAAGGTAAAAGTTGAAGGAAAATTGAGCATTTAGTACATACTCAAGTCTGTTAATTAACAGAATACCTGTTGAGTGATTAGAGAAGAGAAGTTTATCAGTGCAGTCAAGTTAGGTTATAAAGTTCCCGCAGGACTCCAATATTAGGCAATGGTTCATAAAATACAGCTGACCTGTCCATAAATTTTATCTAGAGTAGTCATGAGTAGTAGACATGAGAAAAAATGAAAGTCATGTTAAATCCTTAAATTTCTAGGGAATTGATATCAGAATACTTATATTTTTCTTTTCCCATCAATGTTTTTGTTTTTAATCAAAGCAAATCAAAACATTTTGGCTGGGGGGCGGGGACTGCTAGGTGAATGTTGGCTGTCTTACATTCTTGTATAGGTATTGTACAGCTAGCCACAGCTACTGTGAGCTCATGAGTACAATAGGCAGAAGACATTTTGTCACAGAAGTGCTCCCCAAATTCTGGCTCTTGCTATCTTTGCACCACTTCTTCTATGATAGTCACTGAATCTGGTTGGGAGAAGATGATATACTTTCTCACTTGGTGATGAATAGTCCATAGTCACTTATTCTGTTTACTGTGACTACTTGTGAATCTGTGTTAACCACTGTCTACTAGATTAAGAAACTTTCTAGATGAAGGATGAAAGATGCAGTAATCTATGGGTATTAAAATAAAAATATAAAGTCTTTAGAAAGTAATTTTTGATAAGTGTGTTTAGCAAAATAAAAGTGCCTTCTCTCTAGAATATGTAATCTCCATAGCCATGAGGTGTTCACTAGATGTTTAGTAATATGTATGAGTTCCAATCAGAACATTATTATTAACTCCAGAGCAATAATACAAACAATGTATCAATGGGTATATCTTGTCACACTGTTCATTATTTTGGCTCATCCGGCTGTCAGCAGCATAAGACTGTTGATAATTATTCTCTTGTAGCAAATTATAATACCTTCTGGTACTATGAAAGTTGCTGGCTGCCATCAGACAGAGAGACAGTAAATTTTCTTCATTGGCATAGCCTCTCATAGGTTGCTCACACACAGAAGTGATCATATGCCCATATACATAATGGTGGCATGAATCGGACTCTGTGGGCTATAAACAAAGAATATGATACACATATGAGCAAGAGACATGGGAGTGCCTGGGAGAAGTTGGAGGGGTAATAGAGTGATCTAAGTTATCTAAACACACTTTCTATATGTATTGAGTTTCTCAAAGAATAGGTAATTATTTTTTTTCAAAGAAATAACTTCTGTTTCTATTTTCTTGCTCTAAAGTAATTTCTACTTGAATTTATTCTCACTCAATTCAGATAGGATAATGGGATACACAGTGTTTAGAAAGCACTGAAAATATTTCTGCAGGTAAATGACAAGAAGGAAGGCATTAGAATAAGAGAAGCAAGGAGAAGGTACATTAGCAAGTGGACATTTTAATTAGTTACTATCAACCATATGTTTCTCGGTAGTAACTATCAGCTTAATCAACACTAAAGCAATGTGATTGTTGAATTTGGAAGTGTTTCTAATAAATTAACACTGAATCTGAATTTAACACCTTTCTATCCACTTTTTTTCCACTGCTTTTCATGTTTTTTTTTTTTTACATTATACTGGATTTTTTTTGTATACACATAATCTAAAAGAACAGATACAATATGAAAGGAAGGATAGAAAAAAGGAAGGAAGATAGAAAGGAAAACTCTACAGAAAAGATAGGACAAATTTGATGACAAACACTCAAAATTGTTCCATTTATCAATCATAAAAGATGCTTAAATTTTTTCCAAGCATATATCCACATGAAATAGCCTTTTTATTTAATATTTTTATTTTACATAACGATTCCAGTTTCCTTTTCCTCCCATCCTCCAATTCCTCCCACAGACCCTCCCATCCCATCCCTCATCCACTCCCCAGGGAGGATGAGGTCTTCCATGAGGGAATCATCAAAGTGTGTCAAATTATTTGGGGTAGGGCCTAGGCCCTCCCCATATCTCTAGGATAAGGGAGTATCCAACCCATCATGGGGAATGAGTTCCTGTATTCTGTTCCTGCATGACAGATACATACTGGTTCCATTGTCACAGATAAGGTATACTGCCCAGGCCTCCTAACTGAGACCCACGATCAGAGTGTCTGGGTCATCTAATGCTGGTTTCCCAGCCCTTGTCTCGGGTCCATTATCTCCCCTTTGTTCATATCAGCTGTTTCTCTTGGTTTCTCCAGCCTGTTCTTGACCCCTTTGCTCATCACTTCTTCCTCTCTGCAACTAGATTCTAGGAGGTCAGCTCAGTGTTTAACTGTGGGTGTCTGCTTCTGCTCCACAGATAATGAGATTGATAACTACCATTTATGAAATGGCCTTTTATACTTGTCTCAGCTCAAAGTGCAAAGATAACTTTGATCAAATTTATTCAATGAAAATTCTATTATATTTGACATCCAAAAAGAAATAATTTTATTTTCTGTACAGAATCTCACAAATTTTCAAATGTGGAGTACATTCATTAACTATCCAAGGGAAAAATATGTTATTGAAGGTTTATGTGAATTTTTTCTTTTCTTTCTTTCCTTCTTTCTTCCTTTGTTTAATTTAGAAACAATCATATTTTGCATATCAGTCCCACTTCCCTCTTTCTATCATCCTCCCATGCTTCCCCTAGACCTCCCCATTCCATCACCCACCCAATCCCCAAGGATGGTTTATATGAATTTTATAAGTAATCAATGAAAAAAACATCCTTCAAAAGAGATAATGTCAGTCCCATGATTTGAAGTTTTGCTTATTTTATTTTCTGAGTGTAATACTGACAAAATATTTAGAGTAATGAAGAAATATAGAAATAACACATCTACATACTTTCTGAAAGACTGAAGTTCTGACTTATTAAGAATTGAAACATTCCTCAGTTTAATAAAACTTTATCTCTCCCCTCCCCCAAATAGTATGTAGCATGTCTTCCACTAACGGAGGAAGTGATCCATCTGAAAATGCTGTCAAAAATGCTGAAATGGAGACACTTAGTGGTTTTGAGGCAGAGAAAGAAGTTCTACTTGCTGATGCCAACATAATTTCTCAGGTGGAAACCAATGTATCAGGCAGGGAGCCAAGCTCATCAAGCTCCCAAGGAGATACAGATCCCCCAAGCAGCATAAAATAACCACTCTGAAGCAGAGAAGACTCAAACTTATCCATCAAATGAAGAATTAATAGAAAATTCTCTTCCACTACAGAAACCCATTCCTAGAAATCTTATCTTTCCTAAATTAAGATTGTTTGGAATTATCTGAGTATCCCACAACCACAAACTCATGAAAACAAGCCCTTATCTGGTAAAATAAAATTCTACCAAAGAAAAGGGGAAATGAGAATAAGTGATTACTTTCATAGTTTCATAAATGACAAATTGCTACATCCTGATTTCCTGTGGTGCCAAGTGCCATTCATTAATATAGATGTGATAAATAGGATATTTATTCGCTTATTATGTGGCAGACATTTCTCTCTGTCTGAACATTGTCAACATAACAAGTAGATAAAGCATAAACATGTAGCCATTCTTGCACACAAAAATGTTCTCAACAATATCAAAAAGAATACCGTTTTTGGAAGACCTTTGAGAGTGTTCTACTACCATCCACTTCTTAAAAGAAGGACTCTAAGAAAAACTAGTTGGTCCTGTGAAAACAATATAAACCACCCTTCTGTGTGATCAAGATTCTACATGACACAGTGTTGAACCCATAATGGTGTTTATAGAAAACATTTTGAAAATAATTTGAGAATTCATGACAAACTGATGCTAGTAATCATTGCCTACAATAATAATTGGAAATATCTGATTCCCATCTGTGGATGTGGTTTCAACAATTTTCAAGATTTTAAATATCATCCCTGTGACTTTTCTGGATACTAAAGCAGGGTAATCTCTCTCTTTTTAAATTTTTAGTTCTAAAGCTAAGCAATATTAATATTCATCTGAAGCAATGTCTTTTGATCTTTAAATTTAGTTGATTACAATGTACTGCAAAGCTGAATGCAAACTGATTATGTACTTCAAAGAACATCTTAGGAAATATGTTTATCTATATTAAGGCAGTAGCTAAACCAAGATTATGTTTGCAATTACCTCAAAATTGATTTCTGCAGATAGGAATATTGTTACTGGCCATAAACTAAACATGATTCTGTTAAAGATAACAATAGAGAGCTAGACAAGTTCACACCAGGGATTTCTAGAGATTGTGCTCAATGAAGTATCTGGTTCACTCCAAATCAATAAAATCATAGTAATGGCATTGCAAATGTTTCTGTAACTTTTGTAGCTAGATATGAATGTATGCCATGAAAAACATACTATTGCAAATACACCATATCTATACACAAATGCCAGTCCAAAAGATGAATAAAACATAGGACCATTTAATACGAGTGAAATGGCATGTTTTATAAATGAAACATATTAAGCACTAAACTTATGGCACACAAAACTATGAGATGTTTTTTGTTTTGATTATCTCCTTCATGTAAGTCCACAACCATCGCCCAAATTTTATACTTGGAATATTTCACATATTTAAGCAACTCCCTTATCTTGCTCCATGTAGCTTAATATCTGTGTCTCTTCTTCTCTTTTATCAGTTACTGGGTAAAGGTTCTATGATGGCATTTAAAGTAGTCATTAATATCATTATAGGGGGAAGGCATTTAAGGTAGCCTCTCCACTATTGCTTAGATTGTTAGTTGGGGGTCATCCTTGTGGATCCCTGGAAGTTTGCCTAGTGCTGGATTTCTCCTTAAACCAATAATGGCCCCCCTCTGTTAAGGTATGTCCTTTCTTGCTCTCCTGCTCTATTTTCCCCTTGACTCTATCTTCTTGATCCCCCAAGTTTTCCTCCCACCTCTTAGAGTACTACTCACTGGAAAAACAAAACCAAACAAAACAATGGAATCTTGAAATTTGCAGGCAAATGGATGGAACTAAAAGAAATCATCTTGAGTGAGGTAACCCAGACACAGAAAGACAAATATGGTATGTTCCCACTCATAAGTGGATATTAGACATAGAGCAAAGGCTTAACAGCCTATAATCCACAACCTCCAAGAAGTAAGGAAATGAGGAGGACCCTAAGAGAGACAGACATGGTTCCTTGAAGAAGGGGAAAAGGACAAGATCTCCTGAGCAAATTGGGAACACAGAGAGCAGGGGACAGAAGGTAGGAGGTAGGAGAGTGGGGTAGAAGATCATCTGTGGCCATTGTAAAGGGTGATGTTTCTCTGATTTATTTCTCAGATCCTTTATCATTTGTATGTAGGAGGGCTACATTTTTTAGTTGACCTTGTATCTTGTCATATTACTAAAGGTGTTTGTCAGCTGTAGGAGTTCCCGGGTAGAGTTTTAGTATCACTCATGTATACTATCACAATATCTGTAAATAGCAATAGTTTTTACTCCTTCCTTTCCAATATGTAATCACTTGATCTCTTTTTGTTGAATTATTGTTCTAGCTAGAGTTTTTAGTAGTATATATATATATTGAATAGATAAGCCACCGCATGAACAACATTTTCTTGTTCCTGACCTTAGTAGAATTGCTTTCAGTTTTCCTCATTTTAGCTTTTTGTTTGAGGTTGGCTTTCTATATTGCCTTTATTATGTTTAGGTATGTGCCTTGTATGCCTGATCTCTCCAGGGCCTTTATGATGAAAGGATGTCAGATTTTGTCAAAAGAGTTTTCAGTATCTTATTAGATGATCATGGGTTTTATTTTTTGTTGGTTTTTTGTTTTTTTTTTGTTTTTTTTTTGTTTTTTTTATTGTTTTTCTTTAAGTTTGTTTATGTGGTGAATTCATTGACAGATTTTGGTACATTATACCAACCTTGCATCTCTGTAATGTAGCCTACTTGGTTATGGCGTAATTTTTTTTCATGTGTTCTTGGATTTGGTTTGCCAGTATTTTATTGAATAATTTTGTATCAGTGTTCATGAGGGTATGTAGTTGCAATCTTTGTGTGGTTTGAGTATTAGGGTTACTGTAGCCTCATAAATGGAGTTTGGCAATGTTTCTTCTTTTTCTATTGTGTGGAATAGTTTGAGGACTATAGATATTAACTCTTCTTTGAAGGTCTGGTAAAATTTTGTGCTGAGACCATGCAGTCTTGGCTTTTTTGTTTGTTTGCTTGGGAAACTTTTGATTGCTTCAATTTCTGTTTAATGTGTTTATCTTGTCTTGATTTAATTTTGGTATATGGCACCATTTCTTTTACATTTTCCAATTTTGTGGAGTACATATTTTCAAAGTATAACCTTGTGATTCTCTGGGTTTCCTCATAGTCTGTTGTTATATCCCTCTTTTTATTTCTAAGTTTATTAATTTGGGTATTCTTTGTTTGCCTTTTGTTTAGCTTGGATAAGGGTTTGTCTATTTTGATGATTTTCTAAAAGAACCAAGTCTTTGTCTTATTGATTCTTTGTATTTTTCTCTTTGTTTCTGTTTTATTGATTTCAGCCCTCAATTTGATTATTTCCTGTCACTTACTTTTCCTGTGTGAGTTTGCTTCTTTTTGTTCTAGAGCTATCGGGTCTTTTCTTAATTCCCTAGTGTGGGATTTCTATGACTTCTTTTAGTGCTATGAACTTTCCTCTTAGCACTGATTTCATAGTGTCCCATATGTTTGAATATGTTGTACATTCATTTTAATTAAATTCAAGGAAGTCTTTAATTTATTTATTAATTTCTTCCTTGTATTTTTTCCAGAATTTGTGTTGTTGCTTAATTCTAACTTAAACTAGTTTGATCCAATAAGATACATCAGGTTATTCCAATTTTTCTGTATCTGTTGAGATTTGCTTTGTAACTCAATATATGATCAATTTTGGAGAAGGTCCCATGGGGTGCTGAGAAGAAGGTGTATCCTTTTGTGTTTGGGTAGAATGTTCTATAGATGTCTGTTAAACCCATTTGAGTCATAACATGTTTTATTGGAGTTGTCATTCTGTAAATATGTTTTTCTTATTGGTTAATGAATAAAGCCCTGGTGGCCAATAGGGAAGCAAGATAGGCAGGAATAGGAGACAAGGATGATTTGAGGAGGAGGTAGGAGCAGATTCAAGATGTGGGACAGGTGTTGTTCTTTTGTTACAATTTTCTCCTATGAAACACAAACATGAGACTCAACACCTTTGTGGAGTTTACAGAATGAGAGGATAGAAAAGGGGGATAGCTGGTGGCCAACCAAATGCAGGAGAGAGAGAGGAGAAACCAAAAGAGAGGAAGAGAGAGAGGGATAGAGGCACGCTTGGCATGCTTCTTTAAAAGGGAAACTTGCTCATGTGTAACTGAGTCCCCTGTGCAGCCAGGTAATGCGTGAGCAACCAGGTAATGTTGATGTAGAGATGACATGGCCATGAGCATCCCAGCCATCATCAGGGGGCTGGACAGCAGACTGCTAGTTTCCAACATTCCTACCTCTTATTATTATTAGAAAGGTGGGGGTTGGATGTGGCAGGTTAGGGAATAAGGATGTCAAGTTCTCAAGACTGCTTCCTGCTTACTTGGGACAGTGACAGTCTTTGGGGATCTGAGAAAGCTGGGGTGCTTCCACGTTCTGGTAGCTGGTTGTCTCATCGCAATCCTGATAGTTTAAAACCCTGGCGTCTCTTTGAGACCTTGCAAGATGTTGGCAGGGTAGAGGACAAGGTTAAATTTAGAAAAAAAATTCTTAGGTCCTGGTACTTGAGGGAAGAATTGTAAGATGAGGGAGGTGAGGGAAGGGAATCTTCGGAACAAGGAAAGGCTGAATATTTATTTGGAGTGAATCTGACCTGTTTGGATGGGTCCAATTAGGCTCTGTGGAACTTACAAGAATCCTTTGGGTTTGTGAAAATATAAATATTAAGACACATTAGCAGCATACTCATGTTAGATATGATTTGGCTGAAAGAATTAACACATACAATTGACAGACCTTTAGCACAATGAAAAGTACCTTAATTATGAGCTTATAGTTACAGTTATGATCATTTAATGGCATAGTATGGTATATAGTACTCTGTTAGAATTGGATTAGTAGCTCATTAAAATTTATTGATGAATGTTAATGGTATAAACAGTAGCAACCTTAAAATATCCGTTTTTGAAATCTGTTGTGTAACAGTTGGAGCCTTGGCTGCTACTTTAAGCTGGCAAAGCTACCAGTCGTCAAAAGCACCAGAGTTATTGAAAAGAATATAATTTTACCTGAATTAGAGAGTAACAGAGTCTTACTAGCTGTCACCATTGACAGCCACCCTCAGGTCTGTTGGGGACCATCACCATCCTCACTACCTCAGGCCTCTGAGATAGAAAATTACTGCCTCTTAAGAAGTAAGCAGAATGCTCACCAGAGTATTCCTAGATATAGGCTTGCGGCTTTACCAGCAGTTGAAGAATAGCTCAGGATAGTCTTCCTGTTGTAGGTTTAAAGCATAGCTTAGGATATTCCTCCTGCTACAGTTTTACATTCAGTTAAAGACTAGTTCAGGGCATTCCTTCTACAGACCCTTTCATCCTGCCCACTTGCAAACCCTGATCACATCCTGCCTATGGTCCTATATAAGCCTTCACTGAGAAAATAAAATTTGGCAGCATGATTAGAATACTGTCTTGCTGTCATCCTTTTTTGTATTCCTTGTTCTTCGATTTCCCTAGGTGTTTCCCAGTTCGTTGTTGACTGCCCCGCGGGTCAGGGCACAGGTCCTCCACAGTTGTTGAGGTCAGAGACTTTAAGGATATCTGCCTTCTGATGATGACACGAGACCTGTGGATTAGGAGCTTTTGGAAGATTTACCTACCATTGGCCCAAGCAACATGGAGAAAGTTGATTCCACTGCCCTCTTGTCCACGGTCCTTAGAGTCCTTTGCAGCAATTGTGATGAAAGGCAGGATTGCTCAGTGGCTAGCATTGCCACTTTTGTTGGTAGAGTTTCTTCAGTGTCCCCCAGTCTTCTTGGACAAAATGGGTAGTGCCAGCAGCTGGCCTGTCTCTCTGTTATAAAAGTTTTTTAATGAAACATTTTAAATGTGATATTCTCCAGATCTCTGAGCATTTGAGGGCTGTCTGACTGTTTAGTATATCTCTGTAGGAAAAAGAAATTGTCTTTAGTTACTTGCCTTAAGCACATAGGTGGCTAGATATGGCTTTATCCTTGCAATTAATTAATCTGTCTGGAAAACTGGGTGCAAGCTGAGAGGATGTATAGAAATGTTTTACTCAGAGCCCTTCAGCCTGACTGTACCTCGTTTTAACTTAGTAGGTTAGCCTCATACCTGTAAAGGACAAAGAGGCAGAGAAAAACTCCCTTTTATAATAGAAGCTTAACCTTTATAAACAGCTTACAGGAAGGACTGGTTGGCATAAATATTTTGTTAATTTTAAATAGACCTTTATATCCTTACAAGTTTACCATCATTTTAAGTCACAAAACAATTTAGAAATATTTGAGATTTGGTACAGTTGAATTTAAGTTGTATAGAGTTAACTTAGATTTACATATAAAGTTAAATTTAATCACATGTACAAATATATCAAACAGGACTAGGTAAAAATAAAAACAACAAGAGTGTGAAGCTATGTGAAACAGAGACAGTGAAAAAAGAAATTAGAGACAAAGAATGAAAGGCAAACAGTAAATAAATTACAGGATATGTCCGTGGTAGAAGCTGGCTAACCTGTCCCTCTGCCTAGGCTGCTGGTGTAATAGAGGGAACAACCACATGGGTAAGGCCACATGGTCAAGATGGCAGCTGCCATAAACACATTCCCACCTACTGGCAGAAGTCATAAAATTGTGAAATGTAATTTTTTGGGGCTTTTTTTTCTCTGCACGAGTGAGGCAGAAGTATTTGTGAAACTAACGGACAATTTTAGGTGGAGGGAGGTTCCTTCCCTGACATGGGTTGCAGCTGTGGCGGGAGGGAGAGTTTTAGCATGCCTGGAAGAGAACAAAAGCAGACAAGTTTAAGGAAAGGGGTTGTATAGCAAAGAGGTAGAAAAAGCTTGGATATATATGGTAACTCCTTCTAGCTACCTGTTTGCTAGCAGTAACTGTGGACAATTTGACTTATTTTCTAGGGAATATCTAGACTGGTTTATTTCCCATGGGTGAAGTAAAAACTGGCCAATCATTCTTGGAACTCGTCAGCTCAAGAATGTGGCTAAGGGCCAGGTGCCTGATAAGCAAGGAAGGCAGAGTGTTATCCAAAGCTCGTCAGCTCAAAAACATTGCTGGGGCCATCTGAGGAAGGATGTCTCAGCAGTTTAAAGGCAGGAAGGCTGAAGTAAAAGGTGGCCAATTAGTCTTGGAGCTCATCAGCTCAAAAATGTGGAAGAGGGCCTGGTGACTGATAAGCAAGGATGGCAGAGCGGTATTTGAAGCTCATCAGCTCATAAAAGTTGCCAGGGACATCTGAGGCCAGAGGATTCAGCAGTTTAAAAGCAGGAAAGCTTGAAGCTGGAATCAAATGTACGACGGAGTGAGGGCAGTATCTTAACTAACCTGTGGGAAATGTTCCAGACTCTAAGGAAACGAGTTACAATGAAAAAGGGTACCTTATCGAATTGTAGTGGGTGTGGGATGGCATTTCCAGCAATGGGTGGATGGAAGTGGACTGATGGTTCACAGTCAGGGTCCCCAAATGCCTTAGGCTGGCTGTCCAACAGCAGACAGCCTCCGAGTTTTTGAGGAGGTCCTAACCGAGTTCCACGACACCAATGTTATTCTTTTGTTACAATTATCGACTAGTGGAGCACAAACACAAGACTCAGTACACACATGGAATTTATTGAGTGTGAGAGGAGAGAAAGGGGGTGGGCAGCTGGTGGCCAACTGAAGGCAAGAGGGAGAAAGAAGAAAGCAAAAGAGAGGAAGAAAGAGGAAGAACAGAAGAGAGAGAAAGACAGAGGGACACTCTTGGTGTGCTTGCTTTAAAAGGGAAACTTGTACATGCGTAACTGATTCCCCTGTGCAGCCAGGTAATGTGTGAGCAACCAGGTAACGGTGATGTAGCAATGACATGGTCATGAGCATCCCACCCATCACCAGGGGTAGGGTTAGCAGACTGCTGGTTTCCAACGACAGGGAGAGTAGAACGCCAGCCCCTCTCTCTGGTAAGTTAAGACCTTGTGGAAAAACTTAGATTAATAGAAATGGGTTAATATTTAAGACAGAGATAGCCAACAAGAAATGCTAGTTACATGCCTATAGCATTATATCTAATACAGTGTCTCCATGTGTTATTTGGTGCTGGTGTGGCTGTGAGACCAGGCAGGTGGGTGGAAAAAACTATTCGTAACACATGTATCTCTGTTATTTTTCTGTCCAGCACACCTATACACTGGTGGGAATGGGGCAGTCAAATCTGCAGCTATTAGTTTTTGGGGTTTGATTGACATTTATAATGTTTCTTTTATGAATGTGTGTACCCTTGTAGTTGGTGCATATGTATATATATTCAGGATTAAGGCTTCTTCTTGCTGGATTATTCCTGCTTCTTTAATTTCTTTCTTTAAAGACTTAAAGATCTTACTGAATGGTTTGGGTTATGGGGAGGGTGACCCCAGGTCTCTTTGGCCTTTCTTTTCTGGTGGGTATGGAGTCATGCCTCTGATGCCAGTGGATATGATTCTGGCTGGTTTGGGTCTTCCCACAGGCCTCTGGGGTTTCACTGGGCAGAATGTGGCATGCAACATGCATCAACTAAGGTCCTTCAATGAAGGGGAATTTACCTCTCTTGGTGTGGAAAGGGCCAAGGCTCCAATAGTGTCAGATGTGGTACAAGAATTCCTGGAGCAACCCCCAGATCTCTCTCCCAGTGGGGGTTATGATATTAAAGAAAGTATAAAACAATTTTCAAAATGAATTTTGAAGAGAAAAAATTCAAGTATAATCCTTTAGAGGATGCCATGATGTGTTACTTAAATATTCCTCTCAGACTGTTACCCTTGTCAATTTCCTTCAGTGAAGGGGTGTTGCTACTCACAGGGTCATATCTCTTCCCAGATGAACATATCTCCAATTACTGAATAATTAGGGGGTGTATAAGTTGGTCTCTTACCATATTTTACTTAATCTCTGGAGTGCCTTCTTCGAATTTTGTAGTCATATAAATGCTTTAGATTTAAATCATGCCTCTAAGTACTTATTGCTGTTTTCTCCTCCTCTCACTAATGGCATTTTCACACCATTTTGTGCAAAAATCTAATACCATCCTTAACAATGAAGAGAGTCTCAGACAGTGAATAAAGACAGTGCAGCCTAAAGTCAAAACCATTAGTTAAAACGTGATACAGAGGCATAGACAGGCGTTTTAATAAGAGTAAACCCTCTGGAAAATCTTTGACGAATGAAACAGAAGAGGAGAATGGATAATCTTAAACTTCGAATGTCAATGTAGAAGATAAAGTATATTTCAGTAGTTTATTTTGTTTTCAAGGATATAGCAGGACAGTTTAGACATTACTAAAGGCTATTACAGATTGAGTATCTTCTTTTAGTTTGTGTATTTCCTTATGAGTAGGACACATCAACAAACCCATGCTTCACCTGATTGTGTAGAAATATATACAATAGCACAAGTATAATGCATAATAACATAATGTATGTTCAATATATATTTGCTTTTCTAGCTTGTACCAAAACTTATAATTATGTACTTCTTTGCATAGCTTAACAGAGAATTGACAAAACTCCATTCTCTTCCTTATTCAAATAGTTTAGTTTTAAAATTTGTAGTAAAACATAATCTAGATATTCAAATACAAAAATTGACAACATCCCTTATCTCCTCACCTGTATTTTTTCCTTGCACATGCTATATCCTCTTTCCCCAGAGAGGAGACAGGCCACCTGAAAATCATTTAATGATTTTTGATAGAAATTAGTTATAAATTTAGGATTTAGAATACTAATATATACTGCTTCTATTAATATAAACTAAATGAATGACAAAATAATCAGTCTTTATGGTTTCACAATTTATATTTAACACTATAGAAAACTAAAGAATAGTATTTAAGACATTTTGTAAATTTTACTAACCTTTCAAGATATTTGCCAAAATAAACACTTCTTATATTATTCATATCATACTTTTACTTAAATTTACTTTTTATTTAAATGAGTAGATAAGAAAAAGAAGTCTTGTGAAAGTTCATATTTGTCAAAGGAATGAAAAAATTGTATACAAGATTAAAGAATAGTATATAGCAACTTCAGACAATGGCCATACAATCAAACAATAGCTTGCTACTTCACCATTCCAGAATTAACAACAGGTGACCAGAACACTGAAAACAGTGATAAACAAACTATGAGATGCTGT
This sequence comes from Cricetiscus sungorus, assembly GCA_030556225.1. Taxonomy (NCBI): domain Eukaryota; kingdom Metazoa; phylum Chordata; class Mammalia; order Rodentia; family Cricetidae; genus Cricetiscus; species Cricetiscus sungorus. The sequence goes on along the minus strand of JANBXA010000726.1, from coordinate 51,918,821 downwards.
TTATACATATAGTATTCTGAAAACTGCCGGTGGAAAGGGCATTGTCATGTATAGACTTCAAAATGTTTGCAAGGTAATTAGAAAATTAAAATGAGATTTACAATAGAGATTATCTCAATATGAAAAAAAATTTATATAAGGGTTTTATTTGAGTAATGGAAAGCCTGCAACATGAAAGGGGATATGGGATATGGGATGATACAAAGATCATTTCAGGGAAATGATTGGGCTGAGGGAGAGATAATATTTAAAATGAGGCCTAGATATAATGGCATGGTGATAGTTTGAAAGAAAATTGCTCAAAAATGTAGTGGCACTATCAGGTGTTATGGCCTTGTTGAAGTAGGTGTAGCTTGTCTTGAGGAAGTGTGTCACTGTGGGGGGTGGTTTTTTAGGTCTATTTTGCTTAAGCTTTCCTCAGTATAGCTTTCAAAACATTTCCTGTTTCCTGAAAGATGTAACTTTTAGCCACTTCACCAGCACCAGCTCTGCTTGCATACTGCCATGCTTTCCACTATGATGATAATGGACTGAATCTCTGAAACGGTAAGTGAGCCACCCAAGTAAATATTCTTCTTCATAATAGTTGCCATGGTCATAGTGTCTTTTCACAATAAAATCCCTAACTAAAAGAGACATGTACATGAACATACAGACCATATGTATAATGAGTCCCCAAATAAGCCATCACATGTATAATCAAGTCATATTATACAAATTTAGTTATTTTTATATGTTGAGTGAGGTTGTCAGAGGACAACTTTCAGAAGTCATTTCTCTTCCTTAACTATGTGGATTTCAGGGATCAAATTCTGGCCTTCAGGCTCTATGAAAAGAGTCATTAAACACTGAATACTCTCCCTAGTCCTAAGTGCATTTGTTTCCATCAACTTTAGTTTGATCACATTTTTTTATGCTCATAAAAAAATAGTATTTGAAAATTACTCTTCTTCACTGTTTTATTTCTCTTTATAACTCACATGTATTTCACAGAATGCCCACACACAATCATTTATGCACACTATCAATGATTATACTGAAATGGAAATTAAATGCAATAATGGAACACTTCACATTAAAGTAACTATAACTATTAAATATTGTGAATAGAAATCTAAAAACCAAGTAATTGGAAAGATGTATAGAAGCCACAAATAAATGAAAATAATATTGTTAATATGTTTAAATTAATTAAAGAAATGTATACATCTAATATATGTTCCATCAAAATCTCAATGATATTGTAAAAAAAAGCCATCTTAAAATTACTGTGATTATTATGTTGTACTTGGGACCACAAGTACCCAAAACAATTTTGAGAAAGAACAAAGGTGGAAATTATAAATGCCTTGATTCCAAATTGTTATAAATCTAAATAATGAAGCTAGCATAACAGTAACATACAGGTCAATATAATATTTTAACCATCTCATAAATAAACCATATTTATAATCAATTAATAGTACACTAATTATGTTTTATTCATGTATTAATTTGATAAGTGAAAATGAATTAACCTAGTGACACTTTTGTGACTTTTTGTCCAATTTCCATCAGTTCCTAGATGACTGGATGGTGCCTTTATAACAATGACTTTTGGAGTTGACACTGTTATACATCCAACTCTGTCATAAACCATTATGGGTGGATCAGCATTAGATCTAGCAAATGTGATACACAAATATGGTCAAGTTAGATCATACCACTTGGCCAAGGACTGCCAATAATAATCTTTTGTGTGGTGCTAGTTGTTAAAATATCCTTATGGGTGTAGAGTAACTGAAAAAGCTATTATAAACAGATCATTTGATGGATCATACATATGTCTCTAGAATTAAATAATAAATACAACCTATGCAGACAAAATAATGTTTCTTCTATGCATATGTTTTCACAGATGACCATTAGTGACATGTTTTAGTGCTATCAAATAAAATGCATCACTATTTTAAATTTAATTTTAGTAAAATATGACAATGCATTTAGTTTAAAACTGTATGCAGTAGTAGACTTTTTATAACAGTAATCAATTCATATATTATTGAAATATAAGAATGTATTTTACATATTAATAGTTAATAATTACTATCAAGGGAAGAATGGAGGACAAACATCATTTATCATTTTATAAATCAAAACTAAACATTTTTATTATTAATTAATTCATGTTCAACTCTAAGCATTCCCTCCCCATACCTCTCCTCTGACCTCACTATCTCCTCGTCCTCTGTTTCTTCTTAGAAAGAGTCGGGCATCCCATGGATGTAACAAAACATGTCATATTAATATGCAGTGCATTGCCTCCCCTTGTATTTAGGATGGGCAAGGCAACCTGGTATGTGAAATAAGATCCCAAAGCCAGTAAACAATAAGGTATAGCTCCTGTTCCCTTTGATAAGAGTGAAACAAGCAGGGACACTGGAGAGATGGCTCGGAGGTTAAGAGCACTGACTGCTCTTTCAGAGATCCTGAGTTCAATTCCCAGCAACCACATGATGGCACATAACTATCCATAATGAGATCTGATGCCCTCTTCTGGCCTGTGGGGATACATGCAAACAGAATACTGTATACATAATAAAGAAATAAATCTAAAAAATTAATGAAACAAGTGTACAAGTAGTAGACCCAGCTACAGCTACACAGCAATTGCACATATAGAGAAGATCTAGGTTGGTCTCAAGCGGGATCTTTGGTTGTCAGTTCATACTCTGTGAGCTCATATGATCCCAGGTTAGTTGTTTCTGTGGGTTTTCTTGTGATGCCCTTGACTCCTCTGGCTCATGTAATTCTTTCTCCCTTACTTCAGCAGGTTACCCCAAACTTGGCCTAATTTTTTTGGCTGTGGGTCTTCATCTGTTTTCATCAGTTAGTTTACTAAGACTCTCTGATGACAACCAGGATAGGTGCTTATCCATCTTTTTTTCTCTAAAATCATGTTTGATTCTATTCTAGGTCTCTGGGCTATGAAGCCTCTGGGTCCTAGCATACAAGGTAGTATCATGGGTATACTCACTCTAGTGGCATGGGTCACAGGCTGGACCAGTCTTTGTCTGGCCACTCTCTGTGTGACCCTTACTCCAACAAATCACATAGTTAGTACACACTGTAGGTCAAAGGGTGTGTGGCTTCCTTCCACAGGAAGACTTGCCTGGTTGAAGAAAATTGCCAGTTTAAGCTATGTATCCAGTGTTGCTAAGATTCTTAGCTATAGTCACCCTTGTATATTCCTGTGAGTCTCCCTTGAATCAGGTTTCTATCTGATCTGAAAATGTCCCCTACTTTCCAGATCTCTTTCAGTGGTCTCCCCATCCATCAATCCTCAACTTGATCCCTAATGTTCCCATCCCCACCAATCTACCCCCAATAATTCTCCTATTTGCATTTACCAAAGAGATCTCTGTACCCCTTTAAACCTTCTTTGTTACCTAGACTCTGGGAAAGTAGAGTGTAACATGGTTATCCTTTACTTTATTAGTTAATTTCCACTTTTAAGTGAGTACATACCACATTTGTATTTCTTGGTCTAAGTCGCCTTCCTGAGAATGTTTTTTTTTTCCCTAATTTTAACCACATGGCTCCAAATTTCATGATGTCATTGTTTCTGATAGCGGAGTAATACTCCATTGTGCAAATTTACCACATTTTCTTTATTCATTCTTGTGTTGTGGGTCATCTAGGTTGCTTACAGGTTCTGGCTATTATGCATAAAGAACATAGTTAAACAAGTATGCTTGTGGTATGATTGAGCATCCTTTGGGTATATGCCTGAGACAGTTAATGCTGAATTTTGAGGTACATTGATTCCTAATTTTCTAAAAAACGGGCAAACTGATTTCCAAAGAGGCTGTATAATGCACTCCCACCAGCAATGGAGGAATGTCCCTCTCGCTGGATATCCTATCAAGCATAACCTGTCATTTGTGTTTTTTGAGCTTAGCCATCCAGACAGGTATAACACCAAATTTCAGAGTCATTTTGATTTGTGTTTCCATGATAGCTAAAGGATATTAAATATTTAAGTCTTTATTGGCCATTTGAAATTCTTCTGTTTAGAATTCTCTGTTGAGATCTGTAACCCATTTTTTTTGGATTATTTGTTTTTTGATGTCTGGCATCTTGAGTTTTTAATATGTTTTGTAAATCACTCTTCTTTCAAAAGAAAGGGGGTTGGGGAAGATCTTTCCCACTCTGTAAGGTGTAAGGTGCTGTTTTTCATATTGATAGTGCCCTTTAATGTACACAAGTTTTCCAGGTTTTTCAGTTTCATGAAGTCCCATTTATCAATTATCAGCCTGTGATACTCTGTTTTATTAGAAAGTTCTCACTGGTGCCAATGCATTCAAGGCTATTTTCCACTTTTTCTTCTACGAGGTTCAGTGTAACTGGACTTATGTTGAGGACTTTTATCTACTTAGCATTGAGTTTTGTGCAACATGATAGATATGGATCTATTTGAATTAATTTCCATTCTATCATCCAGTTATGCCAGCACTATTTGCTAAAGATGCTTTCTTGGTTCCTTTGTATAATTTTGGTGTTCTTAGGTTGTGGATTTGCGTGTGGGTCTTTGATTCTATTCTAATGATCAACCTGTTTGTATATATGCAAATACCATGTTGTTTTTATTACTATGGCTCTGTAATAGAGTTCGAAGAAATGGATGGTGATAATTCTTCAAGTTCTTTTATCATACAGTACTGTTTTAGCTACAATGAGATTCTTATTTTTTATATGTTGTTATAATTAAAGTAGTAAAGATTCAGCATTGATTCTCTCGCAAAGCCCAGATTTGGGACTAGACTGCAGGTGGGTAGGATTTTCCTAAAAGGAGTCTGAGGGTAAGAGGAAAATAAACTAGCTCATACATGCATTCTTTTCTTGGCTCTTTATTCTTCAAGAAAATGCTTGTCCCAGAAAATTCTCTCTCAAAAGCTCTCTTTAAGATTTGTCTCTGAAAGCACTTGCCTCAACATTTCTTTCTCTAAAAGTTCTCTGAAGGTCTAAAAGTTCCTCCTAAGAATTCTCTCGTTTCTATAAAAAGTCTCTAAAATTTCATTCTTTTAAAAATTCTCTAAATATTTTTGTAAAAGTTCTCCCAAGGTCCCTATAAAATGTCTGTAAAAATTCATTTTTCTAAAAGTTCTCCTGAGGTCTTTTTTTCTATTGTACAAGGCTTCTATTTTTTATACCCATATTTTGCAACTATTTGACAACAGGGCAAGCATATCTCTCAAACCAGCAAAGCAGCTAAAATCTTGAGAAAAGCAAGGGTCTCATGTCTCTCCCCTGGATGTGATTTGCAAAACATCCTGGCAGATTTAAGTCTCAGAGGGTACATTACTTAACAACTCTTGGTGTTAACTGACCAAGGGGGCTTCTCAGTTCTATGTCAAAAAAATAAAAAAAAATTCAAAGGCTAGGTAATGTAAGATTTTGCGCTGCAGCTCTTACTGCTGACTGCCCAGGGAGGATGAATATCTTTTCTCTGGGGTGTATTTGAGAATACAAGGCACCCAGTATGTACTCTTTATCCATCCAAGTTCTTAGTAACAAATATTCTGGAGCTGATGACTGGTATATTAATTGCTATTTCTGTAATAAATTGTAAAGTCTATCAACATTGTTCTTTCAAGATGTGCAAAGAATTGTGCTATAATTTTAATGGGGATTGCATTGAATCTGTAGATTGCATTTGATAAGATGGCCACTTTCACTATGTGAATCCTACTGATCCATGAGCATGGGAGATATTTCCAGCTTTTGTTACCTTCTCTAAGTTCTTTCTTCAAAGACATAGAGTTGTTATCATACAGGTCTTTCACTGGTTTGTTAAAATTATCCCAAGCTATTTTATATTATCTGTAGCTATGGTAGGAGTTGTATCTCTAGTTCCTTCTCAACTCATCATTTGTATATAAGAGTACAGCTTTTGTTGTTGTTGTTTTGTTGTTGTTGTTGTTAGTCTTGAATCTGTCCACTTCACTAAAAGTGATTATCAGCTGTAGGGGTTCCCTGTTAGAATTTTTGGGGTTGCTATGTATACTGTTACATCATTATCAAAAAGGGATTCTTTGACTTCTTCCTTTCCAATTTACATCTTCTTGCTCTCATGTCATTATTTTATTGTTCTAGCTAGAACTTCAAATACTATACTGAATATATATTGAGATAGTGGGTAGTATTGTCTAGTGCATGATTTTAGTGGAATTTAGTGTTGAGTTTCTCTCCATTTAATTAGATGTTGGCTGTTGGCTTGCCATTTATAGCTTATATTATGTTTAGTTATTTTCTTTGGTTTGCTGACCTATGCAAGACTTTTAACACCATTTTCCTTTTAACACCACTTTCATATCTTTTCAATATTGTACTTGAAGTTCTAGATAAAGCAACAAGAAAACAAAAGGTGATCAGGGGGATACAAATTGGAAAGGGACAAGTCAAACTCTCACTATTTGCAGATGAGATGATAATTTATATAAGTGATCTGAGAAACTCTACCAGGGAACTCCTCCATCTGATAAACTCCATCAGAAAATTGATAGGACACAATATTAACCCAAAGAAATAAGTAGCCCTACTATACACAGACAATAAATGTGCTGAGAACAAAATCAGAGAAATATCACCTTTTAAAATAGCCATAAACAACATAAAGTATCTTGGGGTAACACTAACCAAATAGGTGAAAGATTTATATATTAAGAACTTTGACTCTTTAAAGAAAGAAATTAAAAAAGATACCAGAAAATGGAATGATCTCCCATGCTCTTGGATAGCTAGGATCAACTTAGTAAACATGGCAATCATGCCAAAAGCAATCTACAGATTCAAGCCAAAGCAAAATCCCAGCACAACTCTTCGCAGACATTGAAAGCACAATACTCAGCTCCTTATGAGTGGTGGGGGTTGAACCCAGGATAGCCAATACAATCCTGTACAATAAAGGAACTTTCAGAGGCATCACCATCTCTGACTTCAAGCTCTATTATAAAGTGTAGAGAGCCACGAAGTGCCACACCTTAAAGTGGCACTGGCTTCCACCTTACACCTTCCCTTTGATGAGGGCTCTCTGGCATAAACAAGCCCTTATTCAGCCTGTCTGCTTCCATGTTAGAGTAGCCTATCTGCAGGGACCACGTAGCTCACTGGGGTTGGTTAGCTCAAGGGTATTTAAGCCTGTGCAGGGGCCCCCCGGGTCTATCGCAGGTCAGAAGAACATGTTTCAACGATCCTGATTAAAACTGCATGAAGAAGATCTTCCCGGAGTTGCATCTTCCTTGCTGGCGAGGGTAGGAGCAGTAAAATGGTGGCCCCTACTGGGAATCTTCAGATCAGAACTCCTTACTGGCGAGGTTAGGCGTGGTGCAGATGGTGGCCTGTACGGGGAATTTTTCAGATCAGAACTTCTTGCAGTCAGGGCAGAGCTGGCAAGTTCCCAAGGTAAGTAGGGACCAAATTTAAGGCCCTCGGTAAAGAGGCAATACGGTCTCTGATAAGGAGCAATGAAGTTCCGGGTTTGGACTAAATTAAGGCCCTTGGTAAAGAGGCGATAAGGTCTCCAGTAAGGAGCAATAAAGTCCCAGGCAAGTTGTGACCAAGTTAAAGACCATGGAAATAAGCTGCAATAAAGTCTCAGGCATTGAGCAAGCAGTTGTAATAAACAGAAAGTAAAATTTTTAAAATGGGGACTTCTCAGTCTCATACAATTTTTCTGGCTCTTCAGGAGCTACTTTTGTCAAAGAAACTTAAGATAAAGAATGGCACACTAGAAAGATTTCTGAGCGAATGCGATGCCATTGCACCTTGGTTCGCAGTTTCAGGAGACCTCACACTAGCATGCTGGGACAAGTAGGGCAAGGATCTTGACTTTGCTTGGGAAAAAGGAACGCTAAAGTCTGGAGTCCAACCTGTTTGGAAGTGAGTGCATAGCTGTATCAAAGACAAGAGGTACTGTAAAAAGGCAATGGAAAAAGGGAAAGCTGCGCTAGAAATGTTGCAAGAAGAAAGATCAGAAGAGGTTGAGAGCACAGGAGAGTCAGGTATGGATGAAACAGATTCTGAGGAAGAATTGCAAGCCCTTGTAGAAAAGATTCAGAAACAATCCCTTAAAGGGCAAAGGGTGAAGGGAGAGGAGAACTGGTGATGTGGGGATGGGAGGGACCCTCCTGGAACAATGCCTTTGGCGCCTTCTCCTGATCTGAGTGAGGAAGAGTCGGGCCGAGGTACAGGGCATTTCTTTTGCCCTGACGTCTGGAAAGCCTTACAACATGACTTAAGTCTTGAACAAGTAAATCAGATTGCCATAAAAGCATGGAAGTCATTACCCAATAAGAAAGAGGTGAATGGTAACCTCACTAAGATACTGCAAGGCCCATAAAACCATTTTCAGATTTTGTGGCCTATTTGGTAAAGGCTGCCGAGAGAGATTTTGGTATTACAGCAGCCATAGTTTCAGCTATATCTTTTGCAGTTGTGGTTTTAGTCAAGGCTGCTGTGGCTATGAGTACATCGGTGCAGACAGTCTCTAAGCTGAATGAGTTGTCCAAGAATGTGGCTACTGCCTTGGATGATCAATCCACACTTGGTGCTCAACTAAAAGGAGTTTTAATGATTGTAAACCAAAGAATTAATCTGGTGCAGGAGCAAATAGATACCTTGTGGCAACTGGCCCAATTGGGATGTGAAATGAAATATCCAGGTTTGTGTGTTACCAGCATTCACTATGAGAACTTTACATGTGCTACTAATTCATCACAACAGTTGTCTAGCTATCTTTTAGGAAATTGGTCTGCTGACTTTGATGACATGATGGTACAGCTGCGAGTGGCCATCGTTGCAGTATATTCAGCACATGTAGATGCAAGACTGGCTGCCGGATTGTCATCGTGGTTACCTTTATCATGGATCATCTGAAAGAGTGGGCGGGAATGGAAGCCATGGCTGTACTCTTGTTGCTTATCTCCTTCGTGGGCCTGTGGTGCCTTTGAAAAATCAGGCTTTCTCAGAAGCGGTATGCAGCTAAGGTTGTCCAGGCATTTACAGCCATTTGGGCAGGACAGTATCCCCAAGCATGGCTCACAGTCATAAACAAGTATTGATCCTTCACGCTTAGGTTGTATGGCTTAGCACTGCACTCCGAGTTAGCTCTGGAAGTGAGCAACTCTGAGAAGGGCAAGTTTGGTTGCATGTGGGTTGGTGTCTGAGGCCCCACCTCCAAGAAAAAGATGCTGGATGGGTGTTGCACTGACTTTGCTGCCTACCAGGATTCAGGGTCATTACAATGTCCACTGCTTTACTGGAGACCACTACCCTTGCCTGTTGCGTTATTAAAACAGGGGGAACCTGTTGCCTTATTAAAACAAAAAGGGGGGGACTTTAGAGGGCCTCGAAGTGCAGCACCTTAAAGATGGTGCTGGCTTCTGCTTTCCACCTCCTCAAGGGTGAGCGCTCTCTGGTGTAAACAAGCCCTTATTTGGTTAAGTCTTTCAGCCTGTCTGCTTCTGCGTTAGAGTAGCCTATCTGCAGGATCCACATAGCTCACTGGGTTTGGTTAGCCCAAGCAAATTTAAGACTGTGCAAGGGTCCCCTTGGCTCTCACTGGTCAGAAGAACATGTTCCAAAAATCCTGATTAAAACTGCATGAAGAATATCTTCCTGGAGTCGCATCTTCCTTGCTGGCGAGGTTACGTATGGCACAAATAGTGGCCCGTATGGGGAATCTTCAGATCAGACTCCTTGCTGGCAAGGTTAGGCGTGGTACAATAAAGCTATAGACTTTATACTTCAGATAGATGCATATCTATTGCCATGCACAAAACATAACTCCAAATATATCAAAGACCTCAATTTAAACCCAGCCACACTGATCCTCTTACAAGAGAAAGTTGGAGGTACCCTTGAACAAATTGGTACAGGATACCACATCCTGAACATAATGCTAGTAGCACAGACACTGAGATCAACAATTAATAAATGAGACCTCCTGAAATTGAGAATCTTCTGTAAGGCAAAGGACACACAGTCAACAAGACAAACTGGCAGCCCACAGAATTGGTAAAACCTTACCAACACCACCTCTGACAGAGGGTTATCTCCAAAATATCCAAAAACCTCAATAAGCTAGTTACCAAAACACCAAATATTCCAATTAAAAGTGGAATACAGAACTCAATAGAGAATTCTCAATAGAAGAATCTAAAATGGCTGAAAGACACTTAAGAAAGTGCTCAACATTCTTAGCAACCAAGGAAATGTAAATCAAACCAGCTCTGAGATACAATCTTACTCCTGTCAGAATGGCTAAAATCAAAATCACAAAAGACAGTTTATGCTGGAGAGGATGTAGAGAAAGTGGTACACTCCACCATTTTTAATGGGAGTGCAAACTCATACAGCCAATTTGTAAATCAGTATGAAATTTCCCCAGGAACATGAGAATCAGTCCTCCTCAAGATCCAGTAATTCCACTTATGCATATATCCTTATATGCATATACTTATGCAAAAGATGCACATTTATACAACAAGGACATCTGTTCAACTATGTTCATAGCAGCATTATTTGTAATAGCAAGATCCTGTAAGCAACCTTGATTCTCCTCAACTAAAGAATGGATGAAGAAAATGTGGTACATTTACATAATGAAGTACTACTCAGCAGAAAATAAAATGGAATCTTGAAATTCACAGGCAAATGGATGGAACTAGAAGAAGCCATCCTGAGTGAGATAACAGGTAACCCAGTCACAAAAAGTCAAGCAATTTTATGGTACTCACTCATATATGGCTTTTAGACATAGAGCAAAGGATTACCAGACTACAATTCATACTACCAGAAAAGCTGGGAAACAAAGAAGGCCCTTAGAGTGACATACATGGTCCCCTGAGGGAGGGGAAGGGGACAAAATCTCCTAAGCATATTGGGAACATGTAGGGAGGGGAGAGGAAGTTTCGGAAAAAAAAGAGCCCAGAGCTGGGCATGGCAGAGTAGGAAGATTGAATCTGGGAAAGAATAGAGGAGAGCAGGAAAAGAGATTTCATAATACAGTGCGGCATTTAAGTTTTAAGAGAAATCTGGTACTAGGGAAATCCCAGAAATCTACAAGGATGTCCATAACTAACTAAGCAATAGTGGAGAGGCTACCTTATATGCCATCCTAGAGCCTTCATTAGTAGCAGAATTAGACACCCTCAGCCCAACACTGAACTGAACTCCTGGAATCAAGCTGTAGACAGGGAGGAGTGATGAGCAAAGGAATCAAAACCAGGCTGGAGAAACCCACAGAAACTGCTGACCTGAATAAGGGGGAGCTCATGGATTCCAGTCTGATAGTTGGGAAACCAGCATAGGCTCAACCCAGATATCCTGAATATGGTGTTAGGAGGACTGAGCAGTCTATGGGGACTCTGGTAACAGATCAGTATTTATCCCTAGTATGTGAATGGCCTTTGAGAGCCCATTCCACATAGAGGGAGAGTACCTCAGCCTAGACAAATTGGGGAGGGCCTGAGCCCTGCTCCAAATGATATGATTGACTTTGAAGATCCCCTTTGGAAGGCCTTATCCTCCCTGGGAAGCAGGGATAGATGGGATAGGGGTTGCTACAGGAAACAGTGAAGGATGGGAGGATGTGGGAACTGGAATTGATATGTAAAACAAGCATTTTTCTAATTTAAATTAAAAATGTTGCCTATTAAAATTTAGTAGTGGTAATATAAATATAGTTATTATTGACATAACTGACATGTATATGATGAAATATGGAATAGAGTTAAGATTTTAATCCAGTTTTTGATTCTGAAATTAAAACTACAAAATGTTCATTTTGAATATTAAAGGCAAAGACACATTTTGATTACATACTTTATAAAATATATACATATTTTAATTACATATACATATGCAGTTAGAATACACACTTATATATGAAAATGTTTACTAAAATGAAATATATGAATGTTGCTAGGTAAAAAAAAACTACATTTATATATTTACATAATTTTCCAGATTTACAATATACAATGTGTTTTAGATTAAAAAAATGTATTGCCTTTAACTCTTGTACAACAAAACTAGTTCTGAAAATAAGAGTTAATTAAGGTTGAGATTTTTGTTAACACACCATTTATACAGTAAAAAAAACATTTCCTCCAAAATATTAATAAATGTTTAAGGATTAATTAATTTTGTCTGTTTTTTCAAAACAGGTTTCTCTGTTTAACTGTTCTAGCTGTACTAGAATTTTTTATTGTAGATCAGGCTGCCTGAGAATGCACAGCAATCCAATTGCCTCTGCCTCTTCAGGGAAGGGATAAAAGACCTATGCCACCATACCTAGCCAAGCATTAATTATTTCAATTTGATCCTCTACTTGTTGTGAAAAATATTTTGTAAATCTGAAATATCATAATTCTTTTAATACCCACATGAAATCCTTTCTCTTTCAATATAAAACAATTTTTTCTTTCATTGTAGTTTTTAATTTTGTCAATTGTTATATGATCTGTCCTATATTCTGAGGAATATATATGTACATTTAGTAGGCTTAGTACATTTTTGTGTATCATACTAGCTTATTGATAATATTCTGTAATTCATATGTAAAGAATGACTTATCTGATTGAATATTAAGAAATATTCACGTCAGTCATGATTTTAGTAAAGTGTAGTCTGTTATAAATATTTTAGGAAAATTATATAGCAATGTATGAAATTGGATTTTCAGATCAAATTATTTAACAAATTGTGTTAGTATTTCTTTAATTTGTATGTATTTAGTACTAATTCAAATGCTACATTGCATGAACTGACAGGAGGAAAAATTTCTTGAAGTGTTTCCTTCAAATTTCCACATTCTAAGTATCGCAAAATTAATTATGAACAATATTTAGATTAATTCACACATTCCTAACAACATATGTATTTAAAAGTAGTCACAAGTAATATACATGTTCTAATTCTTCTTTGAAGGACAACAGGCCTATCCTTTAATTGTTGTAGTTTTTTACAGAACTAATATATCAAAATAGAAAATTGATGTTTATATATGAAAGCTATCTTCCTATTGGTTGCCAGCAAAACAATTTTATTTTTCATATTTGCCAAGAAATTTCACTTATAGGCATGACAAAAGTGTAAATGAAGCATGTTAAAGCTAAAATTGAGAAGCTCTTAAACATTCGGACTGAAAACAATCTTTATCTCAAAAAGAAATACAAAACTAAGAATCTTTTCTGACTTTTTAACTTAGTACAGAATAATGAAACATTTCATCTTTAATTCACACATATGACTGCATGTATTTTGAAGTATGGTGTTTCATTTCAAGTACACATCTTATAATGAATAAATCAGAACAATTAGCATATTGAAATTCAAGAATTTATTTTGTTATTAAAATAAAATTAAAAATTGTTATTTTAAAAAACTTTTATATGTACAACATTATTTTTAAACTCATCTTACTATATAATAGAAAAGATAAAACTAGTTGTCCTACTTATGATTAACACTATTGAAAAATATTAACTCATTTTACTTTCTCTGTTATTTTTCTAAGCTTGATCATTGTTTCACTGTATCTGAATATTTATTCTTATTATTTATAGTTTTATTGTGTTAGGGTTAAAACTTTTCCTTTTTTCAGACAATAAAGGGGAAATGTTGTGGAAAAACATTTTTGTACATTGTGGAGATATGTCTTTGCCAAAGAAAGTTTTATTGGCTTAATAAAGAGCTGAATAGCCAATATATATGAAATAAAGTAGTTTAGATGGGACTTCTAGGAACAAAGAGAGAGCTCTGGGAATAAGAAAGCCAGAATCACTAGCTAGATGTAGAGGAGGCACCATGAGCATTACAAAGTTAAAGTAACAGAGTCATGTAAAAGAATGTAGAGTAAAAACATATGGGTCAATTTAAGTTATAGGAGCTAGTTAGAAATACACCTATGCTATTGGTCAAATTTCCTAAGTAGTAAGTAGTCTTTGTGTCATTTCTTTCTGAGCCCAAAGAAAAATTCACCTACAGTTCTTAAAAAGAAATTGTTTATAGAATGTGGGTCTTCTGGAAGAGCAATCTTAACTTCTTAGTCATCTTTTTAGTGATTCCTCTGAAAACTGAAATTCAATCTACCACAAAAAAGTAGGCTTCCATAGAAGGAAGAAAAAAAAATAATTTGTTCAACAATCCACAGAATAAGAGGATATAAAGGAACGTTGTCACAGGTAAAGAAATTCCAATATAAGACTGAACATCTTGCATTAGCCCCATTCAGTCTGGAAATACACAATTACAGAAGAACTAGAGATTACGAGTATGAACCACTTATTTAATGTTCATTTGTTAAAGGTAGAAGATTTGTAGCAGTAGTTTCAGTACGACCTGGAATTGCATTAGCAATATTTTCATGACAGCTTCTATTATGATGCTAAGGAAATGTTGATCTGTAAAGAAGAAAAATGAGTTTGTAAGTGTAATAATTATTTTTAAGATGGCAAGACTGCTGGGTAGTGGTGGCACATTCCTTTTATACCAGCACCAGGGAGGCAGAAGCAGGTAGAATTCTGTGAGTTCAAGACAGTCTGGTTTACAGAGCAAGTTCCAGGACAGTCAGGGAGGTTACACAGAGAAACTCTGTCTTAAAAAAATAAATAAATAAACAAAGACAGATAGAGAGATTGATGAGAGTGAGGAAGACAGAGAGAGAGACAGACAGAGAGAGAGAGAGACAGACAGAGAGACAGACAGAGAGAGGGAGAGAGAGAGAGAGAATGAGAGAGGGAGGGAGAGAGAGAGAAAACAAAGCACTGATAGAAGAAAAATGAGCATGACTTAGTTCTTGATCTGGAAGTAATGTCCAACCAAATAGATACACAAAGAGGTGGGTGAAAGTCTTTCATGTCATACGGAAAGTGAGAGAAACAATACTAGTAGCACACTGGCAAGTGTGCTCGGCAAAATAATTTCAAAATTAATAAAAGATAATGGGAACTACTGGAGAATTTGCCCTCTGCAAACCTCATTTGATGGAAAACAAAAAGTTCTGCAGAAAATTATACCAAATAAAATTGCTCCAGTGAAGATATTAACTGAAAGAACAAAGCACTCGTAAATACCATTTTTATATGAAGAGATATCCCTTTACCATAATTAATGAAAGAAGAAATCTTGTAATATTAAGATTGGTGATTTCTGTGTGCTAAAACTGAAGACTGTTTTCAGGTTTACTTTTTATTTATACAAGTATTTATTTCAAACAACAAATAACATGAATACAAAATCAAAGAGAGTAAATCACTATTATAAGAATCACTGTTATAAGAATTAACTGTTGAGAAGCAGCTACAAAGCCGAGCGGAGGAGGTAGAAACTGAATTCCAGAAAACACATGGGTGGGCACTGTGGGCACTGTGGCCGGGATCACCACCATCATTGCGATGAAGTGCAAGATCCAGGTTCTGCAGTAGTAGGTGGATGATGCTGAGGAGGGGGCCGAGCGCCTCCAGCAGGAAGTGGATGGAGAACATCGGGCCCAGGAGCAAGCTGAAGCTGAGGTGGCGTCCTTGAACTGCAGGACCCAGCTGGTTGAAGAGAAGCTGAACGGTGCTCAGGAGCGCCTTGCCACTGCCCTGCAGAAGCTAGAGGAAGCAGAAAAGGCTCCTGATGAGAGTGAAAGAGGTATGAAGATGATTGAAAACCAAGCTCTAAAAGATGAAGAAAAGATGGAACTCCAAGAAATCCAGCTACAGTAAACCAAGCACATCACAGAAGGGGCAGATAGGAAGTACGAAGAGGAGGTTCATAATTGGTGATTATTGAAGGAGACTTGGAATGCACCGAGGAATGAGCCGAGCTGACAAAGTCCCATGGTCCAGAGATGGATGAGCAGATCAGACTGTTGGAACAGAACCTGAAGTGTCTGAGTACTCCTGAAGAAAAGTATTCTCAATAAAGAAGACAAGTATGAAGAGGGGATACAGTTTCTCACTGACAAATTCAAGGAGGCAGAGACTCGTGCCGAGTTTGCCGAAAGATCCGTAGCCAAACTGGGAAAGACCATTGATGACATGGAAGATAAGCTGAGGTACACCAAAGAGGAGCACCTCTGTACACAAAGGAAGCTGGACCAGAATCTGCACGACCTGAAGGAGATGCAGAACACCCCCAGCCCCTGACCTGCGACTGCTCCACCCTCTGACCCTGACTCTACCTGAGGCCAGTCTGCCCGAAGCGGACCTTGAAACTGAGGTCTGATCTTTTTAACTGAAGGCTGCCTTCCCCTCCTGCCACCCTAGTCTACCCCCTCACTTCTTTTTCATAAAACTGTATCAGCCTTTTTCCCAGAGTTCCAGATGTAGCGGCTGAGCACGTTTGGGGACAATATTTAAGGGAATGTGAGCACAATGCAGTGTCTTCAGGGCACTTTGTGATAGGCACATTGTGATTACTTTTTTGTCTTTGTAACATTCCAAGCACTTCCGTAGCAGCAACCCAGCTCCTTTTCACGGTTGAAAGGTGACATTTCAGCCTAATGGACTCCTGCTTTCTCCATAGAGGAAGAACACAGGAATGAGCCTGCCTTGCTGACAGCTAGCAGATCCCAGGCAGGCTTTCCTCGTGGGAAACCTCAGCAAGTCCTAGCCAAACAACAGGGGGATCTAGAAATTAGCCAAAAAACAAAACAAAACAAACAAACAAACAAACAAACAAAAAACTCTGCTGTGAAGGTTTTCAGCTTTGATATCTTTGAATAACTTTAACCTTGTTCTTATTTTTCACCTTTTTCCATTAGATGTGACCAAATAAAACAGTGAGCCTTCTGAGACACTCCCACCTCCCCGTGCCATGTGCATGCTCGGCGAGCATGCTACTGTGAGGCCTAGCCTTGAGACCAAGTTTTTCTCATCTCTACCTCTTTCCTAATTGCTCACAGAATGAACCATGTTGTCCCTTGATGTTGAGGTGACCACTTAATGTGTCCACCCCCTCCCCACACACAGAAAAGGAAAATTATGTTTGTGCCACTGATTTAGCCACTTGGCAGTCATCTCATCACTATTCCTGGAGCTGCAGTCTCTAAAGTGCCATCTCATTGTGCCTTGTATCAGTCCGTGCTGGAGAGATCTTGAATAGCTTATGTAAAGAAAACGTTTTAAATTTTATATTACTTTGAAATTTTGCTGTTAGGGGTTGGGTTGTCTTGGTCAACCCAGCGGCTTTGAAGTCTATGGGCTGGTAGTGTGCTGTTCGCTCAAGTTGTCCCCACCCAATTGCAGGCAGTCTCTTTGAGGCTTGTTAGGTGGTCATTCTGCAGCTTACTGGCTTATTTGTACTCTCTTCTGTCAGGAGAAAGAACCCCATAGTACAACTGTTTTGATACTGTATATCAACAAGAGACATTTTGAAATAAAAAACCAGTCCCTGCAAAAGAAAGAAAAAATTAACTATGGGGGACAATGGGGATTAATCATGTGAAACTGAAGAGAAATGGTTAACATTGGAAGTAGATAAAAATAATATTGAAGATAAGGGAAAAAGAAATTAGATGGATTTCTTGATTGCTTCTATTTTCAATGTAGGTAGGAAGCTGATGATTGAAAGGTTTACCTTATGAACTTGAGGAAAATGGATATAATAGTCACTGTGGGAAATGGAGCAGGGGGATAATTAGCTGAGTTTGGAGATAATTATAGAGGTACCAACCCACATTGTTGTAAGATATCCTCCAGGAATTCCCAGCAGCTTGATGGAAGGAGTGAAAAAATGGGCAATTAGCTTCCATGCATACTAAACTGCAAATTCATTATAGGGAAAGCCTCATTCTGCAGGACACATTGTGCATGTATAACGTTTCCATTCTTATTTAGTTACAGAAAAAAAAAAGTGAAGTCTTGCTAAAGTAGAAAACCACGTTAGAAAATCAATTCATTGAACCTATATTTAAATACAATGTGGTGGTGTGTGTGCGTGCATGTGTGTGTGTGTGTGTGTGTGTGTGTGTGTGTGTGTGTGTGTGTAACTAGGTAAATAGATTTTTGTTAAAATGCTATTCACAAATAGAAAAGAATTGTCTTCATTTGGTTTCTATTGCTGTGAAAAAACACATTAATCATGACAACTTTTATAAAGGAAACCATTAATAGGAGTGGTTCACTTAAATTTTCAGTTCAGTAGAGGGGAGCATGGCAGCATGCAGGCAGACATGGTGCCAGATACATCTTGATCAGAAGGCAACAGGAAGTGGCCTGACTCTCACACTGAGTGAAGCTTGAACAAAAGAGACCTCAAAGCCACACATAACATACTTTCCCCAAAAAGGCCAAGACTACAGCCATAAAGCCACATATCCTAATAATGCCATTCTTTATGAGTGTTTGGGGGCCAGTTACAATCAAATAATCACAGGAATCATTTAATTAAATTATTTTATATAAGTAATTGGTTTCTAAGTTATGTAAAATTTCACAAAATGAGTATGTTTTTAATTAGTCAAAATATTTTGTTTGAATGTAATATTTTATACCATTGACTCCATTGTAAAAATAAAGATAAGAGAGCTGAGAAGTTATGTGATATACCTAAAATCATAGAAATAACATGTGCACTTATTAAATAAGTACTTCAAAACAACCTCCTTGGTTAGGAAGTAAAGGTAATCGTCAATTTGGCTTAAGTCTTTTATCTCTTGCTGAATCTTTTTCACTGAAGAAATTGAATAGCCCATTATGATAATTTGAGAAACCACTTTGTTCATTAGCAATTCAATTCCTTATTTAATGCAATAAAAATGGACTCATGTTTTGTTACCCTGTTTAAAATATTCATACTCTAGCCCTAATTTATCTGATTGACATACATAATATTTCTAATGTGTCAATAACCCTCTTTTGATGATAAAGCCATTCTTCTATCTCCTTGAATTTGTGGAAAGTGTAAATTAACAATGTAAAAAATAAATGTCACAACAATTGGTTAAATAGTCTACTTTCTATTATGCTTCACCAGACCATTACTGAAGCACTTGAAACTAAAAAAATGAATTAGTTTCAATAAGCAACAACAGCGTAAAAATTAGGTCTTCATTGACAGATAATTTATGCAAAGGCTTAAAATTAATTAAGTAGTACAAAAGAATTAAGCAAATACTCTTATGTCACTGTCTTTTCCTTAAACAAAAATTAGTGCCATATAAATTCAAAGCTTATGCTACAGCAAATTAATAAAAATAAAAAACATAATCAAGGAAATTACTCAAGAAAATTTAGCAATTCTATAAAAAATGTTCTAACAATATTCAAGTAAAATTACAACACATTTCCACTTGTACTTTTAAAATAATTATCTCTGGCATTCACCATGAATTAATTAAATTATTATCTTGTCAATAATGTTTTAATAATAATACCTTACCAAAATAAATTTAGTTTTTATTGTTAAAACTATTTATGCTCATAATTCATTGCTGAAACAAATTATGTCTTAAACACACATGAAAAATCATAATCAAAAAAGTCTTCAAGATTCAAATAAATAAATCTTATAAAATAGAAATGAAAGTATCACATGTGAAATATGAAATGACCATGGTTCATAGGTTGATTTATATATTTTAAAATTTAGTATGTATTAAAAGCTAGGTGTTGGTGCTGGAGAGACGATTCAGCTATTATGATCAATAGCTGGTCTTCCAAAGGACTGTTTCAAAGTACTCACATTTTGCCACACAAATCCCTGTAACTCCTCTACTGACCTGCAAGTGCATCAGCACACATGTGTTTCACAGTCATACATGCAGACAAAATACCCATATACATTAAGTACAATGTAATTATTTTTATATGAGAGTAATTTAATGGAAAGACAGTATAAGAAAGAATGAAATAAGAATCATAGAATAAAATACTAATATTATGGAATAAGTGAATATGGATGGTTGACATGTATATTACTACATCAATATCATTTTTGTACTATCATTACATCCAAATTCTATAAAATGTAGTCACCCCAGCACCCAGGAGAAAGAGACAAGAGATCTCTATTGATACAAGGTAAGCCTGTTCTACATATATTCAGTTCATCACAGGCTATATAGTGAGCCCTTGTCCTAAAGACAAACAAACAAACACACATACAAATAAAACAACAAAAGTTGTCACCATGCTGTACAATAGATTTATTGTACTCATTCCTTCTAAACAAAGTCTGTATATTTTGGCAAGCTTTTTTTTAGCATCTTTCATACAAACCTCAACCCTGGAAACGTTCATAAAACTGTTTATTTCTGATAAATAAATGTTTCTTTTTCACATATAACTGATATTATATGGTAGTTTTCATTTTGTTCCTAGCTTATCTAATTTCACAAGATCTTCTTGTTCATAATGTTATAAACAGTAGAAACTCATTTAGTTTTTTATTTTAAATATTTGCATATGTTTATTTTTTCCTTCAGAGTTCAGCACTCAATATCCAGAGTAGGGCTAGTTTAGTGGTTAGAAATTGCTTTAGCCAGACTGTATCATCATTTTTAATCTTTTCCACAGATTATGACAGGTAGTTATTTTCAGAGTTGTAGTTGTGATATTTCACAATATGAAGGATATATTCTAAACAATTTTTCTCTTTGATCTTTCCTTTGAAAAATCAGCTGATATTTTGTGAGTCAATCTCTACCTGGACTTGCCCTCTTGTAACTTTCCATCCTTTCTCTTTGTTTTCTATATTTTAGTGTTAAACAGTCAAATGATGATGGAATAGTTTTTCTCCTGTCCATTTGGTGTTTTGTGTACCTCTTGTATCAAAATGGGCTGTTCTTTCCCACTATATGGGAATTATTTGCAATGAATTCGTTGATAATATTTTCTAAACCATTGTGATGAAATTATTCTCCATTTGGCCCTACCCCACACCACAGGCATGGGGAGCTCACCTCTGATCTCACACCTCTATCTGACTGTACTGGTCCCACCTGCCTCGACTCACCAACTTAGCAGCCACTCTGGTGTTCCAGCAGGTTTTTCCCGCAGGCTGCCAATTGTAGCAAGTATGTTTTCCAGCATACATATACATATATATACATATGTATATGTATGCTGGAATATACATATTTCCAGCATATATATATATATATATATATATATATATATATATATATATATATATAATAGTGAATTGCTCCAGCAGCGTTTCTTTTATCAGTTGTTATTTCCTCAGGAGTCAAACAATTTAAAGATAACAGAACAGCATACAATATCCAAAGTTTCTATGTGCTTTCCACCTTTACATGGCTTTTTATTTACTCTATTTTTTCTACTTCTATTTGTACATATTTTGAGACAAGGTTTCTCTGTGTAACTTTTATCTATCCTGGAATTTACTCTGCATAACAGGTTTACTTTGAAATCACAAAGATCTGTTTGCCTCTGCCTCCCAAGTGCTGGGATTAAAGGAGTGTGCCATCACATCCAGCTCCTCTCTGCCTTTTAGCAGGAAGAAGTTTGGAAAGAGTGGTGCCCACATTCCCAAATATTGTTCATAAATGTTTGTTTTAATTTAAGTGGGCTTGGTTATGAATGGTTAATGACCACAACAAATCTTTTTAAAGGTAAAAAAGGAATTATGGTATAGATATGAATGTTTTGTTTTGGAATGGATTTTCATTTATTGTTACAAATTTAAGGTCAATTTTGTGATATGTATATTTCTCCTCTTGTTTAGGTATTGTGTTTATATAGCTCATTGAAAAATGTAATGTATAATTTAGTACAGATTAGAGAGTTACCTATGATAGTTAAAACTTGGAGTTAGGTTAGTTAGGATTTCTAGATATGTAGAGATGTATTTGAGATGAATAGGCATTCTTCAAACCTTTCAAAGACCTATAGAATATGGCATTTTCAATGGTTTAGAGATTTTCTTGACAGTGAGACATAACTGCTCCTGGCAACACCACCTGCATCAGAAAGGAAGATGGATATTGAAGAAACTCGTTATGGAGTTTGCTTTTAATATGGCAAGACTAGCCATTTGAGCAAGATACTGCTCTTGTCTGGACTGTTTGACTTCATGCTGTATAAACTGGACATGCAGGACTCACAGGAAAATGACTGCTGAAACAAGATGGACATTGCTACAGGATTCCTGCTTCCTTCATGGAAGAGGCTGCCAGACAGTCTACATGGCACAGAGAAAAATTGACAAACTGTCAATACAGATGAACAGTTTAAAGTTTCCTGCTTTGCTGAGGAGTCTGCCAGACACACTATGGCCTATGGGCTGAAGATGGAACATTACAGAAGAACTTTGGGTGACTGACCAGGCAGTGAGTTGTCTCTGTCATTTCTATAATTTATATATTATCCTTCTGTGGTCTTTGAAGTAGTTGAAGACAGAGAGTTATGGTTATAGTTTTTCTTAGTTAGGATTAAAGATAAGGTACATATAGGACTTTAGACTCACAAAGATAGGATAGATGATATTTTCTTTAAGTATTACAAAATGTTAATGGACTGAATATTGTTAACTGTGATTCTTGTTTGATAACTGTTGTATGCTATATTTTGCTATGTTAAGGTTAAGACCATTCTTTTTATTTTTGACAGAAAAAAGGAGATGATGGGAGATGTTATTCTGTAAATATGTTTCTCATACTAGTTAATGAATAAAGCACTGTTGGGCCAATGGGAAAGCAAGATAGGCGGGGCTAGGAGACAAGGAGGATGAGGAAGTAGTAAGTAAGAGTAGTAAGTAAGAGTCAAGATGGAGAGCCTGAAGAGATAGAATGGCAGGCGCTCTGGCCAGTAAGGTGAGCTACGTGAAATACTTAGAATAGTAGAAATGGGTTAATCATTAAGACAGAGCTAGCCAATAAACATTGATAGTAACGGGCCAACAGCATTGTATAAAATACAGAGTCTCTGCCTGTTATTGGGGGCTGGCATGGCAGCGGGACCAGACCGACCGGGAAGAACCTGCCCACAGCACTCAGGTATACATCCAAGATTTTGATCTGGCACACACTAACATCTTACCCATATATGACTTTCTGGAGTATGTTAAGTGTTCCTGTGGAAACAAAGGGCATATTATCCATGACTCAGGTCAACAGCAGGATATCCATGGAGTTTACATGAGGGTCCAGTATGGATGGTATAGCAGAAATCAGAGATCTTTCACCTGACCAACAACATATTATATGATTGATATTTGCAAGTAAAGCTGTTTGGGCAAAAGATTATACTGCATGATAAACAGCAAATTCTATTATTAATATGATGAATGAAGAGATAATGGAGAAGTTGCAAAGATGGATAAATTCGATGTTTTTGCTTTGTTGTATTTGTTTTTTAAATGATTCTGATATTCTTATTTGTATTCTTATGTATTTTATTATTAATTTATTTTTATCTTTATCATACCTTTATTATTACATTTTTGGTTTTCCATGCAGGGCATTGCAAGTGTGAGCAGTGAGTATGGGCGCATTAGGGTACATGATGTGTAATTACCAAAGAATCAGAAAAAAGAAACCAGGAAGAACATGTTTAAACTAGCAGCTTAGTCATTGCTGGTCAATTCTCAGTACAAAATCACAAATAACTTGAAACCTTGAGGGCCTAGACTGGCGACAGCCGGCGAGAACAATCTGCAGTAACATAATGGTGTCAGAACTGGGATTGAGAACTTTCACTTAAAACTTAACAAAAGCTTAAAAAATAGTTTTTAGAAACAAGGGAACAGAGACTAGCAAGACTTCTTAGTAGCAGCATTTTCTCGGTTGGATTTGTTTTGCTGTAGACAGAGAATTGCACTGCTCCTTTAAGGGAGGTTTCCAAAATTAGCATAAGCAGCAAAAAAAAACAAAACAAAAAACAAAACAAAACAAAACAAAACAAAAAAAAAAACAGCCTTGCTTTTAAAGAGCTCTGCTAACAATTCATTGGTGTGTACAAGAACTGCAATGAAGGTTTACACTGTGTTTTAAAAAATACGCTGGCTTGGGAGACAAAAGGAAACAGGATACAATGGTTTAAAAAGCAAAAAGAAAGTAAAATGGATGGTTGTGGTGACACACGCCATTGATCCCAGCACTAGGGAAACAGGCAAACAAATCTCTGTCATTTCAAAGTAAACCTGGTATGCAGTGAATTCCAGGACAGATAAAATTTACACAGAGAAACCCTGTCTCAAAATATGTAAAAATAGAAGTAGAATAAATGGAGTAATAAAAAAGCCACATAAAAATGGAAAGCACAGAGAAATTTTGGATACTATACGCGATTCTGTTGTCTTTAAATTATTTGATTGCTGAGAAAATAACTACTGATAAAAGACATGCTGTTGGATTAATTCAATTTATATATTTTAAAAATGCTTTGACTCCAAAATTTAAGCCTAAGATCAAGTTACTGGGGAAAAGGATTTCTATTTTTGTTTCCAAAGAAAATGAAAAGCTATGGATTTCTTCCAGACTTATGTGGTTTAATCAAGCCAGATCCCCTGAAACAGCTCCCCAGATGATCCAACATTCAAAGCAGTTGAAACAAAGCCTTGAAGACTACTGCTAAGATTTCTGTGTCTTCTTTGGAACCGCATGACAGCGCCCTCTACCAGCAGGAAGTAGTTTGGAAAGAACGACGCCCAAATTCCCAAATATTGTTTATAAATGTTTGTTTTCATTTAAATAGACTTGGTTATAAATGGCTATAACCACAAACAATCTTTTTAAAGGTAAAAAGGGAATTATGATATAGATATGAATACTTTGCTTTGGAATGGATTTTCTTTCATTGATACAATTTAAGGTCAATTTTGTGATATGTATAATTCTCCTCTTGTTTAGGTATTATGTTTCTATAGCTCATTGGAAGATGTAATGTATAATTGAGAGTTACCTATGATAATTAAAACTTGGAGTTAAGTTAGTTAGGATTTTTAGATATACAGAGATGTATTTGAGATGAATAGGCATTCTTCACACCTTTCAAAGACCTACAGAACATGGCATTTAAAATGGTTTAGGGATTTTCTTGACAATGAGGCACAACTGCTCCTGGTAACACCACCTACAGAAGAAAGGAAGATGGACATCGAAGAAACAAATTACGGAGTTTGCTTCTTATATGGCAAGATTAGCCATTTGGGCAAGGTACTGCTCTTCTGGAGTGTTTGACTTTATGTTGTAGAAACTGGACATGCAGGACCCACAAAAAAGGTGACTGCCTATGCAAGATGGACATAGCTACAGGATTCCTGCTTCATGGAAAAGACAGCCAGACAGTCTACAGGACACAGAGAAAAATGACTGACACACTGTCAATACAGTGTGGTCAGTTTAAAGTTTCCTGCTTTATTGAGGAGTTTGGAGACACACTATGGCCTATGGGCTGAAGATGGAACATTAAGAAGACTTCGGGTGACTGACCAGGCAATGAGTTGTCTCTGTCATTTCTAGAGTTTATATATTATCCTTCTGTGGTCTTTGATGGAGTTGAAGACAGATAGTTATGGTTACAGTTTTCCTTAGTTAGGATTAAAGATAAGTTACATATAGGACTTTAGACTCACAAAGATACAATAGATGATATTTTCTTTAATTCTTACAAAATGTTTATGGACTAAATATTGTTAACTGTGATTGTTATTTGATAACTTGTATGTTATATTTTGCTATGTTAAGATTAAACCCCTTCTTTTATTTTAGACAGAAAAGAGGAGATTATGGGAGATGTTATCCTGTAAATATGTTTCTCATAATTGTTAATAATGCTCTGTGGCCAATAGGAAACGAGATAGGTGGGGCTAGGAGACTAGGAGGAGGAAAGAGGAAGTGGGAAGCAGGAGTCAAGATGTAGCCTGAGATGAATCAGGACGCCTGCCGCGGCTCCCCAATAGGACAACCACGTGGAAATACTTAGATAAGTGGAAATGGGTTAATAATTAAGACAGAGCTAGCCATAAACAGTAATGGTAACTGGCCAACAGAATTGTATCAAATACAAAACGTCTTGAACACAAGCAATAGTATTCATACAAAGAATATGGCAAGTATAATGTGCATAAAACATCATAAATGGAAAGATTTCACACAATATAACAAATATAAGATAACAACTTGCAGTAACAAAACCTTGATAACAGGTCTCCTACAAAAATATTAAGACACTTGGCCCTCCCTGATAAGAATTACTTAGAGGTAATTCTGAACATAGAAATCAAAATAATGATTAATGGTTGAATTATGTTCAACAAGTGAATGAAGTCATGATAAACTGCTAAGTAAGTTCCAAAAAGAAAATCAATCATCTAAATGAATAATAAATTCAATAAAATTTATAAAAATAGTATTGAGTAAAGAGATGGAATAGAATAGAAATATGGAATTAAAAACCAATAGTTATAGGAACAAAATAAAATGCAAACTCAAATAAATTCAGTGGGAATTCAACTTAGTAGAATGTATTATGTCAAGGACAGACTGTCAGAACTTGAAGACAGAGAAATTGAGTCATTTGGTCAAGGTCAATGATAACAGGAACCCCATTAAAAAAATCTCATTGCTCTTTGTTTTCAGTTACTCACAAGAAATAATCAGACCTCATTGCTGAAGTCACAATGCATTTAAATATGGAACACAGAAAGCCAAACTGGAAATAACACGAATGCTTCTTCCTAGCTGATTTGCTTATATAATGCAGAAAGTGGTATACAGGCTGTTGAATGGAATAAATAATCAACAGTCTTCCCAAGCAGTGAATTGTGTGAGCTCCATTACCAGCATACTAGACAAAATGTGTTCCCTGGAACAATTGAAGCTTGATGATTAAGGAGGTAAGTGCTTTCTTCTTAGATTTTAGACCCAAACCATAGGAGGCATTTATGCTTTGTACTGTAATCCTGGATAAAATCCTAAAATTCATGGCAGGGGATATCATATGCCATAATGGGAAAACTGCCATCCCCACTTTTATCTTTTATTTTCTTGCATGTATGTGATGCCAAAATACTACCTAAATATTGGTCTTTATGTCTACTGACTGGCTCTGCTCTTAGCCTTTGTCAGAGTAGTATATATTTGCATTGGGCAAGAATCAATGCAATGTCTCTTAATGTTGACTTGCTGAGGATAAAAGATTGTTGATTGTCACTAAACACACACACACACACACACTTACACATACAATACATGCATGTCTGACTAGTGACAGAGACAATTGAGACTGATGATTCAAGTAGGTTTTCATTCCCTAATATCTTACTAATTGAACCTTCAGGCTGTTCACACATGATTTTTTTTCTTTTTCTTATTCTGTGGGCATTATAATATCTAATTTAAAAATAACTAAATATCCTTAAAGAGGTCAAAATGATATTGAGTATAATTCATATTTCCTGGCTTTTATTTGCATATAATATTTTAGCATCTAGTCAGGTACTGTGCCACAAAGTCTTATTTAATTAAAAAATTAGGAAACATTATCTGCTGAAGTGAGTTTCAGATGTCATTAATTACAGAAACCAGCTCTGGAAATATTATACCTGCTGAATACATTAGAGAAATAAAACTTAATAAGAAATGGATTATTATGAACATTTTGAAGAATATAGGATGAATTGAAATAGCAAATATGAATGTTCTTCAGAGTATTCTTTTAATGAAACTTATTTAAATGATGAGATACTTTCATTATTTAACTAATTTTGATATTATTCTTGAACAGAATTCAAATATTTTAAATACATTGCCAAATAATAACATACCTAAAATAACTTAAATACCTAATCATAATATCCTGAAGTTATCTGCTCAAGTTTATTAAATGGGGCAATGTAAAATTTTTCTAACAGTCCCCTTGGGACCCTATAATCAATGACTGCTAAAAAAGGTTATATATTTTGCTTCTGCTTAAAATGTAGTGTACTGTGGCTGTTATCCAGTATCTCTACAGATTAAGAATATATTTATATAAATGTTAATTTTGAATTCTTGTCCATAGAAACAAGTAAAAATAAATGGCTTTAGTTTTAAAACATCAAATAATAGAAATTCATCATTTTATGAATTAATAGCATTCACTGTATTAATTAATCATAATTTCTTTCAGGAGTCATTCACTGATGTACACTGAAGTAAAGACTATCTTTATTGTTGTGGATAAGGGTACAATAATAAGCAAGGTAGCAAAGACATTTGTCTGACATGTTAAATGTCTTTCCATTGGATACACACACAGTAGTTGTATTGCTCAAAGATGTATCCCTTTTGTATCTAATTTTTGAAGAAATTCTGATGCTTTTTAGTAGCTGTGCTAACATATATAGTTATATCAAAACGAGTCGAGGATGAGAATTTATACCAACATTTCCTGTGTTTAGCCTTAGGTCTGTTTTAATAACAGCCATTCTAATTGAAGAGAATTCATTTCACCATGTTTTAGTGCATTTTCTTTCTATTTGTTTTGAACATTTTCTGTACACGTGTTCATTTACCTATTATTTCTCATGTATTTCTGCTCAGGCTTATTTGATATTTTTAGTTGGATGTGGGTTGCTTACTCAACGTTGAGCTGTTTGAGTCACTTATATTCCTTGGATAATATATTTCTAATACAAAAATATCCCTGTGGTAGCTTACAAACCCAAAGAGACAGCCAACCTGAACAAGTAGGAACTAATGGGCCCCCAGACTGATAGCTGGTAATCCAGCATTGGAACAACTCAGACCCCTGAATATGGGTCTCTGTTAGAATGCCCGGGCAATCTAAGGGACCTCTGACAGTGGAACCAGGATGTATCCTTTGTTGCACAAAATGATTTTGGGAGCATATTCCCCATGAAGGGATACTCCCTTAACCTAGATGCAGTAGGCAGGGCCTAGTCCCTACTCCAAATGACTTGACAGATTTAGATAACCCCTCCAGGAAGGTATCACCCTACATGTGGGGTGTGGGGTGGGGTGGGGTAGGAGGGTGGTCAGAGGGCTTGGGAGGGTGGAAGAGATAGAGAGAGGGAACTGAGATTGATATGTAAAATAAATAAATAAAATAATACTAAAAAAAGAATGGCTTCCATAGGCTCATATATTTGAATACTTAGTCGTCAGGGAGTAGAACCCTTTGAAAGGATAAGAAAGATTAGGAGTTTTATGTGTTCTTCTGGAGTAAATGTGTCAATGAGGGTGGGCTCTCAGGTTTCAAAGGCCCCTGACAGGCCTAATAGCTGTGTGTGCCTGCTGTCTTCAGATGAGAATGTAGAACTCAAACTCTATATCAGCTACCATGCATCACACCATAATGATAATGGACTAAACCTCTGAAACTCTAAGCCCCAATGAAATGCTTTCTTCTATATGAGTTGCCTTGTTCTTGGTGTCTCTTCACAGGAATAGAACACTGACTGAGACAATCCCATCAAGAGACAGTTAAGAAACAGGATACTAAAATACATGGAACTATAATTGATAATGTGGTTCAGAAGCATTTCCAGTTGGTGTATTGGAAGCATTTGAAGAACACTGAAGTTGCAGGAAAGCATAACCTTAGAGTGCTGAAATAGTAGGAGTGATTCTAATTGGACAGCCAAGGACGAGTGTTGGGACCAGTATAGACAGAGAAGGCTGTGATCATGATGTTTTAGATTTATTTGAAGAATTTGTTAGTAGAAAAAATGTGCATTACACTATGACAAGGGAGTTGTCTTCATTCTGTCCATTCTTTGAGATTTATTGGAAGCTCAGATGAAAAGGGATGGACTACTTTATCTAGGAAATACAACACAGTTTTGAGTCCAATATACTGTATTAGTAACAAGATGCATTCTAGAAAGGGAGACAAAATTTTGATATTTGTCTAGAAAAGAGAACACATTTAAAATGGCAACTAAGGAGGCTGTGATTGATAATGAGATTGGAGCAATTAAAATGAAGTCCCTTAGTATTCATTAGGACAGTAAGATATATGCTTGCAGGGCATGTTAGGAACTGGCTGGATGGAATCCCCCATAGACTCAAGGCTATTGAAGCATATACATGTTTAAAATCATAATCTTGTTTGAGGGGACAGCCTCAGAATGCCTGACTTCCAAAAAATATCTAGGGAGTTAGTTCACTGGGATTCTTCTCTTCCTGAAAAACATCCACATATGCACTGAAATGTCATTGAAGTCATGGTCTCAGGATGCACAAATAATGCTCTTGTTGCCAGTAGACCTCAAGATCATCAATGTTGTGTTGGCTTTGTAAGTATACAGAGTGCAGTAATTATACTAACATGAAGATTTCCAGAGATATTTAAAAATAAAGGGTAGAAGTCAAGGTCTCTCTAAGCATCCACTGAAATTATGATTTATAAGGTTGTGAGAGTAAAGCTGAAGATTCATGAAACCTCAGGATTTTGGTGATGCTAAAAGTGATTACTAAGCCCAAAGAAGTAGCAGCAAGTGAACAGAGACAGCCCAAGGCAGCTCATGTGTGTCTTCTGATGATATATGCAGAGCTCCCTAGCATGTTAGAACTTACACCATCAACTAAATGCTTCACAGTTACTCAATTGAACTCCTGTACTGATAGTCTTCAATCTCCATTTTATCCAAGTTTTCCTTGCTATTTATTTCCTATCTTCTCTTTTTAAATGACTTTATAAACAAATACCTCCTTTGTAGACTTTTAGAAACACTTATAAATCAAACACTTTGAAGGACACTTTTGGTCATGGAATTTTGAACAATATTGTTAACACACTTGTAAATCATGGAAATGAACTGCATTCATTTTCACTTTGAGAAGGACAAGAGTCTTTGTGACCCAGGGAAGACATACTATAGTGTGTGTGTGTGTGTGTATGTGCCTGCCCTCGCCAGCAAGGAAGACGCGACTCCAGGTAGATCTTCTTCATGCAGTTTTAATCGGGATCCTTTAAACATGTTGCTTCTGGCCCGCAGGGAGAGAGAGAGAGAGAGAGAGAGAGAGAGAGAGAGAGAGAGAGAGAGAGAGAGAGAGAGAGAGAGGACCCCTGCACAGGCTTAAATACCCTGGAGCTAACCAACCCCAGTGAGCCACGTGGACTCTTCAGATAGGCTACTCTAATGTGGAAGCAGACAGGCTGAACAGACTTAACCAATCAAGGGCTTGTTTACCCAGAGAGTCTACACCAGCGGGAAGGTGTAAGGCAGAAGACAGCACCACTTTAAGGCGTGGCACTACAGAGCTCTCTACGTGTGTGTGTGTGTGTGTGTGTGTGTGTGTGTGTGTGTGTGTGTGTTTATATTCTCAAAGCTTATATGACTTGTTCTCCATCTGATGATAGAATTGGAAGATGGTGGAAAATTGTGGGAGACAGGGACTAATTGGAAAATGTAGGCAACTGAGAGCATAGCCTGGACTAGTGTTTTTTGGTTTGGTCAATATTTCTTTCTCCATTTTGGTTTTGTATTTTGGCTGCCATGGTGAAATTAACCTTGATCTATCATGAACTTTGCCTTGTAGTAGGCTCAAAGGAATGAAGTCAAGTGACACAGACTAAACCATGAAACCATCATCCAAAATAAATCATTAATCCTTATAACTTTATTACATCTGAGATTTTGTCAAAGTGATAAAAACTTACAATATATACAGTAACCTTTATCAGATATATGGTTATAAAAAATTCAATCTCACTAAATAGAAAAAAAATGTTTCTATTCATAATATTTTGTTCCTTTGAAAAAGATGAATCTTTTAATTCGCAGGCAAATGGATAGAACTTGAAGAAAACATCCTGAATGAGGTAACTTAGTCACAAAAAGGGGAACATGGTTTGTACTCACTCATATATGGATCACCAGTCTATAATTCACACTGCCAGAGAAACTAGCATGCAATGAGGAGTCTAAGAGATTCATACAAGTTCCTTCACAGAATGGGAAAGAAATATGATCTCCTGAGCATATTGGAAGCAGAGGGGGGGGGCAGTGAGTGGAGTTGGAGCTAGGAGAAAGAGAAGGGGAGGAGATGAAAGCACATGGGACTAGGAAGATTGAGTCAGGGGAGGAATAGATGAGAAAAAAAGAAAGTGAGAGATACCATAAAAGAGGAAGCCATTGTAGGTTTGAAGAGAAAACTGACTCTATACAAATGTTCAGAGACCTGCAAGACTGACCACCAACTAACAATTTGAGCCACTATGGAAAAGCTTCCATAAATGCCCTTCGTTGATAGTGAGATTGATGACTAACTTATGCACCATCATAGAGCCCTCATCTAGTAACTGATGGAAACAGAAGCAGACACCCACAGCTAAACTCTGAGCCAAACTGGAATCCAGATGCAGAGAGAGAGGACAAGAACAGGCTACAGAAACACACAGATATACCTGACCTAAACAAGGAGGAGCTAATAGGCTCCCAGACTGATAGCTGTGAACCCAGCATTGGTCTGACTCAAGCCCCCTGATCATAGGTCCCATTTAGAAGGCCTGGGCAGTCTAAGGGATTTCTGACAGTGGAACCAGGATGTATCCCTGGTGCACAAAAAGACTTTGGGAGCATGTTCTCCATGGAGGGATAGTCCCTTAACTTAGAGGCAGGAGGCAGGGCCTAGTCCCTACTCCAAATGACTTGACATATTTTTTGACCCCTCCTAGAAGGCACCACTCTCCTTGTGGAGTGGGGAGGGGAATGTGATGGGAAGGTGGTCTGGAAGCATGGGAGGGAGGAAGAGCAGAAAGGAGGAAAGGAAGGAGAGAGAACTGGGATCGATTTGTAAAATAAGAAAAAGTAAATAAATAAATAAATAAATAAATAAATAATTAAATAAAAAAGAGAAAAAGACTAATGTAGTTGTATATGTTCATTGTTTGCTTCTCTTGTGTATTGCCCACATTGATGTCTTATTGTTATTTGATTATTTTTCTTGTGTTTTGGTTACATATCAGATAATTTTTAAATCCTATATTGAAAGATAAGCAATTTTTTGTTGGAAAAATAAACAATTTTATGTGGCATATCCTCTATATATGTAGATCATCTGATTGTCTGTATGACTATAATATTTTCTCTATATTCATCTATTGTCTATGTGCATAGCAGCAATTGTAGGGCCATGGTAAGTTAAATTGATAAGAAAGAATCAATCCAGTGCAAGAGAACATTTTAAATAATTAATTAAAATAACGTAATAGTATAAGGCTGAAGCCCAGGTAATACAGTATATTATTTTATACAAAACTATTTCATAAATATTAGGACTTACCACCTAGAAGACTTAATTTATCTAGGACTACTACTATATTAATGTTACTGAGCTTAAACTTAATGGGCCAGGCTTTGCTGAACCCTCCTCCCCACATGAGCCCTTACTCTTTGTGAGGAGTGGATGGTAGTGGGCTTGAGGGGAGAGATGGGTGGATTGTAGGATGGTTTGGAGGGAGTACTATGGCTGTAATGCAAAATGAAATTTAAAAAAAATTATAAACATTGAAAAATATATTAATACAAAATTGTGCCTACAAGGTACTCACCATGTATTGTTGCTTTTACAAATTTGTTTCTTACTGACCAAGAATTTAGCACAAATTTTAAAAACTATTTCTGATAAATGATCTTATTTTACATTTATCTTTTATTCTTACTTTGAAGGTAAAACTTACTTTAGAGAATAAGAAGAATATCACAAAATATGTAAACAATGTGTGTAAACATTGGAGATTTCTAAAAGATGTAATAAAAGGAAGGGACTAGAAAGATGTTTCCAGCAGTTAAGGCTAATGACTGCACTTTTAGAGGACCTGGGTTTGATTCTTAGCACCTACAACATAATGCAAGAACATATATATCCAGGCCAAACAACACTACAGGTAAAAATTTCAAGAAAGAAAATGAATGTCATAAAGAAGATACAATATAATAACCGCTCATATAACTATTGATACAATACATTCTTAGATAATTATTCATTTCAAATACAGAAGGCCTTAAATTATTTTCTGTCTCATATGAGCTAGTATCTGTAGTTTTAATTGCATAAATGTATTAAGTTTTGAATTTTACATGAATGGAAAAATACAGTGCATGCTCTTTTATTGAATTTTTTCTTTGCTACAGTTCTAGGGCTGGCATATCCATCTTTACATTTTATTCTTGTTTTGACTCTTCTCATTGGACAAAGTTCTAAAATTAAAAATAAATTAATTTTGATGCATCAATGTTACTGCTACCCTATATGTTGCTTAATGCCATAGTTTCATTATAATACCTTGATACATTTTACTTATGAATCTAAGGTATTTTGGTCATGTACATTTTACATCACCTTCTCTTATTTCTCTTTCCTTTCTTCCTCTAACTAGCCTTCTCTCTGCTCCCATGTCTTTATCTAAATATATATTCCATATATGTATAAATGTGCCAAGAATATAGTTATACATATACTTACATAAATAATTGTAAGTAATTGTAAGTAATGATAGTGGACCTACTCAATATTAGTGTGTCTAGGTCCTTGCATATGCATTGAATTTCTCAGACACTGTCAAATATTACTTAAAATATTTCCTAAGGGACCCTTAGAGTCCAAGTGGCAAGTAGAACACAATGCAAAGCTCTGGAGTAATGTACAGAAGAAATACACTTCAGAAAGGTGCTGTATTACCTATGTAACACTACTGATTGGAGACTAACCTGAGCCAAGCATATCCATGTCGACCATTTTAGCAGTTACAATGTTTGCTACCAGCAGTGCTTTATGGACAAGAATGACTCAGCTGACTTAATGTCAAATGGCCAGAGGAATGATTTCAAAGCTTGGAAGTAATATGTATAAAAGATTGCGAGGAAAAATTGTGCAGCGAGATGAAAATTAGCAACTGAAACAAGCAAAGAAATATATTGTAGTTAACAAAAAGAACCAGATGCTTTGCATTCGAGTGAAATGGTAGCAAGAGATGCAAACTTGACCTTGTAGGGAAAATAGCATTATGAACATCTGGTGAATCTTCAGCTTTCTCCGATATTGGAGCTTATGTTTACCATTATTCTAATAAATGAATTAAAGGGCTGAGTATGAGTAATCCTACAAATGTAAGTTCTAGAGAGATAGTGGCATGAACCCCAGCAATGTTAAAAAACTTGTTGGTTGAGCAAGTTCGCAAGGGCCTATGGAATAACTTACAGATGCACATTATATATGTATCAGTGATGAGCACCACACATTTCTAAAAATGATGACTATTTCGTCTACTACAACTGGATGGAAGAAAAACTTAAACAAAGAAGAACCTTGACATACAGCATTATAACCATGTCAGTGCCATTTTTTAGAAGTATTATGTTCAAACTTTTAGAAAGAAAGTAAAATTAATTTTTCTTTTTAAAGAATTTAACACAACAGGATATAACTAAGAGAAGTTTTGCACATGAGCACTTTATAGAAGAAAATGGTGTACCATCACTAGGCATAACAGAGAGATATAGTGTATGGCTCAGATACATGGAACATAGAATTCAGTGTCATGTTGTTAAATAATTGGCAATGTCTCAGACTCACCTCACTGTATCATGTATCAAGAATTTCTCTTTCCTACAACTTTCAAATTGGTTTCAGTAATACAACTTTTTTCTTAACCTTTTCTTTATTACAGCTATAAATCTTTTAAGAGTAAAAGAAAATAGTTACTCTGCCACAGTCAAGAAAAATGGAGTGCCCACATCATTTTCAATACTTGGTATTTTCTAGCACAGGTTGTGGTTTTGAAGATAACATTAAATATAAATCCTACACCAGAAAAGGATAAGAAAATGATTAGATTCTGTTTCCATAGTTTACTTTTGTACTGCTCAAAGGACAAATGGCATTAAAAGCAAGATCCACATAATAAGAAGCATAATCATCTTTGTTTGTATATATATATATATATATATATATATATATATATATATTGCTTATTACAGAAGACTGCATCCGGAATATATTAAGGGTTTAATTCATAATAAAGAAAGAAAGACTAAATAGGGTTTACATGTGAAAATATTCAAGTGACCAATAACCACAGCATGGCAGTGGAGA
Organism: Cricetiscus sungorus; assembly: GCA_030556225.1. NCBI lineage: Eukaryota > Metazoa > Chordata > Mammalia > Rodentia > Cricetidae > Cricetiscus > Cricetiscus sungorus. Next base: position 51,882,778 of record JANBXA010000726.1, on the reverse strand, counting down.
ATGAAGACTTTATATTTTGAAAGAAAATGAAAACACTAGAATAGAGCAATCAGCTTAGTATAGCTGCAGTTTAAACTCTGACCTTTTAAAATATTGATATAGTTGCAAAGGATATGAAACTTCTTATGAACTGCTAGTGATAATGTCAAATAATTTTGGCTATTAAACACTGAACACACATGAATGTTCTTTGGGAGCCCATTTCTTATTGAGGGACACTATATCAGCCTAGTACCACAGGGGAGGGCCGGGGTCCTGCCCCAAATTATGTGACAGATTTTGATGATCTCCCATGGAAGGCCTCACCTTCCCTGGTGAGTGGATGGGCTGTGGGACAGGGGTTAGTGGGAGGGATAAATGGAAGGTAGGGAGAGGGAACTGAGTTTGGTATGTAAAATAAGACTTTTAAATTTAAATAAAAATTTATTTAAAAATGAAATAATTGAAATTAATTTATACCTTTGAATGATGAATAGTCAACAATAAAGAAAAATGGATAAGTCTCTCAAGTATAAATGTTGAGTAATACAAGCTTGATAATGAGTATTACATAAAATATTCTGTTTTATACTTTAAGAAAAAAACGGCAAATAATACAAAATCAAAACACTGGTTGTCTAAAGTAATTGGAAATCAGTAGGAGGCAAAAAAGAAAGTTCTTAAAGTATAAAAATTGCTATATATCTCCAGTAAAATCTCCCAACTGTATATAATAATATCAAAGTTTAGATGTAAGATTTCCACTACTGAGCTCAGTTACTGAGCAAGGAATGTGGGGACTAGAAAGATGCCTCAGAGAGTAAGAACATTGGCTTCTCTTCCAGAGGGTTGGGGTTTTATATCCTGCCTCCACATAGCAGGTCATTACTATTTTTAACCATAGTTTTATGGGACCCGGTTCCTCTTCTGGCTTCTGTCAGCAGCAAGCACATACATGGTGCACAGACATACACCTGGGTACAAAGGCCATGCATATTAAATAAAAGACCAGGCTACAGAAACCCACAGAGACAGCTGACCTGAATAAGGGAGAGCTCATGGATCCCAGGTGATAGCAGGGAAACCAGCCCCCATGAATGTGGGTCTCTGTTAGGATGCCTGAGCCCTACTACAATTGACTTGTCAGATTTTGATGATCCCTCTTGGAAGTCCACGCCCTCCCTATGGAGTGGGTGGGGAATGGGATGGGAAGGGTGGTTGGGGGCATGGGAGGATGGGAAGGAAAGGGAACTGGGATCAATACGTAAAATAAGACAAAATTTTTAAAAGTGAGTAATTTTGTCATGAAATGATATATGAGTGCACATGTTCATTGTGGTTACAATGTGACTTTTCTTTAAATCTCCACATGAACATAGCTTAGATGAAATTGGGTTAAAGTTCAAATTAGAGTGTATTTGGTTTTCTCTACTTTCTCACTCCCTTCACCTTTTCCTTTCCCACCTTTCCATATTTTCTTTAACACTTCTTTTTCCTCTTATTTCTTACTTTTCCTGAAGAAAGATCATTTGGTAATATATTGTTTATGATCTAATAAAGCTTACTTGAAGATCAGAGTTCAAAGCTAGCCACGGTAGTTAGCCATAGAAGCCAGGCAGTGTTGGCACACAACTTTATTCCCAGGAGTCTTAAGACAGAGGTAGACATATCTCTGAATTAAAGGCCATCCTGGGCTACATGAGAGTGAATCAATTTAAAAGAGAAACAGAGCTCAAAACTTTAATCCAAGGAGTGATGTGCGTGGGTGCAGAGAAGAATATAAGGTGGGAGGAGATAGAACTTCATTGCAGTCTAAGTAAATCTGAACAGCAGTTCAGTTAGGAGCAGTTTGAGGATCAGTGGATGACCCCTCTGTCTGAGCATTAGAAGAGATGAGAACGCTCTAGTGGCTGGCTACTTTACTTTCCTGATCTTTAGCTTTAACCCCAATATATGTCTCTGGGTTTCTTCTTCTTCTTCATCTTCTTCTTCTTCTTCTTCTTCTTCTTCTTCTTCTTCTTCTTCTTCTTATTATTATTATTATTATTATTATTATTATCATTATTATTATTATTATTCATGCTGGACAGCATAATTCACAAACTACCAGAATAAGACATTTAATATTTATTAGCAAGATTCAATATGTGAATAATACACATTAACCCATTGGTAATGAAAGCATATTCTAACTAGAAAAATCTAAAAATATATATGATATTTATAGCTTTAGTGTCACAATGAAAGAAAAATTCATTACTGAAAGAATTAAACTATTGGTGCTTCCATGGATGTTATTCATATTGTTAAAATTTGAAGTGCTAAGCTGTAGCCTTTGTTATGTCAATCTTTCATGGAATCCAGTTATACTACAGACATTTAAATCTGTTTAGTAATGTTGTCAAGAACAGATGAACATGATGATTATTTTCAAAAGGACACAAACATTTGTGGCTCTGCACACACACACACACACACACACACACACACACACACACACACACACACAAAAACAACAATCCGAGTGACATTTTGGTCTTAAATATGGAAGGCCATGGATTTCTTGAAATGAATGAAGGTTGAATTAGGAGCTGGGAAATAGCCATTCACATGCTAAAACAATTAGTGAGCAACTACTGGCTCAAGAACTTTAGGACATTTAAGATATGACAGAGTAAAGACTACAGGTAGCAATTAAATTTGCTTTTTAATGTGAGAAAAATTAAATTACTGATATAGGTTTATTTCCGTATAACCAGTCAACATAGGAAATAAAAAAAATAACATTTGAGATTATTTTGATCTAAATTATGTATCTTAATGCTTTCCCTCAACTATAACATTAATCTGTTTTCTATGAAATTTATTCCTGGTACCTGTATTGTGTTCCCCACACAGACAAATCAAATTCACCACTAAAATACTTAGGAAAAATTCTCATGTATTGCAGACAATGATAAACATGAGTTTATTCACTGTTTTATACTGCTAATATATTTATCCTTTCATCATTATCCTATAGTTACTACTAAGATAGGAACTTTTTGTATTCTTTCTGTTTATGCATTCCTCTTAATTCTCTCAAGACAAAATAGTAAATGTAAACCACACACATTACAAGAAAGACAGAAAAATGATATGATTAAATGCAGGTTATCAAACTAGATGTTTTGTGTCTGTGTCCTAACTAGTCTAATTATTAGTCATGCAACATAAACCCAAACTTGAGCACATTCTTAAACCTTAATGTGATTTTTTTGTTCTGTCTACAAAACAGGAACACAAATCATACCTCTACCACTATATTTTATGAGGATCAAATCAGTACATGTATAAATATAAAGCCTTGTAGAACTGCATTCAATTGGTAAGCAAATATTGGCATCATAATGCAATGATTTGTCTGTGTGTAGTGGCATTACAGTTTTAAGTTAGAAATGAAATATCACCAAGTTTCTGGGCATGGAGAGAATGTCACAGCAGTACAACCTTCCCCTGAAGCTAATATTGCCAATATCTTGCCTGAGTAATCTGCTCTAGGGGTGATATCCCAAGACAGGTGACACTATTTCAAATGTAATATTTAAAAGCTGGCTTTTGGCCTAGGTATACTTTACCAGAGAGTTTTTATACTATTAGATACCCTGCTACATCAACTTCAGAAAGAAGTAAAATAAAATTCAAAACAAAACACTGTCTCAAAATCGATGTAGCACAGAAACATAGTCTGATAACATTTTCTTTACTCACTGTTCTATAAGGACTAGAGTCACAAACAAAGTATATCCATGCTCTATGTTTATCTTTAATCTCAAAATAATTTTCTCTTTATCATTTTATGATCAATGCCAGTATGGACACCTACAAACTTAAAATTGTTAAATTTAGCTATCTTCTTCAGAAAATGTATTATTTTAACTGAAGTTGGGTAAGCAGATTACTTTTGATTTTTCAAAATAAACATGAACAAAAAAGCAAAGTGTGTAACTTCTGCATTGCTTCCATGAAGTCTATGACTTTAATATTTTTACAAAATTTCAAGCATTTCTGTAATAGTTATTTGATAGAATTACTTCTTTCCTGTCTTTTATGCTGTGCCTGACAACTCAGATATCATCCTTAAAAATATATTTATATTTGAAGAACAGTGAAAGATATATTGTTCAGAAATATGATAGGGAAGACATTACCTATGCTAAAAGTACACAAAAATTATAGAAATAGCAATTGTGAGTTTTCACAGAATGCATATTAAATGTTGCTTGTGGAATGTTTTTCATAGCATATTCCTGATGAAGGTGAAAAATATCAAAAGAGTGGAAATTATTAAAGAGTATAAAACAAAATTGTAAGAAAAGTTGTCATACATATGAACGGAAATAGTTCCAAATGAACCAACTTCAATGATTACCTTATATCAGGTTTTTAGAGCAGAAATATTAATTATCTTTGTTTTGTTAACTAATTCAACTCTATAATAACATTTTATTGGCTTAAAAATAGTAGAATTAAAGCAGTCTTCCATATTAATAATTGCATCATACTGTATGTATTTCTAATTTTGTGTATAGGTTGTGTGCATATAAAATCCATGGCACACCCTCTGCTTTCTTTTTTCTTTAATATTTGTTCTTCTTTTACATATCGATCCCAGTTCCCTGTCCCTCCAATCCTCCCGTGTCCCCCATAAACCCCCATCCTATCCGTATCCACTCCCCAGGGATGCTGAGGCCTTCCACGTGGGATCATCAATGTCTTTTGAGTCATTTGGGGTAGGGTATAGGACTTTCCCCATGTCTCTAGGCTAATGGAGTATCCCTCCATGGAGAATGGGCTCACAAAGTCTATTCCTTCACTAGGGATACATCCTGCTTCCATTGTCAGTAACACCATAGACTTCGCAGGCCTCCTAACTCAGCCCCTTGTTCAGAGGGTCTGGGTGAGTCTTATGCTAGTTTTCCAGCTATCAGTCTCAGGTCCATGAGTTCCCCCCTGTTCATGTCAACTGTTTATGTGGGTTTCTCCAGCCTGGTCTTGACCCCTTTACTCATGACTTCTCCCTCTCTGCAACTGGATTCCAGGAGTTTGGCTCACTATTTAGCTGTGGGTGTCTGCTTCTGCTTCCATCAGCTACTAGATAAAGGCTCTAGGATAGCTTGTAAGGTAGTCATCAATCTCCTTATCAGGGAAGGGCAATTGAGGTAGCCTCTCCACTATGCTTAAATTCTTAGTTGGGGTCATCTTTGTAGGTCTCTGGAAATCCCTAGTGACAGATTTCTCTTTAAACCTAAAATGATTCCCTCTACCATGGTATCTTTTCTTGTTCTAGTGTATTCTTACCATGATTCAATTTTCCTGCTTCAGCATGTGTTCCTCTCCCCCCTTCTTTTCCCCTTCTCTTTATTTGAAACACCCCCCTCTAGTCACAATTTGCTGAAGAGATCTTGTTGCTTTCCCCTTCTGTGATGGACCATGTATGTCTCTCTTAGGGTCCTTCTTGTGTCCTAGCTTCTCTGGTGGTATGGATTGCAGGCTGGTGATCTTTTGCTCTATGTCTAATAGAGTACGTTTGAGTACATACTATGTACGTCTTTTTGTGACTGGCTTACTTCACTCAAGATGGTTTCTTCTAGTTTTATCTATTTGCCTGCGAATTTCAAGATTCCAATGAATATATTTTTTCTCCTGAATAGTACTCCATTGTATAAATGTACCACATTTTCTCTATTCATTCTTCAGTTGAGGGGCATCTAGGTTTCTTCCAGGTTCTAGCTACCACAAATAATGCTACTACAAACATAGTTGAACAAATGTCCTTGTTGTGTGAGTGCGCATCTTTTGGGCGCATATATATACATATATATATATATATATGTATATATATATGCATATATACATATATATATATGTATATATATGTATATATATGCGCCTGCCTGGGAGTGGAATTGCTGGATCTTGTGGTAGATTGATTCCCATTTTCCTGAGGCTTTCGTAAAGACTTCCAAATTGGCTGTACCAGTTTGTGCTCGCACCAGCCGAGGAGTGTTTGCCTTTGTCCACATCTTCTCCACCATAAAATGTCTTTGGTGTTTTTGATTTTAGCCTTAGACAGGAATAAGATGATATCTCAGAGGTGTTTTGATTTGCATTTCCATGATGGCGAAGGATGTTGAGCACTTTTTTAAGTGTCTTTCAGACATTTTAGATTTCCCAATTGAGAATTCTGTAGTTAGTTCTGTACCCCACTTTTTAATTGGATTATTTGGTGTTCTGGCACCTAGCTTCTGGAGTTCTTTGAATATTTTGGAGATCAGCACTCTGTCAGATGTGGGTTTGGTGAAGATCTTTTCCCAGTCTGTGGGCTGCTGGTTTGTCTTGTTGACTGTGTGTCTTTTACCTTACAGAAGCCTCTCAATTTCAGGAGATCCCATTAATTAAATGTCAAACTCATTGTCTTTACTACTGTTGTTGAGTTCAGGAAATGGTCTCCTGTACCAGTTCGTCTTTTGGGTACCACCTACTTTCTCTTCTAAAAGATTCATTGTGGCTAGATTTTTGTTAAGGTCTTTGATCCATTTGGACTTCGATTTTGTGCATGGTGATAGATATGGATCTTTCTGCAGTCTTCTACATGCCAATGACACATCTTATACATCAAAGAATAAATGTTAGGAGAGTGTTTCGTGTTCCCCATTGTTGACACTTGATCTTTCTCATTTAGCTCATTTAGAAGTATAAAGCAGTCTAGTTGTCCCACAATTCTACCTCAACTCTTTCTTTCATCCTGCAGTAGGAATTTCATCCTGCTGAGATTTCAGATGTTTGCCTCTGCATCTGGCTTTTCTGTATGTTCCCCAGGGATCAAACTCAGGTTCTCAGGATTCTGTGGAAATCACTTTTACCTCGTAAGCCATGTCTGTAGCTAGTAACTCTATATTTTATTAATTTTGAAATATACCACAGTGTAGGGGGGGTACTGGCAATCTAGGCAATCATAGTTTGTTGCCTGAATGAACAAAGGAATTGAACATCTAAGAAAGCTACAATACTATGCTATGGGGGAAAGGACAGTTGTTTGCATTATATCTTTAGGACTGGGCAGGCCCAATTTTGGAAATCTGCTAAATAGACATTGGCTTGTTCATTTTATAGGGTTCTTGGCTATTCTTTTTTATTGGCCTTGTTTAGATACCCATTCCTGTCATTTTCTCTTGCAGCCTCTTCTTGAAAAAAAGCCATCTTATCACAGAGCACACATTCCCTGTCTACTTATGTCCCTCTAATTCTGGTTCATTAGGTGAAAGATAGCATGGAAAATTCATGTATGTAGTACAGCAAAGAGCTAAAAATTGAATAGTGATGTGATCACTGTTTAACTAAAAAAAAACATCATCAATACTTCTAATGTCTGCCTTCCTTTCCAATTCTAGAAGAAATAAACACAATTGTGGCCATTCTTATAATTATTTTCATTTTTTCCTGTGGTGAAATTCTTAAGTGATATTTTCATATGATTTGAAATATATACCAGAGGAGTCAAAGTTTTCTATTTTACTGATGAAAAATATGTGTGATTTCTTCTTTTTTTGCATAAACATTATTGTGATATTTGTCAGGTTATTAGTTTAACACCTGTTCACTGATTCCAATATCTTAAAATATTACTTTTATATAATACTGTTTAATGACATTCACATTGCATTCCAAGTTTAGGTAATAAGAAAACTTACTCTGTGAATTTTCTTGCAAATTAGTAAATTTGTGTGTTCATTCCTGACTATATGCCTAGAATTAGATAGAATTGCTAAGTTTGGCTTTAGGCATATAATGAGTTTTGCCAGATAGTCTCATAATGCTTTTCAAAATTCTCATAAGAATTTATACATCCATTTTCAGTCACAAATGTGACTATTTTCTTCTCTTCCATTCTAAAATTACTGGAAAACTACTGAGTGCAATGCATAGAAGGTGATTTTTCCTTATTTTTAAATAAGAAGTTATTTGTGAATAGTATAAATTAGTAAATTAACCTTGAAATCCCAGTGGTATGTGTTTTTCATTCACATTACACATCTGCTCTAGGTCAGTGAATATTTGCCTGACAGATGATCTGATACCTTGTAGTAGGACCCTCTTTACGATTTGTATTTCAAGGTTGACATTGACAGCAAAAAAGTGGTGTGCATGAAAGAGTCCTGTCTGAAAGTAGATTTTTTATAGCTTGTTTTAAAGTGCCATATAGACAAATTTCCCAAATTTCTTTGCAAAGGTGGTAAAGAAAAAGGTGGGATCATGGCATATCTGGTGACAACAAATAGTTTTATGGTTTTAAATACTTGTAGAAATTTTACTTTCATATTCCTATACAGTTGCCCTGCATGTAATTTAAGTATTTTTATGACCAGTTTAGGAGATTCTTTCTCAAGATAACATGCATTTCTTAATTTTTGTGACCATATAAGAAGCCAGGAGTCTAGAGCAAACATCTAGTTCCAGCTCAAGAAAGGAAGAAATGGGAAGATTTCTGAAACTTTCAGACTTACAGTATAGTAAAAAAAAAAAAAAAAAAAAAAAAAAAAAAACATACTAATACCATGGACATACATAAGCCCTGTCTCAGAATAAAGGAAAGAAGTGATATAATGAGTGAGGCAACTTTGACCCAGGAAGACAAATGTGACATGATATCTCTATTATGTAGATTTTGAATCTATAGAGTGGTAGGTTTAACTGCAGTTTGTATAAGCAGAAGATTAGGAAATTTCATGGTGGAAATACAGTTGAAAGACCTTAATGGGTAGGGAAGAGGTAGCACACAGTAAATACAATTGTGAAAATAAGAATGATAGGGAAAGTCTTCATTTTTTTTTCATTATCTGTAACATTTCTGAAGAGATTACTTGTCTTTCTTCATTATTGTCTGTAATATCCGTTTCTCTAATTATTTCCTTTGCTTTGTCATATGTTATCTTTTTACCTAACTATATCTGAATTTGAGGTAGTTTTGGCAATTTTGGTGACCTAATATAGACATCAAATTTCTTGTAAGTGAATTAGAATGCCTCCTGGACTGCACTATCTGTATCTTTTATTCTTTTTCTAGTTATCTTCAAGTTTTGGAAAGGTTGACTATTTGGGACTGTGTAAATCACCAGGGCTTTTGTTCGTGGAGAACACTTGTTCTCCCTCACTCAGTAGCTATCAATTACCTGGAATTCATTATCAAGGAATGGAACCTTTTGAAATTTCCTCCATCCATGCTAGCATGACAAGTGCCATTGTGTAGGTCTTGATTAAATAGCAATAGCTTTTATATATGCATAAGAGAAATACTAAATAGACTCAATAGATTATACTTGCACATGAACAGAAACACATTTATATATGTATGTGATATTAACAATCATTAAAGAAAAAGACTTCATGTGAATTTAAAATGGAGTGAATCAGACATGGAAGGATTTAAATGGGGAGAAGAATGCATGGGAAGAATACAAATATAGTACACATGTACAAACTTTCAAAGTCCATCCCCAGTAAAATACATTCTCCAACAAAATGCCTGATCCTTTGGAGAACATTTCTCATTCTAACCACCACATATTCTCATGTCTTTTTTCTTCAAAATTACAAGTATTCACTTTAATAATTGAGAGAAATAGCTTGTTTTAAAATACACTTTACATGTATTTCTCCAAAATATATTGTAGTAGAAATATAAAATTTGCATTTAACTTTATGATACAATATTCACTGATGATGGTACTAGTCAAAACAAATAAAGTGAATACAGTTGTTTTATTTTTTAATTATTAAAGAAACTATATAAAGTACACTCAATGATGACAGCCAATTCATACATTTTACAAAGCAAAAATATCATAATTTCATCTGATCATGTACAGAATGTGAGTTCTTAAGCATATATGCATTAATGGCCCAATGAATCAAAGATAAGTCTAAGGTGCTTTGAGAGTATTTTCATTGTAAGTAGATTTCAAAAGAACTATGAACCTTACCTAACATATCAGAGAAGAGAGAACACAATTAATATTCTCTACTTGAGAAATTAATTATTTTAATCCCCCAAGAATTATGATTACTTCTTAATCATGTCCAAACATTAGTGTGTATTTCATAGTAATTAGGAGGATATCTTTTGCATGGAACATCTAAATTGAAATGTTACAGCTGCTTCTATTTGTATGGCCTCAGCATAGACCCCACAACCTTGACACACTTCAATTTTCTCATGTGTAAATTATGGAGATGAATCCAGTCTGCTTTTGGAGTTCTGAGATTGCATGTGGTATATATATTTATATAGTTTTTTTTTAATTTAGTAAATCAATACATTTTAGCTTGCTCCGTTGTTGATTTATTTGTTTAACAAATAAAGCTATGTCTTTAAATTTCCAACTTTTATATGCCATATGGATAATTGCTTTGTTAAAGAGTTTAATTCCATTCATTTATATAGTAAAATTCTTAAAGTTAAAACATTAATACCCCAACTAAATATGTTTAAGGGAAACAGTTGTTACTAGACTGCTACTGAACACCATAGTTTCTACTCATTTGGAGAATTATTTACTTAAGCAGAAGCAGCGAAAGAGTGGAAGGAAATAGTGACTTACTTCTCAGTTAAAAGTTTCTTAAATTTAAAAATGCTTTATTCTGCTGTGTCATTGAATATAGAACATACACACACACACACACACACACACACACAGAGAGAGAGAGAGAGAGAGAGAGAGAGAGAGAGAGAGAGAGAGAGACCAGTGGGAATATTGGAATAATTGGGAATAAAATTCTATAGCAACACCATCCCCTACACATAGCCACAACATTTTCGCCTTTAAAGTATGTCTTGCATTTGCTCATTTCTCTGCAATTCCAATTCTAATATTATAATTCAGGTACATTATTTTCTTACACTTCTGAAAGCCATATTGCCCTCCAGAATAGAATAAAAGACTATATTTGTGTGCACCTAAATTTCATGTTCTAGAAATGAAAGCTTCCTGGTGATTTGCCTACATTGTAAATTTTCAAGTATGCAGAATTTTGAATTGCACGATTAATGGATTTTTGTGGAATCAAGCTATTTTTATAGTCTAGCTGGTAATCCATCTTCACTATCCAGTACAATACAATATATTGCTATACAGAAATAGAGCAAAAAGACCTTTACTTTATTGCCTCTTGTTTTGTTGTCCTGTAACTTTCATAGTTTTTAATTTTTATCCATCTTGAAGTGGTCTATACAGTAACTGACATTTATTGCAGACTATAAAACACCCTGTATCTGTGTTTTACATTTCATTTAACTTCATCAAATACCCTTCAGCTTAGGTACTGATATTCCCCTTATTTTACAAACAAGGAGTTTGAAATCCTTTAATATTGCTTTGCCCAAAGTCACATAGTTTTTTTCTCTGTGATAATGAAAATACCTAATGCTGTAGAGTACTTCACTGTGGAAAGAGTGTAAATTAAATTCAAGGTTTGTGCTTTTAATTTTCAAAGAAATCTTATGGAGCATGTAATAGTATGCTTGAAATTTTCCAGATAAGAAACTAAAGCATGTAGAATTTCAATAACTTTCCTACGATCCTGGCCCAGCTTATTTTTCTGTAGGTCAATATGACTACCAAAGCCATGCTTTAAGTGGCAATGCTCTGTGACTTTCCTGATGAGTTTTATGTAGCTAGTTTGCCTTATAATCCTGTAGGTGTACAACTAAACAAATTTTAAATAGAATGTGTTATGACCACGAAAATTATGAAAGCAGAATAATGACATGGGAGATAACATACATATGTAATCATATCTGATTAAAATATATAAATGTACAATTAAAAGCTTAGTATTTCCATTGGAATTAATAGGTGTTTGTTAGATTCTGAAGAGAGTTAATGTTATATACATTGCTATTGGGTAGCTATCATCCTTAATTATATGTATCTCAAATCAGCTGAAACAAAATGCAGATTAAATTTCTTATCAAAAAATTGAGTGCCATTTTTTATATGTTTAAAAATGGAGTTTATAGCATGTGTTCCCATGTTATAATATTGTTACCCTTTCAAATGGGGAGGAGTACCATATTTGTCACCTAGGTTTGAAATTAAACAAATTATCATGCATATATGGGAAATTCTTCAGTATACAGTGATCTATATTGATAATTAGCTATTATTATAACAATTGTCCTTACTACAATATTAATATGTAAAAATACTTCATGCTTTGAAGATAAATATTCTAAGGTATACTACAGAGTCATTTCAGATCATTTCCCAAACCATGAAGTTCACAATGCTTTTGTTTATCTATAAACCTTCTTCTTTTATACCTTCTCATAAAGATGCAATTAATTTTCCTTAAATGTTAGGAAATAAGAAATATTTCTAAGCTGGGAGTGATGGTAAGAGCCTTAATTCCAGAGCCTGAAAGGCAGAATCAGGCAGATCTCTGAGTTTCAGAACAGTCTTGTCTAAAGAGTGAGTTCCAGGACAGCCCAAGATATACAAGGAAACTCTGTTTTGAAAAAAGTTTTCTGCAAAAGACTCTGTATTTGAAAATAGTATTATCATGAAATAATGAGCATTGGGGGTATAACCTGATACTATTATTCTATTAAATAAACAGAGGGACAAAATATTTCTTAATGACATATGGTTATGCTTATAGATCAATGCACAACTCAACACTTATCAGAGAATATTCTTCTTGCAGTAATGGTAATAAACAGAGAGACCCACACATGGAAAATGTGCATAGAGTGAGAGACCTTGGAACATTCTATACAAAATGGGATGATGTCTTTATCAAATTATCCCACTTACAGCTCAGACATCTACATGGAAAAAGCGACAGAAAGATTGTAGGAGCAAGATATGGTGGATGACTTCAAGGAAGACTGAGGTGCATATTAACTCAGAGAGACTGTAATAATATTCATAATACCTACACAACTTCAGGCCAAACTAAATCCCAGCAAAGTGATGAGAAAGTAAGCATACACTTCTATCTCTAACCAATAAGTTATTTCAAATTAATACGTGATAGAAGAAGGAGAATCGGTGTTGTTTTTTTTTTTAACATTTCAGGGAATTATTCATGCTCAAGGGTAGTTGAACAATATGAAATAGACTCCATTCTACTTTGTGTGCTTGGTTTTGTTGTTCTTGTTATAATTTAGTGGTGTGCTGGCTAGTTTAATATTAACTTGATACAAACTAAAGTCATTTGAATGATGAGAACATCAATTAAGAATATTCCTCCATAAATCTGAGGTGTAGGCAAGCCTGTAGGGTATTTTCTTAATTACTAGTTGATGTGAGAGGCTAATCTCATTGTGAGTGGAACAATGGAGAGCTAGTGGTCTTGGGTTCTATAAGAAATCAAGTGAGAAATATATGGGGCCACAGAAGCAAACCAATAAGCACTATTCTCCATGGCTTCTGTGTCATCACAGTCATGCCCTGGTTTTGTTCCAGTCCCGACTTTTTTCAGTGATGAAAAGTAATGAGAAAATATAAACCCAATAAGCCCTCTCCTCCCCAAGTTGTTTTGGTCATTGTGTTTCATCACAGCAATTGTATCCTAAGCCAGGTGTGGTTTTATTTGTTTGTTTGTTGCCTTTTAGGGTGTTGTTTAGTTTTTGTGGGTTTTTGTTTTTGTTTTGAGAGAGAAAAAAAATAACTTTGAAGGATCTGGAGGTGGGAAAATCAGGGAAGGACTTGAGAGAGTGTATGAAATTTAATAAATAATTTAAAATTTAATGAAAAATTAATAGGAATTACAATTTATTTGGAGGGTGGAGTTGATATTTGGCTTTTATTACATTCATTGACAGAGTGAGCTTCTTGCCCTCTCATGTTTTTCTCAAGCGATTAGCAAGGCCATATCTGAGACACTTTCACAGCGTCACAGCTACTCACTGGGCCGTGCTGTGTAGCAGCTATGAGTTGGCCTGCAGGGCTTTTCTCTTGACATGAGAAGAGAGTATTACTATTGCTTTGTTAACTGATAAATACTCATGTTCATATTTATATATTAGTGTTTTTCTTGGCATTGTTCAGAGAAGCTTATTTTTCACTGGGAAGTGATGAACATAGAGACTCATAACTAACCAAAGGACAGAGATAGCTCAAGCATATAACAGTAGGGTTCATACTCTGGTAGAGGTAAACAAAGTCAGACAGGGAGGTGAAGGTTGACTGGAGTTCTTAGAAACTTATGTAGTTCAGTGTGGCTCTAAGAGGAACTCATGAATGAGGTAACCTCTTTACTAAGACCTGGATAATGAGTAAAAATTAAATGAAGTAGGGGGGCAAGAGTTGGTTTAGCCTAGGATTCAAAAACTGTCAGTTAGAATTTTCTTACATCATTCACAGTTGTACAGCCGGCCCATTGTATTCTTAGATTTCACATTTGACTCAACCTACTACAGCTGGGTAAGGTGAGGCAAACTGAAAGCTCAACTACATGGCAGGGGGATTTTCTGTCTGGGGTACACAATGAATTCAAAGGTAGCCCAGACAACATTGTGAGGCTGCTTCATGACAAAAAGTAAGAACAGGACTTGGGGCATAGGTCAGCAGTAGAGGAATGTTTAGTATGTGCAAGGACTTAGGGTCAACCCTTAATACCATGAAAAGAAAAGAAAACCTAAAAAGTGAAAAGGCAAAAGCACTTAAACAAAATGAGATAAAAATAACATGTTATAGCAGTTATCTACCTAGTGTTTATATCAGATTTTAGATAATGTAAATACGCTAGAGATGTACTATGCTATTATATATACAAATTGAGGGATCAATAGGGTCCCAGAATCACTTCTCTGTGGTCACAGAGGGACACCTGTATTTTATTGGACTTTCTCAGTGTTTTAGAACATTTACAGTAGTCATTAAAATTTTAAAATGAAAAATTTTCCATTTGAAATTCATTTCCATTTTTAGAAAAGATGGGAAGCTGGTGATTTTTTGGTTAGTGTCTCTTTAGAAGAGGTGTGTATTGTATTTTTAGTCTCCTGCAGGGTATTTCATTAATTAGTAATTGATTGGGGAGGGCCCAGCACACTGTGGGTGGGACTATCCCTGCGCTGGTGGTCCAGGTTTTATATGACAACAGGTTGAGAGAGCCATGAAGGAGCAAGTCACTAAGCACTTCATTGCCCATGACCTCTTCATCAGCTCCTTCCTCCAGATTCCTGTCCTATGTGATTTCCTGGAAATCCTGAATTCCTTCAGTGATAATGAATTGTGATACAGAAGAGTAAGTAAAATAAATGTACCCTACCAAGTTGCTTTTGCTCATGGTGTTTTATCATTGCAATACAATACTAAACCCTGCTAACGAAGACAGACATTGGAACCACGATAATGGGGTATTGCTGTGACAGACCTGACCATGTTGTTTTGGGGAGAATTGTGGAAGGACTTTGAAACTTTGAGTTGAAAAAAACAATTGTGTATTGAGAGGCATATGACCTATGATGATAAATCTAAGAGCAGTGCAGAAAATGTGAATACAAAAGAACTCATTTTATTTGAAATATTTACAACTGGCTTTCCATGAAAAAAATGAGCAGAATCATGAAAAATTATATATATATATATATATATATATACATAATACATACATAATACATACATACATACATACATACATACATACATACATACATACATGGTGATTCCTTCCAGGGGGATCATCTAAATCTGTCAAGTCACTGGGAGTAGGGACTAGGCCCTCCCTCCTGTGTCTAGGTTAAGGGAGTATCCCTCCATGGGGAATGTGCTCCCAAAATCTTTTTGTGCATTAGGAATATATTCTGGTTCCACTGTCCCTTAGACCGCCCAGGCCTTCTAACTGAGACTCATGTTCAGGGCATCTGAGTCAGTCCAATGCTGGATTCCCAGCTATCAGTCTGGGGGCCCATTAGCTCCTCCCTGTTCAGGTCAGATGTCTTTGTGGGTTTCTGTAGCCTGGTCTTATCCTCCCTCTCTGCATCTGGATTCAAATTTGCTCCAGTGTTTAGCTGTGGTTGTGATGACTAACTTATCTACCATCATAGAGCCCTCATCTAGTAGCTGATAAAAACATAAGCAGACTTTTGTTTCTTTTACTAAACAAGTGCACTTGATATGACTGCCAGTACAAATGATAAATGGTGCATGTACTGTTTCTTATTAAACTAGGAGGAAAATAACCAAAATATTATTGCTAAATATTTAAGTAGTAGAATAGCAAGTATTGATCTGAAAAGGTAATTGATACTTAATTCCCTTCAATGAGGTTTATAGGAATGATAAGATGTCAAGATGAGAAGGAGAGCATTAGACAGATTCTCTATAATATAGAAGGAAATACAAATACAATGTGGCTTCAGGTGAAGTATAGGCTTCCTGTTGCAGTTTAGAAAGTAGCTTCAGTAAGTTTGAGCTTAAGAGAGAGAGAAGGAGAGAGGGAGAGATAGCTATCTTCAGAGTAACATCAAGGAAATGCAAGAGAACTTTCAATTCCAAAACAATCCCCATGAATAGTCTCCCTGAGGAGATACAGACACAATCCAAGAATAAAGGTAAGGTCTATTTTCCACCTTCTATGGGTGAGAGGAAATTTCAGGACACAATATTCAGTTCAGCATAACATACATGACAAGTACCATAAATTAAGACTGGACAAGTTACATCACATATGCATATACATACACACACATATACATATATATATTTCCTAGATTTTTCTGGTGGTGTGAATTTTAAGCAGGTAATCCTTTGTAATTCTTTGCTTTATGTCTAAAAAACATACACAAGTGAGTACATACAAGTTTGTCTTTTTGTGACTGGGTTATCTCACTCAGGTTTGTTTCTTTTAGTTCCATCCATTTGCCTGTGAATTTCAAGATTCCATTTTTTCTTTCTTTCTTTGTTTTGTTTTGTTTTTCTCCATTGTGTAATATTATTGCTTTTTCTCCATCCATTCTTCAGTTGAGGGTCATTTAGGTTGCTTCCAGGTTCTTTCTATTACAAATAATGCTGCTGTGTGTTGAACAGATGTCTTTGTTGCATGAATGTGCATCTTTTGGGTATATGCCTAAGAGCGGAATTGATATATCTTGTGGTAGACTGATTCTTATTTTCCTGAGTAACTACCAAACTGATTTCCAAAGTGGCTGTATGATTTTGTACTCCCACCAGCCAAGGAGGAGTGTTCCCCTTTCTCCTCATCCTCTCCACCATAAACTGTCATTGGTGTTTCTGATTTTAGCCATTCTGTCAGAAGATGATGTCTCAGAACTGTTTTTATTTACATTTCTCTGATGGTTAAGGATGTTTAGCACTTTCTTAAGTGTCTTTCAGCCATTTTAGATTCTTCTATTGAGAATTCTCTACTTAGTTCTGTACCCCACTTTTTAATTGGATACATTGGTGTTTTGTAACTAGCATTTTGAGTTCTTTGTATATTTTGAAAATCAGCCCTCTGACATATGTCAGAAGAGGAGGGGAGAGGATTACATGAGGAAGCAAGGAGATTGAGTCAGGGAAAGAATAGAGTAAAGCAAGAAAAGAGATACTGTATTAGATGAAACTATTATAGGTTTAAAGATAAATCTGGCACTAGGGGAATGTCCAGAGATCTACAAGGAAAACACCAACTAACAAGTTAAACAATAGTGGAGAAGTTACCTTAAATGCCCTTCCTGGATAATGAAATTGATGACTACCTTATATGCTATCCTAGAGCCTTTATCCACTAGCTGAAGGAAGCAGAAGCAGACACACAAAGCTAAACACTGAGCCCAACTCCTGGAATCCATTTGCAGAGAGGGAGGTGTGATAAGCAAGACCAGGCTGGAGATACACACAGAAACAGCTGACCTAAACAATGGTCCCAATCTGATTGCTCGGAAACCTGCATAGCACTGACCCAGACCCCTGAAGTTAGGTGTTAGTTAGGAGGACTTCACAGTCTATGGGGCCTCTGATTGTGTGTCAGTATTTATCCCTAGTGTTCTAATGTAATTTGGGAGCCCATTCCACATAGACAGATACTGTACACATGGGGGGGGGGCTAGGTTCTGCTCCAAATGATAAGACAGATTTTGAAGATACTCTGTTTAATCCCTTACCCTGCTTGGGGAACAAAAAGGGGATGGGATGGTGGTTGAGGTTGATGGGGAAGAGAGGAGAGAGAGGGAACTGGGATTGATATGTAAGATAAGCTTGTTTCAAATTTAAAGAAAAAGAAGAAGAAGAGGAGGAGGAGGAGGAGCAGGATGAGTAGGAGGAGGAGGCAGAATAGGAGGAGGGGAAGGAGGAGGAGGAGGAGGAGAAGGAGGAATAGGAGGAGGAGAAGGAAGAAGAGAAAGGGGAGGAGGAGGAGGAGGAGGAAAAAGCTTTCCTGCAGAATGAGTTGTTTCAGTCCCAAAGAAACTGTTATATAACTGAATAAAATTTGTGACTTCCTCACCTAAGTCCCATAAAGAGATAGACTCCTACCACTGAAATGGCATGGTCCCAAAACAATATGTCACTTGATATCATGTATATTCTTTAAAGAACAAGGACTTCCTAATTGTCCCTGGAGCTTTGGCAAATTAAGCCCCTTGATGAGTCTTCCTTCCCACCTCTTCTCTCATCTGGTGATGGACTTAAACTCTCATTTCCTCCCCATGACTTGGTTCAGGATTTCACCTACCATTTTTTGTCTGTATCATCAGTCTCAAACCTAATTCCAGTGGTTCCAGAGGTAACTGTCTCCAAGCATGGATTTGGTCTATTTTCTTATTAATGCAGACTCTTTTCCAGCCTACATTTAAGTCCTATTGAACTCTTCTAAAGCCTCTTTAGCTTATATTTGTTCTTAATTTATTTCATATATTTATGGTGCTGTGTGATGTGAAGTAAATATAAATAATTAAAATTGGAATAAAAGAGCATGCATTTGCCAGTTGTGATGGTGCACATCTTTAATGTTAGCCCTCAAGAGGAACGAATTTTATGCTTGCCTGATCTACATAGTGATTTTCAGAACAGTCAGGGCTATTTAGAAAGAAACTGTCAAAAAACAAATACTGTGTGTTCACCTCCACCAGAAAACTAAATTAGGTGGGTTATCTCACCAATTGTCATCATTGAATTCTTTAAAAATTTGTTTTTTTATAGATATTCAATAAATTCTGACATTTGGAAACACTAACATATTCATAACTGTATTTCTTATAATGTGCTTACATCTAAAAGTAAGTTGCGATATTGATTATATTTTTTATTATCTCAATTGTATTTTCCCTGATATTGATAGCACTGTTTTGTTACTAAAAATACAGGTTAAAACACAACTCATAAAACTTTTTTTTTGAAATTACAGCATAATTTGTGAATTCCATATAGAGTTTGTAAACACATATTTCTAATTATATCTACTTTTTGCTTTTCAATATCTGACATTAACAATTATAAAAGCAATAATGTGTTTTCTTTCATATACTACTGTTGTAAATTTTGCTTCTTTGATGTATTGCTATGTCCTTAAAGACTGCAGAGACTTTGAATTCCACTCTTGACTTCTCAGATAAAAATAGAAAACTAAACATCAACTTTGACACACCTAAGGATTTTAATTACCACATGAAAAGAAAGGGATATCTGGGATTTCTTGTGTCCAATTAAGACAAACCTACTTCTTTGTTAAAAGAATAAAACCTGAGCTCTAGTTCTCTGCTTGAGAGCAGACCTGACATTCCAAACTAACAAAAATATTGCATAATATAATTTCACTCTTTTAAGAGTTAATCCAACTAGAATTTTCTATCACCTAGCCAGGATCTCCCCCATGCCCAGGAAATCTGATTCACCAGAAGATGTGCTAAGGAGAAGGAAGGAATAACTATCCCCTTAATGAGACAATGTGCTTTTCCTTTCCAGAAGACCCTTCTCAGTGCAGCTGCTTGCAGTAACCACTGCATGGAATCCCATCAATAACACTGAAGAGGGTCTGTCATGCTGTCTACTTGCTTTTCTGAGCCCTTATTTTTTATTCTTTTTATCTGTTTTTATTTTGAACAGTGAAGAAAAAGCCTAAACATGTTCTCTGATGAATTGAGCCTTCTCACTCTTTGTCTGCAGTTCTAAAACTTCACTTTTTACCATGTCACTCATTGACCACCTCCACTGCAAAAGTCATACCTGGAAGTTTTAATTCTAATGTCCCCCACAAAAGCTCAGAAATTTGAATACTTGATCACCAACCAGTTGGTTGGCAATCTTTTTTGAGCTAGTACAGCCTTGCTAGAAGAACTATGTCACTGGAGCTTGGGGTTGAGAATATAATAGCATCACACCAATATCATTTTTTTCTCTCTGATTCACAATTGCAATTAAAGATATGGACTCTCAGCACTCCTGCTGCCATATCTACTACTTTTGTTTTTGCCATCATACCATGATGGAATCTTAGACCTCTGGAATCATAAACCAAATTAATGAAACCAAACCAAAACAAAATAAAAAACCAAAGTGTTCCTTTTATTATGGTATTTTCTTTTAGTATACTGGTTTGAATGAGAATAGCCTACATAGTTTAATGTAGTTGAATACGTGTTTTACAGTTTAAACTATTTGGGAAGGATGAAGGGGTATGTTCTTGGAAGAGGTGTGTCAGTAGCAACAGGCAAATCCTTATTCTCCAGTAATGGAAATATATCATAGAAATGCCCATGGGCCTATTGAGATGGTTCAGTGAGTAGGGATATTTATTGAAAAACCTGATAAAAAAATTTGATCCTAGGTGCCCACATGGTGAAAGAATAAAACCTACTTGGAAATTTGTCTTAAAGTATATATGCACACAAACACAACATGACAAGTAAGTGCCTGCAAACACCACCCCTACACACAGACACAACAAATATTGTAAAACTAAAGGTATGACTAAAGATTTGTCTGGAAAACAGTTAAATCAAAACTTCCTTAATATCTCAGTGCAGGCAGAAGAGGCTCAGAGAGAAACAATAAAATATATGAAGATCTAAACATGATAGACCATTAAAAGGAAGACATTATTATTGGAATAGGTACATAAAGGTCCACAACAACCTTATCATCAAAGATCTTCTTAAGCATATCAGCTCCTCCTACAAGAATGACTCCATTCTCTTCTGCAATGGTAATCTCTAATGTAAATACAGTAACTTTGTTGATTTATGAAGCACAAGTGTAGCCTGGTGTAGTGGCACTCACCTTTAATCCCAGCACTCAGGAGTTAGAGGCAGGCAGATCTCTGAGATTTCAAGGCCAGTCTGGTTTACAGAGTGAATTCCAACACTGCAAAAGTTACACAGAGAAACCCTGTTTCAAAAAGGCAAAAAATAAAAATATATAGAGTAATAAGAAAAGATGAAAAATACAGAGTCTGGGTATGTTATTGTGTGTCCTTAAATCAGTTGATTGCTGAGAAAGGAGTAACAGCTTCTGAAAGACAATTTATTATAAATGCTGCTGGATTAATACAACCTGTATATTTTAAAGATATCTTGACTTCAAAATTTAAGTTTAAGGACATGTTACTTTGGAAAAGAGATTCTGCTTTTGTTTCCACAGAAAATGCAATGATATGGATTGCTTCCAGACTAATACGGTTTGATCCAGCAAGACCCCCAAAAGCAGTATTTCAGGTGATCCAACATTCAAAACAACTGGGAAACTGCAGCCTTATAGCATACTAGAGCCAAGACTTGGCTATGATTCTGGGTTTCCTCAGGATCCCCTTGCTCCACAGTTCCCCCAAACATCAGGAAGCAGTTGGTAGAGAATTACACCCTAATATCCAAATATTGTTTATAAATGTTTGTTTTCATTTAAACAGAGTGGGTTATAAATGTTAGTAATCACAGTTAATTTCGTTCTAAAGAAAAAAAAAGGAATATAGGAATGCATGCCACTAATATAAACTGTTAAATTGTGTCTTAATCATTAAATTGAACTCACATTGTTTATCAGTAGCAGTTACTACTATTTCTTGAGTTGCTTACATCAGTTGGTATACAAGATTATGTAATTTTGGTTTTCCTATCTCCTTACTTGCCATTTCAAAAAGTAATTATCATCATGATGTGTTTTGTTTTATCTTCATTTTCTTCCCCCCCCTCTCTCTGTTTGTGTGTGTGTGTGTGTGTGTGTGTGTGTGTGTGTGTGTGTGTGTTTGTGTGTGTGTGTGTGTGTGTGTGTGTGCCTGTATGTGCTTCAGTCTGTCTATGGACATTTATATGGATATCTGTAAATAACCTGAAATAGTCAGTTTTATTCTATGATGTGTGTCCTGTGGATAAAGTTCACATCATCAGTCTTGATAGAAACTGTCCTTTCCCACTGAGAGATCTTGCCAGTCCCATTTTTCATTTTCATGTTCATTCATTAAATGAATATTAAGAATCTGTGTTAATTTACTACTATTGGAAAACAACAGAGGTAATCAATTAATGATGAACAGAGGTTTGCTTTGTCTTACAGATCAGGACATTTTACTGTAGAATCAATTCACACTATGTTTTTAGTCCTAATCACCTCATGTTTAGGAAATTTGTTGGTACAAAGTCACTCATGTCATGGCAAAGTTGAAAAAGAAGAGGAGACTGAAATGCACACAGTTCATTCTTACAGGGAAACTTCTGAGTTCCTGAAGACCTTCATGAATGCTACAGCTCTTAAATTCTGACAATGTCTTAATAATGGTGTAATGAATGAAAACACAGTTAGTGCATGGTCCTTTGGAGAACTTCTTTTTTGGAGAGGTATGGATTGTGTATAGCACTTCATGAATGACAGAAAATGCTCTACCTTCAGCCCCTTCATTTATAATATATCCTTTATTTTGCAATCTGATATTTAAGTTTACCTATGTCTATGTAGCATAGAATGCAGAAGACTTTGCTATAATTTTGCTTCCATCTCTCAAATATCTGGGACCACAGCCCAGCAAAACCAGACAATGGTTAATTTGGAAATATTTAAAATTCATACTATATCAGAATCTAATGTGTACCTCACTTGTTAACTACTTGAGTCTTGGAGGGAGAAAAGAACAAATAATCCTTTCCCCTTCCCCTGGAAAAAAGACCAAACAACAAAAAGATGAAAAAAGGTAATAGCTAATGCTATTACTCAAATAGTAAAATTACAGTAGTAGATAAAGAGACAACACATAATTACTACACTGAATATGTTTTAAATTTAATAAACTTTAATAAGTTGCTAACATGGGGAACTAGGAAGATTGAGTCAGAGGAGGAATAGATAAACTGAAAAGAGATGAGAGAGATACAATAAAAGAGGGAGCCATTATAGGTTTCAAGAGAAAACAGATTCTAGAGACATGTCCAGAGATCTACAAGGATGACCTCAACTAACAATCTGAGCAACAGTGGAAAGGCTATCTTAAATGCCCTTCCTTGATAATGAGATTGACCAGGCTACAGAAACCCACAGAAAGAACTGACTTCAATAAGGGGGAGATAATGAACCCCCAGCATTGTCTTGACTCAGACCCCCTGAACATGGATCTCAGTTAGAAGGCCTGGGCAAACTAAGGGGCCTCTAACAGCGGAACCAGCATGTATTCCTGGTGCATGAAAGGACTGTGGGAGTACATTCTCAATGGAGAAATACTCCCTTAGCCCAGAGGTACGAGGGAGGGTCTAGTCCTTACTTAAATGACTTGACAAATTTTGTTGTTCCCTCCTGGAAGGCATCACCCTTCCTTTTGGAGTAGTGGCAGATGGTATCGGAGGTGGTTACAGGAGCATAGGAGGAAGGCAGGGAGTGAGAGGGAAGTGGGATCAATACATAAAATAAGAAAGATAATAAAAAAGAAAAAATAAGTTGGCAATAAAAATATTGAGTGTTAATTTGGCATTAATTATGTCAGGAAAAAATTCATTGATCAAAAATACTTGATCTCAGACATGAAAATAAAGGGATGTAGCTCTCCAGTGTTAAATTATTGCAGACTTTAGGCACCAAGCAACACAAGCAATAGCATGCTGAAAGCACATGCTCAGCATGCTCAGAAAATAACAGGTTAGCTGCTATAAACAAGGGGGACATTATAAATTATGTAAGTAGTGGGGGCAAAGTCATGTAGGAACATTATTATAAAGATTTGCATCTGTTTAACTCATCCTTGTCCTAAGGATACAGAGTCTGGCCTTTGTTCTTACATCATAGAAGGTAAGTTTAAATCAATGCAAATGCAGTGTTTAACACAAATTTCCTTTGTTTTCTTGGAAACTTTGCAAGACAGCATATCTTAAACACAATCAGAATTCAGCATCTTATTTTTCCTTTTGCCTGGTATCTGCTAAAATATTCTGATTCTATGGATGCAGATGACACCAAAGATGATCAAGCATCTCCTAATGAAGATCCAGTACCAACTCAGACAATATTTCAGGTATATTTTTATATTCTCCTTCTGGGCATTATGATATGCTGGCTCTATGGAGAATGAATAATTATTGGAAGACTTGAATTTGTTGTTTTCCTCAGACTCTGATTTGTATTCTTTTCTTTTAGCTGATTGTAATCTACATCTTCTATGTTTAACTTATTTCTGTTTTAGACAACAATGATATTACTATTGTTACTAATCTTTTCATGTGTTTTACTTACTATGATATTAATATGTAATGTTTTCTACATGTAATATATTGATGCTTTGCTATCAGTTAATGGAAATAATTTGAGAATTGACCTGGATTAGGAACTTCGTAAGAGATTGTGAACAGATCCTTGGAGCTATATTGTCCATGGCCTCTTCCTTATATTCTTTGCTTTTTGATAACCATGAAGAATAACCTTCCTCTGCCATCCTTTCTACCACAATGTTGTACCTCTCAAAAATTCCAAATCAGTAGAATTAACTATCCATGGAATGAACATTGTGATCTACAATAAGCCTATCTTGTGCTGAAATGACATTCTAAGGTATTTCTCACTTTTGAAAAAAATGTACAAACCATCATTAGAATAACATTTTTAGAGATGTGTATAAGTTCTTTGATCATTTTTAATTGAATTTTTTACTTTTTGGCTCTTCAGTTTTTAGCAGTACTGATGACCAATAGGAAATTAGAACCCTATTAAACATGTCTTAGAGATGTTTCTATCTAATTCATAATTTGACCTTTCAATTTCTTGAAGTTATTTTTTAATGAATTTTGGTGAATTTCAGTTCAGAAAATGTTTCTTTTGATTCTCAAACTTTGATGTCAAACATAATGAAGTATTTTACTAGTTTATTTCTTAAACTGAAAAAAGTCTTGCATTTTTGCAATAAAATTTTCTTTATTATAATGTATGATTTCATTGCTCATGAAACTAGTTTCAATACCACAAATTAAACTCTACATCTCTGTAGGTTGTCCCTTATCTAGTATGTTCTAAAGGTCAAAATTGCATGCATGACCATTAAAGTATATTTATCCAAATTCAATGCATCTCTTCTCTGCTTTTTGCTTCTTATTATCATTGTAGGTCTGTCTGAAAGCACACAGTAATAGCTATTCTGAAGTGCAACAAGGTAAAGGTTTCTCACTCTTGTGAGCCATCTTTGCTTTCTGCTTCCTGCCCTGAAAACTCCCATGGAAAAACACCCCACTCTGTTCAAGAAACCTAGAGTTGAAATACTATAGGTAACTGCATGTTCTTTGCTCTTGTTAAACAGTCTGCTTGCTTGCTTCTCAGTGCAATTGCCAACCACGATGTAGTTTTTCTGTGTTGTATGCCTTTAAAAACTCTACATAATATGCAATGTCACTGCTTTTTGTGAAGTGTTTCTCCTCAGGCAAAAACTAGGCTTGAATTGTACAGGCACACAATTTGAACTTTGGACATGCTGAGTGCTCTCTGGGTTTTTACCTTTAACACACTGCCTAGAATCTTTGTACTTGCCATTTCACATAAGCCCGTCGCTTATACAAACCCACACACATAGAGATGAATACATGTATACCCATTTGTAAAGTCTCAAGAGTTGAAGAAAGTAGAGTCAGGTTATTTTCCAACTTGTTAAATGCATGGCTTCTACTTAGTTTCCCACTGGACTCTGCTTTTCCATCAGCATTCTGATCTTCATAACTCATATCAGAATTTTCAATTATGTTTGGTTTCAGCTTTCAAACTTTTTCAATCTGGTTTCCCCAAAGTTATCCAATTTGACCCCCAAGCTCATTCTAAAGCCTTTTGCATGATCAGATATAATTATAGTAGCATCCCCCTTTTTGTATTATTTTATTTCCATGTTAGTAAGCCCCACCTTCTATCTTAACCATGGTAAGCTCCTGAAGCTACTTAAATAAAGGAAAGGTTAATTTTGTCTGCTATTGTAAAGCTTCCAGCCTATGGCAAGATGCTTCTATGGATTATAGAATACATAAAATAAAACATCATAGCAACAGGAACATAAGGCAGAGGATTTTTTACATTTCTGGTCAGAAAATGATGAAAGGACAAAGAAATTTTTGTCAGGATCCTATTTTCTCCTTTAAGTGTAACGGCTTGATTTGTTTTCTATAATGACATTCCACCTCCTAGAGGATTCCCTATCTATCAAGAAAGTGACAGTCTATTAACAATGTCCCTTTTTAAGGGACATTTCAAATACAACTCATATAGGACTATAGACAAAAGGAAGTATCCAAGTCAGGTTCTTTGCTTTCTGCTATAGCTTGAAGTTCTGATCACTGACTTAGAGTCACTGATAGAACCTTGCCAAATCAAAAGATCTAATTAGGGAAAAACTCTTTGTTCCTATGATTCAAGGCTTCCTACTTAGAATAGATGTTTACTTAAACTTGAAGACTGACCAGAAAAAACAAAAATGAAAAAAAAATAAAGAAAAGAGAAGACAAAAACAAACAGCAAACAAGGCGCTCTTAAAACAAAACCCTGAATGGCCACTTGAGTTCCTATGGAGCCGGAGTCTCTTTTCTTGGCCATATATGGATAGTTAGCACAAGAGCTCAGACTAAAAAGTCCCAATCACTACAAGTACTGAAATGCCTCCTGGCTGTCACCAACATAAATGATATTCATCTGCCCAGAGACACAAACCTGTAAGGATAGAAAGTACAAAGTAAATGTGTAGGTCTAACTGAAATAACTCTGGAAGCTTATTTGGAGCTTGTGAATATGAGATTTTCCTTTTTAATACAGAACCATGTAAAGGATTCAAGTGTAGCATGTGACCACACTGGGAAATAGTTTTCACTATATTACTTTCCTCATCGAAGAGATACCTTGAGATTAGGTGTATAGAGAGAGGCCCATAACTTCAGGCAACAATAAACAAAACAGTGAGAGTCCTGAGTTAACAGGTAAACATATGCAGAACAAATGAGAAAAAGTCTCTGAAAAAAAACAAAATAATTTGGAATCACTGCACACAAACAAAGGCTAAGACAAGGAAGGAGTCTACATACTATATTAAAATCCAAATATGGTGCTGCACAGATGAGAACACTTGCTGCTATTTACAGAGGACTCTAGTTTCATTTCCAATTCACAGACTGTGGTTCACAATCACCTGTAATTCTAGTTTCAGGAGTTCCAGCATCCTCACTGATATTCTGCAGCCATCAGGCATTCATGTGTGAGCATATATACATACAAACACACATAAAATAAAATAAACAAATCTTTCATTATTGTTCAGATATGACCTATGATTTTCTAACATAGGAGTAAAAGCATTACAATAAAAATACAAATCACTGCTCACACCAAGTAACAAAACAATCAAAACTAGAATGAGAAAATAAATCACCTGCTAGCATTAGAAAGAAAACGGCTGGAATACAGAGCATGAATAAATGCATCAGTACAAGTAAACATCAAATCTTAGTTATATAAACAGCACAATAAATTACATGAGAAAGTAGAAAGCAAACGTGGATAATCTGGAAGGAGAAGGAGATACTAATTTACTAAGGCTTTAAACTGTCAGCAACAATTATACAGGGCTGTAAGATCACAAAAGAACAGCTGAATCATACAATAAAGAAGAAATACCTATTTGAAAAAAAGAGAAAAATATTTTGAAAGGCACAAAGGCCATTCATTATCTCAGATATACTTTATGTAGACATAATATGTCTCAAAAAATTTCAGATATTGGCATCGTACTCTCTATGTCCTCTGAGAATAATGGAATAAAGCTAAGTCTATAACAGAGAAGCAAAAGACAGTATATAGCAAGTATGTAAACTTAAACAATAAATATGAAATAACTAAAAAAATCAAGGGAAATGATTCACAGCAAATGTATCAATTATGGTGAATATAAGACATAAAAATAAAATAAAACATTTGAAAGAAACACATAAAATATTTAGGATGAGACTATGGGAAGAAGTAATATTAGAGCCTGAAATCATAACATTGTAAATGCTAAGAGGGAACCTCATAGCCTAAAATCATAAGAATGTTTTCAAATATCAGTCCCATATACTTTCTCAAAAGAGTAAACTGCATTTACAACAAATTAAAGTCAGAAATAACATGTAGAGAAAGATAAGCAAAATTGAATGCGAAAAATCATATAAAATCAATGATATGAAATAAGCAGCTTTTAAAAAGCACAACAGTTAAACTCCTAAAAGCCAAGCATGGTGGTTCACATTTCTAATCCCAGTATTTTGGATATTAAAGTAGTGTTACCATGATTGTAAGGTCAGTCTTGGCTGCAATAGCAAACTGTGTTTCAAAAGAAATGAACAATCAAACAAACACAAAACACAAATTAAGACAAGAAGGTAGAGAAATCATGAATATCTGGGGGAAAGTAGAACAAAGCCTATAGACACAACAATAGTAATATGACAGTATTACAATGAACTTTATTTTTAGCTCTTATATTTGGTAACTTGAGTGTGCTAATTTTTTAGTTATCAAATGCTAAAAGTTATTTACATGGAAGTAAATTATCAAAACAGCCACATAATTATAAAAATTGAATTTATTTATTTATTTATTTATTTATTCATTTGGAGTTTTTTTCAAGACAGTTTTTTTCTGGGTAACAGCCCTGCCTGGCTGTCCTGAAACATGCTTTATAGACCAGGCTGGCCTCCAACTCAAAGAGATCCACCTGCCTCTGTATCACTAGTGCAGGGACTAAAGGTGTATGCTACCACTGCACATCTTTATGTTATACAGTCTCCCCAATATAATTTTCAGGCTCGGGTCATTTTTCTGAACTATTCTAGAAAATTTATATGAATTTATATGATTTTTAAAATTGTTTTCTAGAAAGTGGAAGAAACCCAACTTATTCTATAAATCAGTATTACTCTAATAGCAAAAATCTGACAGAGATATATTTTTTCCTTTTTTAATTTAAATTTGAAACAAAGTTGTTTTACATGTCAATCTCAGTTCCCTCTCCCTTCCTTCCTCCCCTTTCACCCCCACAAAACCACAGCCTATATCCTCTCTATGCCCCTCAGGGAGTGTAAGGCGTACCATAGGGAGTCTTTAAAGTCTGTCATATCATTTGGGGCAGAGCCTAGGCCCTCCCCCATGTGTCTTGGCTGAGTGAGTGTACCTCTATGTGGGATTGGCTCCCAAAGTCCATTCATATACTAGGGATAAATACTGATCCATTATTAGAGGCCTCATAGCCTGTCCAGTCCTAACTAATACCCACATTCAGAGGATCTGGGTCTGTGCTATGTTGGTTTCCCAGCAATCAGACTGGGGTGTATGAGCTCCCCATTGTTCAGAACAGCTGATTCTGTGGGTCTCTCCAGCCTGGTCTTGACCCCTTTGCTCATCACACCTCCCTCTCTGCAAGTGGATTCCAGGAGTTTGGCTAATGTTTAGCTGTGGGTGTCTGTTTCTCCTTCCATCAGCTAGTAGATGGAGGCTCTAGGATGGCATATAAGGTAGTCATCAATCTCATTATTGTGTAAGAGCATTAAAAGTAGCCTCTACACTATTGCTTAGATTGTTAGTTGTGATCATCCTTGTAGATATCTGGGCATTTCCCTAGTGCCAGATTTCTCCTTAAATATATAATGGCTCCCTCTTTTATGGTATCTGTATTCTTGCTCTCCTCTATTCTTTCTCTTTCTCAATCTTACTGTTTCCTCAAGCCCAACTCTCCCCTTCTCCCCTTCTCTTTCTTCCAACTCCCTCTCCCCTCCCCCCATGCTCCCAGTTTGCTCAGATCTTCTTGTTTCTTTCCCATTCTCTGCGGGACCATGTAGGTCTCTCTGAGGGTCCTCCTTGTTTCCTAGCTATTTTTGGCAGTGTGAATTTTAGGCTTGTGATCCTTTGCTCTATGTCTAAAATTCATATGAGTGAGTACCAACTGTGTTTGTCTTTTTGTGACTGGGTTACCTTACTCAGGATAGTTTCTTCTAGTTCCATGAATTTGCTTGTGAATTTCAGGATTCCATTTTGTTTGTCTGGTGAGTAGTACTCCATTGTGTAAATGTACCACATTTTCTACATCAATTCTCCAGGTGAGGGGCATCTAGGCTGCTTCCAGGTTTTGGCTATTAAAAAAAAATGTTGCTATGAACATAGTTGTACAGATCTCCTTATTGTAAGAATGTGCATCTTTTGGGTATACACCTAAGAGTGGAATTACTGGATCTTGAGGTAGATTAATTCCAATTTTCCTGACAAACTGCCATACTGATTTCCAAAGTGGCTATATGAGTTTGCCAAGGTATATTTAAAAATAAAAGTATAAATTAATATTTGGTTGTGGTTGCAGCATTGTATATCTACATAGATAATAACTTATGGGAACTGTAGAAATGGCTCAACAGATGAGGATTTGTTATTCAATCAGAGCACAATACATAGTGACTCACAATGGTCTATAACTACAGTACCAAGAGATCTGATATATTCTCCTTGCTTCTGCAGACACTATGCAAGCATGTAGTATGCATACATAAAGGCTAACCACTCATTCAAATAAAATAAATATAGATAAATAACATTCATATGTCAACAGACTATGGTACTGATTATACATAGCTATAGAAGTAAATACAAGTAAAATTATAGAAATCTAAATATGACTGGTTCTTAATGTCAATTGCCAGATAATGATATTCCACAGATGAACAAAATGTCATTTAGGGAAAATGTGTTAGAACTTCATATAAAGGCTTAAAAATGCACCCTAAAATATCCATGGAAAATGAGCTATATAGTAAAACAATATTGGATTAAGGGAGGAATAATCATAGAATTGTGTGATTTAAAATTTTAAGTTACCATCTAATTCACCTTGTCTTAATCTTTGTTTTATTGGTGAGGAACCAGAAACCTACATAAACTTTTTCTATAGTTATACAGAATGTTGGTGACAGAGGCAAAAAGCATGTATGTCCTCTTTCTATCAAATATGAGTTGGGCTTTCTGCAACTCATTTCATGTCACTTAGCTTACTTCCTTATCTGTGAAGGGCAGTAGAATCACCCCAGACAGCCTTACAATGAACCCTGTAAGAACAAGAAGATAAATTGAGTGTGAAATTACTTTTAAAAGTATGAAATTATAATTGCCCCACAACTATGGGATTCAATTACAATTATTACAGTGATTTTAAAATGATAAATTCATAGAAATAGGAGTGATTGCAATGAGGATGATGGTTAGAGTAGATTTGTTAGGGGGAAGCTTTCCATTTTTATTTCAAAGCTGTGTAAACTCCATTTATTATTGGTTTCAAAGAGTTACGTTTTTTAAAATTGATTCTTTTAGTTATTTGCTAGACCCATAAGAAAGCAATTATTTTGGTTCAGTTTCTTGAATTTACTATGCATTACATATTTAAAGAAAAACAGTAAAAGCACCTTTAAAAATATAGTGTTAGTGTCCATTTAGCCCTGCTCTCAGAAATATGGTTTTGTTTTACAGCTAATTACTGCTAAATTATAATCTTAAAGTACTATAAGAGTAGTTACATTTTCCAAAAAATCAGAGGTAAAATGAATGCTTAGATTAAACCTATTTTACTTGATTTAATCTATAAAATCATCAACTTTGTGTATGTCTATCAGGTGGAATTTTATGTATTATACTTATCTCCCTTTTTTGTATGCACAAACATATGATTCAAATGTGATAATTTTCTAGTGCCTTATTGAGACATTGAAACCTTCTCCTTGTTCTTATTTTCTAAATTAAATGATCCATAATGATAGAATTTAATTATTTTTTAAAAAAGATGAATCAGCTTACCATCCTATTAACCTCAAAGGGTGCAGGGCTATACAAGTTGCTAACTAGCAAACTTTCTGCCATTAAAAAGCACTTATTTCAGGATAAAAACCAGAAGAATCTTGTTTGTATTCTATTAAATTGCTCATTATGAAAGTAAATGTAACATTCTTGGCATTTTTATTATGCAAAAGAAAAAGAATCTGTCCTACTCAACTATTTATAAAGTTAAGGTCTAGCAGTCATTCTCACCCAGACAACTTACAATTTACAAAACTTTCATTATACAGTTTGTATTTGCAGGGATTAAATATTTTAATATGAAAAGAACTGGATTCTGATTTTCTGAAAGATATTTGCAGTAGATTAAGTTATGTTATATTTTTCAATACATCTTCACAATTTTTCAGCTCTGAATCACTGCTGAAAATGAATGCAAGCTACTTCTTGGAAACAAAGAATAATAGAATCATTCAATTTGTCTCATTAATAAAGTTTTGTAATCAAAGTGTTATCTAGGCATTAAAGTTTTGCATTTCCATTACTATGACTTCCACAAGCCATCTATCTCACTTTAATAGGATTTATACAGTTCCTTAATACAATTCAAGCTTTCTATATAGGTGAATTTATTTGTTAGGGCATTAAATGTTAATGTGTTTATGCCTCAAGAGACCCAAAAGTGCTATGTGGAGATTTTGTTGCTATTAAATTTATAAAAATTTACAGCTGTAAATAAAGTTTCAAGCATTTAAACCCCATGTAGATTAGATGATAAAATAATACTTTTGAACACGATGAAAGCTGGGAACTTACAGAATTGAAACACAGAAATATGTAAAGATGAAAGCACCATGTACAGAGTTTTAAACAATATTGAACTGAGCTATGAGTACTCATAGGGAATAGTTGTATTTCTTAAATGTTTCAGCACCAGATTGGCCTGTTATGTATAATTCTATTTTACCCTCAAGTTATGCTGTTCTTTAAAACACAACCACTACACTAAGCAACACTATGAAATCATATAAACTATTTTATTCATCCATAAGTAGTTTTTATGGGACGTAAATATATGATGTAAGTGAGCAAATGGAAATATGCTCATTCAAGGAATTTCAGGCAAATTAATGTGGAATGTTATGTAGCATGCATCTGTCTTCATTATTTTAACAAAACCTTCTGTGACTCAATATAGTTTCACATATATTTAAATGCATATGCATTTAGCTCTGGTAATTGAACTATAGGATCTTCTATTTAAAGATAACATATCACTTGACAAATTATTTTTCTATAGTTGCCAAATCTGTTCATTTGTGGAAATAATAATACATATCTTTAAAATGTATTATGAGAACAAATTAAGTATTATACTAACATCTGTACTGGCACTTAGCAAGCAATCAACAAATTTAATTGGGCATATTGTAACTTTTTCCATCTACAAATGAAACTAAGTTTAATGATCTTCATATCAGTCTGAATGGTTGAAAACTGCTATCCAAGGAAATAGAAATAATTTAAAGAACTAACATGAAATAAACCACATTTCATATTGATCAGTAGCTAGAGTAGAAAGATAGCCTACCTAAATTTAAGCTATATACTAGGAAGTATTTTTGCTTTGTTTGTGTGTGTGTGTGTGTGTGTGTGTGTGTGTGTTTGTGTATGTGTAAGAGTGATGAAGATATGTGAGAATAGATACGTTAATAAATTGAATTATTCTATTATTTAATAGGCATTATTATTTAACACACAGTGGTATTCCCATCTAACTGAATACAGCTAAATTTCTTGGCATCACTAAATTCCTTGCAACACACTACTTTTGTACCAAAGGAATTTGCTCCATTTAGTTCAAGAAGCAATTCTGATCATGAGCAATAGTTTAAAATAAATGTAGCATCTGTTACTATAAAGAGTACATGAATATGTGAACGACATATGTGCAAATAAATATGTGAATATTTTTTCCAAGGGGCACTAGTATATTTAAGGACAAGTGCCAATTAATAAGTTGATAATTTCATCTAGAATTATAAAGAAATTGAGCTTCTCATCATATATAACTAAGATTCAATATCACATATATTTCAAACGTTTTTGAAAGAAAACTTGCTTATCCAATTTGAAGAAGTATAACAGTTTTCTACATTTTTCATATATGAAATAAATAATTTAAATGCTTAACAAAGTAAGTTTATTTCATTCGTATCCAATAAGTTATAATAGTAAAGGAGATTGCCAAGATATTACTAAACCAACCTAGGTATGTAATACTTAGTCTATTTGTCAAAGTCTTTCTTGCCTGTAATACTTAATAATTTCAAGAACAATTTGATACATAATAGCATAGCTATTATGATTATATTACACTTATAAACATGTTTTAAACAACTGGTAATTTAAAGTTTGTTAAGTGATGGAATTTTAAATTCCAGAAATAACATGAAAATAGAAATAGATATGCCAGCATCTTTGAGTGGTCTTGTCATTTGTGACATAGATTGGGATGTAGAAATGACATATGGAGCATCTTTGAATTATTTGAGAAAGAGAATGACATTCAAATCATAAGTCATAAAGGTAAATTCTCTCATAGGAGGCATGTATTTAAAGTGTGAAATATATATATGTGCACAAACACAAACACCCACACACATAATTAAAATGATCAGCTTTGACTGTACTAAGAGAATAAAAATACTTCAGTTCTGATACATTAAAGAACAACTGGGTGTCAGAGTTCTTCCAAGTGAAAAGCATCCCTTGTCTTGGATGCTTTCCTATGACAATATTAAGTTTTCAATATGATTATAAATGTACAATAATCTTTACTGGGAAATAAGTGCTGGAAATTCAGAGCAAAGATAATACATGGATAAAGAACTGATCTTGGTTTCCTTAAAAATGCAGTTTAAATGATATCTGGCATCCTTGTTAATAAAATCAAGTCATTTCTCCACACAAAAGAGTGAATTTGTAAGTTATTTCCCCTTATGCTTGATAGGAAGAACATCAGAATTTTTAACACATTGCTTTATCAGAGTAATCAATCTAAAATTATGTGGTGGCTTTTTAATGAGTAGGAAGCGAGTCCTGTTTTGAACTCATAAGGAACAGCCTTAAATAGTATTCATAAAATAATTGCAAAAGTTAGTACTCACAACTATGATGTACAGGTAGCATTGGGATTTTCCAAGGATCTCAGAATATTTTCTCTGAATAGACTCTATGAGTACCATCTATTATTATAAAACTTTCTCTTATTCCTATACTCATTACTACAGAGAGGTAAGATTCACTCTTCACAAGTCTGGAAGAGATTATTTTAGAGTGTGAATGTTCTTAATATATGTCTAAATTTCTTACGTCATAATTTGATTGCCTTCATTTCATGCTTTCATAAGTATTTGTTCTAAATACATATAATAAACTCATATGTATTTTGTCATGAAGGCAAAGCCCCAAATTATTAAAGATTCCTTGATAATCAACAAAATACAAATTAATATAACTATTCTAGATTTATTTGGCACATTATAATTATGTCAGATTTTTCCAAATTTCCCATGACAGCTAAGTGTAAAATTCTTTTGTATGAATTATCCTAGTCAGTTATAAAATGAGACTTGAATAAGTCATTTAAACAGCATCAATGTAGCTTGTTAGATTATTTTAGTCCAGTCCTTTTGTATACTCTCTGAAGAAGCAATCAATCAAATTCTCATTTGAAATCATGTTGTTGCTGTTCTTCTTGAATCCAGTTTGATGATATGTACATTAAGGGAATGAATAATGATCAAATTAAGCATGTGAAATAAATGAAGGTTATCACTTAATACATTGTTGTTACTAGTTTTTCATTTTTTGACTAAATTATAAATACAATGCAAGAGCATTGGCAAAGATAAAGACAGCAGCACTGAAAATATAAGCTGTAATAAGTGGAAAGCTATTGTGCAAAGGAAAAATTAGTGAGATGAATGATATATAGTATTTATGTATAATTTGAAAAAAATATTCATGAGTGATTAGCAATCACAATTTATTTTTAGTTAGTACCTCTCTAAGAAAAGCAAATGGAGTCATTTTGCCAGTTCTTGACACTTTCTCATTTCTCAGAAAGTGCTATCAAACAGTAGAGTGAATTCTGAAAATCAATATTAAAATCCTGCTCATTGAATCAGATTGAAAAGAATAATACGATAATTAATTATACAACTAGTAAAGTTTAATTTCTGAAAATTGCAGTTTTGTCCTATTAAATCTTGTAACTAACAGCAAGAACACATCTCACAGAATCAAGTAAGCAGTACTCATAGAGCTCCCAGTAACTGAAGCAACAAATATGCTTTCCCAAATGGGTCTGAGCTAGGTCTTCTGCATATTATACCTTATGTTTGTACATCTTGGTACCTTTTTTTGTTTGCTTTTATTTTTGTTTTTTGTTTTTTGTTTTAGTTTGGTTTGGTTTTTCAACATAGGGTATCTCTGTGTAGTGTTGGAGATGATCCTGGCCCTCTCTGTAAACCAGGCTGGCCTGTAACTCATAGAGATCTGCCTGGCTCTGCCTCCTGAGTGCTGGGATTTAAAGGTGTGAACCACCACCACCATGCATAATTTGGTATCTTATAGGATTCCCAACAATGGGAGTGGGGGCTTGCATTTGGGATCCTTTTCTTCCTGCTGGGTTTCTCATTCAGCCTTGATGTGTGGGTATGTGCCTATCCTTATTGTAATTTATTATGCCATGTATAGTAGATTTCATGGGATACAGAGGAGTTGTGGATCTGGGGGAGAGTAAAGGCAGGGGGAACATGGCAAGAGGGGAGGAAGGAGAAACTGGTTGGAATGTAATGTATGAGAAAAGTATAAATGTTAGAAAAACAAATTCCTGTGAATAATAGTCACTTTCATTACAGAAAACGTGAAATAAAATGCATATATGTATGCTAGTATTAGATCACTGAATGGTTCAAAAGGATATCTAGTCCTGAGAAAAGATTTTCCCTTATTTATTTATTCATTTCGAGAAATAGATAGAGGAAAAGCTAGAGGCTAGAGATTCCTCGGTGTCACATGTGTAGAAGTTAAGAGAAAAGCTTGTGGAAACAGGAAATCTCTATTTACTATTTGATTGACTGGATAAGAACTGAAGTCATCAAGATCATCAGCCAGAGTCTATATTTACTTCACTATCTTTTACAACTAGAGAAAGTAAGATTTAAAGAAAAATAGAACAATGTATTCTTTATATCTTAAGTATATAGTGTTTTTACTTGTGAGTAGTATGAGCAAAACTTGTCTCATTATACCATGATTCCTTAAGGATTTGTTTCTCTTTGCTGATTCTTTATTGATGTCTGGGTTAAATTCTAATACATGTTTCTACCATTCCTTTTTGGATAAAGATATGTACAGTAATTTCACTGATACCGTACAGAAACAAAATAATGGTATAGTCTCTACACACGCTTTTGCTAGAAAAAAAAATTCAAAAAAGACGTCTATATTTTTCTAAAGTAAAAAAAAAATCTAGTGCATTGCTGCATAGTATGCTATATTGATTACAATGCTTTCTTTTGTTTTGACTCCTGAAAGAGAAATTCTAAAACAGAGAAAAGAGTAAAACATATGTTCAAAGAGCAACTTAGTAGGACAAAATCAGGCCAGAAAGTAAACAAGAGATGGAGAGAGGAATGAATGTGAAGAAAATGTGCATAACAAAGAAGAGGAACGCCCTAGACAAAGGCAAAAAAATTTAATGAGACATTTTATCATTTAAAGTGACACCTTAGGAACCACAGAGGAATCTGCAACATCATTAAGTGGAGTTTTCTTTCTTTTTTTTTTTAATTTTAATGCCCTTGCAAGGAAAAAGTATAAGGTCTTTGATTGGTATATGATAAACAAGGTCCAGTGAACCCTTTTAAAATATCTTCATAAAGATTGTACTTACATTAGAACAGTGCTTTGAAAATCTATGCACCTGTAATCAGAAAGATGTTTATTCTGCCCTTTCCTTTTACTGTAAGAAAAATATATTCCTGGATATTTTTATATATGGATTCACCATTGAAAAACATGAGTTTCAGATTTGTTAAATTCTGATATGATCTAGAAACCCTCAATATCACATTGATCTATAATTGTCAGGTCAAGTGGCAGAACAAATTGAAGTGCTTATTTTGTTCAGCAAAACTCTTTCCTAACAGTTAACACAAGAGTCCTTTAAATTAAAGTATGGAGGAAATCCTAAGGAGTTATATCGCTAGTTATTCACCTAAAAGTGTCCACAAAACACATAATTGAAAAACATTATATATATATGGTTGTCCTCAAAATAGCCAAATCTATTATTAAAACAATGTCAGTTATTTTGACAATAGACTCTGAGTATTAAAAAACCAGAAAGCTGCAGCAAAATATTCTCCATGGATTACATGAATATCCTTGTCCAAGTTAGAGTTATTTACAAATTTATTTGAAAGCACTGGCCTACACAGTAGCCTTTATATCCTTCTTAAGCAAATGGTTTCTTGCCACTTTTGATTTTATGTCAAGAAATGATGCCAAGGAAAAATCTGTATCTGGCAGCCATGTAAATTGTTCTGAGTGAGGAATGACCAACTAGATATGAACAAGAAACTGGGACAGAGGTTCTTGGAAGACTGTTTGTAGTTTGTCACTTTCCCTGATTAGTAAGACCCTCCATCTCTGTACAGCAGCAGGCTGTGTACCTTTGTCATGACTACATCTTGAACACAAGATGTGGGCAAGGAGGTTAAGCTATAGGCAGAATAAAACTCATTAGAATGATGCTAGAAGGTAATGAAGAACCTCATTAGAATGATGCTAGAAGGTAATGAAGAACATATAGAAATGTGCAAATATCCTCTAATCTCCCCTACCTAGTGCTATGATATACTTTTATGACAAAGACATAAATATCTTTCTTAAGTAATCCATTATTGTTGTTTGTTTTTGCTCTATGTATTTGTAGCTGTTCAGAACTGATGAAGTAGAATAGCATTCTATGACATCGAGAACCCCCAAATTGCCTTATCAGATCTATGCATAAACATAAAGTATACTGAAACATACTGTGGATACAGCTCTCTAGAAATAAAATGACCTCAAAATATCAATTAGTGACATAAAATATTGAGCTAATAAGTTGTAAATAAATCTAATAAGGCTTGATAAAACAATATTTAGGTTGGTTAAATGGAGGGATTTAAAATAAAATGACTATTTACCTGCTAATTAACAATAGCATGTAAAGGAGGAAGGCTTAGTATAATTTTAAAAGATTAAGAAGGTTATAACATTTCAGAGGGACATATATTGTAATTTTAAATTAATTGTGTCACATATACATTATGACATCAAAGTGGTGATTTTGAAAATTACAAACATGAAAAATAGAACTTGATAAATCCTGAGAATGCAGTATGAGTGACATACACAGATTCTACAAGTCAAAACTATAAAGGCCGGGCCTAGGGATCATTCTGTGAGTGAAATTTTTGCTACTTAAGCAAAAGTACCTGAATAAAAATTCAGGTATGATGGCAGGTGTCTGTAAGATGAATATGGGGAAAGCAGAAACAGGAAGTTCCTAAAGGCATGGTGAAGACCTAGCCTAATAAAGTTAGCTAATGCTGGCTTCAATGAGAGACCTTGTCTCCAAAATCAGAGTAGAGAGTGTATCGTTTTATATTTAGGCTTCCAAGGGGGACAATGATGTGGACAATGATGTCTTTTTTTAGCTCATTAAATGTGTTAAGTTAGTAGCATGGTGGGGTTTCTAAAGAATATTAAGACCAACAAAGTGACGAGAGAAGCAGCAAATTTTGGCCTTGGTTAGTTATCATGTGTTTATCAATTGGAATACTCAGTAAACTTTCTTTGGGGAAGAAATAATTGCAGGGTTAAAGATTCTCAGAAGTGTGTACTTGCCACTTCTTCTGCAGCAACTAAGAGAGCAGAAAATCAAAAGGGCCTGTGTAAATTCTTAATTTATTAATTATTAAGCACTATCTTAATAAGTAGTGATTGACGAAGACAATCAAGTTTATATTAATATTTGAACACACACATATACTCACGTGTATACAAACATAAATACACATACAATAAAAAAGAAAACATTACAAAACCAGAACAAATGGAAATTTGGAAGTGATAGTTATATATCTCGTGGTACAGTTGGATTTCCTGCATGAAAACTAAATTTAATGAGAAATACATAACAAAATTACTTTACATGTATTGTACTTAGCCACCAAATATCACCTGTAAAACCCAGAAAGTACATGCATAAGAAAATCTTGAATGAAAGTTAATCAACTTAAACACACTCACTAAATTTAATTACACAGAAAGCAAATGTAATACTAAAAATATGGTAGTTTCTAGGATACAAGGAGGATTCTAATAGATTCATACAAGGTCCCTCACAGAAGGGGAAAGGGACAAGATCTCCTGAACATATTGGGAGTAGGGGGGGAACCAGTAAGTGGAGAGGGAGGTAGGAGAAGAGAAGGGGGAGGAGAGGAAAACATGTGAGACTAGGGAGATTAAGTCAGAGAAAAGAGAGATACCATAAAAGAGGGAGCCATTATATGTTTCAAGAGAAAACAGAATCTAGAGAAATGTCCAGAGACCTACAAGACTGACCCCAAATAGCAATTTGAACAACAGTAGAAAGGCTACCATAAATGCCCTTCCCTGATAATGAGATTGATGATTAATTTATCCACCATCATAGAGCCCTTATCTAGTAGCTGATGGAAACAGAAGCAGACACCACTGAGCCAATCTGTAATCCAGATGCAAAGAGGGTGGACAAGATCAGGCTACAGAAACCCACAGAGACAGCTGACCTGAACAAGAAGGAGCTATATCCGGGAGTGATAGCTGAGAATCCAGCATTGGACTGACTCAGACGCCCTGAACATGGGTCTCACTTAGAATGCCTGTGCAGTCTAAGGGACCTCTCTGACAGTGAAACCAGGAAGTATCCTTGGTGAACAAAAGGACTTTGGGGGCATTTCCCCATGGAGGCATACTCCCTTAATCTAGAGGCAGGAGGGAAGGCCTAGTCCCTAATCCAAATGACTTGACAGATTTAGATGACCCCTCTTAGGTGGCATCACCCTATATGTGGCATGTATGTGGGGAATGGAATGGGATGGTTGTCAGGGGCCATTGGAGGGTGGGAGAGAAATAGGGAGGGAGGGAGGGAGGGAGAGTGAACTGCGATCAATATATAAAATAAGAAAAATAAATAAAAATATGGTAGTTTCCTTTGTCCTATATTATATAGAAAAACAAAATAAAGTAGCTGGGTAACATCAATTAGAAGTCTGACCAGTGAAACAGCCTGTCAGATTACATCTGAGGCCTATAGCACAGATTTGTACTTTACTACAACCTACCTAATGTTTCTAACCATGCATTTGAAAATTATCTTCTGTTATTGCTGTTTTGTTATTGCTGTTGTTCTGTTACTATAAAAAATTCTTGAAAGTGTTATAACTAATGTTGTAATGTAAAAGAAAACTAAAGAAAAATAACAACAACAACAACAAAATAGAAACAAGAAACAGAATATTACTTTCAGAGAAAGGAGCTGACACAAGAAGTACTTTATCAGAAAGTAGGGCCCTGAAGGAGGAAACCAGGCCTTCTGGTCTTGACAATAGCTGCATCCTGACAGTCTCTGTGAATAGCATGGTTGGTCCCTAAAGGGAAAAGTGTCCTAATTCCCCCAGCAAAGTGGGTTTCTGAGTCTTATAGGATTTCAGATGCTCTTAAGAAATTCCACATCATATGACTTCGCGTGGACTACCTTATATGGGAAGGAGCATAGAGGCAAGCACATGCAAGCTATTTGTCCTAAGAGACAGATTACAGAGAAGTATGGCCTGGATTTTGGGAAAGAGAGGCAGTTAGATCTGTGATCTAACACTTGGAACATGGTGTTTGGGGTAAACACATTTTGGTGAGTAGGGAAGATAACTCATATTTAGCCCCAGAATAAACAATCTCTTATTGTCTTTGTGGTTAATGTTGTATTTCTTCTCTTAAAACTAGATGCATCTAAAATGAGCACTATTAAATAAGAATGAGTGAAAAAAATAAGCTATTTTGAAGTAAACAACTCAAAAAAGTGCGTAAAAGACATAAATTGAGAAACAAGAACAGAGAGGCAGAATACAGAGCAGCTCTAAAACATTTTTACTTTTAATGTCATAAAGGCCTCAGACACTCATTTTTTTCCTTGAAAAGATGACCAAAATCTTCATTATTGAAGGTACTGAACTCTGTGTAATACTGCCTGAATTGGAGTATTGCAATTTTGTCATGACCTTAATCATAGGGCATAGTAGCACCATGATAAACCAGAGCATCTTCTATTACAGACAGATTCTTCCTTACCTCCTTACCTCGGAGTAGTCTAATTTCTCTTTAGTATTCATGCTCAATTATACAGGAATCAGAGTAACTCCCTTCTTTGCATATTAATTTAAAGACCTGAGGAGCCCAAAATGGTCAATGGTGGTGTTGATTTCCAGTTCAATTGCCTCATTGTTATGCTTCTGCTGTTAAATTCTGCCTTGCAGTAAAGCATTAAACTGGGCCAACAGGAGGCGAACATTTTACATGTGTCACTAATCCCTAATGAATGCTAATGGTACTACTCTCATTTTCTTCTTTTATTCCTTAAAGAAATGAATACTGGCTATGACATTGATTCAGAGCTTATACAACCTTCTGACAAGCTTTACCTGGATCATGCAAGGCACTGCCACCTCAGACTATTCCAAAAGACCATTATTATAGACCAGGTAATCTGGACTGAACACAAAATGGCAACACTCAGGAGCCTTGGGCAAGGGGATCTTAACATTGAGGCCAGCCTAGGATACCTACTAAACTGTTGTCTTTAAACAATATCAGAAAAATGGCACAACAAAAATGGCATCACATTACACAATTCTTTTAATTCATTTGCTTGAGAAGTTTGAAACCTAGGTCAGACTAATAAAAACTGGAAAAACTAAAATAGTATCATTGCAACTGTTTTATAGCAAAAAAGTATCTTGACAATGGGGATGCAAGAGGACATATTGGGGAGGTAGGGAACTCAAAAGGCAGCTTCTGAGTGGGAATAGAAAAAAAAAAGAGAATC
Source organism: Cricetiscus sungorus (assembly GCA_030556225.1). Classification (NCBI taxonomy): domain Eukaryota; kingdom Metazoa; phylum Chordata; class Mammalia; order Rodentia; family Cricetidae; genus Cricetiscus; species Cricetiscus sungorus. The sequence goes on along the minus strand of JANBXA010000726.1, from coordinate 51,839,332 downwards.
AAGGCCATGATGGCTTGAGCTTTATAGGGAGCATGGAGTGTGTGCATAAGGAAAATATACAGTCTTGGCAACAATGGAAACTTGTCACATTAACTGTTAATGATGGGGCTACTTGCACTGTGTCACTGAATGCAGGACGAGGGGAGGGAGAGCACCTGGCTCTGGGATGTGGGTGGTTCTATATTGACCAACAATGGCCATTATATTATTGTACCTTGACTTGATTTAAGCTTACTAAAGATTTGTGAGAAATAGAAAGTTTGGAATTCCACCTTCCCTGCCACTGAACATCTATATATCCACATTTCTTTCAGCTTAACTTAGGATGAAAACTCATAAGAAGCTTAGTGTGTAACACATGAAAGACATCTAAAATAAGAAATTGAAGCAATTAAATCTGGCTGACCTAGAAAGTTATACATATGCAAACCCCAAAACAAAGTGAAATCAACACAACAACAAAAGAATTTACCTTGTAAAGGAATGAAAATGACCCAGAAGGTGTATTGCACTAGAGGGAAGAAACCTGTATTCAAGGCTATAACAATTCTTCTTATTCCTACGGGCAGTGAATCTGCCTATGTTCAGGCTGGAGTGAGGTTTTGCAGAAATGGAAATGAATTGCCATGCTTTGAGTCTCTTCAATTTGTTATTGAGCATAAGGATTTTATTACTTACCAGCCATTTCGGGAAGGCCAGTGAAACCCTTGTCAAAGGATTCATTGATGCACTTCTACTGTAATTTATGTCCCTTGAAAGCAGCAGTAATGTAATGATATCCCACTAGGAATGAAACATTATTTTTTTTTTACTTTAGCTTCTTTAAGTGCAGGCTATCCTATTCCCTTTCATTTAGAATTTCATTACACATATCTGAAAGCCATTCAGGAAATTCTGCTGAAATATATTTATTCCAACTTGACATTTGTTGATCTATAGTGATATTTTTGGTCTGTGAGCATTAATGCACATTCCAAAAACATATTAACCCCCTGCAAAAAATTCAATGCCATGATTGTGCAAGCAAGATCATCTTTATTTGCCATTTCTAATTAACCATTCACAAAATCTGTGACAGAAAACAAGGGGAAATAAGCAGGCTCTAACAAGGCCTTGACAATCTGGAGAATTCTTTTATTACATCATTTGCAGACACTTCATGGGTCAAAACTCCATTGCTTATATATATATTCCAAAGATCAAAATCTCTCTGCTCGATGACATTTAGATAAATATCTTAGTTTCAAACAGACCTCAGTAACAGGAAGAAATTAGTCATTTTGCTCATTAGAAGAAGAAAAAGTACCTTTGCTCCTTTACCCCACTATTGTGCTCTTTTTGCTATAGCTATTGAAAGTTACACAATTCTTGCTATTTGGAAAGTGTCCTCTCTTTGACCCTCTCATGCTTTAGAACTTTTTTTTCTAATAAACATGTTTGTTGATCTCTCTGTTTTGCCCAGAGCCTTCATTAATCTTCATCCAAAGACAAGTTTCCAAGGGTCAGGGATCAGAACCTTTAGAAAACAAGAGAATGGGTAATAACCCATAGATAATTTCCAATATTTTGGGAAGGCTAATGAATAAAAGTGAGGTTGTAGTTGCTCCAAACATTACAGCACAAGCTTCTGAAAGAAAAAATTAAATTTATGGGTATAATTCTCAGTTTAATCACAATTTCCATGTGTTCTCTGAAGGTTAAAGGCCAAGTATTAATCCCAAAAATGGAAGAAGAAATAACAGAAACACAAATCATCATGGAAAAAAATTATTAGAACAAAAATGTAGTTAAAGCAAGCCATTTGTTTTATTCATTCACATGGGCTGTCTCCGTCTAAATCTGGGTTCAAGAGGTCAGCATTGGATGTGAAGAAGACAATAGTTTTATATCTCAGAGGTAGGACTTTTCAAAATATGGGATTTGGTAGTCAAAATAGTCAGTCTTGCAGAGTAGAACATAAGCATAACAAGTTAGTCATAAGAATCTCCAGAATTAAAGAAGTGTTTCCAAGAAGGTTGTAATAAGATAGTCAAATCAACAGGTATTCATAATATAGTAGTCATGAGTGATCATATCAACCTATTCAAACAAAACTAGACTTTCAAAATGGTTACAGATAACTGTTTGAAACAGACACATTTGCTGTTTTCTGGAAGAGGCAGTTCAGACTCACATGCAGCTAAGATTAGAGGTACAGCATAACCCAATCCTTGGGGAACAGAAGCTTAATTATAAACAGAAATGGCCGCTTTGTGTTTACAATAGGATGGCTTTTAAGCATAAAATGAAGGCAGACCTGTTATGGTACAACTCCAAAGAGACATTGACATTTTGTAGCCTAGGGATCCCATGGCAGGTGAGAGATAGACACATACATGTAATGTAGACAGTGCTCACACTGAGTGTTTCATTTTGGGTGGGGAGGGAGGTGAGAGGGGAGAGAAAAATGGAGCACAGAGTGGAGGAGAGACAGATACAGAGATGTGAAGGGACAGATACAGAGAGATAGATACCAAGAGATGCATCGAGGCAGAGAGACAGAGACAAAGAGAGAGGGGGAGGAGGGAAGGAGGAGAAATGAAAGAAGGGAGAGAGATGGGTGGGAGAGAAGAAGAAGAAGAAGAAGGGGGGAAGCAGTCAGGATTCCACATTTTAAAGGGAAGTGCAGACCCTGGCAGGCCAGGGTACTGCATGTGTCTTACTGCTAATGCATGTAAGAGTGATGTACTCTGCAGGTCTCTAAAAGGTGGGACAGATGGGCCTGAATGCTAACAAGGCTGGTTCATCACAAGAATGTTTACAGTCAATGGCAGATAACAAGATGAATTTAAAATTTCTGTCAAGTTGTCAAAAGACATTGGTTGGAAAGAAAGGGATTATATGAAATGAGATTTTTAAAAAAGTATAGGAAGAGTGTATTTAGTTGGGAGTATGTACTCTTGAACTCTATAGGCAATAGGCATGAATGTGATATGAAACCTTTTCCCAAATTGTACTACCTTTTAAATATGCTAACAATAAAACTCCTGATATTATAATCTGATATCGGTTGACAAAGTTAATCAAAATAGAGTTGTCATTCTCATCTCTACCTGCACTGATACCTGCTGTGTTCTCCCTCAGTTATCTATATTTTTGAGGTATTAGATACTAACTAAATTGCCTAAATTGTTCCTTTGGCAATTTCATATTTTGACAGAGTAAATTCTTTTTATTCTCACTCTTCAGCATCTATTTCCCTTCAACTCTTGTCCCTTCAAGTTGTTGTCCAACATTTATTTAATATTGTTTTGTTTTTGATCGACTGATATTAAGTAGGACCACATGTGAAAACATGGGTTTGGAACTATGTATTTTAATTACTTTTCTGGTTTTATTTTTATGAAAAAAGATGCCCTTTCCCTCACTTAATATATCCTGATAACAGTTTCTTCTCGCTCCCCTCCTCCTAGTTCCTCTCTCATCTGGATAAATATTCTTTCTTTCTCTCATTAGAAAATAAATAGGCTTCTCAGATCTCACAGCTAAGCAGTGAACCATACAACTGGAATCCATTTGTTGAGAGGGAGACGGGTTGAACAAAGCAGTCATGACTAAGCTGGGAGAAACCTTTAGAAACAGCTGACCTGAACTAACGAGAGAACATGGACCCCAGTCATAAAGCTGGGGAACCAGGATTGAACCAAAACAAGCCCTCTGAATGTGGGTGCCTGGGCAGTCTAGGGGACCTCTAACAGTGGAACCAATATTTATCCCTAGGGCACAAAAGGACTTTGGAATGCATTCCTCATAGAGGGATACTATTTTAGCCTTGATACAGAAGCCTAGATACTCTCCAAAATTATGTGACAGACGTTGATGATCGCCAATTAAGGGCCTCACTATCTTTGGGGAGTGGGTAGGGTGTGGGTTGTGGGAGTTGTTGGGGGACATAGGAAGGTGGGAGAGAGAGGGAGGATTGATATATAAAATAAGATTGTTTCTAAATAAAAATGCATTACAAAATAAATAAATAAATAGGCTTCTCATAGATAATTAGAAAGTAAAGTAAAACTGCATCTAACACAATAGGGCAAAAACAACAAATAATACAACAACAACATGCAAAGCAGAAAGATAAGAGCCCAATAGCAAAGAGAAAGCACTGGAAAAAGAGAGCTACTTGTTGATACACACAGGAATCCCATAAGAATACCAAATTAGAAGCCAAGAATTTTCAGGGTAAAAAGAGTAAAGAAAATGTATGTGAAATAAACTAAAAGGAATAAGTTTTTTTTAAGGGAAAACCCAGATATGACATTATGAGCCAAAAATAAATGTTTAAAAATGTCCTTCACTTTTTTTTTGTTGTTGTTGGTTGTCTGATACTGAGCATACAGCCTACACATAAGATTATTTTGTTTCCTCAATGAACCTCCCTTGGAGGGAACTAAAGTTTTGTTTGCAAGTGGTTATCAACAGATAATTCTTTCTAGTTTAAATATGAAGGAAAGTGTCCATTTGTCTTTTGAGTTCTAGGACATCATCTAGTACAGACCTGTGTAGGCCCTTTGCATGATGCCTCAGTCTCAGTGAGTTTGTGTGTTCATTGGTGTAGAGAGCTGCGAAATGTCACACCTTAAAGATGGCGCTGGCTTCTGCCTTCCAACTTCCCGATGGTGAGTGCTCTCTGTGATAAACAAGTCCTTATTTGGCTAAGGCTGAGAACTAGGCTTGCTACCACATATGTGGAACTATCTACATTTACCACGTGGCATGCCGGGTTTGGCTACATCAAGGCCTTATAAGTGTGGGCTGGCTTTCCCCAGGGTCAGAAGATTGTTCAAGGTTCCTGATTAAAACTGCTTAAAGAAGAGTCTGAATGCTGTGTCTTCCTTGCTAGAGGAGGTGGTCGTGACACATTGGTCCTATTGTGCTTAGAAAGTCTTATTTCTTTGGTGCTCCTCATATCCTCTGTCTCTTATAATCTTTCTTCTGATCTTTTAAACTCACCAAAAAAGGACATAATAAAGTACTTTCTTTGAATTTTCAAAATACAAATAGATTGAACAATGTAAATATTATTATTACGTGCTGATTTTTCTAAGTGTATGTGGTTCCTTGAGATCTGAGGAGAGAATTTTTTGGTGAGATCCAATTGAGGGCTGGGTGTTCAAAGTCTTTCACTCTGCAAATTGTCTGACTGAGGATATCTGTATTTGATCCCATCTGCTTCAGGGGGAAGCTTCTTTGATGATGGTTGAACAAGGAAGTGTTCAACCATGAGTATAGCAGATCTATGAGTATAGCAGAATGCCATTAAAACTCATTTTATTGCTACATTCTTTTAATAGAACAGAGTATATTATTTCACTCTAGGTCCCAGGGCTTTCTAATTTTAGGTGCTTGGTCAACTAAGCAGTTTCAGGTTTAGCTTCTATCTTGTGGAATAGGTTTTAAAATGAATCAGATAATGGTTGGTTACTCCCACAAACTTTGTGATACTCAGAACTAGTATATCTTCTAGGCAGGACACCATTATCATTCAGAGAATTTTTCACTGGGTTGGTGTTTATTTTTTGTAGAGACTATTCAGAATTTCTTTGAACCACCATCCCACAAATAATAACACACAGAATTCTTATTAAGTATGGAAGCTTATCCTTACCTGAGGCTTATTTCCAATTAGCTCTTAACATTTAATTAAACCCACTTATATTAATATACATTCTTCTATGTGGCTCATTACCTCTGCTCAGTACCATGCTTCTAATATCCTCCCTGTATGGTTAGTGAACTTCCACCTCTCAGATTCTTCCCCTCACTTCCTACCTCTGCTTGGAAGTCCCAATTATCTTCTTCTGCCTAGCTATTGGCTGCTTTGTTCTTCATTAAACTAATCAGAAAGTATCTTGGCAGAGACACAACTTCTCAGTATACAAAAAGTTTATCTCACAACAATTACCCCTTGTTTTCTAAATAAAAATGAAAGATTATCACTCTTATACAGTAAAACTATATACAACAAGAAAAATTAGCAGTTAAGAATAATATTTATAATGTCGAGTCCATTTGTATTTTTGAAATTTAGAGAAAGTACTTTGTTACGTATATTTTTTTGGTAAGTCCAGAATTTTATACCTAAAACACTTTTTTATCATAATTTGTATTACCAGCCTAAAAATATACTTTAAACCTTAAAGCATATTTTAGAAAAACAATTTAAGCTTTTATTTCACTCAACCTTTATATATTTTACATTTCTTTTGTTAGTTTTTTTGAGTCTGGAAATAACAAATATGGTAAAATTATAACAATCTAGTCTTCAGACTCATCAGTGGGAAAAAACTACTCCTTGAGTAAATGGGAAGCATGGAGGCAGAAACTTTCAAAACTTTAGAAATGACAGAGATAGCTGGATGTCTGGACAGTTACTCAAGTTTTCTTTGTAACATTAAAGCATCCCTTTCAGGTCTATAGTCATAGACTATTTAAAAGACTTTTCTGTGAAGCAGCATTTCAAAAGACAGGCATACCTGGTCATGACACAGTTTAGTAATCACCTTCCTTTATGGACTGATGTTCAATTTGTACAACATAGCATCAGAAGTCACGGCAAGGGTAGTTTCTTGCCCAGTGGCTGACTTTGCCAAATCTAAAGAAAACTCCATATGGAGGTTCTGTGATGCCCATCATCTTTTTATTTTATTTTTTTTAAGTAGATTGTTGCTGCCAAGAGCTGAAGTACCTCACTGTCTTGAAAAGATTTATGTTATTAAAACTGTTTAAATGCCATATTCTGTAGTTCTCTGAAGGTTTTGAAGACCACCTATTTATCTAAAGTTGTATCAGCGATATTGAACACATACAAAACATGACTATAAGTTTGATTGTTATATGTGACTAATTACTAATTGGCATTTCTTAATTACCCTAAAAATTTGTAATAGTAGCTTTCAAGGACTGGAACTTTACATTACATTTTCATTTGAGCTGCAGAAGTACAATAACTTAAACAAGAGTAGAAACATATATATACAGCATATAACCTTAAATTTATATCAATATATAATAATAATCTATACAAAAATAAAATATTTGGAACTAGTAGTTGACTTTTAGCTTAAGAGTACATTCAGTAATCTATCCTTTTATCCTATATGCACATTTTTTTTCTTTTCACTCCACATCCTCATTTTTTCAATACTAGGTAGAAGAGAAATAAGGATAGAGGAAAGAGAAAGACGGAAGTAAGTCCCTTAATTTAAACCAGGCATTGGTTTTCTTCCTCCCTGACCATGACCAGTAATAACTTGCAATCAACCCCCTATCTTATTTAGGGTTTCTATTGCTGCAAAAAAATTATAAATAAATAAATAAATAAATAAATAAATAAATAAATAAATACCATGAGCAAAAGTTAAGTTGGGGAGGGAAGAATTTATTTGGCTTACATTTCTACTGGCTGTTCATTACTGAAGGAAGTCAGGGCAGGAACCCAAGCATGGCTAGAACCGGGAGGGAAAAACTGACATAGAGGCCATGGGGGTTTAATGCTTACCAGCTTACCTCCTATACCTTACATAGCACACTTTCCATTAAAATCCAGGATCAATGGTCTTACCTCATTGATCACTAAATGAGAAAATGACTTACAGCTGGATCTCAAGAGACATATACTCAGCTGAGACGCATTCTTATGAAGACTATGGCTTATGTTAAGTTGACACACAACATCACCCAGTACAATCCCTAAATAATGACAAACATCCATAAGCCACCAGACTACCAAAAGCCACCCACCCTAACTCTTGGCTATGTGGACATTGAGTTCCAAATATTACTTGCTGCTGTGTGGAGGTGATTGAAAGATTTGGGATAAAGGTCAAGGCTTGAGATAGCTGACTGTATTATTTGATGTCCAGCCTCTCTGTGAGGGGAAAGTGCAGGATTAATTGATGTCCTGTCTAGAGTATTCTATGAGGCTGGGCAATCTTAGCTAGCAGCTTTGAAGTTATTCTGGATGAAGATTTTTGAGGAAACTGCAATAGAGTCATTCTGAAATGACATTGGCTACTTGTTTTGTCTTCATTAGTGTCTGGTCATATTTTTGTCTGAAAACATAGAAACTTTTAGAGGTAACACACATATCAACATTAATACAAATATAGAATGTGAAGTGCGCACAAACCAGCCAAAGATATTTTTCGGTTCTATGTTTGAGCAAGTAAAAGGCATCTGTCAACTACATAAGTTCATTTAGACTGTATATCTAAATTGTTATATAAATCTTCTTACATGCTATATTAAAAGATGGCATGTAAAATTAAGTCATGATGACTCTGTGTTCAGCAGGATTTATCATGTCTTATCCAGCCTAAAAGCTGATTTCTTATAAAGTAATTAGCATGCACAACACCTATCTTGTAGTTTTTCTTAGTTTATTTTTACTGTATGGCTGAAGCAAAGGTTTTCAGGAGATATCCCTTATCAAATCTGCTCTTTATTAATTTTGAAGGAATCTATAGAAACAAAGGCATAATATACCCCCGACACAATATATACCCTGATTTTCATTCTGAAGTTAAGACATCCTTAAATTATATAGGCTTGTTTAATTCAGCAGTGTTTTCCACAGTCAACTCTTGTTTTTTGTTCATTAGTACTTAAATTTTTTCAAATATTTTTATTAATAATATAATTTAAAATGTTTTCATGTTGATCCCAGCTTCCTCTCCCTCCCTCCCTCCATTCCACCCACTTACCCTCTTCCCCCCCTCACATGCACCCTGACCATCTTCCACTACACTCCCCTCACCCCCATTCCACATGTAGGGCTATGCTATCCAGGGGGTTCATACAAATCTGTCAAGACATTTGAAGTAGGAACTAGGACTTCTTTCCTGTTCCTAGGTTAAGGGAGCATCCCTCCATGGGGGATGTGTCCCCAAGGTCAGTTTTGCATCAGGAATACATCCTGGTTCTACTGTCTGAGGTCCCTTAGGCTGCTCAGTCCTTTTAGCTGGGACCCATATTTAGATAGTCTGAGTCAGTCCCATGCTGGGTTCCCAGCTATTAGTCTGGGAGGGAGGCATTAGCTCCTCCTTGCTCATGTCAGCTTTCTTTATGTGCTTCTGAATCATGGTCTTGTCCTCTCTGCATCTGGATTCTAGTTCGACTCAGTGCTTAGCTATGCGTGTTTGCTTCTGTTTCCAACAGGTACTAGATGAAGGGCTCCCTGATGGTGGATAATTTAGTTGATCATCTTGCTATCAGGAAAGGGAATTTATGGTAGACTTTCCAAGGTTGCTCAAATTGTTAATTTGAGTCAGTCTTGTAGGTCTCTAGAACTTTCTTTAGGTTCATCTTTCTCTTCAAACCAATAATGGCTCCCTCTTTTATGTTCTCTCTTTCTCTCACCCTTTTCTGACTTCTATTCCTACCCCAACTCAATCTTCCTAGTTCTCTCTCCATTCACTGCCCCCCACATTTCCCATGTGCTCTGGAGACTTGTCCCTTTGTCCTTTTGTGAGGGACCATATATGAACCTATTAGAATACATCTTGTATCCTATTTCCTCTGGTAATGTGAATTATAGGCTGGTGATTCACCGCTCTAGGTCTAAAATCCATATATGAGCTGTTCTTTTTGTGACTGGGTTACCTCATTAGGATGGTTTCTTCAAGTTCCATCAACTTGCCTGCAAATTTCAAGAGCACATTATTTTTTTTTTATGCAGAGAAGTATTCTATTGTGTAGATGTGCCACATCTTTTTTATCCATTCTTCAATTGATGGGCATCTAGGTTGCTTCCAGGTTCTTGCTATTACAAATAATGCTGTGGTGATCATAGTTGAGCACATGTCTTTGTTGCATGGATGTGGACCATTTAGGTATATACCTGAGAGCTGAATTTCTGGGTCACGTGGTAAACTAATTCCCATTTTCCAGAGGAACTGCCATATTGATCTCCAAAATGGCTCTACAAGTTTTCACCTCCACCAGCAATAAAGGAGTGTTCCCCTCTCTCCACATCCTCTCCAGAATAAGTTGTCATTGGTGTGTCTAATTTTAGCCATTCTGGCAGGATTAAGATGGTATCTCAAAGTTGTTTTGATTTGCATTTCCCTGATAACTAAGGATGTTGAGCACTTTCTTAATGCAGAAGTGCCATGCCTTAAAGATGGCACTGGCTTCTGCCTTCCACCTTCCAGATGTTGAGTGCTCTCTGGTGTAAACAAGTTCTTATTTGATTAAGCCTGTTCAGCCTGTTTGTTTCTGCGCTAAGCCTATCTGCAGGGTCCACGTGGCTCACTATGGTTGGTCAGCACAAGGGGATTTAAGCCTGTGCAGGCATTTCCCTGGGGTCAGAAGAAGATTGTTCAAGGATCCTGAATAAACTGCACTCAGAATCTTTCAGGAGTTGCATCTTCCTTGCTGGTTGAGGCAGTCACGATATCTTAAGTGTCTTTCAGGCGTTTTAATTTCCTCTAATTCTTCCTTCAATTCTGTACCCCATTTTTTAATAGGGCTATTTGGTGTTTTGTTGACTTTCTTGAGTTTTTTGTATATTTTGGAGATCAGACCTTTATGAGATGTAGAGTTGTTAAAAATGTTTTTTCCAGTCTGTGGGCTGCCATTTGGTTTTGTCCACTGTTTCCTTTACCTTAGTTCTAAGTTTCAGGAGGACCCATTTATTAATTGTTGATCTCTGTGTCTGGGCTATTGGAGTTATGCTCAGGAAGTGGTCTCTTATACCAATTTGTTCAAAGGTACCTCCTAATTTCTATTCTAAGAGGTTCAGTGTGGCTGGATTTATGTTGAGGTCTTTGATCCATTTGGACTTGAGTTTTGTGATGGCGATAGACATGGGTCTATCTGCAGTCTTCTACACACAGTCATCAAATTGTACCAGCACCAGTTTTTGAAGACGCTTTCCTCCCCCCATTGTATTCTTTTAGCTGTTTTGTCAAAAATCAGGTGTTCGTAGGTGTGTGGATTAATATCGGGATTTTCAATTCCATTCCATTGGTCTACCTGTCTATTTTTGTGCCAATAACAGGCTATTTTCAGAATTATAGCTCTGTAGCAGAGCTTAAAGTCAAAGATAGTGATGCCTCCCTGAAGTTCTTCTGTTGTACAGGGTTATTTTTTAGGCTGTCCTGGGTTTTTTGTTTTTCCATGCAAAGTTAACTATTATATTTCAAAGTCAGTGAAGAATTGTTCTGGGTTTTTAATGAGGATTGCATTGAGTCTGTAGATTGCTTTTGGCAAGACTGCCATTTTTACTATATTTATCCTTCCAATCCAAGAGCATGGGAGATCTTTCCATTTTCTGGTATCTTCTTTAATTTCTTTCTTTAAAGCAACAAAGTTCTTATTGTATAGGTATTTCACATGTATGGTAAGCTTTACCCAAAGATACTTTATGTTGTTTGTGGCTATTGTAAAGGGTGATGTTTCTCTGATTTCTTTCTCAGCCTCTTTGTCATCTGAATAAGGTGGGGCTACTGATTTTTTTTTTGTGTTTATCTTGTATCCTGCTAGGTTTCTGAAGGTGTTTATCAGCTGTAGGTGTTCCCTGGTAGCGTTTATTGGGTCGCTTATACAAACTATCATATCATCTACAAATAGAGACAGTTTGACTTTTTCCTTTCAATTTGGATCTCCTTGATCTCCTTTGTTGTCTTATAGCTTTAGCCAGAACTTCAAGTACACTATTGAACAGATAGGGAGAGAGAGGAAAACCTTGCCTTGTTCTTGATTGTAGAGGAATCACCTTAAGCTTCTCTTCATTCAGTTTGATGTTGGCTGTTGTTTTACTGTATATTGCTCTTATTATGTTTAGGTATGATCCTGTTACCCCTGTGCTCTCCAATACCTTTATCATGAAAGTGTTTTCAATTTTGTCAAAGGACTTTTCAGCATCTAGCTAGATGATCATATGGTTTTTCTTTTCAGTTTGTTCATATCGTGTGTATCACATTGATAAACTTTCTTATGTTATGCCATCCCTTCAACCCAGTGATGAAGTCTACTTGGTGGTGATGGATGATTTCTCCGATGTATTTATTCTTGGATACTGTTGCCTGATTTTATTAAATATTTTTCCATCGATGGAGAAAACAAGATATTTAATGACAAAACCAGATTTTCACAATATGTATCTAAAAAATCCAGCTCTACAGAAAATATTGGAAGGAAAACTCCAACCCAAGGAAGTTAACTATGCTCAGATAGACATAGGCAAAGGATAATCCCACTTCACCAGTAACCAAGGGTAAATCAGGACAAATATATTCACAACACCACTGCCAACAACAAATCTAAAGCAAACAAGCATTAACAATCAATGGTCCTTACTCTCCCTCAACATTAATGGACTTAACTTACCTACAAAAAGACACAGGCTAGCAGAATGGATAGGAAGACAGAATCCTTCCTTCTGTTGCATACAAGAAACACATCTAGGCTTCAGAAATAGACATTACCTCAGGGTAAAGGGCTGGGAAAATGGACCCAAGAGGCAAGCAGGTGTGGCTATCCTAATATTTAATGAATTAGACTTCAAACCAAAATTAATTAAGAGATGAAGATGGTCATTTTGTATTCATCACAGAAGAAATTGATCAACACAAAGTCTCGATTCTGAACATCTATGCCCTAATACTAAGGCACCCACATTCATAAAAGAAACACTACTAAAACTCAAAACTCACATGAAACCTCACACACTTATAGTGGGAGACTTCATCATACCACTCTCACCACTAGACAGGACCACCAATCAGAAACTCAACAAAGAAACAAAAGAACTAACAGAAGTTATGTCTCAACAGGATTTAACAGACATCTATAGAACATTCCATCCAGACACAAAAGAATACACCTTCTTCTCTGCTCCACATGGAACCTTCTCTGAAATTGACCACATACTAGGTGACATAACAAACCTCAACAGATACAAAAGAATTGGAATACTTCCCTGTATCTTATCAGACCATCATGCTGTAAAATTGGAATTCAACAACAACACAAATCGCAGAAACCCTACAAACTCATGGAAACTGAACAATGGGCAATTGCACCACACCTGGGTCAAGGAAGAAATAAAGAAAGAAATTAAAGGCCACCTTAAATTCAACAAGAATGAGGATGCAACATACCTGAACTTATGAGACACCTTCAAAGCAGTGTTATGAGGGAAGTTCATTGCACTAAGTGCCCATACGAAGAAAACAGAGGACAGTCACATCAGAGAATAAACAGTGCAACTGAAAGCCTTAGAACAAAAAGAAGCAAACTCACCCTGGAGGAGTAGACACCAGGAAATAATCAATTTGAGGGCTAAAATCAATAAAATAGAAACCAGGAAAACGATACAAAAAATCAATGCAAAAAAGAGTTGGTTTTTCGAGAAAGTCAACAAGATAGACAAACCCTTATCCAAACTAATGAAAAAGCAGAGAGAGACCATGCAAATTAACAAAATCAGAAATGAAACATGAGACATAACAATGAACACAGAGGAAATCCAGACAATTTTAAGGTCATATTTGAAAACCTATACTCCACAAAATTTAGAAATACAAAAAAAAAATGGACAAATTTTAGATAACTATGACTTACCAAAATTAAATTAAGAACAAACAAACAACTTAAATAGACCTATAACCCCCAATGAAATAGAAGCAGACATCAATAGCCTTCCAACCAAAAATAAAGCTCAGGGCCAGATGGCTTCCCTGCAGAATTCTACTAGAAATTCAAGGCCGAGCTAATACCAATACTCCTCAAATAGTTCCACACAATAGAAAAAGAAGGTTCATTACCAAACTCTTTCTATGAGGCCACAATCACCTTGGTATCCAAGCCTCACAAACATTCAACTAAGAAAAATTTCTACAGACCAATATCCCTGATGAATATTGATGCAAAAGTACTTAATTTTTTTAAATTAATAAATAATTATATAGGATCCAACCTCCTTGTTATAATATTTCCCATCTTTATATGGCTTATTCTTTTTATAGTAGTTTACTGCCTCTTTAAAACTTCATTTTATTATTTGAAGCTATTTTTTATGACAGTCCATACCAATTTTATCTTTTTTCTCTTTTCTCACTCACTCACATTTACAAATATCCTGTACTTACTCAAAAGTTGTCTCAGTCTGGATCTGGCATTTTGTGTGGTGGCTCTCTGACTACTTAAGCCAAACCATATAGGACCAGGCTACCTGATGTGACTGAACCAACTGGAAGCATAAACTGCAGTGTCTGTACACCATGATCCTAGGGAAAATGTTGCAAAAGTGTTGTAAAACACTTCTGTGTATCTTAAGGCTCCTTTTGTGTAGAGAGCATAGAGAATTGAGCACACAAATGCACTGGAGAAGCTAGGAAAGCTTAACACATAGTTTACCTGTTAAATGGAATGAGTTGCAAAGCTACTCTTCCTGGAAAGCTAGGAATGATGTTATTTTATAACCTGGTGATCGTTTGCTATCTGATGAAACAGGCTCTGCCTTATCTCCCAAGAATTTGTGTTTTTACTTATTCAAAACATTTCCCCTAAATATTGAACATCTTTTTTTAGACCATGAAATCCACACTTATGAGGGATGTCACTGTGGTTCACAATAGGTAAGAGACTTTTGTGAATAATGTTCATCTCAATAAAATATCCCTAGACCCTACATCATGGGCATTATAATCTGAGTCAGCAGTACCCATTTTGTGGAAAAAGCCAGATGTATTTTGTAAGAAATCTCAATGTAAATAAACAAAATGAAAAAGTAGATTAATTTATAAAATATTTAGATATGTATGTTGAGAGGAAATCTGTGGTGATTTTCCTTTAGGCTTCATAGCAGACAGGGGGAAAATCAGTATACAAAGAGACTAGAATGATATGACTCAGATTGATTTTATTGTAACTAGTGCTGGATCATGAATTCTGGAATCTGGCCCAGATCATTTTAAATAGAAGTTAGGGTTACAGAAAATTTAGTCTTCTCACCCAAAGGGTTGTGACCATATGTGTAAGAGTAAATATTAACATGGGTTCTTGTCAGTCTTTGAGACAGAGCATTTTGTACAATTATTGAATATATGTTAAGAATTAAAGGAATAACATATTCAGAGCAACAACAATACAACCTTGTACCAATAACATAAAATGAAAAAATAAAAGAACCAGAGACTGATATTTGGGTTGAAACTTCAAACGGAGTATCAGAAAATCAAAGCAGTTGGTCAGTAGCTTCTCACCTGTTCCTTTGGCTGAAAAAGCTGATCCTGTGTCCATGAGGTCTCACCAAGCCTCAGACTGTAACATTTTCTCAGCATAACTGGAGAATGAATTTTTTTCTGAGACATTGCTTCTGTGTTATATAAGTCTCTAATGTTGGAATTAAAGGTGTAAGTTATAATCTTTCACATTTTGTTCATCAGGGGTAATGACCTGCAATTTTCTTGGATATTTAATTATGGCTTCATAAAATTTTTGGAAGCATTCTGTCATTTTCTATTTGTGGAATAATTGATAACCTTTGTTTTTATTTCATTTTTAATGGTCTCATAAAATTCTGAAGTGAAATTATCTGACCTTAGGTTCTTTTGGGTTGAAATATTTTAATTGATTCTTTAATATTGACCTTTTGTGATAGATCTCTTTAGAATTTTTATCTATTCTTGACTTAATGTTGGTAGGTGATACACAAAAATTGATCCATTTCACTTAAGTTTTCCAATTGTGAAATATAGATTATAAAATTTTCTTATAGTATTGAATATTAAATATATTCTTATGATACTCTGATTTTCATTGTTCTCTGTTGTATGTCTTCCTGTTCTTCTCTCATCTCCTTTATTCATATTTCTTTGGTCATTCTTTTTATTAATTTTGCTAAATGTTTATCAATCTTGTTTATTTTTATGATGAATCAACACTTCATTTCATTGATTTTTTTTGTTTCTATTTTATTTATTTCTTCCAAAATCTTAATTATTTCTTTTCATATCTTAGTCTGTGTTTCATTTGTCCTTGGATTTCCAAGATAGGATGCATTTTTAAGTTGTTTATTTCAGAATTCTCTAATTTTATAATTGATACTTTTAAGAAAATTCTTATTTTGATAATGCAAGCTAAGTAAATAAATACAAAAGGAAAGAAACTGGTGAGAAGTATAGAAGAAAAATTTCTATAACTAAGTTGACAATTTATGAATAAATTTCCAATTTGCTAATTATGGTGAAGGTATCATAAGTATTTGAAAAGGTTCAAATTCTTCAAATAAGATGCATTAAACATGCAGTGCTTCACATGTCAGTTGTTCTTCAAACATAGCTAAAAAGAAAGATTCTGTAGCTCTTAAGTAAAAGGTAATCAACTTAATATTGTGTAGAAAGTGTAAAAGTTAGTACAAAGAGAAAAGATCCTAAAATAGTGAAAAACTATTTAGGAATACTACAACACAAATGACCAACAGAAGTACAGACAAATCCTCTAAATAGAAGTTTAAAGAATAAAAGAAATGTGTGAAGTTATAATTTTCCCAAAAGTGTAAAATAAAATAGTACAGGTCAGGTGTTGGGGAATTCATCTTCCATGATAGACAGGTTAATGTTCTAACACTTAAATATTTTACACGTCCTAGTCCATTCATTTCATAATTAATTGGTAGTCTCTGCCAGATAGCAGTATGAAGCTACTTTACAAAAAATTCAGAATTAAAGAGAACTCATAATAATCATCTATATATACTTTATTGTTTGCTTGTTTTGAAAAGCTTTTAATGTTACAGTAACTGGCTTTAAATTAATTGTGCTAGTGAGCATAACCTTGAACTCTTGATATTCTTGCCTGTTATTCCTCATTGTTATACTTATATTCCTATGACACCACACCTAGTTTAGGGATAGCTAAAGATCATACTCAGAGCTTTGTTCTTTTAAGCAATCACACTAACAAAAAGCTACATTAACCATTTTTCTAGACCCCAATATATATTTTATTAAGTTCAACTGATTTGAAACAAAGATAATATAAAAACATGTTTCTCCCGACAGTAGAAGCCATAATGCATTTCAAATATTCTTTTTGTTCATCCTCCATTCAGAGTCACTTTGTAAAAAGAAGAAGCTACATGACAGGTTCTACTCCAGGAAATTTAAGTAGAAATAGATTTTCATTGAAGATTAAAGAATACCAGAGAGTTAAGCTCTTTATATCTGCTGTACGAATCCTAAGGGATTCCATATAAATATGATATGATTTTAATATTAAAGCTGCCTGAAATGATGTGTAGCTTTATTGAAGATTCTGCGTAGCACCCAAGGAACTGAATAAGATGTTACTAGAGAATGATATATACAATCACTTTATACTCTCTTGACCCAAGTTTATTAATATAGCATGAATGATTATGTTAATAGAAGATAATTATTTACATATGTTCTCATTCAATCTATCTTATACTAATTATAAGACTTTAAAAATTTGTCTATTCCTGGGGCTCATGAAATTTTTAGAATTTGTACTGCTTTCAAAATGCTTAATAATGTACATTGGTCTCTCTCACTGTGAAATATCAAGTTACTGTCTATTTTGAAGGGTAAATTTCTATCACAATTATGATAAATTTTCATCAACTGTCTCATGTTCTTATTTGCTGATTCTGTGTTGTGATGCTATAAATACTTAAATCACAGTCAGATCTCTTACCTTTCTTATCCTATTTCCCATTTATTTGGCAAAAGATGAACTTTCACAGTATAATATTATTTTGAAGAGCTTTTTATGCACTAAAGACTTTAAATATTTGTGAATAATGCATGTACTAATTATCAGTATTATATCATATAGGAAAATAACATTGGTCAAAATAAAACATTACACACATAAATGTCATCAGTTCATATTTTGGAATAATGTGGATGGATTAATTAATCTCTTGATTTTGAAAACTATTTGTTTAAAAAATATATTAGCTCAATATTCACCAATGATATGGCACAGTTGGCAAATGTATTTGACACAAAAGCCTGGTGATCTGAGTAGCAGAAAGCCCATAAATGATGAGGAATATTCTGTATATATGCTTCTATTATTGGATGATGAATAAAACACTGATTGGCTGGTTGGCCAGACAGGAATTGACATAGCTGGGCAGAATCAGGATATAACCAGGGACAATCAGGAAATCCCTCTCTTCTTTGAGGTGGCACTGAGCAGTCATCATGGAACAGGCAAAGGATTTGCAGGGCAGACATTCAGAAGTTCAAGCCATCAGCCAACAGTATTATAATTAATATATGTCTCTGGGTATCCATTTGGGGCTGGCACTGTTGTGGGATCCGGCTGGGAGAAAGAGTTATCCTTACACATAAACCCAAGGAAATTGAACAGTACTCAACTGAATCCCAATGGATAGAGAAAGAAATAAGACATTAAAGACTTTCTAAAATTCTATGAAAATTACATTAGCACACACCCAAACTTATGGGACCAAATAAAATCAATGACTAGATGAAATTTCATAGCACTAAATGCCTAAATGAAGATACTAGAGAATGCACACAAGCAAATTAAGTGGTCAACTAAAAACTCTAGAAAAGAAAGAAGCAAACTCACCCATAATGTATAGATGACAAAATAATCAAACTGATGTCTGAAATCAATAAAATAAAATCAAAGAAAACAACAAAAAGAATCAATAAAATAAAGAGATGATTCTTTGAGAAAATGAACAAGATAGACAAACATTTACCCAAATGAACCAAAAGACATAGAAAGAATATATAAATTAACAAAATCAGAACTGAAAAGGGGGACATAACAATAGACACTGAATAAACCCATAGATTCATTTGGTCATACTTAAAACTAAACTTTACTCCACATAATTGGAAGATTTAAAGAAAATGGACAATTTTCTGGATAAGTACCACATACCAAAATTAAATAAGGAACAGATAAATGAATTAAATAGAACTATCTATAGTACCTATAGAATTAGAAACAGTCATAAAATGTCTCCCAACCAAAAAAAAAATGTTCAGGGCCAGATGGTTTCAGCACAGAGTTCTACCAGAACTTCAAAGAAGAGTTATGAATATTAATATGAATACTTCTCAAATTGTTCCACACAATAGCAACAGAAGGAACTTTGCTATTTTTTTTACAAAATTATAGTTACCCTGATACCTAAACCACACAAACACACCACTAAGTTAGAGAATTACACATCAGTATTCCTTATGAGCACTGATGTAAAAACACTCAATAAAATACTTGCAAACTGTATTCAAGAACACATAAAAATTATCCGCCCTGACCAAGTAAGATTCATCCCATTGATGCAGGGATGGTTCAACATATAAAAATCTGTCAATGTAATCCACCATATAAACAAAGTGTAAGGAAAAAACTCATAATCATCTTATTAGATGCTGAGAAAGCCTTTGACAAAATTCAACACCCTGTTATGATCATGTTTTCACTGCCTGTGGACTGGTCCCAGTCTATGTTCCTCTGTGCTGGCTGCCCAGTCCTGCCGCCATGTAAGCCCCAAATAACACTCAGGGACTCTGTATTTGATACAATCCTGTTGGCCAGATACCATTATTATTTATGGTCTAGCTCTGTCTTAATTATTAACCCATTTCTACTTATCTAAGCATTTCCACATGGTCATCTTATCCAAGCATGATGGCCGGCATCTTGCTTCCTCTAGGCTCTACATCCTGACCCCTACTTACTACTTCCTCTTTCCTCCTTGTCTGCTAGCCCACCTATCTTGCTTTCTCATTGGCCCAACAGTGTTTTTTTAATTAACCAGTATGAGAAACACATTTACAGAATAATATCTCCCATCATCTCCTCTTTTCTGTCTAAAATAAAAAGAAGGGTTTTAACCTTAACATAGTAAAATACACCATACAACAGTTATCAAATAAGAATCACAGTTAACAATATTTAGTTCATTAACATTTTGTAAGACTTAAGGAAAATATCATCTATCCTATCTTTGTGAGTCTAAAGTCCTATATGTAACTTATCTTTAATCCTAACTAAGAAAAACTATAACCAAAACTATCTGTTTTCAACTCCAACAAAGACCATAGAAGGATAAAATATATAAACTCTAGAAATGACAGAGACAACTCATTGCCTGGTCAGTCACCTGAAGTTCTTCTGTAATGTTCCATCTTCAGCCCATAGGCCATAGTGTTTCTGGCAGAAACTTCAGCAAGGCAGGAAACTTTAAACTGTCCATCTGTATTGGCAGTTTGTCAGTCACTTTTCTCTGTGTTCTGTAGAATGTCTGGCAGACTCTTGCATGAAACAGGAACCCTGTAGCATTGTCCATCTTGCATCAGTAGTCACTTTCCTGTGGGCCCTGTATGTCCAGTTTATATAGCATAAAGTCAAGCAGTCTAGACAAGAACAGTATCTTGTCCATATGGCTAGTCCTGCCATATTGAAATCAAACTTTGTAACAAGTTTCTTCAATGTCCATCTTCCTTTCTGATGAAGGTGGTGTAACCAGGAGCAGTTGTGCCTCATTGTCAAGAAAAACCTTAAACCATGCTAAATGTCATATTCTGTAGGTCTTTGAAAGGTTTGAAGAAAGCCTATCCATCTCAAATATATCTCTATATATCTAAAAAACCTAACTCACCTATGTTTTGACTATTATATATAACTCTCTATAATCTGTACTAAATTATACATTACATTTTCAATGATCTATATAAACATAATACCTAAACAAGAGGAGAAAAATACATATCACAAAATTGACCGTAAATTTATATCAATAAATAAAAATCCATTCCAAAACAAAGTATTCATATCTATACCATAATTCCCTTTGTACCTTTAAAAAGATTGGTTATGGTCATTAACCATTTATAACCAAGCCAATTTAAATGAAAACAAACATTTATAAACAATATTTGGGAATTTGGGCATCGTTCTTTCCAAACTACTTCCTGCAGATAGGGGGCGTTTTCATGGGGGATCCTAAGAAGATGCAGAAATCTTGGCTGTAGTCTGCAAGGCTTTGTCTCAACTGCTTTGAATTATGGATCACCTGGGGCACTGTTTCAGGGGGTCTGGCTTGATAAAACCATATTAGTCTGGAAAAAATCTGAGGAAACAAAAATAGAAATCCTTTGCCCCAGTAATTTGTCCTTAGGCTTAAATTTTGGAGTCAATGCATTTTAAAAATATATAAATTGAATTAATCCAGCAGCATTTCTTTTATCAATTGTTGTTATTTTCTTAGCAGTCAAACAATTTAAAGATAAAAGAACAGCATACAATATACATGAAAGACCCCCACTCAAGGCTAATAGCTTAAGGCCTGGCTTAGCAATGGTAACGCCATTTTGCAAGGCTTCCACATAAACAAGTAAAAGTACAGGACAAGGTCAGTACTCACAGGCTGCCACATCTGGCCTTGGGAGGGGAGCAGAGAGTTCAGAGAAAAAAAACCAAACATGAGCTAAGTCAGCTATTATCAGATCCCCAAACACGTAAGAGGCTTGTCCTCGGATGATCCAATGCCTTATTTGAGCTGGCCAATGGGACCCCTGTAACTATGCATCTAGCTTCTGTACCCGCGCTTTTGCTACCCAGCCCTATAAAAGTCCCTCTCCCCAGCCTGTGGGCGTGCAAGTCCTCCGAGAGACTTTGTCGCCCACAGGTACCTGTGTATCTCAAATAAACCTCTTGCAGTTTGCATCCGCATCCGTGGTCTCGGCTTGGTCTTTGGGTCCAGGGGTCTCTTCCTGGAGGGAAGTCCTCTTCTGGGGTCTTTCATTTGGGGGTTCGCCCGGGATTTGAGAACCCCCCAAGGACCACCGACCCACCATCGGGAGGTAAGCTGGCCAGCACTCTTTATCACTGTGTCTGTGTAAGCCTTTCTGTCTACGTCTGTTTCAGTCTGAATCTGTATGCTTGTATGTCTGAATCTGTACCTGTTCGTACGACCTGGCCAAATTGTTTGGCATCTGGCGGGACAGGGAAGGAGCTGACGAGCTCGAACTTCTCCCCCGCAGCCCTGGAAGACGTTCCAAGGGTGTCTGGAGCCCGATTTTTCGGAGCTCAATCTGTATCAGAAGGTAGGAGAAGAGGGATCCGGACCCTCAAAGTCTCCATCTCAGTTTTTGCTTTCGGTTTTGCACCGAAGCCGCGCTGCTTGTGTGTTTTTTTGTTTGTCTTTGTGTTCTGTTAGGAGTGTGTATTCTTACTTCCCTACTCCTCAGCACCCCCCCCTTAACCCTGAGCAAGTGTCCTTGGGCCGCCACTCCACAGCTCCTCGGCATCCTCCTCCACCAAGCAACCAGCCGCTGAATACCTCACCCTCTTAAAGGAGAAACCCCAGCAGGAGAAATTCTCAAAGCCTGTTTCTGCACCTCCCCCTGTCCTCCCCCCCACCCATGCAGGGCCAAAGAATCTAGGAGCTGAGGCAGCAGCGACTGAACAGCTTACACGAGATTCCCCGGTCTCCTTACCCATGGCTGGGTGACTCTGGGGTAGACGGGAGCCCCAGCCTGACTCCACCTCTCATGCTCTCCCCTTGAGGGAAGGCCTAAATGGCCATACCCAATATTGGCCTTTTTCTGCGTCTGATCTTTACAATTGGAAAAATAATTATCCTTTCTTCTCCAAAGACCCTGTCACCCTCACTAACCTAATTGAGTCTATTCTAGTCACCCACCAGCCCACTTGGGACAACTGCCAGCAGCTCTTGCAGGCTCTGTTGACCTCAGAGGAAAAACAGAGAGAGTTCTTCTAGAAGCCTGGAAGATTGTCCCAGGCGACAACGGCCGCCCCACTCTACTGCCGAATGAAATAGAGGCAGCTTTTCCCTTGAATCGTCCTGACTGGAACTTCACTGCGGTTGCAGGTAGGGGACACCTACGTCTCTATTGCCAGTTGCTCATAGCGGGTCTCCGTGTGGCAGCCCGCCACCCTACCAATTTGGCTCAGGTTAAGCAAGTGATACAGGGACAGGAGGAGACGCCTTCAGCTTTTCTAGAGAGAATAAGCAAGTTGCAAAGACTGGAAGGTCTTCAGGGGTATACTACTTTACAAGACCTCCTAAAAGAGGCAGAAAGGATTTTTAATAAGAGGGAAACTCCAGAAGAGAAGGAAGGAAGGAAGGAAGGAAGGAAGGAAGGAAGGAAGGAAGGAAGGAAGGAAGGAAGGAAACAAGTAAGGAAGGAAGGGAAAAGAGGGGGGAAAGAATCAAGGATATGAAAGTTGAAAAAGGTTTGAGAAGATGAAAGGAAGAAAGATTATGGTGGAGAATGCAGGAAGCCCAGGAAGAGAGAGACAAAAAGAAAAATAAGGAATTAAGCAGGCTGCTGGCCACCGTAGTCACCAGACAGGACAGGAAGGGAGATAGGAAGGGAGTCTGGAAGGGGGCCAAGGTGGACAAGGACCAATGTGCCTACTGCAAGGAAGGAGGACATTGGGTCAGGGACTGCCCCAAGAAGCCTAAGGGCCCCCCGAAGCCAAGATCACCAACCTCCCTCCTGACTCTGGAGGACTAGGGAGGTTGGGGCCAGGAGCCCCCCTGAGCTCAGGACACGGATGGCTGCAGCTTCCTAGTGAATGGGGAGCGGAAAGTGGGAGCAGCAGTAACCACGGAGACGGAGATAATCTGGGCGAAAAGCCTTCCGGCAGGCACCTCAGCCCAGAGAGGTGAGCTCATAGCGCTAATCCAGGCCCTTCAGATGGCAGAAGGTAAGAGACTGAATGTCTATACAGATAGCTGATACGCCTTTGACACTGCCCACATACATGGGGAAATCTACCGGAGGCGAGGGCTGTTGAAAACAAGGCTGAGATCCTAGCGCTGCTAAAAGCCCTGTTTCTGCCTCAAAAATTGAGCATTTTACATTGCCCTGGCCATTAAAGAGGCGACAGCCCAGAGAGGAAGGGGAACCGATTGGCAGCCGCAACCGCAAGGGAGGCTGCCCTGAATTCCCCCAGCACCTCCTCAGCCCTTCCTTTGGCTTGCCCAGAGGAAATTCAGGCACTCAGATGCTCCCTGTCATATAGTCAAGAGGACATAAATCTCCTAAAGAAAATGGGGGGCCACCTATGACCCCAAAGAAGGACATTGGATTTTCAAAGGAACAACCGTTAGATCCATGAGACAAACCTATGAACTGATAGACTGTTTACATAAACCCATCTGGGCCCCAAAAAGATGAAAATTCTCCTAGAATGCCAGGAGATGGGACAATACCTCTTAAACAGAGATGGGGCCATACTAAAAGTGACTGAAGAATGCAAAGCCTGTGCCTAAATAAATGCAGGCAGGACCAAGCTCGAACCAGGGATCCGAGTACGAGGGCATCGTCCCGGCGTACACTAGGAGGTTAACTTCACGGAAGTTAAGCCTGGATTCTATGGGTACAAATACCTCCTAGTGTTCATAGACACCTTTTCAGGATGGGTCGAGGCCTTCCCCACAAAACATGAAACAGCGAAGATGGTGACCAAGAAACTCCTAGAAGAGATCTTCCCCAGGTATGGGATGCCCCAGGTCCGGGGCACTGACAATGGGCCCGCCTTCGTCTCCAGGTAAGTCAGTTGGTGGCCAAGCTTTTGGGGATTGATTGGAAATTACATTGTGCATACAGACCCCAAAGTTCAGGACAGGTAGAACGTATGAATAGAACAATTAAGGAGACTTTATCCAAATTGACGCTTGCAACTGGCTCTAAAGACTGGGTACTCCTCTTACCTTTGGCCCTATATAGGGCTCGAAACACTCCAGGACCACATGGGTTAACCCCCTTTGAGATGTTCAAATATTGCTGATTTTGCTAATAGCCCCTCTCTGGAAGCTCATTTGCAGGCACTGCAGATTGTGCAAAAGGAAATCTGGAGACCCTGGCAGCAGCCTACCAAGAGCAGCTAGACAAGCCGGTGGTGCCACATCCTTTCCAGATAGGAGACACTGTTTGGGTCCACAGGCACCAGTCCAAAAACTTGAAACCTCGATGGAAGGGCCCCTACACTGTCCTTCTGACCACCCCAACGGCATTGAAGGTTGACGGCATCGCTGCTTGGATCCACGCCTCTCACTTCAAAGCTGCCCATACCACCAAGGAGGCAAAACCGGACGTGGCACCGACATGGAGAGTCCAGCGCACCGAAAACCCCTTAAAAATAAGACTCACCCATGGGGCCCCTTAATTATCATATGGGCCCTGCTGGAGTTGGGCATGAGACAGAGCCCACACCAGGTCTACAACGTGACCTGGACCATAACTAACCCTATGACAGGACAAATGGCCAATTCCACCTCCCTGCTGAGTACCCTGACAGACGCATTCCCAACCCTGTATTTTGACCTTTGTGACCTGGTAGGGTCATCATGGGACCCCTAATAATCCTTCTCCTCATACTTCTGTTCAGACCCTGTATTCTTAATCGGCTAGTCCAATTCATGAAAGACAGAGTATCTGTTATACAAGCTTTAGTTTTGACCCAGCAATATCACCAGCTGTGGCAAATAGATACTGAAATTCCATAATTACTCGGAGTGAAAGATTCCACTCCATGATAAGAAGGAAATGAGGGAATGAAAGACCCCCACTCAAGGCTAATAGCTTAAGGCCTGGCTTAGCAATGGTAACGCCATTTTGCAAGGCTTCCACATAAACAAGTAAAAGTACAGGACAAGGTCAGTACTCACAGGCTGCCACATCTGGCCTTGGGAGGGGAGCAAAGAGTTCGGAGAAAAAACCCAAACATGAGCTAATTCAGCTATTGTCAGATCCCCAAACACATAAGAGGCTTGTCCTCGGATGATCCAATGCCTTATTTGAGCTGGCCAATGGGACCCCTGTAACTATGCATCTTGCTTCTGTACCTGCGCTTTTGCTACCCAGCCCTATAAAAGTCCCTCTCCCCAGCCTGTGGGCGCGCAAGTCCTCTGAGAGACTTTGTCGCCCACAGGTACCTGTGTATCTCAAATAAACCTCTTGCAGTTTGCATCCGCATCCGTGGTCTCGGCTTGGTCTTTGGGTCCAGGGGTCTCTTCCTGGAGGGAAGTCCTCTTCTGGGGTCTTTCATACAAAGATTCTCTGTGCTTTCCATCTTTATGTGGCTTTTTTATTATTCTATTTTTCTATTTCTATTTTTACATATTTTGAGACAGTGTTTTTCTGTGTAACTTTTATCTCTCCTGGAATTTATTGCATACCAGATTTACTTTGAAATCATAGAGGTCTGTTTGCCTCTGCCTCCCGAGTGCTGGGAGTAAAGGTGTGTGCCACCAGACAGGGTTTTTCTGTGTAATTTGTTTATCTCTGCCTCCCGAGTGCTGGGAGTAAAGGTGTGTGCCACCAGACAGGGTTTTTCTGTGTAACTTGTTTATCTCTGCCTCCAAAGTGCTGGGATTAAAGGCATGTACCACCACACCCAGCCACATTCTGTCTTTTTAAAACCATTTTATTTCTTTTCTCTGTCTTTCCCAAGCCTACATATATTTTAAAACACATTGTAAACCTTTGACAGTTTTTCTTAATATGAATCTGTCTTTACTGTAAATCGTTCTCTTTTTCTGGCCATGTCTGTATTTGTTAACCAACAGAATTGCTAAAAGGAAAGCCATAGGTGTTTTAGGCATGATCTATCCAAGATGGCAGCAGCTACCTTTATTGCCAGAACTGAGAGCTGTACTCACTGCCATTGTCTAAGCTGCCATCCAGAAGCATGCTGCTGGCTTGGAGATGTAGTCACTGCAATCATCAGCCCTGCCAGCCCTCAAACACATCAATAACTTGTTACTTCAGTCAAGTAGTCAAGAGTTAAACTAAGGTCAGGTTGTCAGTCAGTCTGTCCTATGATAAAACTACAAAGACACCAAAGACACACAGAACAAAAATTCACAAAACATAAACAGATCCAGACAAAGGTGCCAGGCAAAATAATCAAAAAATCACAGAACACAACAGATTTTGGACCTACCAACCAACCAACAGACAGAAGCCAGTGGCCTACTCACCTCCTGGGATGGGATGGGACTCAGCAGTCTGTGGACCCCGCCTCTATGGCCACATCTTCACTATGTCAGGCTTTACCTAGCTGTTCAAGCCTTTACCTGGCTGTGCAGAGGACCCAGTTACTCATGCTCAAGCCCCACTTTTAAAGCAATTGCGCCAAGCGCACCTCTCTCTTGCTCTTTCTCTTTGCTCTCTTGTTTTTGCTCTTGCTCTTTCTCTCTTGCTCTTGCTCTTGCTCTCTTGCTCTCCTGCTCTTTCTCTCCCCCCCACCCCCGCTTTTGGTTGGCCACCAGCTACCCCCTTTCTCTCCCCTCTCTTAATAAACTCTGAGTGGGCTCTGAGTCTCGTGTTTGTGTTTCTTAGGCAATAGCAGCTGCAAAAGAACAACATTGGTGCCGAAACCCGGTCAGGCTCTCCTCAAGGACTCATTGGACCTCTGCTGTCTGCTGGCAGATGGTTAGCCAGACACACTTGGAGACCCTGATTCCAAACCAGAGGTCTTCTTCCATCCACCCATTCACTGGAAATACCATCCCACACCGGCTACACTTTGGTAAAGTACTCTTTTTCATTGTAACTCATTTCCTTAGGGTCTGGGACATTTTCCACTGGTGAGTTAAGGTTCCTGCTTCAAGCATTCCTGCCTTCGGACTGCTGAGTCCTTATTGGGCACTTTGCCCTTGGCCACATACGTGGGTTGGTGAGTTTCAAAAATGATTTCACCCATGGGAAATAAACCAGCCTACCCTACAAAATAAGTCAAATTAACCAAAATTCCTGCCAGCGAACAGGTAAATGGAAGGAGTTTTCTACCTGTCTGCTAAACAATCTCTTTCCCTAAACTGTTTCTGTTCTCTTCCCGCTACTCTAAAATTCTCCTGCCCACCACAGCTGCAGCCTGTCTCAGAGCAGTGGGCTGGGCCGAGGCAGCATCTTCTCAAGATACTCTGAGAGTTTTTCATGTTTCCCCATGAATGAGGTTTTTGGATTTTGTACTGGGCCTAGCACCACTCATGCTGACTGGTGCATTCGTTTCTCAGACCCATGAGGGGTCTTTCGGGTTTTATACCCTAGCACTGCCCTTAGACTGTTACATACATACATTTCTCAGACCTATGGTGGACTTTTTGGAAGTTGTACCCCTTGGACTCTGGTGTCCTGTTAGTTTGACAAAGCCGTCTGCCTCACTCATGGAGAGAAAAAGCCAAAAAATTATATCTTAAAACTTTGTAATTTCTGCCAGCTGTTGGGAATGTAATTATGGCAGCCGCCATTTTGACCATGTGGCCTGCTAAGCCCCCCCCCCATGGTTCTTTAATCTGATACACCAGACACCTAGGCAGAGGGACAGTATAGCCAGCTTCTGCCACCAACAAACCTGTAATTCATTTACCTTTTGCCTTTTATTCTTTGTCTCTAATTTCTTTTTTCACTGACTATGTTATATCTGTACATGTGATTTAAATTTAACTTTATATAAAAATGTAAGTTAACTATACAACTTAAATTCAACTGTACTAAGTCAAATATTTCTATATTATTATGTGTCTTTAAATTGTGGCAAACATTTAAGATTATAAATGTCTATTTCAAACTAATAAAATATTTACGCCACCTAGTCCTTCTTCTAAGCAGTTTATAAAGGTTAAGCCTCCATTATCAAAGGGAGATTTTCTCTACCTCTTTGTCCTTTACAAGTGTATGGCTAACCTACTAAGTTAAAACCAGTTAGAGTCAGACTGGAGGGCTCTGAGTATAACATCTCTCCACAGCCTCTCAGCTTGTATCCAGTTTTCCAGACATATTAATTACATGGATAAAGCCTTACCTAGCCACCTATATGCTTAAGGGAAGTAACTAAAGACAAATTTTGTATACTAAACAGACAGCCCTCAAATGTTCAGAGATCTAGAGAATATGGCATTTAAAATGTTTCGTTAAAAAGCTTTTATAACAGAGACAGGTCGGCTGCTGGCACCACCCATTTCCTCCAAGAAGATTGATGGATACTGAAGAAGCGCTACCCACAAAAGTGGCAACAATAGCCACTGAGCAATCCTGCCTTTCATCTCAACTGCTGCAAAGGGCTCTCAGGACGGTGGACAAAAAGGCAGTGGAATCGATTTTCTCCACATTGCTTGGGTCAATGGTAGGTAAGTTTTCCAAAAGCTCCTAATCCACAGGTCATGAGCCATCAGCAGAAGGCAGATATCCTTAAAGCCTCTAACCTCAACAACAGTGGAGGACCTGGGTGTGGCTGTCCATGCTACCAGCCTGTGAGTCTCTGTTACTCTCTAATCATTCAGGTAAAATTTTATCCTTCTCAAGAACTCTGATACTTTTGATGACTGGTTGTTTTGTGAGCTTAAAGCAGCAGCCAAGGTTCCAATTGTTAAAAAACATATTTCAGAAATGGATATTTTAAGGTTGCTAGTGTTTATAGTCTTTACATTAATCAATAAAGTTTTAATGAGCTACTAATCCAATTCTGACAAGAGTACTAAACACCATACTATGCCACTATACGATCATAACTGTAACTATTAGCTCAAAATTAAGGTGCTTTTCACTGTGCTAAAAATCTGTCAGTTGTATTTGTTAATTCTTTCAGCCAAACCATTTCTAACATGAGTATGCTGCTAATGTGTCTTAATATTTATGTTTTCACAAACTCAAAGGATTCTTGTAAGTTCCAGGGAGCTGAATTATACCCATCCACACAGGTCAGATTCACTCCAAATAAATATTACTCAACTTCTTCCTGGCCTTGGGATTTCCTTCCCTTGTCCTGGGACCCCACCTTACATTTCTCCTATTAAGTACTAAGACCTAAAAAGAAATCCTAACCTTGTCCTTTGCTCTGCTAACATCTTGCCAGATCTCAGAGAGACGCCAGAGTTCCATACAGTCAAGACTGCGATGAAACAACCAGCTACCAGGACGTGGCAGTACCCCAGCTTTCTGGGATCCCCCAAAAGACGATCAATACCCCAAGTCTGCAGGAAGCAGTCTTTTGAGAACTCACTGACCTTATTCCCTAACCTGGCATGCCCAACCCCTACCTTTTTAATAGTAATAAGAGGTGGGAATGTTGGGACTCAGCAGTCTGTGGACCCTGCCTCTATGGCCACATCATCACTACGTCAGGCTATACCTAGCTGTTCAAGCCTTTACCTGGCTGTGCAGAGGACCCAGTTACTCATGCTCAAGCCCCACTTTTAAAGCAAGTGCACCAAGCGCACCTCTCTCTTGCTCTTTCTCTTTGCTCTCTTGTTTTTGCTCTTGCTCTTTCTCTCTTGCTCTTGCTCTTGCTCTCTTGCTCTCCTACTCTCTCTCTCCCCCCACTGCTTTCGGTTGGCCACCAGCTATCCCCTTTCTCTCCCCTCTCTTAATAAACTCCGTGTGGGCTCTGAATCTCTTGTTTGTGTTTCTTAGGCAATAGCAGCTGCAAAAGAACAACAGGGTGTCCCCCGAGGTGCAAACAGATTCAGACAACAGAACTCGGTCCTCCTGACTGGCAGATGGAAGCTAACAACTGGGCGTTCCCAGACTTCCTATACCACCCTGGAGATTTCTCCTGGGCAACAGCCTGTGACCATCCTATCATGTCTGCTTGGTCACCGACCCCTGGTTCTTACAGCCTAAGAGGAGAGCTGCAAACTGAAACTAAGAACCCACATTCCAAAATACAGATAACAGATCAGAACTGAGGTGCCGGTGAATATACATACATACATACACACATCAGAGAACATACAGACACGTACAGGCACATATGGGATCCTGCTGGCACCTCTAAGTCAGTTCTCAGGTGAGAGGGGGTGGTGGCAGTTTCCTGGCCAATGCACCAAATGTAAGACCCATGAGAGCATGGACACTTGTGCTCCCACTCAGGAAGGGTGCCCCCCCCAAATCACTCACGAGAGAAGCGGTCTTGTTTCAAATGCATGAGGTCCTTTATATTCCAGTATACTGGGGCCATCAGCCATATGCCATGCAGTTTAGAAGGCTGAGAGACCCCCGGTAGAGAATTGAGACAGCATTTATAGGGTTACAACAAAGCCTGCGCATCGTGAACCAATCACCTTGTAGCATCCAGTGCGGACCAATTAATTTAAACTATCCAAGCCCACACTTTGCCAAGGAAGTCTGCTTTTGCACAGGCTTCTGGGTGTGGTTACAAGGCTCATTTCCTGTGTTCATTCACTCACAGGCTGTCATAAACATTAAAGTAGGTGACCATCATCTTGGGATTTAAGACTCCCAGCTTCCTGGGGTCACTGGAGAATTAGGCTAAATTTTTCCATCCTAAAAATGTAACAAAGATTCAGCAAAATGATTCCTTACATTGAACCCAGAGGGCAATATGAGTGTTGAGAATGGTCAATCTACATAAGTGGCACTGAAATGGTCCTGGAGGTTAAGCTAAGGTTGGTATCCATACTATCTCAGAACTAAGGGTGGGAAAACTAAGTTCATGATATGAACATGTTTGTGGGATTCTGGGTGACTCAGAAAATTTCATGAAGGCTAGAAAGGCACCCTGGCAAAACTTTATGTTGTTTGCGTTCATCTTCATAGTTTCTGTACTAGTATTTTTCTCCACATTATGCCAATAAAACATCTGAAGAAAAAAAGTTAAAGAACTTGATCAAAAGAAAACATTAGTTGCTTTTCTTATCACTGTGACCAAATGCCTGACAAAAAAGCAACTTATGAGAGGAAGGATGTATTCTACTTGTGATCCTAGAGAACAGTCCATCGTGGAGGGGAATGTTTAGCAGCAGGAATATGTGGATGTTTGCTCACATCGCTATAGACTAGAAGGCAAGATGAAATAGGAAACAGGACAGGGTTATAAACTTCAGACCCATCTCCTAGAAGGTCTTTCTTCCAGATGTTCCACAACATCCCAGAAGAGTACCACCAGATGGAGACTGTGCTCAAATACACCAGGCAGGGACAGACATCTCATATCCAAACCATGACAGAACACATTGGTAATTAGCAGAGCTAGTGTCTATGCCCATAAAGATGACTCCACTCCATCTTGGCTCAAGGGCAGAGAGTTCAAAACCTGTCCTTAGCATCACCCTCCCTTTAGATTGGGGGTGATTGCATGGGAGGGTAGGGATGGGAGAGGGAGGGAGAGGGGGGAGAGAATTGGGATTGATATGTAAAATAAGAAAATAATAATAATGATAATAATAATAATAATAATAATAATAATAATAATAATAATAGTGTAGGTTTGTCCCGCCAGCCGCCTGACCCACTCTTTGTTCCTCCCCACCGGCTGCCTGGTCCCACCGGCACGTGAGCCTCCAATAACACTCTGAGACTCTGTATTTGATACAATCCTGTAGGCCAGAGACTATCTTTGTTTATGGGCTAGCTCTGTCTTAATGATTAACCCATTTCTATTATTCTAAGTATTTCCACATGGCTCATCTTACCAGACAGTGGTGGGCCACATCTTCTCTCTCCAGGCTCTACATGCTGACTCCTCCTCCCTACTTACTCTTTCCTCCTTGTCTCCTAGCCCTGCCTATCTTGCTTTCCCATGGGCCCAACAGTGCTTTATTAATTAACCAGTATGAGAAATATATTTACAGAATAACATCTCCCATCAACACCCCTTCATGATGAGGGTCTTGGAGAGATCATGGGTACAAGGAACATACCTAAATGCAGTAAAATCAATATCCAACAAGCAAACAGCCAAAATCAAAATAAAAGAAGAGAAACTCAAAACAATCCCACTGAAATCAGGAATAAGACAAGGCTTTCTACTCTTTCCACACCTATTAAATATAGTACTGAAAGTTTAGGTAGAGAAATAAGACAACAAATGGAAATCAAGTGAATACTAATTGGAAAACAAGTCAAACTCCTATTTGCTGGGGATATGATAGTATATGTAAGTGATCACAAAAATATATCTGAGAACTCTTAAATCAGATGAACACCTTTGGTAAATTGGAAGGACACAAGATGCTTTAAAAAAATACAGTAAGTAACTCACCTTTATGCCAATGATATACAAGTTGAGAAGAAAAAGAAGAGCATTATCAACCTTAACAATAGCCACAATTAACGTAAAATATCCTGGGGTAACTTTAACCAATCAAGTGAAAGACCTGTATAATAAGAACTTTAAATCTTTGAAGAAATAAATTATCTAAGACATCATCAAATGAAAATATCTCAGATGCTCTTGGTTATGTTGGATAAACAAAGTAAAAATGGCAATCTTAGCCAAAGCAATCTACACATTCTTCACAGACTCAAACCAATAATTCTCAACTTCATATGGAAAAAACACAAAACTCAGATAGTCAAAACACTTCTGTACAATACAGGAACTTCTGGATGGATCACCATACTGGGCCTCCAACTCTACTATAGAGCTACAGTAATAAAAGTAGCTTGGTATTGGCATAATAACATACAAGTGGACCAATGGAATTGGATTTAATATGCTGATATCAATCTGCTTATCTATGAACACCTGATTTTTGACAAAGAAGCTAAAATCCTAAAATGGAAAAAAGGAAGCATCTTCAACAAATGGTACTGGCATAACTGGATTTTGACATGAAGAAGAATGAAAATAGATTCATATTCACCACTACATACAAATCACAAGTCCAAATGGTCAAAAGACTTCATCATAAAACCAACCACACTGAACCTCATAGAAGAAATATTGGGAGGTAGCCTTGGGCACATTGGCACAGGAGACCACTTGTTAAATATAACACCCACAGCATAGACACTAAAATCAACAATTAATAAATGGAACCTCCTAAAATTGCAAAGCTTCTGTAAAGCAAAGGACATGGTCAACAAGACAAAACATCAGCCTATAGAACTGTAGAAGATCTTTACCAACCCCACATGTGAGAGAGGATTAATTTCCAAAATATTCAAAAACTTAACAATGTAGACTTCAAAAATCCAAATAATCCAATAAAAAAATGGGGTACAGTGTTACAATCACTTTCCTGCCAGCCTCATCCCACAGCTGCATTGGCCCAAACATAACACACAGAGACTCTATTAGTTACAAAGCTGTTGGCCAAAGGTGACAGCTTTTTATTGGATAGCTCTTTCTTAAATATTAACTCATTTCTATCGATATAATTGTTTCCCCATGGTCTTATCTTACTGGAGAGAGAGTCTGGATATTTTACTACTCTCAGGGCCTACATCTTGATTTCCTTTTACTACCTCTCCCAGAATCCCCTTTGTCTCCTAGCCCTGCCTATCTTGCCTTCCTATTTGCCAACTGTGTTTTATTCATTAACCAATAAGAGAAATATATTTACAGAATGATATCTCCCTTCAGAACATATCTAAACAGAGAACTCTCAACAAATGAATCTCAATTGTTTAAAAGGCACTTAAGGAAATGCTCAACATCCTTGATCATCAGAGAGATGTCAATCAATACATCTCTGATATATCATTTTATACCTCTCAGAATGGCCAAGATAAAATGCTCTGGTGACAGCTTATGTTGGAGAGGATGTAGAGTCAGGGGAATACTCCTCCACTGCTGTTGGTAGTGCAAACTTGTATAGCCACTTTGGAAATCAGTATAGTGTTTTCTTAGAAAACTGAGAATCAATCTACCTCAAGACCCAGCAATACCACTTTTGGGCATATACCTAAAGGATACACACTCATATCACAAGGACTTTTACTCAACAATGTTTATAGCATCATCATTTGAAATAGTCAGAACATATAAATATCTAAGATACCTGTCACCAAAAGAATGAATAAAGAAATGTTGTGCATTTAAACACTGGAATACTACTCCACAGTCAAAAACAATGACTTTTTCAAATTTGTAGGCAAGTGGATTGAAATGGAGAATGCCATTCTAAGTGAGGCAAACCATACTCAGAAAGAACATGCATTAGTACTTACTCATTAGTGGATATTAGACAGAAGGCAAAGCTTAACCAGCCTACAGGCCACAACTGTAGTGAACCTAGGTAACAAAGAAGAAACTAAGAGATACATACATGATCTGCCTGGGAAGGGAAAAAGCACATGATCTCCTGAATGAACTGCAAGAGTTGCAGCAGGAAGGCTGACAGAGGAGAGGGGAGGAGGGAGAGAGTGGGGAAATTAATCACACACACACACACACACACACACACACACACACACAAAAACATAACATGAAAATATTTTTGCCATGCTGTTAATACATGCTAATCAATAACTGATTTACAAGTATTTTCCTGTTCTCTAACATTCTTTTCATTTTATTATTAGTGTATTTTGGTATATCCACCTTAGAAGAATACTCTTATTTTTGTATTCTTTTGTTTCTCTTGAGTTTAACTTCACATGTTTTCAGTATCCATCATCAAATATAATATTAGGAACAAATCCCTTTTTTAATCTTTTCTATGAGTTCTGTATTACAGGCCTTTATAATTATTTTATTATTTTATTTAGAATTGAATTTTGCATACCTTATATTATATGTCTATGTGTGATCTTTTGCACATCATAGAAACAGTATTTATATCAGTATCATTTGTAGAAAACTGAATTTTACTGTGATTGAATTAGAGTAGTGCTTTCTTGAAGTCTTTGTAATTTATTTTCTGTATAGCTTTATGATTTTTCATTTTTGAGAAACTGTCTCTGAGTGTCCCTTTCTTTAATTTTTTGAGAGGTCTGTGACTCATTCCCTTTTCTACATTTAATGCTTGTGTTTGCTTCTAACCCACATTCATATAGCTGAGTATTTTACGTTTTATCAGAAGGAATATAATTTGAAAAAATTAAAATGTGCTGAAATAAAACAAGCACATAAAGTACATAAAATTTATAACAAGATATGCAGTACATTTGCCCTGTTTTCCCCCATCAGGTGCAAATTCTTTCTATGCCAGAGTTGAGTCTACTATTTTCAACCCAATTATAATTATTTAGAAGAATACCTGAATAATAATATTATTAAAAGTTTTAGCCTACATTTCTGAACTTGAATTAGCATAATGTTCTATTCTAATTATGTCTTAACAAGAAGAGGAAAATATATGTGCACCAATTAGAGTAATAAAAAATTGCATGTGATGGGGATATTGAGAAAGTTCAAAGGAGAGGGAGCTATAGGGAAAGTTCAGAAGATATAAGTACTTTCTGCTTTGAGAGAAGAACTGAGTTCTCTGAACACCCATATTAGGAGGTTCAGAATCACCTGTTATCCTAGCTCTAGGCTATCTAATACCATATAAACACTCAGGTACACACACACATATACATAAAAATGTACATGATAACAAATCTTTAAAAATATCTTACTTCAAAACTATGGTTTTAAAATTTTAAGTCTAAAGATACAGTTTTCCCTAAGAGCTTCTCACTTCCGACTGCATTGCAAATTTAGAAACCTTCGTCCAGAATCACATTCAGGGATAACTTCCTGGACAGATTTATAAGAAGCTGCCATTCCATGATTATTATTATTTTCTTCTTCTCCTTCTCCTGCTTCTGCTTCTTCTCCTTCTCCTTCTCCTTCTTTGTGAAAGATTGAAAATCAAAGACACCCCAAGAATGAAATTAATAAGGCATTGTTGAGCGATTACTGATACGGCATTTTTAGAATTCAATATATATTACATGGCAAGGCATAGGTATGGCAACTAGGAAAATTAACGTGAAATGTAATGACCAGTGCATTTACTATGATTTCTTTAGACAATAAATACAGTATAAATATCTAGAGGCTAGTATCCATATCCATATAACTGATAGTGTGTAAACAAAAATGTAAGCTCTATGTCTATCACTGGATATTCTATCATGGCTAGCCAGATGCTAAGACTCTCAGGTGTATCTGGTCCCATTCTTGCTTCCATTGTGGTCAACTTCTCAGCAAAACAAAAATTGTCCTGGTAGAGTTAGCATAGATCCACTCAGCAGAGGTCCCAAAGTAGTGGCTAATTCCCTGTGTTGTCAGGACCATTTAACCAGACAGTATTGTCTGGCCATTTATTATAGCTATACCATAGAAAATTGACCAGGTTTGTCTTTACAAAATGCTTTGATGTAGTATTTATGAAAAATAAACAACAACCAAAAAACAGCAACTACAATGAATGTCCCAGGCATTGGAGGATTTCATGGAGTGGTAGGTAAGTCAGTGTTATGTTTGAGAAAATTGCTGCACACAATTGCATATGTTCTTTGCTAATTTAATAACCTTTTCCTCATATTAAAAGAAATTACCCAGCCTCAAACAAGGACCATAAAATAGGCTGATATTTTCAAGAAACATGACACACATAGAATTTTAAAAGCAGAGAATTTCTTTCACACTACTTAGAGCATGGAGGTCAGAAAAATAGAAAAATTTGCCTTATCTCTCACTCTAGACTTTCCAAAAGCAGCTCATTCAGAAAAGTATTTTCTGTGTGTCATGAAACTATGTTATGTCTCTCTGAGTGGGGGTGGGTGTCAAGACCAAGCTGGGGAAATCCACAGAATCAGCTGACCTGAACAGGTGAGAACTCATGGATCCCAGTCTGATAGCTGGAGAATCAACATAGAACCCAATCTGGTTTTCAGCTAGAAGGATTGAGCAGACTATGGAGCCTCTGGCATTGGAACCAGAATGTATTCCTAATGCATGAATGAAGTTCAGGAGCCCATTTCTTATGCAGGGATACTCTCTTAGCCAAGGTACACTGGGAAGGGCCTAGGTCATACCCCAAATGACTTGACAGATTTTGATGATCCCTCATGGAAGGCCTCACCTTCCCTGTTGCAGTAGATGGGGAATGGGATGGGATATCAGAGGGGGACATGGGAGGATGGGAGTGAGAAAGAGCTGGGATTGACATGTACAATAAGATTGTTTTTAATTTGAATAAAATGTATTTTAAAAAATCTATTCTTCAGCATAGTAATTTTTCATCAAGACTACATTTAAAAGAAGCTTTAATTTAACTTTCAGTATTTACTGATAGAATATTTTTGATTTTGTTAAAGCTGTCCTTCATAGATACAAAGTTCAAGATATTTGTGGATCTTCTTGACTCAGCCTTCCGAGTACTGAGATATCCACTTGTCCTGCTTGATGCATCAGTTTTATTTTCTTAATAGCAATGTCAGAGTTATGCCATGTGATTGTCTGAATGAGAATTTTCTCCATAGGTTGTATATTGGAATTCTTGTTTTCCAGATGATAGACTGTTTAGAATGGATGTTGAGGTGTGAATTTGTTAGATTAGGAGGGTCATAGAGG
Source organism: Cricetiscus sungorus (assembly GCA_030556225.1). NCBI lineage: Eukaryota > Metazoa > Chordata > Mammalia > Rodentia > Cricetidae > Cricetiscus > Cricetiscus sungorus. The sequence goes on along the minus strand of JANBXA010000726.1, from coordinate 51,801,034 downwards.
GAGGGCTTTGATATTTCAGAATTCTGTGCAGTTCCCAGTTTTGTCTCTCTCTATATCTTCCTCATATCTCAAGGTGGAAGCTCCCAGACATTGCTTTAGCACCATATCTGCCTGCCTTTTTCCATAATTCTTATCAATTGAAATGGATACACCCACTGAATGTATAAGCCCCAATAAACCCTTTAATCTCTAAATTGTGTTGTTTATGATTATTTGTAATATTAATAGAAAAATAACAAAGACAAAAGGTGGTACAAGGGAATGGGCTATTCTTATGATAAGCCTGACAGTGCTTTTTATTTATTTATTTACTTACTTATTTATTTTGAGGAGCGTGGAGGACTTTCTGACTTTGAATACAGAAGTGGTCAACTGTTTTAAGCAATAATTAATGGGTCGTCCCAATAAGAGCTTGGGAGTAACTAGTGCTGAAATCAATATGTTCTTGCTCAAGAGGTTTGAGATGGGGAGAAAATGGTAATAAATGGGCTAGCAATCATTCTTGTTTTGTCTGGGCAAATCATTTGCTTGCTTTTTGTCCTTATTCTGAGTATCTAAATGAGACTAAATTTAAAAGTAATTTAAAAGTTTTAGTCTAGTTTCCTTGTTAGAGGAGATATAAAGGCAGCCTTGGTTATTAGTAGTCATTTATGCAGCTCTTTAGTGGAAAAGAACAAAAAGGAAAAAAAGAAATACAAAATATAATTTGAGAAGCAAGAGAGCACCAGTATATTTGATGTTAGAGAAAAAGCATGTGCTGAAAGAAATAAGAAGAGGCCTGAAAGAGTGTTTGTAAGGGAGTAGTGTCCTCAGGGCAAGACCTTACCCAGTGAATTTTACAAGCTTTAAGAGAAAAATGTCTGATTTTTTGGCGGGGGTCCTAAAATAAATCACCAAATCTAAACTCACAGCATATAATCTAATGAGGAAGTTAGGCTCCATCCCTAAATGGCAGAAAATTTAGCAGCTTCAGCCTTATGATTCTGACTTTGGAGTCATGTAGTATATAGGAGAAAAGGGTGGGTAGACTCCTCCTATATGGTTATGTAAAACCAATAAGGCCAGTTATGAGGTACATGAGTCTCTACATGAAAGAAAGGCAAGCATAAAGTGGTAAAAATGAGGCCTGAATTGTGTTGTAGATCCCAAGATGTTTGAGATCCCAGAACTTTGGGATATCTGCCAGGGATAGTTGCATAGTGTGGCTTGAACCAGCCCCAGAGATAAGTGTTTTGAAGTAAATAAAGCAGGAAAAGCAGAACTATCTAAGTCCTTCAACATAAGAATTGCTGTTACAGAATTTCGAATGTATCAATCATATTGGGTTCACCATTTACTCACTATGCCTGGATTGTAAGCTTTTGAAACATTAATGCATATTGTATGTCATTTTATGCTGGAAATATGTCACTTGCTTTTTGATTTTACATGGGATTACATTTAAGAAATTTCCTTGAGTCTCAGAAGTTATTTACGACTTTTAAGTAATTTTAAACTTTAAAAGATTATGGGTTTTTGGAAGTTGGAATAAATCTATTTTTCATGATGATGTGGCTACAAAGTTTTGAGGTCTGGTGAATGGAATGTGGTGATCTGAATGATAAAGGCACCCAAAACTCACATAGTTGAATGCTTAATATCCAGTTAGTGGAACTGTTTAGGAAGTATTAAAAATGTTATATTAAAATAAATGATCTGGTTAAAACAGCGAGGTTAGGAACAGTAAAGAAGGTGAATAAGAGGTTTTGCATCTGGATATGAAATTAATAAGCTGATCCAATAAGAGGAATTAGTTTTCTGAAGGAAAACAACCAAGCCAATTGAATCACAATTCTGCACACTTCTATACAGCCCATTCTAAGATAGCTTTCACAGGTGTCTTTGCCTTATCCATTAGTAAACATCTCAAATTAAGGAGTAGTTACATATTTGCACATGCATTTAGTCTAAGGTTATGTAATTTTAACAAACTTAATTGGGAGTAAAAATGGTACCCACATAATCCCAGGGAATAGTCAATAAGAGAAGAAACTGTGGCACAAGATTTATGGAGACAGAAACTGAAGTAATCTTTTTCTGCTGCTCTTGGTTGTGACCCACCCTTTGCTCCAGAGGGTCTACTTGTTTTTTACTTTTGCTTCATCTGCTGAAAAGAAAATCAACATCTTTTTTGAACTACTTGTGCCTCAGTATCTCCTTTCAAAGCATACAAACCAAGACTGCTGTCGTGAGTAAGATTAGAAGGGATGTAGGAAGAAGTAACTCTTTTTATGCATAGCATGACTAGTGACAAATGAGTTGAAAATAGTCTATTAAAATACCCACAAATAGAAGAGAACAGAACTGAGTACTATCATAGTTGAGTTTTCAATTATTGACACACAATAACTCATGTCAGTCGTTCTTATTTTTTCTTCCAAATTTAGAAAAACGGAATAATTTAAAACTCATTTTTTTAGGCTAACAATTAACACTAACAACAGAAAATTATATCATGATGATATTACTCCAGGCTAATGTTTACTTAAAATACATGTAAGGGGTATTCATTCGCATGCTTGAGAAAACAAAAGGAGAACGCTCCAGCAACACCAGTTTTCAGAATTTACTGTGGCTGTGGCAAGCCCAGCCACGTTCAAAGGAATTTCCCACAGGCCAAACCAAAAACTATGTGCTCAAGATACAATAAGAGTGTTCATTGGACCAAGAACTGCCATTCCCAGCCTGATTTGGCTAAGGTTCCTTAAAATTCCAGAAGGGACACTCATCAGTCCCACCAGTAAGAGGAATCTCATCCAATCTAAAACTCTTCTGGACCTTGCTTATTTTTCCATACTCACCCACGATGACTATCTTTTTGGATGGCAGAATGTCAAAGATTGGGTGGACAAGTGTGCAGAAGCCAGCATTTAAACTGAGACAGAAGCACTCTGCTTCATACCTTGGAAGTTTAAACCTGGTAGTTCCCATTAGCTGAGTTGAGGGTCAGTAGAATTCAAAGATAACCACATGGGGGTTCCACGGGAAGGGTTTTGATGGCAATCGAGGAGGTATCCACCCCATCATCTCTACTGTGCCTAGCAATCTGTGGGGTAGAGACATGCTGGAAGATATGGGAGTTGACTTATGACAGATGACAGACTTTTTTTTTATGATCTGTAGTACATGATTAGATGGGCCTATTAGTCTGGGAACCTGAAAAGAGCCACACCCCAAATCCTAAAGGCCACTACCCCCTTGACTCTGGTGTCATTAAACAACATGATCCCATCTCTATTAATTGTCTGTCAGTTCAAGATATCTGGGTGGTATAGTGGCCCATAACTGAACCAAAATTAACAGTATCAATGCAACTGGTAGAAAAATAATTACACCTGGCCCATATAGAACCACTCAACAGTAAACATAACATCCCAATATTTTTTTATTCTAAGGAAATCAGTAGAGTATAGATTATTACAAGGCTTTCATGCAGCAAATGAACAAATAGAAAACATGGGTTTGGCACAGCCAGGCTACCCAGTCTTAGTGCTATTACTTCTTCCCAATATATTACCATTTTAGATAGCAAAGATTATTTTTTTTTTCAAATTTCCCTATCATCCAGGACCAGGGCTGCTCTGACTTTATTGTCTAGTAATTCAATATGCAAGAGCCAGCCAAAAGATATCAATGATAATTTTCCTACAAGGAAAATAAAAGTGCTTTTTTTGTGCCATGTAACCTCAGCCTTCTTGGATGCCAATAAGACAAAATATGGTATACTGCTTCAAAGGAGGAGAAGAACAAAATGTGTGTTATTCCAAACCCTGGATCTGTGCAACTGGGGGAATTATTGGCCCTCTTTAAAATCCTGGTAGAATGTCAAAATATGCCAATCAACGTCTTTTCTGATAGTCAATATATTGTACATGTCACAAGAGTGTTGGCATTCTCAAGGGTTACTGACTCTCTAAACCCAATAGCCAATACAATGCTCTGAATACAAAACATTTTAAATAAAAGAACTGAGCCCTGGTATTTGTCACATATTTGGTCACATTCCAAATTATCAGGAATCACAGCAAAGGGAAATGACATAACTGATGACAATATAAAGGCAGCTAAAGTAGATCCACTGGAACAAGATAGAATGCTACATCAACAATTTCACCTATCATCAGACTTGCTTCCAGAATTGCCAATCTATAAAAATCTTGTGGTACATTTGTATTGTTTGCCCTCTTTGGGCACCTTCAGAGCACAGGGATAAATACCGGAGACATGGTACCCAGTGCTATATGGCAGATGGATTTTACACATTAAGCACCTTTTGGTAACCTAAGATATATAATACAATAGTGGATAACTGCTCTGGTTTTGTGTATGCATTGGTCTTGCCTGAGAAAAAGGTTGCTAATGTTGTTATGGCACTTACGTCAGTCATGCTATCTATGGGAGCTCCTTGGGCCATTAAGACTGAAAATGGCCCTGCTTGTATCTCACAACAGTTTAATAAATTTGTGTGTTCTTGGAAATTTTCCTGTACAATGGAAATTCCTTACAATCACTGGGGACAATCCACAGTGCAAAGAACGAATCATACCCACAAAAAGCTCTTGGTCCAAATAATATCATTGGAGGCAAACAAACAAACAAAAGACCATTCATGCTCTGGTGGAGGTCCTTTTCCACATTAATTTCCTATGCTTTGATGATAAGGGATTAAGCCTGGGCTACAACATTTGGCATGACTGCCACTGGGTACCCCCTGCCTTTTTTAAGTCGAAGGATCCTATATCTTGCAATGACAAGCATCAACTCCCCTATTGAATGAACCATGGGTAAGAGTATGTTTGCATCTTTCTGTAGAGTGTCACCATTCCAATATGGGTACCCTCTAGAGATATTCATCTTGACATGGACCAAGAAACCTTGCCCAAAGAAGAGGCTTTAGACAGATGATGTGTAATTGACTTTATATTGATGTTTGCTCTGCAACTGCCGAGGGTTTGTGGACCCTTGTACCACTACTCCTATTCTTTTGCCTGTGGATGTTAATTCCCCCTGCATACCCAGTTTTGTTTACTTCTGAGACAAGCTTGGAGTTGTCCTTCATGGGCCTAGTAACTACAACAGAAGAGATAAAAGGCCTATGGTTCACGAACAAAATACTTTGCTTCACTATCCTCCCTTAGTCCCCTGAATCCTTACCTAAGATTTGCTCAGCAGGGTGGTGCTGCTAATTCTTCTTCTGTTTAAGTGTTTCCTAAAGCTTACTCATGAAAAAAAAATAAATAAAACAAACAAAAAATAAAACAAACAAACAAAAAATAAACAAAACTTCTACCAGTGTGACCCTTCAGGTACTAAGGCTCTCAGGCATCCAGAACAAATCCCTCCCAAAGAGGTATGGCTCACTGAGATACAAATGGCTACTGCCTGACCCACCACCCTGACAACTCAACACAATTTATGCTCTTCCAGTTCTGATAGTTAAAGACAGCTGGTAAAAGTCTATTAGACAGGCCAACCTAAGGCAGCCATAGTCCATTATGCTGAGTACTCCTGAGGTATGTTCAAGAAGGTTGGGGTGAGACACCCTAACTCCCACTGTGCATGTAATGTAAACGTAACGAAAGGGGTAGATATGAGGGATGAATAAGCCCTAATGGCCAGCCTACATAGGTCAGTCCTACCTATTATTAAGAACATGTGTAATAAATAATTCTTGAAATCCAACCTGCATCGGCCTGAGGTCCTTAAAATCAGCAGCCTAGCTCTGTCAAGAGATGACATGAACCAAGGAAAAACAGACACATGACATCACGAGATGCCAGCACAACAGATCTTCCCTGCTGGCACAGTGGTGGGGGGTACATATGACTTTACCCTTACGTAATAAACCAAGCTTGTTGCTTTGACCTACTCCCAGTGGAGTCTGTGTCATTGACTCCATATCTACTTCCTCCCTTAAGAGAGACCCATGGGACCATGTAAAAATTTTGGTGATGAACATAATTAACTGGCCTTTAGAGTCTCAGAGGAACCACATTGACAATGACAAGGTTTTGAAGTTTGTTTCTTGTTTTAATTTTTTATTTAAATATATTTTAATATTCTCACATATCGATCCCATTTCCCTCTCCCTTCCTCCCTCCCTCCCATGCCCTCTGACACCCCTCCTATCCTATTCCCCACCCACTCCACAGGGAGAGTGAGGCTTTCCATGAGGGATCATCAAAATCTGTCAAGTCATTTGGAGTAGGGACTGGGTACACCCTATCTCTAGGCTAAGGGAATATCCCTCCATGGGGAAGGTATTCCCAAAGTCCCTTCGTGCACCAGGGATACATCCTGGTTCTACTGTCAGAGGTCCCCAGACCTTTTAACTGAGACCCATGCTCAGGGGGTTTGAGTCAAGACAATGCTGGTTTCCCAGCTATCATTCTGGGGTTTCATGAGCTCCCCCTTGTTCAGGTCAGCTGTCTCTGTGGGTTTCTGTAGCCTGATCTTGACCCCATTTTCTTATCACTCCTTTCTCTCTGTAACTGGATTCTAGGAGTTAAGCTCAGTGTTTAGCTATAGGTGTCTGCTTCTGTTTACATCAGCTACTAGATGGGGGCTCTAGGACAGCATATAAGTTAGTTATCAATCTCATTATCAGGGAAACGCATTCAAGGTAGTCTTTTCACTGTTGCTCAGATTGTTAGTTAGGGTCATCCTTGTAGGTCTCTGGACATTATCTCTAAAGTTATTTTTCTCTTCAAACCTATAATGGCTCCCCCTATTATGGTATATCTTTTTTTCCTCCTCTATTTGTCCCCACACTCAATCTCCCTGGTCTCACATATTTTCCTCTCCTCTCCTTTTTTCCTAATTCCCTGTTCATTCACTGCCCCCCAACTCCCAATATGATCAGGATATCTTGTCCCCTTCCCCTTCTGTGAGGGACTTTGTAGGAATCTCTTAGGTTCCTCCTTAATCCTAGTTTCTCTGGCAATGTGAATTTTAAGCTGGACTTTGTTTCTATTGAGAATTTGTACTGATGGCATAGTTGTAATGGCAGGAATGTTTCCTAGTTAAAGTTATATCCATTAAATATAAACTAACTTTCAATGCTAACAAATAATCTGCTTGGAAATAGAGTAAAAAGATATGGATTATATGATATTAACTTGTTAACTTGAAGATCATTCTCTCCTGTGATGGCTTGAGAAATAATCACAAGCACTCTGAGAGTCTATTGATGTAAAGGTTTCTGAACATGCCTTTAACTGCTTTTGCAAAATAAGAAAGTAAATATTCCAAGAAGCTAATTGACAGTCATTCATATTTATTTGATATATTTGACACAATTAGTCATTAAACTATTTCCAAGAAAGGAATGAAGAGAACATCGTTTAGATTGCAATTAAGATCAAAAGGCAGAACAAGTTGGAAGCCTGAAACAATAAAATAGGGAATAATACCAAAACAGTCAGATAAGGCAAAACTTTATTTTAAAACTGTATTAATAAAGAGAATTCTCTAGTTTTTAGAAATCTGCATGTGCCTGAAAAATAAACACAAAAGTGTATTTTCTTTTTTTATCATATTTTAAGCACACACTGGACAGGCAGCTAGGGAACATATGTAGAGTTCAGGATCTGTGAGGTTTAACAGGTCAAGGATCATTACTTAGCAGATCAGCCAATATTAATTCACCTATCATGGGAAACGAGTTCTATATTTTAGGTGTTTTTCTGGTTTTGGGACAACTAACAGTTAAGTAGTCTGTGAAAAAAGAGAAACACCCAAGAAATGGTCACCTAAAACAGAGGCTAAAAAATAGGTAATTATGAACAAAATATTTTCTCAGAAGTTCAATGTCCTGTCACCACAAGCTGTTCATGAACCATTGTATTCATGTATTGCAATGCCATATTACATGTACTAATTAGAACTTGTAATTATTACACATCAAGAAAAAATATATTTTAAAAGATTATGCAATTGAAGATGCAACAATTCATAATTAAGCAATTATTTGATATATGCCAATCAAGATTTTGATTACATGTTCAATGTTATCAGAAAATGTATTGTAGCTGTGAAGATGACAATTAATCTTCATAACCTTTAATTCAAAGATAGTTTAATTTTATTAAAACATTTATAATAGAAATTTATGGAATTGGATGTCAGAAAGTATGAAAAAATTTCAATATATGGATGTATTTGCTTTGTTATTTATAAAGCTTAAAAGTTAATATTTCATGTTTGCTGAAATTTCTTCAAAAAATCTTCTATATCCATTAGCACACATATATAATATTTATAATACTTATTTCCTCATTCAATATTATTAAAATAAAACACAAATTTATATATGCATCTTCCACAGGATGAGCGTCAAGTCAAAATAGATTAAACAGTAAGCACTTCAATGTTTCATATTATAATATTTATAATTGATACAGGAATTGTCAAACTGAACATATTAGGTTCTAAAATTTAGAACTGTAAGGTTGATTATATTTTTACTCAGATATGATTTTGAAATGATAAAAGTTTTGAATGTACTAAAGAAATTTTGCCTCAATATATCATAAACAAATTTTCAATGAGCCCAGACACCTGTTTAATTCCATTTTATAGGCTTTTCCAATTACACTTAAATATTTTGACTTTGTTTTATTTATTTTTATTTAAAAAATAGACAGAGGGCAGTAACACATTTAGGTCATATACAATCCTAATGTAACTGTACAAGATGAAAAAGTAAGATTCAACGAAACTAAAAAAAAAAAAAAAACATCAGAATGTGAATAATGTATTTTTAAGCGTAATTACATTTTTTTCTCCGGCTGATGACTTGACACTGGATAATCAATGAGGAGGCTCATGCTTGAAGAAAACTAATACTCCCCTCTTTCAGAAATTTGAATTGCCTGAAGCTCTTGGTATAGAGGTGGAGCCCATGATATTTTCTCCTTTTACATTAGCATATCTATTGGTATTGTCACTATTGTCTTCTTTAGGCAGTTATATAGTTGAAGTCCCATAAGTACATATCTCATCATTTCTTGGAGAAAATTGCTTACAATAGACATTCTATTTCTTTGGTTTTTTCAATATTTCTGACATTTAACTATGTTCCCTTAGCCTTAAGTCTGGGATTGTGTGGTAGATTTATCAATTGGATATATACATCTCACATTTAATTGTTCTCTGCATTTTTCACCAGTTATGATATTCTGTAAACATCTCCATCTGATGTAAAGAGAAGTTTCTTTGATGAGAGTTATGAAGTACTGCTATCTGTTGGCGTCATACTTAAATTTTGTTGTAAACCTGACTACAGTCATAATTAATTTAAACAAAAACAGCTGTCAACCCTCCGAAAGATTTTCTTGTTTGCATTATTACATTTGTGCCACACCTACTGGTGGCAGCCTACAAAAAAAAAGGCATAGAAGAAGAAAGATTTTCCTTTTTGCTTCCTTGCCTTCACTCTCCCTGCCAGGTTCATCTACCCTGTTGCTGAGGCATTTCACCTCTTGTATTAAAACTCCTGCTTCACATGTTAATGTACACTTTTTTGTCCAGCAGAACTCTGGGAATTACCAGTGTATCCAGCACCAGAATGAGACTGCTGGAACATCCTGTCTCATAAACTGAACAATCACCAAAATCTTGGCTTTTTCCTAGGACTTTATCCACTCTTCACATGTAACACTTAAGCAACAATATTCTTTTGAGAGGTCTATTTGATGTCGTGTGTAGGGGTCCTTTCTACTCTTACTAGCATGAATTCAAACCTTTTGCACCATTCTCTGGGAGCAAGAATATTATCTTGTTCTTTCCACAAGGTTCTTTGCTGCAGTCTGGGTGGTTTCTCCATATGACAATATAGCTAACACTCAATAGAATACTAAAAAACCTTCTACAGAATTCCAGAGTTCTCTATGCAGGTGACTTACCTCCAGAATTCCACTCTGTGAATTCTCACCACATGAAAACTTCTGGCTTCCACTTAGATCCATCTTCTCTGTGTAGCCTGGAAATGTGCTTTCAACAGAAATTGGGACAGTTAGAAGGCTCACTTTGCTTCTGGAAAAAATCACTGTTCTGAATCATGTTCCAATACTGAAACCACAATTTCATGTATTTTATATGGTTTACTCTGTTATTTGAAGTAGGATTAGCCTAGTCCTTGTTATTCCCACTATGAATGCAAGAGAGAGTTGGACATTAATTTTGTTGGACTACTTGTGCTACTGCCTACAAGGCATTTTTAATAAATCATATGCATATATTCATTCTATCAGTTCTATAGTGACACGGTGCATATAAGGGTATTTAGAGAGTAGTTAGTCATTATACTGCTTTAGGTGACTTCAGTAGGTTCCCCTCTCTTAACCCTAACTTCCTTAGACAGTGTTTACAGAGTAGGATTAGCGTACCAGGTGTGATTTCCTTCCTGTTTGGTGAGTCTTATTTCCACCTATACTGCTGCTGGTTACTACCAAGATAAAAATGCCAATATTGTGCTTATTTAGTGCTACAAATAATGACCAAGCTTCTTCTTGTGGTTCACAGGTGTCACCACTGAGTGGAAATGAATAATTGCTACCCTTCCTTGGCAACTTGCATAGCACCTTCAGGTGCTTTGAAAGCAAGTCCTCAACAAAGGAAGTCCTCAACAAAGAATTTGCTGGTCAGATCTAGATCCATTCCTTTAAGTACCTTGTCTAAAATGCTTGGTGTCCTCAGCAATAGTGACTTAACCTTCATCTCCAGGATTAACTCTGTTTAATATTAAGTTTTCAACTAGTACTTAATAACAATTCTGTATTTTAATGTTGCCTTTAATTTTACAAAATTTGAAAATTAGTAGTCTTTGTTGGGTTGTACTTAACTTTAAAATTTAAAAATATTGCCATAGTCTTTCAGTGTCTATGGCTTCATAGGTACTGACAGATGTCATGTGCTAATAAGTTAAGACAGGCCGCTTCTCTCAAGTGTTATAAAAATTGAGTTCACCCCTCCTTCCTGTCACTCCCAGTCTTTTGTAGGAAAGAAGATATATAACTATTCTCAGTATTACAATCTGAGAAATTTGAAATTTTCAGTCCTTTGAAAAGAAATTGTTTGTGCTGCTATTAGTATTGCCTTTTTCATTTCTTTGAGTACAGAACATACTCTTCCTACAAATGTGAAATGAACATAAAAAGCCGTTATGAGACCATTTCTATGTCAGGGCTTATTTGACATAAAATAACCAAAGATAGCATTAGATTTCCTGTGTGCATTATTCCAGAAGCAATGGTACCTGACATAAATGAAAATTAAATGCAATGGGCAAATTATGGAAAGGGATTATTACACTCATAGTTTGATGATATAAATGGTTCATGTAAAAGCTATATTTTGTGTTTATTCCTCTGAAACACAGTGAAGTATGTCTGTTTGAAAATGAACTGCTTAAAAATTAATGAGGAAAGATTTTTCTATTACCTTCACAATTGGCAACCTGGAGTCGAGCATATAAAAAGTAATGCACAGGCACTCTATATTGCACATATAAGGTATATACAAATACTGAATATTTATTCAGTCAAAAAGCACAAAGGCAAAGTACAAATGAATAGTGGCTTTGGCTTCAAATCACTCGAGGAAACAGAATGCTTGTAATCCAAGCTGAGACAACCTAAGATATAGCGGAAAACAATCTTTAGAACTTTGACAGAAAGTGAAAAAAGAAAGATAATTTGTAAACATAGAATGTGGGAAAGTAAAACCATAGATGCAACTATTCTGTATTTGTGTTTTGAATATTTGTCCTTTTATATTTTTTGAGCCATTGACTGTTTACTAGTCCATCAATTTGAGGAACTGTATTTAAAAGTTTGCATTTGAGTCAGTTTCAAAGGCAGTCAGAGTTTTGTTTCAACAGCAGATAGCCAAATAAAAGTACACACATGTCAAACCAAGATATGTCTCAACTCTAAAAATAAATATTTAATGCAAAAACTACTACTTTCTTAAATAATTTCTAAACTATTACTTAAAAAATAACTTTCCAAAGGATGTAATGGGAAGAAGAGATCATGGTATGGAAAGTTTTGGTTCTAAAGATGGTATTTCCAGAAGGCTTATGCTATTTTAAAAGTCACCTTAATTAATTATGTAATTACATTTTAGGGAGTGTTTATTAACTTCATATGGCCACATAATATAAATGCCTCTGGGTTTTGTGTATCCTATATTTATTCATTTATCATTTAATTAAAATTAGTGATTCTTGTGGATTTCTGCATATTTTTTAAAATGCCAGCTTGTAATGTAATCAAATAATTGAAATATTAACTTAATGGGACTTAGAGAATTTAACATTGTCAAGAAAAAATTTATAACTATTTGATAGTATGTTATATGTATAGCATTGCCTTCAGAAATATGACAATTAGAAGAAAAGATATGTTGAAGGTAGAAGTCAAAACAACTTGTATTCTAGTAGGGACACAAACTGAGCATATGTTGTTAAAGAATTGAAAATCAATACTTGCTAAAATGTGTCAGTCATCTTGGTAACAGGGAAGAGATCAAAATATCATACATGTGTTTTGTGGGATGGTTCCTGTCAAGTATTTCACTTTTCCTTCTTAATTCAATTATTTTAATTTTCATTGACTTCTTCATAGTACCAAAGTGTTCATTCTCTCTCTGTCTCTCTATTTGTTTCTCTGTGTCTCTCTTGGTCTCTCTCTTGGTCTCACTATTTTCTTTCTCTCTCTCTCTCTCTCTCTCTCTCTCTCTCTCTCTCTCTCTCTGTGTGTGTGTGTGTGTGTGTGTGTGTGTGTGTGTCTGTCTGTCTGTCTCTGTCTCTGTGTGTGTGTTAGCTCTGTTTTAGATAATAATGTAAGGATAACCCCTTACAATGTGTTTGAAAAAATACTTTCTCTTATATTTCTAGATATAATTTTAAAAAATCTTAGTATCTGTGATCTGGTTTTGAAATTTCTTTAGTAGTTTGCTTTTTATTAGTGATACAGTATAATTGCTTGTTATTGGTCTGTCTTGATTTATATTGTCTTTATTGTACATTAATTTAAATGCCTTTCTTCTAGATTCATCAAAATAGTTGTTCCTAATAATTTATTTTTGTTTCAGTTTGAAGAACTTCCTTTGTCATATCTTTCAGAATGGCTCCTGTGCAGATATATTGTTAGTTCTTATTTCCAGGTGAAGTCTATATCCATCCTCAATTTGTGAAGCATAGTATTATTGGGTACAATATTCCTGATTCACAGTTCGTGTGTGTGTGTGTGTGTGTGTGTGTGTGTGTGTGTGTGTGTGTGTGTGTGTTTAAATATTGTGGCAGTAAAAGGAAACTGCATTTGCTTGCAATGCTTTTGTTGAAAAATCTTCTATTAGGCAGAACAGGACAGCACTATTTATTGACTTGAAATCTCCCTCTTTATCTACCATATATGCTGACTTGATTGCAAAATGCCTTTGCAAAGATCATTGAATTTTAAGTTAAATTTGTTTTTATTTAGATTGAAATGCACTATAGGAAAATGATTCATATCACCTAAAATAAAAGCAATATTTTCTGTATTATTTCAAGTCAAGCCCCAAAGCATTAATTGTGTAGGCTTTTCTGTAAATCAAGGTAAGGCATACATAATCACAGCAAATAAAAAGGGTAGAATCAGATAAGAAAGTTGCTGTAACGCAAATGCCTCGACCAGCAAGGAAGATGCAACTCTGCGAAGATCTTCTTCATGCAGTTTATTCAGGATCCTTGAACAATCTTCTTCTGACCCCAGGGAAACAACCCCACAGGATTAAATACTCTTGTGCTGACCAACCCCAGTGTGCCACGTGGACCCTGCAGATAGGCTACTCTAACGCAGAAGCAAACAGGCTGAACAGGCTTAACCAAATAAAGACTTGTTTACTCCAGAGAGCGCTCACCATCGGGAAGGCGGAAGCCAGCGCCATCTTTAAGGCACAGCACTTCAAAGCTCTCTATAGTTCCCCCTTTTTTGTTTTAATAACGCAACAGGCAAGGGTAATGTTCTGTTCTCCAGTAACGCCGTGGACATTGTAATGCCCCTGAATCCTGTTAGTCAGCCAATTCAGTGCCATGCCCGTCCAGTATCTTTTTCCTGGAGTTGGGGCCTCGGACACCAACCCACATGCAACCAGACTTGCCCTTCTGAGAGTTGTTCCCTTCCAGAGCTAACTCGGAATGCAGTGCTAAGCCACACAACCTGAGCGTGAAGGATCAATTCTTACTCATGACCACGAGCCATGCTTGGGGGGGACTGGCCTGCCTCAATGGCTGTAAATGCCTGGACAACCATAGCTGCATGCCACCTCTGAGCAAACCTCATCTTGCAAAGGCACCACAGGCCCACGAAAGAGATAAGCAACAAGAGGACAGCCATGGCTCCTATTCCTGCCCATTCTTTGATATGATCCATGGAGACGGTGAAACACGATGACAATCGGGCAGCCAATTCCACATCCACACATGTTGAAATTACTGCAATGATGGCCACTGGCAGCTGTACCATTAAGTCAGCAAAGTCAGCAGACCAATTTCCTAAAAGATGGCTAGACAACTGTCGTGAGAAATTAGCAGCATGTGTAAAGTTCTCATACTGAATGCTGATGTCACACAAGCCTGGATATTTCAGTTCACATTCCAATTGGGACAGCTGCCAAAAGGTATCTATTTGCTCCTGCACCAGATCAATTCTTTGGTTTACAATCATTATACCTCCTTTTACTTGAGCACCAATTATATATTGAGCATCCAAGGTGGTAGGCACATTCTTGGACAACTCATTTAGCTTAGAGGCTGTCTGCACTGATGTGCTCATAGCCACAGCAGCCATGACTGAACCCACAACTGCAAAAGAGATGGCTGCAACTATGGCTGCTGTAATGCCAAAATCTCTCCCTGAAGCCTCTACCAAATGGGCCACAAAATCTGAAAATGGTTCCATGGGGCCTTGCAGTATCTTAGTGAGGTTACCACTCACTTCTCCCTTATTGGGTAATGACTTCCATGCTTTTATGGCAATCCGATTTACTTGTTAAAAAACTTGTACTGGGTATACTGTCTGTTGATTGGCTAAGCGTCCCTGTCCAAGCAACATGTCCCTGTCCCATGCTGCATTTACAGGTGCCAGGTTAGTTGCAGCCTGCTCATTTGCATACTCAATTAAAAAGTCTTTCCAATCCAGATACTACTTGGGGCTTAGTCATGCTTGAGCCCTCCCACTCCAATCACTAGGAGTCATGCAATATCTATTTAGGGCTTCTCCTTGAGCTACAGTAAAAGAAGCTGAAATTCCATATGTTCTCATGGACTCAGCCAAAGCCTTGATGACCTTAAAGTCTAAAGGCTCCTCATATCTATTGCTTTGGCATCCTGGAAAACTGGATAGGCCAGACTTAAGTCAGTTCGTACAGCTCTCCAGACCTCAGGTCAAAAGGAACACCTTGTATCTTGGGCTCTTTGCCACTCTGATAAGGAGGAGGCGCCTATGGCATTGTCCCGGGAGGGTCCTCCTCCTCCTTACATTGCCATTTCTCCTTTCCTTCCCTTCTCTCTTCTTTAAGGGACTGTTTCTGAACCTTTTCTATGAGGGCCTGTAATGCTTCCTCAGAATCTGTTTCCTCTGTATCTGACTCCCCCGTGTTCTTAACCACTTCTGATCTTTCTTCTTGTAGCATTTCTAGCACAGCTTGCCCTTTTACCACCGCCTCTTCACAGCATTTCTGGTCCTGAATACAACTACACACTAAGTTTCAAATGGGTGTGATTGTAGGTTTTAGCATCCCTTTTCCCCAAGCGAAGTCAAGACCCCTGCCTAACTTGTCACAGCACTCTACTGTGAGGTCTCCCGAAACTGTGAACCAAGGTGCAATGGCATCACACTCGCTCAGGAATCTTTCTAGTGTGCTTTTCTTTATTTTAAATTTTTTTTTTAACAAAAGTAGCTCCTGAAGAGCCAGAAAAATTGGATGAGACTGAGAAGTCCCCATTTTAAAAATTTTACTTTCGGTTCATTAGAACCTCTCGCTCAATCCCTTAGACTTTATTGCTGCTTATTTCCGTGGTCTTTAACTTGGTCCCAACTTACTTGGGACATACCAGTCAACTCCCTTGTCTGAACATGGAACTTTATTGCTCCTTACAGGAGACCTTATTGCCTGTTTACTGAGGGCCTTAGCTTGGTCCCAACTTACCTTGGGAACTTACCAGCGCTGCCCTGACTGCAAGTTCTGATCTGAAGAGGAAGTTCCCTGTATGGGCCACCAATTGTAATGTGACTGCCTCCACCAGCAAGGAAGACACAACTCCTGGAAGATCTTCTTCATGCAGTTTATTCAGGACCCTTGAACAATCTTCTTCTGATCCCGGGGAAATGCCCCCACAGGCTTAAATTCCCTTGTGCCGACCAACCCCAATTAGCCACGTAGACCCTGCAGATAGGCTACTCTAAAGCAGAAGCAAACAGACTGAACAGGCTTAACCAAATAAGGACTTGTTTACACCAGAGAGCGCTCATCATCAAGAAGGTGGTAGGCGGAAGCCATCTTTAAGGCACGGCACTTTGCAGCTCTCTATAAGTTGCCTGCAGGGATAAGATTATTCTGGCTTGACTGTGATTTAGATGTGTTCGGCATGCATTCTGCTTGATTCTGTGACAGTGCAGCTCTATTGAGCATATGCCAGTATTGAGTAAGACAATTTTCGACATGTCAGCATGGTTTCCTCCAACATGTTGGACTTGAGATGATCCATGACTGAAGCATCAGGAAAAAAATATGTAAGACCTTTGAGGATCTTGAGTTTAGTTGTGTTGTCACATTACGTCATTGAGTCCCATAGACTTTATCCAAGTAGACACATTTAAATATGAAATTTGGTGAAAAATTTATTGTTTCTTCAATTCAAAGGTCAAAATAAACTTCAATACTTTCTGTAGCTTAGTTGAGTGGATGGAGTATTATAGGAAATAAATTGGCTTTAAGGAAAACATCATAACATGGATCTTAGAGATTCCTAAACAACCCTGTGAAACAGCAGATATTTTGAAAATCAACACTAGAATCAATAAAATGAAAGTATATGAGCAGAGTACACATGCTCTACCAGTTACACTCTTATGCCACCACTATTTTTCTGATTTAAGCATAAAATAATCACTCATAGAAAGTCCACTAAACTCTCAAAACCACCATCCCTGCCTTTCCACCAAGAATGACATTTTTCTTCTACTTCTTTACTCCATTCTTCACTATTTTGAGAAAAATAAAAAAAAATCTAACAAACAAACCTAGAAATGACATTTTCAAGTTATAAAAGTAGCTGTGGTGAATGGAGAAAAGTTAAGCTTCCTCAGTTGTTCTGAATGGAGAACAATTTTGTAAACCACAAATATAGGTATACAAGCAGGATCATGCTTCTAGAGCTTAGGGGCAGCAATGACAAATTCTGTGTGCTTCAGTAGAAAATCAAGTAGTAAAAAAAAAATACACACTTGGGTATCTTACATCCCTGAGATTTGTTTTCTCCCACAAAACTGCTCTCATAGATCTCTAACATTTATTTCTTGTTCCCTTCTGTTCTAGAACACAATAGTGTGTTAACCACTTTGGTCTCAAAGTACTTTCTCCCCAGGTCATCTTCATCATACCTTAGCAGGCACTCCAGCAGTAACAGAAAACTATGAGGAATGAAGAGCTCTAGTATCATACCATCCCTGAGTCCATCCAGAGACATATTTTATTTACCCACAAGAATCAAAATTTCAAATAAGGGTTTTTAAGTGCTATTTGTTTTCTTTCTCTTTAAGAGTTTTGAATAAATAGTGAAAAAAAATGGAATCTTGACATTCTCAGGCAAATGGATGGAACTTGAAGAAACCATCCTGAATGAGGTAAGCCAGTCACAAAAAGAGGAGCATGGTATATACTCACTCACATATGAAATTTAGACATAGAGCAAAGGATCACCAGACTATAATTCATGCCACCAGAGAAATTAGGATACAAGGAGCACCTAAGAGATTCATACAAGGTCCCTCACAGAAGGAGAAAGAGACAAGATCTCCTGAGCATATGTAGAGTGGCAGAGGGGCAGTGAGTGGAAAGGGAATTTGGAGAAAGAGAAGTGGAGGGGAGAGCATGTAGGACTAGGAGGATTGAGTCAGGGGATGAATAGAGGAGAGGGAAAAAATATCATAATAGGGGGAGCCATTATATGTTTGAAGAAACAAATGACTCTAGAGATATGTCCAGATACCTACAAGGATATCTGCAACTAACAATCTGTGAAACAGCAACAGTGGAAAGGTTACCTTGAATGCTCTTCCCTGATAATGAGATCGGTGACTAACTTATATGCCATTATAGAGCCCATTTCTAGTAGCTGATGGAAACAGAAGCAGACACCCACAGCTAAACACTAAGCCAAACTCCTGGAATCCAGATGAAGAGAGGGAGGAGTGATAAGAAAATGGAACCAAAGTCCTTTTGTGCACCAGGAATACATCTTGGTTCCACTGTCAGAGGTCCCTTGGACTTTGGGAACACATTCCCCATGGAAAGGATATTTCCTTAACCTAGAGGCAGGAGGGAGGGCCTAGTCCCTACTCCAAATGACTTAACAGATTTTGTTGACCCCCTCCTGTAAGACACCACCCTCCGTGTGAAGTGTGGGGAGAATGGGAAGGGAGGGTGGTCATGGGGCATGAGAGGGAGGAAGAGAGTGAGAAGAAACTGAGATCGATATGTAAAATAAGAAAAAAATAAATGAATAAAAAAAATAACAGGGTCAAGACCAGGCTACAGAAACCCATAGAGACAGCTGACCTGAACAAGGGGGAGCTAATGGACCCCCAGATTGATAACTGGGAAACCAGCATTGGACTCAGAACCCCTGAATGTGAGTCTCAGTTAGAAGGCCTGGGTAGTCTAAGGGACACCTGACAGTGGAACCAGGATGTATCCCTGGTGCTCAAAGGACTTTGGGGAAACATTCCCCATGGAGGGATACTCCCTTAACCTAGACACAGGAGGGAGGGCCTAGTCCCTACTCCAAATGACTTGACAGATTATGTTTATCCCTCCTGGAAGACTTCACCCTCCCTGTGGAGTTGGGGGGAATGGGCTAGAAGGGGTGTCAGGAAGCATGGGAGGGAGGGAGAAGGAACTGGGATTGATATGTAAAATAAGAAAAAAGTAAGTAAGATGGTCCTATCCTGCAGGACTTCTGATCATTTTTCATTTAAGGCTCATGCTCAGTTTGAACATTTTTATTCAGTATCTTGATTTCTCTTGAATATTTTATTTTCATTATACATGTGTATATATTTATGGAGTTGGAGGTTATTTATCTACCATTTGTATTCAGGTTTCCTTGGAGATCAGAAAGTCTCATCAGATACAATGGAACTGGAATTATATGTTGTTGTGAATTACCTGACATGTGTGTTACAACCCAGCATCAATCTTCTGCAAGGGAAGTATGTTCATTTTAACCACTGAACAATCTCTCAAGTACTGAGTTTCCTGATTTCCTTACTCAATTCCTTGGATTCCAGTGTTTATCATATGCATTATTCAAATCACAGGAAAGATCTGTGTCATATTTCTTCCATGTTAAGCAGGAAAGTTCACTAAATAGCAGTGCTTATTATTTGCTGCTTGAACCAGCTTTCCATAACTGGTATACATGCAAAGCAGAGGCTATATGCAAAGTACCAAGGCAAGTTACACAGAAGCAGAGGACCTTGCCAAGAGGAAAATGAAATTGGAGGGATGGCTGGGTAATCTGTCCAATGTGTTGTAGAAATCTGTGAATATTTATTGTTTTCCCTCTCATGCATATTCAGTGTGCTTGTGTTTTCAGTCCCCCAGTGTGGGTGTGTTTTCTCTTTGCTATTTATATCTGGCTATTTGTTGCCTTTTCTAGATTTGGGAAATTTTATGTTTTTTTTTCTTTGTTTTTTTCTTTTGATACACTTTCTAAATCATTGGTCCTGTAATTCCCAGGATAACCGAAATTTGCTCTTTTTACTGCTCTAAAGTTCCTATAAGATTTCCTTGCATCTTCTTCCCTTTTCTTTCTCTATTGAATTCTCCAAATGTTATCTGTGGCATTTACCATTGCAAAAGCCACAATTTTCAGTTTGTCTTTGAACAAAATAGTTTTTCTATCATGTAATTGTTTCCTCTTAATCTCATTTTTAATTTTACTAAGGAAACTTTATTATAAATTATTTTTGTCTTTAAAACTTGGCTCTCTCTCTCTCTCTCTCTCTCTCTCTCTCTCTCTCTCTCTTTCTCTCTCTCTCTCTCTCTTTTTCATTTGGTGCCTGACTTTTCACAAATTGTAATCATCAGTCTTACTCTTTCCAAGCCTTTAGTCACTTTATCTATTTCCACACTGGATGATTTCCAACTTAAAATTTTCCAGAAAAAAATGCTGTTAATTTGTTTTCTGTTACAATACTGAAGGAGATCCCAAGCGCCAAGCCCATTCTTTTCCCATAAAAAATGCTTATGTTTTCAGAAGAAAAGTTAGGAGGGACTAAGAAGAGTCTTACCAAAAATATTCCCAGAGCTAAGGTAAAACTAAACACCTCATCTGTCTTTAACTGGCCTGTGGTCACATAATAAGTGGCTGACCATCCTCATGTAGGTTCTTCATAAGTGGTCATCCATAGAGTCCTATTTTAAAAATAACTACCAAAACTTCCAAACTGTGCTATACTATGAGCATATATTCTATCAAGAACAGTTCAACACTAAGGAAGATCAAGATACTCAGTACCATGATCTGTGTTTGACCTTGACCAAGACAACTATCACAATTCACAGATCATATTACCTATATAGAAGTTTTATAGAATGGAGACACAATTACACTTAGATGTTGAAGTTGTTCCAAAGGAATCTTTGTGGGAAGACATTTTAGTATAGAAGAATAGCATCTTCTAGATGTTAGTGTTCTCCATCCCAATGATACATTTCTGGTAAAAGTCTTATTGTTATTTCTATATCTCATACTCAATCAATGGGTCTTTGCCAATACTATATTGCTTTATGTTGGTAGTAGTTTTAAAAGCAGATCCTTGACTTGTTTGGTTTATTTTAAGTTGGCTTCTGCTTGAATCTTACAGTCACAATGTCAGATACCATGGGCAGCAGAAATGTAAGCTGTTCCACTCATTGTAAGAACAGATGTCGATCCCTGGCTATAAACACCAGCTTAGAGATTGCTGTACCCATGTCTAGGAGATAGGATATAGAGATGAACCCTTGGGTACTAAGATGGCTGCTAAGCTAAGTCATACCTACATCTCATGACCAAAGAGACCAACACTGTCTTCTGAAAAGAATGGGAGTGATACAGTCAATACTAATGAGGTTTCTTCCCCTTTCCTAGTAATATCCTGATGCTCAACTTTACATAGATACTCTAGTCCTAATATAGGGATTTACATTTTGACCTGGGGGAGGCAAACAACCATAAAACTTTTGTATCCTTACATTGCCTTAGCTTTTTTTTTCTTTGTTTTGTTACTCTGATCAAATACTCTGGGAAAACCAATTTAAAGTAGATAGGCTTATTCAGGTCTATGATGGCAGTAAAATTCAGGCAGCAGAAGCAGGAAGCAGGATGCTGGAAGCAGGAAGAAGGAAGCAGGAAGCAGAAAGCAAGAAGCAGCTAGTTACTTCCCATCCAAAATCAGGAGTAAGAGTAATGGATGGATGAATGTGATTCAGTTTTTTCAACTGATACAACCAAGAACCTCAGCCAACAATAACTAATGCAATTAATGGAACGAAGATAACCCCTCACAGGTATGATCCAAATTTCTTCTCCCAGGTGACTGTCAATGCTGTCAGGATGACAAAGAACAATTACATAATCTATGGTGCCTAAGGATGGAGAGTGATGCAGTAGAGACAGAATCCTCACCACTTATCATATGAAAGATCTTGAAGTGAATTCCTAAGTATGGCTTGGTGGAAGGGATCATAGAGATTTTCTCAGCATTAATTTTCACCATGGCAATCCTTGCTAGTACATTTAAAGTATAGCAACTGTACTTCTTTCATATTTTTCCAAGTCTGGAGCATCTATTTCATTGTTTATTTCCTTTTAGTGGGATGCAGATACCTTGCTGTTTTGTGTATTTCCTTAAATAGTCCTTGCAGTTTACTATACTAAATTCACCTATTCTAAATCATTTTGCCCAATTGCTTTAGCTTATGCTGGTAGATTTGTACATGACTGGACATAAACCTGGGTTCAACTGGTAAGAACAGAAACCTTAATTGCTACATTGTCCCATCCCTTTCCCTTTTAAAAAGTATATTTCTAGGACCAGCATTAAAAATTGCTTCTGATGTTTCCTGTGTTGCACTATTAAAATTTAATATTTATTTTTATTAATTTTTGAGTATGTACACATAGATTTATTTATCTCATACAGGTTAGTTATTAATGCTTAATGATAATATTTATGATATTTCTATATGTTTCTATTCTTACTATTTGGGCAGGGGGGAAAGAATAGATAGGGACTATGGAGATGGCTTCGTGACTAAACTGCTGCACAAGCACAAGGACCAGGGTTGGGATCTCCAGCAGTCACATAAACAGACAAGTATAATGGATCATGGATGTGAATCTATGAAATAGTAGGCAGAGAAGAGGATACTTAGAGCATTTTTATCCAGATGATGTTGATAAATTGATGGGTTTACACACATACATTTATAGCTACATATGCACATGCTTGAGTTAAATCAGCTTTAAAACCGATTTGAGGCTCATGGTTTAGAGCATCAGTTCAGGCTACATTATTTCATTTAGGCATTAGTGTTTCAGTTGGCAATTTATGGCAAAGAAAGCTGCTCAACTTAATGCTGTGAAGGAAATGAGTGAGGAGGAGAGGACAGCTTGTGTCTGAGTACCACTTGCAAGGATACATTCCAATGATGTAACTTCTTTTCTCTATGCTGCAGGTCCTAAATGTTAATTACTTCTTAATCAGGCCATGGACCATCAATCATACCTTAAACTATACTTTTGGGGGATAAAAATTCCAAAATTTTAACACTTGGATTCTCACCTAGACTTAAAAAACAAAACAAACAAACAAAACAGTATAATGCATCCTACTTCCTCATGTCACAAACATTTGAAGCTTAGCTTTACATGCAAGATTCTTAGCTTCAAATTTTACCTTGGTACAACGAGCATGTACCTTCAGAGTTAGGCAAATTGCTCTGGAATTATTTTATTGTCTGTACAGCTGAAATGTAACTTCTCAAGTTTAATTTTTTTTGCAATCTGTCTAGCAAAATTTATTTTATAATGCTCAAAGTCTATGAAAAAACAAAATTATTTTCTCTATTCTTCACAATTTTACCTCATGTGCTTCTTTGTGTTTTTTTGGCTCCAGGCAAATTTTTCATACCATGCCACTACAGTGATCATTTCTTTTTAACCTGACCAACATGGAGTAGAACCAATTCTGTTCGATTTTCTCTTAAACAACACTTACACAGCAATTGCTTGCAGTAAGATAAGGCCTCTGAGTGTTTTAGGAGGTCAACTATTCTGTACTATCTTAGCCATATACTCCATGGATTTTGGGTCTATTCAGCTGAACAAATCTTATTTAACAACAAAGCCCAGTGGCTTCTTCCTTAAATAGTTTTATTAACTTTGCTTAACTAACCAGAAGCATGAACCTAAGAACAGTTTGCTACATCAATAATTCTCACATATTTCTCTCTACTTGTAAAACTATAGATTGCACTGCTATTCATGTAACCTGGGTCAGAGAGGTGAAGCTGAATATTGAATGCCTTCCAGACTGTTGTGGCTTCTTGATACATATGTTGCTAGATCCAGGATTAGATTAGGTTCTCACAGGATCCCCTTTCTAGTGGAATAAGTTATCTGCTAACTCTAGGCATATATATATATATGTATATATATATATATATATATATATATTCTTATTTTACCTATCAATCCCAGTTCTATCTCTCTCCCTCCCTCCCTTTCTTCCACCCACCCATGCCTCCCTCCCTACCACCCTCCCATCATATCCGTCCCACTCCACATGTAGGGTGATGTCTAGGCATATATTTTATGTGCAGAATATTACACACTCACACAAATGGGGGGTTCATTTGCTTTTGCAATCAGAACACAAATAGCATACTACTAGGGGCTTGTGTAGCACTAGGAAGTGAAGCAGTGTGGAAACTGAAGACATGAAGTTTCTGGCTTCTTTCTCAGAATTTGTCTCATACTCCTGGAACTTACCTCTTTGTTGATCAAAATATACAAAGTGAAGAACGGAGGCCTATGGACCAAGTGTAGACATTGGTTCTGGGGGCCCTGTATCTTAGCAGCAAGGATTGAAGTGTGGATTTGTGAAAATATCTGCATAGCCCAAATTGATCAAACATAATGCAGGGTGCTCACAAATTTGAAAATGGACTTTGAAACTGACTTCTAATGCAAATTTGTGATCTGGTGGGAGCACAGACACAAGAGGGCAAAGTAGGTCCTTGAAGAAAGCTCTGTGGTATAATGTCTAAAGCCAGGAAACCATCCATGTGATCAAGCCCTAAAGTCACCAAACCAAAACAGTGAACAAAGCCAAGAATGAGGAAAGAAAGCACTAAGGCCAGGCCAGGATGCCAAAGAGCCTATGGCCTTACCAGAGGCATGCCAGGGGTCCTCACACACAGACACAACCTAAAACCCCCCAGTGCCTTTGGTCTTCTATTATTTTTATCAATCATGCCATAACTCTTGCCTCTCATGCCCCACAACAAATGCCAAAAGTGATGACTTATAATGTATTCTGGGAAGTGGGAACAGTGCCCCAGAATGATTTATTCCCAGAAATCTCTTTTATTTTTCCCTACCCTGATATCTGCTTCTGGAAATGAATAAACTGAACTGATTTCTTTCCATTAAAGTTCTTTTCACTATTAAAGAAAAGCATAAATGCAGAGGGCACATATCTATTGATGATTATAATACACAGGATTTATATTATAACACCAAGCATCTCAAGTAGACAAATACTCTAGTCTGGTTCCAGAGAAATTACGAGTTAGTAAACTTTTCACTTAGGTGAGGTCGGCATTTGAAAAAGTTCATCCAAGGGCATTTCATTTCAGCCATCTTCCTGCACTTCATTTCAGCCATCTTCCTTGTTCAATGTACTAATTTATCAGTTCCCCAATTCTTCCAAAAAGGCTCCTGCAGTCTTTTACACAACATGACATTTAACTGAGCTCTTTAATTTTCAAATCAATTTGCAGAACACATAGTTTAATGGAGACCAGAATGTGTCCCATTAGGGAGAGATTTAGAGAATTGCTATAGAGGTAAAAGAGAATAATCTAGCTAGATTAAATCAATTATTTGTCAATATAAGTGGAGGAACATTTTACTTCTAATGTTCAGTAGCGTAGCAAAGACCACACA
The DNA here is from genome assembly GCA_030556225.1 of Cricetiscus sungorus. Classification (NCBI taxonomy): domain Eukaryota; kingdom Metazoa; phylum Chordata; class Mammalia; order Rodentia; family Cricetidae; genus Cricetiscus; species Cricetiscus sungorus. The sequence continues at coordinate 51,775,506 of JANBXA010000726.1, read as the reverse complement.
GTTCTTCAAAAACACAAAAAGGCTTTTTTAGCTTTCTTCACTATTATCTCTCATAATCAGCAACTTTTGACATTTCAGCAAATTCATATGGTACAAATGGATCATGGGATGTAAAATGGATTCACTGCTGTCAATTTTTTTCAATACCTGAGATATATAGATCTCTAAAAAAAGTATTAAGAACTGCCGTGCATATCTTGTGAGGGGTGGTTAATTCTTGAGTCAATTAGAATTCAAAGTAAACAGAAAGATATAGGAAGCAGGTAAGGGATTAATAAAAAAGTAAATCAAACTTTGTATTGTAAGATTTTATGAAGCTCAGAGTTGCATAGCCTTAGCCAAAGAGCTATTGACACTTGATTACTGCTAGGTCAGAGAATGTGAGTTTTCACTAATTAAATGCCACTCAAGAATAGGTCCTGTAACCAGGAGCATTCACCTAACACAAATTAGATACCAAATACCAATTTTTTTTCTTTTTAAGGGACAGTGAACTTGGGTAAGGAAGGAGGTGAGAGAGGATCTGGGAGAGTTAAGAGAGGGGAATTAATATCATCAAAATTTAGTATATTAAATTCTCAAAGAATAAATTAAAACAAAAGTGAAAGCAAAAGTAACCTTAAGTAGTTTTGAGAGACATACATGGACCCCCAAGAAGGGGAAATGGACAAGATCTCCTGTCTAAATTGGAAGCATGAAGCGGGGAGGGATGTAGGATAAAGAGGAATGAAAAGGGTATGGGGAGGAGATCAGGAAGGCTGAGCTGGGGGAAGAGCAGAAAATGAGAGCAAGGAAAGAGATACCTTAATAGAGGGAGCCATTATTGGCTTAACAAGAAACCTGGCACTTGGGAAAGCTCCAGGAATCCACAAGGGTGACCCCAACTTAGGACCTAAGTGATAGTGAAGAGGCTACCTTAAAGGCCTTTTCCCTCTAATGAGATTGATGACTACCTTAAATGCCATCATAGAGCCTTCCTCCAGTAACTGATGGAAGCAGAAGCAAAGAGTCATAGCTAAGCAGTGAGCAGAACTACTGGAAATCAGTTGCAGAGAGGGGGAGTGATGAGCAAAGAGGTCAAGTCCATGCTGGGGAAACCCACAGAAACATATGACCTGAACAAGTAGGAATTCTCGCATCCAAGACTGACAGATTGGGAACCAGTTAAAGACTGAACCAGGCCTTCTTGAAGGTGCAAGTCAGTTGGGGGACTTGCACAGGTAGGTATGGGGCCTCTTACAGTGGCACCAGTTTTTATCCCTAGTGCACATATGGGCTTTGGGAGTCCAGTTGCTATGGAGGGATACTCTCTGATCCTAGATACACAGGGGAGGGCCTAGGTCCTGCCTCAAATGATATGACAGACTTTGATGAGCCGCCATTGGAGGCCTCACTCTTCCTGAGGAGTAGATGGAAGGAGTGCTATAGGGGGTTAGTGAGGGGAAAGGGAGGATGGAAGGGAGAGGAAACTGGGATTGGTTTGTAAAATAAAATTATTTTTAATTTAAGTAAAATTTAATTTATATGCATTTGTGGGTATTCTTATGTAGATTTGACTATGTATATGTGAGAGTAGGAAGAAGCCGGAAGTATCACACTCCTTGGAACTGGAGTTATAGGCAGCAGTCAACTGCCTAGTAAGAGTATTTAGAACTGAACTCATCGCTTGTGCAATAATAGTGCATGTGTCTAGCTGCTGATCCACTTCTATATCCCCCTAAAGAAACATTAAAGAAAAAATATACAAAATTTCTGAAAGTATATAAATACCTACTGTAAGTGTGAATTTTGTTTGCTCAGAGTTGATAGGAATGGTAAGATTTGGAAGATCCTTAGGTAGCTAAGAGTTCAGTAACCCTAGTATCATTGATGGCATAGACAGTAAAATTTCCAGACTATTGTTATTGTTATGCTATTAAATTATATTTAAATTTCAAAGTGAAAATATTTTATTTTTCTCCAAGTTTTATTGTTATTTATCATACTGCTGCTTAGCCACAATGCTTTGAGTGTGTAATAGTAAGTTGATATAAGAGCATGTGATAACTCAAGGCCAATAAAAGAATACATGACAAAGGGAGGAGAGAGGGACAGAAACAGAGACACAGATACAGAAACTCATGGGCTAGGAGAGACACTGAGTGACAGAGAGAGAGGGGAGAGAGAGGAGAGAGAGGGGGGGGGCTAAGGTTTCACTATCACCAAAGCCATTCTCCTAGTAACTCAGAGAGCTTTCACTAGACTTCACCTCAAAGTTTCAATATTTCCAATAACTTCAAGCAGTGGAAAAAGATTTAATAGCAGTATAAGGAGAAAAGACAAATTAGTAGGTTCAATTTGCAAGGACAAATTTATTTCAGAATAAAATTGTGAAGGCCTTTTGTGAAGGCATAGTGAAGAGCAAAGTTCCCTTACATGATAGGGTTTTTATTAGGGATCATGAGAGTTATTTATGGGCTAGGGATTATTAATAAAGAGAAGATTGATTGCCTTGTTGGTTAATTGAGATAATGTTAATGCTTAAACCAAGAAGGAAAGGATTAGAATTTGTAGGTTTACTTCAGGAAACTGACTTCAGAGAACACTTCTAGTTCTAAGAAAGTGGGATCTTTTAGCTTAGATGAGGGTGGGTTTTTAAAGACTGTGGTCACACTGTTGATTTCTCACCTTGGCCATTTGAGAGACAAAATACAGCATGTGTCAAAATAAGAGTCAAATACAAATTCCATAGTCAATTACAAATTTCAGAGTCAAAACACAGCGTGACACAAAACATTAAGTCTTTTTATTGTTTATAAATTGATTTAAGAACTGTGCTAGAGGCCAAACTTGATCCATTTCAGGTCAGACAAGCTTAAGCAGTGAAGGACAGAAAGCTGTAATTAAAGAAGGGGGCCATTTTCTAGCCCCATCAAGCAGTAAAACTTGGCAACTTTTGACACCCATGTGGTTCTGGCTTTTAGAGTTGAGCATACAAGAAATGGGTTATGGAATTTGTCCTCAAGATTAACACTAGCTTCCCAAGCCAGGCATATGTCAGGGATGTCCCTGAATGGAGGCCAGTAGAGGTCATCAACTGAAGCTGTGAAGTAGAAGCATTAATTGCCTTGGAGAACCAAAGATGTTGGAGATGCTAAAGCCCGTGGGATACCTGCTAAGGAAAGCTGTTAATGGAGTAGAACCAGCCCAAGAGAAAAACAAGTGTGTTGCAGTCATCGAAGCTGAAAGCTGTTGCAGTTCTGAAGAGCATTTTGACATCAGACATGGAGATGCAGGGTTTGGAGTTTGCCTTGGTGGTTTTTGGTCTGGTATGGCCCAATACTTTCTTACTGTGCTCCCTTCTCTACATTTTGGAGTGGTAATGTATATCTGTACTATTATACGTTGGAAGTATGTGATTTGTTTTTATATTGATTTTTTTTAGGGGATGTAGTTTATTGTTTTATGGGTCAACTTTACACAAGGAAGAGTCATCAGAGGAAGAAGCTTCAGCTGAGGAAATGCCTCCATGATATCCAGCTGTAAGGCATTTTCTCATCTAGTGATCAATGGGAAAAGGTTCAGTCCATGGTATATGGTGCCAAACCTGGGCTACTGGTCCTGAATTCTATAAGAAAGCAGGCTGAGTGAGCCATAGTAAGCAAGCCAGTAAGCAGCACCCTACATGGCCTCTTCATCAGTTCCTGTCTCCAGGATTCTGCCCTGTTTGAGTTCATATCCTGACTTCCTTCAGTGATGAACAGCAATGCTGAATGGTAAGCCTAATAAACCCTTTCATCACCCCAAAAGAACTGTGTTTGTTTTATTTTTTCTCTTTATGTATAATAAAGTCCTATGATCAAAAGTGTGTTCTGGAAGGAGTTTACTTTGACTTACTGTTCTAGAGGGGGTATACTCCATTATGGTAGTTGGTCCTGGCAGCAAGAAAGAGTTATGGTGATTGTGAATAGGAATCTAGGGCTTACATGCTCAGCAACATGCAGGAGGCAGCAAAAATAACAATGTGGGGAAGGTGCTAGATATGAGAAGCTTGTCTGTGGCAGAACAATGCAGTGCATAGGCTCCTCCATCTTGTTTTCTTGCTGAAGTCATTTTAGTTTTAACTAGCATTTGTTCTCCCTGATGAAGGATCCTGTGGAAAATTAACTAACTATAGTCTAGGAACCTGTGGTTAAGATGCCTTAGCTAACTACTTACCTTAGCATCTGTTAAACTGCTTGTATGCATGAAGCCCTCTCATCCCCTTGCAGCTGTCCAGCAAGATACTATGATGTGGTTTTATTTACTTCAAACCCCCTGTGTTATATTACACACAGTGGTTCCTTTGGGTCCTTAAATAACTGAGTATAGTCCTAGCTGAATGGAATAAAGACTTTTAATCAACAATTAATTGTTTCTGAATGGTAATCATTCATGGGCTCCCTGTATCATACCAATAATGAAGTACTTCCTCCAACAAGTCTGTATCCCCTAAACCTTCCCGAATAGTTCTTTCAGTTTGAGTGCAAGGTTGCAAATATCTGAGTTTGTGTGAGACATTGTCATTCCAACCACTGCTAATGTCCATCAATTGATGCCTTTAAATTATTCCTGCTCCTTTAAGTACCCAATCTCCCATACTCCTGTGAATAAATTAAATAATCTTATTGGTTTACCAAGTTATGCTTTGGTGGAACTATTTCTTTAATCTCTTGTTGGTTCCTTATCTAGGATGAGTAGATGTTCATTCATGTCACCTCAGCAATAGTGCCCCTTGACAAAAAGTACCTTAGTTCACGAAAGTGTCATAGATCTTTAACTAAACTATGAACTCATGGGTGTTTGGCAAACATTTTTGCCAACCATATAGTAAACAGGAACTTTTTATTAATGAGAAAAAAAATGATGCCACATAGAACTATTAACTGAGGTTCTGAGAAAAAATGTTGCATCTATATCATGAGTTCTATATGTCTGGATTTCTGATAAGAATCTCAACAATAGTGAAGAGATTGTAGTGTTACATATTCAGAACTGTAGTGAGATATTCACTTTGTCCACATCTGTGGCAATGACCATTCCCATTGGGGGTGGAGACAGGGGCACAAATGACCTAGGAGAACTAGGTCTGAGAAGGAGTCTGGGAGCACTCTCTGGCTGGCAGGGCATGGACAGGAGAGCATTGGGACAAGGAGCTTGCTGGTGTTCATCTGCCTATGTTGTAAGTTATTTCTCCCCGAATAAAAATCTATTCAGCCTACTTGTTTATCCTGATCCTTATTAAACCACGATACAGAACCTTTCTTACAAACAGCAATGGGCTATTTGACCTATTGAAAATTCATTCCCACCTCAGTTTGTATCCTACTATTTGGTAAATCACTTGAACTGCACTAACAATCTATTTTTTACCAACTGAGAAGCTAAGAATGCAATCAGATAGCCTCAAAAACCTTTAATGGAGATTTCCAGGCTTTGCTGTAATCTGCTTACCTAATGTTTACATCAAAGTATTTCAAATTCCAGAACAATCTGGCGACATTTATTGTTCAAATAAGTATACTTCACATGAGGTGATCACTACCATACTGCTAAAGCATGCTTAAGCAGATAGTTTAGCATGCTCCAGAGTAATCTGTGTAAGTCAAATAAATATCTAGTGCTTGAAAATATCTAGTCTGTAAATCAAGAAGTATCATTTGTAAATCACTAATGCCTGAAGTTAGGGTACAAAGGGGCTGACATTTTAGAAGAGCTGGAGATTGTGTTCATAGATAGCAAGTGAGACATAATCTTGCTATTTTCAAATGTATCAATCAAGGTAGCTTTCCTGTCAGATGTAGATGGCCAGATCTTGTACTGTATTTGATTCAGTTAAGTGAGGATTTTATATTTATATGGGGGAAAACCTGAAGAGCACAGGAGTTTGAATGGTCATAGTTCTGTTAGACACTGTCACATGTATGCTAAAAAGTGAGTGAATGAGATGCTATAAAGTGAATCCACAGCAGTATGCAAAAGGGCTGAAGAAAGGATTCTGAAATTTTGTGACAAAGGCTGATCATCAAATGTTGTGAAGGTGAGGGAGGAAGTTAAAGAGACTTCACAGCATCAGGCATGCACCTCACATCTGCATTTCCCAGAGCTGGAGCTGAAGATAACAGATTTGCTTATAATTTTAATTTCAACACTTTAAAAAGGTGAAAATAACTACTAGGCATAAGGCTTGCAAAAGAAATGAGACAGAATTTTTCCTTTTTTTATTGTGTCTTAATTAAATTGCTCGATTTGGGAAGATCTGCTTCTTATAATCTTTTGAGGTGGGAAGATAAATATTTATTGTGTAGTACAATCTTCTGCTGGCAGCTTATATAAAGGACATGTGATAGGAAAGCTCTCTCTGTACCCTCATTCTCTGACACTCACTAGCAAGTTCAATCCTTCACTGACATTAGAGCCTACTTCTTTGGGATTCTGGCATATACGGAAGACCAACTGAAAGACTCAGTCTTGTTGATTGAACATTTACTATATTCTTGGACTTTCCATCCCTAGGCAGCCATTGTTGGATTCAATGGACCATATCCTACAAGTCATTCTAATAATCCCCTTTCCATATATAAATTCACTCTGTAAGTTCTGTGGTTCTAGAGGACCTTAACTAAAATGATCCAAATTGTAAGAAGACAATACAGAACTGAACATTGTACTTTTGAATTGGTCCATTTTCAAAGTATGATTGGCACAAAGAGTTATATGAGAAAATTTGACAAAATACTCCTAAAGTTGGCATTAAAGTTACTACTCAATAATAGCTGCTACTTTATTGTAAGAAAATTTAGGATATTATGGGATAGCTATTTGTTCTGGCCAAAAAAAAAAAAAAAAAAAAGCATTCTCATCACAGACCAGACATTGCTGTGTAAAACTACAATGCATCTTCAAATCATCCTCCAATCATGTCAACAACATAAGCAAGACAGCTCTGTGGTAATTATAATAAAGTTGTTTCCGATTATTTGTTCATAAAGGTAGTTACCATCACTAGATTTTTACCTCAAATTCCACTTACATCTTCCCTTCTGGATGTAGTCTTGTGAGTTTCTAGAATATATAGGCTGTAAAAGGCTAAGGGTAAGACTTGAGTCTTTTGTATATAGTAATACTTTCTGCAGTGCAACTTTTCACAATGCATACCTTGGACTTCTCCATGTTTCTGTACTAAAAGCTTATTTGTGCAGGCCATTCAAAAGCAAATGTGGAAAGGTTTACTTAAGGCTAGGATTCTTAGGAAAAAGTTTGACAGAGGGTCAAGTGCTATGCTGTGAGACTCTGAAAGACTTTAAAGTAAAAATAATCATGAATGGAAATATTGACTAAAAGAAATATAGAAAAAAGTTTGTTTTCCACATCTCACACATAGATATTTTGTTCATTTGTTTGTTTGAGACTGAGTTTCATCCTTAGTACTCACTATATAGGCAAAGTAGCCTAAACTCACAGAGATCCATGTCTCTGCCTCTGAATACAGGGATTAAAGGTGCATGCCACTCAACTGGCATTTATTAACTTTTATATAACATGAGCTAATCACACAAACTTTTCCCCAATTTTAAGTGCTTTATCAATCTAAAAAAATCTCTTTTATTTTCATTAGTAGACTAATGGAATTGTAATCTCTATTGCAATTGAGCTGAGCACTTGACCAACCTTAAATATTTACAATTCTGTAATTAATGCTTGTTTATTTAGGGACTTATTAAGCAGTTCACAGATGATTTGGTCCTTTGCTCTCACGTTTCTTCATTATTTTCCTCTTTAATTCATCTGCAATGTCTTCATGAGAATCTTCTGACTATGGTGCTTAGGATTACTAAATTGAAGAAAAACATAATTATAAAATAAATTGGCCATGTATTTGCAATCATCTTAAAAATGTGATAGGAGGCTAAGAGGCTCACTGAGTGACAGTGCTTGCTGCACAAGTACAAGTCTCTGAATATAGCATCCATGTAAAAAGTTGGACATGATCAGGCAAATGCTATAACTGTGGCACTGTAGGAGGTGAAGACAGGAGAATTACTGAGATTAGCTGTCCCTTACCCTCTATTGTTTTAATGAGAGATGCTGTCTTAAAGGAATATAGTGAAGAAAGATAAAATAAGATATTCAGTGTCTTCCTCTGGTCTTAACAGATATACAGGAGTACACCCTTACTCCCCACATGCACACACCCCACACCCACTAGGATCATGGTAGCAATGCAAATCTGTCTCTTGCTTTGTTAATAGAGAGAACTAATATTTTCAGGAATGAAAAAAACATGAAGACAAAATGATATGCCAGAATTTCTGAAGGGGCAGCTAGTGTCTTATTTTATGCTTCTATAGATGTGATCAATACAATGACTGAAAGTAACTTGGGGATGAATGGGTTTATATAATCTTGCAACTCTCAGATCATACAAAATCATTGAACAATATCAAGACTGCAACATAGGGTAATAACCCAGTGTTAGAACTCTAGCAAAAGCCATTGAGGAAGGCTGTTTACTGGCTTCATCATCTTAGCTTGCTTAGTTGGCTTTCATATAGAAAGCAAGACAACCTATCCTGGGATGGCATTACCCACAGTGGGCAAAGTACTTCAATACAATTCATATCAAGATAATGTCTTATATACTTATTGGCAAATCTGTTGGAGACACTTTCTAGGTTCAGATTTACTCTTCCCCAATATGTATGTATAGGTTTGTATCATGTTGGCAAGAAACAAAACACAAAGGACAAGTACTTTAACTTTCTTTCAGACTTAAAGTATTTACCTATAGTAAGTCCTTAATCATTTCCATTCCACGAGATATGTATATGTATTATATAGTTTTCATCAGAGTGTTATAGTCTGACAGCATAATTACTATATGCTGTGATATAAAATATATTGGGGGACACTGGCACAATCGAACAGGCCACTTGCAATTATTATTCTAAGGCTTCATAAGTTGTGCTGCAGGATAAGCTGTCATACCAAGTGCCATGTGATAAGAATTTAAATTTCAAATTTAGGGAGTAATAGTCACTGCTTTCCTTATGCTCTCTGAAAAGTCTAAAGACTGTCATGTATAAAAGAAATCATTAACTAATACTGAATTTGAGCTGGGAATGCTAATTAAAAATCTGTTAATATCCCATGTTCTGTGATAAACAAAACATGGTCTTAATGTTTGCACTAAAGTAATTTTATTGATGAAAGTTTGGCATCATAGAATGCCAAAAGTTCAGATTTAGTAGAAAGCTTACAGTATTTTGAAGAATTTTGAAATGTGTCCAAACACTTAATTTTGTAAAGCATCTGCTACAGACGAACTCCTGGAATGATAAATATTTCTGTGTCTGTTTCACTCCACTTGGTAAAAAGTTCATTTTGTTTTATTTAACATTTCTGTTGATATGGCACTCTGGTAAGGCAGATTTTCAATGATGTTGTGGCAAATGAAAGCATGTCACACTGTTATTTTTACATTTTTTGGGAGAAAGCTTGATGTGAATTTCTGTTTAACTGAAAACACTGAAACTGAGTTACTGTGTTAACAAATGCATATTTAAGTTTTAGTAAAATGATTACCCGTTACAAATGTAAAACACATATTTTAATCTTCCTATAAGGATAAGCAAATTACAAGGGGATTATTTATTATTGGGAGGAAGTTGTGAGAAAATTTGGATACTATATATGTGTTTACTATTTTTAGTATGATTACACTCTGTTGCAAAACTAACTAATATGTACATATTTTCTTTCAAACCTATCTCACAAGCAGGTGAAGTTATTATCACACTTCAATTTTTTTTAAAAATATTGGCCAGTACAACATTCCTGAACAAAATTTGTTCTACTTGAGAAATAAAAGTAAGGATATTTGAATCAATTCTTGAGTTCCATTCAAGTTCCCAGACAATGAAATATTCAAAGCTGATGCATGATTTAATAATTTGTGTGAAAAATTAAAAACTGATAAGCCCCATGTTTTCTTCCAATTTAAGCTATAGAAATTTGGGCATTAAATGTCAATATTTGATATCATTTACTCAGTTTTAATTACATTTTTAGTATTTTACAATCCCTGATGACATTAATAATAGTTTGTTATAGTCTCATAAAAACACATCCTAACTTTTAAAAGTAATTAACTCTAAACATCAACATTGTACTGGCACAATCTTATACTATTTGCAATTTTACATGGAATAAACAACTTTCAAATGGTATATCATCCTAGAAATAACCACCAGTTTTTATTACTACATGTAAACATAATAATGACATGGGAATTCATAAATGTACAATAACTTAATACAATTTATGGACATTTCAAAGACAAATGAATGTGCTTTCTACTAATATTTTTCAACAATTTATTAAGACCGTTTAAATTAATGGTTTTCAGAAATTTTGGAGAAAATATCTACATCAATTATATAAAAGTGAAATGTGATTTTAAAGTTTTAATTCTCATAAATATGAATTCATGTCCAATTGATTTTTAAAAAAATAATTCAGATATATACTACTGCCTAAACCATAATAAGTTGAGATAAATTTGTTGATGTAGACACAAATACAGTCACAAATTATATATCTATTTATTTGTCTTTCTACAGGAATTTGTATCTTTATCTATCCATGAATATCCTTACCTTATATAAATTCTATCTATCTAAGGAGAGATGAAGAGAGAGAGAGGCAGAGAGGGAAAGAGAGAGTATGTGTGAGAGAGGGGGGGAGGGAGAGAGTACACTTAGATGCATATGTAGATAAAAAGGTCAACCAAACAGACAGAAGACATACAAGGAAACAAACTATGTCAGCAATAGAAAAGATTTAATTCAAGAATAAAATATGTGGCTTGAGGTCTCCATTTGGAAACAAGAGAGATCAAGGCAAAATTACAGATAAGAACAGATAAGCAATAGATATCAGGGCTAGAGAGATGGCTCAGAAGTGAAGAGCAAGTTTGGCTCATCTCGAGGTCCTGAGTGCAATTCCCAGCAACCATATGGTAGCGAAGAACCATCTATAGTGGGACCAGATGTCCAATTATGACAAAAAACTGTACATGTAGAAACAGCACACATATACATAAAATAAATAATTAATATTTAAAAAAATAGAATTATGTATGAGGGAAAAGTGGATGTAGGGTTACTGTTCAAAAAGTTTCAAGTTTTTGGTCAGAGATTGGTAGCTGCTAAGAGCATCCAGGGAGCATTGAGTAGGGAGCAAAATTTTGTCAGTTGAGCAATAGATATATCTTCTGGACAGTATGGTGGTAGTAGTAATCATAGAAAATAAATTAATTTTGTTCTGCAATTATTTATTCCTGTGGTTTGGGATATCAATACTATTCAACCAAAGCAGAAAAACTTGATGTGGCCCTGATGAAAAATACATAAAAACCCAGATATAATCAACACTTTAATCCTGTAATTGTCAATATTGGGACTTATTTTTAATCATTATCTTCATATTGTCTATCATTCCTAACTTGTTAGGTAGAATTTAATACCATTTAAGGTATCACAAGAGTTACATATGATTTAGTTTGAATGCAATTCATAAATGACTCTAAACCAAAAGTGTTTCCAGAATCACAAATATTATTGGAGCTCAATAGAAAGTGCCACACTAGGAGACACTCCTCAAAATTGTCAGCAACTACATCTAAGTCACTATTTATTGAGAACCCGCATAACATAGAATAGAAAAAAAAATAAAAAATGAGACTGTGAGAGAAAATAAAGGGGTGCTCTGGCATGTGAGATCTGAGACTTTAACAGTTGTCTTGTCATAACAGAGATTTTCTAGGTTAAGTCGCTTCTCATTTGGTCTATATATGTGCATACATGTATTAAGGCTTTTTGTTTGCCATGACACCTAGGCATTGAATAAGCAACAAATTTCTTGAGAACAGGAGTTATTATTCAATTCTTTTAATGGCAATCCATACTTCTTGGCTCTCAATTTTTTTCTTTTTTTATATATTTATTAATTTTCCTTATTTTACATATCAATCTCAGTTCCCTCTCCCTCCCTCCCATGCCTCCCAATCCCCTATTCCATCCCATCCCCCTTCCCACTCTATATCCATGGAGGGACAGTCCCTTAACCTAGAAGCAGGAGCGAGGGCCTAGACCCTAGTCTCTCAACTTTCTAAGTCTAGTTTACATTCTTACATTTCCCAAATTCTCTAAAATTAAGTCTTTTTTTAATTCTTCAACATTTTCTAGTCCAGTGGACTTCTTCCTTGCAAATGTCTTAAGAGGTCACTAAGAGTATTACATTTCTGAATCACTGTGTTATGAATACAATGCCCATTTTCCTTGTCATTTTAAAGGCCTATTTTATAGGAAATAAATGAGTAAGTAAATATGTTTTGTTTTAATAAAATTTCAATTTTAATATATATGTACAACTTTTTAGCTAAGGGAAGAATTTTTACCAAAATGCAATACAGAAGTGAAAGAATGAAATATAGGTAAGTAGATTTTCTTTTATCCTGTTGTGTAACTGAAGTATAAGTCAAACTGATTCTTTGTGTATATATAAATTATAATAAATAATGCGACAACCCTTCCTTCTTCTCATGGTACTCCTTTATTATGTAAATTGGTTCAAACAGGCCTTTACCCCTGGGGTAGAGACATGCTCAACTTTACAAAAATTGCTCTACTTCTTGCTCTTTGGAGGTTAATAGAAAGGCAAATGTCATTCCATATATGGAAATTTAGACTCTCTGGTGCTGATAATGTACAGTTATCTCAATATTTATAATGAAGATGATTTGTTTGTTTTGACCTAGAGTCTTGGTCAAATCCTAGTAAAAGGAAATCTTACTAATAATACATAGCATCTTGTTTGAATTTTAGTTTTCCTTTTGCCTTTAAAATTGAATTTTGATATTCATAAGCTTATGCGCAACACGAATGCACTTAATTCTCTTGCTTATAATTACTTCATAAGTTTATTTTCATCCTAGTGGTATCTTTTATTTACTAGATTTTAAAGCTTTCTAAATAAGTTTGTTACATCTATACACATGCCATATACATGGAAAAACATAAAAGTTATATGATCTGATACAATTTGCCTTCCTGTCATGTGAATAAAATGATAAGAGAATATCAGGAATAATTATCTTCAGAAAATAAGAATCAATTTCCAACTCTAAGCTGTGAATACCTGAAAATAGGGAAAAGTGTAATACATTGGGGTGGCTAAGGAGTACACAGAATAGGATGATAAGAGGTTCCAGTTTAAGTCCACCGCAATAAAATGTTGTTTCATGTTATTTGTTGTTTTTTGTTATATAAATAGGCTTTAGCTCTTCCTAAGTAGAGATTTCAGTATTATATGAAGTAAATTTGAGTTTCTCATTTACCATTTCATGCTTCTTCTGATGGCACATTGAATACCATTTCTGTACAATAGCAACAACAGCAAAACTTTATGCATGTAAGATCAGATACTTTACAATTATCTCCCAATAAATCATCTAGGTAAAATTGCTGTGGGAGAAACTTTTGTGTCAGTGAAGCTAAATACAGAACATGTTCTACATTTCACAAGTAATTACTCAGGAAGATTAGATAATTCTCATTCCAAATATTTGAACAAATGCATTCAATGTCTTTTGCAGATTGATTTGCGCATAAGGAAAATAACAAAGGAAAGCAGGAAATGCTTTAATGAAAGAGAAAGTGAAAAGACAGCAAGAGTGCTAGAGGACAAGGGAGCTGCATCAGGTGACAACCAGAGAAATTATTCTCTGATGGAAGAGAACTGCATCCAGGCATGGCCTGTGGGGACCACCGACTCTGGATGCTGTTGTTTCTGTCTGTAATTTCACATGTGCTAAAGTAGCTTTGGTATCTCCATAACACCTATATAATAGTGTATAATATCATCTGATGTGTATATGTAATCTCAATATCAATCTTATAGGAATATATATCCACAGATGGTCAGGAAAATTACTTCTTATTAAACTATAAGATTTATATATATAGGAAATATACTAGGATATGCTTCATAACTAGATCTGTCATTCCATGAGTATTGTTCCTTTTACTCAAAATACATACAAATTAATCATTTTTATACCAGAGCAAGTTCAAACTAGACTAAAGATTTCTGCTAATGGATGATAAGTTAAAAACTTTACAGATATACACAAGGTCAGGTTTGCAGATGTCTAACATAGGTTATTAATACAAAGAAACCTAAAAAAAAATCATGCCAATTCTTCACTTGCCAAGTCTGGCTGATAAAGACCTATGTCTTACAGCTTGTCTCAACTGTCATTGTGTCCCCTATCCCCAGCCTTTGGTCACAGCTTTAAACCAGAAACCTTGAAAATTTTCATTCCCATGGTAAATGGCTTAGCTTCTTATTGATTCCCCAAAGGAATGTGCTATGACCAATGAGATGCAACTCTTCTAACTTTTTTCATATTGCTTCAAGCCTCCTGTAAACAATGTATTTAAGTTAGGTGAACATCAAAGCAGAAGAATTGCAACAAAGAAATTAGAACCAAAGATTTAGAACTACACAATTGGGGCTAGAAAATTATAGACAATTAAAACAAGGAAATTAGTAGTAGAGAACAACAAAGAACATGACTGGAACAGAACAATGTGAGTTATTCTATAACCCCTCAGATTGGGGATACCCTAAATCCATTTTACTTTGCTGTGGACTTTTGACAGAAACCCTACTGGTAACCTTGGACTCTCCGGCCACCATTACATGAGAAAACTTACATTAAAGAAGTGCTTCAGTTAAAAGTTATAAGCATAATCATTGGTATTCAAGGAGGGAATTATCAACATTCAATAATCTATCCTTCCACCTTAATAACCAGGAAAGGAGAAATACAACCAAAGGAAACAGAAGAAAGGAAATAATAAATATTAGAATGGCTACAAACTAAGCCAAAACCAAACAAAACAAAACAAAATAAAAATGAGAGATTAACAAAATCAAACATTTGGTCAGTTTAAGGAAAAGATTTCAAAGTTTAAAAAAGCACTTGCTTGACTCCTCAGATTTAAAGCACGAGGATCAGTTGTAAAAAATGGGACATTAGTGCTAAAATTAGCTTAAAAAGAGAGAGAAGGTTAAAAAAAGGTAGCAATATATAGAAAGGACTAGGAGGTGTTATAACATACTGAGATTTTCCCTAAGAATGTGAAGATTGCAAAAACAAATAAAAACAAAACAACACAACAATCCACCCAAAAGCAAAATAAATAAATAAGTAAATAAACAAATAAAAATATAGAAAGCAAAAAATAAAACCAAAAGAAAAGAAGCAAACAAAAAATCATAATGGGCAAAAAAATTGTAGAATATTGTGATGGTATGAAACATGTCCCCAGTAGGTTCATATCTTTGAACATCCTGTCCCTAGTTAGTGACACTCTTTAGGAAGACTATGAGGAGAGGAATCCTTTCTGGAGGAAGTAATCTATCACTGGGAGAGTATGTTGAGTGCTTATAACCTTACCCCACTTCATTTTCTTACTCTGTTTGTGCTTGTGTTCAGGATATTATCTTCCAGCTTCCTGATGTCACTCCAATGCCTGCAATTTACTTCCATGTTTCCCCTGTCACAATGGAGTCTTAGCCTATGGAACCAGAAACCAAAGAAACCTTTTTTTTTCATAAATTGCTTTTAGTTAGGGGAAATTTATCATAGCAATGGAAAAGTAACACATACACACAACATAGCAATAAATATAAAGGAATTAATAGCTCAGAATTATTAGAAAAAATGCCAAATTCCAGTAGCCTTTCATAATAAAAACTATGAATAAACCAATAATTAGGAAGAAAATATCTTTTACTTTGTACAGCATAAGTTGAAAAAATAAATGACAGTTCCTTTAAATTGTTAATAATCTTTATATGCCTATTAAAGTTAGGAATGAGGCAAGTAGTAACAGCAACAATATCCTATATTTGACGGAGTTCTCTGAGAACCCTTTATCAAGAACTCAGTGAGGTATACCAAACCTGGAATTGGGCTGATGATTTTTTTGTACTCCCAACATATAATGGCACAAAATATACATTAACAACCCAGAAGGAAGAAATGGGGTGAATATTGGGAAAATACTACATCAAAACAAAACTAAAACCCAAAATGGAAAATCCAAATGATCTAGCTCTTTGTCTGACGTTGAACAGATTAGATTGGTCTTTCCATACAGCTTTGCTGACTACAACACCTGTCTTTCTCTAGTACTGGTTTCTTTCTCTGTATCTAGCCTTTCCTGGCATATATACCAACAATCTGTAACTTCCAACATCTCCACAGTCCACAATATTCTCAGTAGTACTGCATTCCAAGTTCCTCTTAAGATGGCCCGTTAATTTGCTTACAGTGTTGAACAACTTTTCTAGTCCCAATATTCCAGTCTCCCACATTTGTCAAAAAGTCACATGATCAGACTTGTCACAGAAACTTGCCATTCATGAAGCTTCTGTCTTATTTTTTCTTGAAAATATGCCATGAGGAAGACAACTTATAAAAGAAAGTAATTGGTGGCTTGTATATAGTTTCATAGGATGGGTATATGACTATAAACAAGAGAGGGGGTTGGGGGAGAGAGGGAGAAAGAAAGGGAATGCATAGTTTTAGGGACTACTGTATATAAAAGAATAAATAATACTGTTATAATTACCTTAATTTACAACCTGTCATAAAGATAGAATCACCTAGGAAGAGGGAACAACTGAAGAATTGCTTCAATCGGATTTCCCTGTGGGCACATTTATGGCAATTTTCTTAATTTCTAATTGATACAGGAAGGCCCAGAACACTGTGGGAAATGTCATCCCAAAAAGGTGGCCTGAACTAAGCAAGCCAATTGAATCAAGCTCAGTAAGCAACTTTATATCTGTGGTTTCTGCTTTAATGTCTGTCCTTAAATTCCTGCTTTGACTTTCCAGTAATGGACTGTAACCTATAACCTAAATAATCTCTTTATTCCTCTGGCCATGGTATTTTATGACAGCAACAGAACACAAACTAGAGGAGCTTCATTTATAGTATGACATTATAGTCTCCATTATACATTTTAATAGCTGACACTGGAGTATAACATGTGATGGGAAGGAAATTAAAAGACAATAACAGAGGAATTTGCTCATTACAGGTTGATTCCTACTATAGCTTTAGGTTGAAGAAAATATTGTTTATGTTTTAGAAAATCTTAATGGTCCTTTAATCTGATTCTAACTGTGGTGGTCTGGAATTGTCTTACCTGCTATGATACTCAACCATAATTGTGGAATAATAAGTAGACAATAAAGACTGATTCATTGCTGGTCCACTAGAAAAGTGGTTATGTCCAGTATTATGAATTTATATAGGAAGTTTTAGAGAATTTAGGGCCCCATTTTACCCAAATAGGTCTTTGTCTAATGAGGGAAGGAGGTTATATTGTTCAAAAAATAGTAAATTATTCCCTAGACTGCATAAGGAAAAGTTATATATTTTGTTACAATAAGCCCATTGATGCCCAAACCACTGCACAATTTGGGGCAAAATAGTTTGGAGTATGAATTAACGTTAGTGAAGACAGTGAAGAAACTTCTATTTCAAAGGAAAATTTATGGTCTTACATAGAACTTTAAGTATCCAAAGTTCTGTGTCATTGATAGTCATTCTTGAATTAAAATTAAACTGAAGTTAAGGGTTTCCTCTTTCCAGGAACAACATCTACAGCTCTGATCAGTACTTCTTTTGATTCTCAGGGCAACATTGTATACTGTCTTCTCAGCCTAAATGATGGGAGTCTTATGAGCATATTTAATATTTCTTCCAGTGACCTGATGCAGCCATACATAGTATTTCTTTGCCACACTGAAAATATGATTACCTACCTGAAAATTATTTGATGCTGCCAGTGAGCCACCATTTCAAGTCAACTAAAAATTTCTGAGGAAAATCACATACTATTCTACACTGTACTGGGTTAGGTAAGCTATTTTTTTAGTAAGATTGATGCATTTTTTTAGAACATTTTGCATTTCACATGTTGTAAACCTAAATACACCTGGCCAGGAAACACAAAAGAAGACATCTGCCTTATTTCTAATCACTTAAACACAGGAACATAATTTATTCATTTGTAAAACTAATCATTTTCAGGAAAATTGCTACCTTAGGAGAAAACTCATCTCATGAGAGAGTAATATTCATAAGTCTGTATCTATTACCATATATCGGATTCCATCATCTTCAGAAAGCTTTCCTTCTTCACTCAGAATCCCAATGCTCCCTCTCTTTTGTCTCACTTAAGCTAATACATATGATTCAAATTATTTCCTTCATGGATCTCATTTATTCATTTATCTTTTATTAATTTTCATCCATAAATTCCCCAGCTGCACAACTAGCAGAGTTGAAGGAAAACAGTTAATTTTGTTTCATTACCAAAGTCATTTTTGTATACAGTCTTAAAATCTTTAGCGAAATGACATATTTTATGGCAAAAACATAGCATTGTAGCAGTAAACAGGTTAATATAGAGCATGAGGTTTGCTTTTATGAGTCTTTTTTTGTGGCATTAAATCTAATATCATTTATTCCATATTTACTCAACTAAAGTAGTAAAAATGTTGTGACCATGCCTTTATCAGAAAGTTACATTTAGTGTTAAATTTTGTTATTTAAGAAATTAAAAATATACTATTAAGAAAAATAGATTATACAGAGTATCTCAAGACACTGTTATGAATTTTCTTTAGAAAGTTAAATAAACACCTATTGTACTTATTAGTTGAACCACATAAGTAGAAAAAGTCATCAGTTTCTGAAATACAGGGCATTTTTCTTTTTAATTTGGAGCTAGAGAAATGGCTCACTAGTTAAGAGTGTTTTCAGTCATTTCAGAGGACTACAATTCAGTTACAGGCACTCACATAGACAGCACATAAATGGCCCTATCTCTAACTTCAAGAAATCTGATGACCTTTTCCTGTCTATGCAGGTAAATACTCCTTCTCAACATATATAAATTTCTAAACTATAACATTAAAAAATGAGGAAGTGTAGATAGTAGCAGATATTTTATTTAAAACCAAGAGAAATGCTTATTCTTTCTTTGTTTATGCCTCCAAGAAAGCAAGGCCAAAGAAGCATAATGTACAAATTATTGAGCATATCTTGAATCATGAAAATAATCTTAGAACATATTTTTCAATATTCCCGATGAAAGACCTAGATGGAACTTAAGTCTATTCTATAAATATTAGAGGTTCTTTACCACCTATAAACATACATTATTCGATTATATGAGTAGATTTGTATGAATTTGGGCTCACATGTATAATGAATATACTCTAGTAATGTCAAAATAAAAACGTACATATTCAAAGGCAATATGTAATATCTATCACTATATCACCATAGAAATTAACTTGAAATAGTTTCCTAATATATTTGATACATTTAAATGAATAAAATTACATGCATACCAATACTATAAGTGATCATAATTATATATTCATTACATGAATTAAGCTGATGTTGAAATTTTTACAATATATAAGAAATGTCAAGTAAGATTGACAAAGCTAGTAATTAAAGTAATGATCTTAGAATAAAAACAGTGAGCTAGATCATTGTTTGCTAAAGCAAATCTTTAATTATTATCTTAAGCATAGTTGGAGCACACAAAGAAAATTGCCCTGATCATGTGGTCTCCTGTGATTAGCTGCTTCTAGGAAAGAATTAACATCCCAGATAAAATGTTAGTTGACTTTAATGAGTTTTAGACCCCCTTCTGGGACTCCCACAGAGTTGACTATCAGCCTCTGCGGAAGACCCAGTGACCAGCTTTACAAAAATTTCTAAATCTCTGTAACTGACTACTTTTATTTTTTATCTTTAAATTGTAATTTAACCATTTCTTTCTTACTAAAACTGCTATTATATGAAATCTTTAATGTTCATTTTGATATTTATTTTGCAAAGTTAAACTTTGGTATATATACTGTAATATTATCTCAGTGTCATGGGAAACAGACTGAACATGAAGAGGTATTTTATGCTTGACACTACTAGAAACTATATATATTTCTTATTTCACATATCAACCCCAGTTCCCTCTCCCTCCCTCCCATGCCCCCAAACCCCTCCCATCCCACCCCCCCCACTCCACAGGGAAGGTGATGCCTTCTAGGAGGGATCATCAAAATCTGTCAAATTGTGGAAACTATCATTTTTACCACAAAGTTGAAAAAGAATGAACACTGGTATCATAATATAATAATAATAATATTAATATTAATAATAATAATAAATTTTAATTTCAACTGTTAGTGTAACCTTGATAAATTCCACCCCCCCAAAATATACCCTAAATATTTTTATTTTTGTCTGAGTGACTATAATATTGTAATGGTTAAAATTTAATATGGAACATTAAACCAGGCATGGAGATAAATGCCTTTAATCCTAGCATTCTGCATTTAGAGGCAAGCAGATTTTTGCATGGAGAGGCCTGCCTGGTCTAGAAAGTGAATTCTATGCCACTTTGGGTTAGATATAGTGATTCTGTTTCAAAAACAAACAAATGAGCAAACTATGAAAACTTGAAAAGGGGCCTTTCAACTATTATGTAAAAATGTAACTTCAATAAGTTTAAATTTTAGGGAAAAGCTTTTGATGTTTTAAATACAAACACCCCTTATTCTCTCTCTCTAGTTTATATGTAGGCCAACCAAAAAGGCAAGAAATTACAAAGGAGACTTCAGAAGAATAAAGAGGAATAGGAAAAGGGCATAAGACATGGTAATATAAGGTGAATATGATCAGATTATTTTACTAAACAGATAACAAATGATTTTTTCCCTCAGCATCCATAGAGCATTTTCTAAAATTATTACATTAGAGGCCATGAAACAAGCTTAGTAAATACTAGAACTCAAACTGATCATATCTCTTGTGTCATATTATACTGGGATAAAATGAGCAATAAATTTAAGAAATTAACCACAACTACATAAATACTGAGTAATACATTTTTGAACCACACTCAGATCATTGAAAAAGAACAGAGGGAATTTCTTTAAAATTGTAGCATGAATTCTAGCTGTCAGGGGTGTGAAAGCTGAAAGATCAGAGAAGCAAAGCATCCAGACACTAGAGAGTTATTACTGCGTTATTACTTCCACTAATACTTAGACAAAAGGGGTGATCCTGTCCTCAGACTGCACTGCTTCCTCCTGAGACTGCTTCCTCCTGAGACTGCTTCCTCCAGATTCTGCTTTCTCATACTGCCTCCTCCTGGCTGCTGACTCAGACTGTTAAAGTTTCTGTCACATCCTGCCTCTTTCTGATCAGCCATACCTCTTCCTGTCTCCACCTCCTCAGTGCTGTGATTAAAGGTGTGTCATTCCAAATGTGTAAGATTTGTTTCTCTTTCAGACTGGATCAATTTTTTGTAGCACAGGGTGGCCTTGAACTAACAGAGATCCATCTGCCTCTATCTCCTGAGTACTGGGATTAAAGGTGTATACCAGCACTGCCTGGCCTCTGTGGCTAACTTGTGTGGCTATCTTAGCACTCTGATTTTCAGGCAAGCTTTATTTGTTTTGTCATAATCAAAATATCACCACATAAAATCTTAAAATCAAATGAAATGAGACAACTTACACATACCTTTGATTCATATCTAATTCAGTCCCAAAAAGGAATGTTTATACTTACACGTATGATGGGAGATGTCATTCTGTAAATATGTTTCTCATATTGGTTAATGAATAAAGCATTGTTAGCCAATAAGAAAGCAAGATAGGCAGGACTAGGAGACTATCAGGAGAGAGGAAGAAGAAAGTGAAGAGGAGATTCAACAAGGAGGACTGAGAGCAGAATGCCGGTCCCTCTCTCTGGTAAGATAAGACCCCGTGGAAGTATTTAGATTAATAAAACTGGGTTAATATTTAAGACAGAGCTAGCCGATAAGAAACTAGAAACTGGCCAACAGCTTTATATGTAACACAGTCTCAAGTGTTAATTGGGGCTGGCACAGCAGTGGGTCCAGGCTGGCAGAAAAACCTACTCATAACAAAATGGAGCTTGCAAAGTGGCTAACAAGAATTTCTGCTTAAAACTTAATAAAAGCTTAAGAAAGGGTTTTAGAAACAAGAACAAAGACAAGCAAGGCTTCTTGGTAGCATCAGTTTTCTTAATTAGGCTCTGTTTTTCTAGAGACAAAAAGACTTGCCTGGCTCCTTTAAGGGTGGTTTCCTGACTCAGAAAACAATGGCAAAAAAACTGCAAGGCTTTTAAAGAGCTCTTCTAACAACTTAATGGTATGTATGAGAGCGGGCAATGGCAGTGACCACATCTCCAAGCCAGCAACCTGTTGCTGGATGCTAGCATAGACCAAGGCAGTGAACTCAGCTCTCAGTTCTGGTGGTAAAGATACCTGCTGCCATCTTGGCTAAACCATGGCTTAAACAGCTATGGCTTTCATTGGAGCAAAGTTGTTGTTTATCAGACAATGACTCAGGCCAGAACAAAGATAAAGATTAACAGTTAAGACAGATTAAGATTAAGAAGAACTGCTGAAGGTTTACATTCTGTTTAAAAATATACGTAGACTTTGGAGATAAAAAGAGACAGCATAAAATGGTTTTAAAAAAAGAATAATAAAAAGACAGAGAGGAGCTGGGTGTGGTGGCACACGCCTTTAATTCCAGCACTCAGGAGATAGAGGCAAGCAGATCTCTGTGATTTCAAAGTAAACTTGGTATACAGAGTTAATTCCAGTACAGATAAAAGTTACACAGAGATACCCTACCTCAAAAACATGAGAAAAGTAGAAGTAGAAGGAATAGAGTAATAAAAAGCCATGTAAAGATGGGAAGCACAAAAAGAGTTTGGATACTATATGCCGTTCTGTTACCTTTAAATTGTTTGACTGCTAAGGAAATAACAACAACTGTTAAAAGAAATACTGCTGGATTAATTCAATTTATGTATTTTAAAAATGCTTTGACTTCAAAATTTAAGTTCAAGGACAGGTTACTGGGGAAAAGGATTTCTATTTTTGTTTCCATAGAAAATGAAAAGCTGTGGATTCCTTCCAGACTTGCATGGTTTTATCAAGCAAGACCCCTTGAAATAGTATCCCAGTTGAGCCAACATTCAATACAGCTGGGACAAGGCAGCCTTGCAGACCACTACAGCCAGGATATCTTTGCCTTCTTAGGACCCACATGAAAGTGCCCCGTACCAGCAGGAAGCAGTTTGGAAAGAACAATGCCCAAATTCCAAAATATCATTTATAAATGTCTCTTTTCATTTATATGTGGTTGGTTATAAATGGTTAATGACCACAAATAATCTTTTTTAAAGAAGAAAGGGGATTATGGTAAAGATATGAATACTTTGCTTTGGAATAGATTAACATTTATTAATACAATTTAAGGTCAATTTTGTGATATGTATATTTCTCCTCTTGTTTAGGTATTGCATTTATATTGTTCATTTAGAAATGTAATGTAAAAGTTAGTACAGATTATAGATAGTTACCTATGATAGTCAAAACTTGGAGTTAAGTTAGTTAGGATTTCTAGATATACAGAGATGTATTGCAGATGAATAGGCATTCTTCAAACCTTTGAAATACCTACAGAATATGGCATTTTAAAATGGTTTAGGGTTCTCCTGACTGTGAGACATAACTGCTCCTGGCAATGCCACCTGCGTCAGAAAGGAAGATGGACATCAAAGAACCTCATTATGGAGTTTGCTGTCAATATGGCAAGACTAACCATTTGGACAAGATACTACTTTTGACTGGACTGTTTGACTTTATGCTGTATAAACTAGACATGTAGGACCTACAAGAAAGTGACTGCTGATACAAGATAAACATTGCTACAGTGTTCCTGCTTCATGGAAGAGTTTGCCAGACAGTCTGCAGGACACAGAGAAAAGTGACTGACAAACTGCCAATACAAGTAGACAGTTTAAAGTTCCTGTGTTGCTGAGGAGTCTGCCAGACACACATCATGGCCTATAGGCTGAAGATGGAACATTACAGAAGAACTTCAGGTAACTGATCAGGTACCAAGATGTCTCTGTCAATTCTAGAGTTTATATATTATTATCCTTCTGTGGTCTTTGATGGAATTGAAGACAGATAGACATGGTTATAGTTTTTCTTAGTTAGGATTAAAGATATGTTACTTGTAGGACTTCAGACTCACAAAGACAGGATAGATGATAAAAAATTTTTCTTTATATCTTGCTAAATATTAATGTACTAAATAATGTTAACTGTGGTTCTTATTTGATAACTGTTTTGTTATATATTTTACTATGTTAAAGTTATAACTTCTTTTTTATTTTAGACAGAAAAGAGGAGATGATAGGATATGTCATTCTGTAAATATATTTCTTGTATTGGTTAATGAATAAAGCACTGTTGGCCAATAGAAAAGCAAGATAGGAAGGACTAGGAGACAAGGAGGAGAATGGAAGTAGTAGGGATGAGATCCAACATGTAGGATGGAAAGAGGGAAGAATGCCGGGCCCTTTCTCTGGAAATACTTAGATTAATAGAAATAACTAACTTATATGCCATCATAGAACCCTCATCTAAGTAGCTGATGTGATCGGAAATGTCATTCTGTAAATATATTTCTCTTATTGGTTAATGAATAAAGCACTGTTGGCCAATAGGAAAGCAAGATAGGCAGGACTAGGAGACAAGGAGGATTCAGGAAGAGGTAGGAGGAGATTCAACTTGTAGAACCAAAAGAACAGAGGTCCCTATCCCCACTCCAGTAAGATAAGACCATGTGGAAATACTTAGATTAATAGAAATGGGTTAATATTTAAGACAGAGCTAGCCAATAAGAAATGCTAGTAACAGGCCACAGCATCATAGCTAATACAGCCTCTCTGTGTGTTATTGAGTCTGGCATAACTGTGGGACCTGGCCGCCGGGAAAACCTGCTGTTAACACAGGTACTTACAAATTTAAATTTATATTTTTAATTCAAATTCGATTTTTTAAATATAAATTTGAAAGATTTTAAATAATCAAACTAATAATACACTTAGATAATAGAAAAAAAACAAAAATGGAATACATGGCATGAAATAATAGCCATGAAGACAGAAATTAGTGAAGTATAAACTAAAATATAAATAAAAATAAACAAAAAATAAAGTTACTTAGTTAAAGAACTGGTTCCTTTATAAGATAAAGAGATCATCCAAATATCTGGCCAAATTAAACAAAAGAAAGAGATAAGAACTTAATGTTTAGACTGAACAGGCTGTGATACAACAGACTAAATGACTAAAATGAAATCTAGTCAATCAGTAGGGAATGTTTTGAAAACCTATATTTAAAAAAAAACTGGAAAATAAGAGTTTCTTAATCACATACATTTTACCAAAATTAAATTGAGATAATAAAAACAATTTAGCTGGATGTCTAATAAGCAATGAGATTGAAACAGTAAATGTCTCCCCATCAAGAAAAACAAAACCAAGCAAGCAAGCAAACAAACAAAACAACAACAAAACCACAAGATTAAACAAATTCATGGCTGGATTCTATTAAACTTTTAAGAAATTTCTCCCTCAAATACTTCTCAAAATAGCCAATGAAATAGAAACAGAATAAGCATTGCCATAATCTTTCTACAAAACTAGGATTACCTTAATACCAAAACCAGGAAACAATTTCCCCAATGAACATAAATGGAAACATTCTCAGTAAAACACTTGCAAACTTAAGAGCACATGAAAATAATTTCACATCATATTTAAGTAAGTTTTATTTCAATAATATAAGGATTGTTCAATGATAATGAATATGTAAATGATAATGTAACAAAAATGTAAATGAACTAACGAGAAAAAACACACATGAGCATTTCAATAGATGTAGTAAATGCCTTGGAATAAGTTCACCGTTACTTTATGTTAAAATCCCAGAAAAGAGCAGGAATATGAGTCATATTTCACTGCAATTTGGGCTATATAGATTAAAACTAAAGCCAACATTATATTAAAATGGGAAAATCTGAGGGTAGTTCTGTTTTGTTCAGAAAAAAGACAAGTATGACCATGTTCTTCATTCTTGTTCAATATATTCTCAAACACCAAATTTAAAGGGAAATGATTTCAAATGGAAGAAGTCAAGCTAAAGCTACATATAAATGCCATCTCCTGCAAAGACCTTAAAGGGTCAAACAGAAAATTATTGGTATTGGAAAAACTAAATATCCACATATAGATGTACCGAATTATATCCTTATTCCTGTCTTGCTATAAACTCAATTCAAAACAGAAAAAAATCTTTAGTTTAAGACATGAAAATTTGAAACTGCTGGTGGAATTATGTAGAAAACATTGAAGAAACTAGCAAACTCATGGACATTCTGAATGAACTTAACACAACTGACAAATAGAATTTTATTAAATAAATATATAACTTTCTACACATCATCAGAAATCATCAACCAATTGAAGAGTTAGCATATAAAATGAGCATAATTCTTTGGTAACAGTAGGCCATTTTTAAGATCTAGACTGTAGAAAGAATATAAAAATAAAAACTTAAATCCCAATAAATATATAGTCTAAAGTACTTGACTGACACCTTTCAAATGATGAGCCAAACAAAGACAATAGACATGTGAATGTGAGTTAGGAAAGCCCAGTAAACAGCCCTACATGAAGAACCACAGGCAACTAAGGAATCCTGAGTGCTGTAGAAATAGCCTTCTTCAGGGAAGAGCACATGGATTTCCTATCCAATACTAAATGGATATCCTTGAAAACATACATACAGCCTAGTAGTAGGGAACGCTCCACCAATCTACAAGGATGACTAAACAATAGTGGAGAATCTACCTTAAAAGCCCTTCCCCTATAATAAGATTGATGACTACCTTAAATGCCATCACAGAGCCTTCATTAAATAGCTTATGGAAGCAGAAGCAGAGATTCACAGCTAAACACTGAGCCAAACTCCTGGAATATCCACAAAAGTGTCAAGACCATGCTGGGAAAACCCACAAAAACAGCTGACCTGAGCAGGTGGGAGCTCATATACCCCATACTGACAGCTGGGGGACCAGCATAAGACCAAAACAGGTCCCCTGTATATAGGTGGCTGTCAGTTTGGGTGCTTGGGCAGTCTATGGGGCCTCAGGCAGTGGAACTAGTATTTATCCCTTGTGCATAAATAAGTTTTGGGAGCCCATTCCCTATGAAGGGATATGCTGTCAGCCTAAATACACGGGGATGGCTTATGTCCTGCCCCAAATTACATGATAGACTTTGATGATCCCCCATTGGAGGCTTCATGCACCCTGAGGAGTGGATGTTGGATGGAATGGGAGGATGGGAGGAAGAGGGAATTGAGATTAGTATGTATAATAAGATTGTTTTCAATTTAAATAAAAATTACAAAATAAAATGTGTACAAGAATGTAAGTAATACTTATATATTGAGGAATGTACATATATATTTACATTATATATTCATGTATACATTATACACACATGCATATACAGATACACATATACATATATATATATATATATACATATATACATACATACATACATACCATCAGTTGATTTAAAAGTATGCCAATGATTTTAAAGTCAACAAGGAAATTTTTGTTTAGGGGCAGGTGGAAGAAACAGAAGAGGGTGTAATTACATTATAATCTTGAAATGACAACAATAATAAAAGAAGAAATACAAATAGTCAACAAACATTTTAAAAATATTACTCTCCAAAGCCATCATGGAAATTCAAATTTAAAGTACTTTGAGATTGCATTTTATCACAATCCAAGGGCAAACTTGAATAAAAGATATTAAGCAAATGTTGGTGAGTATGTGAGGAAGAACGGATTTTATTCAAAGGTAATAGAAATCCTCATGTGTGAAGTTACTGTGTAAGTTATTCTATATTTTGTTGTATGGTTTTAATTAATATTATATTTTAAAAAGTAAGATATATAGATTTTCATGAAGGCAGTAAGATAATCTTTATGAAACACTATATTTTTGATATTTATTTATTGTAAGTTCCTTCATTGCCTAGTTGAATTTGTTTAAATTATCTGAAATAGACATTATTTTTTTCAAAACACATAACTACAGGTAGATACAGAATATAATTGGCAGTTACTGGCTTATAAACAACTTGCAAATTAAAACAAATATATGTTTAATACATAATTTAAGTTCTTTCAAACTTGTTGATATGGTTTTGCATCTACATAGATTAGACATCCATTCCAATGAAGTCTTACCAATAAATTGTTATGTTTTTAACTGAGGAATACTGGATGCCTAGATTATTTTTTCTTTTATTGCACCCTTTGTTTATTTTATCCATTTCTGGATGAAAATACATATTATTTCCTAGTACCTTGAAAGCACAAATGGCATTGTTTGTTCAAGAGTATATAGGAAGCCAAGAATATATAAGCTTTGAGTGCCCATTAAATCAATAAAAAACTGTTTTGCATACACACTAAAGTAATTAGGGAAGATTCTAAGTAGTTGATGGAAAGATGGCATCCACTATATTTGTCTGCTTTACTCATCTCTGATATTCACCAATAACTGCTAAAAAGATTTTCTTGACCGGATTCCATTGGGACAGGATATAATAGCAAGACTTTACAAATAAGATTGTATGAATTTAAAAAGCTTCTGAACTGTACAGGAAAAATTCAAAAGGGTACATAGACAGCTTATAGAATATGAGACAATCTTTCATATATATTCAACTGATAGAAAATTGGCATTTATAATATATAAACAAGTAAACAAAATAAACATGTCCAAATCTAAATTATTCAATAAAAGATGGGTAAAAAAATAAATGAATAGTTGTCTAGAGAAAATGCACTAATGACCAACAAGTACATGAAAACACAGATTTATATTTCCTGTGTCACTTGTGAAATGCAATGAAACTATATTGCCTCTCATCTCAGTATGAATGATTAGTGAGTAAATAAATGACAGCAAACACTAGAGAGGATGTGAGGAAAGCAATGGTGTGAAGTCACACTGCAGGTGAGAATGGAAGCTAGTGCATTCAGTATGGCTATATGTTGAAATGAGTAAACAGAATAAAAAGAACAAATTTACTAAAAGTATTCACACCAATGAAAACACACATATGAGCATATGAGCATATGATTTCATATTATGTGAAATTATGAGCAAATCCAATTTAAAATTGGAAGATGGCTTAAATTTCCAAATATTCTATTAACTTCAATAACTGATACATTATTCTTAAAATCTATTTCATGAGCATTGACAATTCAGTCCAATGAACTATAGGATCAAATTCTTGGTTGTGTTTAAGTAAGTCCTTGCAAAGTTATTGAATTCTGTTGAATGCCACTTCTCTCAAAATTCCTTTGAGTGTTCTTTAAAAAGCAACAAAACTCTAGGAATTTCAAAGGCAAGCTTGTTCTTTTATTTTATCTTCATATTTCAGCCCTCCAGTTCATATTCTGCAGAATACAGAGCATATCACAAATCAGTATTCATATTTAGCTGACAGATCTTAAAAAGCTATAGTCAAGTATTAGGGGATGACATTTAATATAAATGGGTTACTTTGAGCTATACAGTTGGTCTTTAATTTGTTTGAAGAAAAACTAGTATAATTTTTTATGTATGTGATTTTAATTTTACTAAAGTTTTAATCACAGTTATTTATTTTATTCATACAAAATACCTTCCTTATAAACTGAAAAATCTGCACAAAATATCTGAACCATAAGTCAATTTATAGTTTTGTCTATTGATATTCATTGTGATCATAAATTGCTCACACTTATTTACTACTGAAATACTGAAAAATTCAAACTTAATGCCCTTGCCTGTCAGTGTCATATATCTGTACCAAATAAAATATAACCTTGAGTTTCACAATGTTGACATAAACTTTGTTAAATGAATTTTATGAAGGATTTACTATCCAATGTAATGGCTAGAGTTTCTTTGCCAAAGAAATATGAAGAAAAAATCTTAATGGATCACCCAGTAAACATCCAGTAGAACAAAGTTCTTCAGGTGGTTTTTCCTGCCTACCTGCCTACAACCTTCTTCCTTTTTTCCCTTCCTTCCTTTCTTCTTTTCTTCCTTTATTTCTTCTTCACCTCCTTCTATTTTTCTCTCTTATTCTTCTCTCTATTTCTTTCTATTAACTCAAGTGACAGGAATGAAGAGAGGTTGGTTCCTACTGAACATTATACTTATTTCATGTATAGTTCAATGTAAACATTTTGAAAATATAATAGCCAAGTAGTGGAACAGAAGTTATAATGGCGTCCTTAACCTCAGTTGTCATGGAAGATATAGTATCTCACTTTATTGACTCTGCCTTAAGTTCCAAATTCCTATCCAGTTCCAGAAGTACCGCAGTAACTCCCTCAAATGATTCTGGGATTTCCTTGATGATATTCACATTCTTGGTGCTGCAGTCCTAAAGACTTACTGTTTCTTGAAGGTCTCCTAAAAGGAATCGACACAGCATTTTGCTTATTGCCTTTATATTTTAACTTGCTTCAAATTTCTATTGAGGTGTGACTATCATTCTGAGTATATAAACATCTATATTACAAAATATCAAATAATTCTACATTTAAAAATATTCAGCTGAGATGTTTGTATTTCTGACTACAATTGATATAAAAGAACAATTTCCAAGAGTATAATTCATGTTTTCCAAAAGAGTTGGAAATATAATAAAATACAGAAAAATAAATTTATTGAAAGAAAAATCTGGAAACTAAGACTTATCCAAACAGTTTATGTATTTCCCATTAAGAAAACTTTCTGGCCAGGTGGTCATGGTGCATACCATTAATCCCAGGACTTAGAAGGCAG
Organism: Cricetiscus sungorus; assembly: GCA_030556225.1. Lineage (NCBI taxonomy): Eukaryota > Metazoa > Chordata > Mammalia > Rodentia > Cricetidae > Cricetiscus > Cricetiscus sungorus. Next base: position 51,744,548 of record JANBXA010000726.1, on the reverse strand, counting down.
AGGCAGGTGGATCTCTGTGATTTTGAGGCCAGCCTGGACTACAGAGTGAGTTCTAGAACAGGCAGGACTACACAGTGAGAACTTGTCTCAAAACCAAATCATAATTTTTGCTGTAATAAAAATATGAGATATTGATTAAGACATCTGTTTTGTGAGAGTTACTTCTGCTATGATGAAACACCATGACCAAAGCATCTTGAGCAGGAAAGGGTTTATTTGGCTTACACTATCATATCACTAAACATGATTGAAGTCAGGGCAGTAATTCAATCTGGGGCAAGATCCTGGCTGGAGAGCTGTGCTGTTTGCTGGTTTGAATTCTGTAGCTGGCTCAGCCTGCTTTTTTTACATATACAAACCCCAGAATAACTAGCCCAGGAATGGCTGTATCTGCATTGGGCTGGTACCTCCCACCATCCATCACTATTTAAGGAAATACCCTACTCCCAGATCTAATGAAAGCATGTTCTCAATTGAATTTCCTTCCATTCAGATAATTCAGCTTCTGTCATGTATACATAAAACTAATGAGAGAAATCTCTCACAGATTTCTCCTAGAATAATCATATTGAATTAACACATAGGTGTTTATATTTTCAGCATATAAATAATACAAAATTGTTTCTGTATTTTTATTTTAAGCACATATGTTTCCACTTAAGACCAGGTTGCACAATAAACTACATATATCAAAAAAGTTCTTTAAATAAATCACAGAGCAAAACATCTCCAACTATAGAAACAAAACAAAACAAAAGTATTTAAAGCTCACTATTTAAAGCTCAGAATTTCCCTTATATGCAATTTTTTGGGGTAACCATATAAAAAAGGGTGATATTGACATGTACTAGTAAAGGTTCTCTAAAGGAACAGATTATATAATACGTGTGTGTGTGTGTGTGTGTGTGTGTGTGTGTGTGTGTGTGCTCATTCCAAATTCTGGTGTGTGTATGTAGTTAACAAAATCATATATGAGGTTTGTTTATTACACTGGCTTGTAAGACGTGGTCCACATATCCCAACAATAATTTTCTCATGATAGAAAAGCTGAGAATCTACAGGATGTTTAGTTCTTCAGGCTAGATATCTCAGCAGTTACAATCTAGTCATTGAGTCCTGGAGAATTCCAACATGTCAGCTAGTTTTCAGTGTGTATTGGAATTCTGAAGACACTGAATACAATACTGGCTGTAGCAACAGCCAAATATAGTCAAGTTGACAAAAATGATTAGTCAAAAGACTCACAATATAATTTTAGTTGTTAATTCTAAAGTACTACTTTTCTTATAAAAGGTCCATATTCTTTTAATCCCACTCCATGGTAACACAGTTCTATTTTGATTTTGTTGTGGTTGAGAAGTTATAAATAGCTTCATCATTCTGCCTGTCACATTATTTGAGCCATTGTATCCTAGGATCCAATTGACACCTTAATAAAAAGAGTACTGAGATTCACTTATCTAACTTCCTGTTTGCTCTGCCAGAACTCCATGGTCAGAGATAAACCCCATTAACTCTCATTCTTGTTAAAGCACAAGCAACTCACTTCAGAAATATTTTCTGTTTCAAGTTCTCTCTCCAAAGAATATAATGTATTTATAGAACCTTGTTAACCTCTGATTTCAAAAGAATTATTTTTATTATTTGTATTGATTGCAACAAACAGCACAGATTCATAACCAACTGACTTATGAATGGTATTCAGATAAATGGCCATTCTACATTAATAGGTTGTACTTATCTAGTATCAATCCATACCTCTTAATTATTCTCCATTTAAATAATTTCCTTTGTTATGACCATATTTAATGTAATAATGTAAAATGTGTTAAGTCTAACAAGAAGCCTGAATTCAATTTAACCACTGGTACTATGCTGTTAAGATGTTGAAATCATTTCTACACATACAAACACACACAGACAGAGAGAGAAGAGAGAGTCAGAGAGAGAAGAGAGAGTCAGAGAGAGAGAGAGAGAGAGAGAGAGAGAGAGAGAGAGAGAGAGAGAGAGAGAGAGAGAGAGAGAGAGAATCTGAAAAACTCTCTGTAGTACATAGTGACACATTACTTGTGATTTATTAAATCTTGACTGAGGGTTCAGAAAAGCAAAGTCAGTCATATGCCTTAGAATCTAGGCACACATCGTTAATCCCAGGAGCCAGAACCTAGGAGATGTTGGTATACACTTGTAATCCTAGGACTCAGGAATAAGAGGTAGACAAATCTCTGTGAGTTCAAGGCCACCCAGATCTACACAAGAGTGAATCAGTCTAGAAGAGAATTATAGCTCATACTTTTAATTCCAACATTAGTCAAGTATGTAAGAGAGAAGCAAGGCTTCAGTAGAGACATTCATTCTCCAGCCACGCTGAAGAGAAGTTACAGTCTGAAGCTTAGTGAGAGCTCATGGAAACAGGATCAGCCTGAGGTAGAGGTAAGAATCTAGTGCCCAGCTGCTTTACTTTTCTGATATTTGCCTTCAAGTTTGAACCTCAATATCAGTCTCTAGGTCATTTATTTTTCATGCTACAGTAGTATGAATACCCATTAGCTCATTAAATTATTTAAACTTTGCTGGGAAAGCAGTAGCATGGTACTAGAAGTTTCTTGATAAAATCATAATATTCACAAATATTCATTTTTGCTAAAAACTGGACTGGACTTCAGAACAGTATATGTTTTAAATGAAAAGCCTTCTTAGGCTATGAAATAATAATTTGTGGAAGTGGTTTCTGTGTCTATTTCTGCCTTATTCTTCTCAAGTGGTAATAAAATATCCAATGTACAAATCATTGTAATCCTACCACTTCACAGGTCAGTCCTTTCCTTAGTTAAGCCATTTGGAGTAATGACTTGACAGATTTAGATTACCCTTCCTGGAAGGTATCATCCTACTGGTGGAGTGGAGGGGATCGAATGGGAGGGTGGTCGTTGGGCATGGGAGTGTGGAAGAGAGGAAAGAAGAGAGGGACAGAGAGGGAACTGGGATCTATATGTAAAATAAGAAAAATAAATAAATAAAAATATAGTCAATATTTTATTATCTTTGCCAACACTGTAATTTAACAAAACACTAGGAATCATTCATCTAACTATAGTTAGTCATTTTTGCATTTTATTTTATTGTATATTATGTGTGTTTGGCGCAATCATGCAGTAGCTTGGACGGGTCAAAAGAAATATTGGATCTCCTGTAACTGGAGTTATTGATGTTAAGCACCATATGAGTGCTGAAAAATTCAACCTGGATACTTAAGAACACATGATCTTAACTGCTAAGTCATCTGTCTGACCCCTTATAGTTAATATTTTTTAATTAAATCTTTAATGTTTTACTTTATTCTCCACAGCATGTAACAACCAGAATGAGGCACTAAACTTGTATATAATTTTGAGTATTTTAGCTGTATGTGGTACCTGGTTCATGTAATTTCTCATTCTACATTTCTGCCACTGTGATTTTAAATGACAGCATTTTTTCCTTTTTTGGATAATTTTCCATCTGAATGTGTACTGAATTTCTTTCTTTGTTATCAACTGATGAACATGTTGAGTTATTTCATGCTGGCTATACTGAATAAAGTAGTGCTGCCATAAATATAGACTCAGGAATAACTAAAAGAATTATTAAATATCATTCATAATTATTGCTACACCTGGTAGTAGTAACAAGGCAGGATCACCTAGTAGATTTATTATTTTATAAGCCTCTGTATTATTCTCCACAGTGTCTGTAATAATTTTTGTTCCCATCAACAGTATGAAAAGGTTCTATGATGTCTATATCCTCATCAATATTTGTTACCTTTTTCTTTTATATATAAGCAATGTGGTGCTTCATTGTTACATGCACTTTCCCACCTGCCTGATCCCAGAGCCGCATCAGTCGCAAAGTAACACACAAAGACTCTATTAGTAATAAATATGTTGGCCAATGGCAGAGTTTCTTGTTGGCTAGCCATGTCTTAATTATTAACTCATTTTTCTATTAATCTAAGTATTTCCACGTGGTTTTGGCTTTCCAGGAATACTGGACCTGCATTTCCTTTGCCTGGTATATCTCTGCAGAGAAGAGAGTGAGTTCTTGTTTGTCCCTGCTTATAATCTGATTCATCCCAGCTACGTCATTTATGCCATAATCCCTCTTTTTTCCTTTAAAAAGAGATTGGTTGTGATCATTAACCATTTATAAGCAACCCCAATTAAATGAAAACAAACATTTATAGACAATAGTTGGGAATGTGGGCCTCTTTTTCTCCAAACTGCTTCATGCTGGTTGGGGATGCTGTAATAACATGGGGATCCTAAGAAGACCCAGACATCCTGGCTGTAGTGGTCCAAAAGGCTGCCTAGTTCCAGCTGATTTGAATGTTGAATCACCTGGGACACTGCTTCAGGAGATCATCCTTCATCAAATCATATTAGTCTGGATGGAATCTACAGTTTTTCATTTTCTGTGGAAACATAAATAAAATCTTTTTTCCTAAGTAACATATCCTTATACTTAAATGTTGAAGTCAAGGCATTTTTACAATATATAAGTTGAATTAATCTAGCAGCACATCTTTTAACAGTTGTTGCTGTTTCCTGAGCAGTCAAAAAATTCAAAGACAACACAATAGTGTACAGTATCCACTCTCTGTGTACTTTCCATCTTTACATGACTTTTTTATTGCTCTATTTATTTTACTTATTTTTTCCTTATTTGAGACAGGGTTTCTCTGTGTATCTTTTGCTGTCCTTGAACTCACTCTATACATCAGTCTGGCCTTGAAATCACAGAGAAATGCTTGCCTCTGCCACCGAAGGCATGTGCCACAGAACCCAGCTAATCTATTAATCTATTCCTTCCTTCCTTCCTTCCTTCCTTTCTTTCTTTCTTTCTTTCTTTCTTTCTTTTTTTCTTTTTTCTGTCTTTCTTTCCTCCTTCCTTTCTCTCTTTCTTTCTTCTATTTCTTCTTCTTTTAACATTTTATTCTGTTTTCATTTACCTCCCAATCCTACATATTTTTTTTTAACACACTGTAAACCTTTTAGCGGTTTTGCTTCATCTGGATCAGTCTTTATATCCCTACCTTTTTCTGGCCACAAGTCTTTTATCTACTAAATGAGATTGCTAAATTTAAAACAGCAGCTGTTTTAGCCACTGACATTCAAAGATGGTGGGGATATATTTACCACTAGCACTGAGAGCTGTGCTCACTGCCTTGGCCTATGCTGTCATCAAGCAGCATGCTGCCAACTTGGAGATGTGGCTACTGCCACTGCCAACTGTTTATACACACCATTCAATTGTTAGCAGGGCCTCTTAAAAGAGCCTTACAGTTTCTTCTGCTTATGCTGAGTCAGAAGAACTCCCTTAAAGAAGCCGCACAAGTCTGCTTGTCTCTAGCAAAACAGAGCCCACCCAAGAAAAATGCTGCTATGAAGAAGCCTTGCTTATCTCTTTAGTTTCTAAAACCCTTTTTAAGCTTATCTCAAGTTTTACATGGAAGTTCTTAATAACCACGTTTCACGCACCATTTTGTTCTTTTCTTTTGTGTAACCACGATAATTGGTGATCTTTCATATTCTTTTATATTCTAGTAGGTCATTTGCATACTTTTTTTAAATTTTATATTCAGATCTATTATATTTTATTTTACCATTTAAAAATTTTAATTATTTTATGTGGAGAATTGTTTAGGTTGCATGTTTATTCACATACCACAAATATGCTACAGCCTGCAGAATATAGACGAGTGTCCTCTGCTGACATCCGTGTGTATCAGGCATGCATGTAGTACACATACATACTTGGAGGCAAAGGACTTATACACATAAAAAAATTACAATATTCTTAAAGTGAACATAACAAAACCATGCTTACTTATAAACCCTATGGTGGTTTACAAATCACTTGAATGCATTTAGCAGTGTCATATGTTGTAAGATTGATTGGGAGTATGACAATGCCAAGAGATGGAAAAGCATTAAAAACAGAGAGATTGTTGGTAAGTTCAGGTGTCACCTAACTGTAGTACTCACAGGAACCACAGGAAAGAAACAGATTATTATACAACAAAATAACAAAGAAAGTTATTCTTGTCAAAACAAAAGTTAAATCACTTTAAAAACCATCATAAAAAATAATGGAATGATATCTGTCCCCATTCATAGAAGGCTAAGACAAGAGGAACATCATGTTTGAGGTCAGCGTGCAAAGAATTTTAAATCCCCCATGCATTTGCTACATTTTATGACCCGAGAAGTTCAAAGTCCTTCCTGTGTCTTAGTCTTATCACTTACTGGTGCATTCCACTTTTCTAATTATTAAAATGTTTTTTCAAAAGCAAATTTCACAAACTCATTTAAATTTCTTAGTACTATATATTTGCAATAAATTAATAAACATTCTGTTTATTTTGCAGTTGTTAAAACATCTATCTTTTCCTGCTCTAATTTCCAAGGACTCCTTGCATGTGCCTCAGTTAGGTAAGGAAAAACAAATACATATTTTGCTTCTTCAAAAAACATAAAGAAAATGGCATCCATTCATTTCCTGTTATATTCTAAACAACTTATTAAATAAAATCAAAGGAACATCTCAAAATGTAAAAGTATGAGGAAAAAAATGTAAAAATCATTGAAGTATGAGAAGATTAAACCAGAAAGTAGTGATCATAACCTAAAGATAAAAATGAAAGTTTTTATACAACAGAAATGTACCAGGACTACTAACAGAAACTCTCTTTTTAATCAGTCTTTATCTGTCACACTTGATATATTTTACCTCACTTTTTGACTTTTTGTCCGAAGAAATCATGTTAAGTTAAAATGAATCCTGTTGCCTTTGACTTTTTCCCCTTAGTGATTGTTCATCAATTAACCCCTTTACTATGTTATTTCTCCTTAAGCTCCCTTGTCTCCTGTTTTCAAAATTAGTCTCAGCATCTCTTTCATGTTGCAATATCTGGAGAATGAACTCAGCCTTACCATTTTAACAAGTGTCACGATAGTGTTTACTGTCTTAAAGGTCATACTTAAATATCATACAATCAAAATTAGATGCTAGATAGTTACTCACTGGAGAAAATTTTGCCCATATTTCTTCAAGATTTGAAATTTTAACTTAATTGTTAAATTATTACAGCTCTTTAAAAAATTGAAAGAATATATATATATATATATATATATATATATATATATATATATGTGTGTGTGTGTGTGTGTGTGTGTGTGTGTGTGTGTGTGTGTGTGTGTGTATCCAAGTGAGAAATTAAAAATAAAATTGAAGAATATTTTTAAACTTTTTAAAAAATTCATTCTCTGTATTTTTCACATCATACATCCTTGTCCCATCCATTTCTCCTTTCATATTTACCCTCTTCTCTTGCAAAATTCCCCCCATAATAAAGTAAAACTTGATAGAAAAAAAGAAAAGAAACAACAAAATAAAAAGCTCATGAAAGCTGTAATGTGATACAGAAAGTGATGCAGAAAACACGTTTGTCTGTATCTCATTACTTGCAATTGTTCATTGCAGAGAGCCATTGTTCTGATTCAAGGCCTCTATTTGTTTGTTTGTTTGTTTGTTGTTTCTTTTTCTATTCTATTGATGCTGGTTTCGCTGGGTATCCTGCAGGTTCTTGGATATCCTGTTGCCACCCTGTGTCGTGGAGACCCTGTCTTTGGGTCTGCAGGACCAGCTTTTCATGCTCTGGCATATCATGGATGGGGAGGATGTTGGTGTGGGCCAACTTGGAACCCTGGTTCTAGGCTTGAGTAACTGCAAGGTGGGTCAGCCTTCCAGCTAGCCGCTCTCCTCATAATGTGAGTGAGTTAGTTCTCCAGCATTGCCCAGGATAGTTAAACCCTTGCAGCAATGAGCAAGAGGTGAGCCCATTCTCCTGCCTTGCAGCAATGAGCAAGAGGTGAGCCCATTCTCCTGCCTTCATGCCTTCAGGGTCAGCTCTCTTACTGCTACATTTTCAGAGTCAGCTGTATTCTTTTGCCCAGTTGAGGGAAAGGGCTACGCTCCCATGTGCTGCAGCTGGTGAAGGACAAGGACAGCTCTCCTGCATTTATGACTTCAGAGGCAGCTTCACTTGCCACAGGTAGCCAGCGGGAAAAGGGACATATCTCCTCTGCCCAAAACACCACATGGCAGATGAGGGATGGGGCCACATCTCCCAGTGTACAGCTCTGCTGAAATGCCCAGGTTAGGTGAAGGGCACACTTTTCCAACTGCTGCAGCTGATAAGGGGGAGGGTCTGCTCCTTCATTTTCAGGCAGCAAGGAAAGAGTGGTAACGGGGAATCTCTCTCCCACCAAAGTTGTTGTCTGACCGACATGTAATGGAGACAGCTTGCCCATGCTCACAACTGAAGGAATGACTTACTCACACCTCCACCAACAGGGTCACCTCTGATGTACTGCCCAGTTGAGTTTCAAGGCCCATTCTCCTGAGTGTTGCAGTTTCTAAGGGGAGTGTCATCTCCCTCAGCAGTTGGAGGCTATGGGGAGAAGGGGAGAATCTTTCTCTAGTTTCTACCACCATGCTCCAGGCAGTGGGACCTGATATGGCCCTCTGACACCATCAGGGCTTGCTCACCTCCCCCACTGTCTACTGAGTCAACTCTACTGTGCTGCTTGAGAGAGGTGCAGGGCCTGTTCTCTTGAGTGCTGCAGATGGTAAGGTCTCACACTGCTGCAGGTGGTGCGTGCTGAGGGCATGGCATCTTTTCCTCACCCATGCCACCACCACATGGCATTTGACAAGGTCGTGACCTCTCTCATTCTTCCACCCTCAGCACAGCTTGTCCATGTCCCTGTGAACAGGCTCAGCTCTATTGTGCTACACAGATGAGGTGTCGGACCATTTCTCCTGAGTTTCAGGAAGTGAGGGGTAGGACCAGTTCTCCCTAGTGTTGCAGTCAGAGAGGTGTGGGGTCATCTCTCTACAGCCTTTTCCTCTCTGCCTTTGGTGGTAACAGGAATTACAGATATCAACAGAGACTACGTAAGATTCATGAACCCAGATATGGGCCCCAGCAGCAGCTCAAATCCAGACAACACCATGTCTCTGGGTGGCAATCAAGGCACATACCTCAGCCTGATCCTAACCTATTTCACCTCTTCAGATATGCCCCTGTCCACAGGACATAACCTTTCTATCTTTCTCTCCCGTACCAGAGCACACATTTGCTCACCATCTTAGTGATCATCTGCCTGGCAATATAAGGTGCCAGGTAGGCCAGTGTTTTTCCTTCAAAGCCACAGGCCAATCTGTGGCTCTCTTTGTCCCACTTAGTCTGTCATGGAACTGGGCAACACCATGATTCCATATCAGAAAGAGATCATTATTGCACCCGACTGCTCAGCCTCAGTGTCTCCTGGTTGGTGTGGAGGTGTTGCTGGAGTTTTTGTCTAGAAAGGCTGAAAGATATTTTTGAAATCAGTAAATAGAATGAAAAGTATGAAATTCAAGGTAAGTGATATTTAAAGGAACAGACTATTGATTATATTTAAAAAAGCAACAAAGTCTGAGGGGGGAACAAGGATCTAAATAAAAAATAATATTATATGTGGTAATAGAACCTTGAATGGGCTGCAAAGAGATTTTTAAAAAGTAAATTGCCCATCTTCATCTTTGTAACAGACCATCTGTGGCAGCCTCCCTTTCTCTGTCACCAGTCCAGCAGATCATACAGAACTCTCCTAAAACCTTCCTTTACCTCATCCTTTTGACTCACCCATCACTTACTGAAGGCATACCCTAGAAGCAGTCAGTTTAGGCCTGTGAGGGAATCAGCCTTCCTTGAATACCCAGTCCTGTTGTCTCAGCTTCCAACTCTCTCAGGTACTCCCCAGAAAAGCTCTGACCACACTGGCAGGGGAATCAGGTAAGCTCTCCCTCCCATCCTTCAATTCCAACCTCACAGTCTTATCCCCAACTCTGTAGCAAATCACTTGCTATGGTATCTTCTTCCTCTCTGTACCTATTCTCAGACGTCTATGCAGATCCTGAAGGCACACCCAGCTTTTCTCACTCTTCGTGACCCTGTTAACACCTTCTTATAACCTATCCTATTCAGCTCAAATACAAATACATTAGACCCAGTATTCCCAGTGGCCACACCTCCAATTATTTCAGAATCATTTCCTACCAGGAAAGCCAAACGAGCATAAAGCATCAAAGAATAGATCACTTATTTCTAAAACATAATTACACACATGTGCTTATGAGTATAACTGTACATTGTTGTACAATGATCATGATCTTGACAATCCTAGGATGTTTATAACTAAATCTAACTATTTCTGTCTGACTTTGTTTTGTTTGATAAAACACTTATACAAAGCACTTTGGGGGCAGGAAAAGGTTCATTTTGCTTATAGCCTACAGGTCATCATCAAGGGAAACTGAACCAGGAACTTGGACTCAGGTACCACAGGAGAAAGCTGCTTACTGGCTTCCTCCCAACCTCATATGGTTACTTTTTTTAGTATAGCTCAGATGTGCCTGCCAAAGGATGTTCCATGCCCACAGTGGTTTGGACTATTGTTTATCAAATATCTGTCAAGAAAATGCCTCACAGACATGCTCACCTGCCAGTCTAATGTACCTAATTCCTCAATTGAGATTTTCTCCTCCAATGGGTATAACTGTGTGCCAAGTTGACAAAAAAAAAAAAAAAAAAAAGAACTATGACAACTCCGAGACTAGGTTTTACAAAAGTACTCAATTAATTTATGAACTTACTAGAAATTTCTGAAATCTCCCCTGTTTTCTATCTTTTCCAAGAGATAGTACTGAAATCCCTTTTTGTTTTAACTTTCTTTATGAACATAGCATTTGCCTTCTTGGCTTTGATTTGTGTTTTTCTCACAAAGTGTTTACATTCAAGCTGGGTATGTTGGCTCATAGTACTAGGAGGCTGAATCCAAGTTTACCCTTGATTAGATAAAAATTTCAAAGTGGGTGAGAACTTGAGAGAGGGAAGAAAGGAGGAAAGGAGGGAGAAGAGGGGAGGGGAAGACACAAAGAGAGAGGTTAATTTTTTATGGGTATATTTATTGTTCATTTATCTTGAAATTATTATTAATTTTCTTTTGCTTAGTTTTCCTCGGATTTGTAACAGCTTTTATATATTTCTCACTCATTTTGGTTTTTGTCATTTGTATTACATGTTTCCTATGTAGTGTTGAATGGCCTTTTTAATGTATTGGTGTCCTTTGAACAACGACTTATTCATTATTTAATGAACTTGCAATTAAGAAGTATTTTCTTTTAGATTTTGAAGGTCTTAAAATCTTAGTCACAGGATGTGGCATTATTGGGAGGTGATGGAATATGTAGTCAGTAGGATCCAAAAGAAAGAATCTAGGTTGTGGGGCAAATGCCTTTGAAGGAGGTACTGGAAGCAAGAGTCGACTGGTACTGCTGTCTTCTATTCCTTATTATCTGGTGCTCTTGTTCCCTATCCCTTTCTTTACCCACCTCCAAACACAATGTGATCACCTACCATATTTGCTATCAATTATATACTGTCTTTATCACAGGGCAAATCCAACAATTAGACATTACTATGGAGTTACTCAATGAATCTAATAGTTGACATAAAAAATCTACTTGCTTTTATGTGGTTTGATTCAGGTTTCAATTGCAATGAAGGAAATCCAACTATGATGTGTAATTGTTTTGATTAACTTAGCTAGATTTGGAAGCACCCTGGAGATACCCTTTGGATATAATGTGAGATTGATTACAGGACTGTATGCCTAATTAAGGAAGAAAGAGCCTCCCTAAATATAGATGTTTTCATCCTATGGACTGATGTACAAATCTGAGTGCAAAAGAAAGATAAGAACACTAGCACTACTTTTCCTGGATTAGAAAAGTCTCAGTTATATTCTCTTGCTGCTATAAATTCTACTATTCCTATGACACCATAAGCCTGTTCTTTTTTAAACAATTACCAAGAGTAATCCTTCTCTGTCAGGTATTTGTTCACAGCAACAGCAAAAACAACTAACAACAAAACTAGCTAATACACCAACTAACAAAACCAAAAATAATTTATGGTTAGTAGATGTAGCATCTATTTAAAACAACTTTTACATCATCATTATAAACATACGTTTGTTTTCTTTTTCTATTTTACAGTTTCTTTGATAATATTTTTATTTAAATTTGCAATAAGCTTGCTTTACATGTCAATCCCATTTCCCTCTCCCTCCCCTCCATACCTATTCCCCTCCCAACCTGGATCCCATTCCCCTTCTGCTCCCCATGGAGAGTGAGGCCTTCTATGGGAGATCTTCAAAGTCTGTCATATCATTTAGAGCAGGACTGAGAGTATATTTCTCTATGTGGAATGGGCTCCCAATGTCTGTTCATATACTAGAGATAAATACTGATTGATCCAACACCAGAGGCCCCATAGACTTCCCAGTCCTCCTAACTAACACCCACATTGAGAGGGTCTGGAATCGATCCTATGCTGATTTCCCAGCTATCAGACTGGGGTCTATCAGTCCCACTCCTTGTTCAGGTCAGCAATTTCTGTGGGATTCTCCAGCCTGGCCTTGACCCCTTAGCTCATCACTCCTCCCTTCCTGCAGCTGGATTCCAGGAGTTCAGATCAGTGTTTAGCTGTGGGTGTCTGCTTCTGCTTCCATCAGCTACTGGATGAAGTCTCTAGAATGGCATATAAGGTAGTCATCAATCTCATTATTGGGAAACATCATATAAGTTTATCATCTTGCTGGTATCATACATTCTTGATTTCTTTAGCCTAATAATTTAAAATCTGACAGTGTGCATCTATTAAAATTGCTTCTTCCATTACTATTTAGTTATATCTACTATAAACTTCAATAAATATTATGGTGGTAACCTGTCATCTTTAAATACACACATGCATATACATATATATCATATACATATACATGTATATACATCTATATAGGTATAGACATTTTAGATCAATTTTGATTGATTAACAAATTTGTAATATTAAGATGTCAAGCTCTTGAAGATGATATATTTATTAACTTATTTAGGCTTTCATTAATTTCAAGGATATTTATATATTTTTTCAATATATATATTTAATTAGACAAAGTAAAAATGTTGTTATATGACACTATTTTATTGGGATGCGAACTGACAAACATGTTTTCTTAGATATGAAGATGCCACACTGTGATATTATGCATACTTTATTCTGTTATTTAACCAGTAGTTACATAATCATATCTACAGTTTGTATCTCTTAAAGTGTCTTCTAAAACTCATTCAAATTAGATGTAATGAGTTTATATATTGTAGCATCATAAGACTCAACCAGATAAACTATTCATGTAAACTGGATTGCCTTCTGAAATCATTTTTCTATAAATTAATTTCTAGGTTCATTGAAATCAAGTTATTTTCAGTGTCAATACTTATATTTATTTAAGTTGCTAGTAGAGAAGGCTGAATGTCATAAGCGCACTATTAAAGTATTTCTGCCATATGCCAGCCATTTTGCTGTTGTTGTTAATGTTTGTTTCTTTAGAGAAGGACTCATATAGTCAAGACTCACATCATATTTGTTTTGTGGCCAATTATCACTTGAACTTGTGACTCTCCCTTCTGCATTTGCCAAGTACTGTGATTACATGTTTTCATTACCAGGCTTGGCTTGTGAAATTTTATAATGAGTAACTTTATAATATATTATCTACTTTAACATAACAGAATATTTGCATTTGTTCCTATTGCAGCAGAAAAAGAGATATGGTATAATATATAAAACCCATTTGTGGCACCCGGTTATTCTTATGCTTTCAGATCTATATTTACCATTCATACACAAAGGACACCAATACAACCTCGCAACAAAGACACATACTTGAGAGAGAGATAAGAGATACAATTTTCAATTTCTATTTGGCAGTTTACTTCATGTTAAGAAGCTTTTTATTGTTTGGTTCTAATTGCAGTCATGAACAAGATTATCCGAGCAATGGGTGTGCATTAATCTATCTTTTGGCCTGCATTGTATTGCTAATGTTTGCTTATGTACATGAGTGCCAAGACTTGTTTCATAAACTCTAATTGTGCTAATTATAAATTTGCTGGCCTGTCTTTTCCTTTGTAATGCATAATCTCAGCCTCTCTGAAAATTTGGTATTCATAAATTACTAAAATTTCATTATTTGGCTATATCTCTGAGACACTTAATGCCAAAATCTTCTGAATATAAGCATTCAATTAAAAACATGAGAAAGAAAGTAAGGTTTAAACAACAAAAGCTACCTTTTAGAGGAATATTGAATGCAAAAAAATTTTCAGAACCTAATTTCAGTGTAAAAATGAAACCATGATTTAGTAATGTTAGAAGATACTTCCATAAATTCTCAAAATGACAAATTCCTAAATATGAGCTATACAAGTACAGGAAGAACAAATATGTTAATGTGGACAGGGAAAAACCTAAGAGGCTTTAGCCCTACTGAAAGAAATACAGGCAGTTAACGAATGCTGAGAGATAGAGATTTTTCCCAGGGAAGAGCTCCCTAACCGGTTTTCTGATACCAAACACTCTAGCATGTATGTTTGTCAGCCCTGAAAATATACATTAAAGTAATAGCATAGAGACTGGACACTTACTCCTAGGAACATATATATGAATATACATATATGTATATCATAAATAATACAGAAAAATGGGGCCATAAACTTGAAAAAGAATGGGTTAAGGTATATAAGATGATTAGGAAGAAGGAAAGGGAATGGAAAAATTATATAATCACAGTATAATCTCAAAAAGAAAAGAAAAAACCAGTTAAAAAATCCACTTTTCACAATATTCCTCTCCTTCAGTTCCCAGTGTATCTATTGTTAATTTCATTCCCATTCTATAAATTTCTGGTAATGTCTTTTTATGAGTTTGTAATGTTTTCATCAGTGGCCCATTACCAATGTTAAGCAAAAGAAGGCTTAAAAATTGGTTCCACTTGAAAGGGAAGACCTTTATGATTATAACTTGTTTTGCTTATATAACAAAATAACATAAAAATGAAACTACATTTACAATATAATAAGCATTAGGCAATTTGAATTTTCAAGCTTATTGTAAGGATAATAAATTATAGTGTCATCCATGTTGTCCTTTCAAATATTTTAATGGGAAGAATAATCAAATTTTTATTCTTTAGTAACATTTGATGCTAACCATCAAAAATACATTTTCATTACATATTTTATACATGTGTATGAGTTACCAACTCTTCTTATGTCTTTCTGTTTTTATTCTTCTTCTCAAAGATTTCCTTTCTATGACTTGTGACACAGTTCAACCAGAGTTTTTTATTTGTTTGTTTGTTTTGTTTTGTTTTTTAATTAACGAAGGATCATGAAAAGAGGGAAAGCAGGGGAACCAGCCTCTGGGGACAGGAGCAATGGAAGAGTGGAAAGTGGCAGGTGGGGCAGACAGACTTTGAGAATGAGTAAAAGAAAGAAAAGAAGAAGGAGAGAGAGAAAGAGAGAAAGGAAGAAAGAATGAAAGGGGTTGGCAGGGTCCCTTTAAAAGGGATATAGTGCATAGGCACAGGTGGTGTGTGCTCTTAGTGGCAGCAGCTGACAGCATGTACTATCATAACTAAAAAGACAGGCAAATACAAATGCCTAAATACTAACCCCTTCCAAACACTGTCTATCCACTCCTCCTCAGTGTAGGTCCTTTTCTCACATTCATGACAATTAGGGTGTGTGTGGCCAGTTAAGTTTAACTGGGCCCATCTGTATGACCATGGCTTTGATTTAACTTATGAGAAAACACTTCTAATATTTACCCTCTGAGTCTTTCTTTTTAAATTTTCATTTCATGCAATATTATCCAGTGACATCCATTTTTGGCAAATGATAAATTAAACAAATACACACGTCTGAAAGTATTATTTATTATATAATATGTAAATGTATAAATTTGAAATCCCTAATATGAATATATAATAATTTCTTCAAATGGCAAATAAAACTCATATATATGTACATATGTATATATGTACATATACATCCATAAATATGTAGTAAGTATCAAATAAATATCAATTGATCTATTAGTGAATATCTAGGTAAATTCTATCACTTGTTCTGAATAGTGCTACAACAAAGATATATATGCTGGTATCTCTGCTTCAGACTCCCCAGTCTGCTGTGAACAATATTTTCCTTGACTCCAAACACAGAAATGTTCAATAGGTGAAAATGCTAATTATCTGAGTTGTCAATATAAGGTATGTTTCATATGTGTTGAAATTTCACATTGTTCTCCAAAATTATATGCAATTACTATATGCTAAATAAAAAGAATAAAAGAAACCTTCATGTATAACAAAATGAATAATGAATAAACAAATGTAAACACTCCTCACTAACCAACTTCAGAGAGGTGAAATGCCATTAATGTTCAGCTATTATAAATTATACATATTTCTTTGAATTCATGATTTTTGAACCATTAGGCTGCTTCTAGCGTATTTTTCATATATAAGATAATGTATGTGTTTTGAAATAGTCTCTCACAGGTGAAACTGATTTGAATAGTGTTTAGTGAACTTTCAGTCACTTGACTAAGGCTAGCACTTTCTAGATCATGGTCATCCAGAGACAAAATTTCTTCAGAATCAAAACCTCTTCTTAGGAGAAAACATACATATTAGTTAATGTCTGATATGGAGAAAAAATACAATGTCATTATAAACTTTAAAAGAACTAAAACAGATGAAATGCATGAATGTACTATTGTTTCTCAAAAATACAATTTTTAATAACAAAACCAAATATCTGACTATTTTGGAAATCAGGAGTGTGAGGCAGGTGTTAGAGAAGAAAATTTAAATATGTTTTATATCATAGGATCCAAACTGCAACTATTGTTTTTGTGGCTGCAAAGTTGAGCTGTTGCTTTTGTCATATCTTCACCTTTGACTTTAACCCTTCCCCTTCTATCTTAATTAAAGACTTCAAATTACACTGGCTCCTCTTAAATAATCAGAATTTTTCCTTTTTGCCACCAAATTGCACATCAATAAATCTCTTTTTGCCACCAAAAGGCTAAGATGTGTATTTTGGTGGGTGGGGGGGGAGAAAAACACATTATTATACTGAAACTTTTATGTCACTTACTGTTGAAAATGTTCAAATGTGCATGGTACACAATAGAAGAATGAATTTCATATATTCAATTGTGTGTATTGTAGTTCAACATCATAGGATAATGGACAAATGCATTTTAAAAATACAGATACAATGTACAATTGAAATACAAAGAGAAACAATATAATGATGAACATGACAGTTAATCCACAAATGTTCAATAGTATCATAATGAATTAAGGCCCTAAACAATAATAGTATAATAGTAAGTATATTTGAAGAATAAAATGCTACGTAAAAGTTATTTGTTTGCGTATTCCATACTGATTGTTTTAATTAAGTAACTACTTTTTCATGATAAGGCTAGTAATAATTTGGAATATTTATAGAAATGGATTTTCATAGATTCAATTTGTTTTTTATAATTCCAGTGTCTATGGGTTTGTGTGTGCCTGTTGCACTCTTTTACTAGTTGAACTTACTATGTATGAGCATCCATGTTCATTTATCTTAAAAGGAAGTTTGTAATTATAGAGTTACATCTGCTTTCAAGCAAAACAACATGAGAATTATTTGCATTCATTATTCTTCTAAAACACTAAATAATCAGTAATAAATTCTTTCTCTATTGGCAATTACAACATTCTGCTTGCTTTTATTTTCTGAAAAGCTGTATACTTAAGAAAATAATTTTCCCCAAGTCCAGAGAGTAACTTAAATAAACAAGCAAAGTATAATCATGCTTATTTGTTACTGATTTAATCATTAACACTTTACACAGCTTAAAAAGTTTCCTATAGAACTTTTCTAGGATGATTACCTTCATCTAGATGATGGAACACTTGTGTAATATGTGGGAGGCTGTTAGTTGAAACGCACCATAGCCAGAGCAAGCTAATTAATCATTAAAAAAAACTATTCATTTTCTAATATAAATTGCTTAAGAAACAAAATATGCAAATAGTCACTCAAAAAACTAACAGAAAAAAATATACTGTTACCTAAAATAAGGGCTTTCTAGAAGAAAATATTCATATTTACTTATTCTATATATTTTTAAATTTTGTTTTTTTATTTAACATAAATTAACTTTTTTATTTTGTCTTCTCTCATACAATATATCCTGACAACAGTTGTCCCCCTCAATTCCTTTTAATTTAACTTGACCTGCCATCTCGCCCAGATCCACTGCCTTTCCCTTCAAAAAAGTTCAGACCATCCAAGGTTACCAATTGAACAAGGCATAACAAGAAACATTAAAGACTATGCACAAACCCTCATTTCAAGGCTCAACAAGGCCAACCAGTAGGAAGAAAAGGATCCAAACAGCAAGGGAAAGAGCCACAGACACCTCCACTCCTATTGTTAGACGTCCCACAGGAGTAGCAACCATAACATTCTGAAGACCTATAGCAGACCTGTAGGCTCCTTAATTGTCGCTTCATTCTCTGTAAGCACCTATGAATCCTGCTTAGTTGATTCTGTGGCCTGTGTTTTCTTGGTATCCTCAATCCCTCTGGCTTCTAAAAACTGCCTCTTACTCATTATGTATGCAGTGTTCTGCCTGCATGTATACCTACGGCCAGAGACAGCACCTGATCTCATTACAGATCATTGTGAGCAACCATGTGGTTGCTGGGAATTTAACTCATGACCTATGGAAGAGCAGTCAGTGCTCTTATCCTCTGAGCTGTCTCTCCTTGTCCATGTGAATATCATGTATTAACTTCTTTGATTTCTATGAATCAGTATCAGCAAAGCTTGTTATGATGAAGAAAAAAAAAACACAAAAAGTTGAAAATTGTATTACTTTTATTAATATACTTACACAATTCCACTCATAGATTCTAGGGTGTAAATTGTACATAATTAAAATTTAGTCATTCAAACAACAAAACAAAACTGCCTCTTCCACAGGCTTCACATCAGGCAGGGAAAAGATAGATGATCAGGGTAAGGTAAAAATGAACTTAGTTTGGCATGATTTTTTGTAACCAATTCTGGAACAGATCTTCTAGAGACTGGTCCAGATCATTTTAATTTAATCGTACTCAAGCCTAGCACAATTAAAAAAAAGTATTCAGATAACAATGAACTTAGGCCCCAGGAGTACAACAAAGCATAAGACATGCTTACATTGAAGATATTTGCAACGTACATATGACTTCATCTATAAAATGGTTACTTGTTAACTTAGAAACAATGATCAGATAAGGGGCTAGGGAATATGACTGAGGTACACCTCCTAATGTCTGTGGGTGTCAGGATTGGACTGGCCCTAAAATAATATAGATGTCACTTTGACCCTTGTAAAGCACCAATGATATTACTCATGGAAATGATTTTATGAGCAAAAAGCAATACTCAATATTTAGGGGGAAAGGGTGTAGAATAAATGAAAACATAAACTCTGAGAGACATGGGATGGGTGGAACCTGTCTCATTAGACTGCAAAGGTTATCCAGGTTGTAAATCAGCATCATTCTTAACATTCAAGAAGAGTAACCATGCCCCTCATTCATAGAAAAGGTAAAAGGTAAGTCATATATTTAACTTTCCTGGTTTCTCCAGTGATAATCGGAAATCTGAAAATCTGAATCATTTCATTTTTTTCTTTCTTTCTTTCTTTTTTTTTTTTTTTTTTTTTTTTTTTTTGTTCTACCCTAGGTCACTGGGCTATCCAATCTCTTCAACCTCTTTTTCTTGGACATCCAGACAGGGTCAAACAGAAGTTTGCTCTGCTGGCATGGGGCTCATATTAGACCAGGAATTGCTTGGCCAATCCCATAAATTTGAGACACCATTGTCCCTGGATGTCATTTAGGCAGAGCATGTTACAGGTTGGAGGTTTTGGGGCTGGGTTGGTATCTCAGTTCCACTATTGGAAGCCTTGTCTTGTTATAGAAGAAGGATTGCCTAGGTTCCATATCCTCAATTAGTAGTAGTACTCACTAGGGTCACCCTCATATATTCTAGGAAGTTTCCATTGCTCTTGAATTTCAGGTAAACCAATGAATGCCTCCTAACTCTATCAAGCAGAATTTGGCAGCTTAGACCACATAGTTCTGGAATTATAGTAAAGGATAGAAGAAACAAGTTATAGAATTTACCTCCACACCTAAGGAAATAACTTACGCCAGGCACATATCAGGAAGGTCTCTAAATGAAGGCCCACCCAGAAAAGTACTTGCATGAAGCTGTAATATTGTAGCATGAATTGTGTGGTGAACCTAAGATGTTAGAGAGGCCAGAGCTAGGGGATCAGTCCAAGAAAAAGATAGCTAAAGAATTGTTGAATGAAACACACAAATTTATGTAAAAAATAAGCCCTTCCTCTTTTTAAATTTATTATGTCAGTTATTTTATCATTATAATAATGAAACTATGACTAACGCATTTTAAAATAAGAAGTTTTCTACTTACTTCATTGTTGCTGAACTATGACCTCTCACTCAATAGATACTTAATATAAGGACAAGAAAAAAAATGTGACATCTCTTTACTATACCATGACAAGAAGGGTAACTTTATAACACAAACCTATGTTTTCTCCTTAAGACTTTACTGATGTTGTTATATATTTAATTCTACCTTTTGTTAAAGATGAAGGCAAATTTGCACAGTAGTATTATCTGCATAATTGATACTTCAAGACATTGGGCATCTTCATTTGGTCAGTACATTGACTCTGCAATCATCAATTATGACATCATTGCTTTAGTTAAATTTGTAGTACAAATGATAGAAGTATGTTTAGGGACATTGTTGCAAGTTTTGGAAATTCTATCTCGATTTCAAACCGAATACCACTTGACATTGTATTTTTTATGTCATGAATCAGTTTAAAACCAAATATGCCAATATAATTCAACTCAAAGATATGTTTATTTGATATTTTCACAATGAATAATAGTGACAGGAAAATAATAAAAGCCCTGGTTTTCCATAATTAAGCCATTATGTTTCTATAAAAACTGAACCCTTTGTATGTATGATAGAACACGTTGCAATTCCTGACACACACTTCCCTTAATCTGAGCCAAGACATTTGAGGCATTGTTTGCATGGCATAGTTCAACACCATGCACACCATAACTTCAGTATATCATGTGTCCATATCCAAGTTATCGATGGGAATGGACCCTCTGAAAAAAGCATGAGTGAACTGTGCCATAAACAACTTATATTTTTTACACATTAATTTTGAATCTATTTTTTGTCATTGAACATGAAAAAATCATTTAGTGCTACCAAGATTTTCCCAGCTACCACATTCAGTTATGTGACAATTTTACAGGATAGAATATCTACAGTTTAAGGCAAGAAGCTAGGCTGGGGGTTTTGTATAGGTGAGTGCATGGCTTTTCTGTAAAGGTTAGTTAAATTTTTCAGACAGACAAGAGTCTCAGACCTCACATTTGATGGCTCACAACTGCCAAAATTACAGTTCTAGGATTTTGTAGCCATCAATACTGACAACACTACTTCAGCTTAATATGTAGCAAAATATTGTAGAAGTATGTTTAGAGATATTTCTGAAACTGATGAAGATTCTTTCCAAATTTAAAAAAATCATATAATACTCTCTTCTGGCCTCCACAGACACTCCTAAACCCACCCATCCACCCACTCACACACTTATCAACACACACACACACACACACACACACACACACACACACACTTATAAACACACAGTACATGCACACATACACATATAGACTCACAGTTATCAAATTAACATTTCAATAATGCTTTCAATATTAAGTCTTCTTCTGTTCTGCTCCATCTTTCTTCTATGCACAATGAGTATCTCCCTATTGGATTGTTGCAAATAATCTCCAGGAGACTAAGGCGTCACTTGAGAACATAACAATTAGTGTTGAAGGAAAGAAGTTTTCCATTTAATGGTATTAAAAATACTGAGCAGGCTTTGATAAACATTTTCATAATATTTAATCATCTAGTGTGATATTAGTTATCGGTTTTACATATCTAGTGTGAATATTGTAGTATTGTGTGTGCTCATGCCTATGTGTACATGTGTGCTTGTATATAGCATATGTGGATATGTACACATGTGTATATGTTATTTGCCAGATATTACTCCAGATACATATAAATGTAAGAGGGACAAAATCATTGAAATAGGGGAAGTATATTCTGGTATGAAAGTTATAAATTTAAAAGTAAAGGAAACAAAGTGAGAGGTGAAAGAAACATTCAACTAGACATAGAGATTAATTTATAGATTTAGAACAGCAGATAGAGATACATATATGACTGGGAGATAGAGATAGAAGAAATAAGGACAGAAAACAATAAAACAAAGATAGTTTTAAAGGCTGGGGAGAAAATTCTAACCAAAAGGAGTGATAAAATCAAGGGAACATATTGAAATCTGTCTAAATTTATAAGAACAAAAAAGTAGGATTTTAATACTATCTATAAATAAGAGACCCACTCAGATGATGATTATTTGAAGGTAAACATTGTAGTGCTTAAAAGACAGAAGTATAAAGATCCTGAGATAGAATCATCCTATGCTCATTCTAAAAATAATAAAGATCAAAGCAGAGCAAGTTTGAATTCTTGGTAGATTGACAGAACAAAGTTCCTATGGGGTAAAATTTACAGTTAAGAACAATGAAGAGCAGAAAGGTGTGGTGAAAAATAAAAGAAAAGGAAATAAAGCTTGCCTGAAAATCAGGGTGCAAAACTAGCCATACTAGTCAGCAATAGAAGCCAGGCACTGGTGGTACACAGCTTTAATCCCAGCAGCTACACTAGTTAGCCATAAAAGCTGGGGAGTTGTGGTACACAGCTTTAATCCCAGCACTGAAGAGGAGTATAAGGTGGTGGAGACAGGAGAGCAGTGTATTTAGTCTGCAGTCATACTGAGTATAGGAGCACCCCCTTTGTGTCTGAGCCTTGTTAGAGGTAAGAACTCTCTAGTGGAAGGCTGCATTGCTTTTCTGATCTTCATCTTTAACCCCAATATATGTGTCTACGTTGTCATTAATTGTGCTACAGAAAGGTAACATCATCAAATCATCTGATTACAAATAGGCAAGAGGACACAAATGACAAAATCAACGTGATTTAAATGGACGTCTATATTGAAATTTCTCTACATGGGTGAGCTTCTCATAAGTGAACCTCTGTATTCTTTTTCCCATTGAATTTTCTTTTCATGTCATAAAACAAATACTACCGGGACTCCTAACAGCAGAGTTTAATAGGTAATATTTGGAGGAGATTCTAAAGATATCAATACTGTGTTTGTAAATTTCAAGAGACATTAATAATACCATTGTGATTTAGACTAGAGGCTAATCATGTTATATAAAGGCAAAAAAAATTAAAAATACACATTTTGCCATATCTTGAAGATTTCAGGTAAAAAATGATAGAATAATTTATCTAATAGAGATAACTGAAATGCAGCACAGAATTGGGGCCAAAGGATAGGTATTATTGACTGATTTTAGTATGTTTAATATCGGAAACTGGCAAACAAGGCAGAGTAAAAAGATTTAAATACTTGTTTGACTAGAACAGTGTGCACACTCACATTCTGGGATGTGGAAAGCAGAAGCCAGCGCCATTGTTAGGGTGTTGCACTTCGCAGCTCTCTACAGTTCCCACTTTTTGTTTTAATAACGCAACAGGCAAGGATAGTAGTCTTGTCTCCAGTAAAGCAGTGGACATTGTAATCACCCTGAATCCTGGTAGTCAGCCAAGTCAGTGCCACACCCGTCCAGCATCTTTTTCCTGGAGGTGGGACCTCAGAAACCAACCCACATGCAACCAAACTTGCCCTTCTCGGAGATGCTGATTTCTAGAGCTAATTGGAGTACAGTACTAAGCCATACAACCTGAGTTTGAAGGATCAATTTTTGTTCATGGGTGCGAGCCATGCTAGGGAAGACTGTTCTGCCTCAATGGCTGTAAATTCCTGGACAACCATAGCTGCATACCGCTTCTGAGCAAATCTCACCTTGCAAAGGCACCACAGGCCCATGAAGGAGATAAGCAACAAGAGTACAGCCATGGCTCCCATTCCCGCCCAATCTTTCAGATGATCCATGGCAACGGAAACCACGATGACAATCCGGCAGCCAGTCACGCATCCATATGTGATGAATTCACTGCAACGATGGCCACTAGCAGCTGTACCATTAAGTCATCAAAGCCACAGACCAAATTCCTAAAAGATAGCTAGACAACTGTTGTGACAAATTAGCAGCATGTGTAAAGTTCTCATATAGAATGCTGGTAAGACATAAACCTGGATATTTCATTTCACATCCCAATTGGGCCAGCTGACACAAGGTATCTATTTGCTCCTGCACCAGATCAATTCTTTGGTTTACAATTATTAAGCCTCCTTTTAGTTGAGCACCAATTGTGGATTGAGTATCCAAGGCGGTAGCCACATTCTTGGACAACTCATTTAGCTTAGAGGCTGTTTGCACCAATGTGCTCATAGCCACGGCAGCCGTGACTAAACCCACAACTGCAAAAGAGATAGCTGTAACTACGGCTGCTGTAATGCCGAAATCTCTCTCTGCAGCCTCTACCAAACAGGCCATAAAATCTGAAAATGTTTTCATTGGGCCTTGCAGTATCTTAGTGAGGTTACCATTCTCCTCTCCGTTATTGGGTAATGACTTCCATGCTTTTATGGCAATCTGATTTACTTGTTTAAGACTTAAGTAATTTTGTAAGCCTTTCCAGACTTCAGGGCAAAAGGAACACCCTGTACCTGGGCCCCACCCTTCCTCACTCTGATCAGAAGAAGGCGCCGAAGGCATTGTTCCAGGAGGATTCCTCCCCTCCCCACATCGCCATTTCTCCTCTCCCTTCCACTTCTGCCCCTCAAGGGATTGTTTTGGAACTTTTTTTTTATGAGGGCTTGCAATTCTTCCTCAGAATCTGTTTCATCCATACCTGACTCTCCTGTGCTCTCAACATCTTCTGATCTCTCTTCTTGTAACATTTCTAGCGTTGCTTTCCCTTTTTCCATCGCCTCTTTACAGTACCTCTTGTCTTCGTTACAGCTATGCACTAACTTCCAAACAGATCAGATTCCTGACTTTAGCATCCCTTGTTGCCAAGCAAAGTCAAGATCCCTGCCTAATTTGTCCCAGCACGCTACCTTGAGGTCTCCCAAAACTGTGAACCAAAGTGCAATGGCATTGCACTTGTTCAAGAATCTTTCTAGTGTGTTTTTCTTTATCTTAAATTTCTTTCACAAAAGTAGCTCCTGAAGAGCCAAAAAAATTGGATGATACTGACTAGTCCCCATTTAAAAATTTTATTTTTGGTTTGTTACAACCGATTGCTAAATGCCTGAGATTTTATTGCTGCTTATTTCCACGGTCTTTAACTTGGTCCCAACTTACCTGGGACTTTATTGCTCCTTACTGGAGACCTTATTGCCTCTTTACAGAGGGCCTTAAATTTGGTCCCAACTTACCTTGGGAACTTGCCAGCGCTGCCCTGACTCCAAGAAGTTCTGATCTGAAAAATTCCCGGTAAAGGCCATCATCTGTGTCTGCCTACCCCTTGCCAGCAAGGAAGAAGCAACTCTGGGAAGATCTTCTTCATGCAGTTTTAATCGGGATTCTTGAAACATGTTTCCTCTGACCCTGGGGTACCCTTGCACAGGCTTAAATCCCGTTGCGCTAACCAACCCCTGTGAGCTATGTGGACCCTGCAGATAGGCTACTCTAACGTGGAAGCAGACAGGCTGAACAGCCTTAATCAAATAAGGGCTTGTTTACGCCAGAGAGTACTCATCCTTGGGCAGGTGGAAGGTGAAAGCCAGCGCCATCTTTAAGGAATGGCACTTCGCAGCTCTCTACAGAACAGTGTATTTAAAATTGTGAATAAATAGACTATGATTAATACAAGGATTAGCACAACAAAATAGAAGCCATATACTTTCCACCACTATAATACAAAGGATGACTTAAATATCACAATAATGAACAAAATTATATCTCTCACAATCCCAAAGACATTTGTTTAAGAAAAAAGATGATGGTCACCCTAATAGCTGTTTGTGCACTGTTCTGCTCATATTTAATTTCCTCTGTTTGTCCTCCCATTCTGACAGCAGTGCAATTCTCTAATATGACTAATGCTCAGTCAGTGATGGATTTTGACATTGTTCAATTTTTGCGTGTTTTACAGTCATATAGGATGGTAACGCTCTTCAGGAAATGAGCTTTTCAAGAAGATTTCAAAGAAAAACTTGTGATATTAGGCATTGTGTGACATTGTCTCAGTGTTTATATAGAGACCTGAGATGGTGATGTATTAACTTGTGAGAACACACTGGAAGCTGCAATAGAGACCCCACCCAGTTAGAGAAAAGCTGATGATGTAGAATACCTGCCTGTCTGACAAAGTGGTAGACAGTGTCCAGAACAAGAAAAAAGTAAGGCTGTATCAGCTGTAGGTGGTAAGGCCATAGACTATGGTTGCTCAAGCACATTAGCCATAGCCTACTATTGTATAGAATGGATGTTACACATAGAAATAAAGTTTAATGATTTCCTTGATGGATTTTGATGTTAATTCAGGCCTTCTTTTCTAAATCTTTTTTCTTCAGAGATAAATGCTTGTTTTGTGCCCTAGTATAGTAAACATATGCAACTTCCTTTCCCAATGTTTTTTTTTTCTTGGCTTCATAATTTGTCATGAGATATGGAAGATATCAGAGTCTTAGACTTTTTAACAACACTGGAAAAATTAAGTCTTTTCAGAATGGTAGTGATACATTAAATGCATATTTATGCTTAGGTTGTACTGGCTAGTTTTATGTTAACTTCACGTAAGCTTGAATCAGTTCTCTTACAGTACAGGACTTCAATTGAAAAATACCAGTTAGATTGATTTGTAGGCATACCTATAGGGTACTTTCTTAATTAGTGATTGATTTGGGAGAGTATAGCTGACAGTATTTGGGGACATCTGGTTGGTCATGGTCCAGATTAAACAAGCCATGAAGAACATGCAGCATCAGATCCTGCCTACACATTCCAACCCAGTTTGAGTTCTTGTTTTGTATTCCTTCAATGGATAGTGATTTAAGATTTGTAAGACAAATAAACACTTCTCCCACCATATTGCAGTTGACTATAGTAACCCCACATAAAACAGAGGTAGACAAAGACACTTTAGATTCTGGAGCCATATGTTACAATTTGGATCTTAAATTTCCTTTAAAGGTCATGCATACAAAGTTTTGTCTGAAGCTTATGGCACCATCAAAGAGAGAAATTGAAAAGATGAGGCACAGTTGACAAAAGCCATAGAGTCATGGTTTTATGGGGGCAGGTCAAAAGCATACATCTTACTCCGCTCTCTTTCTTGGGAATTTGATCTTTATCATGTGAGCTTCTTTGTTCCAACACACTTTTGCTTGTAACCATGATCCTCTTCTCCATCATAGTTCCAAAATAATGAGGATAAGATATCATAGACAGAAACTATGAATCAGGGGAAAACTTCTATGCCTTGAAGTTAGCTCAGATATTTTCTTGTATTAAACAAAACTAACTGATATATTGAGAAGCTACCCTTGCTATGAAGTGTCTAGTTGCATAAAAATATTTTTATGTATATGAAATGTTGATCTAATAATTTCATCATGGAAGTTTCCTTTTAAAAATGTCAGGTCTAAATGCTTGGGAGCATGCTTTAGTTTCAAGCGTAAAATTATTGATTAAATTATTTTCTAATTTTTTTGTGATTACTACTTGTGTGTATTTGGTAATTTATATTAGTAGAACCTTTTTTCTATATCTACTTATCAAAAATGTCTAGTAGCCCATCTAACAATTTGAGCAATAGTGGAGAGGCTAACTTAAATGCTCTTCTCTAATAATGAGATTGATAACTAACTTATATGCCATCCTAGAGATCATCTAGTAGCTGACAGAAACAGAAACAGACAACCACAGCTAAACACTGAGGCAAACTCTTGAAATCCAGTTTCAAAGAGCAAAGGGGTCAAGATCATGCTAAAGAAACCCAGAGACAACTTACCTGAACAAGGAAGACTGATAGCTGGAAAACCAGAATTGGATAGACCCAGACTTCCTGAATGTGGGTGTTAGTTAGGAAGTCTGGGCAGTCTATGACAGTGGAACAAGGATGTATTCCTGCTGCATGAAAGGATTTTGGAAGCATATTCCCCATGGAGGTATACACCCTTAGCCTAGATACAGGAGGGAGGGACTAGACCCTACTGTTACAGCAGGTTCTTCCCGCCAGCTGCACCGGGTCCTGCCGCCATGGTCCTGCCGCCACGTGAGCCCCAAATAATATTCAGAGACTCTGTATTAGATACAATTCTGTTGGCCAGTTAACATTATTGTTAATGGGCTAGCTCTGTCTTAATTATTAACCCATTTCTACTTATCTAAGTATTTCCACGTGGTTGTCTTATCGGGGAGCCGCGGCAGGCGTACTGCTTCTTCCCTGGGCTACATCTGGACTCCTCCCTACTACTTCCTCTTTCCTCCTCCTGGTCTCCTAGCCCTGCCTATCTTGTTTCCTATTGGCCACAGGGCTTTATTAACCAATATGAGAAACATATATACAGAATAACATCTCCCATCACCCTACTACAAATTACTTGACAGATTTTGTTGATCCTTTCTGGAAGGCCTCAAGCTCGCTGTGGAGTGGGTGGGGAATGGGATGGGATGGAAGGATATGGGAGACGGGAAGGAGGGGAAACTGGTAGATATGTAAAATAAGAAAAAAATAGTTTAAAAAAAGAAAAAAAAATATTTAAAAAGTTCTATGTTCTTATTGTTTAATATAACTATTGAAT
Organism: Cricetiscus sungorus; assembly: GCA_030556225.1. NCBI lineage: Eukaryota > Metazoa > Chordata > Mammalia > Rodentia > Cricetidae > Cricetiscus > Cricetiscus sungorus. The sequence continues at coordinate 51,715,564 of JANBXA010000726.1, read as the reverse complement.
TTTGAAATAAAATGTAATTCCACAAGGTTTGAAAAAAATGTGTAATATATTATATTAGTGGAGTGAATCATACAAACATGAACTAGGCTTAGAAAAATATTTTTCATCATTTTTGATATTTGGATATAGGAATAGATAAAAGAACTAAATAAATCATGTACACTAAGAAAGACATCTTTGATATATAGTCTACATAATAATATTTTAATTAAAAATGTATAGAGATACTAATGAATCTTATAATTATGTTTACGCTATAAAATTTTGAAGTTTCTATAGAAAAATTTTAATATGATGTTGTATAATCTGATTTGAATATATTTCTCACAACAATAATAAATTGATGTACATTATTGGCCATAAAATGTCTTTGATATGCATTTTAATGTACCAAACTACATTTATATATATGCAAATGGTATTTTATATAAATAATATGTGATTTGTTGAATGAGAATGGTCCACATAGTTTCATATATATGCTGGCTTAGTCCTCATTGATGAACTGTGAGGAAAATTAGGAGGTGTGGCTTTGTTGAAGTCAGTCCATCCTTGTTTGATGAACTGTGTTGTGGGGGGGGCTAGGATTTGAGATTTCAAAAGACCACATCAAGTTCAGAATCTCTTCATTCCTACTTCCTATGGATCAGGATATAAAGTTCTCAGATGTTGCAGTGACCTACCTGTCTGTTTCATGGACTAACCCTATAAGACTATAATTAAGCCCCCATTACCTTGGTTATGGTGTCTCTTCAGAACAACAATAATTCTAAATTACTAACAGATAATAATTTATATAACTCTCTGAAATTTAATTGTCTTCTGGGAGGTCAAATATAATTTTTTTCTCAGATGCCTTTCTTTTATTAAGGGTAGATTTTTCTTTCATGCTGTTTACTATGAACAAACTCTTCCCTCTTCCAGTTTCTATTTTCTTCCCCTCCGTCTTGATCCTCATGCATTTGACTCTCCTTAAAAATCCAACAGCCATCTAACGAATAATAATAATAATAATAATAATAATAATAATAATACAAAGTAAAATAAGATAAAAAACAAAGATAGCAGAGAAGAACACACAATCAGAAGAAAAATTGCCACAGCAAAAGCACAAGAAACACAGAAAAATGCTTGTACACACAGGTATCCCATAAAAACAGAAAATAGGAATAACACACACACACACACACACACACACACACACACACACACACACGTAAAGGACCTAAATATTTTTTTTAAAAAAATCAAAGCCCTGATTTAACATTATGTAATAATGAACCTCTAAATATGACATTAAGTTCATTTTCTGTGGGCCATCAACAGTTAAGCATGAGGCTTTCCCTTATGAGTAGTTTGTTTCCTGGGTGAAGTTCCCTTGGGAAAAACAGATCTTTTTCTTTTGTTTTGCAAATACTTATGAATTGGAGATAGCTTCTTGGTTAGGGCCGGGGGGGATTGTGTCCATTTTTATCCTTAGCAAAAGGATCTCATCTGGTGCAAACCCATTTATGCCCTGTGCACGATGTCACAGTCTCTGTGAGTTCAAAAGTGCAACTGTTCTGATGTATTTGCAAATCTTGCTTCATTGGAGTACTCTATTCCCTCAGACTCTTAAACTCTTAGAGCCTCATCTTCTGAAGGGTTCTCTAAGACCTGGGTGAAATGATTTGATGGAGACATTCCACTTAATACTGAGCATTCAAAGATTACTCATTTCCCTGATGTTTGTCTGGTTGTGAGTCTCTGTATTTGTTCCTGTGTTCTGCGGTCTGAACAAGAACATTATCTAACAGTATAGCAGAATAATTTTAGGAATAATTTTAATGCTACTTTACAAGAAGAGTATTAGTTGGTTTTCTTCTAGGTCCCTGGCCTCTTTAATACCGGATTTTTAGCTAAGCAAGCAGTGCCAGGTATGGGTTCCATCTCAAAGTGTAGGCTTTAAATCAAATCAGATAATGGTTGATCACTCCCAGAAGGTTTGTACCACTATTGCACCAATCATGAAGCAAAGTTATCATTGTAGATCAAAGAATTTGTGTCTTCCTTGGTGTTTAGCTTTCTCCTTTGGTAGTGTGCAGAGTACATTCTAGTATCAGGAAAATTAATCCATAGTTGTGCAAGCTAAAGTAGGCATGAGCTTAACTTCTCTATGTTCAATGAGTTTTACAGGAGCTGTTTTCAGCAATAGGGCATTAACCATCAGTTTGTGAAGAACAGCCTTGACAATATCCTGAGTTGTTTGGGGGTTCCCAGGAAGTTCCTTTGTGAATAATTCACTTAGATGTAATCCATTTTGAGTACTAGAAGCTCCATTTGGTGACAAGTTATGCCACAATTGGGATCTGTCTCTGGTAATTTGGCAATTTCATTTAGATTACCTTCAAATTTGTATATATTTTAGGAAGCTTCCATACTATTAGGTTTATATATGACTCCTCAAATTGCTCTCAGTTTTAGTACTCTCTAGCAGAGAAAGTCTTCCTCTTTTCTCCTCCTCTCCTTTTGTTCTTCTCGTTCCAGTTTCTCCACTATCCTCATAAAAGTATCTATTCTGTTTCTCGTTCCTAAGGAAATGCAACCCTCCTATGAGTCCCTTCCTCCATATCCAACATGTGATGTTATACAGATATTAACTTAGCTTGCATACCAAAGATTTGACAGCTAATATATACATATAAATGAATACATACCATATCTGTCTATCTGCATCTGGGTTAACTCACCCAGGATGATTTTTTTCTACCTCCATTGATTTCCTGGGAATTTAAATATTTTATGGCTAATATTCTGCTGTGTCAATGTACTACATTTTCCTTATCTGTTCAACCATTCAGTCATTTTAATTGTTTCTGATTTGTGGCTATTTTGAATAAAGTGATGATTGTAATGGACATGTTCAAGCAACTGTCTCTGTAGTAGGATAAAATGTTTGCTGTATACTCCTGAAGAGTGGATAGGCTGTTATCTTGAAGCATATTGATTCTCATGAGGAACCACTGTAATGATATCCCTAATACTTGTACAAGTTTATACATCCACCAGCAATGAATGAATATTCTCCTTACTCCACAGCCTTACCAGCATGACCTGTCTCATATTTTATTGAGACCATTATGAATGAAGCAAAATGAAATCTGAAATAAATGCTTGAGAATAGAGTTGAAACCATGTTTCATTAATCATTGAATGATTAAGTTTTATCTACTTAAAATTGTAGTAATATGAATTATAGAGTATTTCATGTTATCATAAAAATGGTATTCTAACTAAATATACTTTAGTATATTTATTTTGCTTTGTGAACTAGTGATTGTACACATAGTTTGCCAAATTAATATAGTCATTCAATGAAATAAATTAATAGATTAAGATATCTAATACCTATCTTTAAGATCTGGCTGCCTTAAAATTTCTTTTGTGTTTCTCTATATATCCTGAATACATAACCTCCAACAAGCAAATTATACTCCAAACTTGTAATTCAAAGTGGGGCACATACTATATAAACTCTTAATACAAATGAAAAATAAAAATGCATAATTAAGTGTCATTCCTTATCTTAAATAAAAATAAAGGCACAGTATTCCAGAACATGTGAAATAAAATGAAAGTAGAAAAGGTTTTGATAAAATTCAATATCAACTCATGACAAAATCCATGAAGAGAAGGAATAGAAAGTACATATCTCAACATAATAAAAACTATATAAGAGAAAAGTTTGAGCAGTAAGTGTATACATTAAATAAACTAAATAAATAACAATGATGCACATTAGGGTCTTGGCAAAACAAGAAAAATCAACCTCCAACACAGCATGTTTAAAGAAACACATAAGTATAGAACTGAACTAAATAAAATAAAAATGAAACAGTAGAAAGGTCTATGAAACGATTCTTTGAAATTGTAAGTAAAAAGCAACACATCCTTGCCTAACTAATCAAAAGAATAACACAGAAGACTTAAGTTAATAAAATTAGATAGGAAATGTATACATTGTTCGAAATATCAACAACATTCATGAAATTATGATAGTGTACCTTAAAGCTTACATACTTGAAATTTCGATAGAAATATATGACTCTATAAATTAATATGACTTACAGATTGAAAACAAGATGAGACAAAAATGTTTTAGCCCTATAAAACTATGGCATTGAAATAATAATAATAATAATAATAATAATAATAATAATAATAATAATAAAACGGTTCTCTCAACCAAAAACTGTCTGTGACTATATGGTTTCTCTGAGTAATTCTACCAGGCTTTTTAAAGCAAAGCTAATAACTATTGTTCTCAAATTTTTACACAAAATAAAAAGTGCATGTTTTAAAAGTCATTTTAAATAACTTAAATTACATTGGTTAAAAATTAAGGTAAACACAATAAAAAATTATTGATAAATTTCTATTACGATCATATATAAAATATTGTCAGTAAAGTAATTTCAAATTACTGCACTTAAAAGTCATCAATCAGCATAGTCATCTTGGCCTCATTTCATAAATGCAGAGATGCCATTTTAAATCAAAACATGTGGCACATCCCATAAATGTACCAATTAAAGAAATATGATTTTTTTCAATAGAAAACTTTGACAAACATTCAACATCTTCCCATGACAAAATCTTTGAAATGTACAAATGTACACATCTCAACATAATAAAATTGTGTCAAACCTATATCCAAATCCATGACAAATGAAAAAAATACTAAAAGCATTTCTACTAAGGAAAGGAACAATATGTGTGCATCTATTATCTCCATTCTGATTCAAAACATTGCTTGAAATCTTAAGTAAAAAAATAAGATTATAAGAAAATTAAATTTACCTAAATACAAAATAAATGAATAAGTATCCTTTGAATCTGCTGATGTAAAATTAGGAAAAATCCATTTTCATAGACACATAATCAAGTATTTCACGAACAGGACTATTTTATGAATACTAATAATTTATTAGGAAAACCCCAACAACTAACAGGTAGACCTTATGCAATAAACTGTTATGTACAATAAAAGAAACTGTTAAGTTATTGAAGAGGCTGCAAAGAGAGGATTAATATATCAAATATAAAATCAACTCAGAAGAGGTCAAGAAATCAAGCAACTACATTTAGAAAGAAATCAGACATGGAACTCAACAGAAAGTTCTAGAAAACAGGAAAACCAAATACATAATATTTAAAAAGTGATCTGTGTTCAAAATCCTTAACCATTACAGCTCAGACCCACATTCTTAGGTATGGAACTACTCATAGTAGATTGTAACTTCCCATTTCTAATAATTTAGAAAATAGTCACAGATGTCTACTCTGGCCAATCTGTTCAGGACAATTCTTCAGCTAAGTTTCCATCTTCACAAGTAAGTCTAGTTGTGTCAAGTTAACAAAAACCTATACATACTGAGTAATTAAACAAGAAAACAAATTTATTTCCCAGAATGCTAGAAGCTGAGCAGTCCAATATCAACATGGCATTAACTTGGGAAAGAATTCTTGATATGGCATTATTACATGGATAGAAATGCATGGGCATTAAATATAGGCAAGAATAAATTCTAGGAGCAATCGGGCATGCATGATAGAAAGAAAGAGACAAAGAGTGAGAGGTAACAACTTTTGTAACAAAGTTCCCAAAGTAATCCACTATAGTGATAATGTCACTAAATCATTCATGAATTGGAATGGGATATTTTGATGTATTTGTTACAGACAAACTTGCCCTGGAATCCACTTGCAAAATGGGAGGAGGTATGAGCAAATTTTTGAGACCAGGCTGGGGAAACCCACAGAAATAGCTGACTTGAAGAAACGGGAGCACATGGACCCCCACACTGACAGCTGGGAAACCAGCATAAGACTGACTCGGGATCCCTGTGCATGGCTGTCAGTTAGGAGGACTAGGCAGTCTATGGGACCTCTGATAGTGGATCCATATTTTTCCCTATTGTACAAATGGACTTTGGGAGCCCATTCCTCATAGAGGGATACTCCCTCAGTTTGGTCACATGGGGGAGGGTTTAGGCACTGCCCCAAATGATATGATAGACTTTGATGATCTCACATGGAAGGCCCCACTCTCCCTAGAGAGCAGAAAAGGAATGGGATTGAGGGTTGTTTGGGGACATGGGAGGATGAGAGGGAGAGGGAACTGAATGGATCTATTTCTAATTTAAAAACTAATTTTAAAAAACTTATCTTCTTAACAACTTTTGCCACCTTGTATCAATGTTGATGAAGTGCATTAAGAGGAATAATTTTAAGCCTCCACATTTAAGTGCAGACAAGTTTGTAAATACTTAACACTCATTTTATTTTCAGCGTTTTAAAAGTGTTAAGAGTTTTGTCAACACAAAGTGAATATTATCAAACTAAATGCTGGTGCTTGTAAACTTTACACAGTAAAATTCCACATGAAAAAAAAGCAATGTCATTATATAACATGCCCCAGATACACAAGTAAAATACAATTAAGGAATTTTTATGCCAGAGAATAATACAATGTTCTCCTTTTTTTCAAAAATAGATTTTCTAATGGCTATGCTTTATCCAGGAACCTGCTGTTATATTTCCAAAGCCGTTTTGTTTTAAAAGCTATAATCCAGGCTGTGCATAACATTTCCAATGTGGAAATATTGTACTACATAGATCAAAGCTAATATCCTGTACATTTCAAACTAACACCGACACATTAACATTCCCATGCATTTAATGAACAATTAGGCAAAAAAAACAATGTTGACATTACATGTCTGAATTTTTAAACATATTTTGAGAAATAATCAAGTGACAGAGTCTTAAAAGCTCTTCATGTTTTCTAAAAGTACCTGTTTTGGATCACTGTGTTTCCTTTTGATTGCTTTTGCCATTTAAACACGTTCATAATGCAGAATGTTCATCTCTACTCATTCTTCAGTAATGTTACAAAAAATTACATCCCTAAGTATCTCAGTTTTACTACAACTATAATATTCTAAAAGAAAAACTTGAGTGGAACTGGTTGAGGCCATTTAGAAAATGTGAGTTCTATTCTTGACAGAAGCAGCAGTTCTTGGTCATATCTATCTTGAAACATATATGAGTTTACTTGTGAACACATATGTTGATGAATTTTCCAGTCATTGACTTCTTCTGCAAGGATGGAAAAATATAACATAACTCTCCAATGAACCCAGGAAGCTAGAAGTTTAAAAATACTATCTAAAAAGCCCTAAATACCTTAAATTCCAGATCCTGTCCTCTGTCTGTAATTAGGCAAATGGTCTAGGAGCCCACACAAATGAAGACCTCTGGGGCTATAGAAAACTGATTGGTCTATAAAGCATGGGCTTAGGTGATTTAAAATGATTTGTCTAAAACTATAAAATTGTTTAAATTGATTGGCCCACACCCTGCGGGCTCTTGATGCTATGAGATGATTGGTTTACAATGAGCGGGCTTTGTTTTAAACCCTATAAAAGCTGTCTCAATTCTGTACTCAGGGTCCTCAGTCCTCAACCCGGGGTTCTCAGTCTCCTACCCCAGCATGGCGTATGACTGTGAATCCCAGTGCACTTGGAATAAACAAGACCTCATGCAGTTTACATCAAGACCGCTTCTCATGAGTGATTTGGGGTGTCGCCTTTCCTGAGTCAGAGCATGAAAGTCCATACTCTACGGGTCTTTCACTTCCAAGCTTCAAGATGAGAAGCTACCTAAGATTGTATTAAGGATGTTTGATAATCTACAGATATTTTCAGAATTACAGTTATTGGCACTCATCATGGGTATTTCAAAGCTGGTACAAATACTCCCAGTAATTTCAAATAACATGCTGCTTTTTGTTTTAGAAAATTTTGCTATTGTTTCTTGTTAAATTCTCTGCTGTTGTCAAACTGTTTTGTTGTTTCTCTATTTTTTAATGTAGGATCTCCTAAGGGCAGACTCTTCATTCCTGAGGAGTAACTACACTGAAAGTATCACGACTCATAGGCTCAGAGTGGCTCAATAAGTAATTACCCACCAAGGTCTATTTTCTCATGTAAAGGAAAGTCAACTGCAAACAAAAATTCCATTTGTTCTACCATGTTAGATGAAGTACAGAAAGAAAGAGACTTGTTTATGTGTGAAAAGTGATAAACATAATTGTTTTCAACATTATAATAGTGACTGTGGCAGTCAAAGCCTCCCTGCTGTGCTCTTATACAAGCCCTTGGGCGATAGCTGACCTTTTATGATTGTTCAAGAAACTCCTTAGACCATCCATTCGAAGCACTTGGCCATACACAGATTCTGAAAGATTACCTCGATGTTCAATTGCTCCAGTTTAACCAAGAGAGGAAATTCCTGACCACTTCATTGTTCATCTTGTCTAGCTAAGTCTACTCTATGAATTTCTAAAACGGGTTTCCAATGTCCACCATCCTCAAATGCATATATTTATGTGGGTGTATACTACCCATATTCTGAGCATCACTGAAATTGGCATACACAAGAATCTTCAGAGTAATGCTCTCATATAGATCATTTTAAAGTAGACACCTTACTCTATTTTTATTGATATTAAAGACCACCCCTGTGGTTGCTTTTATGACAATGATCCTCTCATTTTCCTTTGAATTAGATGGCATAAACAAAAAACAGTTTCATGGAACGTGGAGATAGTAGCTGTAATTTTACCTTATTTTAGCTGTCTAGGATATTGTTATAATTTTAGGACTCCTTTGTCCAGCTTTTCTATCTCTGACTGTTACAATTTACAGGAAAAACTCTATGAAAGATGGCATGAAGACATGATATATTTATGCAAAAGCCTGTTGTCATATTAAGCAAAAACTTTTAAAATTGATATTTATTAAAATTATAAACAATCTTATTTTTCATACCAATCACAATTCCCTCTCCCTCCAATTCTCTCATTCTCCCATTCCCCCCACCAACCCCTATCTCACACCCATCCACTCCTCAGAGAAGGTGAGGCCTGCCTTGGGGGGTTCATGAAACTCTGTCACATCATTTGGGGCAGGACCTATTCCCCCTCCCATGTTTCTAGGCTCAGACAGTACCCTTCCATAGGGAATGGACTCCCAAAGCCCATTTATGTACTGAAGATGAATACTGGTTCCACTGCCAGAGACCCCATAGTCTGCCCAAGCCCCCCAACTGACACCCACATTCAGGGAGGCTAGTTCATTCTTTAGCTGATTCTCCAGCTGTCAGACAGGAGTCTGTGAGCTCCCACTTGGTCAGGTCAGCTGTGTTTGTGAGTTTCCCTTCATGGTCTTGAACACTTTGCTCATCACTTCTTCTCTACAATTGGATTTCAGGAGTTCAGATCAGTGCTTAGTTGTGAATATCTGCTTCTGCTTCCATCAGCTACTGAATAAAGGCTCTATGATGGCATTTAAGGTAGTCATTAGTCTTATTATTGGGGAAGGACATTTAAGACAGCCTCTGCACTATTGCTTAAATTCTTAGTTGGGGGTCATATTTGTGGACCCTGGAGATTTTCCTAGTATCAGATTTCTCATTAAGTCCATAATGGCTCCCTCTATTAAGGTATCCCTTTCTATGTTCTCCTTCTCTGTTCTTCTCCCAACTGGATTTTCCTGAATTATTTGTGCCATATTTGTTGGCAGAAAAAGACTTAATGCCCTGGTGAAGATTTCTCCCTCTATTGTCACTGCCTTTATTTTTTTTTAAATGCCTTAGTCATCTGAGTCAAAATGGTTCTCTTTGCATATATAAAGACCATGACCAGAACCTTTATTTTAGGATCATATATATATATATATATATATATATATGTATGTATGTATGTATTATATGTATGTATATTTGGATTCAGGAATTCTTTCTGGATTCCCCTCAGGTTCTAATGCTTGTGTTCATAAATGGTTAAGAAGTATAGGTGCATTGCCACTGTGTGTGTGTGTGTGTGTGTGTGTGTGTGTGTGTGTGTGTGTGTGATAAACACTATGACCAAGACATCACTTCTCCCTATGAGACCCTAGGTAAGCATGGCCGCAAGTAGGAAGCATGGCTGCAAAACAAAGAAGTGAAAAGATATATCTTCAAAGGCAAAAGCAAAGCAGATATACAAAACTGAAAATGGAGCACAACTGTCTGATTTCAAAGCTTGTTCCTTGTGATGTATTTCCTCAAGTAAGATAGCAACAACTTAATATCGCCAAAGCTTAACACCAACTAAGAACCTATTATTCAAACACTAGGGTCTATTGGGGGGACATTTCTCACTGAAACTACGACATGCATTACACATTATGAGGAGGGAATAAAAAAATAAAAAAATATCTAAACACAAAAAATAAGAAGAATCAAAATGAAAGAGTGTTTTAAATGCAACAAAGAGTTGGTTTGTTAAGAAAATTAACAAGACAGACAAACCTTTATCCAAACTAATGTAAAAGCAGAAAGAGAACATGCAAATTAACAAAATCAGAAACGAAAAGGGGTACATAACAACTGACACAGAGGAAATCCAGATAATTTTCAGGATATATTTTAAAGCCCTACAAGTAAAATGGGGGTGGGGGGATGGGAGGGGAGTGTGGCCAGGGTGCATGTCACAGGGAAAAGAGGGTAAGGAGGAGGGAGGGAGAGTTAGAAGGAGGAAGGGAGAGGAAACTGGGATCCACATGTAAAATTTTTAAATTATATTATTAATAAAAAAGAAAGAAAAATGCTGCTGGATCATATATATATATATATATATATATATATATATATATATAATGCTTTGACTTCAAAATTTAAGCCTAAGGACAAGTTACTGGGAAAAAGGATTTCTAATTTTGTTTCCACAGAAAATGAAAAGCAGTAGAGTCCTTCCAGACTAATGTGGTTTGATCGAGCAAGACCCCCTGAAGCAAAGTCAATGGGACAATGCAGCCTTGCAGACCACTACAGCCACGATTTCTGCATTTTCTTAGGATTCCCCCATGACAGCGCCCCCTACCAGCAGGAAGCAGTTTGGAAAGAACGATGACCAAATTTCGAAATATTGTTTATAAATGTTTGTTTTCATTTTTAAAAAGGCATGTAAAATTATGTTCAGGATAAAATAAATGGATGTTAAAAAAAAAAGAGCAAGCACAGACACCATGGAGGAAAAGCTCACTCTGGCAGGAATCTCCTAATGGGGTTTCCTCTGCTGCATGTCATCGGGACAGAGTAATTTCTCCACATATAATTATGCCCTTAGATTTGCTTGCTCCCAGACATATGCTTTCAGGCTTGCCACAGATGGGACCCACAGAAAAGCATAAAAAAAAAGAAAACCTGTATTCCACAAATTTTGAAAGTTCAAAGGAAATTGACAAATATCTGAATAACTAGATATAGAAGCAGTCATCAAAAGCCTTCCAACAACAACAACAACAAAAAATCCCAGGGCCAGATGGTGTCAGTGCAAACTTCTACCAGAAATTCAAGGAAGAACTAAAACCAATACTCCTCAAATTGTTGCACACATTAGAAACAGAAGGCTCATTACCAAAATCTTTCTACAAGGCCACAATTACCTTGGTACACAAGCCTCACAAAGACACAACTAAAAAAGAAAACTACAGACCAATATCCCTCATGAACATTGATGCAAAAATATTGGCATACCAAATCCAAGAATACATCAGAGAAATCATCCAACATGACCACGTAGGCTTCAACCCTGGGTTGCAGGGATGGTTTAACATAGGAAAATCTATCAACTTGATCCACCATATAAACAAACTGAAAAAGAAAAACAATATGATCACCTCCCTAGATGCTGAAAAAGCATTTGACAAAATTCAACACCCTTTCATGATAAAGGTCTTGGAGAAATCAGGGATAATAGGAACATACCTAAACATAATAAGAGCAATATACAGTAAACCAACAGCCAACCTCAAACTGAATGGAGAGAAGCTTAAGGCGATTCCTCTAAAATCAGGGACAAGAAAAAGCTGTCCTCTCTCTCTCTCTGTATCTCTTCAATTTTTACCAATCCTATATCTGACAAAGGTTTGATCTCCAAAACATACAAAGTACACAAAAATTAGTCAGCAAAATACTAAACAACCCTATTAAAAATGAGGTATAGAACTGAAGAAAGAATTCTCAATAGAGGAAATCAAAAAGGCTGAAAGATACTTAAGAAAGTGTTCAACATCCCTAGCTATCAGGGGAATGTAAATCAAAACAACTTTGAGATACTGTCTTACTCCTGCCAGAATGGAAAAAAAAAAAATGGAAACACCAATGACAACTTGTGCTGCAGAGGATATAGAGAAAGTAGAACATTCCTCCACTGCTGGTGGGAGTGCAAACTCGTACAGCCATTTTGGAGATAATTATGGTGGTCCCTCAGGAAAATAGTAATTAGTTTACCACAGGACCCGGCATTCCCCCTCTTAGGCATCTACCCAAATGATCAACATCCATGCAACAAAGACATGTGCTCAACTATATTCATAGCTGCATTATTTGTAACAGCAAGAACCTGGAAGCAACCTAGATGCCCCTCAACTGATGAATGGATAAAGAAGATGTGGCACATCTACACAATGGAACACTATTCTGCAGAAAAAATAATGAAATCTTGAAATTCACAGGCAAGTGGATGGACGTTGCAGAAACCATCCTGAATGAAGTAACCCAGTCACAAAATAGCAACATGGTATGTAGTCAGTCACATATGGGTTTTAGACCTAGAGCAAAGGATCTCCAGCCTATAATTCATACCACCCGAGGAACTAGGTGGTGTATTCCAAAAGATTTATATAAGTTCCCTCACAGAAGGAGCAAGGAGGAAGTCCCCCAGAGCACATGGGAAGTGGAGGGGCAGTGAATGGAGACAGAAGTAGTAGAAAGTGTAGGGGAGGAGAGGAAAGCACATGCTACTAGAAAGATTGAGTCAGGGTAGGAATAGAAGAGAGAAGAGAGAGAGAGAGAGAGATAGAGAGATAGATAGATAGAGAGAGAGAGAGAGAGAGAGAGAGAGAGCATAAAAGAGGGAGCCATTATTTGATTATTCGTTTGAAGAGAAAACTGAACCTAAAGAATGGTCTAGAGACCTACAAGACTGACTCCAACTAACAATTTTAGCTAGAGTTGAAAGGCTACCATAAATGTCCTTCCCTGATTATGAGATCAATTTATCCACCATCATGGAGGCCTCATCTAGTACCTGTTGAAAACAGAGGCCAACAACCACAACTAAACATGGAGATGAACTAGAATCCAGATGCAGAGGGAGAGGACAAGACCATGTTGCAAAAACACATAGAGACAGCTGACCTAAACAAGGAGGAGCTAAAAGGCCCCATACTGATAGCTGGGAATCCAGCATGGAACTGACTCAGACTCCCTGAACACGGGTCTCAGCTGGAAGGCCTAAACTGTCTAAGGAACCTCAGACAGTGGAACCAGGATGTATTAATGGTGCACAAAAGGACCTTGCAGGCACATCCCCAATTGAGGGATACTCCTTTAACCTAGAGACAAGAGAGAATTCCTCGTCCCTACTTCAAATGACTTAACAGATATTCATGACCCCACCTGGATGGCATTGCCCTACATGTGGGATTGGTGTGGGGGAGATGGAAGGGGAGGGTGGTCAGGGTACATGTGAGGGGGCAGAGATGGTAAGAGGGAGGGAGGCAGAGAAGGAGAGGGAATTGGCATCAACATGTAAAATAAATAATAATAAAGGGAAAATTATATTTTTAAAATGTAAAATAAATTTACTATACAAAGAACCTTTGAATTTCAACCAGTAAAATATGCATATCCCAAAAGAATTTGTTATGACGTATGAGGCCACCTATATTAGGAAAAAATGCATTGTTTAATAAAGAAAGAAATACAATAAAATGTTTGTATTTCATGTACCATTTAAAAAAATAGAAACACAGATAATATTGTAGATAAAAGGCAGAGTGTATTGCCAAACTGAATGCTCCTGAGGCATAAGAGTACACAATGGTAAATGCAGCATTTCTGTAAAGCATACTCTAAAAATGATACGAATATACAAAAGCCATTTTGCACCTCATATTCTCAAGTGTTTAGAGTGGACAAAAGCAAAGAACTCAGTGTAATGACTTATATTTTAGGAAGAATTTATTCTACTTATTAAGTCCCTAAAACAGACAGCTTTCAGGAGCAATACTGTCCAATTGATTGACAGGCCAATCTGGAATAAATAAATTGTATAAAACAAAACAGTGACTTTGTCCTTTATCAGAATTATCCTTCTATACAATAATCTAGCAATGTTTTGGACTCCTAGAAATATGTTTAGATAAGTGGACTCTGAATAGTTTAGGATATTTTGCTTCTCTTATGAGGACTATTCAGATAAACAGATTCATACGTTCCTCTAGAGTACTTGGAATCCATCAGTTGCAATCCATGGTTCTATAAGCTCTTGGTTATAAGAATGAGGCCCAGATCAGATGTCTTTGAGTTTTACTAGTATCCTACCCACGGAAAATTGTGAAGAACTTAGAATATAAGAGTAGCAACATAGTTACACAGCAAAATGAGTACTGGAATGGGAGATAGAATTCCAAGGGCACTCAGTCAACTCATTTTTTGTGTCTTTCTTTTTCATGATTTTCAACAACATTATAATGGTATGGAAAATCTTTATAGGTCTTATAACAGTAATTATGTGATGTTTCATTTTAATAAATGTTATTATACGTAAAAACAAATATTATTAGTAAATATTCAATATATAAGTGTTTTTGAAAAATGACATTATAAAAATTGTATACCTGGAAACATTAAGGCACAAGGAGGCAAGATTACCTATTTTGTTTTACCTCAGCTGTTGCTGTTTTCCTATTTGTCTCTGTTGAATAAAGAAAATGACTGTTAGGTATTCTTCAGGATGACTGCAAGTCAAATGGGTTTCTTTCATAACTCTTGTTCTTTTCAACCAGTCCCCTGTACTCTACTCACAGAAGGTAACTTTCTGTTCCTGACTGGTTTGATTTCCCACCTCCCATTTCCCAGTGCTATTGCTTCTTCATAACATATGATAGAAAACAAGAAACAAAACAAAAGGAAATAGAATTGGGTTTTTTGGTAGAAGGCTTTCTTTGTACCACCAAAGATCTCCTAAAACAATACATGGAGACTATTCTTAGTTATGAAAGTTCACCATTATCATATGAATTTCCCACTAGCTCATATAACTTAATCTATATTTTTTCTCTTCCTCTTGCTTTTGCCTCAGGAATTTTTACCTTTCTTTACTTCTGTATGTCCTACTGGGTGTCAGACTGACTGGTGGCTGCCTGGCTGGCCGGCACAAGGCATCTCCCTCTCTGCCCCTTATTTTCTTCTACATTTCTTATTCCAAAATTCCTCCCCTTACTTATTCTCTTTTCCAATGAGTCCAAGATATTCCTCTACTGACTAGCTTTTGGCCATTCAACTTTTTATTATACCAATCAGGTTTGTAAGGCAGGCAAGGCAACACACCATTGCATTATTAAACAAATATAACACACCTTTGGTTAAACAAATGCAACATAAACAAATTCAATACACTTTTACATAGTTAAAGTAATAGTTCACAACAGAAGCAAATGTAACACATCTTTACATAGTAAAAGTAATATTCTATAACAGTGTTCATGTTGACTGTTTATGAATTCTTATCTCATTCAGAACTATTTTTCCTGAATGAGGAGTAGGGAAATCATTTATGAGCAAATAGGAATTTACAACTTTCCATCTTTTCTTTAGAAAAGTGAGAATACCAGTTTATATATACGATAAGTTGGGAATGTAGCTTTTTCCTTGAACCTCTATAGAATTTTGGATCAGGTGGAATTCTGACATAAATCTCGTAGCAAATTAGGTTTGAAAGCCTTTGATTTGATGTAGTTTAGACAGAATGAGGTCTCCCTCAGCTTCTAATTCATTCAGTGTTTACACTTCCTAAGATGACATCCATGCAGGGTAGCATTAAAATGTCATAATCAATAATAAAATATTAACAAGAAAGTAGACATTTTAAAATGAAAGATAAAGGTAACAGAATGAAGCAAACCTGTCAGAAATTCACACTCCGGATGATAGACTCAGAATTTCTTTTGAATGAAGAAAAAATTCATTTCCTTCAAATCCTGTGTTCAATAATCTTTAGTCCTTTTATGCATTGAATACTCACTAATGTACTATACTACTTATGAAAAAAGTAGAAAGAATTCTTGGCCACACTGCTTTTTTAACCTCTAATACGGCTGAAAAGTCAACACTTGCTGAGAAAATTTGAGATACTATTGAGGGGAATATATTTAACTTAATGTAGTAGGAAATTTAACTTAATATGGTAGGAAATTCTAACCTTTTGACATTGCAACATAATGTTGTTATCTGCTAGATATATTGGGCCTTCTACATAGCTATTATGGAGGCATGTGGTTTTAAGCTCCAAGTTTGATACAACTGGGAGAATTAATGGTTTCTCACAACTCAAAGCTTTAATTATGTATAATAAAAGGTCTACTGACAAATTACAAATAACCATTTACTCATGTTTTGATATTATAGTAGTTCTGCAGGCAACTAAGTAATGCTGAAACCTGGAGAAATAGTATTCCCCCAGGAATGAGAAAACCATTGGTGGTTATCCAACTCAAATTACTTTTCATTGCTTAACTCAAGAAAACCTGAGACTACCCTCACCTCTTATTTGAAATTTGGAAGAGCTTAGTCACTGTTTAGACATTTTGTCTCTAATTACCATATAACAACTTAATATTTTCACGTGTAGAAAAACAGAAACCTGACCCTCTAGAATTTTATCACTTCTAACTTAACAAAGTATTGAAATACTGGTAAATATTTTTTTTTGTCATGACGAAGCACAATAACATAACCAACATTATGTTACTCTACAGGTTATTTTGTCAACTTAACACAAGCTACAATCATCTAGTGAAAGGGAAATTCAAGTTGGAGAGATCCTCTATCACATAGCCTATAGGCAAATCTGTGGGGCATTTTCTAGATTAATGACTGATGGGAAGTTACATTCCTGAGCAGGTGGTCCTGATCATTTACATAATCAAGCTGAGCAAGCCATGGTAAACAAGCCAGTGAGGAGCATACAGCCTTTATATTTGCCTCTAGGATCCTTATTCTGCTTCTACCCTGAATTCTGTCTAAGACTGGCTGTGATTATAAACATGTAAGCCAAATAAACACCTTCCTTAATTTGCTTTTGGTTATGGTCTTTTTCACAGCAATACAAAGCAAATTAATGAAGTTACTGTAATAAAAACTGTGAGGGATCATGATAACTTAGTTTCTTGCATTTAACATATTAGAATTTAGTTAAAAGAAGAAATTTCAGGATAACAGGCAACATGTAAAGGAAGACCTATCAAAATTACACCTGACTTCTCCATGGAAACTCTCAAGGCCAAAAGGTCCTAATAGATGTTCTACAAATACTAAGAGTCCACGGGTGTCAGCCTAGGCTACTATAACCAGCAAAACTCTCAATCACTATAGACAGAGAAAACAAGATATTTAATGACAAAGCCAGATTTTCACAATATGTATCTATAAATCCAGCCCTACGGGAAGTTCTGGAAGGAAAACTTCAACCCAAGGAAGTTTACTATGCTCAAAAAGACA
The DNA here is from genome assembly GCA_030556225.1 of Cricetiscus sungorus. Classification (NCBI taxonomy): domain Eukaryota; kingdom Metazoa; phylum Chordata; class Mammalia; order Rodentia; family Cricetidae; genus Cricetiscus; species Cricetiscus sungorus. The sequence continues at coordinate 51,697,912 of JANBXA010000726.1, read as the reverse complement.
TAGGCAATAGATAATCCCACTTCACCAGAACCCAAGGGTAAATCATGACAAATATATTCACAATACCACTGCCAACAACAAATCTAAAACAAACAAGCATTAACAATGGTACTTATTCTTCCTCAACATTAATGGTCTTAACTCACCTATAAAAAGACACAGGCTAACAGAATGGATACGAAGACAGAATACATCCTTCTACTGCATACAAGAAATACATCTAAGCTTAAAAGATAGACATTACCTCAGGGTAAAGGGCAGTGAAAATATCCTCCAAACAATTGGACCCAAGAAGCATGGAGGTGTGGCTATCGTAATATCTAACAAGTTAGACTTCAAACCAAAATCAATCAAAAGAGATGAAGATGATAATTTCATTTTTATTGCAGGAGAAATCCATCAGCACAGTCTCAATTCTGAATAATTATGTCCCAAACACAATGGCATCCACATTAATAAAAGAAACACTACTAAAAGTCAAGGCTCACATGAAACCTCACACACCTCAACATGCCACTCTCACCACTAGTCAGGACCATCAGTCAGAAAATTAACAAAGAAACAGAAGAACCAACAAAAGTTATGTCTCAAATGGGTTCAACAAACATCTGTAGAACATTTCATTCAAACACAAAAGAATATATATTCTTCTCTGTTACACATGGAACCTTCTCTAAACTCAAACACATACTAGGTGAAGTAACAAATCTCAAAAGATACAAAACAATTGGAATATTCCCCCGTATCTTATCAGAACATCATGCTTTAAATTGGAATTCAACAAAAACACAAATCGCAGAAACCCTACAAACTCATGGAAACTGAACTATGAGCAATAACTGGGTCAAAGAAGAAATAAAGAAAGAAATTAAGGACTTCCCAAAATTCAATGAGATTGAGGAATCAACATACCCGAATTTATGGGACACCTTGAAGACAGTATTACTGGGTAAGTTCATTGCACTAAGTGCTCACATGAAGAAAACAGAGGATAGTCTCATTAGAGAATTAACAGCACAACTGAAAACCTTAATGATCCACATCCATGCAACAAAGACATGTGCTCAACTATGTTCATAGCAGCATTATTTGTAATAGCAAGAACCTGGAAGCAACCTAGCTGCCCCTCAACTGAAGAATGGATAAAGAAGATGTAGGACATCTACACAATGGAATACTACTTTGTGGGAAAAAAAAACAATGGATTTTTGAAATTCACAGGCAAGTGGATGGAACTTGAAGAAACCATCCTGAATGAGTTAAGCCAGTCATAAAAAGAGTAACATGGTATGTACTCGCCCATATATGGATTTTAGACCTAGAACAAAGGATCGCCAGCCTATAATTCACATAAGGTCCCTTATAGGAGAAGGAAGGGACAAATACTCCAGAGCACATGGAGAGTGGGGTGGGGGCAATGAGTGCAGAGGGAACTATGGGAACAAGAAGGGGAGGAGGGGAAAGCACATGTGACTAGAAAGACTGAGTCAGGGGAGGGATAGAAGACAGAAGAGAGAGAGAGAGAACATACAAGCCGGAGCCATTATAGATTTGAAGAGAAAACTGACCTAAAGATATGTCCAGATACCCACAAGGCTGACTCCAACTAACAATTTTAGCTAGAGTTGAAATGCTACCATAAATGTCCTTCCCTGATTATGAGATCAATTTATCCACCATCATGGAGGCCTCATCTAGTACCTGTTGAAAACAGAGGCAAACACCCACAACTAAGCACAGAGATGAACTAGAATCCAGATGTAGAGGGAGAGGACAAGACCATGTTGCAAAAACACATAGAGACAGCTGACCTGAACAAGGAGGAGCTAAAAGGCCCCATATTGATAGCTGGGAATCCAGCATGGAACTGATTCAGATTCCCTGAACACGGGTCTCAGCTGGAAGGCCTAAACAGTCTAAGGGACCTCAGACAGTGGAACCAGGATGTATTAATGGTGCACAAAAGGACCTTTCAGGCACATCTATGGAGGGCTACTCCCTTAACCTTGAGACAGGAGAGAAGTCCTAGTCCCTACTTCAAATGATATCAGATTTAGATATCTCCTCATGAATGGCATCACCCTACATGTGGTGTAGGGGGGATGGAAGGAAAGGGTGGTCGGGCTGCATGTGATGGGGGGAGAGAGAGAGAGGGACAGAGAGGGAACTGGGATCAATATGTAAAAATATTGAATTAATGAAATAAAAAAAGAAATGTCACATGCATAATTTTTAGTGTATTAGACCTAATATATATATATATCTAATCATTTTCTATGTTGTCTATTAAAAACAATATTACCTAATATTGAGAATTGTTTCATGGAAGTTTAAAAATGATATTTATGTATTATAATTTAAATATACACAATGAAGAAATAAATTATGTACTACTTTTCATTATACTTCAAACATAAGAAGATATGTGAAATGAAAAGATTCTCAAGTGGCTTTGGGATTAATTATTTAATAAGTAAACATCACTGATTGGTGAGGCACTGAGATATTTTGTATAATATATTTCTGCAATTTCCACAAGGGTAATAATTACTTCAAGAAGTAAAATTAATCTGTCCTATGGATGAGGCCATTTTGGTTGTTCAATGCACAGTTAATATCCTTGAAACTATATACACATCAGCAACAAAATTGATATAAAGCAGGCTGCATTTATGTATATTTGTGGACATACATATCTGAAAATAAATATATGTAGCAATAATAATACGAAAAAGAGATTATAAACTTAACCATTGGTGATGGGCACGGGAAGGACTTGAAGGAATGTGTCTGGGAGGGGTTAGGGGGAGGAAAGGAAAAAGGAGAAAGTTGATATTATATAATTTTACTTCCATTAAAATAAAATGGATTAGTCAATAAAATTAAGATTTAATTCAAATAACTAATAAAATGGACTGTTCTTCATAAAGTTGGTAGGCTTTGTCCAATTTAAAATCTGGATAGAATAAAAATCTATTGAAGGAGAGAAAATTCTCCTTCCTCATGGTCTCTACATTGGAATATCTTCTAATTGAAGGGAAAAATAACATAGAGAAAAAGAATATGAATATATTCCCAAATAAGAGACACTCTATTAAATCAACATTCATTATGATGTAGTGTATAAAAACACACTTAATGATTATGAAATTTAGTCAGTTCTGACACACTATTTAAGAAATTATGCACAAGCTTTCCCTTTCAAATGTAAAATAGTGTGACCAAATCTCAGGGGCATAGATTCAAATTACCTAACCTAGCTATAGTGTTCAAGTATATATATATATACATATATATATATGTATATATATATATATATATGTGTGTGTGTGTGTGTGTATGTGTGTGTGTATGTATGTATGTACACATAATATTAAGGTATGTATTCATATATGATATGTATATATATATGGAAATTTGAAATAAATTTAACATACAAACCTAAAAAATTAAAAGCAAAGGTGGCAGTGTGTCTTTCTGAACCCATTATTCTTCAATGTGAGAAGTAAATAATGTTGAGTCAGGTAGAAAAGAATGGAATAGTGAGTGCTCTATACTTCCATAACCCAGTCTCAGAAGCTGTAATTTTTTTTTCTAACTTGAGTTCTATGTTCCTAAGGCTTTGATTTATTTTTTCTTAGCTTTGAACTCTCTAAAATATATCTGTCATATCCATATGTAGATATGACAGATTAAATTTTCTTAATTAAGTGGGAATTCCTTCTTAATAGGAAGGAAATAGACATGTATAAGGACTCAAGATTTGTCTATTATACAGAATGTTTCATTTCTATTGGGGATACAACAATAGTTTACCAAAAATTCAGTTAAATAGTGGAAAAAGTAGAGAAAAATATTTGTATTTTAGTTAATAACAATCCAAAAGAAGCCTTTCAGACTATATCACCTTATGGGGCTGAAAAGATGGTTAAGTTATTAAGGACACTTGCTGCTCTTGAAAATGACCAGGATCAGCTCGTAACATTCACATGATGGCATACAACCATTTCTCACTATAGTTTTTGGGGAATATTAAGGCCATGCATCAAATACAAATAAATATTTAAAAATATTATCAAACTACCTTATATCTGTATGTAATAATCACAAAGATCAAAAAGTTTCTTTAGAACTTATCCAACAATGAAGAAACAACAAAAAATAATGGTAAGTTTCTCCAATAATAAATGCCTATAGTCTAACCACACTGAAGTATAAGACCGGAGCTTCATCCTGGCCTTGAGTTATATAGTGAGACCATGTGATAGGAAAGAAAAATTATCTAAAACTATGGCACCAGGAAAACATTTTTGTTTATTGGTAAAAGCACATCTCCAAAATCAATAGTTAATATGTTTATAAATGCTTTAATGTAAAACTGAATGAATGGAAATCTTAATTTAATTAAAATCAATTGCAAGTTTGACTACTAAGAATATGAATATCAAAGTGAAATGCAAGTAGTATTTGCTAATAAACCATATAATTTTATTGTGAATTTAAATATATACTTCATAGTCAATGTGAATGCTCTAAGAAAATATAATCAATGTGTTTAGGAACATCTATTCTCAAACCTTCATTCCAGCAGATTCACAGTACAAAACTTATCTGTGTTTGAGAAATGACTGGAGAAACAACATAAAAAAATGTGGTCTGTGTACACACCGGCACACTGCAGTGTTCTGCCTTTTAAGTAAAAGAAAATTCTGTCATCGTGAACATGGATGAATCTGAAGGATATTTTTATGTGCACAAAGGTAATTATCACATAACACATAACCCTTCTTCAATGTACTCAGAGAAATGTGAAGTTTTCACAAAGAGGGGGGCCCACCACCCAACTCCAAAATTAATACAAAGATACTTATTCTTAATCTGTTTCTAGTTAATTTTTCCAACTTAAACAATACCCTTTCTGTTTAACTATGTTTTTCCTCTGTATTTTTTTATTATGTTTTATTCTATGTATCTTTCTTCCCTTTTTACCCCATGGCTGATTATTTGGCTAGGTTTTGGCCCCTGGCATCCTCATTTCCTCGTTTTCTCAATCCTAGCTTTTCCTGGAACTTAGATTTCTTCCCATGTATTCTCTTTTCTGGCAGCCTTGCCTATCACTCTCCTGCCCAGTTATTGGCAGTTCAGCCCTTTATTAGACTTATGAAGTGTTTTAGACAGGCAAAGAAATACAACATTAGAGAGTTATGCAAATGCAACATAAAATAATGCTACACATCTTTGAATCATTAAACAATTATTCCACAACATAAATGAATGTAACACAACTTAAACTAATATTCCACAACACAGAGGCAGAATAGTAGTTTTGTTACTAGAGAAGTTGATGTTGGGAGGACCAATGGCCTGGGTGTCAGGGGTTTTGGTAAGAGGGTACAATAGTTTGTTACAAAGTTAAGATAAAAAGCTATACTTTGCAGCATAATTATTACTGTTAACACCAGATACTAGATTCTACATGTTCTAGCAATAAACAAATGATAATTATGTGGCTTAATAAATGTATAAATTACCTTGATTAGACATTGCACAATGAGTATACATCTAAGTGTTTTGCATACTTTCAATAAGTGTTTTTATTGGTCACTTGCAGGAGTAGTAACAAAATTTACTATTAAATTGAAAATGTTGACAAAATAAGAAGTTCAAATGATGAGTATGAATCTATTGGTATTGTTATTTACATCTTGTTTTGTCAGCCATATTATTTAAGTATTATAGGGGAATAAGGTGAATATGGGGAGGGATTGGAATGAGGGAACATGAAAGAGTTGGACAGATGAAAAGGATGAAGTGATGTAACTATATTTTAACTTTTAAAATTTTCTTAAGAAAACTACAAAAAAGATATTGCAAATTTTCTTTTCAAATTTTAATTTCTTGAACAAATCTCAATTTGAATCATCTACATATGATTTCTTTTATGTGGCTAATTGATTTTCAAAAAATACAAATTTCTATATAGATTTACAGTGATAAAAACAGATCTATTTACATTGACTCAAATCACCAGTATTCTGTGGCAAAATGAAGACATGTAACATTATAACAAGCGTTTGTAAGTTTTACTAGCTTCCATATGACTTTTACATTTTCTTATTGCTAAATTATGCCCTCAGTCTAGGAAGAAATAGCATAACTCTGTATTTGAGGTTTTTCCTTGTATTAACAGATTCATAGATTATGCAATCAATATTGAGGTAATAAACAAAAACATTTTGAAAATATTTTAAAATAAACTGACATTAGTGGCACATACCTATAGTGTTGCCACTTGAGGAGCAGAACTAAACGGACTGTGAATTTAAGTTTATCTTCATCTATATAACATTGGGAATAGAAAGGTCCATGCACTCATAGAAAGCATTAGAGAAACAAGGAATGATAAACATCTAGGATTATCTCTTCAAAAAATGAGTTGTATAACTTGGTTTTCAACCAGGAAGGCTAGGAATGGAGCTGAAATTAGCCTGGTGATTTGTGTTATCTGTAGGGTCAGGTAATTCCAAGCTCCCACAAACAAGACTGGAGGTGGTTAATAGTCTATGTTACTTTTCAATTATCTCTATGACAAGGAGAATCCCCAAGGCCACACAATAAAAACTGGATATATTTAATAGTCTATGTGATCTTTGTGTTATACCTATAGTTAGGGCCTCCCCCAAACTCCCACAACCATGACCAGAGGTTGTAGGTAGCCCAAGTTACATCTATGATACCAGTATAACCTAGAAGAAAACAGATACTTCACTAGCTCCTTAAGATAATACATGTAGCCTATCTCTAGTACCCATCTTCATAAAAGAAGAAGCATGTACACTCAGATGTGTTACAATGTAATTATGCCTCCTTGTGCTCAGGGGACTCTATTACACCAGAAATGTTTTTTGTTAGTTTGTTTGTTTTACCTTTCTAAAAATTTAGATTAGAAACAAGCTTATTTCACATGTCAATGCAAGTTCCTTCTCCCTCCCCTCCTCAGAGTCTTGTTCCCTTTGTTCATCACTCCTCCCTCTCTGCAACTAGATTCCAGGAGGTCTACTCAGTTTTTAGGTGTGGGTATCTGCTTCTTCCTCCATCAGCTACTGAATGAAGGCTCTAGAATGGCCTATGAGGTAGTCATCAATCTCATTATTGGAAAAGGGCATTTAAGGTAGCTTCTCCGCTACTGCCTAGGTTGTTAGTTGGGGGTCATTGTTTTAGTTCTCTGAACGTTTCCCTAGTGCCAGAGTTCTCTTTAAACCTATAATGGCTCCTTCTATTATGGGATCTCTTTTCTTGCTCTTTTGTTCTTTTTCCCTGATTCATTGTTATTGCTCCCTCATGTTCTCCCCCCCACTTCTCCCTTTCTATTCCTTCTCCCTTTCCTGCATGCTCTCATTTTACTCAGAAGATCTTGTCCCTTTCCCCTTCTCTGGAGGCCATGTATGTATGTATGTTTATCTTAGGGTCCTCCTTGTTATCTATCTTCTCTGGAAGCATAAATTGTAGGCTGGTGATCCTTTGCTCTATGTCTAAGTCCATATATGAATGAGTACATACCATGTTTGTCTTTTGGTGACTGGGTTACCTCACTCAAGATAGTTTCTTTTAGTTCCATCCATTTGCCTGCGAATTTCAAAATTCCATTGTTATTTTTTTCCCACTGAATAGTTCTCCATTGTGTAAATGTGCCATATTTTCTGTAACCATTCTTCAGTTGAGAGGCGTCTAGTTGCTTCCAGGTCCTGGATATTACAAATAGTGCTGCTATGAACATGGTTGAATAGATGTCCTTGTTGCATGAATGTGCATCTTTTGGGTATATGCCTAAGAGTAGAATTGCTGGATATTGTGCTTGACTAATTCCCATTTTTCTGAGGAACTACCATATTGATTTCCAAAGTGGCTGGACAAGTTTGCACTCCCACCAGCAGTGGAGGAGTGTTCTCCAATCTTTACATCCTCTCCAGCATAAAACTGCCATTGGTGTTTTGATTTTAGCCATTCTGACAGGGATGAGATGGAATCTCAGAGTTGTTTTGATTTGCATTCCCCAGATGGCTAAGGATGTTGAACACTTTCTTAAGTGTCTTTCAGCAATTTTAGATTTCTCTATTGAGAATTCTTTATTTATTTTAGTACCCACTTTTTAATTGGATTATTTCGTGTTTTGGCAACTAGCTTCCTGAGTTCTTGGGAAATCAGCTCTCTATCAGATTTGGGGTTGGTGAATATATTTTTCCCATTCCATGAGCTGCAGTTTTGTCTTACTGTGTCCTTTTCCTTACAGAAGCTTTTCAGTTTTAGCAGGTCCCATTTATTGATTATGTATCTCAGTGTCTGTGCTACTGGTGTTATTTTCAGGAAGCAATCCCCTGCACCAATTCCTTCAAGGGTTTCTCACACTTTCTTTTCTAAGAGCATGAGTATAACTAGATTTATGTGTAGGTCATTGATGCATTTGGACTTAAGTTTTGTGCATAATGATAAATATGGATCTATATGCAGTCTTCTGCAATTCAGTATCCAGTTACGCCAGCACCATTTGTTGGACACGCTTTCTTTCCTCCATTGTATAATTTTAGCATCTTTGTAAAAATTAGGTGTTCCTAAGTGTGTGAGCTAATATCAGAGTTTTCTATTAGATTCCCTTGGTCTAACTGTCTATTTTTTGCACCAATACTAAGTTGCTTTCAGGACAATAGCTCTATAACAGAGCTTGAAGTCAGGGATGGTGATTCCTTTGGAAGTTTCTTTTTTTGTACGGGGTTGTTTTGGGTATGCTGGGTTTTTGTTTTCCATATAAAGTTGAGTATTGTTCTTTCAAGATCTGTGAACAATTGTGCTGTATATTGATGTGGAGTGCATTGAATTTCAAGATTGGTTTTGGCAAGATTGCCATGGTTACTATGTTTATCGTACCTATCCAAGAGCATGGGAGAGCTTTCCTTTTTCTAGTATCTTTTTAAATATCTTTCTATAAAGACTTAAAGTTCTTGTTATACAGGGTTACACATGTTTGATTATCAGTACTCCAAGCTATTTTTGGCTATTTTAAAGGGTGATGTTTCTCTGATTTCTTTCTCAGCCCATTTATCTTACGTCTTCAATAACTGCCCAGTATCAGACTCTAGATGTTTAAACAAACACTGAGTTTGTCATTATGAACCAGATTTTCTTCTTGCCTGATATGGATCTTTACTCTGCTCCCACTATTTTTTATAGAGACTCCCACTGCATACTGTGATCCTATCCCCAAAAATTGAAAGAAAATAAACTGCACTCATTCAGGTGTCAGCTGAGTGGTGATTCTCCCAATTATGTCTTAAATATTTTCATATCATCTTCAATTAAAGAAGTATCTACTATCTCCTATTCTCAAGGTATTTGAATGAAACTTGTCATTTTCCACAAAAGTTATTTGAAAAAGGCTGAACATGAAAATTCATTCTAACAATTCATTCTTTCTACATCAGGGAGCTAGGTAGGTCAAAAGTAAGGATTGAAAGTGTTCTGATCATATAGCTACAATGCCTTTCCCCTATTTTCAATTGTTCCTTTTCTTTTCTAACTATTGAGCATTACAGTTATTTTAGTAGCTATTCTGTGAAACTATATCTGAGTGTCTCATAGGGACAATCTATGGCATGTTCATTTTTGATAACAATTTTGACTAACTTATCTTTGTGTTTTTACATGCATAGGCTATGTATAACCTCACAACTTGTACAAATATATAAATATTGACATAAGAGCACAAAGATCATAAAATGAAAATAAAGAGTAACTAAGATATATAATGTAGTTTTGCTAAAAAAAATGATTTTACTTTGAAAATTTTGAAAGCTTAAAAGTAGAACATCTAAGAAAAAGTTTGTTTTAGTCATCAGCTTATTTAACAGCCCAGAAAACACAATACATACATATGCCTTACAGTTGAACTCTATCATTTATTTTTTTAAAATTGTTCTAATGGGAATCCAATGATAAAAAGAACTAAATTAATAAATGATAATTAAATAAATATAGATTTTATGCTTTATGGTACTATTAATTATGAGCATAACAATTGGAAAATATGTAATCATTTCTTGACCTTGAATTCATCTTCAAAAAAGGGATTTTTCTAAAGAAATTACTTATTCTTTACAACTCTAAAACTAATATTATTTCATATTAAATTTGCAAAAATTTTGAAAATTTATTATGATCACAAGTAGAGTTAAATACAAAGTAAAGGCCAGGAGTGGTCACACACACCTTTAATCCCATTACTAGGGAGGCAGAATGAAGTGTATCTTTATGAATTTGAAGACAGCCTATAATTAGACTCTGTCTCAAAAACAAACAAATAACAGCTGGGAGTTGTTGGCATACTCCCTTAATCCCAGAACTCTTGAGGGAAAGGCAGGCTTATGTCTTTGAGGTCAAGGCCAGCCTGGTCTACAGAGCTACTTCCAGGACAGCTTTTAAAACAAAACAGAGAAACCCTATATCAAAAAACACCAAAAAATAAAACAACAAAAAAAACCAAACAAATAATAGGAATAAACCTACCTCAATAGCAGATGACCTGTGTGACAAACACCACCTTAAAAAGAATGAGTAAGTTATTATATCATAGAGTACATAAATTAAGAGAAACTATTATTTCTGGGAACTAAAATAATAATGTGACATAATTTAATTTCTAAAATGTGAGTTTTAACTATGCTAAACAAATTTTATTAAAACTAATTTATCATTAGGATCAGTTATTGAAACATTATGACTTCCATAATTATGTGTAAGCATATAAATTCACATAATATAAATGAAGAAATGTTTCTGGAGCTTTAGTAAGTCAGAATAAATAACTGCCACGTTGACTGAGTGATCTGTCATATATTTTCATGTTTCAAAATAAATGATGATAAAATGAAAACAAACTCAGTTCATTCTATGGAAAATTCTTAATGTCTGTCCTAAAAAAAATGTTCAAGACTAAAATATGGGCAACACTAACTTTAAAAATAAAGTTAATATATTGAAATAAACAAATTTCTCTCTTACCGTTAATTTATTTTGTTTTTATGCTTTGGTATTATTTCACATATCTATGTTTGGAGAAAGTCTGGCTATCATTAGATTTTTCTAATCTTTTCAATGAGATTGCTTTGAATCACTTGCAAACTTCCAGTTTGCACTATTTTTACCCCTCTTTCCTACTTAGTGGAAAACTTCTATGAAGTCATGAAAAGATATTCTTGGCTCTTGAAAATTTCAGGTAGAGACATTTTATGTTATGTCACTTCCCATACATAACCCTAATCACACTGGCCCCCGAAGAAACTATGTCTGGAGTGTAAATTGCCAGCACTATGTCTGGAGAATAAATTGCCAGCCTTCCTACCACATGCAAAATAGTTCACATTCAGCTGGCCAAGAAGTGTTTTGTTCCACTACCTTTGAGTGAATATGGAAGAACTCGAGCTGGCATTTGTAACAAATGAGCCACAAAAGTTCCTTTTCTCTTGGTCAGAGGAAAGAAATGTTTGTGTGTATGGAATTTTTGTTTGATCTTCACTTAGAGAAATAACGCCATTGCTTACCTGAATAAAAATGCTCACATAGAAAAATGTCAAAGATCTCTAGATATAATTTTTTCTTAACCTCAGATAAAAGGAGGGATATTGGTGTGTAGTTTTCTTTCTTAGTTGTGTCTTTGTGTGGCTTGGGTACCAAGGTAATTGCGGCCTCTTAAAAATAAAATGATGTCACTTCATTGTGTTAAAATTACTGAGTACAGTACTTTTAAAGAAACAAGAGTGATTATTGTAGGTGATCAGATTCACAAACAGAAGCTTCTTCAGTGAACATAGTCATATTTCCTTGGACTCTTAGATATTTTATTACATAGTTGGTCATTTTTTAAAATAAAATTCACAAGTGGACTTTAGAATAACAACTCCTATACATACATACATATATATATATATATATATATATACCCTCATTTTCTTTATGCAAATAAATGTTATTTTTATACTTTTATGTTTCATATTCTTCCATGATTTATTTAGGGTAAGATTGAGCACTAATTACTATGGTTATCTTAGTGTCAGAAACAAATGTCAACATATAATATGTATGAAAAAAGGTAAAATTAGTGTATCCATATTCATGTAAATTAAGAAAATTGCATAAATCAAGAAGAGATATATTAATACTATGATTACTCATAAAGAATCTGAATTTCTCTCTTATATTAATATGAATATATTTTAAATGACTTATTGATGCTTCTAATTAGTTAATTTTCTTTTAGGTATGGTTTAGAAATTAAAGTCTATAAATTATTTTTAAAATTAAATTTCATCATGGGCAGCTTAAGTCATAGTAATGACTTCATAGGTAATCTAAGATTTATATCACAAAAATTGAATGTATGACCAAGAATTATTTATTAAGATTTATGATCAAGATGACTTGTGAGATTTCTGGCCAAATTTTTGTATCTATAAGCTAATATTAACTTACTCTTAGTCAGAACAGGACATTTTATAATTTTCATTTTTCAGTGCAGTTCAAATTACCTGTATACTGAGAACATAAATGTTCATGCAAAATGAGCTGTCAACTATTTTATCAATGAACCAATCATGAAAGAAGACTCAAATGCTGATGAGTAGATTATCAACATTTTCTTTTATTCCTCTATTTCTTGTATAGGAAAAGAAATATCCATTATTATTTAAAGTTTAAATATCAATTCATTTTCAAGTTACTATCCTACTTTAATTTGATATTACTTTCATAAAAAATTATAGAATTCTCTTATAAAAAATTTTTCAACTTATTTTTCAAGAAACTTAAATAATCTTTGTTCCATAATAATTGTTATCTTGAGTGTCAAGTTAGTAATATGCATTGAACAAATTTGTAGTAACAAGCAGAAATTATTAATATCAGTTCATTCCTAATTTAATGCTTCTGACTACTTCTGCTTGATTTGAATTTGATGTTCAAAATTTTAAATTTTTAAAATAGCCATTACTCTTTAATCTTTGAATATTATTAAGGGTGACCTATATAGTACAGTGTTTGTTCATATACAATTAGAAAAAGATCTTAAAACACATTTGATAGATCAAAATTCATAAAGTTTTGCTTTCATGGAAATATCAGTATATTTCAAAACGTATTTTAACTTTTTTGAAATATATTTTTAATGAATATTTAATGTATTATTTGCTATAGCTAACACAATTCAGATGACATTTCTTTGGCAGTGACAGAATTGTCTGTATAAACCCTAATTTGAATTGCATTAATTTGACTTTTATACATACAGTCATCCAATTATCTACATGTAAATTACATTTGTAACCTGTTCATTTTCTTTTTCCAGATATGTATATTGTGGTAGGCATTGTGCAGACCACTAGAGATTCAAAGATGAAAGTTAATCATGTTCTTTTAGAATCTCATTTCTTAGCCTTAGCAATGTGAGAAGAAATAACACAGAAAGTATATGTGACAGAGAGGTGAAAGCTCAGAAAAGGAGTCCAATTGTGGTCTTCTGAAAGTGGTTCTTGAAAGGGATGCAGAAAACATGTAAATCTAAAGGGGAGAGGGTAGTAAAAAGCAAGGGACAAGAAATGAACTGTGAAATGGTCATAATATTTAGGGAAGAAGTTAAAAGAACAATGCAAATTGCTCTCTAGTCATACCAGGGACTGATTTTTATTAGGGAACTGAACTTGAAGCTTCAGAAACAAAGAACTTTAAATGTGATATTCCAGGCTTTAATGTAAAAGACTAAATCTTTTTAAGATTAGGGTAATTGATTGTTGTTTTGTTTGTTTAAAGCATGTTGCTATTCACACTATAGCCCTGGTTAGCCTGATGCATTATAGTTTAGGCAGGCCTCAAACCTATCACAATTATAGTACTATTAATTTAATCAAAAAGTATATTGCTAAGGTTCTGCTGTGGATGTATGTGAAGTATGGTGAACAGCGACCCCCTTGACCTGTTTTATGTTCTCCAGACCAAGATATTTTTCTAGAAAAAAAAATTATAGTAGTTAACTCCCAAGGAAATCATTACCACACATCAGTGAATGCCAGTGCATGCTTATAATAAGCATTTGTTCTTTCTGCCTTTCATTTTTGTTTCGTTTTGTTTTTGCTATACTTTCAGTACATCTTGATAGTGGTTTCCCCTCCCTGCAGTCTTCCAAGTACACCCACTTCTCCTCCATTTCCCTTCAGAAAGAGCAGTCCTCCTTTTTTAGAAGCCCACAGAGACTGAACCCGCAAACAGCAAGCCTGCCTGTTATGATTGTATAGCTTAGTCTTTTTATAGGACTCTTGATCATGGGAGCAAGAATTGTCTTTTACTCTTTTTCCTGCTTTTGGAACAATTTTCCTATTATTGGCTTGCTTTGTTCAGCCTTAATATGAGGAGCTATATCAAGTTTTATTGCAACTTGATATACCATTTTTGGTTGATATCCCTTGTAGTACTGCTTTTTTATTTTGTGAAGGGAAATCGAAGATGGAGGTTGGGAGGGAAGGCTTGGAGGAAAGGAGGAAGGAAAAACTGTAATCTGGATGTAATATATTAGAGAAGAATAAATATAAAAAGACTAAGCTCACAGCCAAAAATATAATAAAAATTTTAAATAATGAAGTTTACCTGAAACTTTGATAACGAAAACTAAAAGAGTATGTGCTAAAATCATTCTTATTTATTAGAATTCCTTGATATTACTTGTCCAGAGGAGGTTTGCTATTTTTTATCAAAAATGTATATAACATTTGAAATTAAACATCTTATTTTGTTAGGTGGACATGGTGGTTCAAATCTGCTGCCTCAGAACTCAGAACACTGAGCTACAAAGACTATCGTGAGTTAAAGACCAGCCATCTTAGGCCACGTTCTGTTATCTAAGTTAATATTAGGTGATGGGAGATGTTATTCTGTAAATATGTTTCTCATACTGGTTAATGAATAAAGCACTGTGGCCAATAGGAAAGCAAGATAGGCATGGCTAGGAGACAAGGAGGAAAGAGGAAGGAGGAAGGAGGAGTCAGCATGTGGAGCGTGGAGAAAGAAGATGCTGGCTTGCCTCTCTCCAATAAGATGACCACGTGGAAATACTTAGATAAGTAGAAATGGGTTAGTCATTAAGACAGAGTTAGCCGATAACAATAATAGTAACTGGCCAACAGCATAATATCAAATACAGAGTCGCTGCATGTTATTTGGGGCCTGCATGGTGATGGGACCAGGCGGGCTGGTGGAAAACATACACACTACAATTAGCTACTATATAAGGCCCTGCATCAATGAGAATCAGAAAAAAAAATTCTCTTTGTAGAAAGACATAAATTCAATATGAAATCATTGTATTATTCTTGCTTTAGGTTCAAGGTCTCATTATAGCTAGAGCTGACCAGGATATTAAGAGCTTCCAAATTTGGCCTTGTGGTCATATTCTGAGCCACAGACACAAGACCTGACAGTATCATCCAGTTTTAAGAAATAAAATGCTTCTAGACAGTGGTGTATAATGGCGTTAATAAGTCTTGTCGAGTTTTCTTTGAGCCAGAATGTCACTATGTAGACCTGGTGGACTTTGAAGTACAGAAATCAACTTTATTCTGCCTACAGAGTAAAGAGATTAAAAGGAGTGTCCCTGAGTGTCCAGCTTAATAACTCTTCTAGTAAGATTCTTATCCCTAAAGATAATCCATATTCACCCCTAAAGTAGAAACTTTACACAGAAATAGTAGCACCACTCAATCAAAGTACAAGTTATTTCCATTTGCACAAAGTTCTCTATTGTCATCCTTTAAAGCCATATTCAGTTCCGTTCTATCTGTCCCTAGATTCTTCTTCATTTATAAAAGTTTTTCCTATCAATAACATTATAGAAATGATATCACTTGGAATATGCCATTGATTATTGTACTTTTCACTCCATTTCATACTCTGGAGAAAAGAAGCAAGTTTCCTAATGGATTGAGTGGTAGATCTGTTTGAGAGTAGCTGTTCTATGATGGATATACCAGATAGTTTAGTGTTTTGGACCTAATCTTTAACAAGATATTTAGCCATTATAAATAAGCTGCTATAGTATTCATGTGCAGGTTCTGTTCTTTTTTTCTTTTTCTCCATGAGCGTGAGTTTTCATTTCTCTCAGATGAACACCCAGGAGAGTACTTGCTGTACTGTATGGCCATTACATATTTAGTTTTATAATAAACTGTCAAGCTTTTTTGTAGAGTGGCTATAAGTTTTACATTCAAATTAACAAATATGTATATTATCTCGAGTCTCTACACCCTAACTCTTCTATAGTGTCATTACAAAATTTCCTTCAACCTATTAGGATAATTGTACAGGGATAGTCATCATAGTCTACATTTTCATTTCCCAGATGGCTTTAGAAGTTGATCATATTTTCACATGCTTCTTTGTTCTATGTGCATGCTCTTTTATGAACTATTTGTTTCTTACTTTTACCACATTCCAATCATATTGCATGGATGGTGGTGCTGCTTGAGATAGGTTATGGAATTTTTGTCAGGTTGAATCTTGCTGAAAGAAAAATATCTCTTTGGGTACACTTTGAGAAGTTTTACTCCTTCCCTGCTTACAACTCACTCTTTCTTTTATGCTTGCAATGATGTGATCTCTCAGCTTTCTGCTCCTGCTGCCATGTGTTACCCCATTCCTGCCATGAAATACTCTTAACCCTCTGAATCCATATGCCAGAATATCCTATTTCTTCTTTATGTTTTTTTTTTCTTCATGGTGTTTTATTTAAGCAGTTGAAAAGTAAGTAATACAGATTTCCTGATCAATTGTGAGGGTGCTTTTTTTGGTCCATTATCAATTTAATATTGAGAGCTTTTCTGATGTGTTTGGTATCTGTTGAGTTTCGCAATCATCACACCTGATGCTTCCTCTCATGTCCAAACATTTACTGGGCAGAAGGAAAAAATGTACATGTAGGTTGGAGAGAGGAGTTTACAGCCCACATTGCAGAAAAGTTTTTAGTACACTATAAGCATGTCTGGGAATTTTTCTTTATTGAACACACACTGCTTTTAATGGTGGCTTGATTATAGAAGGAGAATCTCCTTTACTAGTGTTTCATGTTGTCTTAATTATTTTCTATTGCTGTGAAGAGACACCATGATTAAAGCAACTTATAGGAGACATCATTTAATTCAGGGCTTACTTGATGCACATATCATCACTGTAAGAGTTCAATATCAGGCAGGCATGCTGCTGAAGACTAACTGAAAGCTTTACCTCTTGATCTATAGACAGCAGGAGTAGAAAGAACCAATAAGGACTTTTAAGACCTGAAAAACAAATCTCAGTAACTCACATCCTCTAAGAAGAATTCATCTAGTTCAAAAAGATCAGACTGTATAATTCTTCCTAAAGAATTACACACCCAGCTGGATAGTGGGAGCACTAGAAAGGCAGAGACAGGAGGATCTCTGTGAGTTTGAGTCTAGCCTGGTTGGTCTTCAGAGAAAGTTCCAGAACAGGCTCCAAAACTACATAGAGAAACTCTGACTTGAAATAGAAACTAAAAAGAAAAACAAAGAAATTTTTACCAAGCATTTGAATAAAAGAGGCTATGAAGTCCATTATTATTCAAACAATCAGATATATCTAGTTTTTCATTGTCAATTTGTATGGGATAGGTGGTGTATCAGACAGAGTGATGGTGATAATGACAGTTGTTTTTAGTTACTGTTTTTTTATTGTGAAAAGACACTATGACCTAGACAACTTATAACAAAAAACAAACCAAAACCAAAACAAAAACAAAGAAAACAGAAAAAAAAAACATTTAATTTGGGACTTGCTTACAATTTTAGAGTGTTAGTCCATGGCTATCATATTGGAGAAATGGCAACAGGCAGTCATGGATGGCACTGGAGTAGTAGCAGAGAGTGTACATCTGATTGAGAGAGGCAGAGAATGATCTTACTGGCAATGGTGTATGCTGTTGAAATCACAACGCCTACCCCCAATATCACACTTTCTCTAAGAAAGTGATATTGCCTAGTCATTCCCCCATACAGCCCTAAAAACTAGAGGACAAACATTCAATTATATGATCCTATGGGGGGTATTCTCCTTTAATCCATTAGAGCAGTGATCAAAAGACAGTGGTGACACCCTTTGTGAGAGTCTTGTTTATTTTGGGGACATAATTAGTCATCAGAGTGATCATTTCTTGTTTGGTGTCAGAAAGTGCTGGTATATGTGACAATCTTTGCTAAATATATAGAGTAAGGGCCTAATGTTTCATCCAAAGCAGGTCACAATTATGGCAATGCTGCAGGCAATGTCATAAATGACAGTCTGGGCTAGGATAAACAAAAATGTAAGCTTACATTTCTTTAGAAACCTGGTAAAGTAGGCTTCTGTTAGGAAAAGACATTATATCACTTTCATCAATTACCTCAGGCAAGGTCATTCAGTTCCTAGTTAATTGAAACCACAACCTTTGGGAATAGCTTGGAAAATCTATCTGCTTTCCTGCCAAGGTACTGTCCTTTCTTCTACAAGGCAGACTGGCAGTTTGGTCCAAAAAACTTTTCTATCTATTGAATAGTCTAGTTCAGTGGTTTTGCTTCACTCTTGCTTACAAATAGGAGGTCCTGTTCCAATAGCCTTCTGTTATTTAGCTCCCACCCAGATAATCTTTCTCTGTTTTGAGAGCTCTGTGGTGTGAGTGAAAAGAAAATACTCTTTAAATGAAACATCTGCAAATCTGTTTAGAACTTAAAATGAGTGGAAAGTGTATAATGTTTCAGGTCTGGAGCTTTGTGAAAATTGATATTGGTCTCTCTTTAGTGTGCCCTTATCATTCATTCTTTTTCCACAACAGTGTATAATCAACTATCGTAGTAACTACTAGGCGAAAGTTCTGAAATGTATTAAGTAGCATATCCCAGTTTCTAGCAACCGAAGAAGTAAGAAAGCCCTCAGACATCATCTGAGGACTAAGATGTGATTTTTCTGGCTTTTCTGTAACAGGTCTACTTAAGGTTTCCACTGACATATTTGAGGAAAAAATGCCTTGACTTAATACTTTCTTTGTTTTCTTACAGTAAAAACACTTCCTCAAATTGTAATCATTTTCAAACATAGAATTTTGGGTATTTTAACTCTAGTTTCCCTGGCCATGGCCACTCTTATTTGGCTACAGAATAAACTACTTCCTACCAACCTTGATGAGAGATTCATGCTTTGCACTGACAGGGATCTTTCTGTTAATGGGTCCTGAGCACCCTTGTACCAGTGGTCCTGATGGAACTAACTGAAAGACAAAGATTGATGAAGAATGCATACCCAGGCTTGGAAAAATGGGACAGGAACTGTATGTCTCATGGGACAGGGTTCCCCATCTTTGAAATGTTTGTAAGGCATGATGGGTTGAATGTTCCTGTATTTGAAGAAGTGATTTGTTCTTCCATTAACTTACTGGAAGAGCAGAGACTCACTCTGTTTTTTTGTTTTTTTTTAAGTATTTTCTTTCAATTCCGAACAATGTCCAGTTGCCCCTATTAACATGTAAATAGGCAATGGGGAGATGACTTCTGTAACTTTCAGAACCAGGTGAGAAGGATTCATTTGGCAAGTGAAATAGAGAGATATGCAGGAGGAGGAGGAGTCAGTTTGGCAGAGATTGCTTTATTTTGCATATCAGTGCTCAGCTAGAGAAATGCTGTTGCTTTCTGATAAGGCATAGCTCCTTCACTATAAATTTGTTCTTTTAATTTTTCATTTAATATCTTGGCCTGTTCTGTTACAATTCTAATATTTGTTTGTGGTTTACAGTTGTACTCAGCAGAGAAAAGAATAAAAAGAGACACCCATCTTTTCTTAGCTAGAAGTGCTTTTAATTCTAGGGTTTTGAAAAACAAATATATTAATTCTGGGAGCAGCAAATATATGTCAATTAATATAATCAAATAGTCTATTTGTATACTGGGTTTAAAGCATATGTTTAATGTCAACTATATGAGGAGTCAGAAGAACAAATGTTATCCTGGGCTTGGCAGTGATAAATATATTCAGAAAAGTCATATTATTTTGGCTATTACACAACTTAAAGAATGAAGCCTAAGAAAATGGAATTCCCCCAGGAATCTCATGCTGAGAGAAGAGAAAGCATAAAACCATGGCCACGCAGAACAGAAAATTTCCTTCAAGATACAGATTTATAACATTCTAGCAGATCTTACAGATCACCACATACCTTGACCCTGGTTGCTTAAATATGCTTATCCTCCTATTTAATCTTAAATCACTTTTCAGGACCCTGATGATGAACTTAGTTATTCACTATATTTTCTTGTTTTTCTTTCCAGTGTGGTCACATTTAGTAAATATTTCTCCTGTTTCTTACTATTAATTTGGATCTTTTAATTGGTTTATCATGGATGGTTGCTAAACCAGGTTTGTTGGATTGAAGGCTATGACTCCAAGTCAACTACCAAAAGCACATTTATTAAAGAGATTACTAGAAACTGAAGCTTTTGCTTACTGTTTCATAGAATATTATCAACCACAGATAATACAAGGAAAAATTGGAAAAATACAAGGAAGAAATAAAAATCTTTAGTTCCTTAGCTTTGATTATAGCCTTATTGCAACTCATAGACAAGAAGAAACAAAATGTAGGGAAATAAATATACATAGCTTTAAGTGTGGGATAAGGTGTGTGATGTTAACTTTTTCCTGGGAGACACTTCTTCCTCTGAGGCAAATTTCAGACTCTTCTGTACCTCACCTTGGTATTTCCTGCAGAAATTTTCATTCTTTAGGGTGCCCTTGATACTCTGAAGATAGTAGGTAAGTGAAATAAACATTTTAAAAATGCATTTAAATTTTCTTTCTTTAGATGTAAAGACTTGAATTTCTCTGCAAAATAATAATTTCCCCTTTTATTATGTAACACATTTTATGGAACTTTGGTTAATATCATACTAAATGTAAGTTCCAATATGAAATAGAATTCAAACTAAACTTCATTGCAATATAATGTTGCCATTTTGAACATTCAGTTAACTTTAACTTTTTTGTTATAAAGCTGTTGGCCAGTGACTAGCTTGTCTTATTGGCTAGCTCTGTCTTAATTACTAGCCCATTTCTATCAATGTATTGCCGGCGGCTGTAGCTTACCCCATTATGCCCTACATGGTGTTACTCCTCTGGCAGTCTACATAGTGCTCAGTGGCAGAGAAGAGAGTAGTTTCCTGTTTGTCCCTGCTTAAATTCTGATTCAGTCCAGCTATATCACTTACTGCATGACTCTACAGACCTCCAGACCTCTATGATAAGTTAGTGGAAGGTTTCTTCCCAACAATGTAACTTCATGGAATCACATGATGACTCCTCTCTGACTATACTTCCCAGAATCCTCCTTGTCGCCTAGTCCTACTTGTCATCCTTTTGTCCAAGAAGTGTTTCATTCATGAATCTATAAGACAAATACACAGAAGAACATTCCCCATCATCTCCACTTTTTGTCTAAATAAAAAACAGGTTTTATGGGAGGAGAAGAGCCAGTTAACTTTTGTTAGAATTCAGAATTAAAGGATAGCCAGACTTTGGAGAGAAGAGTGATGTAGCAGTGTATTCCAGCAGAGAAACATGATTAAGATGCTTAAATCTCTAGACTTCAAAATAGTTGTAGATAGATCTTAAGTGAAGGCTGCAGTCTCTACTTCTCAGGAGGGTAAAGCAAATAGACTTCCATTTCAAGGCCTGATCACTTAGAAAATCACTGTAAGGTCATCCTAAGAAACTGACAGAGATCTTGTCTGCAATGCACTGTATGGCTATGTGTTGACCAGACAGTAATGACAGGGAATGAAGAAATGACAGACATAGAGAAAATTTGGAATCTGGTTGAATGTGGGCTGTGATGGAGACACACACATGAGGAATCAGTTTTCTTATATGTATATGAACTAGGAAGCAGGTTCCCTAATTTACTAGTGGATCTATCTGTATGAGGGCAGTCTTATGTTCCAATCCTTTGAAAGGAAGAATATGTTTGATACTATCTGCAATGCTGTCAATATCTATATTTTAATCAGGGAAAGGCCTTGCCATCCCATTTTGTTTGAGACAGTGGGGTCTTCAGTAGAGCTCTACTAATGTCATAAATACTCATTCCTATGGTAGTACACACCCTATCCACACATACCTCAAGATACAACATCAAATGAAGGAAACAAACAAATTAGGTGATTATAATATAGGGCATAGACAAAAAGTTTTCTAGCAGTGTAGAGATATATAAAGCTCAGGTTACTAGCCCTAATGCTTACTAAATAAACAAATGGAAAAATAAGAAAGGAATAGAACAGAAAGTTCTAGCCCATTATACACTAAAATAACCTAGAATAGTAAAGTTGTATAAAAGCAGATTGAGGAACCTAAAAGAATATAATTACTTACTAGTAGTTTGTCTATAGGAACAGTGTTTTTACTTAACTTTTTAAAATGATCTATTACATACACTTTTCTGTTTCATTGATCTTCAAGATACTACTATTCTATAGTTTCTTAGATTTCTTCAAAGGTGATAGTCTGTCACTGATAAAAAAAAAAATAGGGACACACACAGCTCAAATTGCCAATTGTCTGATGAAACAATCTATATTTTTAGGAGGCTCAACTTTGGCCACACTGTTTCAATGTCAAAAAAAAAAAAAAAAAAAAAAACCTCAGGAGAAGCTGGTATAGTGAACCAAAGTTAAAAATTTGCTTAAAGATATTTGAATACATGTTTAATTTTGAGGTTTAAGAGAAAGACAGGCATTCAGTGGAAAGTAAATCACACTCATGTAGGGGCATGTGCTTTCTAATAGAGAGCAGAGGAAAGTAAAACAGGCCCTGTATGGATGGTGGCTTCTCCTTAGACTGATTAAGCAATTAATTATCATAGTATTTGCCATAAATACTATTTTGGTGACCCTCAAATTACATCTCAAAATCTGTTCAGAAACCTTTTTTTAATTTTCCATTTCTTTCCTTCTGTCGGTAAGAGAGAGATATGTGAAGTGACTGCTGAGATGCTGGGTAGAATCATAATTTGATATGGAATCACTAGGGTTACACAAAGGGTTTAATACATGACCTTCTCCAGTTAATAGGTTTTCTGATGAGATTCTCCTAAGATTTCAGACTTAAGCTAGGAATGGAGAAAAGTTTTAAACAGTTGTTAGTTGTTCTAGAATTCTGTCTCCATGCATGGCAAAGGCTTCACTCTGGGTAGGGAGCTTCTGTCTCCTTCCTCACATCCCCAAGATTTTCCCTGATGGAAATATTGCCTCATACCTAACCAAGCAAATACTATCTTGTGGAGGCTTGCTCTTCATCTAATCCTCCAAAAACCACTAAAATATATTTAAATCCGTTGATTTTATGTTATTTGATAGTACTACATAAAACAGCAAAGGCTATTAATAATATGAAATTTTATATTATTAATGAAATATTAACATATTATAATATGTTATAAATATTTAAAATATATGACTATTCTTAGTTACAGGTCAAAGGAATATTGAATTTAACAATTTAATGTTATTTACTAAGGAGTAGGAGATTTAATATTTATCAAAGTGCTATTTATTTGCTATCAATTATTTCACTTAATCTCAAAACTATTTATAGATTTAGGTAACTTATTGTTCAATGTAATTCAGAGATTTATACTTTCAAAGATGATTATGCCAATAAAAATGATTGGTATTCTCTTTCTATAATTCAGTTTTAGTTGGCAAACATCATGTCTGCAGTATTTCAGAGATTTGTCAATCCGACCATGAATTCATTTTAACAAAGAGGCTTTATTAAACACTGTCCAGGACCATAGATACTGACCGGGTCCACACTGGAGACTCATGCTCAGAATATGGAACTCAGATCCATATATGGAATTATAATCCATATGGGATTATAAAGGCAAAACTCACAAGACTGCGTACTTTCTACCATCAAATGCAAGCAAATTTCCTTAGGTGTGTCCTGTTTATATATGATCAAGCACATATTTTTTTGTGATAGGAGACAACAAAACCTGTTTACAGAAGTGAAAACATGCAGCTTCTATCTTACATGAACATCAAGCCTTGGCATTCCATGAAGTTACATGTCTTTGAGCAACTGGGGCTTACCGGTAAGAGACATTTTGTTTTATAGATCTCATAAGCACAGTAATTTAAACTTAAATCAGAACATTAGCCATCACAATGAAATGAATATCCTCCTCATTTACATCACATACACATGAAGCCTGGCTCTCTGTGTGTCCTGATTTTAATTTAAAAATTAACAGTTGTTCAAGCTTTATTTATTCATTGCTGTTCTTGCCGTTTTGTCATACATCTCATACATTTTTATAAACCACATCCTGCCACCTAACTCTACTCTATAAAGTATAAATATATTCATAAAAGTAAATGATGAAATGAAAGCCATTGTCTTCTAGTTCTTGAAGGATGAATTAATGGCTTATTCTTCATTTTGTCAGTAACTTTCATTACAAAATAAAAGCCTGAGGTCACCATTTTGAATTTATGTATGCTTCCTCTTGTCATTAAATAGGCATTTGTATCTATTACAGAATGCATGCATTTCAAATCCTTTTGAACCACATCAGCTGCATAAATAAATGCAATCAGCCAGTTACTGTTAAAGAGATTTGCATATAGGTATCTTGCATAAATCAATTCACTAGAGGCTAAATTTTGTCATTTCAGTTTGTGAAACTGTTTTTCTTTCTAGGGGCTTTGGCAGATGTCTTCCAGTTAGCGTGCTTTCTAACTTGTGCTAATACAAATTGAAACTGGGTGCATGCTAACTGAAACTAAATCTGGACAAACTTTTTGTTTCTATGACTAGTTGAAAATCTTTTTGTGACCAGTCTTGTGTGATAACAGAAGTTGAATTCCAAAAAGTAAAACAACACTGGGAAATTTACCAAAAAGAGATAATTGTTAAACTACATTTTAATTAACCTTGGCTTTCAAAGCCCATAAAGTTTACTGTGAAACAACAGTTTTAAAGATGAGCTTTTCGAAAAACAATGGCATCCTGAAAATTAAGAGTCTTATACATTCAGAGTATAAGAAGGCATTTCTGAGTGTTGTAATTTATAAACTCTTAAAAGAGAATAAATATTTCTGAAATATGCAAAAACAAATATTAGATCAACATTTACTTGATCAGAACTTTTGTAGGATCTCTTAGAAGAGGAAGAAGCATATATCTCCTGAACTTTGGGATGGATAAATGACTTCCCTTTAGTATTCTAAGTTATTTCACTAGACAATGTCTTAAATTTATATAAAACATATTAACAGGAGAAATAGAAAAATTAATTGTGTGTATACAAATAAATAAATATCAGAAAATACAATGTGAAACTAAGAAGGACCATAAAATATAAGTCTCTTTATCAGCGGTTCTCAACCTTTGGGTTACAACCTCTTTGGGTGTTAAATGACCCTTTCACAAGGGTCACCTAAGACCACTGGAAAATACAGAGATTTACATTATTATTCATAACAGTGCCAAATTACAGTTATGAACTAGCAACAAAAATAATTTTATGGTTGGAGTCACCACAACATGAAGAACTGAATTGAAGGGGCACAGCATTAGAAAGGCTGAGAACAACTGTTCTATATCATCATAAATTACAAGAAGGAAAAGGGGTGTGAGCCTTTTGGGTGTTGTTGGAAAAAACGGGAGAATGGTGGGGCATAGAGGAGTACATGGTGAATAAAGGTTAATTCATGTGGTCAAAATTCTTAAATGATAATAGTCTAATATTATTCTGCTCCTGATATAAATACCTTTATTAAAGAAAATCTCTTCTATAAACTTTTGTGATATGTATAGCATCAGGGATTAACCTAACAAGAATGACAAGAGACTACAGAAAAATAGACACATGGACATAGAAAGTCTGGGATTAAGTGGTCTGAGCTCTCTTATGAAAAATTCCAGTGTGTTTATTGTGCAATTATTGAACAGGGAAGCAAGGTTACTACATATAACCGAACAAGGAAGTGGAGTTTAATACATCCAGACAACAAGGTAGTAGGAGTCTAATAGATATGGCTGGACAAAGGGGTAGGTTTACCTAATCTTGGTATTGACAGTCCCTATAGAGGAGCAGTCTTCAGGCCCTAACATTCCAAGGGATATATTTTTGGCAAACACTGTCAACATTTACACTTGCATGAAAGGAAGTCTTCAACATCTTTCTGAGAGTCACCCAGAGAAGGCATTGCTATTCCCATCTGTTTTTGACAGGTATCCTTCATATGGCCAGCCTCAGGTTAAAAAAAAAAAAAAACAACACTAAAACCAAAACAAAACACACACACACACACATTCACTCCAGACTTCACTTTCTTCTTACAATAAATAATAAATATTGACTTATCCTTCAAAAGAACAGTTTTTCAATATTACTTCTATGTCTACAGTTTCTAAACTGGGAAGTAATAAATATACTACAGGAATATTTTTTAGATAGCATATAGTGGTTTTCTGTAGTCACAATACAGGATGTTATAACCCAATTCCTGAAAGCCCCTGCACTTGGAAGAGCTTCACTGTGGATTTCTTAAGGCCATTTCACTTTGCTAGACAGTGTAGATCACAAAATGAAGAGGTAATGTAAGTGGTGTCCCTTGTCTGAGATGCCACCTCCAAATATAACACTATGGATTGCAAATTAGATCATACTGAGGACACACTAATAGTATAGTATAGTCAACATAGACTACAAGCCACAATGTACAAGTTTGAATTGAAATCTTTACTGTACTACTGCCAAGCTATCTGATTTTAATGCATTACAGGAAGGCTGAAGTTCTATTTTCCCACTGTAAGATGTTAAAATGAATGCTCTCATTCTCCCTATAGGAGATTAATTGGTTCTAAGAGTGCTGTTTATAAGTATTAGAAACTTTATTGTTCAGTATAATTTATGTCACATCTACAAGGTTTTAATTAATTAGAAAGTGAACTCAAGCATCAAGCTCTTAATAGGCTGTAATATGCATTCATAATTGGAATGCATGACAAACTGTAGTATCAGTCATTTTACCAATGAACAGTGCCTATATTTTAGCACTTGTTCAAAAGCTGGATAAATTATTGTGCAATAACCTTTTAAATCTTTTGAGAATCATTCATGAATAAGTTTGCCTTTGTTTTATCAAAGAAAACAATATAAATTCTAATGTAAAATAAGTGAAAGAACATTTTAATCAAATGCATATTTGAGACAATTATGTGAAACAGCATCTGTTCTCCATTTGCTACAACACAATATTTCTTAATAGGTGATTGGCAAATAGTTCTCTTTCTTCTCTTGAGATTCTGTGTTTTCTCCTATGGAATGCAGATACCATAATGTGTTCTTGTAATCCAAGCCATATGAGGCTAAGCCAAGAGGATTTCCCATTTAGGGACAGATTGGCCTATATTATATAGTCTACATAGTGTCAGGACTATATGTGTCACCTGCAGCAGCCTGAGGAAACCTTTAGTCATTAAAGTTTCTAATACTTCCTGTAAAGGGAAGAATATAGAAACAACAAGAAGGCATTGGATACATTAAGCAAAAACAACCAGTCAGGTGGAAGAAAATAAATAAAGATTATTTCTATGTGGATTTTTATTTATCTATTTATCTATCTATCTATCTATCTATCTATCTATCTATCTATCTATCTATCTATTTTTATTCGTGACAGTTAAATGTAGAAATTTCAAACACAGTAAATAAGCCCAAAGATGAACTTTGTATTGATCATATATTTGAAACTTTCTGTATTATCATATATTTAAATACTAAAATCATTCAAAAATATTGTTAGACTTAGTTTAGAAGATATTTATGAGGACACATATGAAATTAAAATAATTGCAAGCACTGGCAACAGTTCATAGGCAACTACTTGCCATTATTAAAGAAACCTTTGTATGAGATCCACTGGAGAGACAAGAGGCTAGACTTCAAAATTAGTATTTACTGTATTTAAGGATTCTCTTTATTTGGAAATATTTGTTACTTTTTAAGGTAGATAAAAGAAATAGCTTTAATGTAAGGTGGGCTTATAAAAAGTGATAATTTTTGATTTTGTGATAGAATTATTAAGAAAATAAATTTAAAATTTTGGGTTGTTTTCAACACTTTGAGAAATAGAGAAGTGGTAGAGAGATGCTTTCCTCTATCATTGTTGTACATATTAAATTAACATTAAGAAATCATCACTAAGTTTGATTTTTTCATGAACAATGGAGAAAGCTCTCACTATAATGAGAATTAAATGTAGGTTTTCTAAAAAAGACTAATTTATCCACCATCATAGAGGCCTTATCTAGTAGATGATGGAAACAGAAGCAGACACCCACAGCTAAACACTGAGTTGAACTGGAATCCAGATGTAGAGAGGGAGGACAAAATCAGGCTACATAAACCCACAGATACAGCTGACCTGAACAAGGAGGAACTAATGGGCCCCCAGACTGATAGCTGGGAATCCAGCATTGGACCAACTCAGACCCCCTGAACATGGGTCAGAGTTAGAAGGCCTGGGCAGTCTAAGGGACTTCTGACAGTGAAACTAGGAAGTAATCCTGGTGCACAAAAGGACTTCGGGAGCATATTCCCCATGGAGGGATACTCCCGTAACCTAGAGGCAGGAGGTAGGGCCTAGTCCCTACTCCAAATGACTTGATAGATTTTGTTGACCCCTCCTGGAAGGTATTAGCCTCCCTGTGGAGTGGAGGGAGTAATGGGATATGAGGTTGGTCAGGGGCCTGAAAGAGGGAGAGAGAGAGGGAGAGTGGGAGCGAGAGAGAAAGAGAGAGAGGGAGGGAAGAAAAGAGAGAGAGTGGGAGGGATGAAGGGAGGGATGAACGGAGGGAGGGAGAACTGGGATCGACATGTAAAATAAGAAAAAAAGTTTAAGAGAATAAAAACAGAAAATGTACACAATTCAAAAGAATTTGCATAATATTTGATAATTAAAGAAATAGGGAGGAGACTCTGAAATTGAGGAAAAATCAACTCTCCCCCCTTAGGATAAATATTCACTTTCAGTGTGATAATAAAAGAATCTCAAAACTCAGATGTTAGTAATAACCTTGAATATCTTGCTCATGTGCACCAACTTAACTCCTAATTCTAATAACACCTAGGAATTTTGGCACTATCAATACTTCTTTAATAATTTCCTTCTGAATGTGCCCTATCCAAGTGAGCAGCAACATAACTTTTAGACTACACTCTTTTTCTACCTTGATTTTTTGGATGTACTATATGGAGTTCATATATGCTGAAATTGAATTATTTTAAGACATAATAATAACAATGAAAAAGACTCTGTCAAACATTATAAACAAAAAAAAATATCTTTACTAATAACCAGTCAAACTTTGTTCATTACTATTTTCTGTCCTGCAAGATTATCATTCATTTATAGCTTTACTTTTCTTTTGGGCTATAAAATTAATATCTTTTCATTTTTCTCCTATGCAAACTCTATATTTTGGGTATATGCCTAAGAGTAGAATTGTTGGATCTTGTGGTAGACTGATTCCCATTTACCTATTGAACTGCTGTAATGATTTCCAAAGTGGCTGTATGAGTTTGCACTCCCACCAGCAGTGGAGGAGTGTTCCCCTTTCTCCACATCCTGTCCAGCATAAATTTTGTTGGTTTTTTTTATTTTAGCCATTCTGACAGGAGTAAGATGGTAGCTCAGAGCTGTTCTAATTTGCATTTCCCTGATAGCTAAGGATATTGAGTACTTTCTTACATGTCTTTCAGCCATTTTAGATTCCTATATTGAAAATTCTCTATTTAGTTCTGTACTCTACTTTTAAATTGGATTATTTTGTGTTTTGGTGATGAGCTTCTTGAGTTATTCTTAGTATATTTTGGAGATCAGCCATCTGTCAGATGTAGGGTTGGTGAATATCTTTTTCCATGCTATGGCCTGGCATTTTGTCTTGTTGACTGGGTCCTTTGCCTTACAGAAGCTTCTCAGCTTCAGGAAGTCCCATGTATTAATTGTAAATCTCAGTACCTATGCTGCTGGTGTTATGTTCAGGAAGCTGCTCCTGTACCAATTCATTCAAGGATACCTCCCCCTCTCTCTTCTAAAAGATTCAGTGTTGGTGGATATATGTTGAGGTCTTTGTTCAGTTTGGACTTATGTTTTGTGCATGGCAATAGATATGGTTCTATGTGCAGTCTTCTACACATGAGCATCCAATTTTTCCAGCACCATTTGATGAAGATGCTTTCTTTTTCTATGGTATAATTTTAGCTGCTTTGTCAATAATCAGGTGTTCATATGTGTGTGTATTGCGGTTTAATAAGGGTCAGGATAAACAAATAGGTCAAATAGATGTTTATTAAGGGAGAAACAACTCACAACACAGACAGATGAACACAGCAGTTAAAACTGGATGCTCCTCTCTCCGTGTCCCGCCAGAAAAGGCCGTTCTCTGCCTCCTTCCAAGACCAAGCTCCACCGGTCACTTCTGCCCCTGGCTCCACCCCTCAATGGGTGTGGTCAGTGCCACAGAAGCAGACACAGTGAATATCCCACTACAATTCCCTTTTTAGTCTAAAGAAAAGATTTAATCTTGATACAAAACTATATACAAAACAGTGAATAACAAGTGTGCTCTAAGAAAAGGACAATCAAGACCAAAACCACAAACATACCTAGTCCTAGGGAGAAGGCATAAGGGAGTTTACAATAGAGTTGTCCTATGCTGAAAAGCTTAAGTCTAGTACTTAATATATCTAACTAGGAAGAGAGAATAACACTTAAGATAGTTTAATCTACAACCTCACCAAGGCCTGAGAAGGAAAATAACGATAGATGGGAAGTGCGGATGGGCAACTTCCAAAAGGTGCAGCGAGGACAGAAACAGCAAGCTACCTGGACAGTCACCCAAGGTCTCACAGCAACATTGGTACATCCAGATTTGACTAAGGCCAGGAGTATTTGACAGACAACAACAAAAGTAGGGAGTTAGAAAGGCTGTCTTACCCTGACTTGGCAAGGTTCAGCAGTCTTCTAATTTTGTCTCCTGCAAGCATATAGGAACGCATGTCCAAATCAGTGGTCAAGGTTGAGGCAGTTCCTTGCCCAAGAGGCCATTAGCCAAAGCGAGGATGAACTCCAGAAGGAGCAACAACAGTGTCCAACATACTCTCCGGAAAGTGTGTGGTGCTGTCAGGAGCAACAGTGTCTCATGTCAACAGAGTACTAATATATAAAACATTTAAATGCCATGTTCTGCAGGTCTATGAAGTGATTGAAGATTAAGCATCTATGTCTGACTAATCTCATAGGCAAAGGAAACATGGGTGATGATAATCTGTAATACTCAGGAACTTGGCTAACAAAGCTGAATAAAACTTCCTTGAGTAAAGCAAGGATAAATACCTAAACAATATAACTATGTACATATATATATATATATATATGTATATATATCTCACATGTAAATTCCTAAAGTAGAGGTAGAGTAAAAATGTCTAAACAAGAGGTAGAGCTCCAAAGGGCAGCAAGACAAATATCCCAAATTGTATCAAATACAAAATATCTTGAACACAAGCAATAGTATACATACATAGAATATAGCAAGTATAATGTGCATAAAACATCATAAATGGAAAGATTTCACACAATATAAGATACAATTCTTCCAGGAAGGGAATAAACTTAATTTTACATAGGTTACCACAAATAATAATATATAACAATGTAAGCTGTAATACTAATGTCTCACTCTTACTGAATAATTCACAAGAAAATAGGCTAATCTACCTATATCCATTCTGAACCATACCTTTCCCAACCATACCCTATTCCTGTCTAAAAGAGATAACCAAGTCTAAGTATCACCTTCCAAACCCAACCCTAAGTAACTAAAACCAACCCTATGAAGATGAATATTATTCCTAAATTCCAAGACTGGGGAAAGGGGGAGTTGTTATCTTAAGATTACTTCCTGCTGAAATGGGACAATGATTTCTCCATGGGATCCTGTTGGAAAAAAATTTTAAGCAACCAAATTTCTAAACAGAACTGGCTGTAACATATGTAGGTAGTCATTGTGTGGCAGAAAATGCTTGACTCGAATTCTACTTGAAACTCTGGCCAGGTTGTAATAAGAAGGTGCAACAATACAGCTAGCTAGTCATGAGTTGTCTCAAGAAAAGCAGTCTCAAACCGGTTTAAGGTGAAATTTGTAGTCCAGATGGATCAGGTTGAGTCAAGTGGAAATGTCCAATTGGGGCCACATCTCCTTTCCAGAGTGTTCAAAGATTGCTGTTGAGAACTGTTATAGTCCTTGTGGAAAACTTAAATATCAATATCAAGGTAAAAATTTTTAATTTTACGGTATGCATTAGGGAAAGGCAACAATAAGCATTAAAAGGTAAATGAGAAAATTAGGATTTCAGACAGAAAATTGCGAATAAGTGAATGAGTCCTTAGATTTTGTTTTCTTCTGCCTTACACCAATTGGCTTCTTGATATAAGCAACCAAGATTTCTGTGTCTTCTTAGGATCCCCATGACAGCGCCCTCTACCAGCAGGAAGTAGTTTGGAAAGAACGACACCCAAATTCCCAAATATTGTTTATAAATGTTTGTTTTCATTTAAATGGGCTTGGTTATAAATGGCTATAACCACAAGCAATCTCTTTAAAGGTAAAAAGGGAATTATGGTATAGATATGAATACTTTGCTTTGGAATGGATTTTCATTTATTGATACAATTTAAGGTCAATTTTGTGATATGTATATTTCTCCTCTTGTTTGGGTATTATGTTTATATAGATCATTGGAAAATGTAATGTATAATTTAGTACAGATTAGAGAGTTACCTATGATAGTCAAAACTTGGAGTTAAGTTAGTTAGGATTTCTAGATATGCAGAGATGTATTTGAGATGAATAGGCATTCTTCAAACCTTTCAAAGACCTACAGAATATGGCATTTAAAATGGTTTAGGGATTTTCTTGACAATGAGGCACAACTGCTCCTGGTAACACCACCTACAGAAGAAAGGAAGATGGACATTGAAGAAACACATTATGGAGTTTGCTTCTAATATGGCAAGACTAGCCATTTGGGCAAGGTACTGCTCTTCTGGACTGTTTGACTTTATGTTGTAGAAACTGGACATACAGAACCCACAAAAAGGTGACTGCTGATTCAAGATGGACATTGCTACAGGATTCCTGCTTCATGGAAGAGGCTGCCAGACAGCCAGGCAGTCTACAGGACACAGAAAAAATGACTGACAAACTGCCATTACAGGTGGACAGTTTAAAGTTTCCTGCTTTGTTGAGGATTCTGGAGACACACTATGGCCTATGGGCTGAAGATGGAACATTACAGAAGAACTTTGGGTGACTGACCAGGCAATGCATTGTCTCAGTCATTTCTAGAGTTTATATATTATCCTTCTGTGGTCTTTGATGGAGTTGAGGACAGGTAGTTATGGTTATAGTTTTCCTTAGTTAGGATTAAAGATGTTACATATAGGACTTTAGACTCACAAAGATAGGATAGATGATATTTTCTTTAAGTATTACAAAATGTTAATGGACTAAATATTGTTTACTGTGATTCTTATTTGATAACTGTTGTATGATATATTTTGTGATGTTAAGGTTAAACCCTTCTTTTTATTTTAGACAGAAAAGGGGAGATGATGGGAGATGTTATTCTGTATATATGTTTCTCATACTGGTTAATAAAGACCTGTGGCCAATGAGATAGCAAGATAGGTGGGGCTAGGAGACCAGAAGGAGGAAAGAGGAAGTGGAAGGTGGAGTGGAGATGTAGCCCAGGGAAGAAGCAGGACGCCTGCCGCGGCTCCCCGATAAGACGACCACGTGGAAATACTTAGATAAGTAGAAATGTGTTAATAATTAAGGCAGAGCTAGCCCATAAACAATAATGGTAACTGGCCAACATGATTATATCAAATACAGAGTCTCAGAGTGTTATTTGGGGGCCGGCACGCCAAGCAAGCTGCGGTCAGGCTGGCCGGAAAACAACAAGCTACATGTGTGCCTAATATCATGATTTTAAATTTGATTCCGTTGGTCTGTCTATTTTTTTGTGCCAATGCCAAGCTGTTTTCAGGAGTATAGCTCTATAGAAGTTCTTAAAGTCAGGGATGGTGATGCTTCTGGAAGTTCCTTTATTGTACAGGGTTGTTTTTGCTATTTTGGGTCTTTTGTTTTTCCGTATAAAGTTGAGTATTGTTCTTTCAAGGTCTATGAATAATTGTGCCAGGATTTTGATGGGTATTGTATTGAATCTGTTGATTGCTTTTAGCAAGATTGCTATTTTTATTATGTTGATCCTGCCTATCCATGAGCATGGGAGATCTTTCCATTTTATAGTATCTTTTTTAAATTCTTTCTTGACAGACTCAAAGTCTATACAGGTCTTTCACATGTTTGATTACCATTACCCAAAGATATGCATGTTGTTTTTGGCTATTGTAAAGGGTGATGTTTCTCTGATTTCTTTCTCAGCCCCTGTATTATCTGTATATAGTAGGGGTACTGATTTAATTGAGCTAATCTTAGATCCTGCCACTTTGCTAAAAGAGTTTATCAGCTGTAGAAGTTCGTCGTTAGTTTTTCAGGTCATTTATATAAACTATCATATTATCTGCAAATAGTAAAAGGTTTACTACTTCTTTTCCAATTTCTATCCCCTTGATCACCTTTTGATGTTTTATTGCTCTAGCAAGAACTTAAAGTACAATATTGAAGAGATATAGGTTGAGTGGAAAACCTTGCCTTGTTCCCTGATTTTAGAGGAATCACATTGAGTTTCTCCCCATGTAGTTTGATGTTGGCTGTTAGTTTACTGTATATTGTTTTTATTATGTTTAGTATGTTCCTGTTATCCATTAATTCTCCAGGTCCTTTGCATTTTGTCAAATGCTTCTTCAGCACCTAGTGAGATGATCATATGATTTTTCTTTTTCAGTTTGTTTACATGGTGGATTATATTGATAGGTGTTCTTATGTTGAACAATATTTTCATCCCTAGAATGAAGCCTATTTAGTCATGATGGATGATTTCTCTGATGTGTCCTTGGATTCGATTTGCCAGTATTTTATTGAGTATTTTTGCATCAATATTTATGAAAGATATTGGTCTGTAGTTCTCTTTTTATAGTTGTGTATTTGGGTAGCTTGGTTATCAAAGTAACTGCAGCCTTGTAGAAAGAGTTTGGCGATTACCCTTCTACTTGTATTGTGTGGAATCTTTTGAGGAGTATTGGTATTGGATCTACTTTAAATTGATCTGCTACTATTTTTCCTCTCTCATTATTCTTAGACATTGTGTTCCAGATTTCCTGGATGATTTTTGTTTAGCCTTTTTTAGATTTAATGTTTTATTTGACCAACAAATCTATTTCCTCTATTGTATTTTCAATGCCTAGTTCCTTCTGTCTTTTTCATTCTGTTGGTGATAATTGCATCTATAGTTCCTGTTCATTTCCCCAGATTTTTTAATTTTCCAGAATTTTCTCCATTTGTGTTTTTATTAATGCCTGTATTTCAATTTTCAAATCTTGTATGCTTCCTTCACCTATTTGATTGATTTTTCTTGCCTTTTTTTTGGTTTCCTATAAGGGGTTAATTGATTTCTTCCAATTTTTGTTTGTGTTTTTTTATTTCTTTAAAAAAATGTATTTCTTCTTTATGAGCATCTATCATCTTCATAAAATTATATTTAAGGTCATTTTCTTCTGCTTCAACTGTGTTGGAATGTTTATGCCTCACTGTTGTATAACATGTAGGTTGTTCTTGTTTTAACAGACTTGTCTTTATGTTGTTGAATGTATTTTTTTTTTATGTGACAGTGTTTCTCCCTGGTTTTGGAGGCTGTCCTAGAACTAGTTCTTTTAGACCAGGTAGACCAGGCTGATCTTGAACTCACAGAGATCTGCCTGCATCTGCTTCCTGAGTTCTGATATTAAAGGCATGCACCACTGCTGCCTGGCTTGTTGAATGTATTTTTACACAGCTATCTACCCACTGAGTTTGTAGTAATTATAATTCCAGGTGTGGATTCTTGTGATGTTTTTGTTGAGTGGGTCCTTTGTTCATTTGCTTTCTGTTTCCTGCTGGGAGTCCATTGTCTAACCTCTTCTTCTAATTGGTGCAGATAGTGACTGTGCCTATAGGGTCTGCTGATGCCTTAAAGGGAATGGTTGGTGGCATGGGAGGATGGGTGGGTTAGGTGGGTTTGGGGGCTGAGTGAATCTTGTAGGTTACAGAGTTCATTGTGTGGCAGTGGTGGTGGAGGAGTAGCTTCATCTGCTGCCCAGCTGCTCTCACTTCCCTTTGTCAGGTCAGCTTTCTTAACTCTATAGGGCTGTTAATAAGGTTCAGGAATAGTTAAGTTCATAAGAAGATTGGAGTGTCAATTTAGTCTGTTTGTATGATGTTTGGAACTACAATCTTTTCATGAGATTTTCTGCTTCTTGGCTATTGTATAATGTCTTCAGAAGCTTAGTCAAGGAGGCTGAAATGCATTCCCTCTGGCAGAACATACTGGCCAATGGCAGTCTTCTTATCAGACAGTTCTCAGGACTGTGGTGAGTCCTGAGGAGGAGAGGTGTCTGTGTCTCCTAGGTATAAACAGTAGATGGAAAGTCACTTCTGTAGGGACTTAATAAATTCTATAGAGAATTTATTAAGGATGCAGAGGAGCTATGAGGATGTCAATGTCCTTGGCAAGTATAGAGGTAACTACAATGGAAGAATGTTTTGACATAGTTTTCAAGTAGCCCACTTGCGACTCCTTGCCAAGTTGTTGAGCTGGAGTGTCCTGGGTGGGGATATGTCCATGATATGAGAAAAGAAAGGGAAGGAATCAGGACAAGATTATAATTCATGCTCGGTAGCAACAGATGAACATATTGATTATATGGGGGCTGCTCAGGGGAGTGTGTAGCATGAATAATAAAAACTCAGAGACAAATATTGGGGTGAGAGCTGAAGATCAGAGAAGCAAATTGGCCAGCTACTCATTCTTACCTCTAACTCAGACCAAATGGTCGATCCTCTCCTCAGATTGCATTTCCTGACTGACTCTATCTCCACCAAACCACAGACTGCCTCATATTGCCTCTTTTTCTTGTCTCTTCCCACCTTATATTCCTCTCTCTGCCTATCCATATCACACCTATCTCTACTTTCTTAGTGCTGGGATTAAAGGCATGGGAATCCAAGAGCTAAGATGACCTTTGTAATAGCTCTTGCTTTTAGGTCTGGCTTCTTTCTATTATGAAAATGAAACATCATGAGCAAAAGCATCATGGGTAGGAATGGATTTATTTGGCACACACATCTCAATTACATACCATCTTAAAAGGAATTCAGGGCAGAGACACAAGCAAGGACCAGGAAAAACATTCTTTTTCTTATTATCTTATTCAGATTATCTTTTTTTAATATAATTTTCTACTTTAAATTTGAAGCAAGCTTGTTTTACATGTCAATGTCAGTTCCCACACTCTCCTATCCTCTCATGTCACCCCCCACCAACTCCATCCCATTCCATTTCTGCTCCACAATGAGGGTGAAACCTTCCTTGGAGAGTCTTCAAAGTCTGTCATATCTTTTGGAGTAGGGCCTAGGCTCTCCCTCATGTATCTAGGCTGAGAGAGGACCCTCTATGTGGATTGGGCTCCTGAAGTCCATTCCTTCACTAGGGATAAATACTGATCAACTACCAGAGGGCCCACTGACTGCCTAGTCCTTCTAACTAACACTCACATTCAGGGAGTCTGGGTTGGTCCTATTCTGGTTTCCCAGCTATCAGACAGGAGTCCATGAGCTCCTCCTTGTTCAAGTCAGATGTTTCTGTGGGTTTCTCCAGCATGGTCTTGACCCCTTTGCTCATCAATCCTCCCTTTCGGCAACTGTATTCTAGGAGAATAATAATAAATGTATGTATACATGTCACAGTATATATCCTATTATGTCTTCCATATTCATCATATATGATGCTCTCTCAAAATTGTATCAAGTGTTGACCTCATTTAGTTTGAAGAGATTATCTCCAAGGTAGATTAAACATAGTTGATAAATTGTTTTTTTTTCATATGGATATAACAACAAAACAGTGTTCCAGCTTCTTCAGTTTTTTTTTTTTTTAAATAAAAGAAAATTGAAAACACCATCAACAAGCCTTAAGAAAATTTTGGATTAACTCTCAAATATTTTTGAACATGCTCCATGAAGATCTAAATCAAATCAAGTATATACTATCTGTGTATAATTTATTTTTATTCATATCAACATCACAGTGTATGGGGCTTCTGCACACTGATTTTTAAACAACAGTCTTTGGCAGCCCAATTGTCCTGTTTAAAATTCCAGATGTGTTTCCCATGTACTTAAACAAAGCTATACAATAAGCTTCTTAATCTATTTGATTTAATTGTTATTTCCAATCAACATAAATGGTCATAAATTAGCATAATAGAGACTGTAAATAAGTTTAAATTGCTAATATTAAACATATTGAAGATAGTGAGTTAGTGTGTATGTGTTTGTATGTGTGTATTTAAAGTGATTATCACCATCCTATATTGGCTTCCCATGTACACAAGTAAAGATTAACAAATCAAGTATCTCTGGCTTGGTTGTGAGAGTCCCAGAGATTGTGGACCTTTACACTCCCACTCAGAAAGGCGCCCCCCCAACACCCATGAGAAGCAGTCTTGATGCAAAAGCATGAGGTCTTTTTTATTCCAAATGCATTGGGGTCAACAGCCATATGCCATGCAGGCCAAGAGGGCTGAGGCCCCTGGATACAGGCTTGAGACAGCTTTTATAGGGTTACAACAAAGACCACGCATCGTAAACCAATCATCTCATAGCATCAAATGTGGACCAATTAATTTAAACTATCCAAGCCTGCACTTAGCCCAGGAAGTCTGCTTTTGCACAGGCTTCTGGGTGGGGTGAAAAAACTCATTTCTTGTGTTCACTCACTCACAGGTGCTGTCATAAACAGTCAAGAAGGTGACCTTTAGCCTGGGATTTAGACTCCCAACTACCTGGTGTCAGTGGAGAGTTAGGATAAATTTTTCCATCCTTACAGTTGATTGTTGTTAGAAATGATTCTAGAGAACTAACATAGAAGAAAAAGACAGTGAATCAAGAATGGAAGCCAAACCATTAAGAGGATGTACTATCAAGCTACTAATTGCTGTGGGCAAATAGGTAGCATCAAGTTATGGCAGTGTGAGAAACTGAATAGATTCAATCTGAGAATTATCTACCTGAAAGGTGAGATAGAGTTCTTGTCTTATGCATTTCATCTACTAAGTGATTCTCAATAGCCTTCTCCAGACATCCCATATAGTAGCTTTTGGTGAAACCCTAGAACAGAATGTAAGAAATTTAAAACTTAGACAGAAACTAATTCTATCAGTTTATACCGGAATTAAACTGATTTTTCCAAGGACTAAGTATTGCAAAAGACAAGCAGAGGAAATATGACCAAAGAAATAATTTTAAGGTGTTTTTCACATTTCCATTCATATATTATCAAAATTTAGCTATTTGGTAATCTGTACCATTAGAAGTATTCTAAGGCACTTGACTTCTAAGTGGTTCCCTTTTTTAGATATCAACTTCTGAGAAGGCTTCACTGTGATGGTTAAGTTTAGGTGTTAATAGGAATAATAGCTTTTTAGATATTTGCTACAACATTCTGTATTACATTTATTTATTTAGTATGAGACAAGATGGAGTTACTTTTCTCTTCCCAGTATTGTGAGTTCTGTGTATTGAACTTACATCTTCAGGCTTTGCAGTAACATCTTTTATCAATTAAGGCAAGTTGCTGGCCCTAGTGTATTACCACTTTGAATGTGTTATAAACAAGTGGGCCCAGTTGTTGATACTAATCTAAGAATTTGGAAAATATAAAAATATTGGCTGGCCTTTCTGGCACATGATGGTCACTAGGAGTGTGGCTTGAAAGTTTTAATGTAGATTTGCTTTTAATTCTTCCCCCATTTTGTAAGTTACCAACATCTGTGGAGCTGCTGACTGATGGTCCCAATTCAACAGTTAGAGAGGTTTCAGCTACAATTGTTTGCTTTACTTCAGAGAGTGTAAACCAAAATAAATCTTCTCATATATTTAGGATGTTTCTGTCAGGTATTTTGTTACAACAATAAGAAATTTAACTAGCACACTACTTCCAGAAGACAGTATTTTAATATGTGTACTGAGTGGGTAAGAGCCACTTCCTACCAATATAGAGAATAACCATCTATTAAGATAAAGGATTACCTAAAAGGACACAGAAAAGAAATTAGTTTTCAATCTTTTGCAGCTTTGATGAACATAATCAGCTATTGACATAAAAATTCCAGGTCATGGCCCTTAGGGAGTTCTTGGTATTTAGGCTTCAGAGCATAATGCCATCAACTTTGTTGGTTGAATGGATTTCAGGCAAAGATTGGATCATGATTTTAGCAAGCAGATGCCAATTCTCATAATAAACCATCTTATCTACCTATCAGCATCTACCTACAAATCTGTCATATATCTATCTATAAATCTAGCAACAAATGTGTATCTAGCTAGCTAACTAGCTTCTGGCTCTATCATCCATCATAAATCTTTTACTGATTATGTTTCTCCAGACTTTTTTAATAACAGAGTTTAAATGATCCAAATAGACAATTGTTGATAGTTTTATATAAGGAGGTATCAGATCAAGAAAAAAATGTTAGAACTGTTTATTTATCTTGTGTTTGTAGACTTTTTGTACTTACAAGGTACCTGTACATGTGACAAAATTTAGCCTAAAAAGAGCTTTGATTTTCTACTACTAAGATGACAAGTTTATGAGAATAAAAACCCTTTGTTCTCATTAACTGCTAATGCTAATTATTTTCTAACAGAATGTATATTGACATAGAAAACAAAAAACAAAATGTACCAATGCATATAATAGTTAGATATATTAGAGCAAAGGATTACCAGCCTACAATTCGCACCATCAGAAAAGCGAGGAAACAAGGAGGACCCTAAGAGAAACACACATGGTCCCCTGGAAAAGGGGAAAGGGACAAGATCTCCTCAGCAATTTAGGAGCATTGGGGGAGGGGACAGGGAGTTAAGAGAAAGAGAAGGAGAGAAGCAGGGAGAGGAGGACATTAGGGAGCAGGCAGATTGAATCAAGGAATAAACAGAAAAGAGCAAGAAAAGAGATACCATAATAGAGGGAGCCAGTATAGGTATTAATAGAAATCTGGCACTAAGGAAATGTCCAGAGATCTACAAGGATGACCTCATGTAACAATCTAAGCAATAGTGGGGAGGCTACCTTAAATGCCCTTCCCTGATAATGAGATTGATGACTACCACAAATGCCATCCTAGAGGCTTCAATCAGTAGCTGATGGAAGCAGAAGCAGACCCCCCACTGCTAAACACTGAGCTGAACTCCTGGAATCCAGTTTCAGAGAGGTTATGAGTGATAAGTAAGGGATTAAGACCATGCTGGAGAAACCCACAAAAACAGCTGATCTGAACAAGGGGGAGCTCATGGACCCCAGACTGATAGCTGGGGAAACTGCATAAGACTGACCCAGGCCCCATGAATGTGGTGTTAGTTAGGAGGCCTGGGAAGTCTTTGGGGCCTGTGGTAGTGGATCAGTATTTATCCCTAGTATCAAATGGAATTTGGTAGCCCATTCCACATAGAGGGATATGCTTTCAGCCTAGACATATTGGGGATATCGTAGGCCCTGCTCCAAATGATATGAGAGACTTTGAAGATTTCCCTTGTAAGGCCTCACTCTCCATGGGGAGCAGAAAGTGATTGGTTGGGAGTTGGTGGGGGACAGGGGAGAAAGGGAGGAAGAAGGAACTTCGATTAACATGTAAAATAAGCTCATCACAAATTTTAAAAAAAAGAAAAAAGAAAGGAAATTTTATATAGTATATTTTGTTTAATATTTTACATTTTATTATATTAAATCACAGATACTAATTCAATGTCTACCCTTTACTTTTTACCATGAATTCTTTGATTTGAAAGTATTTAAGTTTACCTATAAGTAATAGATAAGTAGTTTCTTTTTTAAAGTTTACTTAAAGTTAATTTATTATTTTGTCAATTCACTTCTCTTTCATCAAAGATATATCTCTTTCAAACATATAGCATCCACTACAGAAAATCACACCTTGTCAAAATACAGAGTTGCAGCATTCAATCTTAATGGATACATCTATAATATACTATTGCACATAAGGTTCATTAGACATTCATATTTAAGATTCTCCTTTTCTTGGTATTCTGGCTGAGAAAATGCAAAGCAAACAACAAAATTTGCAATGTACATTTTC
Source organism: Cricetiscus sungorus (assembly GCA_030556225.1). Lineage (NCBI taxonomy): Eukaryota > Metazoa > Chordata > Mammalia > Rodentia > Cricetidae > Cricetiscus > Cricetiscus sungorus. Next base: position 51,655,394 of record JANBXA010000726.1, on the reverse strand, counting down.
TGTTTATTTTTCTACTTCATTTCAAAATTAAGGTAACCTTCTAAAGATCAGCATGTACTTACTGTCATTTATGGTTGCTTCATTTCTTTACTGTCCCTACCACTGATAAATGAAAAATATCAAGAAATAGCGACTTCAACATGAACTATATTTTAAACATTTTTCCTTCTCAAGACTAATAGTTATAAAGCACACAGAGTGTTAAACCACCCTAGCAGGAAGGAATACTATAAACTCAGGTGTGTTTGTTTTCATCTTCTGTCCTGGAAATGTTTGTGAAAAATTGAAATCCTTTTCCTCTAGGGTACTTTCCTTGGAATAGTTAATCTCATTTTTTGCTGCTTTCTACTTTTCTCCTTTCATTTTTTCCCTGACTGCAAAGTTTAGATGATTTCAAAAAAATATTTTTATGCGACTGACTATAGATAGATTTACTGAGAATGTTCCACTGACTAAATTCTCATCTTCCCCCTGTTCTCCTTTACATCAAAGGATGAGGCAAAGGAAAGTTTTTGCTGAAAAATCCTCTTTAGTTTATCCAACTGCTAAATTATTTACCACTTTGGTTTCTGTATAAAATCTTTTGATAGAAATAAAAGCCTCAGCAACAACATGTGATTACTTTCTATAGCTCAAATGATCACTGGTCAGAGATGTAGCATGAGGGTGATTTTGTGGAAATCACCTTTTGAAGAAAAATGGATAGTATATTAAGAATCCCATTAAGTGTAGTTTGTTGTAGCAAAGATCCAAGTATACTATGGGTCACATAATGACCCATAACAATTTACTAGACACAGTAAAAATGTGGTAGCATACAGCTGGCCCCTTCCTTCAGCACCATTGCAAACAATCATTCCCTGGAGTCATACATTCTAATCCTGCTTGGATTAGACAGCAAAATGCCAATAGATTACATATATCAGTCATTACACATCTATGTTTCACATTACTTTTGTTGTAGCATGATAAGTAAAAGACCCAGAGACAGGTATTGAGGTTCAAGTTTCAAGCTGAAGATCAGAAAAGCAAACCAGACCTACCTCTACCCATCTAAAATGGCATTCCTATCTCCACAAATCCTCACAGGCAAAAGGCTCTGAATTCCTGTTTCCTCTTTATATTCCTTTCTCCACCCAGCTATATCCTCATGTTTCCACCTTCCTAGTGCTGGGATTAAATGCACGTGATCCCGGGTTCTGAGATCACCTCTGAGTGAGCTGTTTCTTTTAAGACTAGATCAATTTCATGTACTTAGTGTGGCCTTGAACTAACAGAGATCTGTTTACTTCTTAATCCTTTGTTCTGAGACTATAGGTGTGTGCCACCACTGCCTAGCTCTATGAGTGCTAGGATTAAATGTATATACCACCTCTGCCTGATCACTATAGCTTGAAGCTGGCTTTACTTTCTGAATCCTCAGACAAACTTTAAGAAATTGTAAATATTATATCACCACACTTTTCTTTCTTTATGGTTTCAGAAGTTTTGTCATTCTTGATTATTATTGTTACACACACACTTATAAATATAACTTGCTGAGTCCATTTAGTAATGATCATATGTATATAGAGCTGATATTTTGAGATTCAATAACCTATTAGGATATCTGTCCTGGGGGAAGACTTAGTTTCTTTTTCTTAGCAACTATTTATATTCTGTAGTTCTTCATCAAGGGATGGAGCTTTGTATTCTCTCATCTGTGCTGACATGTTATTGGTGTTATCATTGTGCTGAAGCTATATAAATGACAATATTTTTAAGATATCATGGGCACAGCTCCCTGTTATATGGTGGAAAGCATTACATCATAGCAGATGTCCTGGCTTTATCCTCTAGAGCTCTTACAATCTTTCAGCCTCCTTTTTCTGTGGTGTTTTCTGAGCCTTAAATGAGTTCTTCCTTAATAAAATTTGGTGTGAATATTATATTTTGTTTTTAACTTTATTTTTCTATGTCATTCAAATATGTCTATTGAATGTCAATACCCTATTTGAAAATTGCAAGGCCTTAATAAATGATTCATAAATACTTTTTTAAAATGTCGCAAGTATGATTAGTTTGCATATTAGGGGATAATTATAAAGCAGTCACATCTTGTACCAAAAGTAACATTAAAAATTATATATAAAAATTAGTACCCAAAGCACATTCCCCATGGAGGGATACTCCTTTAGCCTAGAGACAGTAGGGAGGGCCTAGTTTATACTTCAAATGACTTGACAGATTTTGTTGATATCTCATGGAAGGCATCACCCTCCCTGTGGAGTAGGGAGGGATGAGGTGAGAGGTGGGTCAGGGGCGTGAGTGGTAGGGAGGGAGAGGGAACTGGGACTGATATGTAAAATACGAAAAGATTATAAAAATAAAAATTAAAAAAAATTAGTATCCAAATGTATGTGGAACACAGCAAAACACAAAATATAGGAGTTAGGAAAGCATAGCTTTGGGGTAACAGAACTTACATAAAAATTTAAAGTACAGGTTTTGGACTGATGCGTATCTTACTTTATGTCTGGTAAATGATAGTGAAAAGAAGGAAATGCAAATCATGCATGATATTATATGTTATAAAAATGCATGGCTCATTTTCTGAGAAAGATAGGAGACCATTTGAAGTTTTTAAGCATAGTAATAACATTACTTTGAATATATAGACTATTTGAGTTTAACTCTAACTTATTCCTTCTGACTCAGCTATCAGTGCTGTGATTTCAGGTGTGAACAACCACACTTAGCTTAAGTTATATTTTTTAAAGAATATTCCAGCTTCTGAATTTTGGCTGTTTGATGAGACTACCAAACTAGATATGGGATGTGAACCACAAGGAATTTGCATCCTTGGTACTGGTTGCAGTAACAAAAGTACATAGCAGTGATTTTTTTTTAAAGGAAAATGTCAGAGGTCTATACCAAAAACATCCTACACTATTTGCTGCCTTTCCCACATCCCCTTGTCATTTATCATTTATCTACGTATCAGTCCAACTTCAAAAGATCAACAGCAATGTATCGTTATTTTTAAAATTGTCTCTGGACACTAAATTTCAATCTCTTATTACAGAGAGAAAACAGAGAATTCTAGGAATTTAATGTCACTCTACCAAGAGAGCTTTCCATCAGTTATAAAGGTTGCTCTACTAATATCTAGATATTTTGAATTTCTTTTGTGGGACAAATATAAGATATGTGTTTCTGAAAGCATCTCAGTGTTCTACTGGGATTAACCATCTCAAACATTCCTAAGGATAGTAGGATTACCTTGATTACACTAGTAGAGTTAGGAATCTTGTCCATGGTTAATGTACGATCCCTTGGCTGGGATCTTCGATTGTGATATATTTAGAGAAAGTGAGTTAAACAGCAGCATGCATCTACTTTCTGATTATGCATGCCACTTAATGAACTACTTAAGCTCCTGGGGCCTTGATTTTCTATCATGATGGGCTATGTCTTGAAATGTGAGCCAACATAAAACCTTTAAGCTGCTTTATTTGCCAGAGCATTCTATAATAACAACAGAATAAGATATACCTAAAGCATTGATTAGGATCTGTGTTGAACTTCACTACTAATTCAGATAAGATGAAGACCAAGCGTGGTTATTGAATTTAATATCAAAATCCTTGGAGTTCTTAAAAAGTCTATGGGAGAGAAAGATAATTGAAATCAGTTGAAGAAAGAAATATAAGTAGGAATCCAGATAGCATTTTTTTCATATTTTCTGTAAGCAGAATGATTAGAGATATTACTAGCTACAAATACAGAATCAAAAAGGTCAAATACATTTGTTTGTTTAATTAAATTATAAGTGGTTAATAGTGTTTGTCTGATAATAGAAATGATGTATTCCATCAAAGTGAATATTTATCAGGTTGCTTCCCTGTTCCCAAATTAGCCAGCTATCATCTTTGCAATTGGCAAGAAAATACTCTTTTGATATGAATTTTTATAGATCTATTCATGCATTTTTCCTCTATTTTTCAGATCATTTGATTAATAATTTAATTATATCTAATTATATCAGATGCAAGAAATATGTTTCATCTGATGTATTCCTATTGTTTATTCAAAACTATATTTATTGTCTCCTAAATTTCTTATGTTTTGATCTTATTATGCTATCTACTTATTAGTAACTTATCTCATTTCTGCAACAAAATAGTCTACAAAAGCAACTTAAAGATAGGTTGATTGTGGCACACAATTTGAGAGAGCACACTTTCTTGGGAAGAAACCTTGGTGGCAGGAACTTGAGGCAGTTGGTCATATTATAGCCATTACAGGAAAGATGCATGTTGATATTCAGCTTGCTTTCTCATTTTTCCTCAGTTTAGGTCTCTAACCCATGAAAAGGTACTTCCTACAGTTAAAAGGGAACTTCACACTCCAATAAATAGTTAATCTGGGTAATTCTTTAGAGACACAGGCTAAGGTTTGGTTCCCAGGTTAACCCTAGATAGTCTTAATTTGAAAATCAGCATAAACCATTATTTCACACATTTCCAAAATCCCAACTTCAAAGTATAATGCCATTATTTAAATGAACTTACTATAAAATGTCCCTTAGGTTGCCTTGTTTCAAATTTCAAAATAACTTAAGTTAGAAATAAAGTACCTGGAAATAAAATTTCTCCATTTAAAAAGATAAAATGTGAAAGAGGCAAATTATTTTTCCCTGATACTTTCAACACACAGTGAAAATAAATATTGGCAAATAGTTATAGCAGATTATAGAGTTCAAGCAGGGAGGAAATAGAAGGTGAGAAATCACAGGCCCACCCACTTAGGAAACAAGAAATTTTTGGATGTTTTTCAGACTATAATCCATGATCTGGGCACAATTCTCTTCATCTCTTTATGTAACTCCCTGGGGTCTTGGATGCATTGGTGTGTTCATTATTTTCTCTGAGCTCTTGATTTTATCCTTTGAGTCAGCCCTCCTTTTTGATGAAATGGAACATGTTTTTGTATCTGAGTGGTTTTATGAATCTTCTCCCTGACAGTAAAATGTTCACCCTCACAGTATTTTGTTATTGTTGTTCATATTCTTTCATTTTGTCTTGACTTTAAAATAGTTTTTAATTTTTTATTTATTGTGTCAAATATTAGGAAAATGTTTTAAACATACACCATTGAAGAAATGACAAGAAATATGTACACATTCAATTTTGATGTCAAACACCTGCTCCCACCCCTGTATCCTTGTCCCTCTTTCTGTGATGTGCAGTTATGCCCTTAGTGCTTCCCTCTTCACTGTTCATACTTCATATGCTCTGTTTCCATCCAAACTTTCCCCTTCTCAAGTCTTCTTTTCTTTAACCATCTCCTGAACTATTTCTTGTTTCTGGTTATCATGACACTTAATATTTATAAATTCACTCTAGAAACTGGTGGCCCGTGTCAAATAACACTGCATTCCACTCTGGTGGTCTCTCTTTTTCAGATAATGCCTAATTATTTTAGCTTGTGCTCAGATGAAGGTAGGATTTTAGGATTTCTAGAGCTGCTTTCATTTGATTGAGAAAATCTGAGGCATCGCTTAATACCTTCAAAAAGCCTTGTGTGTAACTGAATATGTTGATCTTTTAATCTTCTTTAGGTTTTGAAGGTAGTAAATGTACACACTGTAATTTCCTCTATGCCTCTTTTCCTTAGCCCTTTTTTAATACTTGAAGATGTGCTGAAACTGGAGGGCAGACCCTGCAATGGGAAGGCATGTGGTCCTATCATGGATGGGAAAACTGGACTCACTGGGTGGTAACCCCCAACCAATGCCTCAATCCAGTAAAACAATATTTACCCATAGACTGGGACTGTTGTTGGCAATCCATTCTTGGGACAGCACCTGCTGTATGGGAGCTCTGCCTCCATCCTTTCTAATAAGCTCTCACTTATCGTTAAATAAAATTGTTTTCTGAGGTTTACCTTTTTATTGTCTATGAGATTTGTTCATCCTATTCATCAAGAAGATGAAATCTTGTGGCCTAGTGTGGATTTATAGCCATTGATTGTCCTGCATCCTAAGAGTCCCCTAAATTTATGATAAGGTGAGGTGAGAAAGCCTGTTATATTAAAGGATCCTAATTCATTCCTTTTGTCAGTTGTGCATTCCAAATACTGTTCCTATTTCCATCTGAAACCTTAAGCTTGTGACATTTGCAGACTATATTCCATTAGCATTCTGGTATTTTGAATACTCACCAGAATCACCTACTATGTTGCAATTACTACATTCTTGGCTTTCTCAAGCATGGTTCTCTAAATGGTCACTAAATCTTAAAGTACAATAATGTCACTGGCTCTTCCACATATCCAAGTACATAGTAAAGGAAAACAACCAACATTTGTATGTTGACATTCTCTGTTGTTTAGTGGTTACTCTAACAAATAAGTTATAATCAGCTTCTTATGATAAATGACTTGTTTTGACTCACAATCTCATGTATACTTCAGTCTATAATAAGTTTATCTATTGGGAGAATTATGACATGTCATGACAGAGAATGTGGGAGAACAAAACTACTTATCTGAAAACTGAAAATAAGTGAAAGAAAATGCTAACATATTGACAATTTTTAAAATACCCAATTCCAAAGACTCAAAAACCCTCCATGAGTTCTCAACTATTGAGGGTTTTACATTCTCCCCATAGTAGCACTTGAGATGGCAAGCCTTTTGTTCTAATTTACTCTGAGGAACATTCAAATTCAATAAATGAGAATGCTCCAAGTGGTTTTAAATTATGCTATTTGTTTGATTCTGGTTTTAGAGGGAAGCGCAGATTCCACAAAATGACTGGCTTTGTATCATATCACAGTCATGTTTTAGTTCCCTTTTTTTTTGAGACAGCATTTCCCTGTGTAGCTTTGGAGTCTGTGCTGAAACTTGTATTGTAGACCAGACTGGCCTCAAACTCACAGAGATCTTCCTGCCTTCGCCTTCTGAGTCCTGGAATTAATGACATGTGCCACTCCTGTCCAGTATGTCTCAGCCCTTATACTAGAGTCACATGAATATAATTTCTTGTCTTCAAGATTACTATGCATAATTGTTCCTCAGAATTACAACTACATTTTCCTATTCCCAAAATACCTTTACCTATACCTTTTGTGCTTATGTTATAGGTGAGACAAGAGCTAAAGCAGAATATGCACTCTAAAGACTTTCTGACCCTTCACAACCTTAAGCTTGCTGTCATTTTAATGCATGTTTTTTAAAAACTGCAATGGTGTGTTAGATCCTTGTAGTCAGGGATTTTAATTGACATATCTATATGAAACTCACTAAAATACCTTTTTAGTGAATTATTTTATTCAGTTGTTTTTCCTAAATCATGTTGCCAGTGAGAATCACTCAATGGTCTGTTACAAGATACAAATCCTATATGTAGTATTTTTAAAAGGAGAAAACACAAGATAATCTTTCATTGAAGGAAAATTTATCTACAATCTGATAAAATAAGACCACATGGAAACTCTTAGCCTAATAGGAATAGGTTAATATTTAAGACAGAACTAGCCAATATGAATTGCTAGTAACAGGCCAACACCTTTATATCTAATACAGAGTCTCTGTTTGTTAATTGGGGCTGTTGCAGCACTGGGACCAGGTTGTCATGAAAATATGATCATGACAATTATGTATTATAAAATTTCATGGATAAAATGAGAAATGGCATATTTGTTATTTTTTAAAGACAGGTGTTTTTATTTTGTGTCTATGAATGTTTTGCTTCATGTGTGTATGTATGTTTACCAAGTTTGTGCCAAGTGGCTATGGGGGCTAGAAACAGACAACAGATACTCAGGAACTAGGTTTCAAATGGTCTTGAGATGCCATGTTTTCCTGTGGATGCTCTCATGTTCAAATGCTTCAAGCAACAGAGTGCTCCACTCCAGGACCCTCTTCAGTCCTATTTCCCCCAGAAAACTTCCACCTGTGTCTCCACCCAAAATGGGTGTGGTAAGTACCTCAGATGCAGACAAAGTATCTCACAACACTTCCTTTTTGGTTTTGTTAATTTTAAAGACAGTTCAATGGGCAATTAAAAATCATCTAACTTCTTGAGACACCCCACACCTAATCACTGAGACTAACTGGAATCCAGATGCAGAGAGGGAGGACAAGACCAGGTTACATAAATGCACAAAGACAGCTGACCTGAACAAGGAGGAGTTAATGGGCCACCAGACTAATAGCTAGGAATCCATCATTGGACTGACTCTGACCCCCTGAACATGGGTCTCAGTTAAAAGGCCTGTGCAGTCTAAGGGACCTCTGACAGTAGAACCAGAATGTATTCCTGCTACACAAAAGGACTTTGGGGGCACATTCCCCATGGAGGTATACACCCTTAACCTAGCGGCTCGAGCGAGGGCCTAGCTCCTACTCCAAATGACTTGAGAGATTTAGATGACCCTCCCTGGAACACATCACCCTACATGTGGTGTGTGTGTGGGGGGATGGGATGGGAGGATGGTCAGGGTACATGGAAGGGAGGGAGGGAGAGGGAACTAGGATCAATATGTAAAATAAGAAAAAAAAATTTAAAAAAAAAACTAACTGCTCACCAGCAGTTCAAGCATTGAGAGATATTCAAATGGCATTTATACTGGTAGAAATCCAATTTTAAAACAGGGATTTTAAGGTCCAGGATAAAAGAGTTAAGAGAAGAACCAGGAAAACAGATGAGCCAATTTTCTTTCCTTGGCTGAGACTGCCATCACTTCCTTACACTGTGAGACTGTGTAAATTAAAGGCATCGGTAAAATAATTTTGTTCACCAAATTTGTTCAACACGCACACACACATACACACACACATAAGTATATATATATATATATATATATATATTTATCACACATATATATATGTATATATACATATACATATATATATCACACATATATATATATATATATATATATATACATATATATATGTGTGTGTGTGACAAATTTAGTGATTATAGAGTGGATGGTTTTTGCTGTCTACAAATTCAGTTATCATTTTTCTTGTGTTATCTTTAACTACTTTAATGGCTGTTTTTTGTTTTTTTGGGGGGGGCATATCTGTGTCTGACTTAATACCCTTCTGACTACCAGGTAAAACTGTTCAGAATGTATTAACTTAACAGATAATGAGGTTCTACAGACCACAAGGCTAAGAATGTTGTCAGCATAAGTGACATTTGCCTACTTTAATGTAAACTTTCTAATTGATGTTTCTATTACTGAATGTAAAAAGCTGTCTTGCTTTGCTATTTTCTTGGTTCTGTTGGTATAAAAGTTTTCAAGCTGTTACTACACAGGGACTTGAAATTTTTGATAACATGAGTTTGTATTGCTATGCTTTGATCATTCATATTTGACTTTATAATAAACTATTATCCCTTTTGGTATGAAAGTTCTTTTTGCAATATATTTATATAAGGATAGCATGTTATTCATTGTTATTATTTCAATATTTGCATTATTTCTGATTGAATGTTTGTATTTTCATTACTTTTGACTGCTTTTTCAACTGATTTTACATCATAATGCCTGAGACTATAAGTAGGAAAGGTTTTTTTACCTATATCTTCCATGTATAGACGAGTTAACTAAAGTTAAGAAAGATTAAACAATTTGATAACCTTGTGTCTTCCTTATGTTTGCATGCCTCAGGAGAAGAAATAAAATGTGGACCCATGTTCTGCCTTCTTAAATACATTCTTCCCTTAAGAGTGAGCAGGGATGTTTTCTGCAGCATAATTTTCAGATGAACAACAAGAAATTTGAAAGCAGATTAAGTTGTAATTTCAAAATGAGAGCAAATCCAATTATTTCCATATGTTTTAAGATTACAGTCCTATCAAGTCCGCAAAATTCATTTTAACTCTAATCTTATTTACTCTATGTATACATGATTTTTTTGTGTATGTATGCACTCTAAGAACTACAATGTAGAGGAAAAATTAAGATAATTTTGTTTCTGAGACCTGATTAGTCTTCTTAAACACATTATCTCCAGTTACATATCCAATTTTCATTCACTGATATATATTATTCATCTCCCAGGGAATTTTAAGCAGTAACTATGCTGTAGTAAATGGAATTATTTTGATCTTTAAATTCATAGATGCCATATGGGTTCAGAGTTAAAACATCAAAATTAGTGCAAGTGCTGCGAAAGGCTTTCCCACATAAAAGAACTCTTAACACTTAGATAAAATCCACATAGGAGGCTAGCATTTCTGAGGATAGAAAAAAAATATTCCAATAGAAACTTCATATAGCCCCTAGATTGTACTTAAGAATGCCCTACGGTGCCTGTCATTGTGTGCAGTGGCACCATATTGATGATGCTACTCTGAGTGAACAGAGAAGTCTGGCAGTCAATTAATTTCTATCAAGACTTCAATGAGCTGTTCACTAGAGTCAATTCCTTTCTTTTATTAGCTCAATTGAAAAAGGCTTCTTGGACTTAAGTTTCTTGAAGTATTACCTTGAAATATATTTGCAGTTTCTAAGAGTTTCCATCTTCTTTCTGGACACAAACTATAGTACAGAAGTATCATTTGTGTGGCTGCTACCATTATATAATTCAACAAAAAAAGAAAATTCAAGAACAACAAAGAAGAGCAAAACACAGAAAAACAGATAAGTAAATACATTTTCAATAAAGTAGAATCTGGGTTAAAATCTAGCTCTGTCAAAAATTCATTGATTTGCTGTAGCTATTTTTTATTTATGCTTTTTGAGAAGATTTGGTGGCCTAGATCTTATTGTGTATATAAGGGTAGCCCCAAGTTCACAAAGATACACCTAGTTATGCCATCTGAGTGTTGGAATTAAAAGTTTGTACTCCCATGCCTGGCAAACACACAGTTTTTTCCTAATTTTCTAAAGATAAATAGAAAATATTGAAAAATTAACAAGTCGAGAACTGTATTTTCCTGGTATGGAAATTGAAGTTCAAACTAAGCAAAATTTCCAAAGAAACAGGACACGCATGCACGCACGCACGCACGCACGCACGCACACACACACACACACACACACACACACACACACACACACATATATATATACATATATATATATGTATATATATATATATTTAGAATAATTAGAACAGGTGTTGTAGGTTACCTTGCTTGGATACCCCTTGGGGAGAGTGGTAAGAAGACACAACACCAACGACTCAGGCACTGGGAGTCAGTGAATAGCAGAGTGTGCTGCAGACTCTTTTATTAAGGAAGTTAGACCTGCCTTTATACCCCCTCCCAAGGTCTTATTGGCTCAAGCAGATGACTCTGCTGTGTTGTCCTTTTTTCATTGGTGTCTCTGGGTCAGGTCTCTCTTCATTAACAGTGTCTGGGCATAGAGGCAGGCTTAACTCAGGGAGGAAGTTCTTGTGCCCATGTTTATGAGGGCTGACCTGGCCACTTGGGCAGGGTGATTGAGGCTTAGGTAGACTTGCCAGAAATTTCTCCAACAAACAGCAATCTGTTCACTTAAGGTTCTTGTGTCTTTCCACTGAAAGTAATTTATTTTCATTCTGCATCAGAGTTCAACTATTTTTAGAGCACCACACCTATTTTCCTGCTGTTATACATCTCCCACCATTATGATGATATTGAAATAATTCTCTGAAACTGTGAGAAAGCCCCAATTTGATGCTGTATTTCATAAAATTTCCCTTGTTCATTGTCACTACAAGAGAAGAGCGACAAAGGCAGAAGTTGGTACCAGGTTTGGGGTATTTGTAAATAGGTATGACCTTAATCTCATAATCAAGTAGGGAAAAGATCTTGTCCACATAGTATTCCTGTTCCTCTTGAAAACATAAAAACCTTGGACAAATTCTTTTACTATTGATTTTTTAGTCCTTTACTTATTTTATTTTTAAAGTTAGAGAGCCTGATCATTGAAGCCCACATGTTCATATGCAGGTTAGGTTTTGCCAAATGAACTCAAACTGAAGTCAACTAGAGTGTGGTGAATTGAAATATAATGACCCCATATGCTCATATATTTGAATGCCTACTCAACAGGGAGTCAAAGTTTTAGAAATGGTTAGAAGGTCCAGGAGATATAGCCTTGTTGGAGGAAGTGAATCAATGGGGCTTGGGGTTTAGATTTGAGGTTTCTAAAGCCCATGCCTGTCCCAGTCTTTCTACCCCCCCCCCTTCATTCTGTCTGTCTCTTGATCTCTGCCTACAGATCAGGAAGTAGCTCTTAGTAACTAGTCTAGCACCTGTGTGCATGACACCATATTCCGTGCCATAGTTGTAATGAACTAAACTTTGGAAATCATAAACAAGACAAATGAAATGCTTTCTTCTATAAGAGTTGCTTTGGTGTCTTTTCAGAACAATAGAACAGTGAGTAAGACAGAAGTTGTTGCCAGCATTGGATATTGCTGTCACAGGCCTGACCCTACAGTTTCTTGGAGAAGTTTAGAAGATTTTGGAATTTGGGGCTTGAAAACCAGTTGTACATCCTTATAGGGAGTGGAGGACAGTGTTGTGGACAATTTGACCTGTGGGTCCCAAGTTCAAGAAATTTCTAAGGGGTAAAACATTAGTAAGATGCCGAGAAACCATTCTTATAGTATTTGGCAAAAAAATGTGGCTATTTTTTCTCTATGTCCTAAAAATCTGTCCAAGTCTAAATTGAAGCATTTTGGTTTAATGACTTTGGCTGATGAAATAGCAAGACAGTCTAATATTGACTATGTCAAATCTAGAGTGTAAAGAAACAACTGGAGTAAGAAAAAGTACCAGATATGCTTCAAGCAGAAAAGGAGAACTAGGAGTTGTAATGGAGCTAACTGTGGTGTTGAAGGAGACAGAGGGTGGGAAAAAAAAGGTCTAACACCAATACTAAATAGAATAAAAGGAGATGTGACTTTAGGGCAAGAACCCACCCAGTAGCTAATGTTTCGATTCATAAAAAAGAATTAACAAAAAGCCTAAGCAGTGAAAGATAATAACAAGAGAAATCTTCTATAAATGTGATTGAGTGTACTGAGTTACAGCTCCTACACACATAATTAGGTAGTTTCAATAACATGGCTCTGGCATTGTCATGGGATATACAAGAAAGACTGCCCTTTGTGGCAATGGAATGCTGCAGATGTCATGTGTATTGCTGGATGGAGGCCCACTGAGTCTACTATGTGAAGATATGAAGGGAATCCTGGATATTCTTGGAAACTGTATAAAATGTTGAAGATTTCAGAGCCATACAGGCCAAGACAAACTGAACATAGGATGTGAAAACGGACAGAGGGAGATAAGTAGGTTTTACTCAACAAGCAGAAACTAGTTGTGTATTTGAAGAATGCTTTGACATCAGACTTGGACATGGAGAATTTGGAGTTTTCCCTGTTGCTTTTCAGTCTTGCTTTGGTCCATTATTTTCTCACCATCTTCCCTCTCCTCTCTTTTGGAATGGGAATGTATATTTTGTGCCAATATCTGCCAGAATACTGTGATCTGATTGTTATTTTTTTAATTTACAGGCTATTATTTTTCTAGACACACTCCATACTCATATACAAAACAATTAAAAAGATATAAAATGTTGCTAAGCAGAAATGAAGTTTTCAGGTGGACTGTGGGACAGGAAAGAGAAAGGTATGTTCCTATTTTTAAAACTTCATTATTCATCCGTATTAAGATTATACATTATTATAAAATATCATCTAAGTGAGAGGTTTTTTTACTTTTGATTTTCTTGTCAGCATTCCTTTCTCCTTTCCAATGATATCTTTTACCATTATTTTTTATATTAGGATTACATAATTTCTATTTCTAGTCCCTAGTTTTATACACTGTGGGTTGTTTCCCACATATGGTGGGGAAATAAATGAATGCTGGGCTTGTGAAAAAATTGGCAATATGAAAAAGCTTCTAAATGTACTACATCATAAAATAATTCAAAATCAAGTACATAAAGAATCCAAAGTATTTTGATCAGTGCTCAATTCTGTGACATTGCATAAACTAATTGTTGTATTCCCTTGGAATATTCAGCATGTGGATTTTACCTCTCCATAAAGCTAGGCAATACAATGCATGAATCATTTCAAATGTAATCTCATATTATTCCTCAATATGAAAGGGATAAATTAACATGTGTTTCTATAATTTTATGTTAGAGTGTTTGCTTTTAAGAATTAATGTGTGAGTTGGTCACAGAGTTATTTCAGTAAATTTTGTTTAAGGATTATGATAGAATTACAGAAATTTCTGAAATGGCACTAAACATACTTTTGCAAGTGTGTACTATATATTTATGTGAAATATCATTCTAAGAATTAAGTATCATAGAATAAAAATATTAATAAATTTTGAAAGACATTGAAGTTGTTCTATATCCTACATTACAAAATATCCAGCCCAAATTTAATTATTATGGTAAAATAAACAAGCATATCCATTTTCTTATTAGGAAGCCTTGTTGTATTGTACATACACTAAAGAAATGTATTTAAATAAATGCATTCACTACTTATTTTCAGTAAATATTTTACTTGTATCCCAATATTATAGACTCATACAACTAGTGTCACATAAAATTTTCTCAGGTAAAATTAAGTCCCTAGTGTAAAGTCTTTAAGAAACCATGTCATATTGTATAGTTATACTATATCATTTTTATGTATCAGCTAATAATTTAAGTATTTGAACAAGATGCTTATATTTATGCGATATACACATATCATGGGCTAGACAGGCACCTTAAATAGGAATTTGTCGTATTTTGTTGATACTCCAAACATTTTTATAATAGTAATAAATGCTTATATATATGTATATACATATATACATACATATGTATAGATGCATATATACATATATATATATATCCTAACTGTATTTGAATTTAGGAAAATAAAACGTATCAATATAATATTGCTAATATTACATAAATGTCAGAAATATGTTTGTCTAAGTACTAACTTCAAGCAAATTATACATATCACATAATTTCCCAAAGTTATATTTCATCTTGTAAAGAATACTTATTTTAACTCCATGTGTATTTGTTCTTTCAAAAGGAAAGGTACTTAAGGGATTAGTACAAAATGATACAAACAATTGCCTTACATTATATGGGATATGATTTCCAAGAGTGAGTATGTGTATGCTATAATATAAGAACTGAGTAGCTTCTTAGTTGGTAATGTTAGCTGTATCATCATTTCCAATTTACAAGAATAGTACAGATACACTTTCTAACAAGGAACAAGGAGGCAGATGAAAAAACAACAGTTTTCTCATAACTCATGTTTATATCTTGGCTGCCATTGGAAGATGCTGCCCCACTTTGGGAAAGGGTCTTTCCTCAATCAGTTAATCTTTGTATGAAATACTTGTACACACCTAACCAGAAGAATGTCCCTAACTTGATGTTAAAGGTGATAAAATTTACTACTCAGGCTAACTACATGATGTACCACACTACATCATATTGGAAAAGATAAAAACTAAGGAAACCAAATACAGTTTCAAAGTGAGAGAAAGAAGTGAAATGTCAGCTTCTGTGATTTTATATATGATATTTTCTATAATAGTTTATTGTGCTTTTCATGAATCACAAGAGAGACGAAAAAGTCCAAAGGTAACAGAAAGAAAAAAAATCTTTTCCCCTGGAGAGTTTTTGTTTCTATATGCAATGATTGACCGAATAAACAAGTCACATTTTCTGTCACCTTTATTACTGGGAATGCCTAAATTTAATGATATAAAAGTCAGTGAGTACAGGTTTACTTCCCCATCCTCATATTCTCATTATAGTTCAAAGAAGCTATTGACATTTAATGATTTTTCATTTTGCATCCTCTTATATGGAACATAATTTTCATATAAATATTGGTAAATATCATTTCTAGCAGAATAAGTTTAAGAAAAGTTTATTATTCTACTATTCATAGATAAGAAATGTACCCTATGAAGAGGGGAGTGAGAGTAAGTTATAAATCAGATCTGAATAAGTTGCAATTTTTAGTCCTGGTACACAACTACATCAAAAGAACAGTGCATTTGAAATATACTTATGTAAGTCTCTGGTTTTAAATAAGAAAGCTCTATTGAGGATAAATGATAATTTTCACTGCCAATATGTTTTCTTAAGGAGATAAGGAGGTTACCAGGACATTCATAATTCTAAAAGATTTTGTATTACTGAGCAATGTAAAACATGAGAGAAAGAAGAATATCAATTGTTCTCCTTACATTTAGATGCAACTGGTTTTAGGTTTTTGGTAAGTGGGGTTTCAAGACTTGGTAAAGCAGATAGAAGGTATTGTTCATTGAAATTTTACTCACAGTGTTTCTCCTTCAATCAGAGACACTGCACCAGCACATATTCTAGAGGAATGTAACATAATAAAACTTCTCTTATTACAGAATTATTGATGGGAGATGTCATTCTGTAAACATGTTTCTTGTATTGGTTAATGAATAAAGCACTGTTGGCCAACAGGAAAACAAGATAGGTGGGGTGAGAAGACAAGGAGGATTCTGGGAGATGTAGAAAGTAGGGAGATTCAACATGTAGAGACTTGAGAGAACAGAGGTCCGGGCCCTCTCTCCAGTAAGATGAGACCACGTGGAAATAATTAGATTAATAGAAATGGGTTAATATTTAAGACAGAGCTAGCCAATATGAAACTAGTAACTGCCCAACAGCATTTTATTTAATACATTGTCTCTGTGTTATTTGGGGTTGGCGCGGCGGTGGGATCAGGCTGGCAGGAAAACACCATCGTAACAAATTGTCTTTATTATCATTACTCATTTTAGCATGTGAAGAAAGAATTAATCATTTGTTTCATGCATTGTTTTATTCTGGTCACCCAGAGCATTCTTTGGAGAATGCTTGTTATTGCAGTGCTTGAAAGGAGGTGAGACATAAGGTGTCAACTTGTCAAGCTAATCTGAATAAATATGATACTTTCTTGTAATTAAGAAGTAAAACAAAGGTGTAGGATTTTTATCATCTAGCCGCTGATAGGTGCTCAATTGCATTTGTGTTTCACCAGTCTATAAAGATAGAGAGAAAAAATTCTGACATAAAAACTGAGTCATCCTGTTTCTCCAACAAAATAATTATGACATCTTCATTTCTTGAATTTTCAATTTTCATCTCAGGACTGAAAATCTATAAGGGTTAGCTGCTCTCATTGTTTCTTACTGTTCTCTTCCAATCCCTGTATATATAAATATACAAGCATCTGTTTATATTGGTTTTATGTATTTTTTCTACCTTTAGTATACTCATTTGCATTCATGATCCAGAACCAAATATATCTGTTGGAAGACTAAGATTGGCAACTTGGGCAGAATAAATTAAACATACATATTAGAGACTAATATTTATTAGTTTGTGTAGACTATATTATATGAATCCACTAGACATGATTACAGTTTGAAAAAATAAACAATTAGATGACCATCAAATATTACTGAAGATTTATGGCTGATGGGAGATGTCATTCTGTAAATATATTTCTATTATTGATTAATGAATAAAGCCCGTGGGCCAATAGGAGAGCAAGATAGGTGGGACTAGGAGACAAGGAAGCTTTGGGGATAAATAGAGGAGGAGATTCAACATGTAGGACCAAGAATGCAGAACTCGGACCCTCTCTTTGGCAAGATAAGATCACATGGGAATATGTAGATTGATAGAATTGGGTTAATATTTAAGACAGATCTAGCCAATAAGAAATGGTAGTAACAGGTCAACAGCTTCATATGTAATACAATGTCTCTGTATGTTATTTGGGGCTGGCATGGCTATGGGACCAGGCTGGCAGGAAAACATGCTTGTAACATATGGCTACTTACAGAGGGTAATATTAAAGTGAGAAAGCGTAATCCTTTTAAATGAATATCTACAGCTCATTAAGCATTTTAAAGAATGTTTAGGTAGAGAAAGAAGAGTAATGAAGCCTGAGTCAATGACAATTGAAGATGAACTAAAATGAATGATAAAGTATTTCACTGAAAACCTTGTGTTACTTAAATGATATTAATATCTATCCATGCCCTAGAAAGATGCTACTATATACGTAAGCCACGTCTCATCAGAACAGTAGCACTAATATCAGCAGAAACAGTTTAGCTTCAAAAATGCCTCTTTAGATCTGGGAAGAAATCTTCAATTAAGGTCAAATAAAAAACTAAGTAACCAAGTAGATTATATTGTAAGATCTTAAACAGAGAAATTACTTTTAGAGCAGAATTTTTATTTAATAAGAATCTATAAGAAGACAAAATCATCAGAAAAGAATTAAATAGGTGGATATACAATTTTTTATTAGAAGAATCAGGCCCATGGCTGAAGTAAGAAGAAGGTAAATTAATAGTTTGGCTCAGTCTAAATTAAAAGAACTCAGATACAACATAGTTTATGGCCAAATTTTTGAGAAACTTATATGTTGATATATTTCTTGCAGTTTAGAAACCAAGACCAGAGACACTGTAATTCTGGTTTTGAAGCTTAGGAGATTAAGGTGTTCCAGTTGTAATAGCTGTCAGAAAAAAAAACTTGGAGTAAGAGAGTTAAGAAGCCAAAAAAAAAAAAGTCTATGAATATGTTTCTGACTTCCTCTACCTTTTTCCTTTTGGAAGCCTCAAATGCATATTGAGTGCAGAATGTTTATTCTCAGTCCAAGCAGTAGGCAATCTGCTATGGACCTACCCTCTGACTCCTACAAACAAATGGTATTTAACCTATGTTCTGGGTATATTTTAGTCCACTCAGATGTTTTGTATCATCAACTATTACAATATTTCAACAAAACCTCATAGAGAATAAGAGCAGTTGGTGATTTTATGGCATAACAAAGGTTGACTGAAACAAAGATTGTTAAAAATAAAGTAGACAAAATATGTGATCTTTTCCATTTTTCAGCTCCTAACTTTGAAAATTAAGTCATAACTTCTGGTATTGCTTATTAGGAGAATATTCACATTTTCTTAACCTAGTTTGAGTGAGTTTGTGTACTATCAAATAAATGAAAAATTAATTGGAACCATAGCTCCATATTTGATAAATAGAATTTTTAGTTGCAAAATATGATTTTGTAACTTTATTGTAAAATATTTGATTGTGAACTAGCTTTGTTTCCTTAAATTCTCAGGTAAGCTAATATATGTACTTCTTCTTAATCATTCCAAACTGTATCATTGTATTAGTTACTGTTCTATTTCTGTAAAGAAACACTGATATCAAGGAAAATTAGAAAGGAAGGCTTTAGTTGGGGGCTTGCTTAGAGTTTAAGAGGGTTAGTAAATGACCTTCATGGCAGGGAACATGATAATTCCCAGGCATGGAACTAGAACAGTAGCTAAGAACTACATCTTGGTCAGATGTCAAGAGGTAGAGAGAGAGCAAAATTGGGTCTGGTGTGGGTTTTGAAACCTCAAAATCCACCCTCAATGACACACCTTCTTAAAAACATCATACCTCTTAATCCTTTCTGAATTGTCTACCAACTGGTATCAAGTATTTAATCATTTGAGCCTATGGGGGACATTATCATTCAGACCACGACAATCATATACAAACTTAGACTGAAAATCTGTTTTTTTTTTAACTTGATAAAAGTGCTATTAGCACTATGTTAGTTATAATCTTAGAATAAATTACAATATTATTTCTTAACTAGTATTTATGTTTCCATGTAAAATTTATTCATATATCTCAAGGAAATCTAATAGTATCATTAGATCAAATTATGTTAGTTGGTTCTCTTTCCCCCCATACACATACATAAACATACATACACACACACACACACACACACACACACACACACACACACACACACAGGGTTAGGGTTAGGGTTAGGGTTAGGGTTAGGGTTAGGGTTAGGGTTAGGGTTAGGGTTAGGGTTAGGGTTAGGGTTAGGGTTAGGGTTACACACCAGCATCACCAACATGACTACCAACAACAACCACAACAATTAATGAAATAAGAGGACAAACTTTTTAAAGGGGGTTATATTGGATAATTGAAATGGAGGAAAGGGAAAGGTGAAATTGTGTATTTATAATATCAAAAATAAATAAATAATTAAAATAAACTGATAATTTAATAACATAACATTCTAAATGCATTGCACTATTCATGGGATTGATGGACAGAATAAAAGGATATATGGTCTTAAACAAAACATGTATAATAAAGACAATTTTCACATCTTAGAAGAAGGTAGTGAGAAACACATACTATGCTGAACCTTTGCTAAATAGGAGACACATATGTAGGATTGGACACAGAAACTCTTTGCAGGTTTGTATCAGTATATTTAGGTTGTGATTACCAGCTGTCTAGTCAAACACTATAAAGGTTCTCAGGAAAGTAATTGCTAGATATTGTTAACATTTAAATCAGTGGACTTTGAAAAAATAAGTGTGCCTTACCCAAGGACTTGAAGCTTTAGGGCATCAATTAAATGTTTTCATGCAAGAAGAAATTCTCCCCACTACTGGCAACAAACAGACCCTGAAGTATTTGCATTTGCTGCTCTGTTAAATTTAGCATCAACACTGTAACGTCAGTTGTGCTACACCTGTTTTTCTGTTGTGGCAATAAACAGCTGAGAGAAAAAAACATACACACAGGACATCTTATTTGGGTTATGGTTTTAGTCTGTGGAAACTGGGACTCCTGGATGACAAGGAAACATGATAATCACTACATACCTTAACAGTGTTATATAACTTTTCATTAGATTTCTTAGAGTGGTTATTTACAAGTTTTTCATATATATAATAATTTTAGAAAATATATCCATATTTTTAAATTTCAGTGGAGTACAAATGAAATACCATATATTTTGTAAAACCTTAATTTTTATTTCATGCTTTATTTTTTATTTACCTGCTTACTGCCATGCCAAAAGTTTTTTTCATTCTCCAGGTTTGTTTTTCATGTATTTCTTCTCTGTGCTACCTACACTTCTAATTTAGCAACACTTATCTTGTTTCCTGGCAGTTTCATCCTAGGGGTGTGGGATTAATTCATGTATGGGTTAATCCAAACAGGGTCTTGGTATGTGTACAGTGAATCCTGGGTCCTTTGTTCACCTGGAGATTGGAAAAGCTATATAAACACTTGAATTCAACAGTACTTTCTGTGTTTTAAAGCATGAACAGCAAAAATTCAACACCTTTTCTCTTCTATAAACCCTGTCTATATACAGCCCCATTGTTTGGCCTAGGCACATTTAACAATTCCACCATTATAACACTGACTGTCATACATGACACCTTTCAAATACTTAGTGGATTTTTGGATATGCCTATACCTTGTGGCTTCATGGGTGTCCTTAATGTAAACATAAATGTTTAAACCTCTTGATTTGTGAAAATTTCTAGTGTTTTGTGGCTCAAGAGAGTATTGATTCATTTTTACAGGTTACATAAAATAAATATTGTTGTGATTTTTTGTGTTTTAAATTAATTAATTTTGATGCGATTTTTGTACATATTACATCTATATGTTACAGAGCCATGATAGAATATTGTTATGATTACTAATTTATCAAAGTTAATATTTTTAAGGAAGTCAAAAGAAGAAAAGAGAGGAAATATTTACATTGATATATTTTCATTATTTTCTTCAGATTCATTAAAAATGTTGCCATTTCTTCATAGTTTTGAGTTGTGCTTTGGTACCATTCTCTTACTCCACTTCAGGTTTCTTTCTACTTACTTCCACTGGCCTTTATTATTAAATGTATTTCTGTGACACAGTCACAAACCCTACCCCCCCCACACACACATATTTGAAAGATAAACCTTTAAAATAATTTGCCAGGAGAAAGAAAATGTATCCCTTTATATAAGATTTTTCATTAACAATAACTTCTATAATATTTTATTAAACAATAGTCTTTTATTTGCAACATTTGTATCACTTCAAGGAAACATATGTTTTTTGTTCCTGTGGGTTGTTTGCTTGTTCCTTTGTTTGACAGGATTTTGGAATTTTTGTTCACAGGAGGGAAATATGGATATGTGTATAATTGAATATCGTTGAATCCATCCTCCTCTGCTACAATAGTCACCAGAGCAGAAAATCCTTTTCACGTTTCCTTTCTTCTCCCCCAATTATGTTCTTGCTCTAATAGAAAAGCAATCAACTCTTTTGTTCTATATCATTATATGCAGAATAACAATGTTAGGTCAATAGTCAAAGTTACTGAATTTAAAAAGCAAATTTTATTGAATATCTTCAACATATGGAATTTTGGTCAGCTTATAGTATATTTTATGTTTGAAGTGGTAAATGGTATTGAAGGTTTATGTTTTTCTTAGAAAATTAACCATAAGCATACAAGTATTTATTGCCATTTTTAACCTATATAGGGAAAAGATTACATAAAATAACTGATGTGTTTTAATTTAATGGTACAAATTTAAGGTACCCTTTTTAAAGACATTTCTTTTTAAAGATATTTTTATAGGTACAAAAATACAAGATGTCCTTTATACCATATTTTCCAAATTGTATGCTTTTAGAAGGCAACAATGTTTTACTCAAAACCATGCTACTATATTTTGAGTTTGTAAAAGTTTGAACATGTGTCTTAGACAGTTGATTTGTTTTCTCTGTTTCCAAAATATGCAAATCCTCAAGGAACTACATTTTGAAAAGCAGATAATGAATAGTGCCTGGTTGCTGAATCTGGTATCCATCTTCCCCAAAGTCAGGAATCACAGACTCTGCAAATGTATTTCACAATCCTTCTTGTTAGGAAGGTCTGAATCAGACCCCAATAGTTAATTAGGGAGAAAACGGTCAGTCTGCTAGCAAAGTCTTACCCATTCTACCTCATCTTTAGTAGAGAGCCTTGTAGTGACACGCCTTAAAGTGGCATTGGTTTCTACCTTACACCTTCCCACTGGTAAAGACTCTCTAGGTAAATAAGCCCTTAATTGGTTAAGTCTGTTCAGTTGTTTGCTTCCACATTAGAGTAGCCTATCTGCAGAGTCCACGTGGCTCACTGGGGTTGGTTAGCTCAAGGGGATTTAAGCCTGTGCAGGGGCTCTGTCTCTCTCTCTCTCCCTGCGGGCCATAAGCAACATGTTTAAAGGATCCTGATTAAAACTGCATGAAGAAGATCTACCGGTAGCCGCATCCTCCTTGCTGGCGAGGGCAGGCACATACAATCTTTGAGGTAACACCACAAATATACATCTCAAAATAAAGGAAATCAAAGATGGCAGAGAAGAAGAAATTTATATACTGACAAATTTCAATTCAACAGCCATTATTTATTATTTGTGAAAAATAGTTCTTCTAAGATAATGATTTTATTTATGAAATATTCTTGAGTATTTAAAAATTTTTGGTACCTTCATAAAAATACAAATAACCTATGTGAAGATGTTTTATTTCTCTCTTTATTTAATAGTTCTACTGTAATTTCTCAGAATAACTTAGTTTGATATGTGGGGTATTTATACACATGCACAGAATAATTTTAAATAAATTTTATTTATCCTTTTCTCAAAGTTGAGTAGCACAATTGGTTTGCCATAAATCTCTTTCAACAGTCAGCAATATACAAATCATCTTTCATATTTTTCTGTTAACACTGATTATTCCTAGTCTAAAATCCAGCATTATTTACACTAATATTCAGGTAAAGACTTCACTATCAGTATTTATTCGGAGATACTTTAAATGTCTAAATGTTTCAGTGTACTATTTTTAAGCTCAAGTGTTCTGTGAAATTAAATAACACCGTCAAATTTATACTAAACAGTATAATTAAGTATTCTGGAAGAAAATGTGGAACTATTAGTTTTTAGTTTGGTGTCAAAGATAACTTAGATACTAGAATAAACTTGAAAAATTATTATACTACTTAATGTAGAAGTGCTATGCTATTTTTCTGAATATATTCTTATGGATGATTAAATTTACAATTGAATTTTAAGATGGTAATAACTTATTTTATTTCAGTAACTTTTATTTGAAATAGAATTGAATCACTTGTCCTTTTCTTTTACCTTCCTCCATGCTGTCCCAACTTCCCTCCCTTAAACATGTCCCATGTCTACACAATTCAAGTTAATAGCCCCATTTTATTTGGTTATTATTATTACATATATTATTAGTTTATATGCATGGTTATGTATATATATATAATACATGTACATATGTATAAATATGTACAGTTACATACACAATATATACTATATATATATGTATATATATATATATGCATACATAGACACATAAAATTCGGACTCTGTTATTGTTATTGTTTTTGTGAGTATGTGGACTCAAAACTGACTACTCTCATTAACCATTCAAAAGGAGTTTCCTCATACTTACTACTTGAGTTTTGTTTTTTTAATCTATAGTTCTTGTGGAGTGTAATTTCAGCACAAGAAGCTTAACTTCGATTAAAATACACATATCTGCTTCTGCTTCCATCAGCTATGATGGCACTTAAGATAATCCTCAATCTCATTATAGGGAAAGAACATTAAAGTTAGCCTTTCCACTCTTGCTTAGACTCTTAGTTGGGGTCATCCTTGTGGATCCCTGGACATTTCCCTAGTGCCACTTTCTTCTAAACACCATAATGGCTCACTATACAGAGGTATCTCTTTCATTTCACTACAGAGGTATCTCTGTCCTTCCCCCAACTTGACCTTCTTGATCTCTCCTGTACTTCCCCTTCTCCCTTCCTCTCTCTCCTACTTCACCTCTTCCTGACATTCATTCTCCCTATTTATTCAGGGGATTTTGTTCTTTTGCTCTTCTCAGAGGTCCATGTATTTCTTTCTGATTCCTGGATTCCAATTGTAGAAAGGGAGAAGTGATGAGAAAAAGGGTCAATAGAATGTTTGGGAAACTCACAGAAACAGTTGACCTGAACAAATGGGAGATCATGGATCCCAAATTGACAGCCAAGGAACCTGCTGAGGACAGAACAAGTCATTTTGAAGGTGGGTGACAGTTTCTGGGGGGGGGCTTGGGCAGTCTATGGGGCAGCTGGCAGTAGAACCAGTATCTATTCCTAGCGTAAGTAGTGTAAGAACTGACTTTTTGAAGCCCATTCCCTGTGGAGGGGTACTATCTCAGCCTAGATTCAAGTGGGAGGGCCTTGGTCCTGTACCAAATTATGTGACAGATTTTGATGATTCCCTATGGGAAGCCTCACCCTCTCTGAGGAATTGATAGGGTGTGGGATAGGGAGATGGTGTGGGGAGTGGGAGAACCAGAGGAAGCATATGTAAATTAAGATTGTCTTAATTCAAATAAATTAATGAAGAGGAATCCCTATATAAGCCCTGCGCCTGTTCAGTTGGCAGATGCCCTTTTCTACCTGGCAGAGGCAGCCACCCTATGGATTCCTCCCTCCCAGTAAATCTCTTGAATGAGAAACATACACACACACACACACACACACACACACACACACACACACACACACATACACACACACACACAAACATTCCTTGAGACTCTATTTTTTTTTTATTTTGCTTATTTTACATATCAGTCCCAGTTTCCTCTTCCTCCCTCCCATGCCCCTGACACCTCCTCCACAACTGCACAGGGTGGGTGATCCCTTCCAGGAGGGTTCATCAAAATGTGTCAAATCATTTGGAGTAGTGTCTAGCCCTCCCCCCCTGCCTCTAGGCTAAGGGAGTATTCCCCCATGGAGAATGTGCTCCCAAAGTCCTTTTGTGCACCAGGGTTACATCCTGGTTCCACTGTCAGAGATTCCTTAGACTGGGCAGGCCTTCTGTCTGAGAGCCACATCTCCATAAAACCATTTTGATGTTATTTGTTCCTCATCCCTCTTTCTACACTGACATCCTGGCTTCTTCATTAATTTTAGGCTCCTCTCCTGTATTTTGTTTCACATATAATGTCACCTAAATTTTTCTATTGTGCTCCCCAAACCACCCCAACATCTATGGTCTCTTTATTCATGTCTTGTTTCTGTTGTTCTCCATGTTGAATTCTCATATTTCAGGTTTTGGAGCTATGAAGTAAACACAAGAGAGATCATACGATATTTGTTTTACTGGCTCTGGGTTATCTAACTGGATATGATCTATTCTAGTTCCAATCTAGTGACCTGCCAAGCTCATGACTTCGATATTTTGTTAGAGCTAGGTAGCATTCCATAGAGTATTATGTACCATATTTTCATTATTCATTCAGCAATTGAAGCGAATTTCAGTTATTTACGTTTCCTCACTATTGTGACTAAGGTGTCCATGAATATTGCTGAGTTAATATCTGTGGAGTAAGATTTCCAGTCATTGAGGCATCCAGTCATTTAGGCATTTGCCAAAGATTGATATAGTTGGTGATAAGGTAGTGTAATTTTTAGATTTTTGATAAATCACCATGCTGATTTCCTGAGAATCTGTACCAATTAGCATTCCCACCAACCTTTTCCCCAGAATATCAGCATTTTTTGACAGTTGTTTCGTTGACCATAGCCTTTCTAACTAAAATAGATGGAATAATAAAATTGTTTCAATTTGCATATCTCCAATAGCTAAGGGTGATAAACTATTTTTGAGGAATTCCTTAGGCATTTTTAATTTTTCTATTGTGAATTCTTTGCTTAAATTCCTAGACCACATTGTAATTGGATCAATTGTTTCCTTGATTCTGAATTTTTTAGTTCTTTGTGCATTATTTAATCCTCTACCATGTGTATAATTGGCAAAGATTCACCTCAGCCTCATTCTGTAGATTTTTTTCTTCATTTCATTGGTTGTTTTCTCAGCTACATGACTTAATCTTTTTATATTCTTGAATATCTTTCTAATTTTGAATTTTTGTAAAAAAATCAATTTTGATTTTGTCACAATTTATAGTATTAGTAAATTGTAGTATATAAACCAGTGAGGGAACAAATTCTTTGAGAGTGAATGGAGATAGGAAATTATAAGTTATAAATGCTATAAATGCATAGAAATAAAATAATTTGTTTATTTTTAATAGATTTTTGGAATAAAATATCACTGTTGATAACTGTATAAAACACTTAAGTTTTAAGTCCAAAAAGAAAAATCTAATACAGAAGTGAATTTAGAAACATCTTAAGTAGAAAACAATGTTCCATTGTTTTTAAAATCTCTATGTTCTATACAATAGAACAACAAACTTTAAATCTTAAGCAGATTTATATGGTCAGTTTAGAAATTTCAATAATAGTTTTTCAGGGGAAATTCTGCTCTTATATTTATGATTTTCCAATGGAATATTGTATGTCACTTAGCTAAAACATATTGAACAAATCTGATTTATATAAAATAGAGTGTTGAGAATTTAAAGAATAATTTTTTAAGACTTTCATTATTATTAATGTATTTTAATGCTATGAAAAAAAAGCCCATTCACAATGAAATGTTCTGAGGAAGCTCTATGTCTTTCCTTTGGATTATAAGAATTATTTATAGAATCAAACTTAATATTATAGCTTTATTGCCTAATAGAAAAAAATCCACAGGATATGGATTGTTCTGAGGAGGAATTAAAATCTTTTCTTCTGTTTTAAATTAAGATGAGATAAAAAGATTTCTAATGAAAAAATCTACATTGCTCCTGGCTCAGCTTGAAATGCACAGCTATTATTGAGTAATGCAAAGCTATTGGCTAATGCTTCTATTTCCATTGCCTGTCAAGTTATAAACACCATTCATGTAATGATCTCTTAATGGAGTAGATGATTGACAATGAGATAATAAGAAATATAAGTTAAATTATTAATTTAAAAAGGTAGAGAAAAGCTAATAAATGTTTCAAGGGCTATACCCCATATTTTAAATCTACCATAGGGCCATAAACCAAGAAGCAGTATAGCACCTAAACTTTACCCTGAAGCCATGTGCTAATGAAACTCCTGACATTACAAATACATTTATTTGACAGTTGTTCTCACTCATAAAATAATGGTTCATTCAAAAACTCATTACAAATTGCAAATAAGTTTTAAAACCCATAAAAAAATCTTCTGACATTTATTGCCAAAAAGTAGCTTGAGGATGTTGATACATAATGATAATCTGCTTGATGACATTTGGAAATTTTATTCATAATCCACTCACAGAATATAAAAATTCTTAGAGAATGGCTTGGTTGGAATATGCTTGCGGGCAGGCAGACATGGGTCTTTCTGTTTGTAGGATGACTAAAAAGCTCTGTGATTGGTTTTGCATATAGAAAGAAGAACCAAGTAGTATCTTATTCCTGGAAATATATACTAGCTGTAATCTTGTAAACTTATCCAAATTCTTTTTGGCTATAACTGAATCCTTCATAGAGGTGATTTTATTGCCCATTTAAAAATGTAATTTAGACAGTTATACTATTTTAGCTTTTCACTATTTAATTTCAGAGCACTTCTTCATATTCCTAGAGTTTTATAAATAGATGTTTCTTAGGGCAGTTTATTTTGGTATTTTCTTTTGAAAAGCATTGTACAAATTATGTGACCATAGTTCATATACCAGCATGCTTCTTTTTTATTTTTCTGTATTAGCATTCTGTGTATAAGAAAGCACTGTTTACAAAAAGAGATCTTGACAAGCAATTTACAGATTAATTCCTTGGGGGAAAAATTACAAGTAGAATAGTCTGAGTTATTCCTTGAACTTCAGAGAGAAATCCAGAGTGATAAACATGACACACTGTGGGTAATAAAATATTTCACCAATGCCCAGAACCTTAAAAGTAGAAAATATTGTGTCTCAAATAAGTGCTTAAAGCAATAATGTGTCCTGAGTACATGCTATTATTCTTAGGCAATTCATAGATGAGTAGGCTATCAAACTTCCTCTATGAACACAACTAACAGAACTTTGCCTTTGTAATACTATGGGATTACTCAACTTGTCAATCTTTTCATTCTCTGAAACTTTAGCTCTTTAGGAGTATGAGACAAATGAGCAAGATCTGTGAAAATGAGCTCTTACCTGTCCCTGTACAGGCTTTATTTCTAGTCAACTAGAAAGTATATCTGTATTGATTTTCTACTTTGCCATAGATGATATCCAGTCAATAGTACTTAGGGAAATGCTATTAGAAATTAATTGGTAATCTCAATAGCACATCTGCAAAAGTAGGAGATAAGTCAAATAAAATTCATACACTAGCATTTATCTAATGATACTACATAATTGCTTTGAGATCTATATCAGGTTTTCATGGTACCATCAAAATGCCATGTATTATAATTTCATAGATCACCATTAGTGGAAGTAAAAATTCTGACATAATTTCTTCATAATGATAAATTTTTAGTATATATACTAATTTTATAAATAATATATATATACATATATATTCATATATATTTATATAAATTCATATATAGTTCATAAATTTTGGTCTAAAATAATATAAAATGCAGCAAGATTTTGGATTACATTGACCAATTCCTTTTCAGTACTTTAATATCAAAATAAGGTGCCAAAGATATCAGTTAACTTAAATGAGCCTATGAGTATACTTAAAAGGAAAATTGGAAAGTTATGAGATTAGACTCAAACCCAGTTTATTTTACAGGGCTTCTACCTCACTACTACCACCTGTGAGCCTGCCATGCCACTTGTAGTAGAATACTGCCAGTTGTATTTCTGAAAACTGATGAATGTTGTAAACACCCACATCAGAAGGAATTTTTCATCATATCACTAACTACTAAACCAAAATATTACACACCTTTATTTCAATGAAAGGATTATGATATACTCCTCTTGAATAGTTGTGGAAACAGCCTGAGAAAGAAATTGAATCATTTAAACCCTCTTCACTGCTAACACTCTCTCATTATCATTTTCTCTGGAGAACAATGATTGTCCTCACATCTAGTGAATGACTTAACTGGCTGACAACTGAAAATGTTTTAGAGCTTGAGAAAAATAGGAGGTAACAGTAAAAATAAAGAAGCAATAATGAAAATGTTTTGCCTATTATTTCTCTTCTAAAGTCCTTGCTCTGTGGTATTGCCTGACCTATGCTTTGCTGACACAGTTACACAAATGACCTCCCTAAAATAACTGCACCTTTGAGTGTAAGAATATTTTCCCTAAGAAGGTGGTGACAAAGGAAATGATATTTATTCATCATATGAACAAAACTGCACAAGGATAAGGTTAGAATAAGAAAACAGAAATTAGAAGGTACAGAGGACAAACTATGCTTATAACAAATTTTAATTTTCTGAAAACAACAAAAATAATTGGCACAATGAGAAACATTGAGTATTGTCCTTCATACACAGTTGTATGTAATATCCTTCTGCCATTATTCCATTATGGACAAGATAATGTTAAGTTGCTCATCATGTTTTTACTATTTGTTCAATGATTGTTGTAAAAACAAGGGTGAGAAATGAAGCAAATAAATAATAGGAAATAATAAAGCACTTGGGTAACATGTGAGTAACACTAACTTCATACCCCAACACACAATAAATGTAAACTAGCCATCTTCTTTCAAACAATAGTAAATTCTGATTTGTATCTTTCTTTTAATTTTTAATTTAAAAAAGCAAAGAGAAAAACTATGACATAAAACACATATATACATTTCAATGTGAATATAGATTAATACAAAGGTAAATAAAATTGGCCAATAGTAGTACTTTTCCCAGTATTTCTTTTAAAAAATACTTTCATTGAATTAGTTCTTTAACTGTTTCATGCTGGATATAACACATTCTTTTTGCTTTCATCACACTCTTATCTCACTTCTACTCTTGTATCTTTCCTCTACTCTCAATAAATCACTTTACCCAATACATTTTTGCTTGGTTTGTGTGACCCACTGAGTTTAATCTGGGCCTTCTGTTTTTATCATGGGTTGAGAACAATCTGTTGGCCCCTGGTGAGCTCATCCTTGAGTATTCAACTGAACACACTAGTTGTTCTTTCTCCAGAATCCATCAATAGTCAAGAGTTCAGTAGGCAGCAGTAGAGCTCAATGAGCACTTCACAATCTGTAATGAAAAGCCTCTGGGTTGTGAAGGCCATTCTTGTTGCTATATGATCATGATTACACTAGTTGTGTTATATCCATAAGACAACATTTCATAACAAATTTCTGCCCTATCTTTCATGCAGTCCTTACATTCTCTCCCCTCCCTACAGCAATGTTCTCTGAAGCCTTAGGTAATGCTATAAATATTCTGTTTAAGTTCGAGTACTCAACTGTCACTTATTCTAAGCTCTTTGAACATCCCTGCATCTCCACATTTACTGTCATTTATTGCAAAGGAAAACCTCATTCTGATCAAGGCATAGAGAAGCATTTGACCACAGCTATAAACATAGGTACTTAGAGAGCAGCTTATTATAGTCAATCTTTGTCACTTTTTTGCTTACTAAGTCATTTCCCATCTCAAAATTCCATCTTAATAAAGATATCTTTCCCATAAATTGTAAGACTGGTATATTTTACACTAACATTTGCACAACCAAATCACACATTTAATAAACTAATGTCTACTGAGTTTTATATGAGAGACATGAAAACAGTAAACCCTAAGCAATATATTAAAACATAGTATAGAAATTAAAATACATTCTAACATTGACCAACCTAAAATTATTCTCTGTAGAGACAGCTCAGTACTCCTGATTTTCCAGATTGCAGATCTTATATTGGGCTTGATGATGATTGTTTTTATTTTTACCTTAATTTACCTGAATTGTTTGGTAATTTTGTATGTGGAGATTATATATTTTAGTTTTATTTCATTTCCCCTACTCAATTCTCCTCAACTTCCATCCCAATGCCATGTCTTTTTGCTTTGTTTTTGCTTGTGCCACTCATTTAGGAATGAAACTGAAACTGCCTACTGAAGCCTGAGTAACTAATTCATTCAGTGGATACCTCACTGAACACAGTAGTTTTCTGCTTCATCAACTCTCCTTTACTATTAGTTTTGTTGGGACTTCTATTAAAGTATCCAAACATAACAACCAAAATAAGTCTGCAGAATAAAGACTTTATATCTTTTTACAACAGTCTGGTCACACTCCATCACTCAGGAAAGTCAGGGTAGGAGCTCAAGGCAGGAACATGGAATTAGGATTTGAAGCAGAGTCCACAGAGAGATGTTACTCAAGGGTTTGCGATTTATAGCTTTCTCATACACCCTAGGACCAAACCTACCTCACTCACTCTTGTGTATGCCCAATGCAGAATCTCAGATGATGTGAGGTCATAAGTGCCATGACCATGCCATGGCTTTATTCCAGGATTTCACAGTACTCATTCAAATTATCTGACTTTTACATTTAGTTTCTTTGTCTCCCCCTTTACTCTATGTTTCGCAAACCCTGAAAGAAATTGTGCAAATGTGTTCTGTATGTCTGAAATTTGAATTTGGTTTGGGTTGATTTTTTTCCTATCATGACCAGCCAAGTATCACTACATTCAAAGAGGAGTTTCTTTAATCAAGACTGTTAGTAGAATTTATCTATGGTTATAAACAAAAGCATTTAAGAGATTGCAAAGGATTCCCTTGATCTATATTCATTAGTTCAATGATTGTCTTTGCTAGACTTTCTGCATAATTCAGGAGGAAGAAACATTCAGTTTGGATCATCCTTAGAAAACAAATTTTGTCTAGGAATCTCTATTTAAAGTCCCTTTAAGGCAATCTTATTTGCTACTATGAAACATTTAACATTTTGAGTTTTCTTCAAACCTCTGAAAATCACCTCTCCTATCCATGCATCATCATGGTCATGAGTTTCAATGTAATTTGTATCTTCCTCCATTCCTCCAAAAGGACTGACCTTGCCTTTAAAGGCCTAACTAACCTTTTTGAATTGATAACTAGCATTTTCAAAACAAGAGTTTCTATTGCTATTTGTCTAGCTTCTTAATTTTGTACCATTCTATTTACTGCTGTTGCCTATTGTAAGAAATTCATGAAGGCTTCCTTTGGGCCCTGTATAACTTTAGTAAATGACTCAATTTTCTTTCCTACTTCTCTAATCCTGTCATAATTATTCAAAGCTGATGTATAGCATAAATATAGGATGTGGTCATCAGGCAGAGATTGGCTTTCTATAGTAGAATAATGTCCTTCTCCAAAAAATTGATTCTGTGAGAATTCTATCCCTCTAAATTTACACCTTTGTTCACTAGTCTTAACCTCTTCTCTGAAGTAGGCACCCCATTATAATGGTTGACAAGACTCTAAATATTAACCAATCCTATCCAGTCTTTAGGGGTTAAGTCTACTACAAACTGACCACCAGTGTAACATCTGCTTAACAAATTATGAATGCATTGCATATTTGACTACTGCTTCCTTGGATCTCTTTAAATCTAACATTGGCACAGGAGTCCAATTAGCTCTTACAGAGCCTCTTATCACTTGACAATTTCTGTAAGGTTACTGGATATGTTATGTTTGGTTGTCTGTAAACTTTAGACTGTTCCTCTCTAGCCTTATAATGCTGAAATTGGTTCTCCATTAAATTCTTCTGTCTGTATTTAAATACCTTTGTTATCATCTTGAATATGTTTTTCTAAGGCCTATATATTGGTACTCATATAAATCAAATATTTTAGTGATGAATCAAGAATTATGAAACTGAAACAAAGATTATGAAAATGAAAATTAACAGTATGTCAATCCTGGTTAAATTGATTTTTCCTTCACTAATTTTTAACCATCCATTATGCAATCATAAATAGACTTAACTCTCTCCATTGTAATTGTGTTTCCCATTTTTAATGTGAGAACAACATTTGTTTCCTTTACACATTCCTAATTGTCATACCAAATCTGTCAACAATGTCAGCAAACTGTGAGCCTCAGCATGTCAGGTAGCTGTAAAGTGAGAGTAGTAGCCCAAGGAGAGGGGCTGTGGGGAAGCCCACAACCCACATGGTAAGGAGAGAGAGAGAGAGAGAGAGAGAGAGAGAGAGAGAGAGAGAGAGAGAGAGAGAGAGAGAGAGAGAGAGAGAGAGAGAGAGAGAGAGAGAGAGAGAGAGCCTGCTGTCTGAATAACTGCACTCAACCTGTGTGGAAAAACACATGTTACAGGTGGGCCTGATGCCAAAGCTAGCAGGTGGATAAGACCCATGATATTTGGAATCAATGTGTTTTTGGAATTTTTGTTTCTGATGAAGAATGTTTAGAGAGGTTACAATAGGAAAACCCCAAAGTTGATCATGGGGTGGGGGTGGGGGATCAAAATAAAATGTAGCCAACAGGGCAGGGACTCCAGCAGGAGTCCTGCATGTAGCTCTGGCCTGGGCTGATGGCTTCATAGTCATACACAAGTAGCTTTTTCATGAATTAGTAACTTTATGTTGGATGCCAATAAGTAGCATTAAAAACAAAAACTCACAGACAGATATTGGAGTTCAGCCAGCACTAAAGAGGTATAAAAGACAGAAGCAAGCTCTCAGACATGGCAATTAGTCTCCAGCCACACTGAGGACAGGTTTTCATCAGCCTTGGTAGAGGTAAGAGCTCTCTAGTGGCTTGTGAGCTTTTCTTTTCTTATCTTCAGTTTAAAACCAATATCTGTTTCTGTGTTCTTACTAATCATGTTACATTCTTTGAATAGAAAATTTACTGTTATGTGTTAAAACTTAGGGCCCCAGCCAGGTGGTGGTGGTTCATGCCTTTAATCTAAGTGCACAGGAGGCAGAGGTAGGAAGATCTCTGTGAGTTTGAGGCCAGCATGGTCTACAAAGCTACAAAGAAAAACAACCAAATAAACAAAAAACCCCTAGCATATGGCTGCTCTTTTGAAAGACTCTCTGTAAGAAGCTATGGCCTACCTGGAGGAAGTAGGTAATTAGTTGTCTTCCTCTTTCTGCATGATTATGTGTTATAAGGTAAGAGGAAGATTTTTCACTTCTACATGCTCATGCCCTTATGGTGTCATGCCCAAGAAAATAAAGTCAAGTGACCATAGACTGAATGCTTTCATATTATAAGCTAATACCAAATATTTCTTAGTATCAGCAACAAGGACAGTTACTTTTACAAATGCAGTATGACTGGGTTGTGTGAAATATCTTCAACAGGTCATTTATTCTCAATGGCTTATATTTGAAGGGCATAAAATTTAACTGCATACCTGAATCAAGAGCTGAAAAGCAGAAGGGAAATTGCATAATTCTCAAAATAAGAATCACTCTTAGGCAGATTGCATAATTCTCAAAATAGTCACTCTTGGACTGAATGCTTGTAATATATACTTCTGGGCATAGTTGCAGCTGTTTTTCCATTGATTTGCTTCTTGTTTTTTTAAGTTTATTGTAGAGGATATCTATGTGTGTAGATCAATATTTACTTTTTCTCCAGGTTTTAAAACCTTTCCCACAAGAGAGTTTATTTCAGAAATCATTTTTGCTACTTGTTTGCTTACTTGCTTTCCCCTGTAGGCAAACCTCTTACATCTCCCCACTGTGTTTATACATAGTGGCAAGAAAGTCTGTATTTGTTGTTCACTGATGAGTGTCAGTGCTACCATTCATAGTGTACCAAATGTTCACATTAGTAGCATGAAGGATTCCATTCTTTAACTTTGTATCTATTCTTAATTCCAGTTCTTGGGAATCAGCAGTCTGCTGACCCTGCCCTGGATGATGGGCAGGACGCTCATGGCCATGTCATCTATATGTCAGGCTTTACCTGGCTGTTCAAGCTTTACTTGGCTGTGTAGGGGACTCAGTTACACATGCGCAAGCCCCCCTTTTAAAGCAAGCATGTCAAGTGTGCCCCGCTTTCTCTCTTTAGGACCACTTCTCTCTCTTTCTTTGACCCCCTCTGTCTCTTTGCCTCTCTCTCTCTCTCTCTCTCTCTCTCTCTCTCTCTCTCTCTCTCTCTCTCTCTCTCTTTCCTTGCTTTTGGTTGGCCACCAGCTACCCCCCTTTCTCTCCCCTCTCTTGATAAACTCCACGTGGGCACTGAGTCTTGTGTTTGTGTTTCTTAGGCAATAGTTGTATCAAAAAAAAATACCAGTCACTTGAATTTCATTTTGTGTCTTTGATTAGTATGATCTATTGTTGTGCAAGCCTTGAATTGAATCTGGATTCTGTCATCTACCTCATTAGTTAACTGACCTATATTATGCCAATTGACATTTTATAAAATACTACCTGTATATCCTAGTTATTAAGAACATTGACTGAATAATAGATTTATAATCAGTAAATCAACATTAAAAGCTATGTGACTTGGCAAAGTAACTTAAACTCAATTTAAAGATCTTTTCCATGAAATCAGCTTGTGAAAATGAAATAAGCTATATGAAGTGCTCCTCATACTGTCAGATGTAATACTATTTGTTGGCCATTGGTATTAATGTTATCATTGCACAGTGTTGAGTGGGATAGTATTAGGGCAGAGTTGGAACTTTTGCAATTTCTACATGTTAATATTTTGTTAGACAATAATAAAATAGTTTTCAAAAAGCAGGTTAGTGTTATAATATGAATCACTGTCACAGGATTTATATCCTTACAACAGCGCCAGTAAAGACATTGACACCTCAGTAGGGTGCCATGTAATCCCTTTCCATCATATTTGCTCTGCCTGGCAGGCACCATTAGTTAATATCAAATCTTTTATTCAGGCTGAAATGAAGATCAACAAATAACAATTTTGCTTTATTAATTTGCTACTTTGAGGATAAATAATGAGAAGATAGTCTATTTCTTCAGATAACAAGGCAGATTTCTTTAAGTTACTAATAAATGCATATATATACATATATATATATATGCACACATACATATATATACATATATATGTTAAACTTAATCACTGACACCAGCCAATCACATTTACTCTTGGGACTGATGAAATCTGTACCATTTGAAAGAGTTGGGTTATTTTTCTGATTTTGTGAATCACTAACTTAGGAAGAGGAAACCTCGATTGAGGAAGTGACATATCCGAGTTTATGGAGGGCTATATTTAAGGGTCATTTTCATAAATAATTATTGATGAGGGACTTCTCAAACCAGTGTGAGCAGTTTCACCCCTGAATCAGGTGGACTGCGTAGAATAAGAAAGCAAGCTGAACAAGCCATGGTTAACAAATCAATAATCAGCACTGCACTATGGCCTGTTGTTCAGTGTCTACAACCAAGTTTCTGCATTAACTTTTCATTCTGACTATTCTTTCTGGTAGATTGTGATTTGGAAGTCATAAAATGAAATAAACCATTTCCTTTCCAAGTTTCTTTCGGCCATTATCCTTTTCAAAATAACAGAAAACAAATTGGGACATGTAAAAATGATAGTGTCTTAGTTTAGGTTTCTATTGCTGTGAAAAGACACCACGACCACTGCAATTATTATAAAGGACAATGTTTCATTGAGGCTAGTTTATAGTTTTTAGATGTATAGTCCACCAGCATCAGGGCAGAAAATATGACAGCAAGAAGGCAGATATGATGCTGGACAAGAGCTGAGAGTTCTACATCTAAATCAGCAGGAAGATAGAAGTAAAAATGAACCATTAGCAATGCCTTAAGTTCTGAGTGTCAAAGCAGGGATCTGGAAACTGATATTAGTTTCCTTCAGGCTAGATTTTTTGACACAGTAGAAGAACTTTCTGCCAGGTAACTGCAGTTACTGTAAGACAGCTGCAACAAATTTACATCTTGGTGTCAAAGCAAAAGGCTAGGGCATTGGGTTTAAAGGCATGAACATTTTAAAATCTAAATTCACTGAACAAAAATAGGTTTGGAATGTGAAGGAGGAAGGAATTGAACATGCCTGCAAGGATCTATACCCTCTTTTAACCTGTTTCAGACAAGGAGGATTGGGCATTTCAGCAAAGTTTTGACATATGTGGCTGAAAGAAGTCGGGACCACTAAAATCCATAGAAATTTAATAAATGCTCTATGAATTTAACAAAACTATATTTATCAATGTTAATGCCTGAACCTCTTAATTTATGCATCTGAAACCTATTTATCCTGCACCGTGAAGTCTCTGAACAAGGCAGACCTGTCTATACTTTTAATAGGAGACTTAAATAATGAACTACCAAGGTCCTTTCAGTCTTGAATATTGGCGGAGATGTTATAGGGCAGGTAGTTAAGACTAGAAAAGAGTGTGAGAAGACTCACACTGCGAGAATACAGGGAACTGACAAGGTCTTAAGCCTGAAGAAGGGATTCCTATCCATCCCATGACAGAAATTGGGGAGGTAACTGTGGGACCCAAATGAGAGTTTAAAACAAGATAGTCCCCGTGTCCATTAGGAAGGCAATGGATTTACCCACTACCTGAATCATTATTCTAGGTTTGAAGAGGGTGATGAGAGACATCAAGTCTACTCTGCATCAGTCCTCCACCAGACTGAAGAGTTTGAAGGTTGGAAAAGTCTCAGGTGCCAGGATCTGTGAGGCTTGAACCTTCTTGGCATATAGAGGAGGACAAGCCCACTTGAGGAATTGCAATTTTCAGTGTCCAGGATATAAGCAGGGAAATCTCATGACTAATAGCCTTTCTGGCTACATTTGTATCACCATTCTAATGGAGTTGATTTGGGCTGAGCTCCACTGTCCCTGCTGTGGGTTGATGGTATTTTCAGTACAGCTGTCAAAGCTTTGGCTTGGAGTAGAGTCTTCTGTTGCAGCCTAGCCTACCAGGAAGACTGCTGCCTCTTCTCTGACATTAAAATCTTAAAGTCCATGTTCACCAATTCCTGCATGGGGGTGTGGGGAAATTCCTCAGCCTCTTAAAATTTCTTTCTAATTTAAATGAAATGGGTGATAAGGACCATGGATCCTACCGGGGAAGCTTGGTCAAGGCAAGTATATTTAACCATAATCTCTTGTATCAATAACAAAGCTTTACTCTTAGGTTCCAAAATCTAGCTGCCAGTAGGATATATACCTGTACATGAATAATAGAGGTGCAGCTTTAGTATCTCAGTAAACCAACATTTTTTTAAATCCTATCTTTTATAAACCCCAGGACAGGACAGGACAGGACAGGACAGGACAGGACAAGAATCACCACACACAGCCAAAGTAACTTGGAGACCTAATGACTCCATGTGGTCACCATTATCCAAGACGGCAGTGAAGTTGTATGACTTTGTTACAGGAAGTTCCTCCCTGCAGGCCTCCTGGTCCTGCCACCAGTCCTGCAGCCACGTGTGCCCCAAATAACACTCAGAGACTCTGTATTTGATACAATCCTGTTGGCTAATTACCATTATTGTTTATGGACTAGCTCTGCCTTAATTATTAACCCATTTCTACTTATCTAAGTATTTCCACGTGGTCGTCTTATCGGGGAGCCGCGCGGCAGGCTTCCTGCTCCTTCCCCGGGCTACATCTTGACTCCAACTACTCTTCCTCTTCCTCCTCCTAGTCTCCTAGCCCCACCTATCTAGTTTTCTATTGGCCACAGGGCTTTATTAACAGTATGAGAAACATATATACAGAATCACATCTCCCATCATCTCTTCTTTTCTGTCTAAAGTAAAAGAAGGGGTTTAACCTTAACATAGCAAAATATACCATACAACAGTTATCAAATAAGAATCACAGTTAACAATATTTA
Organism: Cricetiscus sungorus; assembly: GCA_030556225.1. Taxonomy (NCBI): domain Eukaryota; kingdom Metazoa; phylum Chordata; class Mammalia; order Rodentia; family Cricetidae; genus Cricetiscus; species Cricetiscus sungorus. Next base: position 51,615,820 of record JANBXA010000726.1, on the reverse strand, counting down.
GTCCATTAACATTTTGTAAGACTTAAAGAAAATATCATCTATCCTATCTTTGTCAGTCTAAAGACCTATATGTAACTTATTTTTAATCCTAACTAAGAAAAACTATAACCAAAACTATCTGTCTTCAATTCCTTCAAAGACCACAGAAGGATAATATATAAACTCTAGAAATGACAGAGTTTCTAGACTCTAGAGTTTCTAGGCCAACTCATTGCCTGGTCAGTCACCCGAAGTTCTTCTGTAATGTTCCATCTTTAGCCCATAGGCCATAGTGTGTGTCCAGACTCCTCAACAAGGCAGGAAACTTTAAACTGTCCACTTGTATTGACAGTGTGTCAGTCATTTTTCTCTGTGTCCTGTAGACTGTCTGGCTGTCTGGCAGCCTCTTCCATGAAGCAGGAATCCTGTAGCAATGTCCATCTTGCACCTTTTTGTGGGTCCTGCATGTCCAGTTTCTACAACATAAAGTCAAACAGTCCGGAAGAGCAGTACCCTGCCCAAATGGCTAGTCTTGCCACATTAGAAGCAAACTCCATAACATATTTCTTCAATATCCATCTTTCTTTCTGATACAGGTGGTGTTACCAGGAGCAGTTGTGCCTCCCTGTCAAGAAAATCCCTAAACCATTTTAAATGCCATATTCTGTAGGTCTTTGAAAGGTTTGAAGAATGCCTATTCATCTCAAATACATCTCTGCATATCTAGAAATCCTAATTAACTTAACTCCAAGTTTTGACTCTCATAGGTAACTCTCTATAATCTGTACTAAATTATACATTACATTTTTAAATGAGCTATATAAACACAATACCTAAACAAGAGGAGAAATATACATATCACAAAATTGACCTTAAATTGTATCAATAAAAGAAAATCCATTCCAAAGCAAAGTATTCATATCTATACCATAATTCCCTTTTTACCTTTAAAAAGATTGCTTGTGGTTATAGCCATTTATAACCAAGTTCATTTAAATGAAAACAAACATTTATAAACAATATTTGGGAATTTGGGCGTCGTTCTTTCCAAACTACTTCCTGCTGATAGAGGGCGCTGTCATGGAGGTTCAAAGAAGACATAGAAATCTTGGCTGTAGTCTGCAAGGCTTTGTCTCAACTGCTTTGAATGTTGGATCACCTGGGGAGCTGTTTCAGGGGGTCTGGCTTGATCAAACCATATAAGTCTGCAAAGAATCCATAGCTTTTCATTTTCTGTGGAAACAAAAATAGAAATCCTTTTCCCCAGTAACTTGTCCTTAGGCTTAAATTTTTGAGTCAAAGCATTTTTAAAATATATAAATTGAATTAATCCAGCAGCATTTCTTTTATCAGTAGTTATTTTCTCAGCAATCAAATAATTTAAAGACAACAGAAGTGCGTATAGTATCCAAAATTTCTCTGTGCTTTCCATCTTCACATGGCTTTTTTCATTACTCTTTTTCTTCTACTTCTATTTTTACATATTTTGAGACAGGGTTTCTCTGTGTAACTTTTATCTGTCCTGGAATTCACTGCATACCAGGTTTGCTTTGAAATCACAGAGATCTGCTTGCCTCTGTCTCCCTAGTGCTGGGATTAATGGCGTGTGCCACTACATCCATTCATTTTACTTTCTTTTTTCTTTTTTAAACCATTGTACCCAGTTTCTTTTTCTCTCCCAAGCCAGCATATTTTTTAAAACACTGTGTAAACCTTCATTGCAGCCCTCCTACAAACCAATGAATTGTTAGCGGAGCTCTTTAAAAAGCAAGGGGCTTTTTTGCCGCTTATGCTAATTTTGGAAACCTCCCTTAAAGGAGTCGCGCAAATCTCTGTCTACAACAAAACAAATCCAACCGAGAAAATGCTGCTACTAAGAAGTCTTGCTAGTCTCTGTTCCTTTGTTTCTAAAAACTATTCTTTAAGCTTTTGTTAAGTTTTAAGCGAAAGTTCTCAATTCCGCTTCTGACACCAATATGTTACGGCAGGTTTCCCTGCCGGCTGCCGCTGGTTCTGCCGCCTTGGTCCCAGAACCACGTGTGCCCCAAATAACACTCAGGAGACTCTATATTTGATACAATCCTGTTGGCCAGTTACCATTACTGTTTATGGGCTAGCTCTGTCTTAATTATTAACCCATTTCCACTTATCTAAGTATTTCCACGTGGTCGTCTTATCGGGGAGCCGCGCAGCAGGCGTCCTGCTCCTTCCCAGGCTACATCTTGACACCTCCCTACTCACTTCCTCTTCCTCCTTGTCTCCTAGCCCCGCCTATCTTGCTATCTCATTGGCCACAGGGCTTTATTAACAGTATGAGAAACATATATACAGAATCACATCTCCCATCATGACTTCTCTCTTTTTTACTCTGAATCAAAATGTCAGCTGGCAGTGTGTTTGTAGTTTTCCAGTTTGAAGTTTAACCATACACAAATTCTTAGCTACTTTTATTTATAATAACCTAGAATAGTACAGAATAATGTTTGCTGTCATCACACCAGATTCAGGACCAGAAATGCCCAGAGGAAAAATTTGAGCCCTAGTAGCTAATTGTGAGCATTGTTGAGCTGTTACAAAGGCACACAGAACACATAAACTCTGGCATTCCAAACCAGTCAGAAACACAAGCATATGGCCACACCATTCACACATTTCCATTCATACATACAAAATAGACATTTTAAAGAAAAAGACAAAAGAACAACAACAACACTTTTTTTTTCTGCAAAACCATGTCAGATGACCAACTTTAAAACCCAAAAAATAAGAATTTAAAGTATAAAGCAGCATAGGAATAAAAGATGATTCCTGGCCACACCTCAGTTCCTGTCTGGTCTGGGAATCAGGAGCCTGTAGGAGAAAGAAGGCACTGTGGAGAAAACTGGGAAACATTGTACACTGCAGGCAAATACCAAGTAGAGTTTTGTTGATATATATATATATATATATATATATATATATATATATATATATATGATCCTAGTTCCCTTTCCCTCCATCCCATGCCGATGAGCCCATGACCCAACTCCTGTCACAATCCACCCTCCCACTCCACAGGGATGGTGACACCTTCCAAGAGGGATCATTAATATATCTCAAGTCATTAAGAGTAGGTTCTAGGCCCTCCCTCCTGAATCTAGGCTAAGGGAGTATCCCTCCATGGATAATTGTTCTCCCAATGTCCTTTTGTGCATCTAGGATAAATCCTGGTTCCACTGTCAGATGCCCCTTAGACTGCCCAGGCCTTCTAACTGAGACCCATATTCAGGGGGTATGAGTTGATACAATGCTGGTTTTAAAGTTATCAGTCTAGGTGCCCATGAGCTCTCCCTCATTCAGTTTAGCTGTCTCTGGGTTTCGGTAGCCTGGTCTTGACACTTTTTCTTATCACTCCTCCTTCTCTGCAACTGGATTACAAGAGTTTGGCTCAGTGTTTAGCTGTTGGTGTCTCTCTGTTTCCATCAGCTACTAGATGAGTGCTCTATGATGGCATAAAAGATAGTTATCATTCTCATTATCAGGGAAGGGCATTTAAGGGTGCCTCTCAACTTTTGCTCAAATTGTTAGTTGGGTTCATCTATGTATGTCTCTGAATATTTCTCTAGAGCCAGTTTTCTCTTCAAACCTATAATGGCTCCATCTATTATGGTATCTCTTTTCTTTCTCTCCTTTAATTCTCCCCCAACTTAATCTTCCTGGTCCCACATTTCTCCTCTCCTCCCATTCTCTTTCTCCTAACTCCCCCTCCATTCACTGCCCCCCACTCCCAATATGCTCAGGAGATCTTGTTCCTTTCCCCTTCTGTGAGGAAGCTTATACGATTATTTTACATTCCTCCTTGTATACTAGTTTATATGATGGTGTGAATTATAGGCTTCTGATCCTTTGCTCTAAGTCTAAAATTTATATATGAGTGAGTATATAACATGTTCCTCTTTTTGTGACTGAATTACCTCACTCAGCATGGTTTATTCTAGTTCCATCCATTTGCCTGCGAGTTTCATGATTCCATTTTTTTCTTCTCAGAGTAGTCTTCTATTGTGTAAATGTACCACATCTTCTTTACCCATTCTTCAGCTGAGAAGAATCTAGGTTGCTTCCAGGTTCTTGCTATTATAATGCTGCTATGAAAATAGTTGAACAGAAGTCTTTGTTGAATGGATATGGATCATTTGGGCATATGGCAAAGAGTAGAATTGCCTGTAGTAGTCTGATTTCCATTTTCCTGAGGAACCAACATACTTATCTCCAAAGTGGCTGTACAAGTTTGCTCTCCCACCAACAGTGGAGGAGTGTTCTCCTTTCTACATGTCCTCTCCAGCATCAGCTGTCAAATGTGTTTCTAATTTTAACCATTCTGAGAGGTGTAAGATGGTATTTCAGAGTTGTTTTGATTTATATTTCCTTGATGGCTCGGGATGTTATGGACTTTCTTACGTGTCTTTCAACCATTTTGGATTCCTCTATTGAGAATTCTCTATTCAGTTCTGTTCCCCACTTTTTAGTCAGGTTATTTGGTGTTTTGGTGACTAGTTTCTTGAGTTCTTTACAAATTTTTAGATCAGCCCTCTGTCGGTGAAGAACTTTTCCACATCTGTGGGCTGCTGTTGCTTTTGTTGACTGTGTCATTTGCCTTATGGAAGCCTTTTTAGTTTGAAGAGTTCCCATTTATTGTCGATCTCAGTGTCTGTGCTACAGGTTTTATTTTCAGGAAGAATTCTTCTGTACCAATTTGTTCAAGAGTACCCCACCTTTCTTTTCTAAGGGTTTCAATGTGGCTAGATTTATGTTAAGGTCTTTGATTCATTTAGACAAAACAGCTGAAATTATTCAATAGAAGGAGGAAAGCATCTTCAACAAATGGTTCTGACACAACTGGATGATGGTGTGTAGAAGCCTGCAGATAGACCCAAGTACAATACATAAGTTCAAATGGACCAAGTAGAGTTTTTAGAACAGATAATTTAGGAGGGAGGAAGGAGTAGCAAAGTTTAGTGAAGAAGAATGGTAGAACAACAGGACTATTTGGTAGAAGGGGACAGAAACACCAAGAAAAAGATAGCATAAGATTCAGGCAGGCATGCTGTGAAAGGAGGAAAAGGCAGGAATGCAATGCTCATCTGTAACCTAGATGAGGCATATGGTGTGAGACAGGCCCAATTTGGAAGTATTTTGTAAAAAACACACCCAAGGAATTTGGGTTCAGCATCCATATATGCATTCTGGAAATGTTTTGGTTAAAAAAGGGGGGGGTGCAGAAGCAGATAACCACAGCTAAACACTGAGCTGATCTCCTGGAATCCAGATGCAGAGAGGGAGGATAAGGCCAGGCTACAGAATCCAACAGAGAGAGCTGAACTGAACAAGAAGGAGCTAATGGGCCCCCATACTGATAGCTGGGAATCCAGCATTGGACTGACTCAGACCCCTTGAACATGGGTCTCAGTTAGAAGACCTGGGCTGTTTAGGGGAACTCTGACTCTGGAACCAGGATGTATCACTGGTGAACAAAAGAGCTTTGGGATCACATTTCCCATGGAGGGATACTCCCTTATCCTAGAGGCAAGAGAAAGGTCCTAGTCTCTACTCCAAAGGACTTGACAGATTTTGTTGACCCCTCCTGGAAGGCATCAACCTACCTGTGGTGTGTGGGAGGAATGGGATGGGTGGTTGGGGGGCATGGGAAGGTGGGAGAGGGGAGAGAGGAAGAGGGAACTGGGATCAATAGGTAAAATAAGAAAAATAAATAAATTTTAAAAAATGGGTTGTGGGTTGTACCCTTGACAGGATGTCTCCTGTGGAAGGGTTCCCACAGGGAAAAAGGCTGCCTTTATTCCAGTAATGTGATGGAGGTCTGGCAAGGCCACATCTCTGGCAATCTACCCCAAATTAAAAGAGATTCTGGGCCTCTAAGGCTGTGTCTTGAAAGGGGCAACTTTGCAGGCTGAGAGGCTATGGGGAGTAAAGTGTTTCCCATCATGCACCTTGGGACCACTGAGATAAAAATCAACTTCACCCAAGCCAATGCACCAGATGAAATGTTTCTATACCCTGGTAATGTGTCTTTCCACAGAGATAATAAATAAGATCAGGCTGAACTGGTAAGTCCAGGTTTAGTCTAAGCAACCATTCCTGGTTGGTCCCAGGGCAAGAAGAGAAAACCACAAGAGAGAAACATGTGGCAGATTAGGAGTCGATGTGTTAAGAAGCCTATAGGTATAGTCTTGGGCATCTCAGATGGAGAAGTGGCTGATGGTGGACTTTCTCAAGAATGGGGTCTGGAATGTGAGGAGAAGTGCTGGGTGGTAATTCCCAACATTTCCAACATATAGCTGCACAGGGTATATATTACCTTTCCAAAGGGCATGAAGGCATAGTAGGAAATACTGAAACAAAGCAATACTGAAACTCAGTAAGCTAAATTATAAATTCTTTTTATAATTAATTTTATTGAAATTAAAAACAATCTTATTTTACATGCCATTCCCAGTTGTATATCTCCATACTGATGTCAAAATGCTGTTCAGATCTCCAACTCCTTTCAGCTTTGTTGATTGCAACGTATTTCTCTCTTTTGAGGTGGTTCTACTCTGTTAACAGCTTTCCTCAGTAGGAATGTCAGGGCCCTGGCATCTCCAACATATTGGTGTCTCCAAGGCTATCCAGGCTTCACCTTCACAACTTCACAGAATGACTTCTCCAGGCTTGCATGCAAGGATACCCTCACACATGCCTGGCCACATCAGCTTCCCTTAGTTAAAGAGGGAAATTCCGTAAGCCTTTCTTCTATCCTTGTATCTAAAGCTAGAACCAAATCATTGAAGCTGCCAAGTTCTGCTGTTTGCTGGGGCTGAAACCTGGCCTCATCATCCAATTGCATCTTCACTACATAAATCTTTAGACCAGCTTCTCAGTTGAAATCACACTCAGCACCACTATCTTCTATGTTCCTACTAGGATGGCACATTAAGTTCCACTTAAAAAGCTAAAAGTTCCACTTTTCTAATTTAAAAGCCCAAAATTTCACATTACTCCAAACTAAGCCATGTTCATAACTCTCAGAGCATTACTCCTGTCCATGGTACTAACTTCTGTCTTACTTAGAGATTCTATTACTGTAAAGAGACACCATGAGCAAATTTTCTTAAAAAATTTTTAATTCTTTTAATATTATTTTTTTACCCTCTTTTCCCTGTGTCATGTACCCTGGCCATCCTCTCCTTCCATCTCCCCCCATATTCCACTTGTAGGGCTATGCTAGCCAGGTTGGGTCATGTAAATCTGTCAAGTCATTTGAAGTAGGGACTAGGACTTCTCTCCTGTCTCTAGGTTAAGGGGGTATCCATCCCCAGGGGGGGAATGTGTCTGCAAGTTCCTTTTGTGCACCAGGAATAGATCCTGAGCACAATTCTTATAATGGCAACTGATTAATTGGGGGCTGAAAGAGAGTAAATAGGTTTTGTCTATTGTCATCATGACAGGAATTACAGCAGCATGCAGGTAGCCACAGTGCTACAGAAGTTCTATATCTGGATTATTAAGCAGCAGGCAGAGAACTGGCTTGAGTTTCTGAGACTTCAAACTCATACTTTCTCCAACAAAGCAACACTTACTCCAGTAAGGTCACATCTCTTTAAAAAACACCACTCCTATGAGCATATCAGTGCCATTTTCTTTCAAACCACTACAGATAGCATTTAAAATACGAAATTTGGAGTCTTTTAACCTGTTCTGTATTTGCCTATTGTATAAAGAAAAATCTCAAAATTTACGATAATGTTTACTTTTGAAATATATAGAACATTCATAATAATTATTCACTAAACTTCTATCCCTATTTTGTAAATATGTATTTCCCCATGAAAGGGTGTGACTTCCAATAGGAATACTTCTTCAATAATTTTTAACTTCATGTGCAATCTCATATGCCCTTTTCTGCATAATGCTTTTTATCAATAATTATACCAACTCTAAAAGTTCAAATTCAAACATCATATTTTTTGGCTTATAACTTATTTACAGCTGAATCTGTCCCTTTTAGATTATACTTCCATTATTGTCCAACTCTTTTGGGAGGTATATTCCATTAATTTTACCATTATGACTTTATGTCCATCTGTATATAACACTATCTCATAACTAATTAGAGTAAATATTTGTGACTTTTAATACATCATAACATTTTCTATCTTAAAATTTTTTAAAAGCAACAGTTTTAACCTTATTAACAGAAGTTTTATTAACAACAGTAATAAACACATTACTACTTAGTTCTATACTTATATCCAAACATTGAACAAAACTTGAAAAAAAATTAACATCACTTTACAGAGCTGCCTTATACAGTCAGTATCCATGTAATAGTCACACTGAGTCTAGACATTACTGTAAACCTACTAATCCTGTGTTGTCAATTTATTTTCTCACTATCTGAAATAGCCACTTCATTATCTTTTCTACTATCCTGAAGCTTCTAACTCTTTTCTGTTTCCAGTTTCAGTTCATGAAATTGCTTTTTATTTCTTTGTGAGAAATCTTGTGAAGAAAACAATCATTTTCTACAACAAATATTACCAAGCTATACAATTTATAAAATACTCTACTGTCCCAGTTGCACTTAAGAAACAATTATATTTATTTCTATCTTATCATACCCAAACAACTTGTATACTGGATCAAATCTCTCCACTTCATACTCCAGAATTCTGTACTATTCCCATTCATGATTTCTCTTTACCTTTCTCTATATTTCCTCAACTACTTTGCCCCTTTTTATTTCCAAATGTAAAGACATGCTTTACTGGATGTCTGCATCTAGATGAATGGAAATATATCCATATTTATCACATTACAAAAAACTGAATTAGTAGATCAAAGACCTCAGCATAAAACAACATATACTGAACATGATAGGAAAGGAAGTTGAGGATAGCCTTGAGCTCATTGACAAAAGAGACTACTTTCTGGACAGAATACTTTTAGCATAGGCACTAAGAAAGTTGGGAATCAAATTACCTCAAGATTCAACCACACCACTCTTGGACATTTACCAAAAGCATGCTTCATCCTAACACAAGGAAATTACTTAACTGTTTTCAGTGCTTGTATATTTATAATAGCCAGAAACTTAAAACAACCAAGATGTCAAGCAACAGAAGAATAGATAAAAATGTAGTATATTTACATAGTAAAGTATTGAACAACTCTAAAAGTTGCATGAAATTTGTAGGCAAATGGAAAGATCTGTAAAGCTTAATGTTGAAAGTGGTAGCCCATACCCATAAAGATAAACATAGCATGTATTTGCTTATATGTAGCTGTTAGCCATTAAATAAATGATAATGAAGCTACTATCTAGAAATTCAGAGAGGATAGGTGTAGAGGAAGGGGTAAGAGAAGACACATGTATCTCCCTGGGAGGAGAAATTACAACAGATTTTATGGGTAGACTGGGGAAAAGGTTGACAGGAACAGGAGGATTGAGTGAGGAGTAGTGAAGCAGTTTGGGATGAGGAAGAGTATGCAGGGAGACAGTTGCAATTGAGGAACATTTGTGAGGTGTTACAGAAAGTAACTGCTGTGAAAATTTCCTAAAATGTATGAAAGGAATTATAATGATATCTTCGATTAATAATGGAGATAGAGTCATAACTGGACATCTCTTCTTACCAAATGAAACTTCCAGTATAAGGACTGGTTTACATTCAACTGAGTTGTTGGCTAAAGGAGTACCAGGGAAATCCCCAAATAGCCCAGGATGTTGCCAAAACAATAATTTGTATTCTACAACTGACATAAAGGCTTCATGTTGAAGATAGCACCCACATAACTCATTAAACATGAAGAGGTTGAGGTGTTGCCTACATAGAACCTTAACTGCAAGTTGTAGTGTCTTTGGTAGGGGAAGATGTTACTGCAGGTTTCCCAGCTGGCTGCCGCTGGTTCTGCTGCTATGGTCCCGAAGCCACGTGTGCCCCAAATAACACTCAGAGACTCTGTATTTGATACAATCCTGTTGGCCAGTTACCATTATTGTTTATGGGCTAGCTCTGTCTTAATTATTAACCCATTTCTACTTATCTAAGTATTTCCACGTGGTCATCTTATCGGGGAGTTGCGGCAGGCGTCCTGCTTCTTCCCTGGGCTACATCTCAACTCCTCCTTCCCACTTCCTCTTTCCTCCTTCTGGTCTCCTAGCCCCACCTATCTTGCTATCTCATTGGGCACAGAGCTTTATTTACCAGTATGAGAAACATATATACAGAATGACATCTCCATCATCTCCTCTTTTCTGTCTAAAGTAAAAGAAGGGGATTAAACTTAACATAGCAAAATATAACATACAATAGTTATCAAATAAGAATCACAGTAAACAATACTTAGTCCATTAACATTTTGTAAGATTTAAAGAAACTATCATCTATCCTATCTTTGTCAGTCTAAATCCTATATGTAACTTATCTTTAATCCTAACTAAGGAAAACTTTAATCATAACTATCTGTCTTCAACTCCTTCAAAGACCATAGCAGGATAATATATGAACTCTAGAAATGACAGAGACAACTCATTGCCTGGTCAGTCACCTGAAGTTCTTTTGTAATGTTCCATCTTCAGCCCATAGGCCATAGTGTGTGTCCAGACTCCTCAACAAGGCAGGATACTTTTCTCTGTGTCCTGTAGACTGTCTGGCTCTCTGGCAGCCTCGTCCATGAAGAAGAAATCCTGTAGCAATGTCCATCTTGAATCAGTAGTCACCTTTTTGTGGGTCCTGCATGTCCAGTTTCTATAGCATAAAGACAAGCAGTCCAGACAATAACAGTATCTTATCCATATGGCTAGTCTTGCCATATTAGAAGCAAACTTCATAACGAGTTTCATCAATGTCCATCTTCCTTTTTGATGCAGGTGGTGTTACCAGGAGCAGTTGTGCCTCCCTGTCAAGAAAAACCCTAAACCATTTTAAATGCCATATTCTGTAGGTTTTTGAAAGGTTTGAAGAATGCCTATCCATCTCAAATACATCTCTGTATATCTAGAAATCCTAACTAACTTAACTATAAGTTTTGACTATCATAGATAATTATCTATAATCTGTACTAAATTATACATTACATTTCCCAATGAGCTATATAAACACAATACCTAAACAACAGGAGAAATATACATATCACAAAATTGACCTTAAATTGTATCAATAAATGAAAATCCATTTCAAAGCAAAGTATTCGTATCTATACCATAATTCCTTTTTTATCTTTAAAAAGATTGTTTGTGGTTATAGCCATTTATAACCAAGTCCATTTAAATGAAAACAAACATTTATAAACAATTTTTGGGAATTTGTGTGTCGTTCTTTCCAAACTACTTCCTGCTGGTAGAGGGTGCTGTCATGGGGTTCCAAAGAAGACGCAGAAATCTTGGCAGTAGTCTGCAAGGCTTTGTCTCAATTGCTTTGAATGTTGGATCACCTGGGGAGCTGTTTCAGGGGGTCTGGCTTGATCAAACCATGTAAGTCTGGAAAGAATCCATAGCTTTTCACTTTCTGTGGAAACAAAAATTAGAAATCCTTTTCCCCAGTAACTTGTCCTTAGGCTTAAATTTTTGAGTCAAAGCATTTTTAAAATATATAAATTGAATTAATCCAGCAGCATTTCTTTTATCAGTAGTTGTTATTTTCTCAGCAATCAAATGATTTAAAGACAACAGAATCGCGTATAGTATCCAAAATTTCTCTGTGCTTTCCATCTTTACATGGCTTTTTTTATTATTTTTTTTCTTCTACTTCTATTTTTACATATTTTGAGACAGGGTTTCTCTGTGTAACTTTTATCTGTCCTGGAATTCACTGCATACCAGGTCTGCCAAGTGCTGGGATTAATGGCATGTGCCACTACATCCATTTTATTTTCTTTTTTCTTTTTTAAACCATTGTATCCTGTTTCTTTTTTTTTTCTCCCAATCCGGTGTATTTTTTAAAACACAGTGTAAACCTCCATTGCAGCTCTTGTACACACCAATGAATTGTTAGCAGAGCTCTTTAAAATGAGGCAGCTTTTATGCCGCTTATGCTAATTTTGAAAACCTCCCTTAAAGGAGCTGCACAAATCTCTGTCTACAGCAAAACAAATCCAACTGAGAAAATGCTGCTACCAAGAAGTCTTGCTAGTCTCTGTTCCCTTGTTTCTAAAATCTATTTTTTAAACTTTTATTAGTTTTAAGTAAAAGTTTTTAGTTCCACTTCTGACTCCATTATGTTACTGCAGGTTTTTCCTACCTGAAGGCTCTATCCCTCCTGCAGCCAGTCTGGGCCCATAGCCGTGCCAGCCCCAAATAACATTCAGAGACTCTGTATTTGATACAATCCTTTTGGCCAGTTACCATTATTGTTTATGCGCTAGCTCTGTCTTAATTATTAACCCATTTCTACTTATCTAAGTATTTCCATGTGGTCATCTTATCGGGGAGCCGCGGCAGGCGTCCTGCTTCTTCCCTGGGCTACATCTCAACTCCTCCTTCCCACTTCCTCCTTTCTCTTTCTGGTCTCCTAGCCCCGCCTATCTTGCTATCTCATTGGCCACAGAGCTTTATTAACCAGTATGAGAAACTTATATACAGAATAACATCTCCCATCAGGAAGATACTTTGCAGACTAGCAAAAGAGAAACTTAAAGAGCATTCCAAACAAAAAAAAAGTTCATTTACAATGTTTTCCTGCATGCAAATTATGCTAGGACAATGATGGCACAATTTTTGTGGGAGCAACCATTCCATAAAATGGAACCCTGTCTTTTTAGCAGGGTGGGGACAGGTTTTTAAATTTTCTTTATTTTTAATATTGTTTCTTATTTTACATATTGATCCCAGTTCTTGCTACTTCCTATCCTCCCATGCCCTCCACATCCCCCTATCCTATCCCTTATTCACTCCCCAGGGATGGTGAGGCCTTCAATGAGGTATCACCAAAGTCAGGCAAATCATTTGGGGTAGAGGCTAGGTCCTCCCCTTGTGTCTCTAGGCTAAGGGAGCATTCCTCCATTGGGAATGGGCTCTTGAAGTCAGTTCCTGCACTAGGGATACATATGTCTTAATTAAGGTTATATTACTGTGAAGAGACACCATGACCACATGAAATTCTTTTTGTCTTTTATTGTTTTTGTTTGTATTTATGTTTTGTTCTTCAAGACATGTTTTGTTTATTTAATAGCCATGGCTGTTCTTGAAATAACTTTGCAGACCAGGTTGGTCTCAAACTCACACAGATCGGCCTGCCTCTCACTAACAAGTGCTAGGATTAAGTGCATTTGCCACCACTGCCTCACAAACTGCAAGTCTTCTGAGGAAAACATGAATTGCAGCTGTCTTAAAGTTCACAGGTTTACTCTGTTATCATCATTATAAGAAACATGTCAGCACTCAGCAGGCATAGTGAGGTCAAAGTAGCTGAGAGTTCTATGTTTGAATTAGTAGGCTGTAAGAAGAGAGCCAATGAGACTTGCCTGAACTTTTAAAACCTCAAAGCCCAGCCCTAGTGAAAACTTCCTCTAACAAGGCCCCACAATACAGTATGGTCATTCCTGAAAAGAGTGCCACTGCCAGTGAGCCTATGGGGGACATTTTCATTCAAACTACCACATTCTGTTCCCTGGACCCCATAGGCTTTTAACCGTATCAGAATGGAAAATAGTATTCACTCCAACTTCCAAAGTCCCCTTCCATAATCTATTACTGTCTCAACTCTGTTTAAAAGTTCAAATTTGAAATTTTCTTCTGAGTCTCATGGCAGTCTCTTCATTGTAAATCCCAGTAAACTCAAAATAAAAAAGAAGATTACATACTTCCAACATATAGTTCCACAGGATATGCATTAGCATACAAAAAGGGAGGAAAAGAGGATATATTAAGAAAATACTGTACCAAATAAGACTGAATACCAGCTGGGTGAACTCTAAATTCTGCATCTCAATGCCTGACAAAATTTCTTTTCAGATCTCCAACCCCTTTCAACTTTGTTGACTATAATAAAATTATTTCTCTTGGACTACTTCTACTCCCTGTCAGCTCTCTGGTAGGAAGGTATCCCATGACTCTGGCATCTCCAACATGTTAGGGTCTCCAAGACAACCCAGGATTCAACTTCACTGCTTGATACAATGGCCTATCTAGCCTTCCATGCAGGGGCATTTTTAGCACATGCCTGGCCTCAGTGGCTTTCTTTAGTTGTAGAGGGAGATTCCATAACTCCTTTCTTGTGTCCTTAACTATAAAGCCAGAATTGCATGGTATAAGCTACTAAGTTCTGCTGGTTGCAGGGACTGGAACTTTTCCAGCTTTCTGTTTTGCATTGTTTCTTTTACTACCTAAGCTTGGTTTTCCTGAATTTCACTCTGTAGACATGGCTGGCCTTTAACTGAGACAACTCCTAATTTATGCTTTCAAAGTGTTGGCAATAAGTGTGTATAATAGCACCGTAAACCTTAAGTTATTCTTTAGTTCCTTTTCACTTTTAGAAAAAAATTCCTCTTCACAAAGTAGAAGCTCAGTTGGGTAGACGTTTTCTCTGGGGTCATAACTCCCTTCAATCCAATTAGAAATAGCCTTTACTTTAATCTCTTTACACTTTCTGGTGGCCCCTTTTTCATCAAACAGCATATTTGGATTTTTCTTACACAGCTTGCTCATTTTCATTATACATCTGCATAACCCTGGCTACCCATCGTCAAACAATAAAGGCACTAGTAGTCAGTATAAATTTCTTCTGAGATAGAGATTATGTTAATCCATACCTCTTCAATTTAACCTAAAACATACTTATTGGACAAGGATAGCAATCAGCTACATTCTTTGCAAAATATCACAATGGTCTCCAGGCCATATACAAATATTCCTTTCTCCTGAAACCTCTTGAAGCAGAACCACACAGTTCACAAAACCCTCAGCACTGCTTCTTCCATGTTCCAATGAGCAAGGCCCATTATGCTCCTAACCAAAGATCCAAAGTCAACATTCCTCCATACAAAAGCATGGTCAGACTTATCACAGCAATAGACCAGCATGAGGTGACAACTGCTATAGAGAGCTTCGAAGTGCCGTGCCTTAAAGATGGTGCTGGCTTCTGCCTTCCACCTCCCTCAGGGTGAGTGCTCCCTGGCATATACAAGCCCTTATTTGGTTAAGTCTAGTCAGCCTGTATACTTCCCCGTTAGAGTAGCCTACCTGCAGGGTCCACGTAGCTCACTGGGGTTGGTTACTGCAAGGGGATTTAAGCTGGTGCAGGTGTTTCCCCAGGACCCTGTGGGTCAGAAGAAACATGTTCAAGGATCCTGATTAAAACTGCATGAAGAAGATCTTCCCAGAGTCGTGTCTTCATTGCTGGTCAGGGTAGGCGCATTACGGGGACCTTCAGCTCAGAACTTCTTGCAGTCAGGGCAGTTGACTGGAAAGTCCCAGGTAAGTTGGGACCAAGCAAAAGCCCTCAGTGAAGAGGCAATAAGGTCTCTGATAAGGAGCAATAAAGTTCCAGGTAAGTTGGGACTAATTTAAAGACCTTGGAAATAAGTGGCAATAAAGTCTCATGCATTGAGCAAGAGGTTGTAATGAACCGAAAGTAAAATTTTTAAATTGAGGACTTCTCAGTCTCATCTGGCTCTTCAGGAGCTACTTTTGTCAAAGAAACTTAAAATAAAGAAAAGCACACTAGAAAGATTCCTGAGCGAGTGCAATGCCATTGCACTTTAGTTTGCAGTTTCGGGAGACCTCACGGTAGCGTGCTGGGACAAGTTAGGCAGGGTTCTTGATTTTGCTTGGGAACAAGGGACGCTAAAATCCTGAGTCTGACCTGTTTGGAAGTTAGTGCATAGCTGTATTGAAGACCAGAGGCACTGTAAAGAGGTGATGAAAAAAGTGAAAGCTGCTCTAGAAATGTTACAAGAAGAAAGATCAGAAGAGGTTGAGAGCACAGGAGAGTCAGGTACGGGTGAAACAGATTCTGAGGAAGAATTGCAAACCCTCATAGAAAAGTTTCAGAAACAGTCTCTTAAAGAACGGAGAAGGGAATGAAAGGAGAATCAGCTATGTAAGGAGGAGGAAAACCCTCCAGGGACAAGGCCATTGGTGCCTTCTCCTTATCAGAGGAAGGGCGGAATCCATGTACAGGGAGTTCCTTTTGCCCTGAGGTATGGAAAGCCATACGAAATGACTTAAGTCCGGATTATCCAGTTTTCCAGGATGCCCAAGGCAATAGATATGAGGAACCTTTAGAATTTAAGGTCAGCAAGGCTTTGGCTGAGTCTGTGAGAACATATGGAATTTCAGCTTCTTTTACTAAAAGGCTCAAGTTGAAGCCCTAAATAGGCATAGTATGACTCCTACTGATTGGAGTGTGCTTGCTCAAGCATGCCTAAGCCCTGGGCAGTATCTGGATTGGAAAGCCTTTTTAATTGCGTATGCCAATGAACAGACTACAACTAAACTGGAAATGCAGTATGGGACAGGGACATGTTGCTTGGACAGGGACGCTTTGCCAACCAAAAGACAGAATATCCAAAACAAGTTTTTGAACAAGTAAATCAGATGGCCATAAAAGAATGGAAGTCATTACCTAATAAGGGAGAGGTGAGTAGTAACTCTCTAAGATACTGCAAGGCCCAATGGAACCATTTTCAGATTTTATGGCCTGTTTCGTAGAGGCTGCAGGGAGAGTTTTTGGCATTACAGCAGCCATAGTTGCAGCTATCACTTTTGCAGTTCTGGTTTCAGTCATGGCTGCCGTGGTTATGAGCACATCTGTGCAGACAGCCTCTAAGCTAAATAAGTTGTCCAAGAATGTGGGTACTGCCCTGGATGCTCAATCCACAATTGGTGATCAACGAAAAGAAGGTTTAATGATTGTAAACCAAAGAATTAATCTGGTACAGGAGCAAATACATACCTTGTGGCAGCTGGTCCAATTGGGATGTGAAATGAAATATCCAGGTTTGTGTGTTACCAGTATTCAGTATGAGAACTTTACATATGCTGCTAAATTGTCACTACAGTTGTCTAGCTATCTTTTAAGAAATTTGTCTGCTCACTTTGATGACTTGATGGTACAGCTGCGAGTGGCCATCGTTGCAGTAAATTCAACACGTGTGGATGCAGGACTGGCTGTCAGATTGTCATCCTGTTCCCGTTACCATGGATCATCTGAAAGATTGGGCGGGAATGGGAGCCATGGCTGTCCTCTTGTTGCTTATCTCCTTTGTGGGCCTGTGGTGCCTTTGCAAGATGAGATTTGCTCAGAAGCAGTATGCAGCTATAGTTGTCCTGGCATTTACAGCCATTGAAGCAGGGCAGAGTTCTCATTGGTGTTTCTATTTTTCTCCATTCTGGCAGGAGTGCGATCATATCTCAAAGTTGTTTTGATTTGCATTTCCCTGATAGCTAAGGATATTGAGCACTTTCTTAAGTGTTTTTCAGCCCTTTGATTTCATCTATTGAGAATTCTCTCTTCAGTTCTTTTACCCATTTTTAATAGGGTTATTTGGTGTTTTATTGACTAGTTTCTTGAGTTCTTTGTATATTTGGAGATCAGCCCTCTGTCAGATGTAACATTGGTGAAAATTATTTCCCAGTCTGTGTGCTGCCCTTTGGTCTTGTCACCTGTGTCCTTTGCCTTACAGAAACTTCTCAATTTGAGGAGGTGCCATTTATTAATTGTGGATCTCTGTCTGTGCTAATGGACTTATGTTCAGGAAGCGGTCTCCTAAACCAATTTGTTCAAGGGCACCTTCCCCTTTATCTTCTAAGAGGTTCAGTGTGACTGGATTTATGTTGTGGTCTTTATCCATTCGGACTTGAGTTTTATGCATGGCAATAGACTTCAGACTATTTGCAGTCTTCTAGACACAATTACCCAGTTGTGCCAGCAGCATTTGTTGAAGATGCTTTCTTTCTCCCATTGTATACTTTTAACTCTTTTGTCAAATATCATGTGTTCATAGGTGTGTGGGTTAATGTCAGGATTTTTGACTCAATTCCATTGATCTACCTATTAATTTTTGTGCCTATACCAGTCTGTTTTCAGGACTATAGCTGTGTAGTAGAGCTTAAAGTCTGGGATGGTGATGCCTTCTGAAGTTTTTTTAATGTACAAGGTTGTTTTGTTTATCAAGTGTCTTTTGCTTTTCCATATGAAGTTGATTATCATCCTTTCAATGTCAGTGAAGAATTGTGTTGGGATTTTAATGGGGATTGCATTGAATCTGTTGATTACATTTTGCAAGATTGCCAATTTACTATATTTATCCTTCCTATCCAAGAGCATTGGAGATCTTTCCATTTTCTGGTATCTTCTTTAATTTCTTTCTTTTAAGCCACAAAGTTCTTATTATATACGTCTTTTACATTTCTGGTAAGCATTTCCTCCAAAGGTACTTTATGTTGTTTGTGGCTATTCTAAAGGGTGATGCTTCTCTGATTTCTTTCTCAACCCCTTTGTCATCTGAATAACATAGGGCCACTGATTTTTTGAGTTTATCTTGTATACTGCTAGTTTTCTGAAGGAGTTTATCAGCTGTAGAAATTTCCCGGTAGAGTTTTATGGGTGGCTTATGTAAACTATCTTATCATCTGCAAATAGAGAAAGTTTGAATTTGTCCTTTCCAATTTGTATCCCCTTAATCTCCTTTTGCTGTTATATTGCTTTAGTTAGAACTTCAAGTAAAGTATTGAAGAGATATGGAGAGATATGGCTGCCTGGTCTTGTTCCTGATTTTAGAGAAATTGCCTTATGTTTCTCTCCATTCAGTTTGATGTTCGCTGTTAGATTGCTGCATATTGCTCTTATTATATTTAGGAATGTTACTGTTATTCCTGATCTTTCCAAGATCTTTACCATGAAAGCGTGTTGAATTTTGTTGAAGGCTTTTTCAGCATCTAGGGAGATGATCATGGTGTTTTTATTTTTCATTTTGTTTATATGGTGGATCACATTGATAGATTTTTGTATGTAAAACCATCCCTGCATCCCAGGAATAAAGGCTTCTTGATCATGGTGGAAGATTTCTCTGATGTATTTTTCAATTAAGTTTTCCAGTATTTTATTGAGTATTTTTGCATCAATGTTCATGAGGGATATTGGTCTGTAGTTTTCTTTCGTAGTCTTGTCTTTGTGTGCCTTGGGTAACAAAGTTATTGTAGCCTCATTAAAAGAGTTTGGTAATGAACCTTATGTTTCTATTGTGTGGAGTATTAGTATTAACTCTTCATGAATTTCTTGTAGAATTCTGCACTGAAACCATCTGGCCTGGGGCTTTATTTAGTTGGAAGGCTTTTGACGACTGTTTCTATTTCATTGGGGGTTATAGGTATAATTAAGTTGTTTGTCTGTTCTTGATTTAATTTTTGGTGAGTGATAGTTGTCGAGAAATTGGCCCATTTACTTTAAATTTTCAAGTTTTGTGGAGTACAGGTTTTCAAAGTATGACCTGAAGATTGTCTGGAGTTCTTCTGTGTCTATTGTTATGCCCTGATGGGAGATGTGATTCTGTATATATGTTTCTCATACTGTTAATAAAGCCCTATGGCCAATAGAAAACTAGATAGGTGGGGCTAAGAGACTAGGAGGAGGAAGAGGAAGTAGTAGGTGGAGTCGAGATGTAGCCCAGGGAAGACGCAGGACGCCTGCCGCGCGGCTCCCCGATAAGACGACCACGTGGAAATACTTAGATAAGTAGAAATGGGTTAATAATTAAGACAGAGCCAGCCCATAAACAGTAATGGTAATTGGCCAACAGGATTGTATCAAATACAGAGTCTCTGAGTGTTATTTGGGGCTGGCGCGGCTGTGGGCCCACATGGCGGTGGGACCGGGAGGCCGGCAGGGAGACCTGCTGTAACAATGCCCCTCTTTTTTTATTTCTGATTTCATTAATTTACATGTTCTCTCTCTGCTTTTTTGTTAGTTTGGATAAGGGTTTGTCTATCTTGTTGATTTTCTCAAAAAAAAAAGCAACTTTTGGATGCATTGATATTTTGTATTGTTTCCCTGGTTTCTTCTTTATTGATTTCAGCCCTTAAATTGATTATTTCATGGTGTCTACTCCTTTAGGGTGAGTTTGCTTCTTTTTGTTCTAAGGCTTTCAGGTTTGCTGTTAATTCTCTCATGTGATTATCCTCCATTTTTTTTCCCTACGGGTACTTAGTGCATTGAACTTCCCTCATAGCACTTCTTTCAAGGTGTCCCATAAGTTTGTGTATGGTGGGTCCTCATTCTCATTGAATTTTAGGATGTCCTTAATTTCTTTATTTTTTCTTTGACCAAGGTATGGTGCAATTGCTCAATGTTCAGTTTCCATGAGTTTGTAGGGTTTCTGGGATTTGTGTTGTTGTTGTTTTCCAACATTAAAGCATATGGTCTGATAAGATACACTGGACAATTCCAAGTTTTTTGTATCTGTTGCTGATTGTTATGTCAACTAGTATGTGGTCAATTTTAGAGAAGGGTCATGCAGAACAGAGAAGAAGGTATATTCTTTTGTGTTTGCATGGAAAGTTCTATAGATGTCTGTTAAATCAATTGAGACATAACTTCTGTTGTTTCTTTTGTTTCTTTGTTAAGTTTCTGACTGGTTGTCCTGTATAGCAGTGAGAATGGGGTTTTGAAGTCTCACACTATAAGTATGTGAGGTTTTATGTGAGCTTTGATTTTTGCTACCATTTCTTTTATGGATGTGGGTGCCTTTGTATTTGGGGCATAGATGTTCAGAATTGAGATATTTTGTTGATGGATTTCTCCTGTGATGAATATGAAATAACTGCTTTCATCTATTTTGATTAATTTTGGTTTGAAGTCAAATTGTTAAGATATTAAGATAGCCACACCTGCTAGCTTCTTGGAGCCATTTGATTGGAAAATATTTTCTCAGCCCTTTACCCTGAGGTAATGTCTATGTTTTAAGCTTAGATGTGTTTCTTGTATGCAGCAGAAGGATGGATTCTGTCTTCATATCTATTCTGTTAGCCTGTGTCTTTTTACAGGCGAGTTAAGATCATTAATGTTGAGGGAGAGTAAGGACCATTAATTGTTAATGCTTGTTTGTCTTAGATTTGTTGTTGGCAGTGGTATTATGAATATATTTGTTCTGCTTTACCCTTGGGTTCTGGTTAAGTGGGAATATCTATTGCCTATGTATTTGTGAGCATAAGTTAACTTCCTTGCGTTGGAGTTTTCCTTCCAGAAGTTTCTGTAGGGCTAGATTTGTACATACATATTTTAAAATTCTGGCTTTGTCATTAAATATCTTGTTTTCTCTGTCTATAGTGATTGAGATTTTTGCTGGCTATAGAACTCTTAGTACTTGTAGAACATCTATCCAGGACCTTCTGGCCTTGAGAGTTTCTATGGAAAAGTAAGGTATAATTTTGATAGGTCTGCTTTAATATGTTACCTGACCTTTTTTTTTTTGTTTTGATTATTATGTGTTGAGGGATCTTTTTTCTTTGGTCCTGTTTATTTGGTGTTTGGTATGCTTCTTGTACTTTCATAGGCATGTACTTTTTCAGATTGGGAAAGTTTTCTTCAATGATTTTATTGACTATGATTTCTGTACCTTTGAGCTGGGCTTCTTCACTTTCTTCTATGCCTAGTATCCTTACGTTTGCACTTTTCCGGGTGTCCCACATTTCCTGGATGTTTTGTGCAAGTATTTGTTGGATTTACAATTTTCTTTGGTCGATGAATCTATTTCCTCTATTTTAACTTTACTGTAGTTCCCGATCATTTGCCCAGTTTTTCTATTTTCAGCATTTTTTGTGTTTGTTTTTTTTTTTTGTTTTTTGTTTTTGTTTGTTTGTTGTTTTTTGTTGTCTCTATCAGTTTTTGCTTCTCGAACCGTCTCCTTAACCTACTTTTTTTTCCTTGGCTTTCAGTACTTTCTTTAAGAAATTTGTTCAGATCTTCCATTTTTTTTTTTTTTTGTGGTTGTTTTTTCTTTCCTTTCTTTAAGGAATTTTCTGACATCGTTTTTGAGTGCCTCTATCATTTTTATGATGATATTTTTTAAGTTGGTCTCTTCTGCTTCATCCATTTTTGGGTGTTCAAGTCTTATTGGTGCATAGTCTCTAGATTCTGGTGGTGTTATACTTGTCTTTCTATTGTTAGGTGCTATCATGTATTGCCGTTTTCCCATCACTTCTTCCAATAGGTGCAGCTGTGGTCTCTTTCTCTCTCTATGGTACTCCTACTGTGGGCTTAAGTGGGTCAGAACTTATATGTTATAGCTCTTGGTGTTCTAAGCTCTCTAGGCGGTCTCTCCTCAGGCAGGGCACTGGCAACTGACGTCAAAGATCAGGCTCCAACTTAGGCCTGGCGATGTGTGTCAAGGATCCCACAGGCTAGGTCTCAGGATGTTCCTGTGCTCATGGATAGGCATATCTAGCAGGGGCCTAGCACTTTCCAATGAGGTCTCTTTAGCAGAGGCCTGGCAATGCTGATCAAGGATCCAGCCCATAGGGACTCAGGATGGCCCTGAGGGGATAGGCAGATCTTTGGGAGGGGCCCGGAACTCCAGCAGAGGATCAGCAGTGGGGGAAGATCAGGCTGGTGGGGATTTTGGGTGGTCCTGCATGGATAGGCAGGTCTATTGTGCTCAGAACAGCTCCAGGAAGTTCCCCTAAGGTGGCAGGATCCTTCTTTTATTTTTTGTTAATATTTTTTTTATTTTATACATCAATTCCACTTCTGTCTCCCTCCCACCCTCCCATGCCTCACAACTACACTCCAATCCCATCCCCCATCCACTTTTCAGGGAGGGTGAGGCCATCCAAGTGGATCATTAAAATCTCTCAAGTCATTTTTATAGGGCTAAGGGCCTCCTCAATTTCTCTAGGCTAAAGATGTATTGGTTTATAGGGAATGGTCTCCCAAATCCATTCATATACTACAGATACATCCTGGTTGTAATGCCAGAGGTCCCATAGCCTGCCCAGGCCTCCTAACTTAGACCCACGTTCAGGGGTTCTGGGTCAGTCCTATGCTGGTTTCCCAGCTACCAGTCTTGGGTCTGTCCGTCAGCTTCCCCTTTTTCAGGTCAACTCTTTCTGTGGGTTTCTCCAGCTTCTTCTTGACCCATTTGCTCATTACTTCTCCCTCTCTGTAGCTGGATACCAGCAGTTCAGCTCAGAGTTCATCTGTGGGTGTCAGCCTCTATTTTCATTAGGTACTGGATGAAGGCTCTAGGATGGCAAATGAGAAAGTCAACAATCTCACAATCAGGAAATGGCATTAAGGGTAGCATCTCCTCTGCTGCTTAGATTGTTAGTTGAGGATGTCCTTGTAGGTTTTTGGACATTTCCCTACTGGCAAATTTCTCTTTAAACATATACTGGATCCCTCTATTGTGGCATCTCTTTTCTTTTCTACTCTGTTCTTCACTGGACTCAATCTTCCTTCTCAGACATATTCTCCTCTCCCTCCTCTTTGCCCCTTCCCTCTCTCCTAATACCCTCTCCCTTCCCTACTCCTTGCTCCAAATTTGCTCAGGAGAACTTGTCCCTTTCCCCTTTTGTGGGGGGCCAAGAATGTTTGTCTTAGGGTCCTTGTTTCCTAGCTTCCCTGCCAAAATGGATTGTAGGCTTGTGAACCTTTGCTTTATGTCTGAAATTCATATTTAAGTACATACAGCATTATTCTTTTTGTGCCTGAGTTACCTAACTCAGGATGACTTCTTCTAGTTCTATACATTTGCCTTGGAATTACAAGATTCCCTTGTTTTTTCCATTGAGTAGTAAGTACTCCATTGTGTAAATGTACTACATCTACTTTATGCATTCTTCAGTTAAGGGACATCAAGGTATCTTCCAGGTTCTGGCTATTACAAATAATGCTGCTATGAACCCAGCTGAGCCAATGTCTTTGTTGCATTAATGTGTATCTTTTGGGTATATATCTAAGAGTAGAATTGCTGGATTTGTGGTTGACAGATTCCCATTTTCCTGAGGAACCATCCCACAAATTTTCAAAGTGGCAGTACAAGCTTATACTCCCACCAGCAGTAGAGGAGTGTTCCCTTTTCTCCACATCCTCTCCAGTATGAACTGTCCTTGGTGTTTTATATTTTAGCCATTCTGATAGGAGTAAGATGATATCTCAGAGTTGTTTTGATTTGTGTTTCCTATATGGCTAAGGATATTGACCACTTTCTTAAGTATCCTTCAGCCATTTTAGATTTCTCTATTGAGAATTCTCTATTCAGTTCCTTACCCCACTTTTGAGTTGGATTTTTTTTTTGTGACTATCTTCTTGAGTTCTTTGTATATTTTAGGGATCAGCCCTCTGTCATATGTGGGGTTGGTGAAGATGTTTTTTTCCCATTCTTTGGCCTGTTATTTCATCTTGTTGACTGTGTCCTTTGCCTAATATAATTTTCTCAGTTTCAAGAGGTCATATTTATTAATTGTTGATCTCAGTGTCTACACTACTGGTATTATGTTCAGGAGGCAGTCTCCTGCACCAATTAGTTCAAAGGTACCTTTGACTTTCTCTTTCTTAGAGGTTAATTGTTGCTGGATGTATGTTGAAGGATTTGATCCATTTGTGCATGGCTATAAATATGGAACTTTCTGCAGTCTTACATGCCAGCATCCACTTATGCCAGTAACATTTGTTGAAGATGCTTTCCTTTCCATTGTATAATTTTGCCTCTTTGCCCAAAACCAGGTGTTAGTAGGTGCATGGGTTAATATCAGGGTTTTCAATTTCATTCCATTGGTTTCCCTGTCTATCTTTGTGCCAATACCAAACGGTTTTCATGACAATAGCTCTATAGTAGAGCTTCAAGTCAAGGATGGTGATGTCTCCTGAAGTTCTTTTATTGTATAGGGTTGTTTTGGCCATCATTGGTCTTTTGTTTTTCCATATAAAGTTTAGTATTGTTCTTTCAAGGTCTGTGAAAAATTGTACTGGGGTTTTGATGGGGATTGCATTGAATCTGTAGATTGCTTTTGGCAAGATTGCCATTTTTACAATTTTGGTCCTACCTATCCAAGAGCATGGGAGATTTTTCTATTTTCTGGGTTCTACTTTATTGAAAGACTCAAAGTTCTTGCTATACAAGTATTTCATTTATATTGTTAGCAATACTCATTATTCCAAGGTATTTTATGTTGTTTCTGGTTTTGTAGAGGGTGCTGTTGGTTTGATTTTTTTCTCAGTCTCATTATCATATATATATTGTAGGGCTACTTTTTTATGTTGTTTGTTTAAGTGGGGTTTTTTTTGTTAACCTTTCATCCTTTGCTGAAGGTGGTTTATCAGCTGTAGAATTTCCCTGGTAGAGTTTTTTGGGTCACTTATGTAAACTATTATATCATCTGCAAATAGTGAAGTTTTACTTTGGCCTCTCCAATTTGTATCCCCTGGGTCTCCTTTTGTTTTCTTATTGCTCTAGCTACAACTTCAAGTAAAATATTGAAGATATATGGAAAGAGTGGGCAGCCTTGTCTTGTTCCTGATTTTAGAGGAATCATATTTAGTTTCCCTCCATTTAGTTTGTTGTTGGCTTTTGGTTTACTCTATATGTTGTTTATTGTTTTATGGTATATTCCTGCTATCCTTGAGGTCTCCAAGACCTTTATCATGAAGAGGTCTTAAATTTTGTCGATGGCTTTCTCAATATCTAGTAAGATGATCATATGATTTTTCTTTTTCAGTTTATTTATATGGTGGAATATGTTGATAAATTTTTGTATGTTGAACTATCCCTGCATCCTTGGGATGAAACCTACTGTGTCACGGTGCATGATTTCTCTCATGTGTTCTTGGATTTGATTTGCCAGTATTTTATTATTTTTGCATCAATATGCATGAGAGATAGTGGATATTGGTCTGTAGTTTTCTTCCTTAGTTGTGTCTTTGTGTGGCTTGGGTCCCATGGTAATAGTAGCCTCATAGAAAGAATTTCCCAATGACACTTCTGTTTTCTGTTTCTATTACATGGAACACATTGGCATGTATTGGTCTTAACAGTTCTGGTAGAATTTTGTACTGCAACTAGCTGGCCCTAGGCTTTTTTTTTTTTTTTTTTTTGCTTGGAGACTTTTGATGACTGCTTTATTTCATTAGGGGTTACAAATTTACATAAATTACTTATCTGTTCTTGATTTAAATTTGATGAGTGATCAAAGGAAATGTCCTTTTCCTTTTTTTTTATTGACTTTTGTGTATTAAAGGTTTTCAAAGTATGACCTGAAGAGACTTTGGATTTTCTCAGTGTTTGTTGTTATGCCTTCCTTTTCATTTCTGGTTTTGCTAATTTGAATGTTCTGTCTCTGATTTTCATTAATGTTGATAAAAGTTTGTTTGTCTTTTTACTTTCTTGCAGAACCAACTCTTTGTTCCTCTGATTCTTTCTATTGTTTCCTTGTTTCTACTTTATTGATTTCAGCCTTCAATTTGACTATTTCTTTGAATCTACTTCTCTGGGTTGTTTGCTTCTTTTTGTTCTAGAACTTTCAGTTGTGTCATTAATTCTCTATTGTGACTGTTCTCCAGTTTCTTCATGTGGGCACCTAGTGCTATGAACTTTCCTCTTAATACTGCTTTCAAAGTGTTCCATAGGTTTGAGTATCTTGTGTCTTCATTGTCATGGAATCCTTGGAAGTCTTTAGTTTTTTTCTTTATCTGTCACTGAACCTGGAATGGCGCAATTGTTCTCTGTTCAATTTCTATGAGTTTGTAGTGCTTCTGCAATTTGTGTTGGTATTGAATTCTAACTTTAAAGCATGATGGCCTTATAACATACAGGGAGTTATTACAATTTTTTTTTTGTATCTGTTGAGGTTTTCTATGCACTCGATTGTAGAGAAGGCTCTATGAGAATCTCAGAAGAAGGTATTTTGTGTGTGTGTGTGTGTGTGTGTCTGTGTATGTTTGGATGGAATGCTCTATAGATGTCTGTTAAAACTAGCTAACTCCTGTTAGTTCTTTCTTTCTTTTTTAAGTTTCTGTCTGGTGGTCCTGTCTCGTGTTGACAGTGGGGTGTTGAAGTCTCCCAATATAAATGTGTGAGGTTGTATGTGAGATTTGAATTTTAGTAATGTTCCTTTTACTAATGTAAAAGAAAATCTATGCCTTTGTATTGAGGCATAGATGTTTCAAATTGAGACTTTATCTTGATGGATTTCTCTTGTGAGGAATATGAAATGACCTTCCTCATGTCTTTTGATTAATATTTTAGTTTGAAGTCTAATTTGTTAGATATTAGGATAGTTACACCTGCTTGTTTCTTGGGCCAATTTGATTGGAAAATCTTTTCCAAACCCTTTACTCTGAGGCAGCATCTGTCTTTGAAGTTGAAGTGTGTTTCTTGTATATAGCAGAATGATGGATTCTGTCTTCGTATCCATTTGGTTATCCTGTGTCCTTTTATAAGTGTGTTAAGACCTTTACTAAGATTGAGGGAAATTAAAGACCAATGATTGTTAATTATTTTTTGTTTTGGATTTCTTTGGAGTGATGGTATTGTGTGTAGATTTACCCTGCTTTTTCTTTTAGCTTCTGGTAAACTGGAATTATCTACTGCCTATGTTTTTGTAAGTGTAGTTAACTTTTTTGTGTAGGAGTTTTCCTTCCAGCCCTTTCTGTAGGGCTGGATTTGTGCATACATATTATGAAAACCTGGTTTTGTCATGGAATATCTTGTTTCTTTCATCTATAGTTATTGAGAGTTTTGCTGTGTATTGTAAGCAGTCTAAGCTTGCATCCATGGTCTATTAGTGTTTGTCTAATATCTATCCAGGACCTTTGGCTTTCATAGTTTGCTTGGAGAAGTCAGGTGTAATTCTGCTAGATCTGCTTTATATGTTACTTGGAGTTTTTCCTTCACTGCTCTTAATGCTCTTTCTTTATTCTGTGTGTTTTGTGTTTTGATTATGATTTGGCATGTGGCAAGAGTAATTCTTTTTTTGTCTAGTCTATTTGCTTTTCAGTATGCTTCTTGTAATTTCATTGTCATGTTCTTCTTCATGGCAAAGTTGGGAAAGTTTTGTTCTATGATTTTGGTGAATATGTTTTCTTCACTAGCTGGACTTCTTCACTTTCTTCAATACCTATTATTCTCAGGTTTGGTATTTTCATGGTGTCCCACATTTCCTTAATAGTTTGTGTTAAGGATTTATTGGATTTAAGATTTTCTTTGGCCAATGAATCTATTTCCTCTAGTTTATTTTCAGCACCTGAGATTCTCTCTTTAATCTTGTGTATTATGTTGGTTATTTTTCCATCATTTGTTCCTGATTCTTTACCCAGCTTTTCTATTTTTAGCTTTCCTCAGTTTGTGTTTTTGTTATTTCCTCTCAGTTTTGAGATCTTGAATTGTTTCAATTGTTTCCTTACTTTTTATGATTGGTTTTCTTGGTTTTCCTTTAAGATATTGTTTATTTCTTGCATTTTTGGTTTGCTATTTTTCCTTCCACTTCTTTAAGGGATTTTCTGATGCCCTTTTTGAGGGCTTCAATCATTTTCTGCATTGGAATGTTTATGTCATGCTGGCTGACATAGAACAAGACTAGACTCTGGTTGTGTCATATAAAAGTCTTTCTGTTGTTGGATGTGTTCTTGTACTGTCTTGTGCCCATCTCTTCATTCTGTGGGTACAAGTGTGGTCTCTCCCTCTTCTGGTGGGTATGGGTGCAAGCCTCTATCCTCTCCTCTCTTCTTGAGGGTGCAAGGTCTATGTAGGAATGGCAGCTGATGCTGGATGCTTTGTTCTTCTTCCAGATCTTCTCCCCATCTCTATCAGAGGGTGGAGGGTCAAGGCAGGAATGGCTAAAGGTGGCAGATGCTTTGTTCTGCTTCAAGGTCCCTCTACAAGATTCAGTGGCAGGAAACATCTGGGCACAGCAGGTCAAAGGGAATCAAAGAGTGAGAGGTGGGCTGGAGGAACCCCCATTACTCACCTCTATACTAGAGAGTGTAGGGACACGACAAGAATGGTGGCTGTTGTCTGATGCTTTTTTCTGCCTCCAGGTCTCTATAGGGGATTCTGTGGCATGAAACATCTGGCTTCTGCAGGTCAAGAGTCTCAATGAAGGAGAAGTGGCCTGGAGGAGACCCCTTTACTCACAGATCTAACAGAGGGTGGAGAGCATTAGTGGAGGCTGTCATACATTTTAGAGGTTTGTCCATTATTGTAATAGCAGGAAACATGAAGGCACACAGACAGGCATGGTGCAGAAAGAAAGAGCCACTGGGCATGACTTGAGCATTTGAAAGCTCAAAGCCCACCCCTAATAACACATTTTCTTCAACAAGGCCATACTTACTCCAACAAGACAATATCTCTCAATTGTGCCACTCCTTATGAGCCAAAGCTGGCCATTTTAATTTAAACCACTACATAAGTCATACCTGGCACTGCTTGGATGATTAATAACCAAAGACCATAGACATACCTTTTTCTTTTAAAAAGTAGTAATAAAATGACTCATAAAAATTCTGTTATACTCATAAAACATTACCTAATTCAGCCATCATCATAGAAGCTTTATCCTGCAGCAGATGGAAACAAATTCAGAGACCAACAGTCAGACATTACTGAGAGAGACAAAGACCTTGGAACACTCAGACATAAATGGATTGTCTCCATCAAATACTTCCTGTTAGAGCTTAGGGAGCCACAGGAAGAAAAAATAGAACAACTGTGATTGCCATAGGGACTGGAGGACACCTGAAGATTATGGCCCTCTAAATCAACTGAGAAAAGGTCATATGAACTGACAGAGACTGAAGCAGTGTTAGGAGTACCTACATGAATCTGCACAAGGTCCTCTGCATGTACATTATAGTTTTCAGTTAAGTATTTCTATGAGATTGTTGAATGTGTGACTGGTGTGTCTCTGATTCTTATGCCTTCTCTTGAGGCTCTTTTCCTTCTGTTGGTTTGCCTTGTCCAACATTGATGTGATGGTTTCTGTTTTATCTTATATTTTGTTTCCATATTTGTTTTCATCTCCTAGAAGCCTCTTACTTACTATTAAGAGACAGAAAGGAGTGGATCTGAATTAGACTGGGAAAGCTGGAGGAACTGGGATGTGTGGAAGAAAAGAAAACTAATCAGGATACATTGTGTAACAAAAGAAACTACTTTCAGTAACAGGGAAAAGTCAAGGCAAAGCAATGCAAGGCAAGGCAAAAGAAAAAAAAAACAGGTTATGTGTTGTTGTAACTATTGTTTAAGCTATCTTTATTAAAGTAAATTTTATGTACATTTGCTTTTGAAGTACCTTGGATTATAAGATAGAGTAATTATGTTTTGAATTATCTGAGGAACTGTCATCCTTCTTAAAGTAATGGTGGCATTTTTAATTACCATCAAGAATATATGTGTATTAAAATTTTTCTCTGCTTTCAGCAATAGTCTACTTTTTATGTCCTCCTTTGTTTTTGAAATTCTTTTTCATTTAATGAATAAAGAGCATTATGTGGGGATGAGCTCTTGAACACATAGGTGAATATGGGAGAGTGTGTGGTATTCATGCCACAGTGTGTAGATGGGCAAAGGTCAGAGGACAATTTGACAGGCTCACCTCTAACTATTGAACTTTATATTACATTCAGTGATGGAATTCATTCTTCAACTTTAGAGATTAACATCTTTACCTGCTGTACAATCTTACTACATTCTCTTTTAATTTTTGACTATAGACACAATTATGAATATAAAAAGTTTTATAATTTTGATTTTCTTTTCCCCTTCCATAGCTAGTAATTTTGAACACTTTTTATATCTTTGCTCACTGTTTACATATTATCTTTTCCCATTTTCAGTAGTCTGTGTGTTCTTTCTATTGCTGAGTCTTTTATATATGTCTGATAGTAAGTTTCTGCCATTCCTCATTTTGCTTTTCTATACCATTGATGTGTAATTTGAAACGGAAATTTTATGTTACATCATCCAACTTATTTACTTTTATTTCTGAATTAGTTTTTGCTTGACAATTCAGGTATTGATTTACTAACTATAAATTTATGTTTTTGATGATCTAGTGTTAGGTTGATCACTAATTATTAAGTGTTGATGTTGTAGGAAAATATTGTGCTGTGATTTATAAACTTTAATATTAATACTCCTTGCTTCATCTATTAATAATCTTGGCTATTGGCAATAGAATATTATTTGTTGATTTTATGTGATAGGGCATATATTGCTAAAATGGAAAAATACAGGGGAAATATTTTTATGTTGTTAGACTACTTTGTTCTATGTCATATAACATTTATAACATTTTATAAAAAAATTCTTATTTATATCTGAAGATTGTACAAAAGTTGAAGGTCCTACAGTTACCTGTTTCACAAATTGTTAGCAGGAAAAAATACTGAGACTTCATCCCACAAGTCATAGAATTTCTTTAACTTTCAGTGTGTGATCATGTGCTTTTAATCTATGCTGTTTCTAGTTTTTTTTTTAATTTAAAGGACAAAATGAAGGGATAATTGAGCCTCTTAATCTTGGCAGAATGTTAAATATTTTTATTTTCATTTAAAAAATAGAAATCAAAGTAATTCTCTGTAGTGTGTATGTTTTCTGTCAGCCCACCTGGTTCCACTGTTGTGCTAGCCATAAATAAAATGTAGGGACTCTGTATTTGATACAATTTTGTTGGCCAATTACTAATGTGCTACTGGCTAGCTCACTTAATGATTAACCCATTTCTACTTATCTAAGTATTTCCATGTGGTCATCTTATCGGAGAGTGGTGGGCCGGCATCTTGCTCTCTTCAGGCTCTCCATCTTGACTCCTTCTAAGTACTTCCTCTTTCCTACTTGTCTTCTAGCTCTGCCTATCTTGCTTTCCCATTGGCCACAGTGCTTTATTTATTAAACAGTATGAGAAACATATTTACAGAATAACATCTTCCATCGATTCTCATTTGATTTATTAATAAGTGCAGCATTCTAAAAAACTCCACTATTCTGAAAAGCATATAATGCAATTAAAGTTAGATTTTGCTGATTGCTTTCATAGGCATACTTAGTCCTTTCCATTCTATCTTATGCATAATAAAATTTCTCCTTTGTAGAAATTATATACATGGTATATACATGTGGGAAAAAGACTGATATATATATATATGTATATATATATACACACACACACACATATATATATATATATATATATATATATAATTTCACTCTCTGCCCTTTTCTCTATTGGTGATCATTTTCTCCTCACTTTGTCTCTATTTTTTTAGTTATTTATTTTTCTTATTTACATATCGATCCCAGTTCCCTTTCCTTCCCTCCATCCCTCTCTCTCTTCCACCCTCCCATGTCCCCCGACCATCCTCTCATCCCATACCCCCCCCCCCCGATGCCTTCCTTTGTCTCTATTCTTTTTATATAATCTAGTTAAATACTTGTAAAATCTTTTATGTACCCAAATTTAACAATAGTTGTATACCTTAATCCTATTTCAACAAATATGGGCTAGCTATATAATTTATTGGGAGAGTACTTGCCTAGAATGTTTGAGGTTCGTGAATACTGGAAAGAAGGTAGGGAAAATGAAAGGGAATTCTAGGAAGGAATAAGCAAGAGGGATTCCTATGGGCAAATTGCAACTCTGTGCTATTCTCAGATCAGTAACTGTCAGTGGTATAGAAAGGAAGGGAATAAATAGCAAGAAGTGAGCATAGATCATATCAGAAACCTTTCATAGTTACTGCCTTCTTACAATTGCTTATACCAGATCTTGAAGCAAGCACTTTCTGTTGTTGTTCCTTTTAGAATAGTGTTTAAGAAGGTGGTAATAGAAATTGTCTGTTAGTAATATGGAGTAAAAGTAAGAAAACAATGTCAAATTAAATTGTCATAGCAAAGACATTTTCTGAATATTTTAATTAAACTTTATAGCAATAATATTGCCTTATAAAGCCAGGTGATGATTTTATCCTATTGATTTTTATAACAATTATAAAATCTAAGACACTTAATGCAGAGTTTGGTATTGAATGAAAACATGGATTTTAGAAAAAGGTGTCAAATTTATGTAGTTTTACTCTGTTGAAGAAAATGTGATTTATAGAATTTTAACAGGTTTTTGATAAACATGCCTTATTTTCATTCAGCTATTATCTCATTGCATAGCTGTCTGCCTATGTGTTTTAATGTAGTAACAAATTTCTACTCCTTCTCTTTCTTCCTAATTGCTCAGCAGGAATTCACTAAATGTTTCTCTTATGATGACTGCAAACAGCCTGCAGAAAAATTTGGTATAGAGAATGAGAATCGATAATTTTGTCTGTATTTGTTTAAGTGCTTGAGGTATCATAATGAGCTGAAAGGAAACAATTTAGTCCCAGATGTTCTGAAGTAAACATGTAGGGAGAACAACTGGAGAACTTGATAGAGTATCTTTAAATCTGTCAAGCTACTGAAGGCACTCATGAGGTGAAGATCAAGCATGCCTTTTACTGTTGTCTAAGTCCCCTTTGTAAAAACAAGTAGTTCAAAAGACAGAAAAACTTGACACAATCGCAGTGATATCAAAAATGCCAGCATGTGAGGGGTTTGTCAAAGCCACTACTATATTTTTAGCATATGAGAATATCCATGAATTAAAAATATTAAATAGTATATTCATATATTTCTTTAAACATAACCATGGGAAACAAGACTGCAGGATTCTCAAACAAATCACAATGAAAGTTATTTTTGATTGCAATTAAATACTCTAGTTTTCTAGAAGTTTAGTCTAAGGAATCTACTCCCAAGAGACCATTAAAATGATATATTTATTCCCCCATAATCAAGCAATACATCCAAAAATTTTAGACCTTTGACATAAATTTTTTCGTTGATATAAACAAATATTGACCTTGTACTTGTACATATTAAGTAGGAAACATGCATAATAATATGTATGGTTTTTATCTCACATATGTGCACAAGTAATTCTACTTTTTTCACTTTCTTGATTTGTTTTATTTTTCTTTTATCGAAAATAAAATTTCTTATCCAGCATATTTTAATAATTGTTTCCTCTCCTTCATGTTCTTCCAGATCCTTCCCCATCCTCTTCTATTGAAATCCCCATTCGTTTCTTTAATAACACTCTTTAGTGATGACATATTATAGTTCTACTCTGAATATAATGGGATCATTATGGAAAATCTGCAAAGTTTTGAAAGAAAAATAAATGAATTTACTAATAAACATACACTTTTTATTTAAATTTGTTAACACTAAATATTTTATATGCACAGCAATGTACTAAAACAATATAATGAAATATCATGGGTTTTGTGGTGTATCTTCAGTTACTTTCTTTCCAGTTGCTATCAGCGATGCTAATTGACAAACTTCTCCAGGAATTCTTGGTTTAAAGAAAACTCTAAGAGCTCATTTGCTTTCCAAAGCCTGAATCAAGTGATCAGCTAAGATGTATGGAACACATAACTTGGAAAAATAACTTTGGACATCATAACTTCATAGATCCCTATGCCAATTGCGTTTCCATAAGGTTCCCCAACTCCCTTTTATTGATCTATTTTCATTTCTTTGTTAAGTGTCAAATCTAGAAACATTCCCACATATATTACTTTTTAAAATAATGCTCCATATATGTTTATTTTAACACCTTAACATGATAAAGGTAATTGCAGAGGTTTCAATGAGAAATTTCTTCCATTGTCTCAATTATTTGAATTTTGGTGAAAGTTATAGAACAAATAAATACTTCCAGTTCCATTCATTTTCCTGAAAATTTTGCAATTTCATTTTTCTTATAGGGTTAACAAAATTCTATTGTGCATACACACAACTTTCTCTCTTTTTTTCCTGTTTTATTTAAATTTGAAATAAGGTTGTTTTACATGTCAGTCCCAGTTCTCTCACCCTCCCATTCTCCCCTATCACCCTCACTAAACCCCTGCCCGTCCCCATTTTCCTACCTAGGGAAGGTGATGTCTTCCATGGGGAATCTTAAAGGTCTGTCATACCAATTCTGGCAGGGCATTGGCCCTCCCCCCATGTGTCCAGGCTAAGAAAATATCCTTCTTTGTGGGATGGGCTCCCAAAGTTCATTCGTATACTAGGGATTAATACTAATCCATTACTAGCAGCCCCATAGACTGCCAAGTCCTCCCAACCAACAACACATTCAGGGAGTCTGGGTCAGTCCTATGCTGGTTTCCTAGCTATCAGACTGGGGTTCATGAGCTCCCCTTTGTTCATGTTAGCCGATTCTGTGGGTTTCTCCAGCTTGGTCTTCTTGAATACTTTGCTCATCACTCCTGTCACTCTGTAACTGATTCCAGAAGTTTGGCTAGTGTATTTTTATTAACTATCTCAGGCAATGATCCTAAAAATTTAACTGATGGAATATGCTACCACAATTGGATTAAGTAAGTAGATGCAGTGTTTTCTCTGTGATAGATCATCTACCAATGAGATCAAGAACAGACATTTTTTCTCAAAGGCCCAGACAGTGAGTGATACAGTTCTTAGGCCCTAAAAGTCACTGTCATAAGCACTAAGCTCTATCAATATAGCTTGAAGGCACCCATAGATGTTATATAAATGACTCTCAGTGTCTTTTCTAATGTAATTTTGTTATCAAAATAGACCACTAAACCATAGGTCATGTTACTAATATCTGAAATGGAAGTAACTACAAAATGAATCATTGTAAGCACAGTGCAGTCATTGGGTAAAATAGTCTAGAGCTTTCTACAACTTTTACCATTTGGAACAGGTTAATATACTGATATGAGAAACAACAGAAACTTGCATTATTTATTTGAAAAGTATGTCTGAAATATAAATACTAAGAAATGATTTTGCAGAAAAGGACTGTCTCTGAAGCAGATTCTGGCTTCAGGGAAGCAGCTCAGGTGTTCTAAATATGCTATCTGGCAAACCTAGATGTATCATGCTGAACAAACTTAATTTCTGAAATGTATGTATATTTACATAAGGAAAATTATCACCTACACTTCTTGATTTCCTGAAAAGACCACGCCAGCTGAACATCAGAAAATTTTATTGATTAACACCATTCTGAAGACTATTAGACCCAATAAAATTAGGATGTCTAGCCATGATAAATCAAATAAATACAGGTTTTAAATTGATTGTAATATAATTGTTTCCCCTGAACCCACTATTTCATGAGCAATGGAGCACAACATCAATGTACAGTAACATGGAAATGACATAAGGACGTGGCACATCAATGGCCCTTAGGCAAAAATAAATTTGCTCAAATTACTATGCCTCCATCTCCCTTTTTTCTGTGTTTTTATTATCCCCAAATTGTTGCTACAAGGAAACTACTAACAATGTGTTAATAGAAGGAGGACGAAGAAGTGGAAGAGAAGAACTAGAAGAAATAAATGAAAATGTTTATAAATGGAGCAAGTTTATTATGAATAAGCCAAAATATATTTTACTTGTTTTACAGTCTCATCTATAATTCAATTTCTAGGGGCTCCAACATGATCTTCTCTACTCAAGAGATACCACTTATGGATGTGGTACACAAATGTACATACACATATGACACCCTTACCAATAAATAAAAATGGATTTTAAAGAAAAAATAGAATATATAAGTGATATTGTTGGTCATCTATGGTTGATGAAAGAAAGCTATTCCTGTTGTTTTAACTTTGTGTGTGTGTCTGTGTGTGTGTGTGTGTGTGTGTGTGTGTATGGGTGTGTGTGTGTGTTTGTTTTTTTATGTGGAGGAGAGAGGGTAGAGAGAGTGCTCATAGAATGTGGTAGATACTTACTGTTTGTGATAGTGGAGCTAGTCGTCATTAATAATTCTAGATTATATTATTTTTTACAAAATATAATTATCTTATAATTAAACATTAATTTCCACTCTTATTAACTGCTATAGTACTTAACTATTTATTCAACATATTTAGTCAAATCATCTGGTTTTGAAGATATGAAAATGTTTGTAAAGTTTAGACTCATTTTTAAGTGTATAATTAACTATAAATTTATGTTTGATGATTTGATCAATATCTTGAATCATACACTATATATCAACTAGCTAGACCATGGTGATTCAGAGCTCTGGTCAGATTTTAGATTTTTATATGAAATTACTTTAAGATGAGATTTTAATTTAATTTAGTAGGTTCTAATTAAATAAGGTCAGATTATATAACACAAGTGCACTTAATCCAGTAAATTTAAACTTTAAATGAAAAGATATTGTCTTCTGCAAGAAGAAACCTTCCAATGGTCTATCTTAAAATTAGGGCTCTAACATCAGCCTGTTGTGGTTTCCAGAAACTAAAATTAACAATCAATAAATGGGACCTCCTGAAAAAGAAAAAGCTTCTGTAAGGCAAAGATAATTTTCAATTAGACGGAATGTCAGCCTACAGAATGGGAATAGATCTTCACTGATACAACAGCTAACAGAGGGATGATCTTCAAAATATATAAAGAACTCAAGAAGATAGACATCAAAATACAAAGTAACCAAATTGAAAAAAAAATGGGATATAAAGCTACAGAGGGAATTCTCTACAGAAGAATCTCAATTGGCTAAACAATATTTAAAGAAGTGTTAATGTCCTTAATTATAAGGGAAGGCAAATCAACATGATTCTGAGACACCATCTTAATATCTGCCAGAATGACTAAGAAAGATCTAAAGTACATTGGAGAGGATCGCCCGCTGCTGGTCTGGCACGCCGACTACAAATAACACTCAGAAGACTCTGTATTTGATACAATCCTGTGGGCCAGTGACTATCATTGTTAATGGGCTAGCTCTGTCTTACTTATTAACCCATTTCTACTTATCTAAGTATTTCCACGTAGTCTTCTTATTGGAAAGCCGCGGCTGGCTTCTTCCTTCCTCTCAGGTCTATGTCTTGACTCCTCCTAACTACTTACTCTTTCCTCCTCCAAGTCTCCTAGCCCTGCCTATCTAGTTTCCTATTGGCCAACAGGGCTTTATTAATTAATCAGTATGAGAAACATATTTACAGATTAACATCTCCCATCAGATGTGAAGTTAGGGAAACACCCCTCCACTGCTTATGGGAATGGAAATTGGTATAGCCACATTGGAGATCAGTATGGCTTTTCTAAGACAATTGGGACTCAATCTCCCTCAAGATCCAATTCTTCTCCTAATCTACCTCTACAATGATTCTGGACAAATTTATAACTCTCTTTGTTGCTTTCTGTCTCTCTGTCTCCCTCTTTCATCTCTCTTTACACACACACACACACACACACACACACACACACACACACACACAATTATCCATGAGAATCTTTTTTACTGTTACAATTTAATATCAAACAAAATAAGTAAATGCTACTTATATGCAATACATTTAATGATTTTATA
This sequence comes from Cricetiscus sungorus, assembly GCA_030556225.1. Lineage (NCBI taxonomy): Eukaryota > Metazoa > Chordata > Mammalia > Rodentia > Cricetidae > Cricetiscus > Cricetiscus sungorus. Next base: position 51,577,473 of record JANBXA010000726.1, on the reverse strand, counting down.
TTTTCTTCTTTATTTAATTACACTAGCTTTCTAAAAATTGTCAGGGAAATTGTTCAAATTATATTACTAAATTAATTTGTAGTCAATGTATTTGCATTGAATTATCCTAATTGTATTTGGTTAAGTTTCCCCCTCACCAAAGAAACCTAGAAAAACATTTCGTTTTTTCTTTTTTCCTTTTTTATTTTAATTTAACCTGGTCACTTCTTCATCAGTTTCTTTTCTCCTTTGCCTTCAAATTAGAATGACCATTGCACTCGTTTTGAGTACTATAAATGTTTATCTATTGCATTTAATTAAACCTAAGATGAAGTTTCAAAATTCATGAGCTTCTACTATTAACTCTGAGAAAAATCCTGGAAAAAAGTCACATAAAATGTCTGAAGGCCATAGTAAGTTTATAGGAAGTTCACTAAGAGAACCAATGCCATTGGCTTATAGATGTAGGCTATGAGTGCCAAAATGCTTTCAGATTTATTGCCCAGTCTACCACCATCACACATAGAAATGAAGAATAATTGATATTTTTCACCCATAAGATGTTGCAAAAATCCATTTTATAAGAGATTTTTACATGGTTCTTGAATACTTGTATTAGTGAGAGGTGTAGCTCTTAAGTTTTGGATATTTTGATATATTGCTAAATAGATGATAAAGTATAATGAAAGAGAATATTTCCTGAATTTCATGGCATACTACAGCATTAACATTTCTTGAAAACTGCAAAAATGCTCTATATTCACATAGTGTTCTCTCAGATTGGTTGTGATTGCATATCATATGTTCATGTTGACTGCAATAAATCCTAGTACTATGCAAAGAAGTGTCACCAGAAATAATTTTGAAATATTTAAGATATTGGAAACATTAAGAAACCATTTATTCATAAGCCAAGTAGAATACATCAAGAAGCACCTGTTTTTTTGTTTTTGTTTTGTGTGTGTTTGTGTGTGTGTGTGTGTGTGTGTGTGTGTGTGTGTGTGTGTGTGTGAATAGATAACATTTTAGAGTAGAAGTTTGGAAAGATTAAATGTGGGTGATTCTTTTGTCAAGCACACAGCAGAGACTCTTTGGAATAACAAATTAAGCCAAGGAAGTCCTGTCTGAAGTAGTTTTATAATAGTTACTGCCTCTAAAGAACAGCTTTAACTTGACTTTGGTTAGTCTGGTATATGTTTTACAAGATGTGCTTGTTTCACAGGCTATCTTATACATTTGGCAGTATGACTCACATAACAAGCAATGAGTAATGGCTTTTATATTGCAGAAGAGCTTTGTTTTGTTGTACCTTCATGGACTGAAATGTTTCAGAAAGAATAGCACTTTTAATTTTGGGGGAGTGTGACAAGCAATATAAACATCCTCATACTTAAAAGACATATCTCCTGATGATACCCTTGTTACCTTACCATCATACCTCAGAGACTTAAAAATATCTTGTTCTGTCTTAGTATGTTTTGAGCATAATCAATAATAATCCCCCCAACTGATACTGACATGTGGTCTTAAAAATTTAGGGAACAGTAAAAATTTCTGCCAATATTGCACCAATGAGCATAACTTGCCCTGCTGGTCATTATTATATCTTACAGAGTTCAAATATGGGTAACTTTGATGATTACATTTCTCTTCTAGCACAACACATGGCAACCTGCAGCAATTTAAAGTCTAGTAAACATGAATGAAACTTGCACATTGGTATCAACATGATATCTCCATATTGTTTATTTCATGTCCTAAGGTGTTGGAACAAATCATCACATTGTAAGCAAGAGCTGTATGCAGAAATAATGTGTGTTGGACATTTGGTCTCTGCTACCTCTGTGTTCCCTGGGATTTGACTTGTGGAACAAGGGGCCCATTGGTGCAATATTGGCATTAAGTTCATTAATGTAACCAATCTCCTGATTTGATTTGAGGCAAGCTACTATAATTTGAAACCAAATTTTACATAACTAGGATGGTGAAGAACCTGTTGTTGCTACTCAGGGTAGAAATCTTAGAGGAAAAATTCTAAATGGACAGAATTTAAACTGATTCCTAATGACTTATACTATATGTATATACTAATGCATCTCTATAGTCTCTTCAAAGAAGCTTCTATTTGTAGCAATTGTGACTGACTCACAGATACAGAACTGGCCATGGTGTAGATAATAAGAGACGTCAAACATAAATGGAGCACATATATTGCACTGTTGTATGCACTTACCCCTGCCAACAAGGAAGATGAAACTACAGGAAGATCTTCTTCATGCAGTTTTAAACAGGATCCTTGAACATGCTCTTCTGACCCGTGAGAGCCAATGGACCCCTGCACAGGCTTAAATCCTCTTGTGCTAACCAAACCCAGTGAGCTACGTGAACCCTGCAGTTAGGCTACTCTAATGCAGAAGCAGACAGGCTGAATAGACTTAACCAAATAAAGGCTTGTTTACATCAGAGAACGCTCACCAACTGGAAGGTGGAAGGCAGAAGTCAGTGCCATCTTTAAGGCACAGCAATTCGCAGCTCTCTATAGTTCCCCCTTTTTGTTTTATTAATGCAACAGGCAAGGGTAGGTCTTCAGTAAAGCAGTAGACATTGTAATGACCCTGAATCCTGGTAGTCAGCCAAATCAGTGCCACACCCATCCAGTATCTTTTTCCTGGAGGTGGGGCCTCAGACACCAACCCACATGCAACCAGACTTGCCTTTCTCACAGTTGCTCTCTTCCAGGGCTAACTCAGAGTGCAGTGCTAAGCCATACAACCTGAGCATGAAGGATCAATACTTGTTCATGACAGCGAGACATGCTAGGGGAGACTGTCCTGCCTCAATGGCTGTAAATGCCTGGACAACCATAGCTGCATACTGCTTCTGAGAAAACCTCATCTTGCAAAGGCCCCACAGGCCCACAAAGGAGATAAGCAACAAGAGGACAGACAAGGCTCCCATTCCCGCCCACTCTTTCAGAATATCCATGGCAATAGGAACCACGATGGCAATCCGGCAGCCAGTCCCAAATCCACACATGTTGAATTTACTGCAACGATGGCTACTCACAGCTGTACCATTAACTCATCGAAGTCAACAGACCAATTTCCTAAAAGATGGCTAGACAACTGTCATGACAAATTAGCAGACTGCTTATAGTTCTCACACTGAATGCTGGTAACACACAAACCTGGATATTTCATTTCACATCCCAATTGGGCCAGCTGCCAAAAGGTATAGATTTGCTCCTGCACCAGATCAATTCTTTGGTTTATAATCATTAAACCTCCTTTTAGTTGATCACCAATTTTGGATTGGGCATCCAAGGTTGTAGCTACATTTTTGGACAACTCATTTAGCTTAGAGACTGCACAGATGTGCTCATAGCCATGGCATCTGTGACTGAAACCACAACTGCAAAAGAGATAGCTGCAACTATGGCTGCTGTAATGCCAAAATCTCTCTCTGCAGCCTCTACCAAATGGACCACAAAATCTGAAAATGTTTCCATTGGGCCTTGCAGTATCTTAGTGAGATTACCACTTATCTCTCCCTTATTGGGTAATGACTTCCATGCTCTTATGGCAAAATGATTTACTTGTTCAAAAACTTGTATTGGGTATTCTGTCTGTTGATTGGCAAAGCATCATAATCCAAGAAACATGTCCCTGTCCCATGCTGCATTTCCAGCTCCCAGGTTAGTTGCAGCCTGTTCATTGGCATACTCAATTAAAAAGGCTTTCCAATCCAGATACTGCCCAGGGCTTAGACATGTTCCAGCCAGTGCACCCCAATCACTAGGAGTCATGCTATACCTATTTAGGGCTTCAACTTGAGCTACAGTAAAAGAAGATGAAATTCCATATGTTCTCACAGACTCAGAAAAACCTTGATGACCTTAAAGTCTAAAGGCTCCTCATATCTATTGCCTTGGGCATCCTGGAAAACTGGAAAGGCCAGGCTTAAGTCATTTTGTACAGCTCTCCGGACCTCAGGGCAAAAGGAACGCCCTGTACCTAGGCCCCACCCTTCCTCACTCTGATCAGGAGAAGGCACCAAAGGCCTTGTTCTAGGAGGGTCCCTCCCCTCCCCCACATCACCATTTCTCCTCTCCCTTCCCTCTTTGCCCCTTAAGGGATTGTTTCTGAACCTTTTCTATGAGGGCTTGCAATTCTTCCTCAGAATCTGTTTTGTCCATACCGACTCTCCTGGGATCTCAACCTCTTCTGATTTTCTTCTTGTAACATTTCTAGCGCAGCTTTTCCTTTTCCCCTTGCCTCTTTACAGTACCTCTGGTCTTCGATACATCTATACACTATCTTCCAAACAGGTCAGATTCAGGATTTTAGTGTCCCTTGTTCCCAAGCAAAATCAAGATCCCTGGTTAACTTGGCCCAGCATGCTACTGTGAAGTCTCCCAAAACTGGGACCCAAGGTGAGGTGCAATGACATTGCGCTTGCTCAGGAATCTTTCTAGTGTGCTTTTTTTTTTAATTTTAAGTTTCTTTGACAAACGTAGCTCCTGAAGAGCCAGAACAATTGGATGAGACTGAGAAGTCCCCATTTTAAAAATTTTACTTTTGGTTCATTACAACCTCTTGCTCAATGTCTGAGACTTTATTGCTGCTTATTTCCACAGTCTTTAACTTAGTCCCAACATACCTGGGGCTTTATTGCCCCTTACCGGAGACCTTATTGCCTCTTTACCGAGGGCCTTAGCTTATTCCAAACCCGGAACTTTATTGCTCCTTATTGGAGACCTCATAGCCTCTTTACTGAGGGCCTTAATTTGGTCCCAAGTTACCTTGGGAAATTAACCAGCACTGCCCTGACTGCAAGAAGTTCTGATCTGAGAAATTCCCTGTACAGGCCACCATTTGTATTACAACTACCCTGACCACCAAGAAGACACGACTCCGGGAAGATCTTCTTCATGCTGTTTTAATCAGGATCCTTGAACATGCTTCTTCTGACCCGCAGGACCCCAGGGAAATGCCTGCACCAGCTTAAATCCCCTTGGGCTAACCAACCCCAGTGAGCTACATGGACCCTGAAGATAGGATACTCTAACACGGAAGCAGACAAGCTGAACAGACTTATCCAAATAAGTGCTTGTTTATGCCAGAGAGCGCTCACCAAACAGAAGGTGAAAGGTGGGAGCCAGCACCATCTTTAAGGCACAGCACTTTGCAGTTCTCTACACACTGTCACTTCCAACAACTCGGGGATCATTTTTGAATAAGGGAAGGGAAAAGTACAAAGGCTATAGTGGATAATGGATGATTGTAAGGAAGCAGCCATTCCCAGACATAGCCAGTCCCTTGTACGTAAGAACTTATAGAATAGGACAGCATTTGAGATCTCAAGCCAAATAAAAATACATCAAGGAGAGAAGAAGTGCATACAATGTCCCATCTCAAGATAAGGTACTTAGGAATTGATAGCTGCTGGAATAAAGAGTGTGAGTTTTCTGTGAGAACATGTCATCTGATAGTTTGAACAAACTCCATTGGAAGACTATATATCCTAGAATATGTCGACAGAAAAAAAATGTTTTTGATGTATTTTTTTTTTTGAGGCTAGAAAGGAGACTTGGGAAGAAAGAGTAGTCTGGAAGGAGTTGGGAATGATCGTGAATTTGACTGAAATACATTGTACAAAATTTTTAAAGAATGAATAAAACATAGGGAATAAAGTAACATGAGCTAAAGTATACTATAGAAGAAAAAGGATTGTAAGTGTGTTAAAGACCATAAACAGATGAATAACATAGGGAAGGCACTATATAATAAGGAGTAAACTTTTGAAAAAGGTAAAATTATTGAAGAAAATATTGGAAATAAAAAATGCTAAAATTAAATGAAAAATTGTAGAAGGTCTCAGCAGTAGCATGAATATAGAATATGATTTTATCTGATATTGAAGACAAAGTGAAAGAACTAAAATAATCCCAAAAACATGACAATAAAATAATACAAAAGCACCAGTGATAATCAAAATGATATATCAGGACTCTCTAAAAGCATGGTCCCTATAGTTGAGAAACAAAGAACCAAAAGAGTCTTGCTCCAAGGACATAAAAATTTCCAATAATTGTAACAAAAAAAGTTTTCCACAGTTAAGAAAAGAGACAACAATTGAGCTACTGGAGGCATTAAAGATACAAAACAGAGAATACCAGAGCATATCCTACCTTAATCATATAATCAATACAATAAATGCAAATAACAAAGAGATTATATTTAAAGCAGTAAGACGGGAACACCAAATCACTTAAGACAAGTGCATGAGAATAATATCAATTTATTTAACTGAAACCTCAGAAACAAAACTGGCTTGAAATGATGCACTTCAAGTTCTGAAATATAGGAACTGCCACCCCAAAATACTTACCCAGCAAAACTGTGAGAAGTGAAGGAAAAAATGAAATCTTTCCATGATAAAAATAGACTAAAGGAATTGTGACTAGTATTTCAGCTCTAAGGAAGACACTTGAAAGAATATTTTAGACTGAACAACAACAACAACAACAAAATAAATAAATAAATAAATAAATAAATAAATTTGCTCAAGGCACAGAAAAGAATGAACCACACTAGAATAATAGTTATGAAATAGGTCATTGGTTCTCAACCTACCTAATGCTGCAAACCTTTAATACAGGTTTGCAGCATTAATAATCCACTTGTTTATTAAATTATTTTTCATTTGCTTTCAATAATAATTTCATTATACATAGAGTTATGAAAGAATTTTGCCACAAGTTAATTGATTTTTCCATAAAAACTCATCCTACTTAAAAGTCATTTTCAGTTTTCCCACAATTGCTTACTAAGTTAATTTATTAAACTGAACATTTAGCATCTAAATGCTCAGTTACGTGTCAAGGATTGTTTTCATTTTAGCTTCAAAAATATACAAATTAGTAAGGTGCAAGTGTACTTTTCACATCCATATGGTGTTATACTGTTTGTTTGCAGTTTCATCTTGCTGTAACACATCTCTCACTTTGCCATGGGGAGATGGGCTGATAAAGTATGCTGTGCTTATCCTCAATCACTGGGCTTCTTAGTTCCTCCAAATAGCTGTTGTTATTTGTGTCACAGTTGGCAGATTGACACAGCAGATGGGGATTGTGTCATCCATCATGCCTTTTCCATTACAACTGAAATGATATGAATCTTAGCTCCTCTACCTTTCTCTTTGAAGGAAACAAATTTTCTTTTTGAACTAATAAATAATGTCAGTATTATGGACACACATTGAAAGTGAAGACACTCAATATGAATATAATGATATATCATCTTTTATAAAATCAAAATATGTATAATAAATAATATTTTAAGTCTAGTCTTTCAAATGTTAGTATTTTCTCTTGAAATATTTTAGTGTGTGTGCAAGATTGTGCTTGTGTGTGTGTGTGTGTGTGTGTGTGTGTGTGTGTACGCATGTGCTGACATACAATAGGGGTAGAGGAAAACTTTTCTGAGTCTATTATATTGTGTCACCTTGGAGAATTACTGGATCTATTTCAAATTGGTTGGTCTGTGCACAAAGGATTCTAGTTACCAGGATATTTTGAGAGTCTTTAAGTATATCTTAAATTTAAAATAATGTGGTATTAACTATCTTTACCTTGATGTGTTAGGAGTAAGTTATTTTCCTACCAGTATGGGCCCACCACCATGCCAGCCCCAAATAACACACAGAGACACTGTATTAGATACAAAGCTCATGGCCAGTTACTAGTTTCTTGTCAGCTAGCTCTGTCTTAATTATTAACCCATTTCTATTAATCTAATCATTTTCACGTGGTCTAATTTTACCAGAGAGAGGGGCTGGTGTTCTGCTCTCTTCCTCTTCCATCTTGACTCTCCTCCCTACTACTTTCAGAATCCTCCTTGTCTCCTAGTCCCACCTATCTTGCTTTCCTATTAGCCAACAGTGCTTTATTCATTAAACAATAAGAGAAATATATTTACAGAATGACATCTCCCATCATTGTTGTACTATTATTCCTCTTACGTTTTTCTTCTTGTTTGAGAATGGTCTCACTGTGTAGCACTGGCTGGTCACAAGTATTGGTATTAAAGGTATGTACTCCAATGCTTGGAATTTTATTTCTTTTTACTCAATGGAATTTTTGTGTTGTTGGTTTGAAACAGAATCACACAATGTAACTTTGACTAAACAATAGTAACCTAACAATCTTTTTTTTTTTTTTTGGTTTTGTTTTTCCAAAGTATTCTTTCATTAAACAGTAACTTATGATCTCTTCCCTTACTTAGTTTCTGGTGGTTACAAGAGATAATCTCTGTGAATGTGACTATCCAACATTTCTAATGCAAACAGCAGGGCATAAAATGCGTCCTTTCATAACTGATGTCATTTCATTTAGAGCAAAGTTTTCAAATTATGTAAGCTGCATTATTGAAACTTAATTGTTTTTAAAAGTAAGTAACACTTCATTCCACATGTATATGTACTTTTTGAATCTACTTACCCATCAATCAATACATGAAATTATGTAACTATCTGACTATTTGTTTATTTGTTTATCTTGAAACAGTACCTCACTACTGTATCCTAGGAGGCTTCTAAATCATAACAAATTTCCTGCTTCAATGTCCTCAATATGGAGGTTATCCACCATATCTCCCTGCATATTTCAAATAATATTTACATGAAAATATTTGTAAAATACCAAATAAAATCCTTATTCTAGCTCTTTTGAGGATATTATCAGAAGAACAATTTCTAGTATTTGGGAAACAACCATGCTATCTTGCATAGCAATTATATCATAGTACAAACACACCAATAATGAACATGAAGTTTAGTTAACAAAAGTCAGCCATTTTTTTCAACATCTTTACAAACATATGGGAAATAGTTCATTAAATGGATTTCTTGGCACTTTATTACTCTAAACCCCCAATATTCACAGTTTGAACTAATGATCTCTTTATCAATTAATTGTCCATGAATTCAGCCTAATCATTTTTCCTTTTTTGGTTTTATACTTCTTGATGTTACAATTATTTATTATTACTATTAATATTATTAATATTTGTTTCATTATACTTGTGCATTAGTTCCATGTTGCTTAGTCAATAAATTTCTGTCTTTTTTTCAGCTAACATCAGATTAAATTTTGTAGAGCTGAAATAGTGACCATTCATAATTGAAATCATCATATAGTCATCTAGAACTAGCCTTTATAAACAGATTACGATGTTGATTCCTATTTTACTCTTTCTTGGAAGAAACAATTTGCTTTAAAAAATTTCACACCCTCCCAAGTACTTGGATGATAGGTGTGTTCTAGTACACCCATCAGAATCTGTTTTGTAACTGTTAAATTTACTTTGAATCTGTCAAACTTCTCTTTCATTATTATTAAAGTTATTTTCAACATTCAGACTAATAAAAATTTTAATTAATTTTTATTTGCATCTCTGCATGAATATGTGTGGTGGTCAGCATGAGAATGGCCCCCAATATACGAATATATTTGCATTTTCTCCTTTTTTTGTTAAAAATTTTTATTTAGTCTACATATATACCAACCACAGTTTCAGCTCCCTACTCTCTCACTATTCCCTCCCGTATCCTTCGGTCTACAGCCCGCCTCCACTCCTTATTTCAGAAAGGGGCTGGCCTTCCATGGGAGCCAAAAAAACATGGCATATAAAGTTGAGGCAGGACCAAGTTGTTTTCCCTGCATCTAGACTAGGCAGGGCATCCCAGCATGAAGATAGGTTCCCAAAAGCCAACTCAAGCTTTAGGAAAGGTGCTGATCCCACTGCTGGGAACCCCACAGACCTAAATACACAACTGGCATCCACATGCAGAGTGCCTAGCTTGGTCCTGGGCAGACTTTCTAGCTGTTCGTCCAGAATCATTGAACTCCCACTAGCTCAGGTCAGCTGCCTCTGTGGGTTATTCACCATTAATGTGAACCTTATGGCAACAAAATCCCTCCACCCTCTCTTTAATTGAACTCCAGGAGCTTTGACAGTTCATAAATTGAAGATTAAAGATGCTGTTTGGGAAGCTTTATGAGGTATGGCATTGTTGTAGTAGGTGTAGCCTTGTAGGAGGTTTGTCACTGAACTTCAGTTTGAGGTTTCAAATGCCCACATTAAAACCAATCTCTCTCTCTCTCTCTCTCTCTCTCTCTCTCTCACTCTCTCTCTCTCTCTCTCTCTCTCTCTCTCTCTCTCTCTCTCTCTCTCTCTCTCTCTCTCTCTCTCTCTCTCTCTCAACTTTTTCCTGCCTGTGGACCAGGATATAAAGCAGCTACTGCTTCAGTACAATGCTTATCTGCTTACTCTAACAATTATAATGAGCTAAGACTCTGAAATCAGAAGCAATCACCCAATTAAATGTTTTATTTTATATGAGTTGTCTTTGTAATGATATGTGTTTGAAGTACTAAAATAGTAACTAAGACAATGTACTCCATTTCTTTACGTGCCTGCAGAGGTCAGACAAGAGTATCAGATCCCCTGGAGTGGCAATTTCAGGTTGTTGTGAGCCAGAGGACATTGGTGTTGAGAACTAAACTTGGGCCTTCTGAAAAAGCCGTAAGTTCTCTTAATTGGCACCATCTTTCCAGGCCATACAAATGGTTTAACAACAAATCACCTTTACCTTTTTTTTAAACCCTATATTTCCCAAAATAATATGACTGGTGTTGCTGTATCACAATCTCAATCCCAGAATTCAAAAAGCAAAAGCAGGCAAATCTCTGAGTTTGAGGCTAACCTGTTCTACACAGAGAAGCTTTGTCTCAAACAAAAAAATAAAAAATAGATAGATAAATAAATAAATAAATAAATAAAACACCCCTAAATTATTTACTTCTTTATATGTATGATTTTTCCAGTACATCTATATATGCAAGTATAAATTAATAATACAATTTGTTTATAAATATAAAAATTAACAAAATAAACATACATCTAATTAAGATATACATTTTAATAAAGATGTATTTTTTGAAAACATAAAAATCACAAGATGGAAGGGGTGGTGCCTATCTTTAATCCCAAAATTTGGGAGGCAGAGGCAGGTGAATCTCTGTGTTCAAGGCCACTCCATAAGCATAGTGAATTATAAAAATGCCAAGGCTACACAGAGAAACCCTGTCTTTAAAATAAAAGTATAAATAAAAATCACTTTATTTTAACTACCCTGTCTAATGAGTAATAAACAACATTAATCTTCCAATATTTCACCAGCAGTAGTTGGTAATTTTTGGAATATTATATCCCTGCTTACATACTTAAAAAAGACACCTTTCACATAAAAGATTTACTTACATGTTTAATATTCATATTAAAATATAAGTAATACATGCCAATCTAATAAATTATTTGACAATGTTAATGGCTTGATAATTTATAATGAAATACTTAATCTTTATAAGTTCATTGTGGATTGTGACTGATATCTTTTTATTCTTCTCTAATACATTATATCCTCACTGCAATCCCCCCTCATCTTCTCCTCCCATTCTCTTTCACTTACCACACTTTCCCCCTTCAATCTCCCCTCAGGAAGAACAGGCCTCCCAGAATATCACCCAAACAAGGCATAATATGTTACTATAATATAATATAATATCTGGCTCATACTATCAAATCAAGGCTGAATGAAGCAACCCAGTAGGAGGGAAAGTATACCCTAAATTGGAAAAGGAACCAGTGACCATTGTTTTTCCCACTGTTAGGAATCCCACAAGAACACTAAGCTACTAAACTGTAAAATATATGCATAGGAACTGAAAACTTCTACCTGTTTCCTGATCTCTGAAAGACCCCATAAGACCCAGTCAATTGATTCTGTGGTTTCTGCTCTTGTGGTGTCACTGACCACTGTGGTTCATGTGGTCCTCACTCCCTCTCCTCCACAGGGCTCCCAGTGTTCTGCCTGATGTTTGGTTGTGGGACTTTGCATCTGCTCCCATTCAGGACTCTGGTCTCTTTAATAAGTATTCTGCTCAGTTATGGTTCTTACAGGCAATATAAACTGTAGGTCAAAAGGTTGTGTGGCTCAATTGGTGTCCCAAATGCTCCACTTGAGGCCTTGCTTGATTAGAGAAGATACCAAGCATATCCTATTACTAAGAGTCTTTGCTATGGTTACTTTCATTGATACCACAGAGTTTTCCTTGGACTGTTTCCACTGCATTTTACAAATGCCCCTAGTTCTATTTGTGTCTTCCAGTATTTACTCACATTTGATTTTTCCTGTTCCCAACCCCAGCCAAGGCCAGTCTACCCACAAAATCTATTCTATTCCCTCTTTCTAGGAAGACCCTTGATCCCCCAATTAACACCTCCTTGTTACCAAACATTTCTGGGTCTGTTGACTGTAGCATGATTATGTTAAACATTACAGCTAATATTCAATTATAAGTGAGTACATACCATGTTTGTCTTCCTAGTTCTAGGCTACCAAACTCAGTATTATTTTTGTCAAGTTCCTTTTTTTTAATTTCTTACTTTACATATCTATCCCAGTTCCCTCTCCTTCCCTCTCTCCTCCCTCCCATAACCCTGAACCCACCTCCCATCCCATTTCCCCCTCACTGTACAGGGAGGGTTATGCCTTCCAGGAGAGGTCATTTGTTGTTTTGGTGACTAGTTTCTTGAGTTCTTTGTATGTTTTGGAGATCAGCCCTGTGTCAGATGTATGGTTCATGAAGATCTTTCCCCAGTCTGTGGACTGCCTTTTAGTCTTGTCAACTCTGTCCTTTGCCTTACAGAAGCTTCTCAGTTTGAATAGGTTCCACCAATTAATTGTCAATCTTAGTGTTTGTGCTACTGGAGTTATATTCAAAAAGCGGTCTCCTGTACCAATTGTTCAAGAGTGCCTCCCAATTTCTCTTCTAAGAGATTTATTGTTACTGGATTTGTCTATACAGTCTTAATTTAATCTTTACGCTTTTATTTGATACTTGAAAAATATAATATATTTTTCAAATGTAATGCTTGGATATATGATGTTAATTACAACTTTGGCATTGTTTAAGCAAATCTGCCAATTATTAAGAGTCAAATTATAACATCTGAGGGGGGCAAAATTTTACAAATTTCTCTCAGAAGGTACTGCTAACAAGATATTTGAGAATTAATAATCTTTCCACATCTTCAATATTCAGTATATATCTATTTATAAACACTGAAATAACATCATCCATAGTGTTCAATCTCAAGTATGTTCCTAGTTTTTCTTTTTTTATTTTATCTTATTAGTTTTTTCTTATTTTACATATTGATCCCAGTTTCCTCTCCCTCCCTTCCTCCCTTCCTCCCTTCTCCCATACCCCGACCCCACCTCCCATCCCCGTTCCCTCTCACTGTACAGGGATAGTCATGCCTTCCAGGAGGGATCATCAAAACATGTCAAGTCATTTGGAGTAGGAACTAGGCCCTCCCCCCATGCTCTAGGCTAAGGGAGTATCCCTCCATGGGGAATGTGCACCCAAAGTCATTTTGTGCACCAGGGATACATCCTGGTTCCACGGTCAGAGGTTCCTTAGTCTGCCCAGGCCTTCTAACTGAGACCCACATTCAGAGGAGTCTGAGTTTGTATAATGCTTGTTTCCCAGCTATCAGTCTGGCAGTTGGGGTGGGGGGTCCATGAGCTCTCATTTTGTCAGGTCAGCTGTCTCTGTGAGTTTTTGTTTCCTGTTCTTGACCTCTTTTCTTACCACTCCTCCCTCTCTGCTACTGGATTCCAGGAGTTCAGCTCAGTGTTATCTGTGGGTGTCTGCTGCTGTTTCCATCAGCTACTAGATGAGGGCTCTATGAGGGCATATATGTTAGTTATCAATCTCATTATCAGGGAAGGGCATTTAAGATAGCCTCTCAACTTTTGCTCAAATTGTTAGTTGGGTTCATCCTTGTAGGTCTCTGAATATTACTCGAGTGTCAATTTTCTCTTCAAACCTATAATGGCTCCCTCTAATATTGTATCTCTCTCTCACACACAATTTTTTTGTCTCTTGTCTATTCATCCACTGACTCAATCTACCTGGTCCTACAAGTTCTTCTCTCCTCCTCACTCTCTCTCTACTCACTATCCCCCCACTCCCAATATGCTCAGTAGCTCTTGTTTCTTTCCCCTTCTGTTAGGGACCTTGTATTATTCTCTTAGGTTCTTCCTTGCATCCTAGTTTCTCTGGTGAAATGTTTTATGGGCTGGTGAGACTTTGATGTATGTCTACAATCCATACATTAGTGAGTACATACCATGTTCCTCTTTTTGTGACTGGGTTACCTCACTCAGGATGTTTTTCTCAAGTTCCATCCATTTTTCTGTGAATTTCGAGATTCTATTTGTCCCCCTCTGAGAAGTATTCCCTTGTGTAATGTGCCACATCTTCTTTATCTATTCTTCAATTAGGGAACATCTAGTTTGCTTCTAGGTCCTAACTTTTCTTATTCCACTAAGGTATATAGTCATTTAAAGTTGCATGCATCAATCTTCTTTAATAGTACAGTTAATTTAGTAAAGATTCTACCTTTCAGGTATCAAGTTTAAAGCTATAAAGAATTTATGTCTTTAAGTTTCATGAAGACTACATTTATAAAGACTATAATGTGATTAAGAAATATTGGAATTGTGAAAATTTTAATAGTGTATACTAAAATAGAAATTAAAAAGTTGATATCACAGAGAAAGTTACAAGTCAATAAAAGGTCCCAAACTGAAATGCTTGATCTTCAAAATATGAAGGTTGTCTAATGTAGTCCTTTGTAGTTTAAGCCATAATTCTCTCAGTGATTGATGACCTTCTACAACAAGGGCATTTAGTGCTTAGTTGTAATTTCTAATACTAAATGAATGTTAGGGACTAAGAAGATAAATTTTCTAATAATTCTACAGTCCAATTATTTAACCAATCTTGTAATTATTGTTTTCAGGCAGAAACACAAGTAGCTTAGTTTGGTCTGAAAAAAAATGTTAAATAGATAGGGCTGTTCTTGAACTACATGCTAAAACTGTAGGCATATGCCAGCATTTTGAATCATTATTTGTCTTTTGATATATCTTATTTATCTGGGAAGTTCATATTGGTGTCATAGTCTCAAAATATTCTATGCATTAACTTTACTTTGAAATGGCAGCTGAAAATAGATGACATGTGAGGCTGTCCACATAGTTAGCATATCCACTTAGCCCAAATTAAGATATGAGGTTAATAGTCCTTCTACCTGAACAAATACAGCAATAATTAAAACTCCTTGTATGAACAACTAGGGAGAAATTAAAGTTATCTAAAGCTCAATGCAGTAAGTCTCTGGTTTTTCTTTGCCACATATACTTTTGAAAGTATGCAATCCTAAAAACATGATTTCTTATTAAAAAACTTAAAACATGTATTCATTTTTATATATGTATACAAATTTTTAACTTATTATGTACGTATGTATGTATGTATGTATGAATGCATGTATGTATGCATGTGCTCCATGTGTGTGACTAGTTGTTACAGAGGCCAGAACAATATGGCTGATCCACTTGAACAGGAGTTATAGGAATTTCAGAGCCAAGCCGCCGTGTGAGTGTTAGGAATCAAATATGGGTATTGTGGAAGACATGCTTATCTAAGTTATCTCTATAATATATATATATATAATATGTTATACATATATTATATATATATATATATACATACATATATATATGTGTGTGTGTTGTATAATATATGTTTGTTATATTTATATTCATTCCCAGGATTTATGATTCTCAAGAAGGGCCCAGAGTTAAATAAATAAATCTCAGGTTTTCAAAGAAGCAAATAATGAGATATAATTATATTACTTTATAATTTTCTCTACATTGTATACTTTGTGGAAACAGAAATGTAGTAAATTCTTTCACTGCCCTTTGTCAATTGAATTTAAAGACATTATTGCCTACTGAAATGAATGCTTTGAAGTTTGTAGTCAAAGATCTAAGAGACCTTCTTTTAGAAGTATCCAAAATTATTCATGGTTATTAGGACATAAAACTATACCTGTCCCAGAGAATAATTTATTTAGTTGTGAAACAGAGAAGAAGAGAAATAACTATAATTTTCTTCACAGAGAAAAAGATATATAGAAAGAGTTTTGTTTATAGGACACCACTGACTTGAGGGAAAGAGCGAGAATAAAAATCTCTGGTGTCTTTTCACAATCCTGCCAATACATCAATGCATTTATACATTTTGTAAATTCTTCTTTCCTTCCTTTCTTTCTTTGTTTCTTTCTTTCATCTTTTTCTTTTCCTTTGTATATTTTAAGACTACAATCCTCAAGTTATAATTTAACTTATGGTCACCAGCATAATGAGTATTGGTGATTCTACATTTCAGCTGCTGTGACTAAGAAAGTTGAAGTGTGCAAATTCTAAGCAGTATCCTTAAAAATTTTTTTTTCTTATTTCCTCTTACTCTGCCACACAGGGTAGTGTACAGACAAGAAAGATGAAGCTAAAGAAGAAATCATAAATCCTGGTGCCTGAGCTGAATTCAAAGGTATTAGAGCAGGGTGTAGTAATTGCACTGAAAAAGGAACAATCATGTTGTCTCTTCAAAGTATATTTTTCTTAGAAAACATAGATCTTCTGCTAACCAGTAAGTAATTTGGTTGATATTAAAGTGTTTTAACTTGGATCTCAAATAATATATAGTAATATCTACATTTGAATCTTGGTTTCCTAGCACTTATTAAGTATTCAAACCTATTATTAAATCTCCTTAAAACTGGGAATTATTCAACAAATATAAAGGTAGATGGTACTTTAAAAGAATGATTAAAGCAGTTAAATAAGTTATTTATGGAACAAAATCAACAAATGATCCATAGTACTGAAACCTCAGATTTATGATTTTATCTTGTAGATTTTGCTTAGTGAATATGTAATCCTGTTCTAGATGCTACCCTCAAGTAAAATTTTCTGAAGGCAGAGACCTACCTTAGATGCTTTAAATGCTTGGATCCTACTGTCAATTATTCTTTCACCACTCTAGACCACATAATTTTCTCTATTACTTATATCAAATTTACATTATTTCTCTCACCTAGTAGGTCTTTTGGTCATTTGCATTTTATTCTTCCTTGTCTTAGTACACACAGATTAATAGATGCAAATGAATTTATGTGTCATATGAAGTTATAAAATGAATTATGTCAACCTATAATCAATTTATATGAACAAAACTTCAGTCAATTTTAATGTAATCCTGTAGCTTAATGTGTAATAATCTCTGAAGAAAACCTATCAATGAGTAGTAAACTTTCAGTTGTAGATGACACCATGGAATATATAATAATCAAAACTCATTAAAAGTCATATAAATAAGTAATATTCATTATGGATGGAGTTCTTGACAGCTTAAATCATAACTTGCATGTGTAAACAGACTCTCAGAGTAAAATTTAATATTTGCAGAATTCTATAAGAATTGAACTCCCACTGTTAAAGTGGCACATTTCTTCCAAGCCTAAAATAATATGTATATATGTATACATGAAATCTCCAAATTTTGGAAACACAGTTTTCATCAAAACACTTCCAATTGATTTAAGCTATTAATTCAGGTGTTTATTAATTTTTGAGCAGAAGGCATTAAGGACAAATATGCAGTAAATTTAACTATATTTTTTTTCTACAAATCAATTATAAGAAATAAATCTTTGGCTGTGATGCTCTGTGCTATTTTTGCACTTGTTTTATTTTCAGTAACAATGCCACCTGCTGTATTAAATAGCAGTGTTGGTGTAATGAACTGTGTGTTCTACTAATATCTCTTCAGAATAACAGAGATTTTGAAAATAACATTCATACTTACAAACCATAAAACCCAGCCATTATTCAGAAAAAAAAAAATCTGTAAGTGGCATTGAAAGGTTTTGCGTACTTCAGTACTATTATACAGAGTCTGTTGGAACTCTTTGTTCCATTGTGTAAAATCCGAACAACAGGAAAAAAATCATAAAATAAAAAATAGGGGGTTAAATGACAATATCAAGAGTATATGTCCTATGTCAGGGATAAGTGCCATCAAAAGAGTAGTAAAAAATTCAAAGCAATATCATCCATTCTGTAACACTGGATTTATGATTCAGGAAGCTACACTAGCACCCAGGAGTGCCCTTGTTATCACCAACAATATGATTAATTTATTGAATCCACTCTTAAGATAGGCCTAAATATTTCTATTTTCTGACTCTCTCTTATAAAGCACTCACACACACACACACACACACACACACACACACACACACACACACGGAGAAACATACAAACTCAAATGTTTAATAAAAACAGGGATTTATAGAACAGAAAGCGAGATATACAGAGAAAGATGGACATACCCAGACACATACAAAAACACATGCACAAAGCACATATCCACAAAAAATTTTTTCTTCACTGAAGTATAAGGAAATTATAGATTGAGAATTTCTCTGTGTTATTATTCACCCAAACTATAAATAAATTGATTTTTCACATATATGTATACATGTGCATATAAATATATTTTTATAATTTATATGTAAATACTCATTTTCCCTTAGGCAAGGTAACTAGCATTTGAACTCATTGCCAGTTCTTATGATTGAAGGCTCTAATTATCAAATTCATTGATCATTCAATGGGTAGCATTTGGCACTGTCAGTTGGGTGCAACACTGTCATTTCAAGGAACACTGCTCTCATCTATGAGGGGATGGGATTTTTATTCTAGATCCAAACATTCATGACCCATGACTGGGGAACACAGATTCATGTTACCTCAAACTCCATGTTTAATAGTAATAATAATTTCAAGAGGTGATTTTTAAAAACTTTTTATTCATTTTTATAGTAACAGAACAAAAACAACAAACATTCATTAACTAAGACACTGGTAAAAATGGATCAGCATTGAAAGGTGATTACCACCAAACCCAGTGATCTCACTTCATTTCCCCATAGTTAACATGATAAGAAAACACTGCCAAATACCAAAAATTGCCCTCTGACATTCATAAGCCCTTCTTTCAATAAATAAAAAATTTAGTAAACTAAAATAAATTAAAACACATTGATGGAAACAAGTGGGGGAAACATCTTGTTTAACCTTTTTAGACTACATAAATACATTCTAAGCTTTTCGGTGATAGAATATAGTGATATGTTCCATGTGTTTTGGTCTGATTATTTAGTTTTCATTTGGAAAGAGGACTCTCAACTGAGAAACGTCTCCATAGGATTGTTTGTTGATAAGTCTATAGGGTGATTTCTTAATAGATGATTGATGTCAGATGGTAAAGCCCACTGGGAGCAGTACCTTCTCTGGGAAGGTAATTTTTGTTCATATTTAAAAGAAAAAGTTGAGCAAGCAAAGCCAGCATTTTGTTCTCTGCTTCAGTTCCTGCCTTATGTTCATGCCCTTACTTGACTTAGTGATATACTGTGACCTCAGAGTTTTAAAGTGAAATGATCCCTTTTCTCTCCAAGTTACTTTAGCCATAGCATTTATCACAAAAATATATAAGAAACAAAACCACATTTCAAAGGATTTTATATAATAGTCACAATAATATTAAGTGACATACAGATGATGACAATTGTCATTCAAGAGGCCAATATAAAACAACATAATTTTTAATTTGACTCTAACATGAAAAATTACAATCTCTCCTCAATCACTGAAATATATTCCAATGTCTCTACAAGCTAATCAAACTAAGCTAAGAAATTCAATACAAGTTAACTGAGAACTGTAGTTCACAACTCTCAGAATTCGGGCTTAGTACCTTTGTATGAATGGAAAGAGTAGAAGTAGTCCCTTAGCTTAGGAACCCAGTTTTGTTTGCGCTTTCTATATTTTATTCCTTTTTAGCAAATGACAGCAACCTTTTGACACACACATGCACATGCACACACACACACACACACACACATACACATACACATACACACACACACACACAGAGTAAAACTTGTCAATAGTGTACATTTGTTCTTTTGTTTTCATGTAGTTTGTGGGTATTATTTTATTTCATTTATTTATTTATTTATTTATTTATTTATTTATTTATTTATTTATTATGTTTTTATTTTACATGTTGATCCTAGTTCCCTCTCCCTTCCTTCCTCACTCTTATCCTCTTTCCCTCCTCAATGCACCCTGACCACCCTCCTTTGCCAACCCCCCACCCCCCATTCCACATGTAGGGCTATGCTATCCAGGTGGGGTAATGTAAATCTGTCAAGTCATTCTTTCAGGTCATACTTTAAAAACCTGTATGCCACAAAATTTGCAAACTCAAAGGAAATGGACAAATTTCTGGATAACTATCACTTAACAAAATTAAATCTAGAACAGACAAACAACTTGAATAGACCTATAACCCCTAATGAAATAGAAGCAGTCATCAAAAGCATTCCAATCAAAAAGCCCCAGGACCAGATGGCTTCAGTGCATAATTCTACCAGAACTTCAAGGAAGAGCTAATTTCAATACTCCTCAAATTGTTCCACACAATAGAAAAAGAAGGATCATTACCAAATTCTTTCTATGAGGCCACAATCACCTTGGTACCCAAGCCACACAATAACACAACTAAGAAATAAAATTACAGACTAATATCCCTGATGAACACCAATGCAAAAATATTCAACAAAATACTGGCAAACCGAATCCAAGAATACATCAGAGAAATCATCCACCATGGCCAAGTAGGCTTCATCCCTGTTTTGCAGGGATGGTTTAACATACGAAAATCTATCAACATCATAAACATATCCACCATATAAACAAACTGAAAAAGAAAAACAATATGATCACCTCCTTAGATGCTGAAAAAACCTTTGACAAAATTCAACACCCTTTCATGATAAAGGTCTTGGAGAGATCAGGGATAACAGGAACATATCTAAACATAATAAGAGCAATATACAGTAAGCCAATAGCCAACATCATAATGAATGGAGAGAAGCTTAAGGCGTTTCCTCTAAAATCAGGAACAAGACAAGGCTGTCCTCTCTCTCCGTATCTCTTCAATATTGTACTTGAAGTTCTAGCTAAATCTATATTACAACAAAAGGAGATCAAGGGGATCCAAATTGGAAAGGAAGAAATCAAACTGTCTCTATTTGCAGGTTATATGATAGTTTACATAAGCGACCCAATAAACTCTACCAGGGAACTCCTACAGCTGATAAACACCTTCAGCAAACTAGCAAGATACAAGATAAACTAAACTAAAAATCCGTAGCCCTATTTTATTCAGACAACAAAGAGGCTGAGAAAGAAATTAGAGAAAGATCATCCTTTACAATAGCCACAAACAACATAAAATATCTCACGGTAATGCTTACCAAATATGTGAAAGACCAATACAATAAGAACTTTGGGTCTTTAAAGAAAGAAATTAAAGAAAATACCAGAAAATGGAAAGATCCCCCAAGCTCTTGGATAGGTAGGGTAAATATAGTAAATATGGCAGTCTTGCCAAAAGCAATCTACAGATTCAATTCAATTCCCATTAAAATCCTAGCATAATTCTTCACTGACTTTGAAAGTATAATAATCAACTTTATATGGGAAAAAGGAAAGACCAAGGATAGTCAAAACAACCCTGTACAATAAACGTACTTCAGGAGGCATCACCATCCCTACTACAGATCTATAGTTTTGAAAACAGCTTAATATTGGCACAAAAATAGACAGGTATACCAATGGAATTGAATCAAAAATCCTGATGTTAACCCACATCCCTATGAACACCTGATTTTCAACAATCAGCTAAAAGAATAAAATGTGGGAGGAAAGCACCTTCAACAAATGTTGCTGGCATAATTGGATGATGGTGTATAGAAGACTGTAGATACACCCATGGCTATTGCCATGCACAAAACTCAAGTCCAAGTAGTTTGTGTGTTTTAGAAAACTTGTGCCATTTTGTGAGACATCTGGGACTCTCTTTGAATTAAACTTTGGGATTCTTCTGCCTTTGTTTGTCATAGAAATTCACATTATTTACACTTTATTTATGTTCTTGAGGCCAATTTGTGGAAACATTATGAGACAATGAGAAGCAGGTTATCTGGAAGTGTGTCATGGTTTCTGTGAAAATGGAAAGTGCTATTGTGTTTCCTCGATCTTTGAAGAAATTTCACTTATGACTCAGGAAAAAACATTCTTTTATTCTTGGAGCTTATGTAGCTGAAAGGGCATTCTGATTCCATGCAAACATGTTTCAATAGTACCTATAGTCACTTTTATCATTTTTCTAGCCATGTACTTTATGATCTGCTCACCATGTTAGCTTTATATCTACATAGGTATATATCTATGTTTATTGTGAACAAAATATCTTGGAAAGAAACCCCATTGACTATAGGAACTTCTTACAAGACTGATTAATTAATTAGAAATCCACTCTGTATGCAATGCCAAAACCATCGAAGAGTGTGCTTGCTTGTTTCATAGTGTCAGA
This sequence comes from Cricetiscus sungorus, assembly GCA_030556225.1. Classification (NCBI taxonomy): domain Eukaryota; kingdom Metazoa; phylum Chordata; class Mammalia; order Rodentia; family Cricetidae; genus Cricetiscus; species Cricetiscus sungorus. Next base: position 51,555,002 of record JANBXA010000726.1, on the reverse strand, counting down.
ATTTATTGCATAACAGGAAATTCAAAAGGTTTGGTAGCTTCAAAGACAACAATATGTCTCATTATCTTGATTTCCCTAGTAAGATGGCCAAGTCAAATGACTGTTATCTTAATTATTAACATTAGCTTTGACATTTCACATCACATAGTAAATGTATCTTTCTATACAAATGTTTGTAGATTATAGAAATGGAAGTAAGAGGACAATGAGTAGGCAGCAGAATTCAAGATGCTTAAGAAATGGGCTTATTGAAATTTAGATGGATTTGTGATGATAAGACAAGAAACACAATTCTAAAGCTGCAGGGGAAAGGCTGCAGCTATGGAGTATGGAGTCAAATAATTGTGTAGTCAAGATTAAGAGCAGTCTAGCAATGAGGTGAAAGGCAGGACTACTTCCTAAAAAAAATAATTAAAAAAAAAAGCCTGGAAAGAGGGACGGTTAAGTCTAAATGGGAAACATGAGTACAAGAGTGTACAATAGTACAGAAGATGACAGCTGAAGTCTCTCTGATTGTTGGTCCTTGACACACATGCTGATGTCTGGCGAAAAATACTTTACTGATAGGTGTCTGACTCTTTGTAAGGTTAAGTTAGGGAGTTACGTACTTTCCTTGATCAGTTCTATACAATTCTAAGACATGATTTCTCTGATGTGATTTTAAAGTGTCCATGTACCCCTCCAGTTTCCAGTCACCCTGCAAATGTACACAGTGGTATGTTTTCTATTTTAAGAATGTGGGTGGGGCTGGACAGATGGTGTTGTTTGTAATTCTCAATAGAGAGTAATTAAGTTCTATATAAGAACTCCTCAAAATTTACCATAAGCCACTTATCTGATGTTTTTACTAATGCATTTGAAAAGTATCAATTTATAGTTTTCTTTGTCTTATACCTATATAAAACTGATTAAACTGACAACACATTAGAATATAGAGTTTAAGGTAATTTGTATCTGTTGCTGGGCCGTGGCCACTCATACTTATCTCCACAATAACCTTTCCTTTAATCACTTTGGGGAAAGAACACTATATCTAGTGTCAAGAGTGTTAAAGTATGTGTGCTTATGTGTTTTATTTCTGAAAGAGGATTTTGCTCTTTGTCTCATTTTTTCTGTCAGCACAGGTAAATACCTATTCAAATTTACTTAGTGGATTATTATTCAACCAATCCTGGCAGGAACATAGACATCAAAAGACACAGGTCAGACTGTTTGAGACTGAAAGAATGAAAGAAAATGTTTTAAATCAAGGTATTCCTGCATAAAAAAATTATTCATGGTTTATAATGCAAGCAAATCTTTCATATACCTTTGTAACCAATCTTAAAGTGGTGAAGGGTTTCTTATAGACTTAATATTACTACAGGCAATCAGGTATCAATAAATTTCTGAAGTGACCTTCAGGGCAACCTTGGTCCTATAGTCCTAGCAACATAGTAAATAAATATGATGCAATGATGGCTGAGTATAGGTTAAGGCTGAGAGAGCTGGTAACACCACATAGCAGAAGGAGATGGGGGAGTCTATCTTTACCTGGGTTTCCAATCATAACTCCCTACTTCCCAACAAAATATAAATGAAATAAAATAAAATATGTGAAAAGATAGTATGTTTGGATCTATTTCTATTTTACTTTTTCTGTAAGATATTTTAATATAAAATACTGTGATGTACCATCAAGGTATGTCTGCTCTTAAATAAGGTTGTTTTTTATAGAGATTTTCAGTCAAATTGTTCCTAAACACCAAGTCTAACTTTTTGCAGAATGTATTTAAGATATAACAATTTATGTTTGTGTGTCACCAATAGGAAAACACAAAATAATTATATTCTTGATTCAAGGAATTGCAATTCTGAAGATGTGTTTTGATAGAGACATAGATAAAAACCTTTTGTATCTTTCCACAATATCAAGATTTAATGACTAATAATAAATTCACAAGGTTAGGCTGTTTCAATGGCCACTATTTATAAGATATTCAAGATTTTCTTAGTAACCCTGGAAAAATCAAATACAAACTTTTTTTATTTATATCATATTTACATATTCTCTGAACCAATATAATGCAATAATTTTATCTACATATACATGTGTATATATAGGTAATAGTGTTACTGGAAAAAGTGAAAGAGATCCCAGAAGAGTTCTAGAGCAGTGGGTCTCTTCCTTACAGATGTTGCAACCCATTAATACAGGTCCTTATTTAGTAGTGACTGCCTAAAATATTGTGTTTGTTATGGCTTCATAATTGTAATTTTATGACTGCTATGAATCCTAGTGGAAATATCTGTTTATTCCAAAAGACTTAGGTGTCTGTTATGAACAGATCATTTGACCTCCTGAAGTGGTCACCTAACCATAGGTTTTAGAGGTTTCAGAAGTGGGTTGACTAAAAGGTAAATTTGGTTCATGTCGATAAGACAAGTAGCCCCAATCAGTTGCTAGAAACTTGTAATTTTATTCAAGCTAATGTGGGCAATAGTTATCAAAGTGGAGCTGTAAGTTCAGATCAGCTGCATAGGCAAACGAGGAGGAATGGGTCCAGATGAAGGAACAGGTTGATGGATGGAAGGCAAGATGGGTTGAGCATGAAGACAGGAAAATGTGAGTTGAGGTCAGAAGTAGAGAGTAAACATGGTTGAAGTTCATGGACTATTTGAGAGTTTTTAGCCTATTGGTCCTTCATACATACACACAAATCCAGTATTCAGATGTGGGCTAGGGGAGCATTTCTATTGCAATGCTAGGTACACACCTCATAATGAACTATAGGTGAAAGAATTTTACTCATTATTTTGTCTGATTTATTGCTTAATTTCTTGAAATTTTTCTCTGGTAAGTTTTCATTAGGCCTATGTGAGCTTATAATTTCAATTCACCCCAATAAATTTAAAGGATGGCAAACTTCCTACTTTTGGTAATAAGCCATGTTGTAGCCTGTGCTTCATAGGTTGTACCAGATCAATGGTGCCTTTTAGGTGTTCACTCTGGTGTAGAGACATTTTCCATCCTTGAAATGCAGACAAAATCTATTTTTTAAATGAAGTTAATGAAGCCTCTTAGGGCATGGATTGCTTGCGTGTGTGTGTGTGTGTGTGTGTGTGTGTGTGTGTGTGTGTGTGTGTGTGCACATGCATGCACATGCATACACACATGCATTTGTGTGTGCATGTCAGAGACAGAAAGATAGAGAGAAGGATTTGACAATATCACATTTTATTTATACATTATGGAATTATTGATTCAAAATAATTAGCATTAACATTGTGTTCTAACATGTCTATCAGTAATTTGTAAAAAAAAAAAGCAATTAAAATCAACATTTGGCAATTTGCAAGTCTGCAACAAGGTATGCTCATTGTATATCATATGGTATATAATAGATTCTATAATAACAGGCTTGGATCATCCTAAGTCCATGACTTTATGTTGTCAGGAGCTGTGAAAGAGTCTAGACTGTCAACATTTATGGAATAATAACTTGAGTTAAATTATTGGAAATACTTAGTCATGCAGAAATTGATAGCATGAATTGCAATGTTTTTAATTTCTGGCTAAAGCATCCTTAAGATTGATACATGGTAGTATGTATGTCTGATTTGAATGATAAAGCAGGGAAAAATGAGTTTGAGGCCATTGTGAGTTTCATAGTCAGTTCAAGGCCAGCCTATATGATCCAGTTTAACCTATATGTACCGGCTTCAAAATATCAAAGCAAAACAGAAACAAAAGCAAAATAGTAAACCCTCCTCCAAAATCAATAAAATATGAAACTGCATTTAATATGGAATCAAATACAAAACTTTAACTTCAGAAAGAGTATATGTCTGACTTTGGCTCCATTAAAAATGAAATTCAGTACATATTTATTAATCATACATTTAATGAGCTAGATTGTAGCTCATTAGACATATCCTGATTGACATGTATATCAAAGTTATTAGTTATTTTAAGTTAATTTAATCCTTACAGCACAGTTTGGTTGTTATATGTCCAAGTCATGAACAAACGGATCCTAGGTGTGAGCAAATGATATTATGTTACTTTACTACCAAAACTGGAATTTGGAGTAGCTCTCCATGATGGATAATCTTAGTTGTCATCTTGATATCATCTGAAATAAAATAAAACAGCCAAAAGCTGCTGGAGACTCCTGTAAGGGCTGTTCTTGATGAGAATATTTTAAGCCAGAAATCACACCTTAAAACTGTGCCACACTTTTTAAAAACAACACACATAAAATGACATGAAAGAGAAATTTTGCTTTGTTACTGATTTCCCTCACACTTGTTGGTTTGTCTATACTGTTGTTGTGACATTCCTTCTTTGATATAGAACCAACTATGTCTGATGTAGGCCAACAAACAATTATTTTCTAGGAATCCTCCAGGCCTTTAGTGCCAGATTAGTCCTTTTGAGACTTCAATTCCATAGTTAAATCTTGGAGCAAGAGCATCCTTAGTTTCCAAAAGTTATGGGTCTATCACTGTGCAACTCTAGCAGAGAAAAACCTTAACCATATACCTTCAATATGTGAAAGCTTGTGAGGACATACAGCAGCAGGATTAAGCCTACTGAACTCAACATAATCCTACATTTCATATGAGTCTTTTGGAGCACATGCAATATATAACTAAAAGACATGGTTCTTTAATGATATTATTGCTTAATTTTGTTTCCCTGTTGAGTTCTGGATATTCTTGGGACCTGTTCCAGCATTCTCTTTTCTTAAGTGCCCTTTTTGGAATGGGACTGTCTCTTCTGTGCCTATGTCACTATTATATTAAAAGTAGATATTATATTTCAATTCATATATTGCAGCTTAGGGCATCTGCCTTAAAATGAGTTGAATTTAAATATTACTCAGATATTACTTAGTTTGAGATATTGGATTTTGAGTTTAAGTGTAAATATTTTAGTATCTGGGACCACTGGAACAGAATGAATGTGACATGTGTTTCAGCGAGCCAGTGATTTAAATGACTCTCTGAAAGATGATGGTGAAGTTTCTGTTTATGAGATAATTCAATTATGAGAGTTATGTCCAGTTAATGCTTTCAAGCTTACTTCTTTTTTATATCATATATACTTATTTTTGCATTCTATGAGAGATGATATAGAACAAAGGATTTCTCGACACATTGACACATTCATATTGGATTATCACCATACATAACCATGAGATCAACACATTTATCACATTTATATTGATTATGTACTTTACATTTAGTGGTATTTTGGTGTTCTTATGGCAGCAGTGTGTATGTGCTTATGTGTGAATAAGAAAATGGATCAGAAAATAAAGTAAGGCATTCGTGAACACTATCAACTAAATGTCTAAAATCTCATCAGATTAAAAATCCTACAAGTGATGATTTGAATAATTTCACTTCTGGATCATTAAAACTTTCAGTATTAATTATATGCAAAGACATACATTTTGTGAATAGAATGAGCAACTAAACAATCAATTTTTTTCCTATTTGTTTGGTTATGTTTTTGATCTGGAACTTGCTCTGTAGATCAGAGTGGACTTGAACTCACAGAGATCCAATTCAACCATTCATAAAATATATTTATGGCACAATTTTCCCGGAGTAACTTTAGACAACCTATTTTTTTTTCTTTTTGTTTTGGTTTTTCAAGACAGGGTTTCTCTGTATTGCTTTGGAGCCTGTCCTGGAACAAGCTCTGTAGACCAGGCTGGACTCAAACTCACAAAGATCCACCTGCATCTGCCTCCCGAGTGCTGGGATTAAAGGAGTGTACCACCAACACCCAGCAAGAACCTTTTCTTTTTAGAAAGAAAAATGTCATTTATCAAAAGAATTTTCAAATCAAGCCTAGTAAACACTTTAGTTCTAAGCCCTAGAAAGAAAATTCTCCATGGTTTGTATTTCCATTATATATGCTATAACTCACATTCATTATATTATTTCTTTTCCACAAATATGTTTTTATTTGTGTATGATTAGTTTTGTCTGTTTCTTATCTTTAAACTTTTATTAGCTGTGACAACAAATCAATATTATTTATACAGTGTTATAGCTGAGTGTTGCCTTGACCCAAGGCAGCAAGGAGAGGTAAAGGAGGAAGGGAAAGGAGGTAAAATAAAGAGAGAAGGATGGAGGAAGAGATAGATAGACTTATCCTGGTGAGGAATTTTAATACCTTAAAGCCCTGTTCCAGCAACACATCTCCTCCATTCAGTCTAACTTCAGAAGTCATCATTGTCTCTCATAGTCTCAACACTATTCAAAAAATCAAGGTCTCTTCAAAGATATGAGGCAATCTTGTAAATGTGACAACTATAAAATTAAAAGCAAATTGTGTGCTTCTATCACACAATGGCCCAAGGTATATATTATCTTTCCAAAAGGGAGGACATGGAACATAGTGAGGAATTACTGGCCCAAAGCAAGACTAAAACTCACCAGGCCAAGCTACAAGTTATGCATTTCCATATCTGATGTCAAACTGCTGTTCAGATCTCCAATCCTTTCAGCTTTTTTGACTGCCACACATTTCTCTCTCTTTTGTGCTGCTTCCATTCCTTGTTGTAAGTTCTCCCTGGCCTCTAAAACATCTCAGGGGCTCCAATGAAATCCAGCCTTTTCTCCCACAGTGTCATACACTGGTCCCCCTGTTCCTCTATGGTGGGATTCCCCTGATAGATAGATATGTAGCCTCAGTGCCTTTTCTTAACTGTGAAGAAAGCTTCAAGAACATCTTTACTGTATCTCTCTTGAGAAATCCAGAACCATGTGCCTGAAGCCATCAAGTTCTTCAGCTTTCTGGGGACTTAACTTGGTCCTATTCTTGGTAAGTGGCCATGTGGCACAAAGTCACAATGGATACATCTACAACAACAATGTCTGCCTAAGATTTAGGTGACATATAGGAAGATGGAGCAGAAATGTCATAGTCAGAACAACAAAAAGTAGGATATAAGATTACATCTGCTAGAAGATTCAGGGAAGATATACACATTAAGTCTCAACGGCATGGCTACCTAAACAAGACACACACAATGATAATACCAATAGACATGCTAACATGGAAGGGGGGTTCATAGGCTTTCAACCACAGACAAAGAACTGAAGGTCACTAAGGAATTGTTTTTCTTATTTTATATATCCCAGTTCCCTCCCTCTATCTTTCTCCCTCCCTCCCATCCTCCCTGAACCCCTTCCTATCCCATTCTCCACCCCCACTCCATAGGGAGGGTGATGTCTTCCAGGAGGGATCAACAAAATCTGTCATTTGGAGTAGCAATTAGGCCTTCCCTCCGGCCTCTAGGCTAAGGCAATATCTTAAGGCATATATATATATATATATATATATATATATATATATATATATATGTTACACTTATGGTCTAACCAAAAATAACTGTCAAAAATAGCTAATGAAATAATCCATAATGGTATTCTACTATACTCATTAGTTTGGTACCTAGCCCAATCATCTTTAGAGAGGTTTCCTCCACCAGCTAGTGGGAGTATATATAGAGACCCACAGCTGTGGTGATAACTTGTACAAATAAGCATTTCTGAATATCAGAGAGATGAAGGGGCCAGAAAAGCAAGATACCATCACATTTAGTCAAACATTAGGCAGAGTTAGGAGAACCCCAGAGAAGATGGGGAAAAGGAATTGTGGAAGACATACCAGTCAAGGACACCATAAGAACCCAGCCCAAAGAATCAATTAAGCAGGACTCAAAGGGGCTCACAGAAATAGAAGGGGCAATTAGAGAGCCTGCATTTGTCTAATAGAGCCTCATAATATGTAACATTTTTCCACCTTTGGGTTTTTGTTGGAGTCCTAATGATAGAAGTAAGGGTCTGTGTCTCTTTTAATGTTTGTGGGAACCTTTTCTTCCTCTTGGATTGCCTTTTCCAGCCTTGATATGAGGGCTTATGCTTAGTCTAATGCATCTTGGTATGCCTTATTCAGCATAAATCCCCGCAAGTCCTACTCTTTCCTGAAGGAAAAATAGGAGCAGTGGACCTGGGGGAGAAGGCATGGGTTGTTGGAAGAAGTGGAGGGAAAGAAGGTTACATCAGGATGTATTGTTTGAGAAGAGAATACATTTTTAAAAAGGAACATAAAATTGTTAAAAACTGTTTCAATAAATTATTATAAAAATTATTAAAATAGAATTACCATTGTTACATTTCCTTTCATTCATTTTGTAGGGAACTATGAGAACAATTTTGTTTTAATTCTCTTGCTTGATCTTTCCACTAATTTTGTCCATTTCCCAAGCCATAGTCTCCATATCTATTTAAATGGAACCAGAAGAGATCTACCAATGAATTTGCAAGGAAAGCACATGCTGAGAATGACAGTAGTTAATCAACTATAATGATTCTAAATTCATTCTTATCTGCCAAGTGATACAAAACAAGAAGTTTATAAAACAGAGTTTCATCTATCTTCATGATATTGCAAATTGTATTCTTCAAAAACTGATGAGGAACAGTAACCCATAGGACAATCACTGAAATAGTTAATTGAAAGAAAGTAATCTTGAATGATAAAGAGCACCACAAGAAAGAACAATACACAAATGAAATAATCTGTGCTGTTTCAACTTTCTGAACAGACTTAAAATTATAGTCTCAAAGTTGATGTCTTAAGTAGTACTTAGATTAGACATTGAGAACAAAGAAATATATCTTTAAAGTGATAGCCTACCCATACTTATTATGTAGGTGACTAAAATGAAAGAATAATCAAATATCTAGTTAATATGTCTGAGAGGTTACTCAAAGCACGAAATATCTCCCAAAATAGATCAAAGGTAGATAGGTTATTAATTGGGGATATTTTTAAAGCTCTATCAATGTTCATTTTGTATTTAATTTCTTCATTTAATTATATGCTAAACACCAACATAAAGACTTAAATTAATCACCCTGCTGAGATTTGAATAAAGAGAAATGAAAGACAGCTGGTAGAAAGATTTTTAGGGTTGAAGTATTGAGAACTGACTATGTACAACAGCAAATTTGTAACTATATGTTAACTTGGTGTTTAAATTTCATGTCTGATTGGACCTCTCCAACAATGATCTGGAGAATCAATTGGCCAAGAATTTTATCCAGATGTATGCTGCTGATAGATAGACAGAGCACATTGATTTTTTTATTCTCCATTATTATCATACAAAACTCAAACACAAAAGAAATTCTCTAATATTACTATTTAGCATGTTGTATCTTCAAGTACCTTTGAATGACAAAATATCTTCAATGGAAATATTCATATTTTCTTTTTCCTTACCAGGATAAACTTCTATTCTTAATGTATCTGATATTCAGAATTACCTCATGATAAGTAAACAGAAAAAAACGTTATCACAAAATGGACCAAAACAAATACAAGAAAGCCCATAAACATGAGCAGTGAGACTATAGAACAAGCAAATGAAAAGGCTCATTTATTAGTTAAGAGATGACACAAGATTCATGAAAACAATGTCTGGGAAAGTAATAAACCTACTTTAGCAACAACAGAGGGATATAAGACTCTCAGAATTTGTTTATCATTGATGTAGTTATAGTTACAACAATAATCATAATTATTACTGTTTTGTCATTGTCCTCATTTGGATTATCACAGTGCTTATATGTATTGTGAATTTATAGTATACTACAAATTTCATTAAGTAATTTACATGAATTGTCTCCTGCCTCAATCCAGTGAAATCTTTCAAGTGTGGAAGTGAGAATTTAAAGTATGAATAGTAATAAAAAATATTATGAACATAATTTCTATTTTGTGATCACAAGAAAGAAGATTCCCTTCTAATTTGTGTTGTATTTTTTAAAAAGAAGAACTTGTTGGTGGGAATCTCATACAATCTCATACATTGAAAAGAATGCTAATGTTATCAATGGATATTTACCATTGAAGAAAATATGAATTTTTGTCATTGTACAATGCTACTGCACATTTAATTCTAGATGAATTCAGCAATTTAACTGACAATTTCTTTTTCTTCATGCATATAAAATATGTCTTGCAAGAATTATCATATCAATGGGCACAGATGTTAAAATGTCAAGTTTACAAATGTTTCTGGAGGAAAACATATATTAATGAACAATATCAGTGGTCACAATCATGAATCAAATGAATACATAATGAATACAAAAATAGTATCTTAAGTGCCTTTGCTTACATATATGAACATAAAACTTGACATTCATTTAAGTGTCAAATGTGATCAAAGCAGATCTATCTTCTAGAAATACAGATGATCTCAACTTTAACAGAGCAAAAATGTCCAGATTCATTTTGTCAGTCCATTTGTGTTCCCCTAACAGAATAATGAAACCTAAGTAACTTGTAAACAGAACAATTATTTTCTCACAATTATAGGAATTAAAAGGTTCAATATTAAGGTATTAATTGGTTAACTTTTGTAGTGAGTACTTACTTTCTACAGAATGTACAGGGCAAATGCTATGAGAACCTAAGGGCATTAATCCTTAAATTCAAGAATGTACTTTTTCAATTCAGAGCAATCTACCCCTGACTTCACGATATTCAACTCACTCTCACAGTAAAATATATTAGTTCTACAAAACCACCCAAAGCTCCAAAGACTCTGCTAATTCTAACATATGATTTAAAATAGAAGCACAGTCCCTTTTACACATGACAAGGGTAAGAGTCAAAGTATGATCTACAATTGAAATGTGAATTGATAAAATCAAACAAGTTATGTAATTCTAAATTCAAATGACAAGAAAGGTATAAGAGAGACATTTGATTTCAAAAGCAGGAGAGAGTAAGGAAGGGATGAAGGTCCCAAATAGGTGTAGAACCAAAGGAAATGAACTATGTTAAACCAGGAATCTAGAAGTTAATACAACTTCCTAATTTCAAACACCCTGGGGTGGGCCCTAAATTCTCACAAGCTTCCATGAGACTTATTCTCCATGGTTTTATTGAATATAACATATACCACTACTTTCAAAAGCTGAAAGCAGTTGGCTTAAGTTATGCCATGTAACTAGCATTGGCTTAGTAGTCTTTGTTTCTGAAAACTTCAAAGTGATCTTCTTCCAAACCTCTCCTCTGCATTCTTTAGTCAAGATTCTTTGTGATGGCTCTTCCCCTGCAACAGGTCTTGGCATGAACCAAAATCATCAATGGAAATCTAAGTGCAATCGTATATTTCTACAAATTCTGAAATTTGTGAGACTAAAGAAATAATATCATATTGTTGTCCTCAATGACTTTTATTTGTACAACTTGCTGTGGTAGCCTGAGCCACAGCAGGGTCTGCTTAAATAATATTAAGAACATCAAATAGATACTGTATAGATGGAGAGGACAGAGATATGGTGCAAATCTGGGGAAGCCAGGAAGCTGCATTTTTACACATGAAAATTGAAATCAGAATGAAAAAGATAGTTTGTTTTCACTTGAAGAAAACACTATTTATAATGACTTCTGTCTGCTTTCAGGAATGATGTATCAATTCTATTTTATTTTGTTAATTTCCTTTTGTTTACACTCGACAGACATTTTCCATTGTTTGCGAGGGATGCTGCCTCTGATTCAAGGAGTAATGCTTGAACTCTATTTAATTTTATTTATTTGATTTTGTTTGGTCTTGTGAATTGTGTGTTTGCTGAAAATTTTGTTCAACAGATAAACTTATGGGGACATAATTCAATACACAATAGATGTAAATACAGAAAACACACAATCACCTCAATAAATACAGAAAAATACTTTTAAAAAACAATATCACTTCCTAACAAAAGGCTCAAAGAAACTAGAAATAGAATGAACTTGTTTCATTATAGTAAAGGCTGTCTTCAACAAACATAAATATAGAAAATCTGAAACATTTTCCATAAAATTAGGAATGCAGGCTTGAAAGACTACACAGTGGATAAGGATGCTTGCCCCTAAACCTCTAAACCTGAGTTCAATTCTCTGCAACCCATGTGGTAGAAGGAGAGAACAAACTTCTGCAAGTTATCTTTTGTCTTTTGATCTTTAAACAGGTACTGTGACACACATGCAACTCCTCATTACACATACAGTCACAAATACACAGAAGGGAGAGGGAGTCAGAATAGGAAAGATAGATAGATGATAGATAGATAGATAGATAGATAGATAGATGATAGATAGATAGATAGATAGAGAATAAGTAAATATAATTCTATAAATTTGAACTAATCAAGAATCAAAGATGTATACTCTGTCATATTTGGTCAGTCTGGTACCTATACTCTTAAGTATCTCACCACTAAGACCAAAGAAAGAAAATGAAACAAATCAAAGTGTATGGCATGATCCTACATGGAAAGTCCTTAAGGAGTCTACCAGAGGACTGTTAGATCTGAAAAGCACTTGAAAAAACAGTAGCAGTATAGGACATCAGCATAGAGAAAGATGCAACTTTTCTACATAATAATAATGAACTGGTCAAAAATGAAAACTGGAAAATAATCAGTTCACAATTTCTTCAAGAAAAAATTAAAATCCCCAGGAATAAATCAAATAAGGATATCAAAGATCTCTCCAATGAAAACTTTAAGAAACAGAAAATTGAAGAAAATTGTGGGAGACCATCCATATTTATAGATTGGCAGAACCAATAATGTAAAACAAAACTTATACAGATATTTAATACATTCCCCATCAAAATCCCAGTTGAATTCTTCATTGAACTAGATAACAAATTACTAAATGAAAGCACAAATGAACCAAAATAGCATAAACCACACTAAACAAAAAGAGTAGCATAGGAGATAATACAACTGATGCCAAATTATATTACAGAGCAATAGTTTCAAAAATAGCATAATTTTCATTAATAATTTTAATGGTTTACATGTTGATATAATAATAATGCTTGTATTTTGAAATTTGACAAAATTCATTATTAACGTGAATTTTCCTTGTTTATTTTTACCTTTTTAAAATCTAGGTTCCTAAAATATAATTTTAAATATGTGGATTATCTTATTGATCAGTACTCTGCCACATCTAAAAAAGAATAGAGAGAAGGATACAATTTTTATTGGATGACTTGCATAATTTTCCCCTGCGTGATGAATAAACTGTAACTGAATGGTTTTGGCAATGAGAGGTCCTTTGTTCACTGGGCCAACAGGAAGCATGTGGTGCATGGACACCATAGCTGATAAGAAGCTACTGATAAATACACCCCTTTGTTTGGCTGTGGGTCATTTGAAGGTTAAGCTGCTACCTCAGTAAATTAGTATTTTCTTTTGTGTGTGTGTGTGTGTGTGTGTGTGTGTGTGTGTGTGTTGTGTCATGTTGTGTGTGTGTTCCTATGTATACATATATGTGAAAGAAAGTTTCCCTGTATGAGTGTGCCTGCCCATGCAGGCACATGTGGGGGTGAGAAATTGACATTGGGACACCTTTCTTGATGAATTTGCCACATTGTTTGCTGAGCAAAAATCTCTCACCCAGTCTGAAGCAGAAGTGTTCCACTAGACTTCATGTCCAGCAACTGTAGGGTCTACTGGTTTCCATTCTCTAGTGATAGGGTGACAGCTATTTATTGCAATATCTGGTTTTTGCTTGGCTGCTGGGATTCAGAACCTAGTGCCCCTAAAACAAATGCTTTGCCTGCCCACTAACCCATTGCCTGACCCCAGTGCAACAGTATACTCATTTGATAATACTATAAACCACAAATTACTTTTAGTGAAATTAAATGAATTAATTTATACAAGGCAACCAGCTCAGGTACTAGCATGTTATAAAGGTCAAATACACTTCTTGGGTTTCTCCTTGAAGGTCTGTGGCTGTCTCTAAAGAACATCAAGCCTTTCACCCTAACAACATCTTTTTTTGCTACACCATGGGTGATTGTCTTCTAATCACAGAGTTCTTCTGCATCATATCACATAGTAAATGATATGAAGTCTGTGTGTAAGAAGGTCAGCAGCTTGGAACTGAAATTTTATCAATGATGAAAAAAATCTCAAATTAAAAAAAAATTTAATTTTTAAATATTTACTTTTTAATATAAACTCCTGATTTTCAATATAGCAAGCTTAACACCAAAATTGTATAAACAACCTACATTAGGCATGGCATTTTTTTTTTGCTTTTTAAGATATACAAGACATTAAAATGTCAATATTACTTTTATATTTTTTCCTTATCTGATTCCTTATTCCTACACTCTCCCATACATTTCTCTTTCCAGACAAAAATTTGAATTTTTTTTCTATTTTTTTAAATATGTGTGTGTGTGTGTGTGTGTGTGTGTGTGTGTGTGTGTGTGAGTATACATGAGCTCTAGTGATTAGTGCACACGTGGTTGTTAAAGAATAACTTAGAGAAACTAGTTCTTTCCTTCCATCATAGGTTCTAGGAATAGAACCCAGATTTTCAGCTTTAGCACTTAGCATCTCTGCCTAGAGACAACTTTCATACATCTTTTCAGCCCAGAGCTTTTAATTTCCAAAACTATTTTAGCATTAGGACCCCTTCTGTTTGTGGCCTTGATTCCCCAGTGTTCATGTAATTATTCATTATTTACTTAAAAATGATTTATTAAGCATCTATTATGTATCAGGAGTTTCCAGAAGTGAGGGGGGATACAGCATTGAAAAAAATGTGATTCAGCCCTCTATATTTTAACATGTGTTCATGTGTGCCTTATTTAGTGTCTCTAATATCTCAACAAAGCTGTGTTCTAAAAATAAAAATTAAAAATAATAGCATAATAAGAGAGATATATTTTCTTGATTTGTCTAGTTGCTATATTGATCCTTTCATTGGGTAGCTCTAATCAACCTCTTTATATATGCATGTGTACATATTTTAGCAGGCTTCTCCAGTAGTATGTTTCCATATGATATTTTTCAAAATGCCCTTAGCTTGTGTTATATCTTATAACTTGTGCTCTGACACATCTCATTTAACTTTTCCACTGTTCTCCTTTAATAAATCTTTTAAGCCACTATGTTTTCTCTATATTGCTTTGGATATTTATTTTTCTATGCCTCTTACTAAGTTTTTGACCTCTTTATTTATGCAAAATACAACACACACATCTAAGGATTCAGACCTAGCATTAGCAAATAAGAGAAATCTGGTGATATTTGTCTCTTCCAGGATAAGATCATTCATGATGATTATTTCCACCCACATCCATTTCCCTATGCCCAATGGAAAAATGAAATACTAATGCAATGCTTTATGGAAAATAGGTATTCCTCTAGACAGTTATGTTAAACAAAATAAGTTGGACTTAGAGCAATACAGCATGTTACCTCATGTCATTGATTCATCTTTTAAATGCATATATATGCTCATATATACATACATGCATATGTGTGTGTTTGCATGTGTCTGTAATTATTAAACAAAAAGTGTTTTAGTTGGGAGAAAGAGATCATAATGGAGTTGATAGTGTGATACATAAGGGTAATATAATACACATTCCATGAAGTGACAGGAGAAGGAAATATTTCAGCAAGTTTGGAACAGAAGAGATGGGGAAGGACAATGTTGGAGAGAGTAACTACAACAAAGAGTGATAGCATATCAGTATGGCATTGTCATAACAAAAGCAATTTGGTTATATGCAAATTTACAATATTTTCCAAAATATGTTCACACAGATTTCATATTATAATGATAATAAAATTAAAGCCGTGTTAAAAACCAAGAACAGAAAATTTTAAAAAATTTTCAAGAAATAAAAATTGTTTTAAGAATATTAAATTATTATTATCTACATTCTTTAAAATAATTACTACTTCAGTAATAACATTAAGAGGGTAAAAGTTAGTACATGTGTAGTATATAGAACATTTTATATTAGCTATATGTAATTTTCATCTAGAGAAACACACTTTTTCTAAGACCCTTTTGAGAATTCCTGTTTTTTATTAAATGAACAGCACCTTATTGCCTCACCAAATGTTTTGTACCTTACCCCAAATCTGAGCATTTATGAGTTCAGTTGAGACAATTGTAGGCTATTCCGTTTCAGACATATACTTGCCTTATATTGGATACCACATAAACTGCCTTAGGTCAAGAATGAAAGATAAATGATTTTCTTAAATAATAAATACAAAGTGTGGTTTGCCCTTATCACAAAAACCAGGACAGTTGTTTTAAGCTTAAGCACCTGTGGTTACCTTTGTTCTGTGTTTAATTCTTTCCCAGCATTACTGAGATTTATGTGACAAACCTGTTTGCATGCAAATAGTACAGTGTAACATTATATTGTAAAAACTAATTATGAAATGATTACTATGATCAAGTAATTAACATATTTATCAATATTTTAAAAATATGTGGCTCTTTTACATGATAGAATATTATTCAGCAATGAAAAGAGGGAAATACTGTCATGTATAAGCGGTTCAGCCTGAAATTTACTGTTTTCTTTAACAAAACTGAGACAGAAAGGCAAATGCTACACAATCTATGTTGTCTATTGCATATGTCTGGTCCATAGAGTCAGAAAGGAAAATGGTGTCAGCAGCTTGGGGATTAGAAAAAGGAGATAATGACAAGAGGGTAAAATGTTCCAATTAAACATTTTGAATTCTGTTACAAAATAAACTTGCATAGAGTAACTATTGTAATCTACTATCTTAAATTTGCTAGGAGAAAATTGACTTGAAAAAAAAAAACAAAACGAAACAAAAAAATTAAATGAACTGATGAATACAGGATATGTAACACATGACACAACCACTGTGAGTTCATGTTCATAGCTGACTCTAACACTCTTTGGATCCCATCAATGCTCTCAGACCCTTTGAAGGAGAAGTTATTCATTCTCTTATTCTCTGCACCTGACAAGTTGTAGGTCTCTGTTTATTATCATGTGCTTCAAATAGAAATATCTCTAATGTGATTTAAGTGTTACCTTCACCTGTCGGTATAATGATAAATCATTAGTAGTTGGCTTAAGAGTATGCCCTTTTAGAAAAATAATAGTCACAGATTCTTGGACTTACAATGGTGCCAATATGGTTTCCATCTTGTGTTATAGGCAATAAATCCGGTAAGAAAGTGGTTAGTTACTCTGGTGGTATTTCTGCCATTATTGTACAAAGGGGCATGCCTCAAAGGGCTAGTCATTGTTATAGTTTTCAGTGTTCACAGCTTTTTATGATCAATGATTGTTTTTATCTTTTGACAGCATGCATGTCACCTTTTAGCTCTGTAATTTTAATAATTGGTAGAGATGGAGCTTCTAGGTCAGTACCACCTTGATTTCTCTATGATATACATGATGCCTTAATCAATAGGGTATTGCCATCAACTTCTGGACTGGAACTAGAGTGACGGCAATAGCTTGTAATATCTGCAGCTCTATGAGATCTCACTGACCAAGAACTTCAAAAGTAGTAACTCCTATACTTCATTTAGGGGCTAACACATATTAATCAGATTGAGTTTGTTATATTTCCATTTGCTGATACACACACACACACACACACACACACACACACCATATATATATATATGTATATATATATATACATATATATACATATATATATATATATATATATATATATATATATATATACCTTTAGGTTCTTGAGAAATGATGTTACACAATTCATTCATGTAGGGTCAATATTTCAAAAGCAAAATAAAACAAAACAAAAAACTCAAAGGCTCATATTGTTACAAATGTACCCTTGTACTTCTTTTTTATAACCTGAGAAGACATTACATAACAGAAATATTATCTTCTGGAATCAGGAGCCCCACTTAGTATCCTGAATTTTCCTTCAGAATGAATTACTCATAATTAAAGTTTTTATTCTGTATTGATAAATAATTTAATCTACATTCATTTGTAAATAAATATAGTAAAGAAGTAAGGATTAATGAACTGTTTAATCAACACTGGTTTTATGGACTAACTATAATCACTAGTTTGGTAAACTCAGGCTCAGAATGGTCAATATTGGTTTTGTTTTTTAGAATGTGAAAGAAGTATTTATTATAAACATTATTTCCATTTTAATTTTACACACAATTTATAAAATATGTTTCAGTTAGTTTTGCATAATGTAACAATGTTTACAGGTATAAATGAGCCTTATCAGTCTTTTAATTAAAACTAAAATATAAACAAATAAATGCTTAGAAGACTTTTCATGAGAATTTGCTCCATTCTGTAACTCCATTCTTCAGTCTTATTTACATCTGTGCATCTTTTTTAAATTAATAATATAATTTAATAATTTTACAAGTTGATCGCTGTTTATGCTCCCGCCCTCCCTCCCTCCATCCCTCCCTCCCTCTTACACTCTTTCCCCCCGACACCCACCCTGACCACACTCCCCTCTCATCACCCCCATCCACATTCTACATGTAGGGCTATGCAATGCAGGTGGCTGTCATGTAAATCTCTCAAGTCATTTGAAGTAGGGACTAGGACTTCTCTCCTTTCTCTAGGTTGAGGGAGTATCCCTCCATGGGATATGTGTCTGCAAGGTCCTTTTGTGCACCAGGAATACATCCTGGTTCCACTGTTTGAGGTCCCTTAGACTGCTCAGGACTTCTAGCTGAGACCCATATTCAGGGGTTCTGAGTCAGTCCCATGCTGGATTCCCAGCTATCAGTCTGGGGGGGGGGCATTAGCTCCTCCTTGTTCAGGTCAGCTGTCTTTATGTGTTTCTGCAAACTGGTCTTGTCCTCTCTGCATCTTGATTCTCTTTCAACACAGTGTCTAGTTATGCGTGTATGTTTCTGTTGCTTCTGTTTCCAACAGATACTAGATGAAGGCTCCATGATGTTGGATAATTTAGTTGATGATCTCACTATCAGAGAAGGGCATTTATGGTAGCCTTTCCAAGGTTGCTCAAATTGTTAGTTGGCAGCAGTCTTGTAGGTCTCTAGACCTTTCTTTAGGTTCAGTTTTCTCTTCAAACCAATAATGGCTCCCTCTTTTATGATCTCTCTCTCTCTCTCTCTCTCTCTCTCTCTCTCTCTCTCTCTCTCTCTCTCTCTCTCGCTTGCTTGCTCGCTCGCTCTCACTCTCTCTCGCTCTCTCTCTGTGGTCTTCTGTTCCTACCCTGATTCAATCTTCCTAGTCGCACTACTTTCCTCTCTTCCCCTTCTCTTTCTTCTAGTTCTCTCTCCATTCACTGCCTCCCCCACTTCCCATGTGATCTGAGAGACTTGTCCCTTCCCCCTTTTGTGAGGGAACATATATGAATCTCTTAGAATACACTGTATCCTACTTCCACTGGTAGTGTGAATTATGGGCTGGTAATCCTTTGCTCTAGGTCTAAAACCCATATAAGAACAGGTACATACCATGTTCTTCTTTTTGTGACTGGGTTACCTCATTCAGGATGGTTTCCTCAAGTTCCATCCATTTGCCTTAGAATTTCAAGATTCGACTATTTTTTTCTGCAGAGTAGTATTCCATTGTGTAGATGTTGAGCACATTCTTAAGTGTCTTTTACCCTTTTTTATTTCCTCTATTGAGTTTTCTCTATTCAGTTCTGGACCCCCTTCTTAAGTGGGGTTATTTGGTGTTTTGTTGACTAGTTTGTTGAGTTCTTTGTATATTTTGGAGAACTGTCCTTTATCAGATGTAAGATTGGTAATATTCTTTTCCCAGTATGCGGGTTGCCATTTGGTCTTGTCCACTGTGTCCTTTGTCTTACAGAAGCTTCTGAGTTGGAGGAGGGCCCATTTATTGATTGTCAATCTCAGTGTCTGTGCTATTGGAGTTATGTTCAGGAAACAGTCTCCTATAGCAATCTGTTAATAGGTTCATTGTAGCTGGATTTATGTTGATCCATTTGGACTTGAGTTTCATGCATGGCAATAGACATGGGGCTATCTTCAGTCTTCTACACACCATCATCCAATTGTACCAGTGCATTTTTTGAAGATGCTTTCCTCCTCCCATTGTATTCTTTCAGCTGTTTTGTAGAAAATCAGGTGTTCATAGGTATGTGGGTAAAATCAGGATTTTCAATTTGATTCCATTGGTCTACCTATCTATTTTTGTGCCAATACCAGGCTGTTTTCAGAACTATAGCTGTGTAGAAGAGATTAAAGTTATGGATGGGGATGCCTCCTGAAGTTCTTTTATTGTACAAGGTTGTTTTGTCTATCCTGGGTCTTTTGTTTTTCCATATAAAGTTGATTATTATCTTTTCAAGGTCAGTGAAGAATTGTGATGGGATTTTAATGGGGATTGCATTGAATCTGTAGATTGCTTTTGGCAAGAGTGCCACTTTTACTATATTTATCTTTTCTATCCAAGAACATGGGGGTTCTTTTCTATTTTATGGTATTTTCTTTAAGTTCTTTCTTTAAAGACATAAATTTCTTCATTTATATGTCTTTCATATGTTTGGTAAGCATTACCCCAAGATACTTTATGTTGTTTTTGGCTATTGTAAATGGTGATGTTTCTCTGATTTCTTTCTCAGCCTCTTTGTTGTCTGAATAAAGTAGGGCTACTAATTTTTTTTTTAGTTTATCTTCTATCCTGAGAGTTTGCTGAAGGTGTTTATCAGTTGTAGGAGTTCCCTGGTAGAGTTTATTGGGTCGCTTATGTAAACTATCATATCACCTGCAAATAGAGACAGTTTGACTTCTTCTTTTCCAATTTGGATCCCCTTGATCTCCTTTTGTTGTCTTATAGCTTTAGCTAGAACTTCCAGTACAATATTGAAGAGATATATATAGAGAGAGGACTGCCTTGTTTTGTTCCTGATTTTAGAGGAATCGCCTTAAGCTTCTCTCCATTCAGCTTTATGTTAGATGTTGGTTTACTGTTTATTGCTCTTATTATGTTTAGGTATCTTCCTGTTATCCCTGTTCTTTCCAAGGCCTTTATCATGATAGGGTTTGAATTTTGTTGAAGGCTTTTCCAGCATCTAAAGAGATGATCATATGGTTTTTGTTTTTTTCAGTTTGTTTATATGGTGCAATACGTTGATAGATTTTCACATATGAACCCTTCCCTGCAACCCAGGAATGAACCCGACTAGGTCATAGTGGATGATTTCTCTGATGTATTCTTGGATTCAATTTGCTAGTATTTTACTGAGTATTTTTGCATCGATGTTCATCAAGGATATTGACCTGTAGTTTTCTTTCTTAGGTGTATCTTTGTGAGGCTTGGGTACCAAGATGTTTGTGGCCTCACAGAAATAGTTTGGTAATGAGCCTTCTTTTTCTATTGTGTGGAACAATTTGAGGAGTATTGAAATTAGCTCTTCCTTGAAGTTCTGGTAAAATTATGCACTGAAGCCATCTGGCCCTGGGATTTTTTTGATTGGAAGTCTTTCGATGACTGCTTCTATTTTATTGGGGTTTATAGGTCTATTTAAGTTGTTTGTGTGTTCTAAATTTAATTTTAGTAAGTGATAGTTATCTAAAAATTTGTCAATTTCCTTTGAATATTCAAATTTTGAAGAGTACAGGTTTTCAAAATATGACCTGAAAGTTGTCTGAATTTCCCCTATGTACATAGTTATGTCCCCTTTTTCATTTCTGATTTTGTTAATTTGTATGTCCTCTCTGCTTCTTCATTAGTTTGGGTAAGGCTTTGTTTATCTTGTTGATTTTCTCAAAAAACCAACTCTTTGTTGAATTGATTTTTTCATGGTTTTCCTGGTTTCCATTTTATTGATTTCAGCCATCAAAGTATTTCCTGGCATCTCCTCCTTCGGGGTGAGTTTGCTTCTTTTTGTTCTAAGGTCTTCAGTTGCACTGTTAATTCTCTAATGTGACTATTCTCTGTTTTCTTCATATGGGAACTTAGTGCAATGAACTTCCCTCATAACTCTGCTTTCAAGGTGTCCCATTAGTTCATATATGTCATGCCCTCATTCTTGTTGAATTTTAGGAAGTTCTTAATTTCTTTCTTTATAGTTTATTTGACCCAGGTGTGGTGCAATTTCACATTGTGCAGTTTCGATGAGTTGGTAGGGTTTCTGCAATTTGTGTTGTTGTTGAATTCCAATTTTAAAGCACGGTGGTCTGATAAGATACAGTGAGCAATTCCAATTCTTTTGTTTCTGTTGAGGTTTGTTATGCCACCTAGTATGTGGTCTATTTTAGAGATGGTTCCATGAGGAGCAAAGAAGAAGATTATTCTTTTGTGTTTTGATGGAATGTTCTATAGATGTCTGTTAAACCAAGTTGAGACATAACTCCTGTTAGTTCTTTTGTTTCTTTGTTGAGTATCTGATTGGTGTTCCTGTCTAGTGGTGAGAGTGCTGTGTTTAATTCTCTCACTGTAAGTGTGTGAGATTTTATGTGAGGTTTGAATTTTAGTGGTGTTTCTTTTAAGAATGTCAGTTCCTTTTTTTGTGGGCATAGATGTTCAGAATTGAGACTTTGTGTTGATGGATTTCTCCTGCGATGAATATAAAATGACCATCTTCATCTCTTTTGATTAATTTTGATTTGAAGTCTAACTTGTTAGATATTAGGATAGCCACACCTGCTTTCTTCTTGGGTTCATTTGATTGGAAGATATTTTCCAAGCCCTTTACCCTGAGGTAATGTCTATCTTTGAAGCTTAGATGTGTTTCTTGTATGCAGCAGAAGGATAGATTCTGTCTTCGAATCCATTCTGTTAGCCTGTGTCTTTTTATAGGCAAGTTAAGACCATTAAGGTTGAGGGAGAGTAAGGGCCATTGATTGGTAATGCTTGTTTGTTTTAGATTTGTTGTTGGAAGTGGTATTGTGAATATATTTGTCCTGCTTTACCCTTGGTTTCTGGTTAAGTGGGATTATCTATTGCCTACATCTTTGTGAACATATTAACTGCCTTGGGTTGGAGTTTCCTTCCAAAACTTTCTGTAGGGCTGCATTTGTAGATATGTGTTGTGAAAATCTGGCTTTGTCATTAAATATCTTGTTTTATCTATCTATAGTGATTGAGAGTTTTGCTGGGTATAGTAGCCTGGGCTAGCATCCGTGGATTCTTATTACTTGTTGAACATCTATCCAGGACCTTCTGGCCTTGAGGCAAATTCAGTTGTAATTATGATAGGTCTGACCTTATATGTTACCTGTCCTTTTTCCCTTACTTCTCTTAATATTCTTTCTTTATTCTGTATGTTAGGTGTTTTGATTATTATATTTTGAGGGGTCTTTTTCCTTTGGTCCAGTCTATTTGGTGTTTTGTATGCTTCTTGTACTTTCATGGGCATGTCCTTCAGATTGGGAAAGTTTTCCTCAATGATTTTCTTGAATATGTTTTTGGTCCCTTTGAGCTGGGTTTCCTCACATTCCTCTATGCCTAGTATTCTTAGGTTTGGCCTTTTCACAGTGTCCCACATTTCCTGGATGTTTTGTGTTAAGGATTTGTTGTATTTACGATTTTCTTTAATCCATGAAACTTTCTTCTAGTTTATCTTCTGCACCTGACATACGCTATTTCATCTCTTGAATTCTGTTGGTTATGCTTGCATCTGTAGTTCCCGATCGTTTGCCCAGTTTTTCTTTTTTCAGCATTCCTTTGGTTTTTTGTTTTACTTATTGTCTCTATCAATTTTCAAGTCTTGAACCATTTCCTTCATCTGTTTAATTGTTTTTTCTTGGCTTTCTTGTACTTTCTTTAAGAAATTTGTTCTTTTCTTCCAATTTTTTCTTTTCTTCCAATTTTTTGTTTGTTTTTTTTTTCTTCCATTTCTTTAAGGGATTTTCTCCCATCTTGTTTGAGGGCCTCTATCATTTTTATGACAATAATTTTTAAGTCCTTCTCTTCTTCATCTGTTTTGTTGTGTCCCGGTCTAGGTGGTGAAGATTCCCTACATTCTGGTAGTGATATGCTTGTCTTTCTGTTGTTAGGTGTTTTCTTGTATTGCTGCCTTCCCATAGCTTCTTCCAGTAGTTGTTGTTGGTATCTTTTCCTCTCACTTGTGCTTAGTTGGGTCAGAGGTTCGATGTCTGTAAATCTGGGTGGTTCAAGCTCTCTAGGATGTCTCTCAGCAGGCAGGAGCCCAGCAATGGTGGTCAAAGATCAGACTCCAGGAGAGAACAGCTGAGGCCTCTTTGGCAGATGGCAGCCAGCAGGATGTTTCCTGAGGGATAATTGGGTCTAGCTAGGGATAATTGGGACCTGGCACTCTCCAGCTGAGTGAGGCCTCTTTAGCAGAGGGTCAGTGATGGGGGTCAAGGATCCAGCCTGCAGTTATTCAGAGTGGTCCCACAGAGATAGGCGGATCTCTAGGAGGGGACGAGAACTCCAGTAGAAGACTGGCAGTGCTGGTCAGAGACCAGGCAGATAGAAATTATGCATGGTCCCATGTAGATAGGTAGGTCTATTATGCTCAGATCAGCTCCAGGAATTTTCCCAAAGGTGGCTGGATTTTTGGCTCCACCCTCTGGCTCATTGCTCAACCAGAGTGGTGGAACAGTGGGCAGGGTAGTGCAGAGAGTAGGAGGAGGGCAGGCTCTTGTTGGGTGGGTGTGTATCAGAGCTCCAAGAGCACTATCGATGGGGACAGGAACAGGGGCAGGGAGATCTGGGACCCACCCAGGGATTTCCTGGGGAAGGGTGCAGGGGAGAATCCACTGGGATTGGACCCAGACTCACCTCTATCCAAGGTCTGGCAATGGGGACAAAGGTTGGGCTGATACTCAGGATGTTTTATCACCTGTAGGGCCAGGTGTCTAGCTGGGACCTGGCACTCCCCAGCTGGGGCCTATTTAGCTATCAATTTTGTTTCTTAAAATAATATAAATTATGTAAGCATGGTTAAGAAATGTTATTATGCCTGATAAAGCATACAAGGTGCCTTACAGATTGGGAAAGGAACAAGATCACCTGAGCATATTGGGAATGGGAAGGCAGTGAGTGGAGAGAGTCTTAGGAGAAAGAGAAGGGGAGGAGAATAAAACATGTGGGATCAGGAAGATTGAGTCAGAGAACAAATAGATGAAAGAAAAACATAATAGAGGGAGCTATTATTGGTTTGAAAAGAAAACTGACTCTAGAGAAATGTCCAAAGTCCTACAAGGATGATGCCAACTAACAACCTGAGCAACAGTGGAAAGGCTACCTTAAATGCCCTTCCCTGATAATGAAATTGATGACTAATATATATGTCATCATAGAGCACTGATGTAGTAGTTGATAGAAACAGAAGCAGATACCCACAGCTAAACATTGAACTGAAATCCTGGAATCCAATTGCAGAGAGGGAGAAATGATAAGAAAAGGGTCAAGACCAGATTACAGAAACCAACAGAGACAGATAACATGAATGAGGAGGAGTTCATGGACCCCTAAACTGATAGCTGGGAAACCAACATTGGACTGACTCAGAATCCCTAAACATGGGTCTTAGTTAGAATGCCTGGGAAGTCTAAGGGACCTCTGACAGTGGAACCAGGATATATCTCTGGTGCAGGAAGACTTTGGGACACATTCCCCATGGGGAGGCATACTCCCTTAGCCTAGAAGCAGGAGGAAGAGCCTAGACCCTACTCCTAATGACTTGACAGACTTTGATGATGCCTTCTAGAAAGCATCACACTCCCTGTGGTGTGTGGGTGATGGGACAGGATGGGATGGGAGGGGTTTGTGGGAGAGGGAGAACTGGAATTTATTTAAAAAATGAAATATAAATGTATATATATTATATATAATTAAAAAATAATGTACGTATTTTCTAGAGTACACAAGAAATTATAAGAAAACTGCTTATTTCTGAACTTTACAAGTAAATTTACCAACTTCTATCACATTTTGTATACCATTAACTATACTAAAAGTAATCGAATAAGCATGTGGTTGTATATTTAGAATAGATATTCTTACCTAGTTTTCTCCCTTTAGAATTGGAAAAGGTTATATGAATGAAGCAGGGTATAAAACATTCTGAAATAAACTACAGTTTATGAAGAGCCTAATTATCCTCTTAAAATCTAGTTTGTTGCTTTTTTACTGTGGGCTTTGCTCCTGCACACTTAATGCATCTTTCTCTATTATTCTGCCTTGTTCTTTTGAGACATGGTATTTATTACTGAACATAGAGCTTAATGTTCTAGGTAGATTGGCTGGTGAGTTAAATCCCTAACATCAACTCATCTCTGTTCTAAAATTTGCAAATATTTTTGTCGAGTCTAATTTTGTATGAGTGCTGGTGGTCCAAAGTCAGGGTCTCATGCAGAAGGAAGCAACAGAGCCTATTACACACTGGTATATCGCCCCAATATTTTTGTTCCATTTAAAGAAAGTGTTAAACAGTTTTAATGCTTAAAAATAAAAATGTTTTGCCCCAAATCATTTCTGGAAACATATTTTGTTTTTCACTTCCCTTTGTTTCTCAAAAGTTGTTTTCACCAACTCTGTGCAACTGACACTGGCTAGAGCAATTCAATACACAAAAAAGTAGGAGAATTTATCAAATGAAAGGAAGCATTTACAATTCTTTTAGTCCATTTTAGAACTTTATTAGCATTTCCAAAAGGCAACTCACTTACTATAAAATGCATGGTTTCAGCAAATTCAAGCCATGTTTCTCTTTCCATATCATCATAAAAGTGAGTAGTTATCACTATCAATTTGTTGGTCATTTCCATCACTCAGGAAGAAAGCCTTGATCTATTAATAGTAACTTTTTATTCATCCATTCACTCAATATTGGCAAGTGGTCACATGTAGCCTTTGTTTCATGAAGACAAAAATGATATGATATGGGGCTTCTGTGTTATTTATAGTGCATCATGATAGTACTTTACTTCTTTTCTTTGAATATCATTGGATTTTTGAATATCATTGGATTTCTTTGAATATCTTGGATTGCTCTATTGTACTTTACATATCCATATATCAGATAGTTGATACAAAACTGGGGTTTATAAACATTTGTTTTGTTAAAAATAATGCTGCCAGATGTATCAATATACTAATCTTTGTGTGAAACTGGATTTTTGGTAGAAGCTTAGAAATATAATTTTTCAATTGTATGTAAACTTTATGTTCATCTTTAAATGTAAATTTCAGATTTTTTCAATATGTCTTCCATGTTGTTTATTCATTCAGTTAAACTAAATTGACCTAAAATTTTCTCTTTATTTCCTTTATATTAAATATAGCTATATCAGAGTATCTTGTTGTAATCAGTATCTTAATTTCAAGCACAGTATTACAGTTAAAATTATTCACCAGTTATTAACTAATCAGTCCATGACTATATGACTTAAATGCTGAACCATAGTCAGTCAAGTGGCTTTTATATGTGACTTCACTTTCATGGGTGGAAATATTCCCTATCTGTTTTTCTGGATAAAATTTTAAGGAATTCTACTGGTTCATAATTTGATAAAATAAACTCTGCTCTATTTAATGTCATGTTTTCCTTGTACCCAAATTGTCTTTAGTAATTTGTTACAGTTTCTTTGTCTGCATATTCTCATTGACATATTTTTTCCTGCTACAGAAACAGAGTTTTAATATTCAGCACAGACTTTCCTTGAACTCACAAGGCATTTTAGGATGGCCTAGAACTTGCAGTAATACTCTGCCTTACCCTTGCAAGTGCTGAGATTTTAAGAGAAACTCCACATCTGGATCATTTCTTGACATCCTCATTGCACACATCAATTATAGTTTTTATGTTGCTGATGTAATAAATCATGCTGATAAATACAACATGAGGAAGGAAAGAAGGAGTTATTCTTGCTCATAGCTCTAGCTCACAATTATAGCATGGAAGTCAAAGCATTAGGCATGTGAAACAGCCAATTGCATTTCATGCATAATCAAGTATCTGAAGAGGGAAAAATATATACTGGTGTTCTGCTCCCTTTATCCCTTGATACAGTCCTGAATCCTCCACCAAAGAAAGGATGTCACCAATATTGGCTTCTCTTCCCACATCAATTAGTAGAATAAAGACTGTCCTGACCACAGGTCCATCGGGTGTTTGATTATAGATTCTGTCAGACAGACAAATGATACCAATCATGATAAGACCCACTTGATTTCAAAGTTGTATCTCATTCTGATTTTGATATTCATTTCTCCATTTCTAATACTGTTAATAAGTGTGATTTTGTGCCTTGTTTTTGGATATAGATTTTTTTTTAATGCATTGAACATTTTTAAACACCACAAAGGTTTTGACTATATCCAGGCAGGGTTTCTAAAGGCATGTTATGAGCACTTTCCTGCCAGCCTGGTCACATGGCAGCATCAGTCCCAAAATAACACATAGAGACTCTATTAGTGATAAAGTTGTTGGTCAATAGCTAGAGCTTAGTATTGACAAGCTCTGTCTTAAATATTAAATAAAATTACTAATATATATATATATATATATATATATATATATATATATGGTTTTAACATACCGAGAATGCGACTTGCATCCTCTCTTCCCAAGATCACATCATGATTCCTCTGTTTCACAGAATCCCCCACATCTCCTAGTCCTACCTATCTTGCTTTCCTATAACCCAACAGTGCTTTATTCATTAACCAATAAGAGAAACATATATATAGAATGATAGCTTTCATTAAAGGCATTTATTATTGGCTGCATTATTTGACTGCTCACGAGGTATATGTACCCATTTTAAATTTTATACAGTTTCTATTGAAAAGTGAATATTCTATAAAATTATATATGGTGAACATAGAAATCATACTATATTCCTCATCCACTTTTTGCCACTTGGTCACATTGTAACTTCCCAGGCTTAGTTTTATAAATTATATATTTCTTTAAAAATTTCTTTAAAGTTGCCATTGTGTTATGCTAGTGATTGAGTGAATCTTCTGGCATGACATGAAATGATGCCTCTTTTACTTTTTGCCAAGGGCCTCTATTGATATCTTAATGCATGTCTTCAATGCTCAGATAGTTTAAAGCTCTGCCATCAATCACTTCATGGTTGCACTGAGCCTTAAGGTAATCCAAAGTTGAGAGATAAAAGCCTTTTCAAAAGGTTTCTGGGTATAAGCAGAGCCAAGCACGTTCGTACCTCAAATTTCTAAAGGTTATTTATGAACATTTCATTTATGATGTATTTATTATCTTGTTTTTAAATAGTATGATTTTTTTATCAATGTCAAATGGTGTCACCATTTGAGACAGCTTAGATTTTAAATAATGGACATTAGTTTCGTTTTGGTTATTATTTTTGTTTTCTTTTGGTGTGTGTGTGTGTGTGTGTGTGTGTGTGTGTGTGTGTGTGTGTGTTTGTGTGTGTGTATGTGTGTGTGTGTGTGTGTGTGTGTGTGTGTGGAGAGAGAGAGAGAGAGAGAGAGAGAGAGAGAGAGAGAGAAGTGTCTTGGGCAGACACTTTTCAAACTGAGTGAATTATGAGGTAAATTAAATAACTGTGGTCCCAGTAGAGGAGACATTTCCAAGGAGCTGTCAAACATATCAAATAGTGACAATATCTTTACTTGTCTGTTTCTTACTAAAACTATAGAAGCAAGGCTGCACATATTCAAAGATACAATAAAGGTACAGAAAAAGAGGCTGAGACAGTAGTGAATAAAAATACCACATTACTCATGTCTTCAGAGGTTCAACCATCTCTCTTGAAGAAGCATTTATCACATTTTTCTTCGTTGTTTTGTTCCCAGAATTTTCAAGAAATTTGGTTTTTTCAGACTTTTAAAAAAATGTTCTTATTGCTTTCAATTGTGAAACATTTTCATACTCTACAATTCTGTAAATACCGTTGTCTAAGAGTTATAATCTAGGTATAAGTGATTGTAATTATTTTTCAATATATAAGATTTATTTCTTCATGATTTCAAATTTTTAAAATACTGTATATATTTCTATTCCTCTATATATTGTTAAGTATTTTAAAATATACTTTTCTCAGATTTATGATTGGTAAAAATCTTTTCCCAGTCTGTGGGCTGCTATTTGGTCTTGTCCACTGTGTCCTTTGCCTTACAGTAGCTTCTCAGTTTCAGGCGGTACAATTTATTAATTGTTGATCTCAGTGTCTGTGCTACTGGAGTTATGTTCAGGAAGCAGTCACCTACACCAATTTGTTAATGGGTAACTCCTTTCTCTTCTAATAGGTTCAGTGTGGGTGGATTTTTTGTTGAGGTCTTTGATCTCTTTGGACTTGAGTTTTTTGCTTCATCTGACAAAGAGCTGATCTATAAATATACAAGAAACTCAAGAAACTAGTCAACAAAATGCCAAATGACCCTATTATAAATGGGGTACAGAATCGAAGAAAGAATTCTCAATAGAGGAAATCAAAAAGGCTGAAAGACACTTAAGAAAGTGCTCAACATTCTTAGCTATCGGGAAATACAAATCAAAATAACTTGGAGATAACATCTTACTCCTGCCAGAATGGCTACAAGTAGAAACAATAATGACAACTTATGCTGGAGAGGATATGGAGAAAGGGGAACACTCCTCCACTGCTGGTGGGAGTGCAAAATTGTACAGCCATTTTAGACATCAGTATGGCAGGTCGTCAGTAAAATGGGAATTAGTTTACCACAGGACCCAGCAATTCCCCTCTTAGGCTTATACCCAAATGATACACATCCATGCAACAAAGGCATGTGCTCAACTATGTTCATAGCAACATTATTTGTAATACCAAGAACCTGGAAGCAACCTAGATGCCCCTCAACTGAAGAATGGGTAAAGAAGATTTGGCACATCTACACAATGGAATACTACTCTGCAGAAGAAAATAACGGAATCTTGAAATTCCAAGGCAAGTGGATGGAACTTGAAGAAGCCATCCTGAATGAGGTAACTCATTCACAAATAAAAGAACATTGTATGTACTCGCTCATATATCGATTTTAGACCTAGAGCAAAGAATCACTAGCCTATAATTCACACCACCAGAGGAACTAGGATACAAGGTATATTCTAAGAGATTCATATAAAATCCCTCACAAAAGGGGGAAGGGACAAGTCCCCCAGAGCACATGGGAAATGGGGGGTGGGGGCATTGAATGGAGAGAAAACTAGGAGAAATGAAAGGGGAGTAGAGGGAAGCATGTGGGACTAGGAACATTGAGTCAATGTAGGAATTTAAGATGGGAGAGAGAGAGAGAGAGAGAGAGAGAGAGAGAGAGAGAGAGAGAGAGACAGAGAGAGAGAGAGAGAGAGAGAGAGAGAGAGAGAGAGAGCATAAAAGAAGAAGCCGTTATAGTTTTGAAGAGAAAACTGAACCTAAAGAAATATCTAGAGACCTACGAAAATGACTCCAGATAACAATTTGAACAACAATGGAAAGACTGTCATAAATGCCTTTCCCTGACACTGAGATCAACAACTAACTTATCCACCATCATGAAGCCCTCATCTAGTACCTGTTGGAAACAGAAGCAAACACCCACAACTAAAAACTGACGTGAACTATAATCCAGATGCAGAGAGAGAGTGGACAAGACCTGGTTGCATAAACACATAAAGACATGGACTGATAGCTGGGAATCCAGCATGGCAGCTAGAAGTCCTGAGCAATCTAAGGGAACTCAGACAGTGGAACAAGGGTGTATTCCTGGTACAAAAAAGGACCTTGCAGATACATCTCCCGTGGAGGGATACTCCCTTAACCTAGAGACAGGAGAGAAGTCCTAGTCCCTACTTCAAATGATTTGTCAGATTTACATGACCCCACCTGGATAGCATAGCCCTACATGTGGAATGTGGGTGGCTGGATGAGAGGGTTGTCAGGGTGCATATGAGGGGGGAGAGAGGGTAAGAGTGAGGAAGGGAGGAATGGATGGATGGGGAGAGGAAACTGTGATCAACATGCAAAATAAAAAAATAATAGAAGAAAAAAATTAAAATATAAAAAAATAAAATAAAATGCAGTTTTCTTAAATTGAAGAGAGATTTAAGGGATCCACCATTAAGTCTATACACGTTCACCAACATGATTTTTATAGATAGGAAAATTAATATATGTGACAATTTTTTATAAAAATACCCAAGTGCTTATTTATCAATGGCCTATTGTAGTACAACCACTACTGTGACATTTTGATAAAAATATTTCCCATAGGCCCATTGAGAGTGGCACTACTATATCCCCTCAGATTGTGCAAAAGCTCTTCATTTGTCATCTATTTCTTTAGTCCTCATTGTTTTAGTACTAAGTCTAGTTCATTTTGAGTATTATATACTTATATGTGAATGTATATAATCTCAAAATTCCATCACTTATTTATGAGTAGAAAATTGGTTATATCTGCATTCAAGACTAGTAGATGATGCTCTAATTATTATGGGACAATAAATATTGTTATAAATACTTACCATATTCTTATTATTATTATTTGTGTGTATATGTCTGTATCTGTATGTTTGTGTGTCTGTGCAAGTATGAGTGCAGATGCCTGTGGATTCCAGGGTAGGTTGGTTAATGCTCTGAAAATTAAATTACAGGCATTTTTGAGTCTTAAATGTGGGTGATTGGAACTGAGCACAGGTCCTATGCAAGAATTGAAGGTGTTGTTAAATTCTGTGCCATATCTCTAGTACTAGAATTGTATTATTTAAAGGTGATGGTTCAGGTTTCTTTGAGTATGTAATTAGAAGAGGGACTGTGTCTTCAGATGATACCTATAAGTATGTAATAACACTACATGATGTTTTTCAGAATGTCCACAACGGTCTAAATTTTCTCAATGGGATTCCCTTTTCTAGATATCCTCATTACTTCTCTCTTGCCTTTTTGTAACTAGCTATGCTTACACATGGAAATTATGACCTCATTATTTTTAAATACATATTTTCTGTTGATTACTATTAGCATACACATTTTCCATAATCCTATTGGTGTCTTTGTTTGTTTCACCTTTCCTTCTTGGGAGAAATCACTAAAAAGTCCTTTTGCCAAACATAAATTTTAGAGAATACTGCATTATTTGAGTTGTGTGTAATTAAAATATATAGTCATGTGGTCCTCTTTAGACACATGTTTTATAAACACTATATCTTAAATCTCCAAGATCCCATTACATTTTTTATTTTGTGCTAAAAAATTTTGCACTTCCATTTGATTTTGAGCATGAGCATTTTTTTTGACATGTTCACAGTATTATTGCTAAGACTAATCTCAGTATCATCACTACAATTTTCCTTTTCTTTGTGCTTGTGTAGATGATGTATGCATATGCTTGCACATATCTGTGCATGTGGTACATATCTGCTGCCTTCCTCAAATGTTCTTCACCTGATTTATTTTAAGAAAGAGTCTGTCTCACTGAGCCAGGAGCTCACTACGATTTTGACTAGATGAGCTGGGCTGTTGCCCTATCTGGGCTTTTTTTGTTTGGGCTTATATCCAAAAGCTACAGCTTCTATCATTCATGGAGATGTTGAAAAAGTGAGCTTATATCTTCAGGGATTCATAAGAAGCATTTTACCAACTGGATCTTTAACCAAGTTAGTCTTTGCTATTCTCTTACAAGGCATTTCGTGGCTTGCACACTTTTGTCACATACTTAGGCCATTAATCCAGTTTGAATAAATTTTGGGGTATTGTGTAAGAGAATGGTCTTATTTCAATTTCTGGCATATGGAAATTTGATGTTTCATGATATCTTAATTTGTTTTTTGATTTTTAGTTTTATTAATTTTTGTGTTTGTTTTGGGTCATGTGAACAAAAGTAAGGTGATCAATTATCAGTATTTCCTTTGCCCCCCCCACTTCTTTCTATCCTTCCACTACTACTCATAAGCAATTTCCATGGGAATAACAGCTTTCTTCTAGTAAATATTGCCAAAGGCCCAAAACAATGAGATGAAACACTGAACTAGCAACCTCTGACTTTATGACCCATGTGTCCTCCTTTTAAGTTCTTTATTTCACATATTTGCAACATCGTCAGAAAGCAAACCATCAATTTGCAATTATGAGGTCGAATGCAATTATTAAAGAAATTATTCTCTTACAATAAATGGGTAGCTTGTCAATAAATAACACATTATTAAGTATATACCTCATTACTTTCTGGTTTTACTACGGTCTCCATTTAAAATATATGAATTAGTTGTCATTTACCTTCTAAAAAATAAGTGTGTTCTGTTATATTTATTAGAATGTACTTTTCATTTAACTGTAAATGCAAATAATTATCTCTCATGGAGATATGCGTATGAAGTATTTTCAAATACGTCTGATTTTGTAGGTCTATTATTTCACATTGTTATTTACAAAAGAAACTTACTTTATGTTACTGTAATATACCTAATTGAAATCACAAAAGCTTGAGCTTCTGTGTCATTCTGTCATACATTTATTGCCATGTACTTCAAACCCCTCTAACAGTAGAGATTTGCATGTAATTGGTGTTATATTTGCTCACTGTGGGCCTGTAACAAAATGTTTTCATACATCAAAAGGCAAGATGAATGAATAATGAAAGAAAAATAAAATCCCTCTTCTTTCCTTTCATTTTCCTAAGTCATGTTTTGGTCATATCTTATTATGAATACTAACTACTGAATGCTATTTGTGGTGCCTTTGGATATTATCTTCTTCTAGATATAGAAAGGTCTTTGAATAAAAATATATTCTGGTGTCATATGATATGTGGAAGACTATTAAAGAATATCCTCTAAATAGAGATTTCAAAGGAAGCCTGGATAATGGAAAACAGTGAGATGTAAATTGGGCAAAATTGTCTTTCTTAGTTTCCAACATGAGATGCATGTGTAGAAATGACTTCCACTGAAGAAATGCCTCCATCAGATTTACTGTGAGAATGTCTATGTAGTGTTTTCTTAATTGATAATTAATTTTGGAGGACTAATACATTTAATTATGAGAAATCACATCCCTGCCAAGTTGTGACAGAACTGCATACATTTTTATGAAATGTACATGAGTCTGGGAAGATCCTGGTGAGCAGAAATGACACTAGGAGTTAAAATAACCCTTTCTTGGTTTAGGGTATATTATCTCAACAATTTTTTGAAGCAAATAAAAATTGGGTCTTTTATTTATCATACTATTGATAATGAAAACATAAAATCCTAATTACATATATATATATATACACATATATATGTATATAAAATCCTAATTATATATATATATATAAACAATATATATATATATATATATATATATATATATATATATATATATATATATATATATTGTTCCTGGATGGTCATTCTGACTGTATAGAAGTTCATTGAGATGTATATAACATTGGTTTGAGTGGCTTCCTTAAACATAAATAGCGATACTTTTATTTGAGTGAATTAAAATAAAGTGCTTAAAATATAATAGACCAACAAATTAAGGCAGACTAAATGTCTCAAGGTCATAGTTCCTCCTGCCCATATTGAGACAATAAATCTACAACTCCCCTTTAGTTAAAATTGGCAAGTGGTATCCTTGTTGACAGAAATCTAAGTCATGTGTTTTGTCATATTGCCCTGTTGTCAATTTATAAGGCCTCAGGTGTTCCAGATCTAAGTTCATAGTAGATAAATTGTCCTGGTGGTAGTATTTACTACATACTAACCCACTGTGCTGAAAATGTTATTAATATTGTAAAAATTTATAGATAAATGTATTGAAAATTGAATCTGAGTTTCAAGTGTTTTATTCTTATAGTTTGGTTTTTTTTTTTTTTTTAGAAGATAGAGATTTTCTGTGTAACCTTGACTGTACTAGAACTCACTCTGTAGACCAGGCTTGTGTTTAGATATCTTCCTGCCTATGCCTCCTAAATGCTGGTATTGAGGTAGAGCAATGTCACTACCTGTGAGATTGTAGCATTATATGGTCAGGAATCAAAGTGATTATTATATATATATATATATATATATATATATATATATATATATATAATTTGTTGGTAGATTATTGAGCTGAATTTAGCTAGTGCAAGAGTTATGGCTGATAGCATCTTCATTCGGTGTTTGTTTTGTCACTCTATGTTCATCATTTGGGATCATTTGTGGTTGTAAATTTCATGTTATTCTTTTTAACAACTTATATAAAACATGGCTTCCTAAAACTCCTAATACTTGACACCTAAAAATCATGTTTAATGTTTAGCAGTGCAGAATTGAAACCAGGTCAGTCAACCAAGGTTGACATGAAAATGTCTTAGATAGGACACAAACAAGAATAATCTTTTATTTATATTTTTGTAGTTAGGAATCCAAAGTTAATGTATTTACATATTATATATATCTGTTGAGTATGGGTTTTTTTTTGTTTTGTTTTTCAAGATGGCATGTCTTGAAAGGTGATAGAGGGAAAGAAGGTCTCACAATATCTATATAAGAGCACTGATAACTCTGACAGTTAGTTGTTATATTTTAATTGCCCCCTCAAATTTCCACCTCTTAATATACTATTTCATTGCCTCCAGAATTTCAGTGTATCTTGATATTGTAGAATTCAGTGAACATTGGTTAAGATTAACATTTCAAAAAAAGTTTAGTCATCTAAACAAGTAACTCAATTTAT
The DNA here is from genome assembly GCA_030556225.1 of Cricetiscus sungorus. Classification (NCBI taxonomy): domain Eukaryota; kingdom Metazoa; phylum Chordata; class Mammalia; order Rodentia; family Cricetidae; genus Cricetiscus; species Cricetiscus sungorus. The sequence goes on along the minus strand of JANBXA010000726.1, from coordinate 51,518,557 downwards.
TCTAGGAATTATGCTTTTTCTTTTTTGTGTTTGTCTAAAAGTTTCTGAATTAGACTTGTGCTGGTCTCTTTCCATATAAGTTTCTGAAATAATAACATGGTTGGTAGTCATATAAGATCCAATTGAAGAATTTCAGAAAGAAAAGAGCTTATTTGTTAGTGGTTACCAGGTAAGAACAGATGTACCACCAGGATATCTGATATTTGTAGATTCATAACCTTAGAAGAAACAACATGACTGTTGGGACATTCTCTGAAAATTCAGCAGAAATAACTGGGAAAATAAATATAAAATTACAAGGATACCTATTGGTATTTGTTTTACAAAATAAAAGTGTAAATTCCCTGCTAATGGACTGGTAGAGTTTTAAACCCAAGGTACTTGCCACTTTTGGTCCTGGCTGATCCATTGAGCATTTTGAAGCATAGGCATATAGTTAAATTTAGTAAGAATATTTTACAGTGATATATATATTGTCTGGTACTGCCTAATATAGTTATCATATTTTACAATTTATTTTTATTATATAATACAGTAATTCCCCTTTAATAAAATTTTATTGCTAAACAACATTCTGTGTATGTCATCAGCAGTCTTGTCCATCATATACGTACTGCACTTCTTCATTCTATAATTTTTCTTTTTTATGGTTTCGTCTTTTATCCTGATAATCATTATTCAAAACACATTATTTTGCTAATATCACCAACAGGAAACCACCTTGAGTGACTTTCATAAAAACAAAGTTAGATATGATTAATGAGTACCATGGCAGAGATTCACTAATGGTTATTTTCACCAATTATATAAAATTGCACTGGAACTTAACATGGAGGGCAAAAAAGAAGTATGACAGAAGCTGTTAAACTTTTGGTTACAAAGATATTGAGAAAGCAAAATCTCTAAAATGTTAGTCTATCCATTATGAATAAACATCAAGTGACCATGATTGAAGATCAAGCATGGACATATGTCCCATTCAGCACCATTATGATCATGGCTATAGCAGAAAAAAACAGCTTCTGATATTGAGAAAAAACGTGGAATTGACTGCAGTATTGAAATATAGTCATCTTTGGGATACACGAAAGATGCAGTAATATATAATACATAATGTGCAAGTGAGTAATTACAAGAATAAAGCTGAAGACTTTTGGAAACTGTATATAAAGATTAAAAAATATAATGTACCAGAGAAAACCTTCAAGCCTCTTAAGAACAAGCTAAGAGATCTTGAATAATTAGAGACAATGCTATAAGGCAAAAGTCAAATATTTGCTACAATGAGAACTGGGTCTATTTTCAAGTTAAATTTATTTTGTTTTTCAGATTATATTGATACATCATTTCTTTAAAAAAATATTATTTTAACTGGACAAAGATTTTTATATTTGTTTATGCTACAGAATATTTCCTCAACTGTGTAAAAGGTGTGTTACATTTGTTTCTACTGCCTTTTATATTGATGTAAAGATGTGTTATATTTGTTTATGTTTTATTTTTTAAGTATGTAAAGATGTGTTGCCATGGGAGGGAAGGATGGAGGTATAGAGAGTTGCGAAGTCCCGCCCCTTAAAGATGGCGCTGACTTCTGCCTTCCACCTACCCAAGGGTGAGTGCTCTCTGGCGTAAACAAGCCCTTATTTGGTTAAGTCTGTTCCGCCTGTCTGCTTCCACGTTAGAGTAGCCTATCTGCAGGGTCCATGTAGCTCACTGGAGTTGGTTAGCACAAGGGGATTTAAGCCTGTGCAAGGGTCCCCCAGTTCTCCCGTGGGTCAGAAGTACATGTTTCAAGGATCATGAATAAAACTGCATGAAGAAGATCTTCCCAGAGTCGTGTCTTCCTTGCTGGCAGGAGTAGGCGCATACAAATGATGGCAGGTATGAGGAATCTTCAGATCGGAACTTCTTGCAGTCAGGGCAGTGCTGGCAAGTTCCCAAGGTAAGTTGGGACCAAATTAAGGCCCTTGGTAAAGAGGCGATAATGTCTCCAGTAAAGAGCAGTAAAGTTCCAGGTTTTAACTAAGCTAAGGCCCTTGGTAAAGAGGCAATAAGGTCTCTGGTAAGGAGCAATAAAGTACAAGGTAAGTTGGGACTAAGTTAAAGACCGTGGAAATAAGTGGCAATAAAGTCTCAGGCATTTAAAGAGAGGTTGTAATGAACCAAAAGTAAAATTTGCAAAATGGGGACTTCTCAGTCTCATCCAATTTTTCTGGCTCTTCAGGAGCTACTTTTGTCAAAGAAATTTAAAATAAAGAAAAGCACACTAGAAAGATTCCTGAGCGAGTGCAATGCCATTGTACATTGTTTCCCAGTTTCGGGAGACCTCATGGTAGCGGGCTGGTACAAATTAGGCAGGGATCTTGACTTTGTTTGGGAACAAGGGATGCTAAAGTCCAAAGTCCAAACTGTTTGGAAGTTAGTGCGTAACTGTATTGAAGACCAGAGATACTGTAAGGAGGCCATGGAAAAAGGGAAAGCTGCTTTAGAAATGTTATAAGAAAAAAGACCAGAAGAGATTGAGAGCGCAGGAGAGTCAAGTATGGATGAAACAGATTCTGAGGAAGAATTACAAGCCCTCATAGAAAAGGTTCAGAAACAGTCTCTTAAAGAACAGAGAAGGGAAGGAAAGGAGAAACAGCTAGGTAAAGAGAAGAAAAACCCTCCAGGGATAATGCCATCTGCGCCTTCTCCTTATCAGAATGAGGAAGGTCAGGGCCCAGATACAAGGCGTTCCTTTGGCCCTGGGGTCTGGAAAGCCATACCAAATGACATAAGCCTGGCCTATCCAGTTTTCCAGGATGCCCAAGGCAATAGATATGAGGAGCCTTTAGTCATGAAGGTCATCAAGGCTTTGGCTGAGTCTGTGAGAACATATGGAATTTCAGTTTCTTTTACTGTAGCTCAAGCTGAAGCCCTAAATAGGTATAGCATGACTCCTAGTGATTGGGGTGTGCTGGCTCAAGCATGACTAAGCCCCAGGCGATATCTGGATTGGAAAGCCTTTTTAATTGAGTATGCCAATGAGCGGGCTACAGCTAATCTGGCAGCCGGAAATGCAATATGGGACAGGGACGTGTTATTTGGACAGGGACTTTTTGCAAAACAACAGACAGGACATCCAATACAAGTTTTTGAACAATCAGATTGCCATAAAAGCATGGAAGTCATTACTCAATAAGGGAGAGGTGAGTGGTAACATCACTAAGATACTGCGAGGCCCAATGGAACCCTTTTCATATTTTGTGGCCTGTTTGGTAGAGGCTGCAGGTAGAGATTTTGGCATTACAGCAGCCGTAGTTGCAGCTATTACTTTTGCAGTTGTGGGTTCAGTCACGGCTGCTGTGGCTATGAGGACATCAGTGCAGAGAGCCTGTAAACTAAATGAGTTGTCCAAGAATGTGGCTACCACTTTGGATGCTCAATCCACAATTGGTGCTCAACTAAAAGGATGTTAAATGATTGTAAACCAAAGAATTGATCTGGTGCAGGAGCAAATCTATACCTTATGGCAGCTGGCCCAATTGGGATATGAAATGAAATATCCAGGTTTGTGTGTTACCAGCATTCAGTATGAGAACTTTACACATGCTGCTAATTTGTCATGACAGTTGTCTAGCTATCTTTTAGGAAATTGTTCTGCTGACTTTGATGACTTGATGGTATAGCTGCTAGTGGTCATCATTGCAGTAAATTCGACATGTGTGGATGCGGAACTGGATGTCGGATTGTCATCCTGTTCCCGTTGCCATGGATCATCTGAAAGATTGGGCAGGAATGGGAGCCATGGCTGTCCTCTTGTTGCTTATCTCCTTCGTGGGCCTGTGGTGCCTATGTAAGATGAGGTTTTCTCAGAAGCGGTATGCATCTATGGTTGTCCAGGCATTTACAGCCATTGAGGCAAGACAGTCCCCCCAAGCATGGCTCGCAGTCATGAACAAGAAATGATCCTTCACGCTCAGGTTGCATGGCTTAGCACTGCACTCTGAGTTAGCTCTGGAAGTGAGCAACTCCGAGAAGGGCAAGTCTGGTTGCATGTGGGTTGGTGTCTGAGGCCCCACCTCCAGGAAAAAGAAACTGGAGGGGAGTGGCACTGACTTGGCTGACTACCAGGATTCAGGGTCATTACAATGTCCACTGCTTTACTGGATACCAGACCACTACCCTTGCCTGTTGCATTATTAAAACAAAAAGGGGGAACTGTAGAGAGCTGCGAAGTGCTGTCCCTTAAAGATGGCACTGGCTTCTGCCTTCCACCTCCCCAAGGGTGAGAGCTCTCTGCTATAAACTAGCCCTTATTTGGTTTAGTCTTTTCAGCCTGTCTGCTTCTGCGTTAGAGTAGCCTATCTGCATGGTCCACATAGCTCACTGGGGTTGGTTAGTACAAGGGGATTTAAGGCTGTGCAAGGGTCCCTGGTTCTCCTGTGGGTCAAAAGAACATGTTTCTAGTATCCTCATTAAAACTGCATGAAGAAGATCTTCCTGGAGTCACATCATCCTTGCTGGCAGGGGTAGACGTGTACACGTAGGGAGTGAGAAAGAGGGAACGGGGATTTGTATGTAAAATAATAAAATAAAAATAAAATATTAAAGATGTGTTGCATATGTTTCATCTGGCCTGCCTAAGGCACTGTTTGGTCTAATAAAAAGCTGAGGTAGCCAATATCCATACAATGAAACAGGAGGAAAATAAGATAGAAAGAATAAATGTAAAATACTGTGAAATAAAAGGTAGACAAAGAAAAAACAGATTATGTTAAAAGTGCTAGACAGAAATGATCCTAAGCTAAACAGCCTTCATAACTAATAATAAGTCTCTAATTCTTGGTTTGGGTGCTAATTGGTGGCTCAAATTAAAAAGCCTGGTATATTTGGTATTCAAACATGGGGATTTAATTACTTCATCAGGATTTAGATAGTTATGGGGGGAAAGAATATGGTTCTTTAAGAGGCTGTTTTTCTACTTCCAGGATCCTCACATACTGACCAAGTCACACAGCTGTCACCCTCACTCAGAGGGCCCAGTTTGATCCCATGTATATTTCCCAGCTATCAGTCTAGAGTCAGTGTGGTCTCACTAGCTAAGGTCAGCTGTCTCTGTGGGTATTCCCAAATGTTCATGACATATTTGCTCATATTATCACCCCTCCCTCTCTTTGATTGGATACTGGGAACTCATCCAAGTGCTTGGCTGTGGATCTCTGCATCTGCCTCCATCAGTTGTTGGATGAAGGTGCAATGATGATAATTCAGATAGTCTTTAATTTGATTACAGGTGAAAGCCAGTTCATGTACCCTCTCCATTAATAATTAAGGTCTTAGTTGGATGTCATCTTTGTGAATTCCCAGGAATACTCTTAGTGCCAGGTTTCTCACGAGCCCCATGACTCCCTCAATCATGATATCTCTTTCCTTCCTCTCTGTTAATGTCCTTCCCCCATCTCCACCATCCAGTTCCCTCATGTACTATTCCTCTCTCCCATTCTCCCCTCCTTGTCCCCTTCCTCCTTACATGCTCCCCCTCATTACAATCCCAAATTTCTCAGGAGATTCTGTCTATTTCCCTTTCCCAGGAGGATCCATGTATGTCTCTCTTAGAATTCTCCTTGTTGCCTAAATTTTCTGGAGTCATGGACTATAGGCTTATTGTCCCGTGCTTTATGTCTATTACCCACTTATGAGTGAGTACACTATATGCTATATGTGTCATTCTGGGTATGGATTACCTCACTCAGAATGGATTTATCCATAGTTCTTGAACTGATTCCTTGGAGTCCATTCTTTTTCGAGGAATACCTTGCTCAGGCCAGATATAACTGGGAGAATTTTGGTCCTGTCTCAATAAGATGTGGCAGATTTCATTGACTTCCCATGGAGCCTTACCCTTATAAGGAGTAGATGGGGTGGGGTATGGGGGGAGGTGGCGACAGTCAGAGGAAAGAGTGCAAACTGTGATTAATATGTAAAATGAGAAAAGAGTGTTTTAAAATAAAAAAACCTTTTATAAAAAATAAATAAAATATGTCAACTTATAAAAATACTAAGAAAAAAAAAGGCTTTGCCTTACTGGCATGTTAAGAAGAAACCGCAAGCTAAGTAAAATCACTTGCTGCCACCTGGACAGTGGCATATGATAGCTGCAGTGGTTGAATGCAATCAAACTCAGATGAGGACTGGTCTAAGGAGCTTAAGGATTTCTTCCCATAGATCCAAGAAGGGGCCATAGGCAACCACAAAAGCCACAGTGGAGGACCGTGCAGTAGCTTTCAGGTTTTTTTCATGTAGACAGAAAAGACTGGAGATACATAGTAAGGAAAATGTGGTACATTTACTAAATGGAGTATTATTCAGCTGAAAATAAACAATGGAAGATTGAAATTTGTAGGCAAATGGATGGAACCAAATAGAAGAAACCATTGAGAGTGAGGTAACCCATTCACAAAAAGACAAATATGGTATGTACTCACTCATATATGGCTAATAGATATAGAGTGGAAGATTGCTAGCTTACAATCCATAACCTCAGAGAAGCTAGGAAACAAGGAGGACCCTAAGAGAAACATATATAGTCCCCTAGAGAAAGGGAAAGGGACATCTACTGAGCAAATTGGTAGCATGAGGGGATGGGAAAGGGAGTTAAGAGAATGAGAAGGGGAAAACGAAGGGGGATAAAGACATGAGGGAACAGAAAAATTGAGCCAGGGGAAGAATAGAGGAGAGGAAGAAAAGAGATACCTTAATAGAGGGAGCCATCATAAGTATAAAGAGAAATCAGACACTAAGGAAATGTTCAGAGATCCACAAGGATGACCCCAACTAACCATCTAAGCAATAGTGGGGAGGCTACCTTATATGCCATATAATGAGATAGATGCCTACCTTATATGCCATTTTAGGTCCTTCATCAAGTAGCTGATTGAAGCAAAAGCAGAGACCCATAGTTAAGCACTGAGCCAAATTTCAGGAATCCAGTTGTAGAGAAGGAGGAGTGATGAGAAAATGATTTAAGACCAGGCTGAGGAAAATCACAGAAACATTGGACCTTAACAAGGGGAGCTCATGGACCTCAGACTGAGAATTTTGTAACCAGCATGGGACCAAACCAGACCGCCTGAATGTGGGTGTTTTTTAGGAGGACTTGGAATTCAATGGGGCATGTGGTTATTCCTAGTATACAAATGGACATTGGGAGCCCATTCTGCATAGAGGGATACTCTCTCACCCTAGGCACATGGGGGAAGCACTGGACCCTGCTCCATATGATGTGACAGATTTTGATGATCCCCCACAGAAGGTTTCATCATTTCTATGGAGCAGAAGAGGAAGGGGATGGTGGTCAGTGGAGGCTATGGGAGGATGCGAGGGAGAGGAAGGTAAACTGTGGTTGATATATAAAAGAAGATTGTTTCTAATTTAATTTTTAAAACGTCAAGTCAGAATGAAAAAAATGCACAGTATTAATAAAGAAAAGGTATATGCTTTTGTGTTTGGTTGGAGTGTTTTATAGATGTCTATGAAACCCAACTGAGACAAAACTTCTGTTAGTTCTTTTGATTCTTTGTTAAGTTTCTGATTGGTGGTCCTGTCTAGTGGTGAGAGTGGGGTGTTAAAATCTACCACCATATGTGTGTGAGGTTTTATGGGAGCTTTGATTTTTAGTAGTGTTTCTTTTACGAATGCCGTGCCTTTGTATTTGGGGCATAGATGTTCAGAATTGAGAATTTATGCTCATGGATTTTTCTTGTGATGAATGAGAAATGACAGCCTTCATCTCTTTTGATTGATTTTAGTTTGAAGTCTAACTTGTTAGACTACTTGCTTCTTGGGTCCATTTGATTTGTCAAACTTTTCTCAATCTTTTACCCTGAGGTGATATCTGTCTTTGAACCTTAAATGTCTTTCTTATATGCAGCAGAAGGATGCATTCTGTCTTTGAATCTATTTTGTTAGCCTGAGTCTTTCTATAGGCAAGTTAAAACCATTAATGTTGAATGAAAATAAGGAAAATTGATTGTTGAGTCTTGTTTTGTTTAGATTTGTTGCTGTTGGTGGTAGTGTGAATATATTTGCCCTGCTTTACCCTTGGGTTCTGGCGAAGTGGGGTTATCTATTGCCTATGTATTTGTAAGTGTAGTCAAATTACTTGGGTTGTAGTTTTCCTTCCAGAACTTTCTGTAGGGCTAGATTTAGAGATATAAATTGTGAAAATCTGGCTTTATCATTAAATATCTTGTTTTCTCAGTCTGTAGTGAATGAGAGTTTTGCTGAATGATAGTAGCCTGGCCTGACATCCATGTTCTCTTTGTATTGTAGAACATCTATCCAGGACCTTCTGGAGAAGATGTCTCAATTGAGTTTTACAGACATATATAGAACATTCCATCCAAACACAAAAGAATGTACCTTTTACTCTGCTCCATATGGAACCTTCTATAACATCGGACACATACTAGGTGACATAACAAACCTCAACATACAAAAAAATTGGAATAATGCCCTGTATCTTATCAGACCACCATGCTTTAAAGTTGGAATTCAACAACAACACAAATCGCAGAAATCTTACAAATTCATGGAAACTGAACAATGTTCACTTACAACATACCCAAGTCAAAGAAGAAATAAAGCAAGACATTAAAAACTTCCTAACAGTGAACGAGAATGAGGACACAACATACCGGAACATATGGGACAACTTGAAAGCATTGCTACAAGGGAAGTCCATTGCACTAAGTGCCCATATGAAGTAAATGGAGGATAGTCACATTAGAGAACTAACTGCACAACTGAAAGCCTTAGAACAAAAAGAAGCAAACTCACCCCAGAGGAGTAGACACCAGGAAATAATCAATTTGAGAGCTGCAGTCAATAAAGTAGAAACCAGGAAAACAATACAAAAAAAAAAAAATCAATGCAACAAAGAGTTGATTTTTCGAGAAAATCAACAAGATACACAAACCTTCATCCACACTAAGGAAAAATCAGAGAGAGAACATGCAAATTAACAAAATCAGAAACAAAAATGGGGACATAACAGGGTACATAGAGAAAATCCAGGCAATTTTCAGATCGCACTTTGAAAACGTGTACTCCACAAAATTTGAAAATTCAAAGAAAATGAACACATTTCTGTATAACTATCACTCACCATAAATTAAGTCAAAAAGAGACAAGCAACTTAATTAGTGCTATAACCTTTAATGAAATAGAAGCAGTCATCAAAAGCCTTCAAACCAAAAAAATAAAAAAAAAAAAAAAAAGCTGAAGGCCAGATGGTTTCATTGCACAAGTCTACCAGAAATTCAAGGAAGAGCTAATACAAATACTCCTCAAATTGTTCCACACAATAAACACAGAAGGTTCATTACCAATCTCTTTTAATGAGGCCAAAATCACCCTAGTGACCAAGCCACACAAGGACACAACTAAGAAAGAAAACTACAGACCAATATTTCCCATAAATGTTGATGCAAAAATACTCAATAAAATACTGGCAAATAGATTCCAAGAATAAATCAAAGAAATCATCCACCATGACCTAGTAGGCTTCATCCCTGCCTTGCAGGGATGGTTTAACATATGAAAATCTATCAATGTGATCCACCATAGAAACAAACTGAAAAAGAAAAACCACATGATCATCTCCCTAGATGCTGAAAAAGCCTTTGACAAATTCAATACCGTTCTATGATAAAAGACTTGGAGAGATCAGGGATAACAGGAACATACCTAAATACAATAAAAGCAATATACAGAAAACCAATAGCCAGCATCAAACCGAATGGCCAGAAGCTTAAGGTGATTCCTCTAAAATCAAGAACAAGGCAAGAGTGCCCTCTCTTTCCATATGTCTTCAATATTGTACTTGACATTCTAGCTAAAGCTATAAGACAACAAAAGGAGATCAAGGGGATACAAATTGGGAAGGAAGAAATCACACTTCCACTATTTGCAGGAGACATAGTACTTTACATAAGAAACTGAGAAAACTCTACCAGAAAAGTCCTACAGCTGTAAACACCTTCATCAAACAAACTAGCAGGATACAACATAAACTCAAAAAAAAAATCACTAGCCCTACTTTATTCAGACAACAAAGAGGCTGAGAAAGAAATCAGAGAAATATCACCCTTTACAATAGCCACAAACAACATAAAGTATCTTGGGGTAACACTTACCAAACAAGTGAAAGAACCTGATAAAAAGAACTTTGTGTCTTTAATGAAAGAAATTAAAGAAAATACCAGAAAATGGTAAGATTTCCCAAGATCTTGGATAGGTAGGATAAACATAATAAAAATGGCAATCTTACCAAAAGCAATCTACAGATTCAATGCAATCCCATTAAAATCCGAGCACAATTCTTCCCTGACCTTGGAAGGATAAAAATCAACATTATATAGAAAAAAAGACTCAGGATAGCCAAAACTACAATGTACTATAAAGAAATTTCAGGAGACATCACCATTCCCAACTTTAAGCATTACTACAGAGCAATAGTCCTGAAATCAGCCTGGTATTGGCACAAATATAGACAAATATATCAATGGAATATAATCAAAAATCCTGATATTAACCCACACACCTATGAACACCTGAGTTTTGACAAAAGAGCTAAAAGTATACAATGGGAGGAGAAAAGCATCTTCAACAAATGGTGCTAGCACAACTGGATGATGGTGTGTAGAAGACTGCAAATAGCCCCATGTCTATCCCCATTTACAAAACTCAAGTCTAAATGTATCAAAGACCTAAATCCAGCCTCACTGAACATCTTAGAAGAGAAAGTGGGAGGTACCTGCTGCTGGATGGCAGCATAGACCAAGGCAGTGAGCACAGCTCCCAGTTCTGGGGGTAAAAGTACTTGCTGCTATCTTGGATAGACCACAGCTGAAAGGGCTTTCATTTTAGAAATTCTGTTGTTTACCACATAAAAGACACATAAACAGAAAAGGATAAAGATTTACAGTAAAGACAGATTCAGGTTAAGAAAAAACACTAAAAGTTTACAGTGTAATTTAAAATATACGTTGGCTTCAGAGAGAAAAAGAAACAGGATACAATGGTTTAAAAAATAAAAAAGGAAGTAGAGTAACTGGGTGTGGTGGCACATGCCTTTAATCCCAGCACTCAGGAGGCAGAGACAAACAGATCTCTGTGATTTCAAAGGAAACCTGATATACAGAGTAAATTCCAGGACAGATAAAAGTTACACAGAGAAACCCCATCTCTAAATGTGTAAAAGTAGAAGTAGAAGAAATAGACTAATAAAAAAGCCACATAAAGATGGAAAGCACAGAGAAGATGTGGCAAAGGCCGACACTAGACCAATGAATGTAGATCGACCAGAAACAAGCATGGAAACCATTTACCATCAGGAAACTCCTTGGAGGGGGCTCTCGAAGGCCCCCATACCAAAGGTGGTCCGGACATTCCCAGTCATAGTGGAGGGAAAACTCCCACAGGACGATTAGAAATCCAGTGCCTATTGTAAAAACTAATACCGCTCTGGATGGTATACTAATGACGGAATTTGAATCAAACATGAGAAAAGGAAACAAAATGCGTATATTTCGGCAAACCTCTATAAATAGTCATAGGCCTAGATTGATAGTTAAAATGAATAACAGACTGAAGGTTTACTGAACACTGGGGCTGATGTAACTATCATAACAAATCCTGGACTCCTAGATGGCCCCTGCAAGAGGTAAATGTTCAATTCTTAGGGACTGGAACCCTGTCTCAGGTAAAACAGAGCACGAGATGGATTGAATGTGTAGGACCAGAAGGATAGAGAGGAAGGTTGGGACCATATGTAGCCGATATAGCAATAAATTTATGGGGTTGTGATCTATTACAGCAATGGAACACACAGATTAACATTCCTCCAGTACTGGATAGGAACCATAAATGACCTCATGATTGTGGATAAAATGTTATAAAGTACTATTTAAGATAGACACCAAATATCCAGGGTGTACAAAAACAAAATGCAAGTGCTGAACAGAGAAACCAAAAGCCCTACCCTTAAAATGGTTAACAGAGGAACCTGTCTGGGTAGGGTAATGGCATATGACCTCTGAGAAGTTAGAAGCTTTAGAAAACCTGGTACAGGAACAGCTAAATGCTGGACATATCGAGGAATCAACCAGCCCTTGGAATTCTCCTGTATTTGTTATCAAAAAGAAATCTGGTAAATGGAGAATGCTTGCAGACCTGAGAGCAATCAATAAAGTTATTCAGCCAATGGGTTCTCTACAGCCTGGAATGCCCTTGCCTTTTTTGATACCTAAGGAATGACCTATTATAGTTATTGATTTAAAGGATTGCTTCTTCACTATAACTTTACAGGAACAAGATAAAGAGAAATTTGCCTTCATGGCACCTAATTATAATAATTCTCAACCGAGGAAGAGATATCAATGGAAGGTTTTGCCACATGGAATGCTAAATAGCCCCACACTATGCCAATATTTTGTACAAAAACCACTGGAAATAATTCGTGAACAGTTTCCACAATCCATAATTTACCATTATATGGATGATAGATATATTGTTAGCTGATTCTAAAATAGAAACATTAGAAAAAATGTTTGAGAAAGTAAAGGAAGTTTTACCTCATTGGGGATTAATAATTGCTCCTGAAAATATACAAAAAGGAGATTCTATCAACTACTTAGGATATAAAATAGTCCTACAGAAAATTAGACCACAAAAGTACAGATTAGGAGAGATCGCTACCAGACTCTTAATTATCTTCAAAAATTACTAGGAGAGATCTCTCAACTACAAACCATTATTGGAGTCGAAGGGCATGATTTGAAAAACTTAAAAATGACCCTAAAAGGGGACAAAGACTTGAATAGTCCACGAATACTATCAGCTGAGGCTGAAAAAAGAATTAGAATGGGTAGAAAAGAGGATAATAGAAGCACATGTGGACCATGTGGATCCAAAATTAGTCTGTATTCTGATTATATTACCATCTAGAGAATATCCTTCAGGGATTTCGATGCAGAGAGAAGATATCATATTAGAATGGATATTTCTACCACATAAACAGAATAAAAAACTAAAAACAAATATAGAAAAGATCTCTGACCTGATCATAAAAGGTAAATTAAGACTTCATCAACTGACAGGAAGGAACCCAGCAGAAATCATAGTACCTTTGACTAATGAGAAAATTTCCTCCTTATGGAAAGATAATGAATATTGGCAGAGAGCATGAAGTAACTTTTTGGGGATGATTAGCAACAATTATCCAAAAAGTGAAAGGATAAAATTCATAAAGAAAACGATTTGGATCCTTCCACGCATTGTAAGAAAAACACCTATCTCTGGAGTTCATACATTCTACACTGATGCAAACAAATCAGGTAAGGCAGGATATAAATTAGGTAAAATAAGTAAAGTGGTTCAAAGTCCTTACAAGTCTGTACAAGTGGCAGAATTGTATGCCATTCTCATGGTATTTATGGATTTTACAGAACCTCTCAATATAGTTACTGACTCAATATGCAGAAAGAGTCGTCTTACACATTGAGACTGCAGAATTTATTCCTGATGGTACAGACTTAACTTCAATGTTTATACAGTTTCAAGATACTATCCGAAAGAGGATTCATCTTATATATATAACACACATTAGATGCTATACGGGTCTGCCAGGTCCTCTAGCACAGTACAATGATGAAATTGATGGATATTGATAGGAAGTGTGCTAGAAGCATCAGAGTTTCATAAGAAACACCATGTTAACAGCAAAGGTTTGAAAAAGAACTTTTCTATCACTTGGCAACAAGCCAAGGAAATAATAAGGAAATGTCCTACTTGCTCATTCTATAACCAAACTCCTCTATCACCAGGAAGTAACTCTAAACGTATAAAAAGAAATGAAATAAGGCAAATGGATGTGTTTCACTTTGTAGAATTTGGAAAATTAAAATATGTGCACCATACTATAGATACATTTTTCAGGGTTTCAATTGGCTACTGCTCTGAGCTCTGCAAAGGCTGATTCTGTTATGACACACCTATTAGAGGTAATGGCCATTATGGACATACCTGCACAAATAAAAACTGACAACGCTCCGGCATATATTTCCAACAAATTGAAACAGTTTTTTTGAGTATTATAACATAAAACACATAACTGATATAGCACACAATCCTACAGGACAAGCAGTAGTTGAGAGATCCAATCATACCTTAAAGGAAATGCACCATAGACAGGCAGAAGTAACCAAGACACCCAAACACAGATTACATAATGCTTTATTAACATTAAACTTTCTTAATGCTAATGAAAAATGACAAACAGCTGCTGAAAGGCACTGGACAATAGAAAAAACTTCTGAACTAAATCAGCCAGTGTACTTCAAAGATGTATTGACCTCAGAATGGAAACCAGGATATGTGTTACATTGGGGTAGGGGCTTTGCATTTGTATCTACAGGAGAAGAAAAGGTATGGATACCATCTAAGTTGATCAAGATCTGAGTTGAACAAGAGAAATATCTTAATGAAGAGGAATGAAAAGTCATTCAACAAATTGGGTCCCACAAAATGTGAGGAGACCTCTCAAAGGTAGGGGAAGTGTTCTGTTCTTGTCTTTACAGTAAAACAGAGAACACCTATCTTCAAACAACCAAGAGACAAGGAACATGTAGGTACCTACAGAAGATAGCTCTCCAGAAAGAATCATTTAATGAAGAGTAATCTGATTTATGGTAAAAATATTTAAGTCTAGTAAACTGTTTCTATACTGAAATCTATTTCTTTTACTACTTGGTATTCCTGTAGTCCCGATTCATGTAAACCAATGCTGGCTTTGGAGTTGGATTTGGTTTTTCTTCTCTAAATTCAAGCATTTTGTTAAGATTAAATTCATAGTTTCTGCTTTATATCAAGAAGCCAATTGATATAAGGCAGAAGAAAACAAAATCTAGGGACTCATGTGTTTATATGCAATTTCTCTCTGAAATCCTCATTTTCTCTTATACACGTTAATGCTTATTGTTGCCTTTCCGCTAATGCATACTGTAAAACTTGAAAATTTTACTTTGATATTGATATATAAGTATTTCACAAGGAATAACAACAGTTACTAACAGCAGTCCTTGAACACTCCGGAAAGAAGATGGGGCCCCAAATAGACATTTCCATTCTACTCAGCCTGATGTGTCTGAGCTACAAACTTCACCCTTTAACTGGTTTGGGACTGCTTTGCTCATGACAACTCATGACTAGCTAGCTGTAATGATGCACCTTCTTACTACAACCTGGCCAGAGTTTCAAATATAACTCCAGTCAAGCATTTTCTGCCACACTATGAATATCCACATATGTCACACCCAGTTCTGTTGAGAAATTTGGTTGCTAAACATTTTCTCCCTACAGGATCCCATGGAGCAATCATCATCCCATTTCAGCAGGAAGTTATCTTAAGATAATGATGCCCCCTCTCCCCACTCTTGGAATTTAGGGATAATATTCATCTTCATAGCGTTGGTTTTAGTTACTTGGTGTTGGGTATGGAAGGTGATATTTAGACTTGGTTATCTCTTTTAGACAGGAATAGATGGTCGGGAAAGTTATGGTTCAGTATGATATAGGTAGATTGGCATACCTTTTTGTGAATTGTTTAGTAAGAGTGAGTTATTAGTATTTAAGCTTACATTGTTATATATTCTTATTTGTGGTAACCTATGTACTGGAAGAATTGTATAATATATTTTGTCATATTGTGTGAAATCTTTCCATTTATGTTTTATGCATATTATTTTTGCTATATTCTACATATGTATACTTTGTTTGCATTCAAGACATTTTGTATATTGATACAATTTGGAATATTTATCTTGCTGCCCTTTAGAGCTACCTCTTGTCTAGACATTTCTACTCTACCTCTACTTTAGGAATTTACATGTGCATAATTATATTGTTTAGGTGTGTATCCTTGCTTTACTCAAGGAAGTTTTAATCAGGTTTTAGCTAAGTTCCTGAGTATTACCTATGAGATTAGTCAGACATAGATGCTTAATTTCTAATCACTTCATAGACCTGCAGAACACAGCATTTAAATGTTTTAATATTAGTACTCCGTTGACATGAGACACTGTTGCTTCTGACAGCACCATGACCTTTCCCGAAAGTATGTTGGACATTGTTGTTGCTCCTTCTGGAGTTCACCCTCACTTTGGCCATGGCCTCTTGGGCAAGGAACTGCCCCTACCTTGACAACTGATCTGGACATGCGGTCCTATGTGCTTGCAGGAGACAAACAGAAGACTGCTGAACCTTGCCAAATCAGGGTAAGACAGCCTTTCTACCTCCCTGTTTTTGTTGTGGTCTGTCAGGTACTCTTGGCCTTAGCCAAAACTGGCTGTACCAACATTGCTCTGAGACCAAGGGTGACTGTCCAGGTAGTTTGCTGTTTCTATGTTTGAGGCATCTTTTGTAAGTTGCCCATCCACACTTCCTGTCTACTCTAGTATCGCTATTTTCCTTCTCAGGTCTTGATGAGGTTGTAGGTTAAACTATCACAACTATTATTCTCTCTTCCTAGTTAGATAGATTAGGTACTAGGCTTAAGATTTCTATCTTAGGATGACTCTATTGTAAACTCCATTATGTCTTCACCCTAGGACTAGATATGTAGGTCGTTTTGTTCTCGATTTTCCTTTTCTTTGAGCACACTTGTTATTCACTGTTTTGTATATAGTTTTGTATCAAGCCCAAATCTTTTCTTTAGACTAAAAGGGGAATTGTAGCAAGATATTCACCTTGTCTGCACCTGTGGCTTAGGTTATGCCCATTGGGGCGGAGACAGGCCCGTACGTGAGCTGGGGGAAATGGCTGGGAAAGGTTAGGGCCGCCCCTTTTGGTGGTGGATGCTGGAAGGCTTAGGATCTGGTGGAACCCGCCACGTTCATCTGCCTATGTTGTGAGTTATTTCTCCCTTAATAAACATCTATTCAGACTAATAGTTTATCCTGATCCTTATTAAATCACAATAAGGATTTCTATTTTTGTTTCAACAGAAAATGAAAAGCTGTGGATTGCTTCCAGGATAATGTGGTTTGAATAAGCCAGACCCACTGAAACAATGCCCCAGGTGATCCAACATTCAAAGTGGTTGGGACAAAGCAGCCTTGCAGACTACAGCCAGGATTTCTGTGTCTTCTTGGGATCCCCCTTGACAACGCCCCCTACTAGCAGAAAGTAGTTTGTAAAGAACGAAGCCCAAATTCCCAAATATTGTTTATAAATGTTTGTTTTCATTTAAATGGACTTGGTTATAAATGGTTAATCACCACAACCAATCTTTTTAAATGTAAAAAGGGAATTATGGTATAGATATTAATACTTTGTTTTGGAATGAATTTTCATTTATTGATGCAAATTTAAGGTCAACTTTGTGATATGCATATTTCTCCTCTTGTTTAGTTATTGTGTTTAAATAGCTCATTTAGATATGTAATGCATAAATTAGTACAGATTATAGATAGTTACCTATGATAGTGAGAACTTATAGTTAAGTTACTTAGGATTTCTAGATATGCAGAGGTGTATTAGAGATGAATAGGCATTCTTCAAACCTTTCAAAGACCTACAAAATATGGCATTTAAAATGGTTTAGGGTTTTTCTTACCAGACTGCTCCTGGTAACATCACCTGTGTCAGAAAGAAAGATGGACATCGGAGAAACGCATCATGGAGTTTGCTTCTAATATGGCAAGACTCGCCCTTTGGACAAGGTACTGCTCTTGTCTGGACTGTTTGACTATATGCTGTATAAACTGGATGTGCAAGACACACAGAAAATTGACTGCTGAAACAAGATGCACAGTGCTACAGGGTTCCTGCTTCATGGAAGAGTCTGCCAGACAGTTTACAGGACACAGAGAAAAATGACTGAAAAACTGCCAATATAGGCAGACAGTTTAAAGTTTTCTGCTTTGCTGAGGAGTCTACCAGACACACTGTGCCCGGGACTAGGAGACAAGGAGGAAAGAAAATGCAGTTAGGAGGAGTCAACCTGGAGAGCCAGGAGGGGTAGGATGCCAGCTGCTTTGGCAGGTAAGATGGGAAATACTTAGAATAGTAGAAATAGGTTAATCATTAAGACAGAGCTAGCTGGTAACATACTAATAACTGGCCAACAGGATTGTATCAAATACAGAGTTTCTGCATGTTACTGGGGGTTGGCGTGGCGGCGGGGCCTGACTGGCAGGGAAAAACATGCTTGTAACAGGTACTCTTGAACAAATTGGTATAGGAGACCATTTCCTGAACATAAATCCAGTAGCACAGACACCAAAATCAACAATTAATAAATGGGACCTCTTCAAACATAGAAGCTTTTGTAAGGCAAAGGAAAGAGTTGACAAAACCAAATGGCTGCCCACAGACTGGGAAAAAATTTTCAACATTTGTACATCTGACAGAGGGCTGATCTCCAAAATATATAAAGAATTCAAGAAACTTGTCAACAAAACACCAAATAACCCTATTTAAAAAAAAAATTAGGTACAGAACTGAATAGAGAACACTCAATTGAGGAAATCAAAAAGGCTGAAAGATACATAAGAAAGTGCTCAACATCCTTAGTTATCAGGGAAATGAAAAATAAAATTGAGATACCATCTTACTCCTGACAGAATGGCTACAATTATAAACAACAATGACAATTTATGCTGGAGAGGATGTGGAGAAAGGGGAACACTCCTCCACTATTCCACTGTGGTGGGAGTGCAAACATTTGCAGGGATTTTGGAGATCAGTATGGCGGTTCTTCAGGAAAATGGTAATCAGTCTACCACAGGACCCAACAATCCCCCTTTTTGGCATATACCCAAATGACACACATCCATGCAACAAAGACATGAGCTCAAATATGTTCATAGTAACATTATTTGCAATAGCAAGAACCTGGAAGCAACCTAGTTGTCCCTCAACTGAAGAATGGATAAAGAAGATGTGGCATATTTACACAATGGAATACTACTCTGAGGGGAGGTGCAATGGAATCATGAAATTCGCAGGCAAGTGGATGGAACTTGAAGAAACCATCCTGAATGTGGTAACCCAATCACAAAACAGCAACATGTTATGTACTCACTCATATATGGATTTTAGACCTAGAGCAAAGAATCACCAACCTATAATTCACACCACCATAGAAACTAGGATACAAGGAGGATTCTAAGAGATTTATATAATGCCCCTCACAGAATGGGAAAGGGACAAGATCTCCAGAGCACATGGTGAGGGGAGGGTGAGTGGAGAGGGAATTAGGAGAGAGAGAAGGGGAAGAGAGGAAAGCATGTGGGACTAGGAAGATTGAGGAGTCAGATGAATAAGCGAGAGGAGAGAGAGAGACAGAGAGAGAGAGAGAGACAGACAGACAGAGAGAGAGAGAGAGAGAGAGAGAGAGAGAGAGACCATAAAAGAGAGAGCCATTTTTTGAAGAGAAAACTGAACCTAGAGAAATGTCCAGAGACCTACAAGACAGACCCCAACTAACAATTTGAGCAACAGTGGAAAGACTGTCATAAATGCCTTTCCCTGATAATGAGATTGACGACTAACTTTTCCACCATCATGGTTCCCTCATCTAGCAGCCGATGGAAACAGAAGCAAACAACCACAACAAAACACTGAGCCAAACTGGAATCCAGATGCAGAGAGGTAGAACATCAGGCTTCAGAATCACATAGAGACAGCTGACTTAAACATGAAGGGGCTAATGGGCCCACAGACTGATAGCTGGGAATCCATCATGGGACTGAATCAGACCCCCTGAACATGAGTCTCAACTAGAAGGCATGTGAAGTCCAAGAGACCTTGGAAAGTGGAACCAGGATGAATTCCTGGTGAACAAAAGGACGGTAGGGACACATTCCCCATGGAGGAATACTCCTTTAACCTAGAGACAGGAGAGAAGTCCTTGTCCCTACTAGAAATAACTTAGCATATTTAGATGACCCCTCCTGAAGGGCATTGCCCTACATGGGAAGTTTGACAGAGGGGAGTGGCAGGTGGTTGTGGGGCCTGAGAATGTGGTCGAGACGGAAAGAGGGAAGGAGGGAGGGAGGGAGAACTGGGATCGATATGAAAAATAAAATAAATCTAAAAAAAAGAAAAAGAAAGAAAAGGAAATGTGTAAATAGACTTCTTAATTGGCTTACGAAGTGAAAACTTGGAGTCAGGTATAGAAGAATATATTCAGGGATTAGAGTGAAGAAGGAGCAAGGCACAGCCAAACCTTACCCCATTAGCATCTTAGCACACAAGATGCCCACATACATCATCTCTTCACCCAGCCATTTCCTTCCATTCCCTCTGTAGAATCCTTCAAATTTGTATGATTAGCTAGTGGCAAATTCCATTCTCTTTCCTTTCAGACAAGCTTTATTTATTTAAGCTAGATATCAGCCCAGGAATGGGTCTTAACAGTCATAGAAAAAACTAAATTATTTACAATGAAAATAATTAGCTATATAGAGATGTGGAATACTTAGAACATCTACATCCCTGTATGGTATTGTGTTATCTTTCAATTATTTGAATGCTAATGAGTGAACATCACCTGCTGAGATACATGGGATGGTAACGGGGTGTGCTAAATTTAACCAGCAATACTTTAAGAATGCTTGAACTTTGATATATAAGTCAGAATATGTATTGCATTGGGAAAGATATTATACATTTGTTTCAATGGGAAATGGATCACTGTGAATTACTTCCTGGTTAATAGAGATCTAGTTTTATTGGTGAAAACCCTCTGGAAATCCTGGCTACATATACATGAAGTATAAACCTAGAAAAAACTATAATACAGGTGATACAAATTTTACTACTCAAACATAAATCAAAATATAATCTTTGACTGACTTGTGTACAATGCAGTCATACTCGTGTTATTGAAGATATGTCTGATACATTTGAAAGTTTGAGTTTTCAGAGCAAAGGAAGCAGACCCCAAAGAAAATGGATGGCCCAGGTAATCCAGACTTTCAGAGTGGCACTGTTATAGTTTCCACAGATTTCTTCCACTAGAACAACTAGAACGCTATTGGCTGAGATGTTGTAGCATTACATATTATCCTAGCAAGGAGTATAAATAAGCTTTGCCATTTCACATTCCACAGATCTTGGTCAACAAATGTTATAGCCAGTTTTCTAAAACCTTGCTCATTATCCCAATTTTCTCAGGTTCCTGTAAAATGCCTTTATCCCCAGACAACAGAAATCACTCCACAGAACGCAGTGCTCACATTTGTGCATGTGTGGTTGGTTTTTGAATATTTGATTTGTCATATTTGTTTGTTATCACTTAGTGGTTATATAATATTTATTTGTTTGCTTGTTTTTTTGTAGGTTTTGGAATCAAACTCAAATTTTTGTACTTGGAAGGTGATGATTTTATCAACTGGGCTATCTCCCTCAGTTTATGGTTGAACAGTATTTAGAATGACATGTCTCAAACATTTTATTCTGAAGAGATTGAGGCTTCTTGACTATGAGATATAATGCTTCCCCTCCCCAAATTCCTCCTTAGGATCCTTGCAAATACATATATATAAGCAAGCTAACCACACACAGACACATTCTATAATAACAATGGAAATTTGTTAAAATAAAGTATTGCACCCCAATCCACAGGTTTTGAGGTCTAGGATTGCCATTTTGAATAAAGTCCCAAAGATGCTTCACTATTCAAGTGTGATTTACAAACTACTAAAGATTTGATTACTGTTATCTTTGTATATGTTTGAATGAGAAGGGGCGCGGTGAATTTTGTTTTACAAGTCACTTTCTGTCAGTCTCAAATTCCCTAAAAGAATTATTCTTCTCGCTCAAGGATTGCACCATAGTACAGAATTTATAAATACTCTGACCTAGTGAAAAAAATACTTATCATTTTTCAGCAAGCCATTCAAAAAAAGGAAAATTGTTTATAAGATGAGCTGGGCTTAAAAGCACATATTAATTGGCATGTTTGAGACAAATTCATCACATTTTATGAAGCTCTGCTTTGAAAGGAAGATTATGTTATTATTTCTTTATTCATCTGCCAATAAATATTTATAGCTTTTATGTGTTATTTTTTATGAAATATTTCTTGATTTAGCCTTTGTGAGAGTTATTTTTGTAACATAAGTCCTAATAGGTCTTAATAATTAGAACCTGGAGTCAAATATAGGAAAAAATGCTTAGGCATCAGAGAGATGAAGGAGCAAAACCACTGTCACCTTAACGACTTAACTTCCCAGTTGAAAAGAGACTGAGATCCTGTCTCTTGCTGCCTTATCACTTCCTCTTTTCACCCTGTCATATCACATCTTTCTGTGCAGACATCCAGACCTCTATGTTTAACAAGTTACTAGCTCTGTCTTCTGATCTTCAGGGAAGCTATATTTGGTGGAGTATAAAAAGATACTACTACATTTTCCATTTTCCCTTGTAACACACACACACACACACACACACACACACACACACACACACACACACACACAATAAAAGACCCAGAGGCTGATATTAGGGTACAAGCTTCAAACTGACTATCAGAATAGTAAAGCAGCAAGCCAATAGCCCTCAGACCTAGTTCAGTCTGAAAAGGCTGATCCACAAATGAGCTCTTCACCAAGTCTCAAACAGCTGCCTCTCCTCAGTGTTTCTAGAGAATGAAAAGCCTCTCTGAGACATCATTTCTGTCTTATATACTTTCCTAATGTTGGAATTAAAGATGTGAGCTATAATTATTTTAGACTGATTCACTCTTGTGTAGATCTGGGTGGCTTTGGATTCACAGAGATCTGTCTATCCTTTAATCCTAGGATTAAAGGTGTATGCCACTACCTCCTAGCTTTTGGTTTCTGAGATTAAAAATGTGTCACCACTGCCTGATCTCTATAAATTGAGGCTGACTTTGCTTTTCTGAATCCTAAGGCAAGCTTTAATAAATCATAAATATCACTATACTCCTTTTTTCCTAAAAATAAAAAATGAGTAGCATGAATTATAAAAACTCAGAGACGGGCATTGACATTCAAGTTGAAGATCATTGAAGAAATGTAGCCAACTTACCAAAGAACTCTTAATCACTATCAGGGTTGAATACTTGATGCCTTATTCCTGTTTTACTATCTTCTCTAATGCTGAGGTCAGGGCATGATCTCTGTTTCTCTTTTATACTGATCCACTTTCACTTAACCCTGAGTGGCCTTGAACTCACAGTATATTCTGGAGGACTTTCCTACCTTATCTTGGCAAAGTTCAACAGTCATTTGTTTTGTGCTTGCTCAATTTGGACAGCATACTGGCAGCAGTCGAGGCAAATGCAATTTCTTTCACAATGGATAACTATTGCAACAAAGAAATTAAGCTCCATGTGAAATTTATTTGATGTCCATCATCTTCTCCAAAGTAGATTAGGGCTGTAAGGAACAGATATGTCTCATTGCCATGAAAATAGAAAAAAAACCTATGTTATTTAACTATCGTATTTTATAGATCTCTGAATAGTTTGATCATGACCTATATAAAATATATCTCTGTTTGACCTTGAGAACATACTTAATATGACAAATTAGATTGCAATAGGTAACTAATTGCTAACCTGTGTTTCCATTTATCCTGAATAGTTGGTAATAATAATGTTCAAGGGCTAAATATTTGGATTACATTTTTACATGACTTGCATATGTAGAATACCTTGAAAAAGATTAGAAATGAATGTACAGCATGCTCTAACAAAAATTATCTCAACCTTGTACCAATACACAAAAACCAAGCCAATGTAAAGTATTTAAAACTAGTAGGTTTAGATTGTTTGTTAGTTTTGTTTTTTTGGTTTAGAAGTAGATTCAACAATATACATTTTTATCCTATTTCTGTCTTCCTTTTTGCTTTTCAGAATAGAATCAATAATCTACTCGTATCCTATCAGATCTATAACTACCTATTTGCAAAATAAGAACTCTGAATCTAATCTCCTTTGCTCAACTTTTTTCTGACCATTACTGGTAACAAATTTTAACCAACTCCCATAAACAATAAAAACTATCCAAAACCCATTGAACTAACAAAAACTCCCCACCCCAACTCTTGAGAGTGATGGCATTGTTTTCTTAAATTTACTTCCTATTGTCTATGAGTGATGGCATCTTTAGGGGATCCTGAACTGAAAAAAAATGTGTTAATTGTTAAATTCTGGGAGTTGTAAATGTATTGTTTTCCCAGTGTAAGATCCTTTTGTAGACTTAAAAGAGCTGATAGGCGTGGTCCTGGTTCATTGAAGAAAATTTAAACATTATCGGATCAGTAGTATTTATGTCCGTCTAGAGTACAAAAACATAATGACTAGTTATCTGATACTCAAATCCAAATTCTTGTACAAGAAGATAGATGAAGCCTTTTTCTTGGAATTTACTAGTATTCTATATGACCATTAATACATAACAAAAGTTAAATATATTTATATATTAATGTTATAATTTTTGAAGCAGTATTTATGAGATTAGCAGCAATGAAATAGACCCTTAAATTTTGTTTTTCTTCTGTGTCATATATGGTGGCTCTTGTGAAATGAGACAGAGAGTTTGGATGTTGCTTTTGTCAAACATGCTTGGTGTTAGAGAAGCCAGCTTTAATCTTTAATTGACCTGGGACTACAAAAATACCATTTGCATTATTTCTGTGGAGAAAAGAAGAAAATCACATTTGAGAAGATTTATGAAATTGTATACTGTTGGAGATGTGATGTAGATGTAAAGTCACTTTTCTTTTCCTTGGGATATGTTTTTCTAGGTGACTTGTCTTTTTTCTTCCCATGTCTTACTTGTAGAATGGTCTTCAGATTCCTTATCTGGATGCCTTCATTCTCATGAAAAGATAAAAAAAAATCTCTTTTCCAACATTAAAGGAAGTTCCTTTATAGCAAATTATATCTCATTAAATAAAAAGCATTTGCTATTTTTAAAATTTATTTATATTAAATGGCCATTCTGTCTTTTTAACTCTCACCTCTTTTAATCAAGGGGTGTCTCTTGTTAAAATCTAATCTTTATCAATTTTGGTGGTATCCATAGCTTTTCTTATCCTGTGAGTGCGGGTAACAAAACTGTTTCCCCAACATAACAGATGTCTTAGTTTCCATTTTGAGGTCAGAACATCTTTAGTGTGTGCAGATTGCCATAATTCCATATTTTGTTTTGTTTGTTTTTGGTTTTGTATTATCAAGTATCTCACCATAACTGTCCTTCCTTTCTCGGTATCATTCAGAAAACTCAGTGTTATTCATCTATTTCTGGGGGTCCTTATTACTTCTTTCTGTTCATTTAGCATAGCCTTTAGAGGTTGGTTTGATGTGTCTGTCACTGATTGCCCTATAGGATGGTGTTATATACTTTATATTGCAATACCCAAAAATATGTTTCATTTCCTTAGAGACTTATGCTGTAGAAATGTCAATCTTAATTTCTACAGGTATTATCATGATCGCAATAACTTCTAAAAATGTGTGGTTAGAGAATCAAACTTTTCAGAACTCAAAGAAGTTGCCCAAAGAAATCAAGAGTATGTATCCATGCTGTGGTGTACATATTTAAATTTTCCAAATTATACAAAAATAAAAGATATCTATTGGCCAGATTTCATTCCTTTGATTAGAGGTAGAAATCTGCAGTGCAATTATATAAAGGTATCCTGAAATCACATCAATATACAAAGATACCTTAAGCATATGCAGAAACATACATACATAAAATATATCAAAATAATTTTACATTAGTGTGCAAAAACACTGTAAACAGAAGGTGAAACATACAAATGACAAATATAATTTCAAGTTTGTATCATTGTACAAGTTATCTCACAAAGTAATACAAAAACAATTTTACATAAGTATCAATTTACAAGAATCTGCAATCAAAATAGTCTATAACCAATAGTTGCTAGTATATTTTGGAAGTAGATACATGTATCTATCTATAATAAAACCCTTCCATTTCACATTTTTATTTTCCAAAAGGGATTACTGAGTCTAAACTTTACATTCAACTCCCAACACAATTACAATTATAATCAAACCTAAACAGGTGACAACTTTCCATAAACGTGAAAAAAAATCTAACCCAATTGTTGGCAGAGGGTGCATCATTTTCTGTAGAATTAATTCCAGCTGTCTTGGGGTAGAACATTCTCTATGGGATCCTATAAAATACTAAAACAATAGTTAAATCTCAAGAGGACTAGGTGTAACATTTGTTAACTGGTTTCTGAGTAGTGTGTAAAGGTCATGTGATGTTCTATATCTGACACTCTGGCCACAGTCTTGTAAGATGGGTGTCCATCACAGATAGCCAATTTGGAAATATCTTGATATCTTGAGCAGTTTTTGTCCAAAGCCAATACTTAAGCTGATATTATCAACTCTAAGGTATTAGAATGAAACAAATGGAATCGATGTTTTGGATCCCCATCTTCTACCTATAAACTTCAAAACTGCTGTTAGGTAAATAAATTATTCACTGTGGGAAGCTTAATCATTGTCAATATAAAGATGGAAAGTTTAAATATTTATAGACATATATCCAAGGATAGGTACCAAGAAAGACAAGTTTTTGGACTTTATGGGAGAAAGAACAAATTCAGTAGGATTGCAAGGGGATGGAAAGTATTAATGAGAAGTTACTGTGAGTAGAGTACAGTATATACATGTATGAAATTTTTAAATAGTTTAAAATATAAATTTAAAAGAGAAAGTAATCCACAGAGATTCCATTATAATCATTTCAAAACAAAGTGCAAATTTTAGCAAATTCTAGGTGATATACAAATCACTAAGCTATTGTCTCTCAAATTTCTAAGAAATGTATTCATGTACTTTATGAAAAATGTAAAAGCATTTTACTCTGTGTTGAAGACAGAGTAACTGAAAAGAAGAATAAATCATGCATTTTCATACAGATAGTTTGATACTTGTTGTGAGAAGGGCTTTCCTTTTATTCTTAATTTTCATTTCTCTAGTGATAGAACATCTATCATATATTTATTGAACATTTTCATGCTTTCTTTGGGACAATGACTATTCAATTTATTTGCTCTTCCACAAGTGTCTTTTGTTGTTGAATCATAGACATCTTGTGTATTCATTTTTATCACAAAATTTTTGCCAATATTGACTATTTTTCATTCATTTGCATATGACTTTTCGGGTAAATAGCTTTATTTTTTTAGTTTCAATTATGGAGTATTCCCTCTAATTACTAGTTTCTTTAGTATATTGAAAGATACATTTATAGAGAGATAACCAGCCCTTGTCTGTAAATATATGCATGCTAATATGAACAAACTTTAAAAATAAACCTTTGAATTACTAATGATTTTGTGGAAAGCATGTAGCCCTTCTCCTCCCAAAGGGCATAGAACATCAATTGGCTCTTTAAAAAAGTGTTTTTGAATGAATTAAAACACTCCAGAATTTAGGTTATTTATTCCATTAGAGGAAAGTTAGAGGAAATATTCATTTTCCACTTTGAACTCTATATCTCCCAAATGAGAGGTTACATTCTTCCTTGTGCTTTCAGCTAATTTATCAGATTACACAAAAGAGCCCCTTAAATTAGAAATGAAATCAACAATGATCTCTCCTGGGCATATACTCAAGGGGATTTGTTTCATACTCCAATGATACTTGTACATCCATGTTCATTGCAGCTCTATTTATAAAATTTGAAAAATGGAATCATTGAAGATGTCAATCTCCTGATGAATGGATAACAAACATGGCCTATACACAATGCCAATTTAATCAACTATAAAGTATAAAAAATAGGATATTCTATCAAATGTATAAAGTGGGAGAATATTAAATTGATTGAGGTAGCTCAGGTCTAGAAGAAAAACACCAAAAGTTCTCTCTCATATGCAGTTCCTAGTACTGTTTTTTTTTTTTATCTAATTTGGATTACCTTCTTAGGGAGCCAGAACACAAGAAAGGGTATATAGGGGACATGGCTTAAGCAAAGTGGGAATAGTATGACATTTAAAATGACAACAAAGGGTGGGAATACTACTGGAGAGGATGGGGAAAGGGAAGTATAAAGAAAATGAAGGGATGTTAAAAAAAAAGTACATGGAGACCCATTATCTGGTAACTAAATTTCTTAAAAAACAAAACCAAATCACAAAGAGATTGAAGATAAACCCTCCCACAAGGTAATCCATGCCAAATACTACAAATCTGGCCAAAATCCTTATGACCAGAGCTAAACTGATATGATATGTAAATGTATGTACTCACACATTGACAGATGAAAGGCTATTCTCAGCCTTAAAGAAGCCTCTCTGTGAAGTGAATAGAGAGAGTCATGACTATACAAGATGTTCAGAGTAAAGAATGGTTGAAAATTTAATCGCAAACAAGAACTTTATATCACCTCCATAAGCTTCAGAGTACATTGTAGAAGAAGAGATAGAAGGTGTGTAAGAACTTAGAGATAGAAATAAAGACCATGAAATGTGAACCCCTAAACACAAATAAAACATGCCCTTCATGAGCTTATAACAGCCATGCCTGCAGACACTTGGATTATAAACAAAAGGGCGCACCCATAATCAGGAGTGAATGAGCCAGGGGCTCACTTGGCCCTACTCTATAATGTTGAACTATTAGTAAACAACATATTCTGGAAGAGGGGAAGCATTGTGTAAGTTTTGTACTCACTGGTGAGCATACAAATGTTGTCAATCCATTGTCACACAGAAGGCCCTATTTAAACTGTAGAACAAAAAACAAAACATCTTGATTATGAGGAATATTTGTATGGGAGAAAGCGAGCAGGAAAGAGTTGGGGGAAATGAGAGAAGGTAATAGGAAGAATGTTCAACCACCCATATGTCATGTTGAAATAAACAGGTAGGGTATGCACAGTGTGCTCTAAGAGCAAATTATAGGAAAAAGGTCGACAGACTTTAGGGAAATACCATCTTCATATCTCAGTAATATACTGTGTGACCTACATCCCCTGTGTTTTTTTGCAGCTTTGACCACTCTTTATTTCCTTTGTATTTTCAAAGACAAGATTCAGTTTCTGGGTGCTGGGAAAAACAGAAATTAGTTCAGGTGCTTTCTATTAGCAGTAGTAATGTAGTTTAAGAATTTGTTTACAAATATATTTAAAAATAAATCAGCCTTCATTCAAAGCTGTATATAGGCCTTTAGTGATGGGAGATGTTATTCTGTATATATGTTTCTTATACTGGTTAATAAAGCATTGTGGCCAATAGGAAACAAGGTAGGCAGGGCTAGGAGACCAGGAGGAGGAAAGAGGAAGGAGTAGGGAGGAGTCGAGATGTAGCCGAGGGAAGAAGCAGGACACCTGCTGCGGCTCCCTGATAAGACGACCACGTGGAAATACTTAGATAAGTAGAAATGGGTTAATAATTAAGGCAGAGCTAGCCCATAAACAATAATGGTAACTGGCCAACAGTATTGTATCAAATACAAAGTCTCATAGTGTTATTTGGGGCCGATGCGGCTGAGGGCCCAGACTGGCGGCAGGACCTGGAGGCCGGCGGGGAGGAACCTGCTGTAACACTTTAGTTTCCTGGGCACTTGATTTGAGGAAGAGAAAATGAAAGGCGTCTTTCAACATTGGAATAGTGTCCTGATAGGAGATGTCATTTTGTAAATATGTGTCTGTAAATACATAATTCTGTATATATGGTTAATGAATAAAGCACTGTTGGCAAATAGGAAGTAAGATAACCAGGATTAGGAGACATGGAGAATTCTGGCAGATGTAGAAGAGAGAGTCAAGATGTAAGATGTGACAGAAGTAAGAGGTCTGGACCCTTTCTCTGGTAAGATAAGACCATGTGGAAACACTTAGATTGATAGAAATGAGTTAATATTTAAAACAGTACTATCCAATGAGAACTGCTAGTAACCAGCCAATATTCATAATTAATACAATGTCTCTGTGTGTTATTTTGGGACTGATGTGGCTCTGGGACCACAGTGGTGGAAACCTCCTCATAAGAGTGCTCCCCCCAACTTTCTTCAGCACTACTCTTAGGATTCTCCCTTGGTGCTATATTGGCAGTTTGGAGAACCCAGAGCTCTATGCCCAAAGGACAGAGCTGCAAAGAAGTTTCTATTGAACTTCTGTCTGTAGGTGCTTGAAAGATCCAGCTTAAGAATGCCTGATGGTGAGGAATACGGGCATCTAGGCTGTCTCTGCTGAACCTTCTTGTATAGTAACTTGATAAATAAATGAGGTGTACTTTAGAACACTGAACATTTGTAGAAATATTTTTATACTAGCCCACTCAATGAATCTACAGATGTTGCTCAATATTCATTTAGACATGATGATCTGGATGATCAATATGAATGAAGATATTTATAATTCTCAGTCCTCAGAGTGTTGTACCCATTACATTCTATGCAACAACAGCCTTGCATTTTGCTCCTGGTCTATTTCAAAGCCTCTATATTTTCTTTGGTGTCAGATAAGTACCAATGCCTCCTTCAGTTTGCTTTGAAAAATTCACAGAAATATGCATTGAATGGATCAGCTGATACACCAGCTTTTTTTTTTTTTTTACTACTCATATCTATTGATACTTCAGGGCTGCTGAAAGTAACGTGAAGGTTCCTTAGTATAGAGATGATGACATTTATGGAGATGATTCATCAATTCTAGATACTCATAGGCCTTCTTCAGCTCAATATCTGTTTATGTGATTCCAGACCCCCATATGTGGACAAGAATTTCAACACAAAAAGCTTCAGCCAACAATATAATCATCCAACTGGCATTGGTACACAGAAGCAGATAAAATGGAAAAGAAAAGATTCTCATCCTGCTCATACCCACCCCATTCTATCTTGGAGTTTCTGGTCCATTTTTCATTCTTTTTTGTTATCATTTTTGTATTTATTTTTCATAACTTCCAACATTTAAATTAGAAACTATTCCATTTTATATATCAATCCCAGTTCCCTCCCATCCCATCTTCCAATGGCCCATACCATCCCCCACTCCACCCCTCTTCTGCTTCATAGAAAGGGTGAGTCCTTCCATGGAAGAATGATCTAAGTCTGTCACATCATTTTGGGCAGAGCCTAGCCCTTCTCCCTCCCCGATATGTGTAGTCTGAAAAAGTATCCCTCTATGGGGAATGAGATCCCAATGTCATACACTAGGGTTAAATACTGTTTCACAACCATAGACCCCATAGACTGCCCATGCTTCCTAACTGACACCCACTTTCTGGGAACTTGGTTCTATCCTATGCTGGTATCCTGGCTGTCAGTTTTGGGTCCATGAGCTCCCACTTGTTCAGGTCAGCTATTTCTGTGAGTTTCACCAGCCTGGTCTTGACCTTTTGCTTATCACTCCTCCCTCTCTACAAGTGGATTCTGTGAATTCAAGTCAGTGTTTAGCAATGGGTCTCTGCTTCTACTTCCATCACCTACTTGATTAAGGCTCTAGCACATCATATAAAATAGTCATCAATCTCATTATCAGGAAAAGGCATTTAAAGTAGCCTCTCCACACTTGTTTAGATTGTTAGTTGGGGTCAACCTTGTAGATCTCTGGACACTTTCCTAGTGCCACATTTTCTCTTTAAAAATATAATGGCTCCCTCTATTAAGGTATCTCTTTTCTTTCTCTCTGCTATTTTTCCCCTGACTCAATCTTCCTAATTCCTCATGTCTTCCTCCCCCTCCTCTTTCCCTCTTCTCCCCTTCTCTTTCTCCTATATCCCTCTCCCATCCCCCCATGCTCTCAATTTGCTTGGGAGATCTTGTTCCTTTCCCTTTCCCAGGGTACCATGTATGTCTCCCTTAGGGTCTTCCTTGATTACTAGAATTTCTGGAAGCATGGACTGTATGCTGGTAATCCTTTGTTCTAAGTATAAAATGTGTATGAGTGAGTGCATATGATTGAGTATTTTTGCATCAATGTTCATGAGGAATATTGGTCTTCTATTCTCTATCTTAGATGTGTCTATTTGTGGCTTGGGTATTGGGTACTAAGGTTAAGTGTAGCCTTGTACAAAGAGTTTGGAAATGTGGAACACTTTGAGGAGTATTGCTATTAGCTGTTCTTTGGATTTCTGGTAGAATTCTGCTCTTCAGTGAATCACCTGGCCCTGTGCTTTGTTTTTTGTGGGAGGAGGGAGACTTTTGTGACTGCATGACTGCTTCTAGTTCAATAGGGGTTATAGGTCTATTTATATTAATTATCTGTTCTTGATTTAATTTTAGTAGGTGATGATATCTATCTTGACAGTTGTCCATTTCCATTAAATTTTCAAATTTTGTAGAGTACAGGTTTTCAAAGTATGACCTGCTTCTTCAAGGTTTATGTGAGTCAGAATTCAATTATGACTAAAGAGATCTTAAAATAATTTGGGGCTCAACATGACAGCACACTACTTGTGTATATAGTGCTAGAAAGTGAAGCCTTGAAAGGATCAGAGTATTATCCATAACAGTTTAAAGTAGATGCCCGAATTAGTTTTAAAATGTTTTGTAGGAAAAGTACACTGCGTACACATAAAAAGATCTCCTGAATAAGATCTATGTATAGAAGCTCTATAGAGAAATGAACTTGAAATTTTGGGGAGATTGCATATCCTTCTTTAAGTTGGGGATGTTTTTCTTCGGTGATTTTGTGTGCCTTTTTTCTGATAGTTTTCTCCTTCTTCTCTCCCTATTCTTCTTAGGTTGTGTTTTTATTATTATTATTATTATTATTATTATTATTATTATTGTTATTATTATTATTATTACTATTATGTCTCTGTTGTCCAAGATTTATTGTTTTAAATTTTTTTTAGATTTATTTTTTTCTTTGAACAATGAATCTAATTTTTATTGTATCTTAATTTTCTCCTTCATCTCTTAAATTTTGTTGATGATGTTTTTGGCTGTAGTTCCTGATCATTTATCCAGATTTTTCATATCCATAACTCCCTCAGTTTGTGTTTTTTTTATTGCCTCTATTTCAATTTTCAAGTCCTGAACTGTTTCCTTCAGCTGTTTGTGTTTACTTGGCTTTTTTAAAAGGGATTTATTGATTACTTCAATTTTTTTTTCTTTTCCTTGACTCCCTTAAAGGAAGTTTTGATTTCCTCTTTAAGCACCTCTATAATTTTCATAAAGTTATTTTTCAGGTGATTTTCTTCTGCTTCATGTGAGTATGGTTGTTCAAGTCTTGCTCTTATAGGGCCACTGGATTCTGGTGGTACCATTTTGCCCTTCATGTTTCTACATGAATTCTTACATTGTTGTTTACTCTTCTATGTTTGTAATAACTTTAACTACAGGTGTTGATTCTTGTGATGTCTTTGTTTGATGGGTCATTTGTTTCTCTATTGTTTGATAAAACAAAGATTTTTGTTTTATCAAAATAAATAAAATGGTTTATTTTCTTTTATGCTTAATGTCTTAGGGTTCTAGTTTTTAACTGGTCCTCAGGATGAAAAGAGTTATCTCAGTCGAAATTTGTGGGGGGTTGGTAACCTAAATGTAGTATTCGTCTGGTTTGTGTGGGCTTTGCTTCTGTTTATGGAGTGTGTTCTTCCAGCTAATTTGGGTTGTGCCTGTGCCAGTGAAGATTATTTGTCTAATTGTTATAGGTAGTGTTTGTGCCTATAGATGTTCATGTTCTTCCAACTGGAGTCGGTGGTATTTTCATAGGGGCTACTTATTTTGCAACTAGTGTAGTTGGTACTTGTGCCTATAAGAGCTGCTGTTTTCTCAACAGGAGTAAGTGGTCCTTGTATAGGGGCTACTAAGGTTGTGGTGGATTGTTATTCAAGGGGAGGGTAATCTTGTAGGTGGATTTGTGAAGCAGAATGGCTCATAGAGATTACAGAGTCTATTGGGTGCTAGGGTTGGTGGTGCAGCCTGCCCATAGGTCTCTTACCTGTTGGCCAGCTCAGAGGACTGCTCTAGAGCAGTAGAGGTACAACAGAGTTGGGGGGCCTGCCAGGCCCAGCTGCCTTGCTGGGGCTTAGATGGGGAAGGGTGAGTGACACAGGATGTCCCCTTCAGCTTGAGGCCTAGAGATTAAGACAGTTTAGCTGAGACTATTCACTTAACAGTTCTTCCAGTTGGAGTAGGTGGTGCTTATATAAGGTGTACTGGAAGTTGTGGTGGATAGTTGGCCAAGTAGTGGAAGGTTGCAATTGGTGGGTTTGGGTAGCATGGTGGGTTGTAGAGGTTACACAGTTCAGTGGGTGTCATTCTAGTGGTGGGGACTGCCTGTAGGTCTCTCATCTCTTAAAAAGATTTTCATACCATAAATTGTGAATTGTCAGGCAATTTAGTTGATATGAGGATCTCAGCAATGACTAAAACTAAATGTTTTTCTAGCAACAACATTTAAGTAATGTTGAGTGTAGTTTTTTTCAACATTGTTATTATCTTTCATGGTATGATAGAGATTTCTTTAGATGAGAAAATTATACTAAAATGTTAACCACTGATATTTATGAGTAAACTAGTTAAGATATGACAGTGTAACAAAAGGCAATAGTTTTTACCAGTTAATATTCTTGTCTTAATGAAACTGAAAAAAGTAACTTTGTTAATCAATATAAACAATATCAGAAAAAATAAAATAGTTTTTTTGAGAGATGTATGTTGTTCCAAGCTTTTCCTACAATTACAGTTGAGACGTTACTACGTGTTTAGTTTATAGGCTGATGGCTAGAAAGTGATTTGGTCATAGATAAACAATGCCTTAAATGAGTATTGTCCATATTGTGTTTTGATTATAATTGAGTAATAATTTGATTTTGATTTCAGGGTTAGGGTTTCATGTGTTACTTAAATAGAACAAGTGTGTTACCGATGTTGTTGCTAATATTATAATTAGTATTATTGTGGTTGTTGGGCATAAGGATATAAGATTTGTTATGCCATGAGCAGAATAACATGGACATAATGGTTTTCCCTCAACTCAATCCTGATACATAATTTCCTTTCTAATCATATACTGAAGTAGGAATTTTAAATAGTGATTAGGCCATGGTGGCTCCACCTGTGATAATGGATGAACACCATCAATATCTTGACAATAGGTTCACAAAAGAAAGGTAAGTTTAACTCTCTTCTCTTTTGTGCTTAACCACTCATGTCTGTCTGCCATATAATGACACTGTAAGATGTCTGGTGCTCATATTTGGTTTTTTAAATTCTAGAACTTAAGAGAAATATATTTCCATTCTTTGTAAATGGCCCAATTTTAGGTTTTGCTTTGTAGAAGCTTATTCTAAAACAGAAAAGTAAAATTTACTGCATTCTATAAAACATTATATCACATGAATTCTGGCAACTAATTTTTCCATACCATATTTTGCAGCCCCAATTCTAAGTAACATCTTACTTCTGGATTAATTCATGTCACATTTTTTTCCTTGAATAAGATAATAGTAGTAAAATTTTAACCAAGATGTATATAGTACATAGTGCTAAAACTATGGATTACATGGGAGCCTTGGGTAGTGATGGGAGGAACTTATTTCCATTCTCTTCATTTTTCAATTTATGAAGAAAAGAAATGTACCTTCCACAAAAGGAAAGAGAGAGGGGGTGAGGTATGGAAGAAGAGAGAGAGAAAGGAAGGGGGAAATAAAGGAAGGAAGAAAGTAAAGAATGTGGATGAAAGGAACCATTCAATTGGAAGTGGTTGCTACAGAAGATAGAGTTTTTGTATATGTGAAAGGTAACTTCATTGGACATTATGTTTCCTATTCTCTTCATGGCCATTTTGTGTAAATTAACATTTTATATATAGATTTTTTTATGACTGCAAGATTCGTGAGTTATACCAAAGCATAGCATTTCAAAATGAAACACTGAATTCCAGTTGGGGTTAATTGACTTAATTTTACACCATAGGAAATGGGTTTTAGCTTCTTTTTCGCATTCTAATTGTTAAATAAATCCACTCATTTATTTTACATCCTAACCACAGTTTCCATTCCAAACTCCCTTCCCATTCCCTCCTCTCACTTCCCTCCTTTCCCCCTAATCAAAGCAACTTCATAAGGGACAGCCATGATTCAGCATCTTATAAATACACATGTAATTTTTGTGGCTTTTGGAGTTACATCACTCAAAGATATATAATCCATATTAAAATTCAAAGATTAAGCAAAATTTAAATGCTAAGCTTAAGATGTAAGATAGGTGGCTTAATAGATAAAACCATTTGCTTTCTGAAGAGTTGAGTGTCGTTCCCAGCATCCATCAAAGACAGGCTATTCACAAGGTCATCTGTAGCTGCAGCTGCATGTAATAGGATGTCTACTTCTTTCCTCCATGAATATTTATGTGTAATTTAAATATAAAATAAACCTTAAAATGTTTTAAACTGAAATGATTTGCTTATTTTTCTAATTTAAAATGTTTCCTTTTATAAATAAAATTGTAAAGTGATTCATGTGGTTGCAGTATTTAGGATTATGAAAAACAAAGTTGCTGAAAAGGTTGAACAGCTCAAAGGTCACAGATGTTTTGGCCTTTAGCATGGTCCGTTTGCTATTTTAGCACTCTTCTTAAGTATTTCTCTCAGAAAAGTGATCATTCTCTCAATGTAGATAGTCTGCTCAGTGATTTTGATGCCATTCTTTCCTGTCAAAATGTTAGATGTTTATCCTGCAAATAATGTAGACTCTGTCCTAGGTGACATAGGAGAGGGATGCTCTGTTCTGTGTATTGCTCCTTAATTTCCTCTGTTTTTTATCCCACAAGGGTAGGGCTGAACCACTGTGCATGTATAAAAGGAAAATGACAAGTATTTTTTCATATTATCATTGGGATAGTACAAGATGTATACTTCACTCTAACATTTCTGATTCTGCACATTATAATGACAAATATATCAAATCATAATAAAAAATAATACACAACTAAAATTTGTCTTTTCATATGCACACCCAAACTTTGGCAAACTGCATAATGATTTGTTCTGCCAGCTGTTTACTTCAGTCCTTTGTGAATAGGTGAGGTGAAGATCCAGTGCAATCTGGTTTACTACACTTAACTAGCCCTGTCCAAATGAAAAAACCTGAGGTCTAGGGAAGGTGCTTCTTTGCAGAAACAGAAAATAACTTAATTATGACAATGGATATCAAATCTGTATATAAAAAAGAGAAGCTGTGTAAAAGAAAGAACAACAGTAAAACTTAAAACCCATATGCTAGAGCCTAAGAGAAATTAAAAAATCAAAAGGGAGAGTTTAGCATCAGGCTGTCAAAGCCTTTGCTGCACAAACATTGATTCTCTAGCCAGCAGTATTAACACAATGTTGAGCTCATTATTAACACAAAATCTCAGGTCAAAGACCAAACTCATGACTCAGAATCTGTATTTAATCAATAGCTCCAGGTGCTGTGTATGCTCATTAAATTTTGAGAAGCACTGAAAAGACATTATAATTATTCCCAGAAAATTGTGTTTAATATAATTATGATTGTTACTGCAGGATTAAAAGAAGTTTATTCATTATGTCAAAGGAAGACAGAATAAATGGAATTACTCAGAGATAGCAGTCCATGAATTATTAAAGGACAAAAATGTGGTTCATAAGATTTGAAGAAAGGAGGAACAATCTGTTTATTTCCTATGCAATGAAGTCCAAATAATCTGAAATTCATATGCCATAGTTAGTGTGAATAATTTTTGTGATTAGCTTTGGCATCATTGCAAGAGACTGGTTAAAACGCCCTAGGTTTAATTAAGAATCACTGAGTCACTGATCATAAGATATCAATTTGAATAATAAAATGATATCCACAGTTCTGAATTTAGCCCAGAAACTTTTCTTTATATACATAAGTAAATTTGATTCTATGTGACAATTTTACCTTTGGGCTATAAAATGTTCTTTTCATTTACATTTATCTAAACATATTTCATATATTTTTATCCTATGTTTTCTTCTAGGAAACTATAATAATTAACATTATCCAAAGAAAGCATACACACAAACATACGCCCTCATTTGAGAGTGCACACAATGAGAAGTTATGACATTTACTTAATTTTTTCATTGACTTCTGTGAATCATTTAAATTCTAAGCTTGCTTGGAGAGAAAGACATATTTCACAGAAAGAGAGAATAGGCTATTTCAATTATCTGTAAAACCTGTCAAGAGTTTACAGCATGGTCACAATTTTGTCTGCCTCCTTTTTCACAGAAATATGACAGTTTAGATGTCAAAATCTCTCAAATTGTATGGTTGTTAAATGTAATTTACTGCCTTAAAGGTATTTACAGCCTTTTCTGGAGATCTGCTTGATGTTTTATTGAATTCACTGATTATCATCTGTTCCATACATACTGGACTATAGTCATGAATTACTAGAGAATGTCTCCAAAATATAGATGAGACATATCTTTTCTTTCTTTAGTCTTTTGAAACGATTTGTCATACCAATATCTAGAGCCAAATGAAATGGAAAGATTCATATTTCTTCCAATTGTTTCAAATTTAGAGCAATTTATTTGCAATAAATGAAACACATTTATTAAACTCTCATCAAAAATAGATTTTCTATCTATTTAATTGAAAAGAGAATAATTTCTTTTACAAAATATGTGTCCAATGATATTATTTAGGATATAGATAATAACTTTGTGTTAAAAAGAAATATTTTTTCCTGTTCAGTTTAACCAGACTACATTGCACACTGTAACTTTTGGCCTTCATGGTACCACCTGAGTTCAAAGGTCTGTTAATGAAACCTAGCAGGTCTTGTTAGTTGATTCAATATATTAAAGAAATTCTTCAAATAGCATAAAAATACCTTATACAAATTTTTCATATTTCACTGTCACAAAAATCTATTCTGGGATTGTTGTTACACACTTTTATTCTTTTCACACAAGATGTTGAGGCAAGGGATCTTCAGCCTGACCTATGTAAAGAAACTTAAACAAATATCAAGAAAATGAGACATACCATGTGGGTAATGTTCCAAGTGCTATGGATTCAGCTCTAATCTTACAAGGAGAAAAAGGAGATGTCTTTTCAATCATTAGAACTAGTGTTTATTGAAATCATATCTTTATATTTCTTGTTATGCTAAACTTATGAAAATACTTGATATTTCAAAATTATGATTAAAATGAATATAGTACATTTTTAAATAATATGAAATCACAGATGAATTATTTTATCTTAGCTCTAACACAATGTGTTTTAGTTTGGGTATCCTCCTGCCATGGCTAGGATGGGCTACAGTTTTCTTCATCAAATGGCTCAGGTATATACAATGTCAGGATATATGTTTGTATGTGTGTCTGTGTGTGTGTGTGTGTGTGTGTGTGTGTGTGTGTGTGTGTGTGTGTGGTGTATGTATGTGTGAAAAAAAGCAAGAGTAGGGACAAGTAAGCAAAGAGATGAATGGGAGCTAAAAGAAGGTTAGTAAACACCAGAAATGAAATGAAATTTCAAGGATTGTCATATGTAATTACGTATTAATGTTATTGAGATCTTTCAAAAGTAGTACATGGCCATCTAGCAATAGAATATTTCTTGGTCCTCACATATAATAATTGTGGTATTTCACAAACTATACTGTTTCCTGAGTCTGACAGTCATAGCTTGTCACCATAGTTATACCTGTTTCGATTTTACTTCTCCACTTTTTCTAATACATGGCTAATAATTATTTTATTATATTTTCTTCATTATAACAATTTCTTTATTATATATCAATCATTAGATTTCCACCTATGCATAGATATTAAGTCAGTATGCTGCCCTTAATGTTGGTTCATAGTTTTAATGAGGAAGATTTTAGTTAATATATAAATAAAGCAAAGAAAGAGGATAGGGTATCTAAAGGCAAAGAAGATTCATAATACTAAGGATGATTGGTCCTAAGCCTTCATTTCTCTTTAATAAGATCACATATTTATGTAATTTGACAGAAAAACATCCAAAATTTACCACTGCTTTGGAAAAAATATTTCCCCAGTATATTAATAATGTTCTTATAAGAAA
The DNA here is from genome assembly GCA_030556225.1 of Cricetiscus sungorus. Lineage (NCBI taxonomy): Eukaryota > Metazoa > Chordata > Mammalia > Rodentia > Cricetidae > Cricetiscus > Cricetiscus sungorus. The sequence continues at coordinate 51,478,501 of JANBXA010000726.1, read as the reverse complement.
ACTTAATTGCTGGATAAGATATTGGTATGTGGAATAAATTCTCATGTATGCTTGTTCAATTTACCACAGTTTATTGCATTGGTTTTTATTGCAGTAATAAAGGAAAAAAGAAAATACTTATTTTTCATACTTAGTGATGGAAGGTATATAAGTGACATATCTTATGGACCTGTTTTTACTCTACAACCTGGTATGTTACCAAGTTGTTTTGCAACTTTAAACTAGGAAATCTAGTATGAAAAAAGATAGATATGATCTAGAAGATGTCTATCATGGGTCGATGAAACAGCTGATATCAGGCTTAATTTGGGCCACCAACCAGCTTCAAAATCATGGCATGGCAACTTAATATTATTAACTTATAAATGTCTGCCCTTATCTTATGATTGTCCTACTATATTTTTATTTAACATATTTTAACTTGTTTCTCTTCACCTACCTTTTGTCTTTTACCTTTCTTTGATTCTGTATGTCCTAATTTTCAACTTTTCTTTCTATCTGGCTATCCTGTCTGTCAGGCCCCAGGTGTCTCCCTCTCTTTTTCACACATTCTCTTCTCTCCTCTTGAGCCTAGACTCCTCATCCTATTTATTCTCTGTCGAGTGGCCCCAACTATCTTGGTACTTTTCAGATATTGGCTGTTCAGCTTTTTATTACACCAACCAGATGTCTTAGACTGGCATTATAAAACAAATGTAACACATCTTTACATAGTTAAACACATGCAGCAAAAAAATGTAAAACACCTTTACATAGTCACAGTAATATTCCACAGCACAGACTTTTGGTTAAGAGAATAAATATTGAATTTGTGAATAGTTTGTTGATCATCAATAAAATCAGCCTGGCTGGTGACATTGAAAATATAATATGCAGTAACAGAGAATTCAGATAGTAACTATAAGGTTTTTTTCTATGTACAGTCAATGTCTTGAATCAATAAACAGTATTTGATTATTGTGAGGTATTCTTCTCCCTCAAGGATAGAGGCAAGACTTACTAACTAAGAATCTTGGAAAATAAATTTTACCATTCTTCCCCTAACTAATTACTTGAATACATTTTTCATACCTTTGTTTCCATCCCAAGGGAAGCAGAGATACGTTAATGTCCTAGTTTGTGTCCAATGTCATCTACAGAGTTAGTTTTAGAGCAGCAGGTGTTATACAAAGGAAACCTGTTGCAAACAAACAAAAATGAAAGAAAGAAACTTAACCCCTTAATCACTCTGACCTTACATGAACCCAGAGATTCAGATCTCTCTCTCTCTCTCTCTCTCTCTCTCTCTCTCTCTCGTGTGTGTGTGTGTGTGAGAGAGAGAGAGAGAGAGAGAAAGAGAGAGAGAGAGAGAGAGAGAGAGAGAGAGAGAGAGAGAGAGAGAGAGAGAAAACGCACATAATTTAAAGTAAACTAAATAAAATTGGTTTGGTTTCTAAATTGTCCAAAGATAATTGATTAATTGTGCTGGCTAATTTTATGATAACTTGGCACATGTAGAGTCATATAGGAACAGGGAACCTTATTGGGACTAATGCCCCCACAACCTAAAATCTGCCCTGCCTTCAAGATGTTCTAGGCAAAGGAGCTGAAGAACTTTTGGGAGTGGCTAACCAATATTTTGTTTACCTGGAGACACATGCCTTTAGATGGACCTCATGCCATACATTGCCTGGATCACTAAAAAACAAACGAGATATCCCAGAGACCTAGAGTAAATCCAAGCATGACAGGTTAATCATCATCATCATCATCATCATCATCATCATCATCATCATCATCATCATCATAATCAAATAAATAAATGGAAAAATAAATAAAATAAATTATTTCTAATGACATTCTGCTATACCTATAGATCAGAGCCTTGTCCAGTTGTCATCAGAGAGGCTTCTTTGAGCAACAGATAGGGGTAGAGTTTCAGAGACCCACTCAGACTTCATGCTGAGGGAAATCAAATTGCACGTCTCCATTGGTCTCTCCTACCTTGTCATAGATGGGAACTCTGTGGAAGGGGAGCAGAAAGATTGTATGAATTAGATGATAGAGAGGACACTAGTAGAACATTACCCACCAAACCAACTAATCAGGGATCATATAGACTCATAGAAATTGAAGCTGCAAGAACCAGACCTGCATAGGTCTGCACCAGGTCTTCTGTATTATGTAATTGCTGTCAACTTGGTGTTTTTGTGGGAATCTTACCATTGGAAACAGTTATAGCTCTGACTGTTTTGTCTGCTCTTCAGGCTCTTTTCCTCCTATTGTGTTGCCTTTTCTTTATCCAGCCTTATTAGGGGAGCTTTTGCCTTGACTTACTGTATCTTATTTTGTTATGTTTTGCTCTATACTCTTAGAGGCTTGCAATTTTCTGAGAGTAGTCAAGGGAGGGGAAACTGGCTGGGGTATATTTTATGTGAGGTGAATGTATTTTAAATAAACCATAAGAGCAAACACACAAGAATTAGAAATTTAGAAATTTTATATTTGATTTTATTCTATAATAAAGTGACATAAAATTTAGGTACTCCTTAGTTTGAAAATATAAGTATATTTCAAATGATCATAGCAGGCAGTATTTAAATTCCTAATTTAGAAACAATACTCTTCTTTAAAATATCTTTTCATTCTCACAAACCCATACTAACAGATATTTTGTATATGGTTATAATTCATAAGATCACTAGCTTGTAACATCATAATCATATATGAGAAAACCTATATCTTAGAAAACTTTCACATATATTAAGACTGTGAAATGGAAATATGAAGAAATGTAGGCCTCATTTCTGCATAATATTTTTGAATCTAGTACACTTGGCCTGCAACACAGAATTCTGGTTTATCACAGCATTTCTACACAATAGCAACTTAGAAAAAGATGTCTAAAGAGCTTGGAGGCGGTACCCCATGGATGTTATCCCAGCGGTCAGGAGGCAGAGGCACCCAAAACTCTGTGAGTTCTAGTCTACAGAGTAGGTTCCAGTACAGCCAGGACTCTTACATAGAGAAAACTTTCTCGAAAACCAAACAAATTAACAAATAAAAAAATTATTTATAACTTGACTTTCAAAGACACTATATTTTTAATTTTTCAAAAAAATAAATATTTTATTGATGCTTTGAGAATTTCATGGATATATACAATGTGTTTTGTCTACATTCCTCTCAGTAGCCCTGCTCATTTCCTATTCAAACTTTCCTATTCCTATTCTAAATCCACTCTCCTCTCATTCTTTTTCATTTTATTTCTTTTCTATTTTTTTTAAAACACACCAAATCAAACTCATGTTGTATAAATACTCAAGTAGCTACATACTGTTGGATGATTAACTTATCAAAGTGTACATTCTTAAAGTAAACTTTTCCTCACTCCCTAGAAGTCAACTGTCAATAGTTCTTCTTGTGTATGTCTTATGTTGGCAACCCCAGCTGTAGTCCTATAATGTCTAGAAGATTCAGTTCAACCTTTATCTAACCTCTGGTCATTGCAATGAATACTTCCTCTCTTCTGCGATGATTTCTGAGCCTTTTAGTGGTGTCGATAAAGAATAGCCACTTGTGGGTGAGCTTTACCTTTACACTTACGTTCTGTACTTTGACTTTGACTAGTTAGTATCCTTGTTAACTAGTATTCACTCTACAAAGAAACTTCCCTGATGAGGTCTGAGTAGTGAACTAATTTATGAGTAGGAAGAGATATGGATTTAAGAAGCAGTTTGGTACTATACATACATTGAGCAAAATAATAACAATATATTAACTTATGGGACCTGTGAACTCCCCTATTTGTTCTTCTCCAGATATATAGTAACAGATATCTATTTCATTCCATGAAGCAGGACTCACAGTCCAATTAGGAAGTAATTTACTATTCCCATTACATTTGTGCCCTCATAGCACTCATGAAAATATCTTGTCATTTTGTATCTCTCATGCTTCACAACTTTGGTTAGACTATGATTCCCTCCTCCTTTGCTCCTCCAAAACTGTAGAGAACTTCTTGCACTATAAGATCTAGCCAGAATGGAGAAAGCATCTTGGCCTGGACCAACTGTGTTTCTCCAATTCCTACTTGCCAAAGTATATGGTGTCTTCAGCAACAGGGTCCATCAAGTTCTGATGAATAATCAAGAAAAAAAAAATGGTAATAGTCGATAGTGTTTGAAGTGGGTCTCTGGAAGATCTCTCACCAATAACTTCTCAGAAGGTAATACAAACTTGGTACTGAGATTTTTATTCTGCAGCAACCTATGGATACTTAGAGGAGTATTATATGCCTTCATTGTGAATTTTCAATTGCACTATTATGTTTTGTCACTAATGGTCTTATAACATATACAATACAATCAAAAGTGACAGTTATAGAAACTGTATATGAATGTCCAGTATTGCTATGACAATTGTATCCATTCCGCATCTTTATTGATTGCCATTTGCCTCTTATTATTTTTCTTAAGGATGTTTTCAATTCTTAAAATCTTTAATTGAACTGTAACATGTATTTAAAAATCCAAAGACAATAAGATTATGGTTACAAAAATGCTTAAAAAGTGAGAAAACTGTTCCTGTCAAGACATATTGCAGGGAAGCATTCCATAGAATCCCCCTCAATCACTGTATATGCACACAATGTAAGAAGAATTTTTATTTTATTCAAAGGATTTTTTATTTCAAAATCCAAAGTTTATTTACAAAGATATCCATTAGGTAATCTTGTTTTACAAATTTCATATAGGTTGGATTTGTACATCTTATTGCAAATAACAATAATTTATTTTTACTTTTACATTGAAGCCTAGTCACTGACTATACTATCATTTATAATATTGGACGTTTTTTCATACATCATTGCCAAATATAAAGAATACTGACATTAAAATCTGTGTGTATAAAGTTAACATATATGTATACTATATTCAAATACATTTGATTAAGCTGAGGAATGCTATTCTTTTTTATTTTGTTTTAATTTTATTTTTTACTTTTCATAAATTTTAAATTTAAATTTGAAACATGCTTGCTTTACATGTCAATCTCAGTTCTCTCACCCATCTGTTCTCCCCTGTTCCCCCCACCAACCCCTATCCCATCCCCTTTCTTCTCTCCAGGGAGGGTGAGACCGTCCATAGGGCCATCTTCAAAGTCTGTCATATCATTTGGAGCATGACCTAGGCTCTCCCCCATGTGTCTAGGCTCAGGGAGCATCCATCTATGTGGAATAGACTCCCCAAATCCATTCATATACTAGGGATAAATAATGATCCATTACCAGAGGCCGCATAGAATGCCTAGTCCTCCTAACTGGCACCCATGTTCAAGGGATCTGGGTCAGTCTTATGCTGGTTTCCCAGCTATCAGACTAGAGTCTAAGAACTCCCCCTTGTTCAGGTCAGAATTTTTTGTGGGTTTCTCCAGCCTGGTCTTGACCTCTTTGCTCATCACTCCTCCCTCACTGCAACTAAATGAGTTGTGCTTTCTTGAATAAATGGATGTGTATTTACTCAGGTTTATTAATATCTACAAATGTTTCAACGGGTCTAAAATATAACAGCTTAAGCTAGCCCTGAATAAGAGGAACAGTAATTTCAGACCCTCATCAATACTTGCTGTGTGTTTTACTTTTGCCATTCCCATAATTGTTCAATAATATATCATTGAGATTCCATTGTGATTTTCTGATAAGGTCCATCATCTTTTCATGTGTTTGCTTGTTATTTTGGGATGTTATACTATGAAATGTCACCGCTTTGCTGTTCCATATTTTATGAATTATTTTGTTGGTCAGTATCAAATATTGATTACTTAAATTCATTGTGTACTTTAATATTAATGATTTATTAGATTATGAATTTCAATATACTTTATACTTATATTTTTTCAATATTTTGGGGGTGTTTTGGTTAACAGAAATTCTAAAGAGGAATTTCAAACCTATAGCTCTATTCATTGAATATTGATCACAGTTTAATTCACAGACAAATTGCATTGCTTGTAATTGGCTTCATGTAATTAGTAATCTTTCATCAATTAAAACTTTATTTGTGGTAATTTCCTGCTTTTAATTTTTGGGTGGCGCTTCATTTTATTTATTCCATAGTGGAAAATATTTGAAGCTAAAAGTTCTGCTGCAAGATACTATTTAAAATTCAGAAATAGTAAATGTTAGTTTCTACAGTTACTTAATTATTTATCAGAGAAATTAATATTTTGTTGTAGAGAAAGATAAATCATTTTGTTGATGGTCTGTAAAAAATCCTTATAAAGAGTTTAAGCAATAATGTGTAAGAAATACCTACGTATTGATGTATACTATTTCAGTTGCTCAGAGATGGTTTTTAGGAGTGTAAAATTTTACAGATCTTTAAGCACAGTCTTGTTAAAGAAATTATTTTTTCTTCATAGTTTTCTATAGTAGTTCTCTTTAATGAAGAAATTCATTTATTTATTTATTTATACATTTTTTTAACATGTCGACCCAGTTCCCTCTCCCTCCCTCCCTTCTTCTGTCCCTCCCTCCAATGCCCCCTGACCACCCTCCCATCCCATTCCTCCCATGCCGACTCCACAGGGAAGGTGATGCCTTCCAGGATGGAATAACGAAATCTTTGGAGTCATTTGGAGTAGGGAGCAGGCCCTCTGTCTTGAGTCTACGTTAAGAGAATATCTCTCCATGGGGAATGTGCTCCCAAAGTTCTTTTGTGCACCAGGGACCCATCCTGGTTCCACTGTCTGAGGTCCCTTAGACTGCTCAGGCCTTCTAACTTAGGTCCATATTCAGGGAGTCTGTTAGTCCAATGTTGGTTTCCCAGCTATCATTCTGGGGGTCCATTAGCTCCTCCTTGTTCAGGTAAGCTTCCTCTGTGGTTTCTGTAGCTTGGTCTTGTCCTCCCTCTCTGCATCTGGATTCCAGTTCGGTTCAGTATTTAACTGTGGGTGTCTAATTCTATTTTTATCATACCACCCTAATCGAGCCCAATCACATCTGTTTTCAGAAGGTAAGCAGGTTTGGGTCTGGTTAGTATTTGGATGGGAGACCACCTGGAGAAATTTATTTTATTTAGTTTATTTAATGGAGATAAATTTAAAAATAGAGAGATGTTGAGAATCTACCTTCAATGTAACCTTTAATCCAATGTAAATACATAAGATTAGAGGAAGTTTTCCTATGAAGAAAATGATGAAACAAGTGGATTTTTTCCTAGATGTGACTTATTGATTAATTTGTCCCACTGAACTAAAAATAAAATTTAAAAATTTATCATTCAAAGCTGTGATAGCTATTGAGTTCATGCTGTTCATCTTTTTGTACATTGAACAAATGTTATTTATATCATGCTAGAAGTCTGGTTTCAATTTTTTCACACTAAGTGCCTAAGTATAATTAACTAAGTTCCCATGGCTAGTGTAATTCACTGGTACTCTGTGGCAATATCCACTGAGATTAAAACCTTCCATTTTAGAGCAGAACATGACTGTTCTGATGAGACACAGGTTTTTTTTAAAAAAGAAGATGAAACAATAAGATGATACAAGAGGAGATGAAATATTTAATCCTGTGGGGAACTTCCATAAATTCTGGAAGAAAACGACTCAATACTTTCAATAAATACTTGAAATTAAAAAGACATACTGGGAATCACTCGTCCCAAGGTTATAAGATGACAAGACTGTTGAAAGATACTCTCAGATTAGCCAACCTGTCTAGAAGAAGACTCAGACTAAACAAACTGCTTTAAAAGGATGCTCTCCAATATACTACAGGTGTGCCCTGTTATATAATTCCTCTTTTCCAGCACTCACGCTATCACCTATGCCAAAGTAGGTCTTGGTGATATAGCTGTCTTTGAGTCAATTCTGACCCTGTAAGTAACTCTTAGTCCATGTTCCTGTAATTCTAATAAAACACATTGGCTCCTAGTCCATGTTGGACTTTCTTGATATCTTTACCTTGGTTTGTGATCAGTTTCCTACCTGGGGTGAGTAGACCTTTTTTTGATATTTCCACAGGAATAATGTCATACAACACTGTCAAAAACTGCTATCTATCTTAAATAACTTTGTGAGATCATTGTAAATGGTACATATTTCCCCAAAAAATGAATTATGGTGATATATTAGACTATAAAATCTAAGGCAATCAGACTAATTAGGGAAGTAATCAAGATTTCCTAACTATTCCTCTGTGGCTTTTCTCCTTACTTTGCTGAAGTGTACTCCCCTTTTCTTCCAGTCTTCCAATCTAGGCATAGAATTCTACCCCAACATATTGAATAAGTAGTGCCCGGATAGGCTCATTTGAAAGTATAGTCACCAGGGAAAGTTTCTGTTTGATAGGACTAGAAAGATTAGGTTTAACCAAGTTAGAGGAAGTATATCACTGGGTATGGGATTTGAGGTTTCAAAAGTCAGGCTCTCTCTCTCTCTCTCTCTCTCTCTCTCTCTCTCTCTCTCTCTCTCTCTCTCTCTCTCTCATTTTTGTACTAAGATAAGAATGTAGCTCACAAATACTTCTCCAGCAATCACCATGGTTGCTGTAATGGCACCATGTTCCCTCCCATAGTAATAACAGACTAAACCTCTGCAACAACAAGTAAGCCCTCAATTAAATGCTTTCCTTTATATAAGAGTTGCTGTGGTGATAAGGTCTCCTCACAGAAACTAAACAGTGACTATAACAGCTTCTTCTCACACAAAGAATATCACAAAGTGCTGGAATCAATCTAGGTTTTCATAATACACTTCACTTAGCCAAGCTGAATTAATTCCTCTGACATACCTGAACCTAACTGAATGTTTTAGCGAAAAAGAAATAGAGAAGGATATATATCCATGTGTGTGTATTTATGTGTATATAGACAGATAGATATAATATATTATAATATATATATATATGAGAAATACAAAGTTTTCAGAGAGTGAAGAAGTTGCTTCATTCATCCTACTTCCAGACCAATATATATCTAATCCAACTCTACTACTGTTGCATATGATTAAATAAAATACTGAAATATGAGAGACTATATTGTTGAGATCAATTCAATTTCAAACTTGTTGAAAAATTGATTTTTTTGGCAAATTAAAAATTAAGACTTATGCCCAGAAAAATCTCCAAACCATAGCTCATGGATGCCTAATCTCAAATTAGATTAAGTATTCACTGTACAAGTTTTGCTACTTTTTACAAATAAAACTTAAGGTCTATACATTTTCTTGTACAGTTACATTTTTTACCCTCCTTAACCTACCTTTATGATGCCAAACAGTAAGTTGACAAATTGAAACTGTCCAGTTATTTGTAAAGCTTAAAGATGTGGAAAAATAGTTCCCCCACACTTGATTTTTAAGACAGGGTTTCTCTATGTAACAACTCTGTGAAGCCAGGAATTTGCTTTGTAGACTAGGTTGGTCTCAAAAGCACAGTTATCTTCCTGCCTCTGTCTCTGTCACCAGTGTACTGGGATTAAAGGTGAGGCCACCACAGAGTGCAATAGTTCTGACTCTTAAAAAATGAAAATAATTTTGTGACTGGAGGTCACTAACTGCCAAAACTTCAGAGAACTGGGGGCAACTCCAAGATATTGGCACTGCATCTGTCACTATTGGAGACTCTGCCACACCCCCATTTGGAGAGGTGAGTACCTGGCCTCCCATACCCCATTGGAAACCCTCAAGTGAGGCACATCACTCACCTCATCCTGTCCATTGAAACCCCAGAGACTTAGGGCAGCCCCAAACTATCCAGCACCACATTGCTATTATCAGAGCCTTGGTCTAACCTCTACCAGGAGATGTGAATATCATTCCTTCCATGCCCCTCTCTGGAGGCCCTGAACTTCTAGGCCCTAATTTTCAGAGGCATGTGGCATGCCCCATCATGCCCACTGTAACCCGAAAGAATAGTGACAGTCCCAAACTTTCCAGCATCTCATCTACTAACATATGAGCCTTGACTCCACCCTCACTGGGAGGGAAGACTCAAGAGACCTGGGTGTATGCTCGCCACATGCCAAACCATCCAGCAATGCATCTACAGCCTTTGGGAACTTGTCCCTTCCCTCACCCAAAAGGCATATCATCTGCCAGCATTGGAACTTGGCCTCACCCACACTGGGAGATGAAGAAATATCAACTAAGTCACAGGCTCCACCTACACCAAAAGCAGGAAAATAGATACTTTTAAATCATAGGCCCCACCTGTGGAGGAAGAAAAGGGTAGGTGACAGTATAAGAACACATTGAATAACATAAAGAGTGCTGCTTGTTTGTTTTTGTTTTACCTTCTTTTTATTTTTATTTTTGTATATATTTTTTTTAAAATTTAAGTTAGAAACAATAAATCCCAGTTCACTCACCTTCCTGTCCTCCCCTGTTCCTCCCACCAAACACCTTCCCAGGCCCTTTCTGCTCCCCAGGGAGGGTGAGATAGGTAATACTATCAGAGACTAAGGGTTCTAAACCAGCACGGCCTGAACATCTCAGCACAGATTAAACAGAGGAAAATTATATTAAAATAAATTTATGAAGATGATAGGGGTTCTTAAAGAGGAAATGGGAAACTCCTTCAAAGAAATGGAGGAAAAGACAAACAAAAACGCAAGAAATCAACCATCTCTTAAAGAAAGAAAGGAAAGGAAAGGAAAAACAATCAAACTTGTGAAGAAAAAAAAATTCAAGTACTTCAAGATTTGAAATCTGAAGTAGAGGCAGTACAAAACAACACAAACTTAGGAAATGCTGGAAATGGAAAATGTGGGTATATGATCAACACAACCAACAGAATATAAGAGATGAAGAAAAATTTGAGGAATTGAAGTTACATTAGAGGAAATAGATTCGTCGACCAAAGAAAATTTTAAATCCAACAAATTCTTAACACAAAATATCCAGGAAATCTGGGGTACCATGAGAAGATTGAATTTAAGAATAAAAGATATAGAAGAACATGAAGAAATCCAGCTCAAGGACACAGAAAACATATTCAACAATGTAGAGAGCTGTGTAGTGCCATGCCTTAAAGTGGCGCTGGCTTCCGCCTTACACCTTCTGGCTGGTGAAGGCTCTCTGGATAAACAAGCCCTTAATTGGTTAAGTCTGTTTAGCCTGTCTGCTTCCACATTAGAGTGGAAGGGCCTGCAGGGTCCACGTGGCTCACTGGGGTTGGTTAGCTCAAGGGTATTTAAGACTGTGCAGGGGTTCCCCCCTTCTCTCTCTCCCTGCGGGCCAGAAGCAACATGTTTAAAGGATCCTGATTAAAACTGCATGAAGAAGATCTACCTGGAGTTGTGTCTTCCTTGCTGGCGACAGCAGATGCATACACAACAAAATCATAGAAGAAAACTTCCACAATCTAAAGAAAGATATGCCTATGAAAATAAAAGAAGCTTACACAACAACAGATACACTGGACCAAAAGAAAAGGCCCCTTGCCACATGTGATGGGGGATAGAGGGGGCCATGGGAGACTAGGAAAGAGTCGGAACTGGGATTGATACATAAAATAGTATTGTTACTAATTTAAATAATATTTTTTTAAAATTTATTTTTAAAAAGTTTTTTTGTTACTTTTGCTCTCTTTGTTCCATGCCCTCCAACACCCCCTGTTGCTCATTCTGCACCTACTCCACAGGAAGGGTGATACCTTCCAGGAGGGATAATCAAAATCTGTCAGGTCATTTGGAGTAGGGACTAGGTGCCCCCTCCTGTCTCTAGGCTAAGGGAGTATCCCTCCTTGGGGAATGTGCTCCCAAACCCCTCTCATGCATCAGGGATACCAATGGTTCCACTAGGAGAGGTCCTGTAGTCTTCTGAGGCCTTCTAACTGAGACCCATGATTAGGGGTCTAACACGGTATAATTCTGGTTTCACAGCTATCAGTCTGGGCATCCATAAGCTCCCCTTGTTCAGGTAAACTGTCTCTATGGGTTTCTGTAGCCTGGTCTTGATCCCTTTACTCATCACTCCTCCCTCTCTGCAACTGGATTCCAGGAGTTCAACACTGTGTTTAGCTGTGGGTGTCTGCTTCTGTTTCCAAAAGCAATTACATGAATGTTCTAAGATAGCATATATGTTAGTTATCAATCTCATTTTCAGGGAAGGGTATATAAGGAAGCCTCTCAACTGTTGCTCAGATTGTTAGGTGAGGTCATCCTTGTAGGTCTCTGGAAATTTCTCTAGTCAGTTTTCCCTTCAAACTGAATAGCTGCCACAATTATCCTCTCTCTCTCTCTCTCTCTCTCTCTCTCTCTCTCTCTCTCTCTCTCTCTCTCTCTCTCTCTCTTTCTTTCTTGCTCTTGTCTATTCATACCCTGACTCAATCTTCCTGGTTTTACATGGTCACCTCTCCTCCACTCTTTTTCCTAATTCCCTCTCTACTCACTGCACACTCACCCCACTCCCAACATGCTCAGGTGATCTCGTCCCATTCTCCTTTGAGAGACGGTTCATTAATCTCTTAGGTTCCTCCTTGTATTCTAGTTTCTATGGAGGTGTGAATTGTAGGCTAGTGATAGTTTGTTCTTTGTCTAAAACCATATATGAGAGAGTACATACCATGTTCCTCTTTTTGTGACTGGGTTACCTCACTTGGGATTATTTCTTCAAGCTCCATCCATATGCCTGCAAATTTCAAGATTCCATTGTTTATTTTCCACTGAGTAGTATTCCATTGTTTACATGTACCAATCTTCTTTATACCTTTTTCACTTGAAGGACATCTATGTTATTTTAATATTATTGCTATTACAAATTATGCTTCTTTGAACATAGTTGAACAGATGCCTTTGTTCCATGGATGTAGGTCATTTGGGTATATTTCTAAGAGTGGAATTGCTGGATCTTGTGGTAGACTGATTTTCATTTTCCTGAGGAATTGCCATACTGATTTCCAAAGTGGCTGTACAAGTTTGCACTCCCACAAGCAGTGGAGGACTGTTCCCATTTCTCCAGATCCTCTCCAGTGTAATCTGTCATTGGTGTTTCTTAATTTACCCATCTGAGAGGAATAAGATAGTATCTCAGAATTGTTTTGATTTGCATTTCCCTGATGGCTAGGGAAGTTGAGCATTTTCTTAGGTGTCTTTCAGCCATTTTGGATTCCTCTATTGAGAATTCTCTATTCAGTTCTGTACCCCAACTTTTAATAGGGTTATTTGATGTTTTGGTGACTAATTTCTTGAATTCTTTGTGTATTTTCAAGATCAGCCCTCTCTTACATGTGGGGTTGGTGAAGATCTGTTCCCAGTCTGTGGGATGTCATTTGGTCTTATCAATTTTCCCTTTTGCATTACAGAAGCTTCTCATTTTCAAGAGGTCCCATTTTTTAATTATCAATCTCAGTGTCTGTGCTACAGTTTTTGTGTTCAGGAAGCAATCTCCTGTATCAATTTATTCCAGGGTATCTCCCACTTTCACTTCTAAGAGGTTCAGTATGACTGATTTTATGTTGAGGACTTTGATGCATTTGGACTTAAGAAGGTGCATGTTGATAGACACCATCATCCAGTTTTGACAGCACCATTTGGTGAAGATGCTTTTCTCCTTCCATTATATAGTTTTAGCTGTTTGTCAAAAATCAGGTATTCATAGGTGTGTGAGTTAATATCAGGATTTTCCATTCCATTAGTATACCTACATATTTTTGTGCCAATACCAAGCTGTTTTCATGACTATATCTCTTTAGTGGAGTTTTAAGTCAGGGATGGTGATGCCTCCAGAAGTTGCTTTATTGTACAAGGTCATTTTGGCTATCTGGGTATTTTGTTTTTCCATATAATGTTGAGTATTTTTCTTTCAATATCAGTGAAGAATTGTGCTATCATTTTAATAGGGATTGCATTGGAGTTGTAGATTACTTTTGGCAAGATTGACATTTTTAGTTTTTTGATCGTACCTATCCAAGGTCATGGGAGATCTTTCCATTTTCTGGTATCTACAAGTTATTTTATGTTGTTTGTGGTTATTGTAAAGGATGATATTTCTCTGATTTCTTTCTCAGCCCCTTTATCATCTGTGTATAGTAAGTATAGGAAGGCTACTGATTTTTTTTTTTTTTGAGTTAATCTTGTATCCTGTGAATTTGCTGAAGGTGTTTGTCAGCTGGCAGATTTCCTTGGTAGAGTATTTCTGGTCACTTCTGTAAACTATCATATCATCTGCAAATAGTGCAAATTTGACTTCTTCCATTGAAATTTTTATCCCCTTTATATACTTTTGTTTTCATATTGCTGTAGCTAGGATTTCAAGTACAATATTGAAGAGATATGGAGAAACTGGACAGCCTTATCTTGTCCCTGATTTTAGAGAAATAGCCTTAAGTGTCTCTCCATTTACTTTGATGTTGGCTGTTTCTTTACTGTATATTGCTTTTATTATGTTTAGTTATGTTCCTGTTATCCCTGATCTCTCCAAGACCTTTTTCCTGGAAGGGTCTTGGATTTTGCCAGAGGAATTTTGCATCTAGTGAGATGATCATGTGGTTTTTCTTTTTCAGATTATTTATATGCTGGATCACACTGATAGATTTTCTCATGTTGAACATTCACTGCATCACTGGGATGAATCCTACTTGCTCATGGTGGATGATTTCTCTGATGTGCTCTTGGGTTCAATTTGCCTGTATTTTATTGAGTATCTTTGCATCAATGTTCATGAGTCACACTGGGCTTTATTTCTCTTTATTATTTGTCTCTTTGTGTGTCTTGCACACCAAGGAAATGGTAGCCTTCTAAAAGAGTTTGGTAATGAACCTTCTGTTTCTATTGTGTGAAATAATTTGAGGACTATTAGATTAGCTTTTCTTTGAATTTGTGGTAGAATTCTTCAATGAAGACATCTGGTCCTGGACTTTTATTTGGTTGGGAGGCTTTTGATGACTGTTTCTATTTCCTTAGGGGTTACAGGTATACTTATATTGCTTATATGTTCTTGATTTAATTTTAAGTAATAGCTATCCAGGAATGTGTCCATTTCCTTTGTATTTTCAAATTTTGTGGAGTACAGGTTTTCAAAATATGACCTGAAAATTCTCTGGATTTCCTCTGTGTCTCTTGTGTCCCCCTTTTCATTTCTGATTTTGCTGATTTACATGTTCTCTGTCTTCTTTTTAGTTAGTTTTGATAAAGGTTTTTTTATCTTGTTGATTTTCTCAAAATACTAACTCTTTCTTACATTGATTTCTTGTGTTGTTTTCCTAGTTTCTACCCTATTGATTTCAGCATTCAAATTGATTATTTACTGCTGTCTACTCCTCCAAGGTGAGTTTGTTTCTTTTTGTTCTGGGGCTTTCAGTTGTGTTGCTAATTCTCTCTAATGTGACTACTCTTCATATGAGCATTTAGTGCAATGAACTTTCCTTGTGGCACTGCTTTCATAGAGTTACATAAGATTAGGTATTTTGTTTCTTCATTCTCATTGAATTCTATGAAATATTTAATATTTTTCTTTATTTATTCCTTTACCCAGGAATGATGCAATTGCACATTGTTCAGTTACCATGAATTTGTAGGATCGCTGCAATTTGTGTTGTTGAACTCCAACTTTAAATCTTGTTGCGCGCCTTTACCGGCCGGCAAGGAAACACGCAACCACAACTCTTCTTCAAGCAGTTTATTCAGGATCTTGTACATCAGCTTCCTCTGCTCCCATCAGCTTAGCTTCTCCTGCTTCTTTCATCAGCTTACCCTGCTTCTCTCATCAGCTTACTCTGCCTCTCTCATCAGCTTACCCTGCTTCTCTTATCAGTTTGCTCTGCTTCTCTCATTAGCTTACTCTGCTTCTCTCAGCCCCAGCAAGCCTTTAAATGTGCTCACAGCCCAATCAGCTCATGCCACATGGTGATCCCGGATAGGCCACAGGAGGAAGCGCACCAGATCCATCGAGCACTTCCAAATAAGGCTTGTTTACAGCTAAGCGCAAACTACCTGGCATCCAGCCAGGCGCCATCTTGGGGCTGTGGCTTCCCACAAAATATTGTGGTCTGATAAGATACAGGGGGCTATTCCATTTTATTTTATGTTTGTAACTGTTGATGTTTGTTATGTTATCTAGTATGTGGTTGATTTTAGAAAAGGTTCCATATAGAGCTGAGAAGAAGTTATATTCTTTTGATTTTTTGGATGTAATGTTTCATAAGTGTCTGCTAAACCTAATTGGTACATAACTTTCGATAGTTCTTTTGTTTCTTCTTAAGTTTCTATCTTGTGGTCCTGCCTAGTGGTGCAAGTATGGTGTTGAAGTTTCCTTCATCTGTTTCATTGTTTTATCTTGGCTTTCCTTACTTTCTTTAAATGATTTGTTCATTTTTTCCATTTTTTTTTTTTGTTTGGCTTGGTCTTTTCCCCTATTTTTTCCAAATTTTTGTTTGTGTTTTCTTCCATTTCTTTAAGGGATTTTTTCATATCATATTTGAGGGCCTCTATCATTTTTATGAAGTCATTTTTTAAGTTGTTCTCTCTGTTTTATCTGCTTTGGTGTGTTCAGGTCTAGTTGGTGAAGAGTCCCTAGAATCTTTTGGTGTTATACTGGGCTTTCTATTGTTCGGTGTTTTCTTGTATTTCTTGTATTGCTGTCTTCCCAAAGCTTCTTCCAGTGGATGCAGGTGGAATCTTTCTCTTTCAATCCTGCTCTCCTGGTTGGTGTAGGTGGGTCAGTAGTTCGATGTTTACAACTCTAGATGATCTGAGTTCTCTTGGTGGTCTCTCAAGCAGAAGCCACAGGGGGGCTAATGATGCAGTGAATGCATGTGATGGGACCCAAAGATCAGGTGAGTCAAGGCTCAAGGTTGTCCTGCATGGATAGGAGGGTCCAATATGTGCAGAGCCAAAGAACCGACCCAGGAAGTACCAAGAGAAGGAGGGAGTGTTGGACCCATGCTCTGAGCAAATGCTCACCATGAGCAGTAGGCCCAGCAGGGCAAAGGATGAGGGTAAGGCAGGATCTACTCTACTTTAAAATAAAATGAAGAAAGAAAGAAAGAAAAAGGCACATGCTAGCAGAATGGATAGGAAGACAAAATCCACCCTTCTGCTAGATACACGAAACAGACCTCAACTACAAAATCAGACATAACCTTAGAATAAAAGGTTGGAATGAGTTTTTCCAATCAAATGAACCTATGAAAAAAGCTGGTGTAGCTATCCAAAAATTCTAAAATCTAAAAAATTAGACTTCAAACTGAAATTAATCAAAAATCACAAAGAAAGTCATTTCATATTCACGACAGGAAATATCCATCAATATGAAGTCTCAATTCCCTGAGCCTCACATTAGAAAAAAGCAAAACAAAACAAAACAAACAAAACAAAAAAACTAAAACTTGAATAACACATAAAAACCCACAGGATTATAATGGGTTACTTGAATACCCCACTCTCATCAAAAGACAGGCCTTCCTTTATTTCTCTTTATTAACAGAGAAATAAAGGAAGTAACAGAAGTTCTGACTCAATGGGATTTAATAGACATCTCCAGAACATTCTATCCAAACACAAGAGAATATACTTCTCAGCATACCATAGAACCTTCTCTAAAACTGATCACATACTTAGCAACAAAGCAAACATCAAGTTTAAAAACTTGGAATAATCTTTTGTATCTTATTGGATAAAAGAAATTTAATGTTAGAGTTCAACAACAACACAAACCACAGACTTCCTGCAAACCCATGGAAATTAAAAAGTATTCAATTACATGACCTCTAGGTCAAGAAAAAATAAGGAAATAAATTAAAATCCTCCTAGAATTCAATGAAAATGAATGCACAACATACCCAAACATATGACACAATTTGAAAGCGCTGCTAAGAGCCAATGCCTACATAAATGTAATGGAGAATAATAAACCTGTGACTTACGAGCACACCTGAAAGGTCTATAAAACAATAGAACAAACTCACCCTGGAGGAGCACATTCTAGGAAATAATCAAATTGAAGGCTGAAAGGAATAAAATTGAGAAAAGGAAAACAATACAAAGAATCAATAAAACCAAGAGTTGGTTCTTTGGAAAAATATATAAGATAGACATACCATCTAAACTATCCAAAAGATAGAAAAAGAATATAATATTTAAAGAAAAAAATAAAAATTAAGAGGGGGATATAATATTGGACATGGGAGAAATCATCTGGTCATACTTTGAAATCCTATATTCCACAAAATTGGAAAATTTAAAGAAAATTAACAACTTTATGGATAGTTATCACATACCAAAATTAAATCAAGAACAGATAAACAATTTAAATATACATATAATCACTAATAAAATATAAGCAGTCATCAAAAGTTTCCTAACCAAAAAGAAGCCCATGGACAGGTGGTTTCAGTGTAGAATTCTACCAAAAATTCAAAGAAGAACTAATACCAATACTCCTCAATTTTTTCCAATAAATAGAAGAAGGGTCCTTGCCAAACTTTTTTTTATATGATTACAATTACCTTGGTACACAAAATACACAAAGACAAAAGTAATGGAATTGAAGAGCAAGATTCCCTGTGAACATTGATACAAAAATAATACAATACTTCCAAACTGTATCCAAGAGCACATCAGAAAAATCATCCATTATGATCAAGTAGGCTTCATCCCAGAGATGTAGGAATGGTTCAACATATAAAAATCTGACAATTTAATCCACCTTATAAACAAACTAAAAAAGCAAACAACAATAACAAAAACATCCATGATCATCTCATTAGATATAGAAAAAGCCTTTGACAAAATCCAACATCCTTCCATGATATCAACTTTGGAGAGATTAGGGATAAAAGCAACACAACTAAACAAAATAAAGGCAATATACAGCAATCTGGCAGACAATATCAAACTAAATGGAGACAAAATCAATGCAATTCAACTGAAATCAGGAACAAGACAAGATTGTCCATTCTCTCCATATCTATTCAGTATTGTACTTGAAGTTCTAACTAAAGCAATAAGACAAGAAAAGGAGATTATTTGAAAAGAAGAAGTCAAACATTCACTTTTGCACATGATATGATGGTTTATAAAAGTGACTTGAAAAATTCAACCAGGGTACTCCTATAGATGATAAACACCTTCACTAACTTTGCATGATACAAAATTAACTCAAAAAATAATTAGCCTTCCTATATATAGATGTTAAATGGGCAGAGATAGAAATCAGAGATACAACACCTTTTCATGATAGCCACCAACAGCATAAAACATCTTGTTAAATATCTGTATGACAAAAGCTGTAAGTCTTTAAAGAAAGAAATTAATGAAGGTATCAGAAAATGGAAAGATCTCCTGTGCTGTTAGATATGTAGGGTTCAACATAGTAAAAATGGCAATCTTATAAAAGTAATTTACTGATATAATACAATCCCCATCAAAATCCCAGCATAATTCTTCACAAACCTTGAAATAACAGTGCTCAATTGCATATCAAAAAAAAAAAAAAAGCCAGGATAGCCAAAATTGCTCTGTACAATAAATGCATTTCCTCTGATTGTTTTCCAAAAATGTTCAAGCCTTTTTACCTAAAGCCATAGCCTTTTGCTATGACACCAAGATGTAAAACTGGTACAGATATCTTTCAGATACCTGCAATTTCCTGGGAGAAGTTCTGCTTATGTGTCTAAAAATCTGAACTGTCAATGAAAACTAATTGTCTCCAGAGCCTATTTTGATCCAACCATTTTCAAGTTTATCTTACAGTTTTAGTCCTCCTGCCTGGGCCAAAACCAACCCACAGAGGGTCCTTCAGATAATCTCAGCATCTGCACCAGCTCTTGGGCCTACAACATTGGTACCACCACTTCAGGCTTAAGTGGAAACCTCCCCAGCACCAGAATCTGGTTTTACAAGATGTCCCAATAAAAACATATCTGATTTCCTATTTCTCTCATTCACCCTTGCCTCTTCTATAGCACCAGGATACTTCGTTTTCTTCATTCTGACAGTTGCCACCATTCCCATGGCTAGACCCTGTCATAGGGCCAATGATAACAATCTGTTATTTCTCCTTGAAACCTGCCTTCTCTGCCTCCTCAAGGAACAGGTGTTTGACCTCTACAGGATGGCAGCTAAGGAAAACACATGATGAGTTTGATCACACAAATTGCTGACTCCCATCTGCCCCATGTTGTCCCTTGTCATCGGGAAGAAGCCATACATGAAACAGTGTCCATATATCCAATGAGTCTGGTATGTTATGGTGGAAGTTCCACCCGAATCCCTGGCATTCATATATCCAAAGAATCTGGAATGTTTGGTGGAGGTTGCACACAAACACCTCTCCCGCATCTGCCTTCAAACTATGTTGCATCTTGGAAGCCTGCCAAATGATGACCTCTTCCGAAGAAATGTTCAAGATCACTCTCACAGGGTATTTCATCTGCCCTCCAGAAAACAGACTGCTTTTATCGTTTCCTCTGGGGGCAGGGTGCTGGAAGGCCATCCTAGAGGCTGTATCCATTAAACATGGGCTTTATTTTTAATTTGGCTTGACTTGGTCTGATTTGGATTGTTTCATCTGAATCTTTGTAGAGGCTTTTCTAGGTGTAGAAACTTTTCAACTGCCATAACCCAGATCCTTTAACTTAGCTCATTTTCATGTAGTATTTCAATATACATAGCTTTCAAAAACTGAAAATGTTAATAGAGATTTTAAAACTGGAAGGGAAGTGGGGGTGCACTCTGGAGGCAGAGCCAGAGGCAGATAGATTTCTGTGAATTTGAGATCACCCTTGTCTATAAAGCAAGTTTCAAGACATCCAGGGCATTTGCACAAAGATACCTTGTCTCTAAAATGCAAAAAACCAAAATCAAAACAAATCTCCCCACCTAAGAAAAAAATTGAACAGCAACAAGCAAACAAAACCAAAGCAGTGTTGATAGTGAGTTTTTATTAAAGTGTCCAGAATTTCACAGATTCAAAGTTCAAAATTTGCCTTTGCTGCCTCATGCAAAGATGTTAACAGAACCACATTAATGAGTTTCTGGAAATATGTTGATTAATTTCCTAGTGCTATGATTAAACACCACAACCAAAGTAACTTATTAAAGAAATTGGTTGGGGGCTTACTGTTCCCTCTGGAGACATGGTAGCAGAAACAGGAAACAGGGTGCTCACATGTTTAATCTCAAGCACCAAGCAATGACATTCTTTAGTAAAGGAAACTGACTCAAACAGAACCACCAACTGCAAAACAAGTGTTTAAGCATCTAAGCCTCCAAGGGACATTCTCATTCAAACTACCCCAGGGGACTAATTTCTTTCCTTGGTCTTTTATTCTTGGATTTCACTAAGCATTCCCTAGTTCCATGCTCCATTTTTCCCCTCAGTATTTAAAACAACAATAGAGTATTTTATAATCTTTCTCTTTCTGTCTTCACAGTGTCTTCTATCTTACAATTGCCACTGTGATTACACAAGGCCCACATAGATGACAAACTAAATTAACTCCTATACCACATTTCCTTAATGAAATCCTTTTGCCACACAAAAACTTATAATGTGCATATTATTGGATAGGACAGTAATAAATCTATAAAAAAATAAGTTACTTTGGTTAAGTTATAAGTTACTTTGGTTGTGGTGTTTAATCATAGCACTAGGAAATTAATCAACATATTTCCAGAAACTCATTAATGTGGTTCTGTTAACATCTTTGCATGAGGCAGCAAAGGCAAATTTTGAACTTTGAATCTATAAAAAATACCTGTGATTCACCAATTTCTGTTTTCTCCTTCTCCCAGGGAATCTCTATAAAGTGTAGACCTGTTCCCCTTATCTACAAGTTTACTTTTTATATAGTGCTGTACCTGGACCAATGGTAACAGTCTTAGATTTACAAACACCATTTACAAATATCTAAAAATACATCCATGTACTAATATACCACAATAAGTGTTCTACTTGCTGTTTTATATAGCAAATATTGGATAAGGACTGTGTTTGTAATTGATTTTGATTCATTCTTTGTTAATTTCATACATATATAAACTATATTTCTGGCATTCCCATTCTAACCATAACATGTCTTCCTAGACCCCACCAACACCATTCCATCCTCAATCTTTATGTCTGTTTCTTTCATTGTCTATTACTCACAGATTATAATTAATGGTAATATAATGTATCTTCTTATTCCCATTTTTAACTTACCTCAAGGCTTTATTTAAAGTGGATTTCTTTCTCTCTTTTGTTTTTTTGATATTTTTACTTAAATTTGAAACAAGCTTGCTTTACGTATCAATCCCAGTTCCCTCACTCTCCAGTCCTCCCCTAGCTCCCTTACCAACTCCCATCCCATCCCCTTTCTGCTCCCCAGGGGGGGTGAGGCTTTCCATGGGGAGTCTTCACATTCTGTTACATCATATGCCTAGGTCCTCTCCCATATGTCTAGACTGAGAGAGTATCCCTCTATGTGGAATGGACTCCCAAAGTCCATTCATGTACTAGGGATAAATACTGATAGAATACCAAAGGCCACATAGACTGCTTAGACTCCTAACTAAGGCCCACATTCAGGGAGTCAGGTTTAGTTCTATGCTGGTTTCCTACCTGTAAGACTGGAGTGTATGGCTCTCCCTTGTTCAGGTTGAAAGACAAAAAGTAAAGTAAAATTAAGGAAACCCCCCCCCACCTTGAAATGAAGGGCAGTCTGACCTGGAAAGCTAACCCAGGCCACTACCAGTTCCCTGGAATTTGCACTCCAGTCAGTTGTCAGCAGGTAGCAAATAGTGTCCTTAAGAAACAAAGAGATAGCTGCAACTCCAGTTTGCTTAGACAAGATTAATTAGAACACCCTGAGGCCCTGAGGTCTGCTGACCTGACACCATCCAGCCTCTAAAAGAGAAACCATGACTCTGGTCACATGAGGACAGAGGGTCACAGCCTCACCCCAAGCTTGTGTTTTTTTTCTTTAAAAGTACCTGTGCCCAGAAAATGTTGCTTCTCTTGCTGGGTGCTGAGGGGGCCCATTTGTGCAAACGTTTCCCATTCATTAAAGCCTCTTTAATGTGTGTTGCATCAACTGGACTGGACATTGAGTTCTTGGGGGTACCGACCGAAATAGGGAGACTCCTCATTCTGAGGGTCTTACAAGTTCAGCAGTTTCTGTGTTTCTCAAGCCTGGACACCCCTTTGTTTATCATTCTCCCCTGTCTACAACTGAATTCTAGGAGTCCATCTTAGTGTTTACATGTGAGTGTCTCTTTCGGCTTACATCAGCTACTGAATGAAGGCTCTATAAAGTAGATTTCTTATTGACATCATTCCATGATATATGCAAAGAAAGATACAGGAAGAACAATAATATATTCTGCTTCTTTATTAGAAACTTCATGACTGACATCCCTAAAATAAACTTAATGAAAAAAGCAAAATAATAGGTATAGTAAGTCCTCCTCCTTCCCACTTTTTCTCTAATTACAAAGGAATGTTTTAATTGAACTTAGCAAAATTATGTACAACAAAATAGTTATCAAATAAGAATTTCAATTACAATATCCAGTCACTTTGAGTTTAGCAAAATTAGAGAAAATAGCCTATTGTTTATCTTATTTTTGGGCATCTAAGGTTTTATATCTATTTTAACTTTTATTATGACTAAGGAAAACTTTAAGTCTAATTATTTCATCTTTAATTCCATCAAAGACCCCAGAAGTTTTTAATGTTACCTAATGAAAGGGATGTTACCTAATGTTACCTAATGAAAGGCTGTCTGGATAAACACACAACTTTCTTCTGTAATGTTATGGTATGCAAATTTGTCCTTCATGCCTATTATATCTGAACAATATTTTTGAGAAGTATGGCATTTTTTGAAGTACTATCCTACCTTATCTTTGCAAAGTTTGGCTGTTGCTTTTTAATATTCTGCTGGACTAATTTGAACATTATACTGTCAGCAACTGACTTAATGGCAGTTTTCTTGCCAAAATGGCTAGTTTTAGCCATAAAGAAAGAAAACTCCATATGGAGGTAATTTGATGCCCATTAATATTGTTTGAAACATATTGGTGCTTTCAGTAGCAGACATGTCACACTGTCATGAAAAACCTTAGGTATTTTAACATATTGAATGACATATTCTGTAGGTTTTTGAAGTGTTTGAAGACTATCAATCATCTATCTATCTATCTATCTAAATATATCTGTATCTATCTATCTGTATATCTATCTATCTAAATATATCTGTATCTATCTATCTGTATATCTATCTATCTAAATATATCTGTGTATGACCTTCCAAACATACTTAATATGACTCTAAGTTTGAATATGATAGATAATTATTTATATGTATTTTAATTATACATTTTTAAATGAGCTGTATAAACACAATACACCAAACAACATTAGAAACATACATATAATTTAACAAAATTCACTTTAAAATTGTAACAATAAACCAAAACTCATTCCACTGCAAAATATTGTGAGATCAATAGTTGTTTTTGCTGTTAAAATAGATCCATTAATCTATCTTCTTTCCTATAGTTCCTATATCATACCCTCAGTTTTTCCCTTAGAAGATCTTTGAGCATAACATTTATATCTTGTTTTTATTATGACCAATAACCTTGTAGCCAATACCTTAAAGAAAGAGAAATGTTCAGAATTCATTGCATAACCAAAACTTGCTCATACCTCATCTCTTAGGAACATAATCATCATTCTCTTGGCTAATTCCTGTTGTTCATGGGCGTTGGCATATTTGAGGAAACCTTGAAAAAATCAGGATAATTGTTATAATTTTATGTGATGGAGTATTCTGTGAGTCTGGATCATCTCAGCCAGGAATCTTGAAGCTATTTTGCATGTTGGATCACCTGAAAGATATATTTTTATTGGAGTCTGGCTCCCTTTCTCTGAAAATACATAAACTTTTAATGGCGACATACATATCTGTATTAATGGAAGTGTTGAGTATTGTATACAAGTTGGCCAAAGATGACATTTTTGTTGTTGTTTTTTAATGTTTGAGCTAGTAAAATATACCTTACATATTTTGTAGGGTGTTTTTTTGTTTTGATTGTTAGGTTTACTTCCTTATGACTGTACACAGGAGTTTAAGGGTATGTTTCCAAATGAAACCTGATCCATTTCTACCTGGAATGAATCCAAAGCCTCTTATTTCCTGAGGAAATAAAAGCATAATCTTTTCCACAAAGTAACATGTTTTTGATTTCCATTTTTATAACAAGGTATTTTAAATCTATATAGGTTGGTTTAATCAAGTGGTTTCCATAATCCAATGTGTCTTACCATATGTCATTTCTTCATAGGCAATCAGAAAATTCAAAGACAACACAATAACATACAGGATTCAGACACCCCCCATGTATTTTACATCTTTGCATGAATTTTCCCCTTTATATTGCTTTATTATTTCTTTTAAGACTTTACTCTTGCATTTAAAGTTTTGTATAATTTCTATAGCAGTTTTGTTTTCTCTCCCTAGACTAGGAACATTTTTAAACACACTCCAACTCGTTAAAAGGTTTTTTCATCTAGATCTGTCTTTACTATTCATATATAACATTTTCTGTCTGCAGGAATAAAAATTAACTGTCATGTGGTGTAGTGAGATATACACCCCACCCATACCTGTTGTAGTGACCATGACCTTTGGGAACAGATGTGGGCATGACAAGTGGAGTCTAGGTCTGGGTACTGATCCAGATGTGCTTTCTTACATCTGGATCAGAGAGAGAGAAATCTGAGGACATCCTTGTAGCAGGAAACTCTGCTGTCATCTGTGTAAGTAAATTCTCCCTGAATAAACCTTAATCAGCCTGTATTGTGTCCCAGAATCTTATTATCTACTTTAATGTGGCTTAGTCATGGTATCCTGGCAGGACTTGTTCTGGTGGCACTCATGCTGGTGGCTCAAGCATACAGGCAGTGACTGGGAGACACATCTGTGTTCCACAGCTAGCATGAGAGACCCAACAGTAGTGAGCAACCTTTAGCTCATTTTTTTTTGTGTGTGTTTACAACATTTTTAATTATTCCTCAGTTATTATGTGTTTGCAGGTACCAGTCATTTGAACAACATTTATAATAAGTGTTTATCTGTCCTGCCAGCCAACTCCCAAATTAAAACACAGACTTATTAATTTTAAATACTTGGTTGATATTTCAGACTTGGTTAAGCTAGCTTATAACTTAAATTAACCCATTTCTATTAATCTGTGTCCTGACCTGAGGTTTATTTACTTCATCTACATACTTCACTCCCTGTTTGCTCTGCAGGTCATGGCATCTCCTCCTACTTTGTGCTTCTTCTACTCAGCATTCTCTGTGGCCCCGAAATCCTGCCTAGCCATTGGCCAATCACATTTTTATTAACAATGAGAGCAACAAATCTTCGCAGCATACTTAAGGATTATTTCACAGTAGTTAGGGCCTACAGAGATTGCTGAGAACTTGATCTTTTGTTGCTGAGAGCCTGGAGTCATATCCCCCAAGCCATGTCAATGTAAAAAAATATCACTGTTTTGTTTAGTGGTAAAATGTTTTAAAATGAAACTGAATGTGCATTTTTATGAATAACTGCCCTCTCTCAACTTCAAAAGTAGCTGTAACTTTGAAAATAATTTTACATTAGGCAACTAGAGCCTTTACTAACTAAACTAAATATTTAAAGTGACTGGTTTACAATTATGTAAACAGAGTTTGAGAATCAGAATATAATGATAGAATACTTAACTTCAATTATGTTACTTAGTGGGACTTTGAAATTGCATGTGATTAATTACAAGTGATGAGGAAGCCATTTGTTGTAGTTTTGTGTCCTCCATCTCCTACTTAAAAAAGGTAAGATCAATTTTTGTTTCTTTATTCATATTTCAGAGGCATACAAAATATTTTATTAACATAAAACAGGTTTGCTGCTATAACAACTTTTGAAGGCCACAAATTAATTATTTTCAACTCAAAATTATATCAAAAGTTTTTTATGCTGTACAGTTAATTAGATTATAAATATAACTACTGCTCTGTTACAGAAACATTTTGCTATCTTCCAAGAAAAGCTCTGTGTTTATTATTATTTTCCTTTGATTTATTCAACCTCAATAGTCCTTATACAGTAATATCTACTTCTATGGACTTTGTTCATAATACTGAGCATATAAAGTCACACATTTTTTCAAGTTGTTTCTGTTTTCTATCTTTTCTTCTATTTCCAATTGGTAGATTTTGTACTGATTATATATTGAAATATTATTTTTATATGTTTACTTCTCATTACCTGCCCCTGTCAATGTCTTATTTCTATTGACCGTTTCTTTTCCCCGATTAGTGCCCCTTCTTCTTTCACATTTTTTTTTAATTTGTAAACCACTAGGTCTTAAACAGATACCCACAGCTGTTATATGATAATAATAATCTCTGAACAGAAAGTAGTTATCCATATTGCTTCTAATTCTTTTTTGTTTGTTTGTTTGGTTTTTTGTTTGTTTGTTTTGTCTTTTTTGTGTTTTTTGGACAGGGTTTGTCTGTATTGGTTTGAAACCTGTCCTGTAACTAACTTTGTAGCCCAGGCTGGCATCGAATTTACATGCACCACCAACACCTGACTTATTTGATTCTTAGAATCATTCTGCTCCTCTTCCATAATATATCATGGATCTTAGAAAGGGTGATACAGATATCTCATTCAGGACTTGATTATTTAACTGTTACTTATTCTCAGAACTTTGAACAACTATATGTCTCTGCTTTAATTAATAGAACAATATCAAAAGAAACACTACATAAACTGAGAGAAGCACTATTCTAAGTGTCTAAGCTTAAATATTTAGTGTACAATTTGACTATATGTCCATTTAGCAAATCATTAGTATTACATTATCTCTAGATCTATGGTCTCTCCAGCCCCTGACTCTTGGTAAGGTTAACAATTCCAAGCATTATTTCCCTTCTGAGAATTGGGAATGACTTTCAATTGGAAAGCAATGAATCTTTTATTTCATAACTGTTATGTGACTATTGTATTAGTAGAATATTCATGTCTGATTCTTCCTTAACAGTAGAATATCTCTTTAAATGACCCAATACATATTTCAAAATGATTGTAAAAGAATATGATTATGAATTTCAGCACATACAGATGATTAAATGTTGAACAGATGTAATTGCATTTTACCTTGAACAGATTAATACATTATGTATTATATATTTATATTGAGTTATAATACTCTACCCCATAAAGATGTATAAATATTTTTCAATGGTGCTAGACATTGAAACTTTACTCACATATGTGAGTTCCCTGCTAATAAAGATCACACAGAAATGCTCATTTCTGTAGTTCACATTTGTAAAGCAGTTGGAATTATATCTATTATATGAATCTCACAATTACTCTTGGTAATTGAAGCCAGTATTATGCCTAATTCATTGTTCCAAAAATGTTGATAATGAACCCAAATTATTGGAAATTTAAATGTCACAGCTAAGATTTTTTACCTGGGTCTGGTTAACTCCAATGCTCATATCCTATTTAAAAAGAAAATCAGAAAATTATTCTTTTGCAAAGACAATGTTCTGAATTAAAATATAAAGCATATTATATAAATTATAATCTAAAATAAATCACAACATGTGCTGTCATATGTGCTGTTGATGTTAGAATTTCAAACAGTTTGATTTTCATTTCCATGATGACTAAGGTTGTTGAATATGTCTTTCTTTCTTTCCTTCTTTCTTTCTTTCTTTCTTTCTTTCTTTCTTTCATTTTTTTTACATATTGATCTCAGTTCCCTCTCCTTCTTAAAGAGTGCTTCTCAGGCATTTGAGATTCCTCTAATAAGAATTCTCCATTTAGGTCTGTACCCCAATTTTAACAAAATCTTTATTGATTCTTTGCAAATTTCATATAATATACCCCAAACATACTCATACCCCATTCCTTTCTTATCTGCCTTTCACACTTGTAGTATCCCTCCAAGAAAAAAAAACTTGAAAAAGTAAAAATAAATATAAGATAAAAATTAAAAATAAAATAAGAATATTAATTTAAAAACAAAACAATAAAGAATGACTTCTCCATTTTTTTTCTCATCTGTCCATTGTATCTTCAT
The DNA here is from genome assembly GCA_030556225.1 of Cricetiscus sungorus. NCBI lineage: Eukaryota > Metazoa > Chordata > Mammalia > Rodentia > Cricetidae > Cricetiscus > Cricetiscus sungorus. Next base: position 51,449,441 of record JANBXA010000726.1, on the reverse strand, counting down.
TCATCCTAGTGGCTTTGGGAGCTGTTGTTTTTCCTGAAATATATCCCATTGACCAAACAGGTTTACTTGCAAATGTTCATTGTATAATGTGTTTTTTTGTCAGGTTCAAGGTCTCTGGCTTCTGATACACCAGAAATACTGGACCCTCAGTGACTCCCTTTATGGATATCCTGCTGTTGCCCAGAGTCATAGATATCCTTGCAGGTATGGCTCCATACAACCAGCCCATTGAAGGCTCCAAAAGTCATAGACAGGATAGATGTTGAAGTGTGACAACTCAAAGCCCTGGATGTGTGTCTGGGTGGTAGCTGAATTGGTTTGTTATGACCTCTAGGGCAACACCTTCAGGTAAGGGTTGGAACCAGGTTTAATACATCTGTTGTGAGGGGAGGATGTATCACATTTTTAAATTGTATTTTTTGGTTTGTTGGTCTCTAATTTCTGGTGTTCTTATATATTTAGAATATTTGCCTGCAATCATATGTGGAGTATGGATAAATATTTTCTTTTTTTTTCCATTTTGTAGACTACTGTTTTGTCCTACTGACATTGTCCTTGAACTTATCAAAGTTTTTATTTTCATGAGCTCCCTTTAGTAATTGTCAATTTTTATACATGTGCTATCAGTGTTCTGTTTAGGAAATTGTCTTTTATATCAATGTATTCAAGGCTTTTCCTTACTTTCTCTTCTATAAATTCCAGTGTGTCTGGATTTATGTTGAAGTCTTTGATACACTTGGACTTGATCAGTATAGAGAACATGGCCAATATAATCAACTAATCAGGACTCACGGTAGCTCACAGAGACTGAAACAGCAATGAGAGAATCTTCATGTGTTGACCCTAGGCCTTCTGCCTGCATTTTGTGTTTATTATGTTTGTGTTTTTTGATGGATTCCTAACAATGGGAGAGGGGTATCTCTGACCTTGTCTTTTGTTTATGAGCTTTTTCTTTTTACTGGGTTGTTCCCTCCAGCCTCTGTATGAGGGTTTATGCCTATTATTATTACATCTTGATAGGTAATATTCATGTGATATACCTGGAGGACATTCTCTGAAAAATCATGGAGGGACATTGGATATGGGGTAGAATGGAGAAATATGGGGAATGGTAGGAGGGGAAGTGTGGACATATAGCATAATTGATGGCAGAAATAAAATCTTTAATGAATACATCATGTTAAACATCATATTCTTGCCACCCAGTGATATTGCATATCTTTACTCACAGCATTCAGCACACAAAGGCATTTGGGTCTCAGTGACTTTGAGAGTCACAAAGAGAGTCTACAAAGAGAGTTTCAGAACAACTGTAACTGATAGACAGAGAATCTCTGATCAAAATAACAACAGACAAACAGAAACATGAAGTTCTCTATTATAACTTTATATTATATGTTTCTAAAATATTTCTCAATCTAGTTGGAATATTATAGCACTTAATTGGTAATGCAAACTTATCTCTTAATCTTTGATTGTTACATTTACATTCAAAATTATAGGAATATGGCTGTAAAAGTTATATCCAATGCCAAAAGGGGGATAACAAAATTATTTGAACAAAGACACATCATACACCCCATAGAAAATATTGTGAAATAAGACTTATAAATCTTAGATATCCTTGATTTAAAATGTATCTAATTGGATCTAAGACTCAGTCTGTGAGATGGAAATTACACACAACACTTAATATGGCAAGGATCATGTGTCCAGACTGGACATAGATAGAGGTAAAAACTTAATACTATTATTCCACTAAACGCACATGGTATTTAAATGAACCTTGTTGGAACCCAGAAGTCTGCTGGCCCTGACCCCTGAAGATGGGTGGGACGGTCATCGCTGTGTCATCTCTACTTCACCTGGCTGCTCAAGAGCATTACCTGCTTACCTGGGCAATCTAAAATGAGCAAAAACGCCCCAAATTTGTCTCTCTTCCTTAATCTCTTCCTGCTTCCCTCCTTTTTCTCCCTCTCCTCTCTTGCTCCCCTCCCTCTCTTGCTCTTGCTCTGCTCCCCTCTCTCTTTTATCCTGCCTTGCTCTCTCTTTTTCTCTTTTTCTATTGTTTCCCTCTCTTTCTCTCTCCCTCTGCTCCCCCTCCCTTTCTCTCTCCTCTACAAATAAAATCATTGAGGGCACTGAGTCTCTTGTTTGTGTTTCATAGGTGGAAATTACAGCAAAAGAACAACATTGGTAAAGTACAACAAACCTTGACATTTTGCATTACTCATAATTGAGAATATTTCGTAACCTTCATTAGAAGATTTTGTTTTTGAAAGTGTTGGTATTTTACAAGAAGATGTCCAACTGGAAAATTCACAAAGATTAAGAGAGTGCTCCACAGAGTGCTTAGCCATAAATATAAGTTTATGCCACAATTTTCTTCACCACAATGAAGTTTATTTGAAGAAGTGGGGACAGAAAAATAAAACTTAAGAGAGAGATGATAGATAACTTCGAGAAATCAGTGCACTTTCTGTTCTTAAAAGGGAAATTGCACATATAAACTATAAACAGTTGTAAGGACATACACAAGACCTGTGTTAGCTCAATCTTACAAAAGTCAGCATAGTTGGGGTGAGAGGTCATGGAGTCTGATCCACAGCTGAGAGCTTTTGGCACCTGATTACTTCTGGAAGAGATGAAGTCACATTTTTAAATGTTGTAATTTTGGTAGGTTAAGCACACTATATCACAGGGCAGGCACCAAAGGGTAGTTGGGCACAGCAAATAAAAATGTTTAAAAAGAAAAAGAGAATGCAATCTTGGGTGGGCAGGGAGTTATTAGGATCTCAGAAGAGTTGTGGGAAAAGGGTAAATATGATATAAATAAACTTGTTACAATTTCAAACATTTAATAAAAAGATTTTAAAATTAAAAAGAAATGAAATTTTGGTTACATATTCTTTTTTATGTTTTCATGATGCTTGTTTGGTTATGAGAAAGAGACATTTTTGCTTTTCCTTGAGCACATGTCTTTGTTGCATGGATGTGAATCATTTGGGTATATGCCTAAGAGGGGAATTGCTGGGTCCAGTTGTAGACTGATGCCAATTTTCCTGAGGAACTGCCATACTGACTTCCAAACTGGCTGTAAAATGTTTCCACTCCCATCAGCAGTGAAGGAGTATTCCCCTTTCTCCACATCCTCTCCAGCATAAATTGTCATCGGTATTTCTAGTTTTAGCCATTTAGCAGGAGTAAGATGGTAAAAAACAATACTAAAATACAAACCTCACACACTTAAAATGGGAAAATTCAACACCACTATCTAACTGCTAGACAGTACACCCAGTCAGAAACTTAACAAAGAAATAAAAGAACTAACAGGAGTTATGTCTCAATTGGGTTTAAAAGACATCTATAGAACATTCCATCCAAACACAAAAGAATATACCTTCTTCTCCGCTCCACATGGAACCTTCTTTAAAATCAACCGCATTCTAGGCGACATAACAAACCTCAACATAAAAATAAATGGAATGTTCCCCTGTATCTTATCAGACAACCAGGCTTTAAAGTTGGAATTCAACAACACAAATTGCAAACACCCTACAAACTCATTTAAACTGAACAATGTGAAATTGCACCATACCTTGGTCAAAGAAGAAATAAAGAAAGAAATTAAGGACTTCCTGAAATTCAATGAAAATGAGGACTTTCTAAAATTCAAGGAGAATGAGGATACAACATACCCTAACTTATGGGACACCTTGAAAGCATTGTTACGGGGGAAGTTCATTGCACTAATTACCCATATGAAGAAAACGGAGCATAATCACATTAGAGAATTAGCAGCACAACTGAAAACCTTAGAACAAAAAGAAGCAAACTCACCCCTGAGGAGTAGGCACCAGGAAATAATCAATTTGAGGGCTGAAATCAATAAAGTAGAAACAAGAATAAAAATACAAAAAATGAATGCAACCAAGAGTTGATTTTTCGAGAAAATCAACAACTTAGGGAAACCTTATCTAAACTAGTGAAAAAGCAGAGAGAACATGCAAATTAACAAATCAGAAAGGAAAAGGGGGACATAAAAAAATGAACACACAAGAAATCTAGACAATTTTCAGGCCATACTTGGAAAACCTGTACTCCACAAAATTTGAAAATTCAACGGAAATGGACAAACTTCTGGATAACTATCACTTACCAAAATTAAACCAAAAACAGACAAACAACTTAAATATATCTATAACATTTAATGAAATAGAAGCAGTAATTGAAAGCCTCCCAACCAAAATAAATAAATAAATATATAAATACATACATACATACATACATACATACATACATACATAATAAAATAAAATCACAGGACCACATAGCTTCAGTGCAGAAATCTACCAGGAATTCAAGAAAAAGCTAATACCAATATTCCTCAAATTGTTCCTCTCAATAGAATAAAAGTTCACTACCAAAGTTTTTATGAGGCTACAATCCCCATTTGTACCCAAGCCACACAAAGATACAACTAAGAAAGAAAACTACAGACCAATATCCATAATGAACATTGATGCAAAAATACTAAATAAAATACCGGCAAACCAAATCCAAGAATATATTAGAGAAATCATCTGCCATGACCAAAAAGACTTCATCCCTGGGTTGCTGGGGTGGTTCAACATATGAAAATCTATCTATGTGATCCACCATATAAATAATCCTGATCATTTAATTAGGTGCCAAAAAAGCCTTTGACAACATTCAACATCCTTTTAGGATAAAGGTCTTGGAGTGATCAGGTATAACAGAAACATACCTAAACATAATAATAGCTATATACATTAAACCAACAGTCAACATCAAACTGAATGGAGATAAACTTAATACTATTCCGCTAAAATCAGGAACAACCAAGGCTGATCTCTTTCTCCATATCTCTTCAATATTGTACTTGAAGATCTAGTGATAGCAATAAGACAACAAAGATACAAATTGGAAAGGAAGAAGTCAAACTTTCACTATTTGTGGATGATATGATAGTTTACATAAGTGACCCAAAATACTCTACCAGGGATCTCCTACAGCTGATAAACGCCTTCATCAAAGTAGCAGGATACAAGATAAACTCAAAAAAAAATATCAGTAAGCTACAATATAGATGACAAAGGGGCTGAGAAAGAAACCAGAGAAACATCAACCTCTACAATAGCTACAAACATAAAGTATCTTGGGTTAATGCTTACCAAACAAGCAAAATAGCTATATAACAAGAACTTTGTGTCTTTAAAGACATTAAAGAAGATACCAGAAAATGGAAAGATCTCCCATGCTCTTGGATAAGTAAAATAAACATATTAAAAATGGCAATCTTGCCAAAAGCAATTAACAGATTCAGTGCAATTCCCATTAAAATCCCAGCATAATTCTTCCCTGACCTTTAAAGGATAATAATCAACTATATAGGGAAAAAACAAAAGACCCAAGATAACCAAAACAACACTGTAATATAAAGGCACTTCAGGAGGCATCGCTAACCCCAAATTTATACTTTACTACAGAGATGTAGTTCTGAAAACAACCTGGTATTGGCACAAAAATAGACAAGTAGACCAGTGGAATCTAAGCAAAAATCCTGACATTAATCCACACACCTAGTAACACCTGATATTTGACAAAACACCTCAAAGTATACAATGGGAGGAGGAAAGCATCTTCAACAAATAGTGCTTGCCCAACTAGATGTTGGTGTGTAGAAGATTGCAGATAGACCGAAGTCTATCTCCATGCACAAAACTCAAGTCCAAATTGATCAAAGACCTCAACATAAATCCAGCCACACTGAACCTCTTAGATGAGAAAGTGAGAGGTACCCTTGAATAAATTGGTTAAAGAGATTGCTTCCTGTACATAACTCCAGTAGCACAGACACTGAGATGGACAATTAATAAATGGGACCACCTCAAACTGAGAAGGTTTTGTAAGGCAAAAAGCATGGTTGACAACACCAAAAGGCAGCCCACAGACTGGGAAAATATCTACTCCAATACTACATCTGACAGAGGGCTGATCTCCAAAATATACAAAGAATACAAAAAACTAGGCAATTAAATATCATATTACCCTATTTTTAAAATGTGGTACAGAACTAAATAGAGAACTTTTAGAGAGAAAATTCCATCAAATACTTTGGATATGAAATCATTCTACAGAAAATTAGATTACAAAAAGTATCAATCAGGAGAAATCACTACCTGACTCTTAATAATCTTCAAAAATTACTAGGAGAGTTTTCGCAACTGCAAACCATTATTGGAGTAGAAGGACATAATTTGAAAAACTTGAAAATGTTCCTAAAAGGGAAAAAAGACTTGAATAGTCCATGAACACTATCAGCTGAAGCTGAAAAGGAATTAGAATGGGTAGAAAAGTAGATACTAGAAGTACATGTGGACCGTGTGGATCCCAAACTGGATTGTTTTCTGGTTATATTACCATCTTGAAAATATTCTTCAGGGATTTTGATGCAGAGTAATGATATCATATTAGAATGGATATTTCTACCACATAAACACACAAAAAACTAAAAACATATATAGAAAAGCTCTCTGACCAGATTATAAAAGGAAATTTAAGAATTTGTCACCTGACAGGAAGTGACCCAGCAGAAATTATAGTACCTTTAACTAATGAGGGAATTTCTCTCTTACCGAAAGACAATGAATATTGGCAGAGAGCATGCATTAATTTTTTGGGGAATGATTAGCAACAATTATCCCAAAAGCAAAATAATCAAATTCATAAAGAAAACAATTTGGATTCTTGTACACATTGTAAGAAAAACTCTTATCTCTTGAGTCCCTACATTCCACACTAATGCAAACAATTCTGGTAAGGCACGCTATAAATCAGGAAACATAAGTAAAGTAGTTCAAAGCCCTTACATTTCTGTACAAAAGGCAGAATTTACGCCATTCTCATGGCACTTATGGATTTTTCAGAACCCTTCAATATAGTTACTGACTCTCAATATGCAGAGAGAGTCACCTTACACATTGAGACCACAGAATTTATTCCCACTGATACAGAACTAACTTCATTGTTTATAGAGTTACAAGATACTTTCAGAAATAAGACTCATCCTATATATATAACACACTTCAGATCTTATACGGGTCTGCCAGGTCCTCCAGCACAAGACAATGATGAAATTGATAGGTTATTAATAGGAACTGTGCTAGAAGCCTCAGAATTTCATAAGAAACACCATGTGAACAGCAATGGTTTAAAAATGAATTTTTCTTTCATTTGGCAACAAGCTAAAGAAATAGTAAAACAAACAAACAAACAAAAACTGTCCTACTTGCTCATTCTATAACTAAACTCTTTACCACCAGGCAGTAGCCCTAAAGGTATAAATAGAAATGAAATATGGCAAATTGATGTGTTCCATTTTGCAGAATTTGAAAAATTAAAATATGTGCATCACACTATAGATACATTTTTTTCAGGGTGTCAATGGGCTTCTTCTCTGAACTCTATAAAGGCTGGTTCTGTTATCAAACACCTATTAGAGGTAATGCCCATTATGGGCATACCTGCACAAATAAAACTTGACAATGTTCCAGCATATATCTCCACCAAATTTAAACAGTTTTTTGAGTATTATAACATAAAGCACATAACTGCAATACCACACAATCCTACAGGACAATCAGTAGTTGAGAGGTTCAATTGTGGTTTAAAGGAAATGCTCCATAAATAGCCAGGAGGAACCAAGACACCCAAACACAGATGATATAATGCTTTATTAACATGAAACTTTTTTAATGCTAATGAAAAAGGAAAAACAGCTGTAGAAAACACTGGACAATAGAAACAACTTCAGAAGTAAATCAGCCGGTATTCTTCAAGGATGTATTGACCTTGGTATGGAAAACAGTATATGTGTTACTTTGGGGTAGGGGTTTCACATTTGTATCTACAGTAGAAGAAAAGCTATGGATACCATCTAAGTTGATCAAGATCCAAGATGAACAAGAGAAACATTTTAATGATGAGAAATGACAAGTCACCCAACAAATTGTATCCCATAAGATATGTAAGATATGCGGAGACCTCTCAAAGGTACAGGAATTAGGAAGTGTTTTGTTCTTGTACTTACAGGAAAACAAAGAATACCCATCTTCAAACATCCAAAAGACACTGAACATGTAGGTACCTACAGAACAGACGATAGCTATCCAGAAAGAATCACTTAATGAAGAGGGATCTGATTTATGGCAAAAATATTTAATTCTAATAAACTCTATATAGAAATCTATTTAGTATTCATCTAGTCCCAAATCATGTATATCAATGCTGTCTTTGCAGTTGGATTTGGCTTTTCTTCTCTAAATTCAAGCATGTTCTTAAGGTTAAATTCACAGTTTCTGCCTTATATCAAGAAGCCAATTGGTGTAAGTCAGAAGAAAACAAACCGGGGGACTCATTTGCTTATACGCAAATTTCTCTCTGAAATCCTAATTTTCTCATATACATTGTAATGCTTGTTGCTGCCTTTCCCTATATGCATACATTAAAACTTAAAAATTTTACTTTGATATTGATGTTTAAGTTTTCCACAAGGACTAATAACAATTCCTAACAGTAATTTTTGAACTCTCTGGAAAGAAGATGGGGCCTCACTTCACCATTTCCACTTGACTCAACCTGATGCATCTGGACTACATACATCACCCTAAATTCAGTTTGAGACTCTTTTGCTTGAGATACCTCCAGACTAGCTAGCTGTAATTGTGCAATTTCTTATTACACATTGGCAAGAATTTCAAATAGAACTCCAGTAAAGCATTTCCTGCCACACAGTGATTACTTACATATGTCACAGCCAGTCCTATCAAGAACTTTGTTTGCTAAAACTTTTCTTCCTGCAGGATCTCATGAAGCAATCATCACCCCATTCCAGTAGGAAGTAATCTTAAGATAATGATGCCCTCTTTCCCTACTCTTGGAATTTAGGGATAATATTCATCTTCTTAGGGTTGATGTTAGTTACTTAGGGTTGGGTATAGAAGATGATGCTTAGACTTGGGTATCTCTTTTAGACAGGGATAGAGTATGGTTGGGAAAGGTATGTTTTAGATGGGAAATAGGTAGATTAGCCTATCTTCTTGTAAATTATTTTAGTAATAGTGATATATTAATATTATACAGCTTACATTGTTATAGATTTTTACATATGGTAGGCTATATAAAATTAAGTTTATATTCCCTTCCAGGAACAATTGTATATTATATTTTGTCATATTGTGTAAAATCTTTCCATTTATGATGTTTTATGCACATTATCCTTACCTTATTCTATGTAAGTATACTTTTACTTATGTTCAAGATATTTTGTATATTCATACAATTTGGGATATTTTTATTATGCTGCACTTTATAGTTCTACCTCTGGTCTAGACATTTATACTCTACCTCTGTTTTAGGTATTTACGTGTATATATACAAACATAGTTACAGTGCTTAGATATTTGTCCCTGCTTTACTCAGGGAAGTTTCAATCAGTATTTTAGATAAGTTCCTGAGTATTACAGATTATATTCACCCATGTTTCCTATACCATACCTGTGTGATTTGTCAGCCATAGATGCTTAATCTTCAAACACTTCATAGACCTGCAGAACATGACATTTAAATGTTTCAATATTACTACTCCCTTGACATGAGACACTATTGCTCCTGACATCACCATGCCATTTTCTGAAAATATGTCGGACACTGTTGTCACTCCTTGTGGATTCCATCCTTGCTGTGACTAATGGCCTCTTGGGCAAAGAACTGCCTCCACCTCGACCACTGATTGGACGTGTGGTCCTATGTACTTGCAGGAGACAAACATAGAAGACTTCTGAACCTTGCCAAGTCAGGGTAAGACAGTCTTTCTACCTCCCTGCTTTTGTTGTAGTCTGTCAGTTCCTTTTGACCCCAGCCAAAACTGGCTGTACCAATGTTGCTGTGAGAATGTGAGACCTTGGCTGACTGTCCAGGTAGCTTGCTGTTTTTGTCATCGCTGCACCTTTTGGAAGTTGCCCATCTGCACTTCTTGTCTACTCTAGTATTGCTATTTTCCTTCTCAGGTCTTTGATGAGGTTTAAGATTAAACTATCCAACTATTATTCTCTCTTCCTAGTAAGATATATTAGGTACTAAAATTAAGCTTTCCGGCTTAGGACAACTCTTTTGTAAACTCCATTATGCCTTCTTCCTAGAACTAGATATGTAGGTCTTAAGTTTGTATGTTCTTTATTTTCCTTTTCTTAGAACACACTTGTTAATTTCTCTTTTGTATGTAGTTTTGTAGCAAGCTGAAATCTTTTCTAGACTAAAATGGGAATTGTGGTGAGATATACACTTGGTCTGCACCTGTGGCACTGACCACACCGATTGTGGGTAGAGACAGGGGCAGGAGTGACCTTGGGAACTAGTTCTGAGGAGAAGCCTGGGAGCGCTGTCTTGCTGGTGGGACATGGACAGGAGCGCATCCAGTGGAAGCTGCTGAAATTAGTCTGTCTATGTTGTAAGTTATTTCTCCCTGAATAAACATCTATTCAGCCAATTTGTTTGTCATGATCCTTATTAAACCATGATAAGAACTCTCAATAGAGGAAATCAAAAAGGCTGAAAGACACTTAAGAAAGTGCTCAACATCCTTACCTATTAGGGAAATGCAAATCAAAACAACATTGAGATACCATCTTACTCCTTCCAAAATGGCTAGAATTAGAAACACCAATGACAACTTATGCTGGAGAGGATGTGGAGATAGTCGAACACTCTCCACTGCTGGTGTGAGTACTAACTTGTACAACTGTTTTGGAGATCAGTATGGTGGTTCTTCAGGAAAATGAAAATCAGTCTACCATACGACCTGGCAATTATCTTCTTAGGATACATACTCAAATGATCCACATGCATGCAACAAAGACATGTGCTCAAATATGTTCATAGCAGCATTATTTTTACTAGCAAGAACCTGGAAGCAACCTAGATGCCCCTCCACTGAAGAATGGATAAAGAAGATGAGGCACATTTACACAATGGAATACTACTCTGTGGACAAAAAAAAAAAAAAATGGAATCTTGAAATTCCCAGGCAAGTGGGAAGGTGGCTAGAACTTGAAGAAACCATCCTAAATGAGGTATCCCAGTCATAAAAAGAGGAACATGATATGTACTCACTCATATATGGATTTTAGACATAGATCAAAGGATTGATTACCAGCCTATGATTAACGTCACCAGTGAAACTAGGGTACAAGGAGGATTCTAAGATATTCATATAAGGTCTGTCACAGAAGGGGAAAGGGGATAGATATCCAGAGCATATGGGGAGTGGGGGGGCAGTTAGTGGAGAAGGCTCTAGGGAAAAAAGGAGAGAATGGGAAAGCACATGGGACTAGGAAGATTGAGTCAGGAGAGGAATAGGAGAGAGAGAGAGAGAGAGAGAGAGAGAGAGAGAGAGAGAGAGAGAGAGAGAGAGAGAGAGAGAGAGTAAATAGGGAGTCATTAAAGGTTTTAAGAGAAAACTGACTCTAGAGAAATGTCCAGAGACCTTCAAGGCTGACCCCAACTAACAATTTGAGCAACAATGGAAAGGCTACTGTAAATGCCTTTCCTTGATAATGAGATTGATCACCCAACTTATCCATCATCATGGAGCCCTCATCTAGTAGCTGATGGAAACAGAAGCAAACACCCAAAACTAAACACTGAGTCAAACAGGAATCCAGATGCAGAGAGGTAGGACAAGACCAGTCTACAGAATCACATAGAGACAGCTGACCTAAACAGGGAGGAGCTAATGGGCCCCCAGACTGATAGCTGGGAATCCAGCATGGGACTGACTCAGATTCTCTGAACATGGGTTTCAGCTAGAAGGCCTGAGCAGCCTAAAGAACCTGGGACAGTGGTACTAGGATATATTCCTGGTGCACAAAAAGACTTTGAGGGCACATCCCCCTTAACCTAGAGACAGGAGGGAAGGCTTAGTCCTTAAGCCAAATGACAAATGAAGCCTGCTTGAAATTAGAGGGCAGAACTATTCCACTAGCTGACCTAAATTACCTATAGAGGTTTGGAGGACTGTAGACAGAGGGGAGAAGGGAAGAAGAAAGGTGCATCAGAGAGGATCTCGAACCTTTTGGACAGAGGAATGGTAGAGTTAGGAAATGACTGGTGCCTGCTCCCTGTTCCTCTGATCTTTCAGATTATTACCCTGATATTTGACTCCAGATTTTTATTGATAAAGATTAATTAGTTTAACACTTCATTTGTCATGTATTCCAAGTTAGAAATTCAAAGTAATTAATATTATGGTCAGAGCTCATTTCCTTATGCTATTTTCTCACCCAAGAGTCTTCATTCCTTTGCCTCTTATCTGCTATCTACATCCCATGACATTTATAATTTCCTCTTATGCATCTTCACTTTTAGCTTTCCAATAATTATATGGGCCTAACTTTTTAAATTTTAATAACAATGACATTACTCAAAATGACAACTTGAGGCTGACAAGGTGGCTCAACAGCTTAAAGTGCTTGGTGGGAGCTTGAATATTTTACTTCGATCCCCATGAAACCTATATAGTGGAAATAAAAAACCAAACTGCAACAAGTTGTCCTGTGATGTATATCCATATTCTATACAATAAATCTATCCATATGCACTCTCTGTCTCTCTCTCTCTCTTACACACATGCACACAAATATACACTCACTGAATAAATTCAATAAGATAATAAAGAAAAATATGAACAGACCACATGAACAATCATATTCCCTTATATATTGCTGCATACCAAATGACAATCACTTTATCGATTTTTAATATATGTGTCTATTTCTTATTTATTTCATTCTCCTAGACCTGAGTTTATTACATATGATATTAGAAAGATGCTATAAATACTAAAAGAAGAAATTATTGTGTAAAAGTGGAGAGAAAATAATTAAATTTCATATCCAGTCGAGATACTTGAGTTTATATAACATGAGCATTCATTAACTCAAAAAGTTTTGGATTGATTGATTTTAGGCAAGTATACAAACTATCATTTAGTAGATAATGAAACAAAGAGAAAAACAAAATGAGAAAGTAGCTATTGTGAATGCAATAATTCAGTAGACCAGTGAATGCTTACTTCTTAAATGGTTTTTGCAAGCATGGTGTTCCACAATTTTTCTAGGTATTCTACTTATGACACATTCTCTCATCACTAAGAAAATGTGGTAAGCACCAAATACTGGTATTTAACATACAGTCTGCAGTGGAACTTCACTTTTGTATAGAGAATAGCTAAAGCAAACAAAATTTGTTAGTTGCAAATTTAAAATATTCAGTTGCTAGGAGCAGATATATAGTTATATATGGTTTTTAGCTCTATATTTATATGACTAGGTTTAGGTTTAGAATTAAGCTTTCATATTCACAATCTAATACTTTCTTACAAAAATACATGTTGTAGGTTTTCTCATACTGATTGGAGCTCAGACAAAAAGATTAAGAAAGAGGAAAAATGTCTTGAAATGTAGATTGAAAAGTGATTATTCCTTTAGTAAGTTAAGGTTTTACTCTTCAATAAATAATAGAAAAACAGAGAAATGTTTTAAGCTCAAATATGTTTCAGATATATTTTTAACCTAGGATAAGAAGTTATATATTTTAATACGTAGAAGTCAAGCATGGTGAAATACTTTTTATCTGCAGCACTCTAGAGGAGATTGGAAGAGAACTTTATATTTTAAGTCGCTCTGGTCAATGAGTTTCTTATTAAATTGGCCTACATTGTTAAGAGTTTGTTCACAAAAGTAAAACAAAACAAATAAATAATGAATGAATTACCATAAGTACATATTCATTAAAAATTGCTTCCTAAATTTTTTTTGAGAATTTATGATATTTCTGCTAGGTTTCATACAGCATGCTTAAGCTGTTATTCTTTTGATTTTCATTTTGGTTCTTCAAGACAAGGTTTCTCTGAGTAGCTTTGGAGCCTATCCTGGAACTTTCTCTATAGACTAGGCTTGCTTTTTTGTTTTTCAATGGCACTGACATATACTGACTAATACTGAGTTAATTATAACTATTTATCACATCGTTAAAAGCTATAAAAACTTGTAATCTGTACAATTGGAAAATCTAAAAGAAATTTAATATTTTCTTGATAAGTACCACTTACCAAAGTTAAATAAATATAAGATAAACAATGTAAATATACTAATATTCCATAAGTAAATACAAGTAGTCACTAAACTTTCTCAACCAAAGGGGGAAAAATATCAGCTAAGCTTTCAAAGAAGATACAATATCAATACTCTTCATCCTCAAATTATCGCACAAATGTAAATGGAAGAAATATTACAAAATTCATTTTAATATTTCAAAATTCATTTTAGGAGGTCACACTCACTGTGATACCTAAATTGTACAAAGGCTTAATTATAAAAAAAATTCTAGACCGTTTTCCCTCATAAACATTAATGTGAAATTACTCAATATAATACTCATAAATTCATGAACTGTCAGATAGATCATCTACCATGGTCTTTTAGGCTTCATCCAAGAGATGCAGAGGTGGTTTAACATAGGAAAACCTGTCAATGTGATCCACCATATAAACAAATTGAAAGAAAAAATTAAACACATATCTTTTAATTAGATGCCAAAAATAGCCTTTGACAAAATCCAACACCTCTTAATTGTATACATCTTGGAGAGGTCAGGGCTAAAGTCCTTCAGTATGTCTTCTACATAGTCTTAAGGGAGCATGGCTTTTAATATATTACACAGTTTGATATTGATTGAATGGATTCTTATAGATAATGGGGTCATGTAAAATTTTCAGAAAACTTCAATATATACTTTTGTAACAACTGGAAGCAATGTGTCTTTAGAAACATAATACATTTATTTTCCTGGTTCACATCAAAATGGAAAAATGTTGATCTAGGCCTATTATTTGTAGATTTTCAATTGGAAATGACAAAGGGAAATATAAATATTGGAATATCCACTCAACAATCATTGTAATATATAATGCATTTAAAACCTGGGAAGCAGATGAGATTACAAAGGGAGAAAACACAGCGGTGATAAATTTCTCAAATTTCATGTTCCTCTGGTTTTTCTCTCCCTAAATTATGTTGTTTCAATAGACTGATACAAAAGCAATATATTGCAAAAAATCGTATGGCAAGATAGCAAGTATTTTTATATTCATCTTACATTCACTCACAATGAATAATGCACCAGTAAGTTCTATCAATTCTGTTTCCAAAATATATATATTATACATTATATCTGTTATTCTCATCTATGATCTTATCATCTCTCTCAAGAATATTCCATTGTTTCCCTTGTTGTTTTTACCCTTCCTATATGTCTTTCTCCACAGAGAAGCAAGAAATATTTATAGAAGAAACAAAAATTATTTGGTCAGGACATGCCCATGCTTATGTGATGGAGAGTAAAAAACCTTTTATACTCCTATCTCAAGTTTATCCATTGGGAACTGCAAATTAACTTACGAAAGATGGATAGACATGAGAAAATACATATTTACTCACTTAAAATGTAGCAAAGTTCATAGAAAAAAATGTGACTCAAGGATGCTTTTAGAATTCCTGAATTTTATACCATCTTCATACAGGATGCGGATGGGGAAAAAGAGCACTTACAGGAAACCCAATGAGATCTTAATAGGGGAAGAGGGATAAGCAAAGGGCACTTATGGGAAAGAAAATGACCATTAGAAAAGATAAATAGACCTTTAAGAGAATAGATAGGAAATATGATAGTTTTGTGACAAATCTATTTTCATTTCAGGGGATAAAAGTCAATCTTCCCTAGCTGCTTAGGGAATGTATTTGTGCAATGGAACCCATTCATATTCTTGTTAAATGATCTGCTTTTAGGTAGGTAAGATTTTTCATAGACACAAAGATATCATGCTCAAGATTATTATTATGCTACATTGTATATTCTGGAGATCTTCATCTGCAACATGGTAGTACCCAGGCAGGAAACTTTAGTATGTGCTTAGGTAGTGTTTTTATTGCTATGTAGAGACACCATAACCAAGACAACTCTTAAAAAGAAAAACTTTTGATTGAGGTGGCTTACCATTGAAGGTTCAGGCCATTACCATCATGGTGGGATATGGACATGGTGGGGCATGGTCCTGGAGAAGGAGATGAGAGTCCTAAATATTTGTAGACATGCTGGGAAACTGGACATGGCCTGAACGTATATGAGACCTCAAAGACTTCCTATTCCACAGTGACACATTTCCTCCAATAAGGCCATACATACTCTAACAAAATCAGACCTCTTAGTAGTGTCATGCCCAATTAGCTTATGGGACCAATTACATTTAAACTACTACAATATGTAGTTTCTCACCCAGGAAATTTTGAAGAATGTGGCCATGGAATACCTTTGCTGGCTTACAGTAATTATTAATTTGAAACAAAAATGGACATTTGTTTTATTGATTTTGTCCCTGTATGCTTTTAAACTACATCTTCAATCATTTCCCTGTTATTTAATGCTTTAGAAATGTGGTTTCCATAGCCCATAACAAGCTTGTTTCTATTATTAGTATAATAAATAGGACAATTAATCATAGTTCTTTATTGGACTCTAAGTCAACAGACTAAAAACATTAAATGCACATTTTTTTTGTTTTCAACGAATGCTATATTCCACACATCTTATCATCTATGTATATACATATATATGCATATATACATATATAATATAACTACTTATACATATGTCTACATACTTACATACCTACCTATCTTTCAACCTTTCTATGTAATTTCAGTGTAAACATGGCTAAGTATGAAATCAACTGAAACCTAACTAGCTGCTTATGCCTAGAACAGAATTTTTGACTGGGTTATTTGAGGTCAGAAAGGTCACTCTGAATTTGTGCCACACCTCTTGGTAGCAGCCTGTAGAGAGCTGCGAAGTGCCCCACCATAAAGATGGAGCTGGCTTCTGCCTTCCACCTCCCCCAGGGTGAGCGCTCTCTGGTATAAACAAGCCCTTAGTTGCTTAAGTCTGTTCAGCCTGTCTGCATTAGAGTAGCCTATTTGCAGGGTCCACGTAGCTCACTGGGGTTGGTTAGCGCAACGGGATTTAAGCCTGTGCAGGGGTCCCCCAGGATCCCGTGGGTCAGAAGAAACATGTTCAAGTATCCTGATTAAAACTGCATGAAGAAGATCTTCCCCGAGTCGAGTCTTCCTGTCTTCCTTGCTGGTCGAGGTTGGGCACGCATAGCAGCCCACGTAAAGGACACAGAAAAGAGAAACTTTTGCCCTTTTCCTGCTTGCTTTCACCTTCACTGGTAAGTTCAACTGTTCTGACGCTGGGGCATTCCTTCTTCAGCATTAGAGCCAACTTCTCCTTCCAAGGATATTAGAGAGCCAATGTAGACTAAAGATAAGCAGCTCCACAGAAATACTCTAGAACAACAGGGAAAACAGTATTTGAATTACAGAAATCCTCAGTCCTATGGATTGGAAAAGAGCAGATTTGTAGCCTTTCTATATTAAGATAGACTGTGCAAGATGTGTTGATGAAGACCCGCCTTTAGGCGTTACCATCAAAGAACAGATTCAATAAATAATTATAGTGAATGAAATTTAAATAGGAAATTAAGTATGGATAAATGGCTAAATATGTGACTTTGCCTGGGTATCTCAGGTAGAAAACTAGCTGGACAATCCTGGTTGAGTTCAGTTTGTGAACTACACATGAAGTTGCAGGAGAGACATGATTTCAGAGTTGTCTTCTGACTTCTATGTGCATGCTGTGGCACACATGTGCTCACTCACCATAATCACACTAAATTATTTTTTAAAGTGTTTAATATGTGTTGATTATAAAACTAATTCAGATAACATAAAGTTAATTTGATAAAGGAAATCTTTGAGAAATATTTAACAGTATATGTTTTCTCTCTACAGTTGAGGGTTGAATAGGAGTAAATGTACCACATATTTAAAATTGAAAATTAAAAGAGAAAGAGAGAGAATCAGAAAAATAATACATTTATTTTGTGCCTTAAAATAGCCTAAGATTTTGAGTCATTAAGCTATGGAGATCTGACTATTCATGCCTGCTACCCTGCAATGATGCTATCCACATGTGAACCTACTTAGCTAAGTTTTGCTATCCTGAAGCAGTGTTATCTCTTTCTTCTGGAAACTAAATGAAATACTGTCCAGCAACACATTGTAAAGTAAGAGAGTTGATTGAGAGACCAGATTACTGGCAATGCTCACAGCCAATTAATTTATATTTGTACAATTTACCTTTCTTTTTTTCATATGCTAAGACTTCTAATTGATTTATTAACTTTTAGACACAATGCCTCACTATGTAGCTGTGCCTTTTGTGGAATTTGCTTTGTAGACAAAACTGAGGTCCAATTTAATGGGATCCTTCTTCCATTTTTCTCCCAAGTACTGTGATTAAAAATGTTGGACATGCTGCCTAATAAATATGACTGTTGATTATTTTTAATACTAGCACTCAGTGGATATCTATAATTTTATGGTGATTCTGGTCTAAATATTGAGAGCATATCTCAAAACTATGAAACCAACAGACAAACAATGATGAAGGAAAGAAAGAGATATAGACAGTGAGAGAGAAAGAGAGAGGGGGAAAGGAAAGAAGAAAGAAAGGAAGGAAGGAAGGAATGAAGGAAAGAAGGACAGTAGGAATTTGACAGAAGACATAACTATTAAGAGTACAAATGCATACAGTTATTATGGAGAATCCAAGTAAGGGTCTCGGCCTCCACATCATGAAGCTCACAACTGCCTGCTACTCCCCCTCCAGGATGATGTGTCTGATACACACACACACATACACACACACACACCATTTTTAAATAACAAAAATAAATATTTCAAAAAATAGAATGGAGCAGGTTATGCTGCTCTTTCCTTAAACCAAAGAAAATAATTATATCTTGATAAAATTATTATGTCTTCTTTTTGAAATGTTGAGGAATGTTTATACATGATAGCACTTCTAGGAAGATCAATATGTATTACTTTTACTTTTTATCATGTTACAACTCAAAGTTATCAGAGAAAGTAAGAAAAATGATTGTTTAATATTAAGTTCACTGGGTAGCTTCATTACCTGTGTTTAGATAGAATAACACAGGAAAATAATAATGTAGTTCTCAAAAACAAAATGCAATACATAATTTAATTAAAGGATAAGGTATTTCTTTATAGAAATTGACCTAAAAATCACAGGATAAGTGTTTTGTAGCTAGATGATTATTTATCTTCATAGGTTTCTACTTCCTTACTTATCACAGAAGGCAGCTGTGATTTGTGGTTCATGTTACTTTCAGCAAATGAGAAATACTGTCTCTGGCTCAATAGGTGTTCGAAACCAGATTATATTTTCTCATTATACATTTTAAAATGTTTTTTTCCTGATCGTGTTTCCTCAGTTAGACAGGCATGACAACCTTGTGAGTTCAGCCTAACCCTTGTATAAAGTACAGTCTGTTTCATTCAACCTCTCCTACTACACATTCACCCAGTCTAGGGAGAGAACTAGAGCAAAATACAAATATTTTTGCATGCATAAGATGTACCAAAACAATCCCCTATTTAGGAGGAAGATGTTCTGTCCATTTCATAATTTGTCTCAGTATTAAAGCAATCCTGAAAGTTCAAAATATGTAGTTTCTTTTGCATTTTAAAAGTCACCCAGAACATTGTTGTCTTTAGTCATCTGTTCCTAGAGTAAATATGTTTTGTAAATTAATTTTTTATAAAACTGAAATTGATAAAATTAGGCATTATCCATCAAAGTAAATTAGGTAAATCATTTGTTATTCCTGGGTAAATAATTGTCTTCCTTGGAATCATAAAATTGGAAGAAAAAATGAGCATATTGAACATTTAAAAATATAGGTTTATTTTAGCTTAAAAAGTCAAGCTTCTTCCTTCACAAATAACTGCTTTTTGCAAGGATATAGGATGCTCATAAGAAAAAATAATTTTCTACCAAATGTGCTTATGTTTGTCTTTGGTTGTGTGTTATTTGCTTGTTTCTTATCAAAGGTAGTAAACTAGAAAGAGCTCATCTTTTCTGAACCTTTTGTTTCACCTTTTCTCTGATTAGCCAGTGGCATCAGATTGTTATGTATATCTCTCACTAATGGGATGAGATTCAAACACCATTTACATGAAGGATAAAAGAAGAAGTTATATTTTTCAAGTGTGCCCATAGTATAATTTGGGATCTAACATGCCATTTGCAGAAACAGCTGCCTTTCTGAGTTACATTTGTTTGTCTTTGTCCTCATTTGTGAGACACCAAGATTATTTACTATTCTTGTTTCTAACATTATTTATCTATGTACTATTTAAATGTAATAGTATACAAGTGTAAATTGTAGAAGATATAGTCTCTGCCCTCCTCTGAAATCCCTACAGTTCTGTACAAATGTTACTCAGTTCACATCCACTAGAAGAAAGAAATGAAGGTAAAGAATGCAGATAGATAATTTACTTAAAAGAAAAAACAGTCAATGAACAGTAAACACACTAAAATGTTTGAGGTGGGCTGCTTTAAAGCAAAAAGAAACTTAGTGGGTTCTCTCTGGTGATTTTAAAGAAATTTTATGAATATGTGTATAGTGAGTGTGAGAGCATCTTGTCATTTTAGTCCCTGGACAGTGAATTTTACAGGGAAGTCATGCCTCCATTTTTTCCTTCATCACCCAGGAATGAGCCAAACCCCATCCCACACTGTCCAGGATTAAGGCAGCTTAAATTAGATTTACACATTAATGAGCTCTGCAATTCTTCTTATCCTGGTCGATTTGGCTGCATCGTATAGTCTGCATGCATTTTCCTTTCTAATTCCCAGAGATCCTTACCCCATGTTTTAAACGTTAACAGTAATTTTTAACTTACACATTTCTTTTTAATGTAGCACACTGAACCTAATTGTTTGTTTGTCTTTGTATTTTTCTTTTTAAATTATTTTTATCTTATTATCTTTTTTATTTTACATGTCGATCCCAGTTTCCTCTCCCTTTCTCCCTCCCTCCCTCCCTCTTACACTGTCTCCCCCTTCACATGCATCCTGAACACTTTCCCCTCCCATCCCCCCACCCCCATTCCATTTTTTATGTTATGTAATACACGTATGCCTGGTATGCATAGAGGAAAAAGGAAGTCATTGAATCTCTTCTAAATGGATTTATAACTGGTTGTAACTGTCATGATGATATGTGGAGTCAAACCAGGGTTCTCTGCATGACAAAAACAGTCCTCCAAAAACATTTAGACATCCCTCCAACCATGAAAATATTTTTCTTAGGAAAGGAACATGGATGCAATATTTGTAGAAAGTTCTTTCCTAAACTTCATTATTCTCTGACATAAGATTGTTTCTTTCTCTCTAGCAAGTTAAGGTGAGCTGGAACTTTGTATCTTTCTTTCATTTTAAGCTGGAATAGAATAAAAACAAACAAACATTTTATTAGATAATAACTTGATTGTTGGCCAATAGAAAATACAGAGCAAAAAAGATTGGCCACTAATTAAGAGCACTTATTACTGTTCCATAATACTGGGATTCAGTTCCCATAACCCACCTTAAGTTTTCAATCAGTTGTAATTCCTGTTCTAATAGACCAATTCTTCTTCTGGCTTCTGAGCATATCAGACATGCTCATAGATATGTACCAGACATTTCTACTTAGTAGAGAAAAGACATGATATCCCTTATATTTCTTAAAGTGGAGGAGACACGAAAGCAGTAAGACTTTTAGAAATATTAACAGACCATAATCTTTCACCAACCAAATGAATATGAATACCACCAGATGATATCGGAGACTTTTAGTAGATATTACCACAATTTGTTTTGACTAACATCTAATGTTACCAACGATGTATTTGAAAAGCATTATCATTGAGGGTTTTTTTTTTTTTTTTGCTCTGTTACTATAAAATTTCATGACACTTTTACTACATAAAAACATGTTCTGTGTTTTTGGATTATGGTCATGCATATTTCTCTCAGAAATAAGTTCTCTTTTCTATTAGTTGTAGTGAGATTTGTGGCTTTGAATTCACAATGGTCTTACAAAGTTTTGACTAGCATAATCAATGACAGGAAATTGCTATCCATAAAAAGATATGAGAATGAGAAAGGAATGACACCACAAGAATGAAAGATAAATGTTAAATTTTCTCTTAATTATATCACTGTGTCTATAGAAATGTTCATTCCAAACAATCTCTGGACAGATAACATAATATAGTTAGAAAACTGGTCATAAATTAATAACTTTTAAAGTAAGTACATATGGACTGCTTCATTATAATCATCTTTTGGCTCCACCTTCTATATCCTTTGTAGAATACCAGTTGTTTTAGTTATATTTAAATTGCTGTAAAGAGACACCATGACCATGGATGACAATGTGTAGGAGAAAACATTTTACCAGGGGTTTGCTTATAACATCAGAGGATCATTCCACTATTATTGTGGCAATGAGTATGATGATAAGCAGGTAGGTATGGTGCTGGAGAAGTAACTGGGAACTTTACATCCTGATCCACAGGCATCAGGCAGAGAAATCAACAAAGGGACTCGGCTAGTATTTGAAATCTCAAATACCTCCCAAAGTGACACACTTCTTGTGACAAGGCCATACCTACTCCAAAGAGGTCTCACCTGCTTTGGAATCAATCCTCAGACTTAATTTGAGATTCTGTCTCTAGGAATCCTCAGACTGAATGCAGTCTCTTTGAAACGTTAGACAGAATGTCATTAGCTCCTTCCTCCTGCTGCCTTATATTCCTCTCTCTTTCAAGCCATATAACTCCTATCTCTACCTCCTTATGCTGGAATTAAGGTTATGTGACTCCCAAGTACTGCGATTAAAGCTGTGAGCCACCAAAACCTGGCTGTTTCTCTTTTTGACTGGATCAATATACTGTAGTTTAGGGTGGCCTTGAACTAACAGAGAACAACCTGTTTCTGCCTCTTAAGTGATGGGATTAATGGTATGTGCCACCACTGCCTGGCATCTATGGCTAACTAGTGGATAGCTGCACACTGTGATCTTCGGACAAACTTAATTTTTTTAAATACAAAGAAAATATTACCTAAGGTATCTCAACTGCAAATGGCTATTATCCCCCAAATCTTCATTTCTCCAAAGTAATTCAGGCTTCTTTTTCACAGTGTCATGCCATGACCTCTCTGAGCTTCTGTGCACATACTCACAAACCACCTGTCTGTCTTCTGTGGCATTCTGTAATGATAGAGGAGGGTTACATAACTCCTTGTCTGCATCCTTCTTGACTTGAAAATCCACAGAACTGTTAATCATAGAAGAAAATCAGGACAGGAACTCAAGTGGGGTAAGAACATGGAGACAGGAGCTGATGCAGAGGTCATGGAGGAGCTGTTTACTCTTTTGATGGCTTGGTCAGCCTGATTTCTTATATAACCCAGGACCACTAACCCAGAGACAGTACCACCCTAAATGGGCTGGGCATTCTCTCATTGATTACTATTACCAAAACACCCAACAACTGGATTTAATTGGGGGCATCTATTCAATTGAGATTCCCTCCTTTCTCTCCTAGTTATATAATTTTTGGTTTTTACTTCAGTGATTATACCATCATTCGGTGCTGCTATTGTTATGTTGTTTAATTTCAGTGAATATCAAATTTTGTTCTTATTGATTTTCACCTTGTTTTCAATGTGGTCAGAATGCAGCAAGTTTTATACATTGTGTTTCCTTTGAAATTTTCTTTCTGTGTATTCTTAGAAGTTCCATTTACAGAAAATCCCTTAGGCTGCTGAAATGAATGTATACTCATCCTATGTTTTGGGGATGTGATGTCTGTTACATCTCGTTGGACTATTATGTTGTTTAACTCAAGTGTTTCTTCTTCTAGAGGTTGAGTGTCTATGTTGTGTGCAGTTAACCTGTGTCATTACTTTTAACTTTATTTGTTTCATAATTGTTTTGTATCTGTTTTCAGTGTGTATGCATGTTGAACTGTAATATTTTCTTGATGGGTATATTATTCTGTACAGTTTTATACATTATTTCAAGATAATACTACAATAGTAAGAAACTAGACTTCTGTCTACTACTCATTTGCCTATTTTAACATTTAATCATAAACATAAAGTAGTATCAGAAATGTTTACTAACATAACAATGAAATAAAATTATTAAAAAAAACAATGCATTTTCATTAGCAGACTATTTTGACTTTAGCCTTAGAGTCCCCATTCATTTTTAGCTTACTTATAATTGCTACTTATTCCCTACCAACTTCAATGAGGCAATTTCAGCAATTACTAGTAAAGCAGCATTTTCTTATTATGGTGTGTCTTTATAAGTAAGAAGAAGGTATTTATTTTATTCCTCCCGTTGTTGTGAACTTCTGTTAATTTTGGAGTTTCGAAAAGTTGACTCTTGCTTTTAAAAGATTTTTCTTTCCATTTTTAGAAAGATAACATTTTTTCTATATTTCTTTTGGGATATCTGCATTCACTTAATGCTTTTGAATTTTAACAGTTATTATATATTATCTCAGGTACTAATCATTTGCAACATGAATCATATTTATTTCAATTGCCACCTCTTTGCTACTTTAAATAACCTTAAGTAAAGTAAATTTTACTTTTAGCATAATTAAAATTTCTAATCTAGGTTAGTACTTAGTATGTGGCACAGGTTAATAGTATTTCAAGCATTGATAAAGCATAAATGAAATGCTTTGTAAAACACTGACATCTGTAACAGCAAGGGAGAGAAAATTATAATTAATTTTAGAAAGGGTAGAAAATTGTTGTTAATTGAATGGATAATTGGCATTTCTAGCTCTCACTCTCAAAATACTAAGGGCTATTTCCATTGTTCTTCGCTATCTTCCACAACTTCATGATAAGACACTATTGTTGAAGAAAGCCCATACTTGAGTAATACAATGTGATGAAATAAAGCTGGTATGAGCTTGGAAACTTCCTTTCATCATCTGTAAGCTGTAAAATAAAGTCAAACCTTTCCTCACCAATTTGCTGTTGATCATGTTGTTTATCACAGCAATAAAATAAATAACATACCTCCTGATCTACAAGATAGATATATCAGAGGTACTTTTTCAGTACTTTTCCTTAATATATCCACCATTCCTTAATTTACACATAATTCTAAACATTCATGCTTTCCTCTGTGGCATTTTAACATACATCTAAAATGTATATGGATCAGATCAAGATAATTGCATATATATTGAAATGAAAAGCAGAAAGGGTTCTCAAGCTCACCAAGCTTCCTTGTCTCTTGTAGGCTTTATCTCAGGAGGTAGGTATGAAGGTTTGAATACAAATGAACCACATATGCTCATATGTTTGAATGCTTGTTTATCAAGGTTTGGCATAAATCAAGAGGGATTAGAAGGTGTGGCTTTGTTAGAGAAATGAGTTACTGGGAGGGTGGGCTTTAGGGTTTCAAATGCTCAAGCTTAACTCACTCACTTTCTCTTTTCCTGCTGCATGCAAATCCAGTTGGAGAACTCTCAGATACTACTCCAGCATATCTGTTTGCAAGTCACAATGCTCCCCACAAAGATGACAATGGTCTAAACTTCTGAAACTATAAGCAAGCCTCAGATAAATGTTTTTCTCTTTTATGAGAATTTCTGTGATCATCATGTCTCATCACAGAAATAGAAAACTGATGTTGGGATTAATAAAACTTACATGAATGGTGGCGTAGGAGGACTGAGTTGTTCAGTTCATGGCCCATACGTGAGCTTTTCAGGTTCATCTTAACTTCAGTAAGATTGTTTTATAACATTTTTTATAACATTTCAAAGCAAGGATATGCAGTTAGGGGAAGAAAGATAGGAGTGCAAACAAGGAATCAGAACTCTCTCCTGACATCTCTGACTTCTGGCAATGGCAGAACTGCAAATAGAAGTTAGGACAGTTTTCAATGGCATTGCTAGGCAAGAACTAGAGTCAAAACTAATCATTTTAGGATCCTATTCTAAACCTGTCTGAGACTTTTTATCTACTATTTTGATCAATAACAATATCATTTTTTCTTTAGTTTATTTATTTTTTTATTTTACATATTTATCCCAGTTCCTTTTTTAGGATCCTATTCTAAACCTGTCTGAGACTTTTTATCTACTATTTTGATCAATAACAATATCATTTTTTTCTTTAGTTTATTTATTTTTTTATTTTACATATTTATCCCAGTTCCTTCTTTCTCCCTCCCTCTCCCCCTCCCTCCCTCCCCGTCTCTCTCCTACCCTCCCATATCCTCAGACCACCATCCTATCCCATTCCTTCCCCCACTCAACAGGGAGGGTGATGCCTTCCAGAAGGGGTCAACAAATCTGTCAAGTCATTTGTAGTAGGGACTAGGCCCTCCCTCCTGCCTCTGGTTAAGGGAGTAAACCTCCAGGGGCAATGTGTGCACAAAGTCATTTTGTGCACTAGGGATACATCCTGGTTCCACTGTCAGAGGTCCCTTAGAGTGCCCAGGCCTTCTAACTGAGACCCATGTTCAGGGGGTATGAGTCAGTTCAATGCTGGATTTCCAGCTGTCAGTCTGGGGGTGCATTAGCTCCTCTTTGTTCAGGAAATACAACATTTTAGAGAGAAAAAATAAGCAAAAATTAAGTGAGACAATAATGGCAAAGAGAACACAGGATACCCCCAGCTGCTGTAGGGTGGGTGATGGGAGATGTTATTCTGTATATATTTGTCTTATTGGTTGATGAATAAAGCACTGATTAGACAGACAGAAAGATAGGTGGTGCTAGGAGTGGAGGACGATTCTGGGAAGGGTAGGCAGAGTGAGCCTGCTAGAGTCACAATGCTACCATAGGGTTAACACCATGCTGAGCATTATTGGGTAAGCCACAGCCTTGTTATAATATATAGTTTGATAGAAGTGGGTTAATAATTGAGACAGAGCTAACCAATAAGAAGTAGTAATCATTGGCCAAGAGTTTCATAATTAATATGGCATCTGCGTGTGCATTTGGGGCTCAAGGGCTGCGGGATCTACCAGGCCAGAAAATTCATACTAACAGACTGGTAATTATAAACCAGAGGGAAGACTCAGGAAATGGGAACTGTAATTTTGACTCCTTTACAACATTGGCTGAAGTATTATATTGGACATGTTAAGTAAGCTCTGGACAAAAACATAGTGTGTTTTCAAGAGGACCACTGAAAAAGTCTTGGGTCAGTCTGGGTCCCCACAAACACTAGTGCTGAGATTACAGGGTTTCACTGTAACATCATGCAAGGCTTTATGTCATTTTCTGTGGATCTAAACTCAGATACACATGTTTTCCTAGCAAGAACTTTACAATCTCTTCAGTACTCTAATCCATTTAAAAATCTACTCTTGCCATAAAATTAGCTTTGGGCGTAAATGACTTAACATTACATTTAAATTAAGTAATTATTTTTGAATCTCCTAGGTATGCTGCTTGTGTAAAGAAAAGTACTTTACCAAATGTCATACTCACTTTGAGGGTGAGGTCAGAATTCTGTACAGTGTTTAGTTTCTAAAGGAACTTGAAGGCTACACTCCTACCTTAATGCAGGTTAGTCATAAAGGCTCACTCCATTTTCAGATCACCTTGTTACAGAGCAAGTAAAACAATTCCATCTTTCTTCATCCTTTATCTCATCCAACTTGTTTCCTTTCTTTCTTAGGAGATGATAAAGTATCATTACCTAATAACCTCCTTACTTTCTAGTGAACATCTAACAGATAAATTTTATGAGGAACAGTGTGTGTGTGTGTTTGTGTTTGTGTGTGTGTGTGTATGTGTGTTTGTGTGTGTGTGTATGTGTGTTTGTGTGTGTGTGTGTTTGTGTGTGGTGTTCATAAGAAATTGTAATATATTAATATTATTTTTGTATTATTTGTATTTCTATTGACCCTTAATCCTATTTAAATATCTATGTAATTTTCTCTTTCTCCTTGGCTAAGGAGGCTGCCCTGGATAGTTTTCTAGGAGAAGTCATAAATTGTCTTCATTATGTTGAGGTATGTCTCATGTATAAATAGTATTAATAGGAAATTTGATAGATGTTGTCATAGGCCTTTTCTGTATCTAATGAGATGATCATGTGCCTTTTATATTTCAGTTTATTTTTACGATGGATTGCATTATTGATTTACATGTGTAGAACCTTTCTTGCATCTCTGGCCTATTTGTCCATTGTTGACAGTATTTTTAATATGGTCTTGATTTTATTCTGGGAGTATTCCGTTGAGAAATTTTGCATCTAAGTTCAATAAGAAAAATTTGTCTGTAATAATTTTTCTTTGTTAGGCTTTTGTGTGGTTTAGGTTATCAGGGTAATTTTAGCCTCATAAAATGTATGGAACAATCCTACTTCTATTTCTATTTTCTGTAATAGTTGAGAAATATTTGTATTAATTATTCTTGGAATGTCTTATAGAGTTTTGTTCTTAAACCTTATAGCCATGGGCTATTTTTTTCTTAATTGGGAGATTTCAATTACTCTTTCCATCTCACTTGGAGTCATAGGTCTGTTAACATTGCTTATCTTAACTTGATTCAAATCTTAATAGGTGGTACATTTCCAAAAAGTTCATCTATTTTCTCATGTTTTTCCCATTTGGTGGAGTACATGTTTTTAAAGTGTATGCCTATGATTATTTGGATTTTCTAATTTTCTGTTGCTATGATCCCCTTTGCATTTCTAATTTAATTAGATTGTATCTTCTGTCTCATTTAGCAATTCAGCTAAAGGTTTATGGATTTTATTTATCTTCAATAGTTTATTTTATTGTTTTTCAATTATTTTCTGTAAGAACTTAATGCTATGAAATTTCCCCATAGAACTGCCTTTGCAGTGTCCCATACATTTGAAAATATTTGGTTTTTTTTTATTAAGTTCTGAAACATTTTTAACTTCTTTCTTAATTTCTGTCTTGATCTATTTTTCATTCCATTGGGAGCTGGAAAGTTTCCAGGAGTTTGTAAGCTTTCTGTTGTTAGGTCTGTCAAATAGGATACAAGGTATTATTTCAATTGCGATATGCTTTGGTGTCCAAGTATCTGACTAATTTGGGTGAATGTCCCAGAGGTGGTAATAAGGTACATTCATTTGTGTTTAGGTGAAATATTATGTAAATATCACTTAGGTTAATTAGGTTTATATAAACTAATTCACCATTTCTCTGTTTAGTTTTTTTTCTGGATGACTTGTCTATTGAAAAGACTGAGATATTGAAGTCACCCACTACCAGTGTGTATATTTGGGTGTCATTGTATATGGTACATAGGTGTATTTAGTTACAATGTCCTGTTGGTGAATTTTTCTTTTGATGAGTATCTCTTGTCCTTCACTATCTCTTCTGATTAGCTTTGGTTTGAAGACTATTTCGCATATAAAATAATGGCTACACCAGCTTGCTTGTTGGTTCCCTCCCCTAAAATATGTTTTTCTGTCCCTTACACTGAGTTGGTCTCTTTCAATGATAGTGAGGCTTTATTCTTACATGCAGCAGAATATTAAATACTGTTTACAACTCCAGTCTGATAGTCTGTGTTTTTATGTGTGGAATTGAGACCATTGATGCTAAAAGCTATCGATGATCAATGTTAGGTTATTTCTGTTATTTTGTTTTTATGGTGTGCATTTTTCAGTTTTTTGATTTGCTGGTCTGGGATTACTTATTTCTTGTGTTTAATTGGGTGTGATTAATTTCTTCTGATTGAGGTTTTCCTCTAGTGCCTTATGTTGAGCTGGTTTGTTGATAAATATATACTGCTAAGATTTGGTTTCATTATGAAATGTTTTTTTTCTCTCTCTCTCTTTCTATTGTGATCAAAGATTTGCAGGGTTTAGTATTCTGGGCTGGCATCTGTGGTCTATTAGAGTTTGTAGAACAAATATCTAGTCCTCTGTGGCTTATGGAGTCTAAATTAAATGTCAGATGCTATTCTTATTTTAATTTAAATTACAAACAATCCTATTTTACATATCAATCCCAGTTCCCTCTCCCTGGCATCCTTCCATGCCTCCCACCAAGCCCCTCATCCCACCCC
Source organism: Cricetiscus sungorus (assembly GCA_030556225.1). Classification (NCBI taxonomy): domain Eukaryota; kingdom Metazoa; phylum Chordata; class Mammalia; order Rodentia; family Cricetidae; genus Cricetiscus; species Cricetiscus sungorus. Next base: position 51,419,280 of record JANBXA010000726.1, on the reverse strand, counting down.
CTTTATGCTCCCCAGGGATTCTGAGGTCTTCCATGGGGATCATCAAAGACTATCACACCATTTAGGGCAGGACCTATGTCCTCCCTTATGTGTATAGGCTGAGAAACTGTCCCTCTATGAGGAATGGGATCCCAAATCCATTCGTACACTAGGGATAAATGTGGTTCCACTACCAGAGGTCAAATAGAGTGCCCTGGTCATCTAACTCACACCCAGGTTCAGGGGTCCTGGTTTGAGCCTATGCTGTTATCCCACGTGTCAGTCTGGGGTCCATGAGTTCCCCATTGTTCATGTCAGCTGTTTCTGTGGGTTTCCCCAGCCTGGTTTCGACCCCTTTGCTCACCACTCTTCTCTCTCTGCAATTGGCTTCTAGGAGTTCGGTGAGTGTTTAGCTGTTGGTGTCTACTTCTGCTTCCATCAGCTCTAGGATGGCATTAAAGGTAGTCATCATTCTCATTATAGGGGAGGGGTATTTAAGGGAGCATCTTCATTATTCTCATATTGTTAGTTAGGGACATGCTTGTAAATCTCTGTCAATTTCTCTAGTGCCAGATTTCTCTTTAAACCTACAATGGCTCCCTCTATTACGGTGTCTCTTTTCTTGCTTTCTTCTATCATCTCCCCCAACTAAATCTTCCTGAGTCAGGTATTATTATTATGGGTTTTTCTTAATATAATAAATCTCTCTTTTTGACAAATTTATTATTCTTTCTTTGTTCTGTACATTCAGAATTTGGATTATTATGTGTTGTATGGAGTTTCTTCCCTGGTCAAATCTATTTTGTGTTCTATATGCTTACATATATACATCCTCTTCTTTAGGTTAGAAGCATCCCCTTCTTTAGGTTAGAAAAAATTTTTTCTTTGGTTTTGTTGAAAAGATTATTTGGGCCTTTGACCTTGAGTTCTTCTCATTCCTCTATTCTCATTATTCTTACATTTGTGTTTTTAATAGTGAAGCAAATTGTCTACATTTTTTGTGTCAGGATTACTTAGGATTAAGATTTTGGGGGGGATAAGGTATTCATTTCTTCTATATTGTTCTCAATATCAGAGATTCTGTCTTCTATTTCTCACTGTAATTTTTTCAGGGGTGAGGGTTTTGTTTGAGTTATTTAACTTTTCATTTTCAGCATTGCCTCAGTTGGGGTTTTATTTAGTGATACTATTTCTTCTTGTCTTGAATTGTTATCTTCATTTCATTCTTTTGTTTGCTTGTGTTTTCACAGACTTTGTTAGTGGATTCATTCAACTTCTTAAAATATTCATAATAACTATTTTGAAGTCTTATAGTTTAGCTATATTGCATTTCTTATTGCTTGTTTATGGTTTCTGGCTTACAGTAGAAAAATATTGTGTTAGATGTCAGTGAATGCTGGTTTCTTTTGTTTTGTTTTGGTTTTGTCTTGTTTTCTCTACTGTAAATGTATTAATATTTGGGATGTTCATAATTCTAAGTGCTGATGCATGATTTTTTTTCTTTTCAGAGGTGTATACTGTTCCTTTACTTCTCTTTTCCTCTTCAGATCTTAGTAGTATAGGATGTTAAGTGACTGTGCGTTACCTGCTAGGGAGGGATTCTGAGACCATAACAATAATGGCTAATGGGGGTCTAGGTTAGAATGTAATTCTAGGTTTTATGGCCTGACAGAAAGTCAAGAGATAGGCCTAAAAGTTTAGAGGATATTGAGAAGTTCCACGTGAGGAATGAAATCTGGGTTTGCACAAGAATCTGTGAAGTTCCCTGTGAATGGAGTCTTAGAGAAAAGACAGGCCCTGTAGGTGGTCAGCTACAGGAATTTGGATAAAAATGGAGGAAGGAAATGAAGACTATCCACTCAGTTTCCAGGCCAGCATGGGTAGCCAGATACCAGATAGAGGGAGCCGGGGGAATTGGCAGTTGATACAATGTTGGATGACAGAGGCACAGTGGTTTCTACAGTCATCTGTGGAATCCACAGGGAATGGAGACAAAGAAGTAAGAAAACGTTATAGTATTTCCAAAATTCTTCAGTATTTCTTACATATATGCTATAATTTTTCAGGATATGTTCTTCTTTGTATCTATTTGAAACCCTCACACCAACTGACTTTCATTTGTTTCTTTTGGTTTGATTCTTGTTTCTCCATTGCCATTAATTAGAATGAGATATTTAGATATATAGTAAATTAAATATATGCAATGCTTTAAAGGAATTTTGAAAAGTCTTTTTTTTTGTTAAATTATCTACTCTGTTTTACAAGAGAAATAAATTTCAACTAAGTTTTCCATATTCATGAACATGTAATCAAAACAAGTACTCCTTTGTCATCATGCATAGTGATTCAATTTGCACCACCAATGAACTAGGGTCAGAGACCTCAGAATTTTGAAGACAGAAACAGAACTTAAATTGACTTATACTAATGATATATGTTTTTAGAAGTTTATCTATTTTAACTATAGTATGACTGAGAAATATATTCTGAGATACGTAACACATAGCAGAGCTTTAAAAGAAATGTGAAATGTACATTCTGCTTAACATAAACAGAATGATAGTATTAAGTACATGATGACTTAATTACTGTAATAATATTCTATGCTAACTTTGTGGAAAAGAAGTTAATCCTAAACTTGAAAGGTGAAGAGAAAATAAAATAATTTTACTAGTAATGTCAATGAACCTGGCTATACCACTTTTCTGTTGAATATAGATATATCCATATACAAAAGCAATATATTTTCATATGGCTCTGCCAGATTTCTTATCTTTAAAAACTACATTGAACATTTTAGTTAATTAAAATTAATATTAAGTAAAATTCCCTTTAAGTTATTACAATAGGTTATAGATCAGTTTAATGTTCAGAATGTATAAAGGCCACACCATAGAGTATTTGCAAAAAAAATTCTTAGGCATGCATAATTCAGCCTGATATTTCTCTAAAGTTGGAAAACATAATGCTTTATAATTTCCTATTTTTACTGTGACATGAGTGTTTGTGTTTGTGTGAGTTTATGTGTTGTGTGTATGTGTTTTAATGCAACAGAGATCTTACTTTGAACTTCTCCAAAGGTACATGTTGTTGCATCAGTCTTTACAAGGGTTGGAGATATCCAAATTTACTTCCTCACTATAACATAGCAAACGTTTCACACACCCTAACAAATCCCTAACACAGAAAAGTGTAACCAAGGCCATACTTGAACTGGTGACCCTCTTGAACCTACTTCTTCAGTATATCCTACTTATATGTACAATCATGGTTGATTATAATATCTTATTGTTAGACACACTAGTATTATGTTTGACATAAAACAAATTTATGTGTGATCTTTTCAATTCTTTGAAGAATGAGATCTCTTGTTTTACAAGATGATGTTAATAAATAGTGTGATGAAGATTAAAAATTTGTACTTAGAGATATTTGCTGAAACTATAAAATAATTGTCATAGAGAATATGTATTGAAAAAATATTGGAGCTGGTAATCATATAGACCTAATGACAACTGGCTCTTATCTGTAACTTACTCTTATTCCTGTTTTTAATCACCAACAAGAGATGATTGAGAATAGTCTAGTTTGAAAGTCAGTTAAAGTGATTTTTCTGTTTTGTTTGTTTTTTTGCCATTTTTAATGTTGTTCATTTATTTCAGTAATTCTGAGTAGTGAACTCACCCTATGAATCATCAGACAAATGTCCATAGTATTTAGTCAATTTTCAAAAATTCTACCCTGCTTCTATGCTAGACTCTTTATGTGTTATCCTTTCTCTTCCTCACTTCCTACTTTCCTTTCCATTGTCTTTTATTAATTACTGCTTTTATTTAAGTTTCATTGATGCCATAAATATATAAGTTTATATATTTATGTATATGTATATCTTTGTATGTGGTAAAAACCAGCAAAATTTTGGTTTTTTTTTTAAGTTATCATCTAACTTTCATGGAAGGTAATATTACAGGTTCCAGAGATGTGCTGTTTATGTAATCATTTCTGCTTTTTCAAAATACTGAAGAAAACTGCATTAAATTATAGCCTCCTGGATGATGTAGCAACTTTAAAAAAAATTATAAGAGAATAAAAGGGAAAAGTAAATACTATTTGTGAATATTTATGAGAATACCTCTTGCTGTACAGCACTAGCTGGCCAAAAGTTGTAATTATATTTTTTATGTTGTGTGTGTTTGTGTGTTAATATAAGTAAGAAATTTTACTTCATACTTCCATCAGCATTCTGGAATGTGTGACTGTTGTTGATGAGACATGTAGAACTATTGTGTAGAAGATGAGCAGAACTTCTTGCCAGTAAAAACAACACACAATAGAGTGGATAAGGGACATTTTGAAAGTGAACGCTGTCAAAGAGTTCATGGTGTCAGTCTATATTTTAGGCAGGATTTCTCCTACTTACATCTTCTTTTTCTTTTTATTATTTAAATTTGAAACAAAGTTGTTTTATATGTAAATCCCAGTTCCCTCAATCTGCCATGTTCCCCTATCACTCCCACCAAACTTCAGCCTATCCACTTTCTGTTCCCCATAAGGGATGAGGCCTTTCATGGGGAGTCTTCAAAGTCTGTCATATAATTTGGGGCAGGGCCTAGGATCTCCCCCATATGTCTAGGCTGTGAAAGTATCTCTCTATGTGGGATGGACTCCAAAAGTACATTCCTACTAGAGATAAATACTGATCCATTACCAGAGGCCCCATGTACTGCCCAGTCCTCCTAACTAACACTTTCAAGGAGTCTGGGTTGGTCTTGTACTGGTTTCCCATCAATTCATGAGCTCCCACTTGTTCAGGTCATCTGATTGAGTGGGTTTCTCCAGCCTGGTCTTGAACTCTTTGTTTATCACTCCACCATGTAGGCAACTGGATTCCAGGACTCAGTAGTGTTTTGCTGTTGGTGTTTGCTTCTAATTCCAACAACTAATGGATGAAGGCTCTAGGATTTCAAATAAAGTACTCATCAATATCATTATCATGAAAGGGCATTAAAGGTAGCCTCTCCATTATTGCTTTGATTGTTAGTTGGGGTCATCCTTGTACATCTCTGGGCATATTCATAGTGCCAGATGTCTCCTTAAACCCATAATAGTTCCTTCTATTTTGGCATCTCTTTTCTTGCTCTCTTCTATTCTTACCCTGTCTCAATCTTCCTGTTCCCTTATGCCAAATTCTGCCCTGGTCTTCTCCCCTTATATTTCTCCTAACTCCATCCCTCCATGCTCCCAGTTTGCTCAGGAGACCTTACCCCTTTCTCCTTCTCCCAGGGTCCATGTGTATCTCTCTTAAGGTCCTCCTTGTTCCCTAGCTTTGTAGGCTGGTAATGCTTTGCTCTATGTCTAAAATCCATATATGTTCAAACTCCATACCATGTTTGTCTTTTTGTGACTGGGTTACCTCACTTAGCATGTTTTTTTTTTCCAGTTCATCCATTTCCCTGTGAATTTCAGATTTCCATTGTGTTTTATGCTGAGTAGTACTGCATTGTGAAAATATACCACATTTTCTCCATCCATTCTTCAGGTGAGGGGCATGTAGGTTGCTTCCAGGTTCTGGCTATTACAAATGATGCTGCTAAAAACATAGGTGAACATATGTCCTTGTATAAATGTGCATCTTTTGGGTATATGCCCAAGAGTGTAATTCCAGAATCTTGAGGTAGACTAATTCCCATTTTCCCAAGGAACTGCCATACCAATTTATTATTTTCTTTATTTGCCCTTTCTTTCATTTCTACTCTCTCTCTCTCTCTCTCTCTCTCTCTCTCTCTCTCTCTCTCTCTCTCCCTCCCTCTCTCTCTCCAACTAAACTTACCTTCCTCTCTAACTTCTTCCTATCATTCCTTGCTTGGTTTTAGATAAGGTCTCTTGTAGCCTATGCTAGCCTTAAATAATCTCTGTAGTGGAGGTTGGCCTCAAACTCCTAATTTGTTCTTATACCTTCCAAGTGCTAGTATTACAGAAAATGATGCCAAGGCCAAATCAGGCATTCGTTAAATTTCAAAAGTGTCTGGAGGGGCTTGAGAGATGTTCATTAGTTAACAACACTTATTATTTTACTAAAAGGACAACTTTCAATTCTGCGCATTCACGTGGTAACTAACAACTACATAGTTCTATAGTTCCAACAGATCTGTCAACTTATTCTGTCTTCTGTGGGCATTAGGTACACATGTTGTACACAAACATACATGTAAACAAGCAACCACACAATAAAATAAATCCATCCATCCATACTTATATGCATTTATCATACATACATCATACACACACACACACACAATTGTGTCAGTCAGGTCTTATGTTATTTATTTTTATTATTTTATATATTGATTGCAGTTCCCCCTCCCTCCCTTCAAAGCCCCTGACCCCCCTTTTGTTCATTTCCCTACCCACTCCACTGGGAGGGTGAGGCCTTCCAGAAGGGATCATCAAATTTTGTCCCTCCTGTATTTGGGTTATGGTAATATCCCTCCATGGGGAATATGCTCCCAAAGTCCATTCTTACAACAAGGATACACCCTGGTTGCAATGCCAGAGATCGCATGGTCTACCCAGGCCTTCTAACTGAGAGCCATGTTCAGAGAATATGAATTAGTTCGATGCTGGTTTCCCAGGTATCAGTCTAGGGGGTCCATAAACTCCCCATTGTTCACGTCATTTGTCCCTGCGGGTCTTTGTAGCCTTGTCTTTCCCCTTTTTCTTATCACTCCTCCCACTCTGCAAATGGATTCCAGGAGTTTATCACAGTGTTTATATATGTTAGTTATCAACCTCATTATCATGAAAGGGCATTTAAGATAGCCTCTCCACTGTTGCTCAGATTGTTAATTTGGGTCTCTGGACAATTCTTTAGAGTCAGTTTTCTCTTCAGACTGATAATGGCTTCCTCTATTATGGTATCTCTTTATGTTCATGCTGATTCATTCCCCAACTCAATCTTACTGTCTGACATGTTTTTCTTTCCTCCCCTTCTCTTTCTCCTAACTCCTTCTCCAATCACTGTTCCTGCCCTCCTCACTCCCAGTATGCTCAGGAGATCTTGTCCCTTTCCCCTTCTGTGAGGGATATTGTATGAATCTCTTAGGTTCCTACACATATCCAAGTTTCTCTGGCAGTGTGAATTGTAGGCTGTTGATCCATTGATTTATTTCTAAAATCTATATATGAGTGAGTACATACCATCTTCCTTGTTTTGTGACTGGGTTACCTCAATGAGGATGGTTTCTTCAATATCCATCCATTTACCTGCTAATTTCAAACTTCCATTATTTTTGTTGTTGTTTGTTTGTTTGTTTTGTTTTCCACTGAGTAGTATTACATTGTGCAGAGGAACATCTTCTTTTATTCATTCTTCAGTTGAGAGGCATCTACGTTGCCTCCAGGTTCTTGCTATTACAAATAATGCTGCTATGAGCATAGTTGAACAGATGTCTTTGTTGCATGAATATATATCTAAGAGTGGAATTGCTGGTTCATGTGGGAGACTGATTCCTATTTTCCTGAGGAACCGTCATACTGATGTCCAAAGTGGCTGTATGTGTTTGCATACCAACTAGAAGTAGAGGAGTGTTACCTTTTCTCCACATCCTCTCCAGCATAAGCTGTCTTTGGCGTTTTTAATTTTAGACATTCTGACAGGAGAAAGATGATATCTCAGAGTTGTTATGGTTTGTATTTCCATGATGGCTAAGGATTTTGAGCACTTTCTTAAGTGCATTTCAGAAGTTTTGGATTCCTCTATTGAGAATTCTCTATTTGGTTCTGTACCCCACATTTTAATAGGTTTATTTGGTGTTTTGGTGACTAGTTTCTTGAGTTATTTGTATATATTGGAGATCAGCCCTCTGTCAGATGTAGGGTTAGTGAAGATCTTTTCCCAGTTTGTAGGCTGTCATTTGGTCTTGTGGACTGTGTAGTTTGCTTGCAGATACGTCTCAGTTTCAGCAGGTCACATTTATTAATTGTCGATCTCAGTGTCTGTGCTATTGGAGTAATGTTCAGGAAGTGGTCTCCTGTACCAATTCATTCAAGTGTTTCCCCCACTTTTTCTTCTAAGAGATTCAGTGTGTCTGGATTTAAGTTGAGATCTTTGATCCATTTGGAATTGAATATTGTGCATTGAGATCAACATAGGACTATATTCAGTCTTCTACACACCATCTTCTAGTTGTGCCAGCACCATTTGAAGAAGATTCATTCTTCCTTCTACTGTATAATTTTAGGTGTTTTGTCAAAACTCAGGTGTCCGTAGGTGTATGAGTTAATATCAGGATTTTCTCTTCCATTCCATTGGTCTCCCTGTCTATTTAGGTGCCAATACCGAGCTGTTTCCAGGAAAATAGCTCTATAGTAGAGCTTGAAGTCAGAGATGGTGATGTCTCCTGAAGTTCTTTTATTATACATGGTTGTTTATGCTATACTGGATCATTTATTTTTCTACATTAAGTTGAGTATTATCCTTTCAAGTTCAGTGAAGTATTGTGCTGTAATTTTGATGGAGATTGCATTGAATCTGTAGATTGCTTTTGGGAAGATTTCAATCTTTACTATGCTGAAACTACCTATCCAAGAGCATGGAAGATCTTTCAAATATTTTTTGTTTTTTTTTTTTTATTTTTGGTATCTTCATTAATTTCTTTCTTTAAAGACCCAAATTTTATTCTATGTAATTCTTTCTCTTGTTTGGTTAATGTTACTCCAAGACATTTTATGTTGTTTGTGGCTATTGTGAAGGATGATGCTTTAGTGATTTCTTTTTCATCCTCTTTATCGTCTGTATATAGTAGGGCTACTGAATTTTTTTAATTAATAGTGTGTCTGCCAATTTGCTGAAGGTGTTTATCAGTTGTAGGGGTTTAATGGTAAGGTTTTTTGGGTCTTTTGTGTAAACTATCATCTCATCTGCAAATAGTGAAAGTTTGACTTCTTCCTTTCCAATTTGTATTCCCTTGATCTCTTTTATTTTTTTTTTAACTTATTTGTCCAGCTAGAACTTCAAGTACAATATTGAAGAGATATGGAAAGAGTGGACAGCCTTGTCTTGTTCCTGATTTTACAGGTATCACCTTAAGCTTCTCTCCATTCAGTTTGATGTTGTCTGTTGGTTTGCTGTATATTGATTTTACTATATTTAGGTATGTTCCTATTATCACTGATCTCTCCAAAACCTTTATCATGAAAGGGTGTTGGATGTTGTCAAATGAGTTTTGAGCACGTAGTGAGATGATCATATGATTTTTCCATTTTAATTTGTGTATATGGTGCATCACATTGATAGGTTTTCATATTTTGAACCATCCCTGCATCTTTGGGATCAAGCCTACTTGGTCATTGTGGATGATTTCTCTGTTGTGTTCTTGACTCCAATTGCCAGTATTTTATTATTTTGCATCAATATTGATGAGGGATATTGGTCTGTAGTACTCTTGCTTAGTTGTGTCTTTGTATGGCTTGGATAACATGGTAATTGTAGCCTCATATAAAAAGTTTGATAATTAACTTTTTGCTTCTATTCTGGGAAACAATTGAAGAAATATTGCTGTTAATTCTGCTTTCAATTTCTTCCTGCTTCTTCCCGGGCTACCTCTCGACTCCACCTACTACATCCTCTTCCTCCTCCTAGTCTCCTAGCCCCACCTATCTAGTTTTCTATTGGCCACAGGGCTTTATTAACCAGTATGAGAAACATATACACAGAATAACATCTCCCATCATCTCCTCTTTTCTGTCTAAAGTAAAAGAAGGGGTTTAACCTTAACATAGCAAAATATATCATATAACAGTTATCAAATAAGAATCACCATAAACAACATTTAGTCCATTAACATTTTGTAAGACTTAAAGAAAATATCATGTATCCTATCTTTGTGAGTCTAAAGTCCTATATGTAACATCTTTAATCCTAACTAAAGAAAACTATAAGCATAACTATCTGTCTTCAACTCCTTCAAAGACCACAGAAGGATAATATATAAGCTCTAGAAATGACAGAGACAACTCATTGCCTGGTCAGTCACCCGAAGTTCTTCTGTAATGTTCCATCTTCAGCCCATAGGCCATAGTGTGTCTCCAGACTCCTCAGCAAGGCAGGAAACTTTTCTCTGTGTCCTGTAGACTGTCTGGCTGTTTGGCAGCCTCTTCCATGAAGCAGGAATCCTGTAGCAATGTCCATCTTGAATCAGCAGTCACCTTTTTGTGGGTCCTGCATGTCCAGTTTCTACAACATAAAATCAAACAGTCCAGAAGAACAGTACCTTGCTCAAATGGCTAGTCTTGCCATATTAGGAGCAAACTCCATAATGTGTTTCTTCGATGTCCATCTTCCTTTCTTCTGTAGGTGGTGTTACCAGGAGCAGTTGTGCCTCACTGTCAAGAAAAACCCTAAATCATTTTAAATGCCATATTCTGTAGGTCTTTGAAAGGTTTGAAGAATGCCTATCCATCTCAAATACATCTCTGTATATCTAGAAATCCTAACTAACTTAACTCTAAGTTTTGACTATCATAGGTAATTCTCTAATCTGTACTAAATTATACATTACATTTTCCAATGAGCTATATAAGCACAATACCTAAACAAGAGGAGAAATATACAAATTACAAAATTGACCTTAAATTGTATCAATAATAGAAAATCCATTCCAAAGCAAAGTATTCATATCTATACCATAATTCCCTTTTTACCTTTAAAAAGATTGTTTGTGGTTATAGCCATTTGTAACCAAGTCCATTTAAATGAAAACAAACATTTATAAACAATATTTGGGAATTTGGGCGTTGTTCTTTCCAAACTACTTCCTGCTGATAGGGGGCGCTGTCATGGGGTTCCAAAGAAGATGCAGAAATCTTGGCTGTAGTCTGCAAGGCTTTGTCTCAACTGCTTTGAATGTTGGATCACCTGGGGAGTTGTTTCAGGGGGTCTGGCTTGATCAAACCACATAAGTCTGGAAAGAATCCATAGCCTTCCATTTTCTGTGGAAACAAAAATAGAAATCCTTTTCCCCAGTAACTTGTCCTTAGGCTCAAATTTTGGAGTCAAACATTTTTAAAATATATAAATTGAATTAATCTAGCAGCATTTCTTTTATCAGTAGTTGTTTTCTCAGCAATCAAATAATTTAAAGACAACAGAAGCACGTATAGTATCCAAAATTTCTCTGTGTTTTCCATCTTTACGTGGCTTTTTTATTATTCTATTTCTTCTACTTCTATTTTTACATATTTTGAGACAGGGTTTCTCTGTGTAACTTTTATCTGTCCTGGAATTCATTGCATACCAGGTTTACTTTGAAATCACAGAGATCTGCTTGCCTCTGTCTGCCGAGTGCTGGGATTAATGGCATGTGCCATTACATCCATCCATTTAATTCCTTTTTTCTTTTTAAACCATTGTATCCCATTTCTTTTTCTCTCCCAAGCCAGCGTATTTTTTAAAACACAGTGTAAACCTTCATTGCAGCTCTCGTACACACCAATGAATTGTTAGCAGAGCTCTTTAAAAGCAAGGCAGTTTTCTTGCCGCTTATGCTAATTTTGGAAACTTCCCTTAAAGGAGCTGCGAAAATCTCTGTCTACAACAAAACAAATCCAACCAATAAAATGCTGCTACCAAGAAGTCTTGCTAGTCTCTGTTCCCTTGTTTCTAAAAACTATTTTTTAAGCTTTTGTTAAGTTTTAAATGAAAGTTTTCAATCCCGCTTCTGACACCATTATGTTACCACAGGTTTTTCCTACCCGCCCACCAGCGCCATCTTGTTTGCCATCGGTCTGGGCCCACAGCCATGTCAGCCCCAAATAACACTCAAAGACTCTGTATTTGATACAATCCTGTTGGCCAGTTACCATTATTGTTAATGGGCTAGCTCTGCCTTAATTATTAACCCATTTCTACTTATCTAAGTATTTCCACGTGGTCGTCTTATCCGGGAGCCGCGCGGCAGGCTTCCTGCTTCTTCCCGGGCTACATCTCGACTCCACCTACTACTTCCTCTTCCTCCTCCTAGTCTCCTAGCCCCACCTATCTAGTTTTCTATTGGCCACAGGGCTTTATTAACCAGTATGAGATACATATACACAGAATAACATCTCCCATCATGGGAACTTAGTGGAATGAACTTTCCTCCTAGCACTGCTTTCAAAGTGTCCCATTTTTATGAAGTTATTTTTTTAAGTCACTCTCTTCTGTTTCATCTGCTTTGGTGTGCTCTGGTCTACTTGGTGGAGAGTCCCTAGATTCTGGTTATGTCATACTGGTTTTTCTATTGCTGGGTGTTTTCTTTTATTGTAGTCTTCCCAACGCTGCTTTCTGTGGGTACAGGTGTAGTCTCTCTCTGACACGCTGTTCTCCCATTGGGTGTAGGTGTGTCAAGGGTTCAATGTCAGTAACTCTGGATAATCTGTACGCTTTTGGAGGTCTCTCAAGCAGCAGCCACAGTAGAGCCAATCATGTGGGGAAAACAGGCTCAGGATGGTTGGTCTCAATCACTCAGGCAGAGGCCAGGTGATGGTGCCCAATGATCAATTGAGTGCAGGCTCAAGGTGGTCCCGGGTAGATACCCATGTCCAGTATGATCAGAGCTGACCCAGGAAGTTCCAATGGGATGGAGGGGGTGTTTACCCATTCTCTAGCTAAATGCTTACCCCAAGCAGTGGGCCTAGCAGGGCCAAGGATGAGGCTAAGACAGGATCTGAGTGGTCTATGGACCATAGCACCAGGCCTGAAACACTCAGGTCAATGTTATAGAAGGGAGCAAGATGATGAGGTAACCCAGGGAGTACCCAAGAAAGGGTGTAGGGGGAATTTTCCTGGGATGGTCCCTGGCTCACCTCTGGCAGGGGCCAGGCGACAGGGACCAAAGATTCAGAGAGTGCAGGCTCAAGGTGGTCCTACATGGATTTCAGGTCTCATTTTAAGATAAGTAATTATAGTCTAGAAATTTTAATCTTTTTAAAATTGTTTTATGAGGAAAGAATTTAGTTCAAATATCCCCAGCTAACATCTAACTACCAATATAAAAGTCTTCGAGATTGAACTCAACATATATTGGCAAATATTTTCTTCATAACTAAAAAGAGAATAAAAGAAGACAAAGCTTTTATTTTTGAGAGTCTTTATATACTTGTTAGTTTGGAAAAGAAACAGTGTTAATTTTTTTCTCATGATATCAGTAAAAGTGGCTTTTGATAGGTCTGTTGTGGAATACTTCATATACCACAGCTGCACATTACTCCTATTTGCTGCAATGAACATAATTAAGCACATGTGTTTGTTGCATGGATGTGGATCATTTTGGTATATGGCTAAGAGGGGATAGCCTTGTGAGGTCCTATGGTAGACTTTCCATTTTCCTTAGGAACCACCATACTAATCTCCAAAATGGCTGTACAAGTTTTACTCCCACCAGCATTGGAGGAGTGTTCCCCTTTCTCTACATCCTCTCCAGCATAAGTTGTCATTGGTGTTTCTCACTTTAGTCATTCTGGCAGGGGTAAGATGGTATCTCAAAGTTGTTTTGATTTACATTTCCCTGATAGCTAAGGTTGTTGAGCGCTTCCTTAAGTGTTTTCAGCCTTTTGGATGTCCTCTATTGAGAGTTCTTTATTCACTTTTGTACCCTATTTTTAATAGGGTTATTTGGTGTCTTGTTGACTAGTTTTTTGATTTCTTTGTATATTTTGGAGATCAGCCCTATGTCAGATGTAGGATTGGTGAAGATATTTTCCACGTCTGTGGGCTGCCGTTTGGTCTTGTCAACTGTGTCCTTTGCCTTACAGAAGCTTGTAAGTTTGAGAAGGTCCCATTTATTAGTTGTAGACCGCAGTGTACTACTAGAGTTATATTCAGGATACAGTCTGCTGTACCAATTTGTTCAAGTGTACATCCCACTTTCTCTTCTAAGAGGTTCAGTGTGGCTGGATTTATGTTGAGGTCTTTGATCTATGTGGACTTGAATTTTGTGCATGGTGATAGACAAGGGTCCATATGCAGTCTTTTACACACTTTCATCAAGTTGGGCCAGCACCATTTGCTGAAGATGCTTTCCTCCTCCCATTGTATACTTGTAGCTGTCTTGTCAAAAAACAAGTGTTCATAGGTATGTGGGTCAATGTCAGGATTTTCTATTAGATTTCATTGATCTACTTGTCTACTTTTGTGCCATTACCAGGCTGTTTTAAGCACTATAGCTCTGTAGTAGAGCGTAAAGTAGGTGATGGTGATGCCTTCTGAAGTTTCTTTATTGTACAGGGTTGTTTTTCCTATTCCGGATCTTTTGATTTTACATAGAAAGTTGATTATTATCCTTTCAAGGTCAGTGAAGAATTTTGCTGGGATTTTAATGGTGATTGCATTTGTGGGTGCCTTTCTATTTGGGACATAGATGTTCAGAATTGAGATTTTGTGCTTATGGATTTCTCCTCTGATGAATATGAAATGAATATAAAATGAATGATTTTGGATTAAAGTCTAACTTATTAGGTATTAGGGCAGCCACACATGCTTACTTCTTGGGTCTATTTGATTGGAAGATGTTTTCCCAACCATTTACTCTGAAGTAATGTCTGTGTTTGAAGCTTAGATGTGTTTCTTGTATGCAGCAGAAGGATAGATTATCTCTTCGTATCCATTTTGTTAGCCTGTGTCTTTTTATATGTGAGTTATTACCATTAATATTGAGGGTCAGTAAGGACTATTGATTGTTAATGCATGTTTGTTTCAGTTTTTTGCTGGCAGTGGTATTGTGAATATATTTGCTCTGTTTTACACTTGGCTTCTCATGAAGTGGAATTATCTATTGCCTATGTCTTTGTGAGCATACTTAACTTCCTTCGGTTGGAGTTTTCCTTGTAGAATTTTATGTAGGCGTGTATTTGTAGATACATATTGTGAAAATCTGGGTTTGTCATTAAATATCTTGTTTTCTCCATGTATAGTGATTGATAATTTTGATAACAGTAGTCTGTGCTGGCATCTTTGGACTCTTAGTACTTGTCGAACATATATCTGGGACCTTCTGACCTTGAGCTTTTCCATGGAGAATTCAAGTGTAATTTTGATAGGTCTGCCTTTATATGTTACCTGTCCTTTTTCCTTCCCTGTTATTAACATTCTTTATTCTGTATTTTCGGTGTTTGGATTATTATGTGTTGAAGGGTCTTTTTCTTTGGTACAGTATATTTGGTGTTTGGTTTGCTTCTTGTACTTTCATGGACATGTCCTTCTACAGATTGGGATAGTTTAATTCAATGATTTTGTTAAATATGTTTCTTCACCTTTGAGCTGGGCTTTGTGACCTCCTTCTATGCCTATTATTCTTAGAGTTGGCCCTTTCATGGTGTTAAAGATTTGTTGGATTTAGATTTTCTTTGGTTGATGGATCTGTTTCTTATAGATTATCTTCAGCGCCTGAGATTCTCTCTTCCATCTCTTGTATTCTGTTGGTTATGCTTGTGCCTTTAGTTACCAATCATTTTCCCAGTTTTTCTATTTCCAGTATTCCATCAGTTTGTGTTTTCTTTTTGTCTCTATTTCAGTTTTTGTGTCTTGAATTCTTTCTTTCATCCATTAATTTTTTTTCTTGGCTTTTCTTACTTTCTCTAAGAGATTTGTTCATTTCTTCCATTTTTTTTTGTTTTTTCTTCCATTTCTTTAAGGGACTCAGGGTTTCCAGCTTGGATCAGCACATTTCTCATAATGTAAACTGGTACTGGAAATAGAGTTCATTTATAATCATGTTTACTAGGATATAGTAAAGAGAAAACTCTTAAATTTGAAAAAATGGCTTTATCAATAACCCACAGCAGATTTAATAGAATAAAAAGTAAGAAAAGACTTGCATAAAATATAAGAAAAAATTCAAGTTGAGTCAGCAGTCTTTCATTTCCAGTATTTCTGAACTTCTTTATTTCAATAAGAACAACTTAAATTTATGTCATCATAATAATTTTGGTAATATGCATTTTATTTTAAAATCCTATACTCAGAATATTTTTGCTCATATTTAATGCTAAATAAAAGTGTAAATTCAGTGTTTATTTATTTATTCATGTATTTTTTAATTTATTTTACATACTCGCCTCTATTGCCACTCCTTCTTTACCTCCCATTATCTTTCCACAGTACCCCATCTGTTGCCAACTCCCAACCAGTACTTCTCCATTCCTCCATTTCTGTTCATGGAAATCAACAGAACATAACATATCACGTTTTAGTAAGACTAAGGAGCTCCCCATATATTAAGATTGGGCAAGGCAACCCAATATGAGGAGGAGGGTCACAAAAGCCAGTCCAAGTTGTCTGAGACATCACTTGCTCCCAATATTAGGCCCAAGATATACAACTCTAACACATATGGAGAGTTCCTAGGTCAGTCCTATACTTGCTCCTGTTTTTCTGTTTTTGTTTTTGTTTTTTAATCAGCCTCTGTGAGGCCCTATAAGCCCAGGTTAGTTGATCCTGTTGGTTTTCTTGTGGGGGTCCTTAACCCCTCTAATTCCTATAATCCTTTCTCCCTGACTTCTGCAGGATTCACCAAACACCACTTAATTTTTAGCTGTAGTCTATTTTTGTTTCTATCAGTAGCTGGATGAAGCAACTCTTTTGACAGTTATGCTAGCCACCAATCTCTGAGTATAGCAGAATATTGTTAGGCATCATTACAGAGACTTTTCCTTCTCTAGTCATGTTTGGTTCTATCCTTGGTGTAATTTTACATTTCTGTGCATAAGTCTGGATGGAAGAAGCATTATCAACCATTTAGAGAAATTACACCAAATAACTTATATGCTAAAACCAAAAATATGTTATGAAACAAATACCATAACATATCTTGAATCTGGAGATCTTCATACCTAGTCCAGCATTAATTTTCACAATTTTTTATGGGAAACACAAGTTCAATCATCTGAAGCCATCAAATTGTAAACTTAGTACCTCATTAACATTTAACTTTGTTGCTTTAAATTGAAATCATTCAACCCACTAATGTATTAAATAATTAATTCACATACCACTATAGCCTTTAATCTACTTTTGATAAAGGAGATTAAGCAGTAGCATTAACATCAAGCATACAAAATATTTGGAATATGAAGGGAAACATCTACCTTGGGGGTGGTAGGGGCTTAGCCATTCTTCATCAAGGCCATTAGAGATAAAGGCATAATTTCTTATTGTTTTCTTATTGCCTTTGCTTTCTTCTTTCAGGCAATTAAAAACTGTTTAACAGAAAGACTGTAGGGAAAGTAAAATACATTTATGGTTCTCAAAGGAAATAGGAAATTTAGGAGGGGATAAAATGGGCTTGTTGATCCAAATGCAATTTAGGGCATGTTTTCTTAAAATGCTGTTGAACAGAATCATAATAATTTCTGGCTTGTTATCAACACAGTTAACTCCTGAGTACTGGCAGGAATATTTTTTCATTTACTTCTGCCACAGGAGTCCATCCCATTCCTAATTATGCAAGCAGAGCTCAAATGTACGTTGTGAATCAAAACATCTCATTTGAAAATTCCATATTTACATACCATTTATTTCTCTTTGTACAAATAAACAACCCTTGGATGTGCATAAATTTACGTTTTAAATCAAACACGTTCATTTTTCTTGAAAAACAATTATGACATGTATGTATGTATATATATATATATATATATATATATATATGTATGTATGTATAGCAATGTTTGATATATTTGTGGATGAAAGGGAAAATGTAAATAGAGAAAAATGAAATGATCTCATAAAATAGACCAAAGTCTTGGCCTCATCACATAAACAAGTAAAAGATGCAGAAGAAAAAATGTTAAAAATGGAAACATTTTCCTTTGCAAATAATGTTTTTTGAACTAGTTTATGCTATCACAAAAGCAATTGCTCTGAGTAAATATTTGCAAATTTCTTAATTGTTGAAGCATACAACAATTCTCAGAAACTAGAACTCAAGTTTCTTGAAATATTTCTTAAGAGAGAATTCAATTTCCTATGTATACTTTAGTAAATGTACATATAGATTAGTTTACAATGTAACTAGCTGCTTGTACCCTCTCAATATAAAAATGTCCATTTACAATAGCATTAAGCAGTGTAATACACAGAATAACCCTGCTTGAATAAATACAAGGCTTATATTTTTGTTAATGCAGAAAAGTTTGAAGGAAATTTGAGATGGTGTAAGAAAACTGAAGTAATTCTCAAATTCATAGCAATAATTAATACTGTAAAGACATACAGCTGTATATATTAGTTTACAATTTCATAAAATATGTCCCTAAATAAAAGCTGACTTTCTTGAAGAAATTGGCAGGAAAGCTATAAAACTCCTATAGAATGCAAAGAACCTAAAATATATAAAGTAGTCTTGATAAACAAAAGTATTGTTGGAAGTTCCCCAATTTCATAACTTACTATAAAGTCAAATAAAGATGAATGTGTTTTTAATGTAAAGATACATGAAGAGCACAATGGCTCACACTGGTAATCCTGGCATCTGGTGCTTTGGGGAAAAAAGTTTTGAATATATATAAATGCAGCCTTAGCTGCACATAAAGACACTAATTGCTTAGCAGGATGTGTGTGTGTGTGTGTGTGTGTGTGTGTGTGTGTGTGTGTGTGTGTGTGTGTGTGTGTTTCTGTGTTTTAGAAATAAAAACGGCAAAAATGGTTTGAAGAGGCAGGTTTGGATCTGGGAAGAATTGGAGGGAAGGTGACTGCAAAAGATGAATATTATCAAATACTTTGTATAAAATTTTCAAAAATATTAAACATAACATTTTAAAAATTAAACAAGGAAAACATATTTTCAAATAATTTGAATAAAACCATCATTCCAAAGTTGAAGGTTGGTATTTCCAGCCAATAGAGTTTCAAAAGGTAATCAAACTGCAGAATATCCTTCCAAAAATTATTTATGAGTAAGGCAAACTGATGCAGTCCTATATTTCTAGTTACTCACAAAGAATATTAGGATTTTGAAAACCTGCCTTAAAATATAAATACATTAATAAAACATAAAATTACATACATAAATAAAAGATCTAAAGATACAGATCACTAATCGAGCATTTGCCTAGCATGTGCAAGCCTAAGGCTTCTACATTTAATACTTAAATAAAAAGGGTGGTATGTGACATTGCTTAATAAATGCAACATGGGCTAGAACAAAACTATACCAACCTCATGTCAGGAAATATTAGCTATGACTTTATTTTGAAGTGGAACTTTTAGAAAATGAGAACTATTATTATTTATCTGGTGGGATTCACAAAACATCCAACAGCAATGGGTACCACCTGTTTTTAAAGACTGTCAATTATTAATTGGATATTCCACCTTAGAGAGAGACCTTTTAGAATTTTTAAATTGTTTATCTTTTAATAAGTTTTGAAATTTTGTGTATTAGACAAAAAATTCCTAAATTTTCAAACTTTAGTCACAAAATCATTTATGATATCCCTCTAGTAGATTTTAAATCTTTGAATATCCAAGAGATTATAAGAAATAGCAACTTTTAAATTTATGTTACTTGGTATGTTCCTCTTTTAAAATCTGAATTTTGTGTGTGTTCATGAATGTGTGTATTGGAATGTTTATGGACATGTGTCTTATGGGTATTATCATGGCATGCACCTGGTCAGTTCTATAGTGGTAGTTCTTTCCCATCTTACAGGCTTGAACTTTGGTTTTGGGGCATAGACTGGTAGTCTGCAAGAACTTTTACTTTCATCCACTTTGTCATCTCACCTGCACAAAGCACAAGACTATCTTTGTTTGCTTTGAAAGCACTTCTTACTGTGTCATTCTAACTGGCATGGAACATAAACTAATTCACAAAGAGCTGCCTCTGTCTGCCCCTCAAGTGCTCGTATGAAGGACATGCACCTTTATAAACACTTTGACATTTTTCCATCATATCCCTGGTTCTAAATTGATTCATCTCTGTTCTAATTTGTATTAGAGTACTTTTCCTCTTCCAATTGTCTATGGTATGAGCTTCATGTACTTATTTTACGTATAAAGGAACTACTTGGCTTATAGTTTGAGTGTAAATCTATCATGGAAGGAAAGTTATGCCAGCAGTATCTGAAGGTAGCTCATCACATGGTATCTGCTTGCAGGAAACAGAATGAGAAATGCTGATACCCAGCTTTATTTAACCCTCCATTTATTCCATGATCTGAGCCCATAAATGACACCACACATAGTGAAGATGTGTTTTCCCACATCAGCTAACCTAGTATAGGTATTACCTCATAGATATATTCAGAGATTTGTCTCATAGGCTGTTCTAGATACTGTCGAGCTGACAACATTAAACATTATAGTCAGATTAATCTTTTATTTGTTTAAATATTCTTAATTATGAAATTGTTGGCCTGTTATTAGCACTTCTTATTGGCTAGCTCTGTCTTAAATTGTAAAACATTTCTATCAATCAAAGTGTTTCCACGTGGTCTTTTCTTACTAGAGAAAGGGTCTGGACCTCTTATTCCTCTTGCATTTTACATTTTGACCCTGCTATTCTACATCTCCAAAAATCCTCCTCATCTCATATTCTGACCTATCTTTCTTCTCTATAGACCAATAAGAGAAACATTTACAGAATGACATCTCCCATCATCTTCTCTTTTGGGTTGAAAATATAAAGATGGTTTTAACTTTAATATAGTAAAATATATAACAAAAGAGCTATTAAATAAGAATTATAATTTACAATATTTTGTCCATTAATATTTAGCAAGACCTAAAAAAATATTCCATCATCTATCCTATCTTTGTGAGTCTATAAAGTCTTATATGTAATATATCTTTAATCCTAACTAAAAAAAAGCTATAACCATAACTGTCTGTCTTCAAGTCCATCAAAGACAAGAGGACATCATACAAATTCTGGAAGTGACAGAGGAATCTTGCTACCTGGACAGTCACCCAAAATTTCTCTTCAAACTTTGGGCATCTGTCATTTGCCCATAGATCACAGGGTGTCTGACAGACACCTCAGTGAAGCAGGAAACTTAAAACTGCATACCTGTATTGGCAGTTTGTTAGTCATTTTTCTCTGTGTCCTGAAGAATGTTTGGCAGACTCATACTCTGTCTCTTAAATTAACTTTTTCAATATTTCTTACAAAATGAGTATACCAGCAAAGCAAATTTTCCCATAGATTTTTTTCTTTAGTTTTGAAATGCATTTTCATTAATACTTGTAGGAAATTTTTACTGGATTATCAATTCTAGTCTGTTACTTCTGAGGTTTCAATGTATTAATATTTCCCATTCCTAAACTCTGTAATGGTGGAAATACCAAATCACTGATTATAGCTATTCCATCCCTAGTTTCAATAAGCCTCCCCTTTACATCATGTATTAAATTACAGAAATGCTTATAGAATCCAGCCTCCCCACACAAGAATATTAACTTGAATACCATCTTCAAATATTAATGCTGCATTCCTTGAAGAAAGGTATATTATCACCTCTAATAAAGCTGCCATGCCAGAGAATGAAATTATCCTCAGTACCTATTCTTTCTGCTAATCTTTCCTCTTAGAAAATGTTTATACTTAAATTCTAAAGGGTATTTAAAATGTGCAAATAGAAAGAAGTCAGAAAATATCCTACATTTATTAAGAACTGCTTCAATTTTCTAGTTTATATTAAGTATGAATCTGAGGACTGAAGGAACAATAGATTTTTAAAATATAATATAATGGTGCAGAAAATAAAACTGAGTCAGGCAGAATTTATTGATAATGACCAATAAAGATGAAATTTGACATTTCTAATTGCATGTCAGGGAGTCAGAAATTGTACTAAATCTTTGATTATTTTATTTTCAAAACATGAATCAACAGATGACTGAAAAGCAGCAGGTTTGATGTGCCCATTCTCCTTCAATTTCCTATAATCAAAATGGCTTAAAATCTTATTAAAACTGGACTTATATAATGGGTTTAAAACTTAGAATCTCATATTGGGAACCCCAGAAATATGTTTTACTAATTCTTTTGGCAATACTTTTAAAGGGAAATGCTGCACCATATAAGAATTTTGGGATTCTTCTCTCTATATACCATATCTTAAAGTGGAAAGCAAACCTCTCAATTGGAAAAATAAATGGTAATTCCCAAAAAATTAAAAACCCAGGTTTCAGCATGCAAGTGTGGCATTCTGTTTCCAAAGGCAAAGTGAAATAAATAGGCGTCTATATCTAATATGGTAGTCAAAAAACAATCTAAATAGCCTTACCTTCAAATTATCACATTGGCTATTTAACCACAGTGTCCATGAAGTAAAGCATTTTGGACTCTAAGTAGCCTCTTTCTTGATCTATTTAAGCGGAAGATTTTTTTTCGGGACAAGTGAAAGATTAAAACAAACATATAATAAAAAATTGTATGATATAGCCCCTTAATTAGTTCTAAAACTTGAGCCAGTTTGCAGACCTAGAATCTGTTACATGAAGGGGAACCTGAGTTTCAACAAGGACAGGCCCCACAACACTGCTGAATGATTATGCTACTAAATACTCTCCTCTTAGTGCTCAAGGGTAATTGTGCATTTTACCTTTCACCAAGCTGTGGATAAATGGATAAAAATGTGATAATCTACCTTTTAGGAACTACTGATATTACTTGTGAATGATTTTTAATACTAGAAAATTTGAAATGTCACTGTGACCCTTCTGTGATAGAAAGAACTTACAAAGTTCAAATGATTTATGAAGTTTTAAGTCAGATCTGTCTCACAGTAAATTCAGTGTGTCTGAATCTGTTCTGTGGATTTCCATTTCCAGAGACTTAAAATAGACATACTTCTTTCGCTGACCTGTGAATGGTGAGCTGTTACGGTGGATAAAGCTATTAGGACCGAGTCTGTCTAGGAAACAGTAAATCTAATGCAAAACTGCATTTGGTGGAGGAGTTCTAACAGCAATTAGTGACACCATAAAGATGCAGAAGACACAGAGGTGGCCATTGCTACAACATCCTTATATAATTCTCCTATTTGCTCTATGCAGAAAGCATATAGTCCTTTGGGAATGACAATGAGTTATTGGGTGCATTGATAAATGGTGACTTCAACAGCAGCTGCAACATCAGTTGTGGCTTTATTTACTGAGGAAATTAGCAAGTAACCTGCTTCATGATGTGCAAGCTATTGATTTTGTAAATGACTTTTTCTCCATGCTTATACATTAGGTCCATTAGAAGCAATTTTCTTCCAGCAGACAAGCAATTCACCTTCATTGTCCGATTATAGGGATACAGCATTTCTCTTGTCCTATGACAGGACCTTGATAATGTTTCTCCTCTATGTCAGATTGGTCTGTTGAATTGATAACATTATGTTAATATCACTTAGTGAACAATAAGCAGGAATTACTCTCAGCATACTGATACGGCATTTGAAAATTTAAAGGACACAAAATAATTTTGTCTAAAATTCAGGTTCCTCAGTGATTTTTTGAGAGTTTTGAAGACAAATGATATAAAGTATGTTTTACAACTACTGAGAAAGATAATAGGGTTTTTCACTTAAAGAAAATACACATGATATCAAAATTCACAGAAGTAGAAAGTAAGATCGTGTATCCCATTGTCTGGGGGGTGGGTGAAAATAATAATTTGTTCATTTTATTCATGTGAAATGAAAAGTTATATATTGGCTGTAAACAATATACACATGTATAGCAATAATGACTTGAATCCTTAAAACATTTATTAATATAGTAGATTTCGAGTTAAATGTTACATGTTCTTACCACAAAGAAAAGCAAAAGCAATGAGGAAACACTTCATCTTTTTGGTTTTGTTAGTCTATGCTTCATGAAAACACAAAATGTTTGCAGATCATATATATAGTTAGACTTCAACAATGCAACTAACATAAAACAATGTAAAATGAAATATATTTATAAAAGTCAAGAGAAATAGATTGCCACCTAGAGCCAAGAGGAATTTAAGATGTCGAACAAGACTAGAAAATAACCTCCTCACATCATATTAAAAATACTAAGAATAAAGGATGGAGCAAATTAAAATCTACAAGATTGAGCCAATTCAGTTCCTTTAAAATAGCAGCAAATTTCTCCATAAACTCAAAAACTCAAGAAGCCATGGAATGAGGTACTTCATCTTCTAAAAGATAACTATCTATAGGCTTATATTACCACATCCACCAAAACTATGAATCATAATTGAAGGAAAACAGAAAAGCTGTCATTCTTGGCCCAACCTTAATGAATTAACAACTCAAAGCCTGTATTACACTACATATATTTAATGTAGCATACCATTTGGCAAGAAACATGAACACAACAATGAGGTCAGAGCAAACAATAAACTGCACTGTAAGTTTACCCTAGCAAATAAGGTTTAGGATAGTATCAAACATTCAACACCAAAGAAAATATTAAGAATTGATACAAATATTTTGAGGATGTCTGTTATAGCTAATGAACTCAATTATCCAATATAATGAGTAAGAATCAAGGGTTGAGAAAACACACAAAAATAACACACAACATAACAAAAATCAGATCCAACTGTTTCTTCAAAGGATGCACTTCACTGCCGAATACAAATGCAGACTTGTAGTAAGGATGGACAAAAGTAACACAAACAAATGGATACAGCTATACTAATATTTGGTAAAGTTAAATTCAAGCTTAGCTTAAATATAGTCAGAAAAGACAAAGAATATAAGCATTCATGCACTGTGCACTTTTGTAACAAGTGCTAGTGGTGCTGAGTAAATTAAATATCACACCATCACCATTATATTAGCTATCTAGACCAAAATTAAATCAGGAAACATTAAATTTACATGATAATGTAATATATTTCAAATAGACTTAGCAGATATATCTAGAAAATTCCAAATGTAGTCTTTAGAAAACAAGTTCTCAGCAACTGGCTGCAATGGAGCTTACATTAGAAAACAATGCAACATCTAATCCTCTCATATTGGAAACAAACTATAAGTGAATAGTCAAGAAATTAAGAAATAAGTTTATGGATAACATACCATTGGATGAATAATATGACTGAAAAATAAGAAGGAAAACTGAAAAGTTTGTAGAAAGAAATGAGAACAAAAATATAATACATTAGAATACTTTGGATGCAATAGAAATGTTTCTATGAGGAGCCAAACCTTAGCCAATCAAACCAAGAGAAAAAGAGTAGGGACAAAACTAGAAATGAAAGAAAAAACATGACAAATACACTAAATGATTCTGATAATCAAATGATGGATGGGTGTAAAATATTTGATACATTTACACTATGGAATTTATTAATCCATTAACAACAAATTATGTTCTTTGCAGAAAAATGGTTATGATATTTGTATACCAAATGTGTATATACAGCCTGTAAAGGTAAATTTATCAGTCTCTTTATAGATTTCTCTTTCTCTGTGTGTGTGTGTTTGTGTGTGTGTGTGTGTGTGAGTTTGTGTGTGTGTGTGTGTGAGTTTGTGTGTGTGTGTGTGTTTGTGTATGTTTGTATGTGGGCATGTATGCATACATTAACAGGGAAACTAGCCAAGTCCTACATAAGTCAGGAAAGCTTAAGGTATGATAGAATTATGGGAATGAATACAATAATAATAAATGGTATAATATTAAAATATATAAATATATTGCCATGTGCCATAAACATGTGCCACAGAAAATTAATAGAGTACATGCTTATTATATGTAGATATGTTGGTGAACAAAATGGTTCAGTAGAGAAAGGTGCTTACTATTAAAGCTGAAGACAGGAGTTCCATCTCTACATTTCACAAAGTGGAAGCAGTAAACTGAATCCTGTAAATTATCCCTTGACTTCTGCAATCAGGCTGTGGCACATCCACATACACAAATGTAAATGTCATAACAATTTTACATGTAGTCACAAAAATGCATCAACATTGAATTAGTATATTTTACAAATGATGTTATAAATTGATTATGAGGTCATGAATGATATCTAAAGTTCATTTATCTTACCATTCCTTGTGAATTGGAGTTTGCCTAGATAAGCAGGTATTGCTTTCAGTCATTTTGGATATTTCTCCCAAATACAATGCCTGATTCATGCCATTCCTCTATTTTTAGGTTCAGACCTTCAGTACTATATTCTACAGTTTTTGTGATATTTTACATTCCAGTCAACATTACACAAAATTTCTGCTTACTGCATGTATTCTTCAAGAATTTTCTCTCATTTTTGAAAATAATGATATGATAAATTTTGAGGTGACCTCATGGTGGTCACTAATATCATTTATTTTAATATCAGCGGTGTTGAATTCCTTTTGCTATGCATTTAATCATTTGTGTGTTTTTATTGGAAACATTATTATTAGGTTCTTTGACCATATTGAAATATATTATTTATTGTTATGTTATCATTTTTCCCTCACACAGTATGTTCTTTGGATATTAACTATGAAACTGACAGTCTACGAGTATTTTCTCTCATTCTTTGTATATTTTGTATATTATACTCACTCATTCACAAGTGGATAATACCTGTAACATAAAGAATAGCTGTGCTACTATCCACAAACCCAGAGAGACTAGGTACCAATGAGGATTCCTGGGAGGACACCTAGATCTTCCCCTTTTGAAGGAGAAATAGAAGAATATTTTGTCGGTGTATTGGGAGCAGGTGAGGATGTGAACATGATTATCAGATTGGAGGAACAGGATTGAGGGAGAAACTACTGAAAGAGTATTAGAAAGGAGGGGCTTTTCTGGCTCAAGCAAAACTTGAGTACAACAGAATCTACCAGGAGTTTACAAGGATGACCCCAGTCAAAACTTTTAGTAATAGTAGACACAAAGCCTGTATTGTCCATCTCCTGCAATGAGATTGGTGCCTAGCCAAATTGTGGACAGGTACGCTTCATCCAGTAACTGATGGAAACAGATACAGAGTTACAGCCAAATATTAGATGTACCTGCTAGCAAAATCAGTTATGTCTGGGAGGAAAAGGGGCATCAAAGAAACTTGTTATGGAGTTTGTTTCAATATGGCAAGATGAGCCATTTTGGCAAAAAAAAACATTCTTTCCTGGATTGTTTGACTGTTACTATATAAACTGGATATGCAGGACCCACAAGAAAGTTACCGCTGAACTTACCAAACAAAGTGGGAAGTCCAGAAGGGTTCCTGTTTCATGAAAAAGTCTGTCAGAAATTCTACAGGAGACAGAAAAATTACTGACAAACTGCCAAAACAGGAGGACAGTTTAAAATTTTCTGTTTCATTGAGAAGTCTGCCAGATACACTGTGGTCTAAGGCCTGAAGATGGATGCATCAACATTACAGAAGAATTTTGAGTAACTGTTCAGATAGTGAATATCTCTGTCAATTCTAGAGTTTATATACTATCTATGGTCTTTGATGAGGTTGAAGACCTATGGTTATGGTTTTAATTTTCCTTAGTTGGGATACATTACATATAAGACTTTTGAATCACAAAGATAAGACAGATTATAGACTATTCTAAAAAAAATTCTTGATAATGTTAATGGAGTAAATATGTTAATTATAGTTTGTGCTTAATAATTCTTCTGTTGTATATAATTTGACTTTGTTGAAGTTAAAACTTCTTTTTACTTAGACAGAAAAGAGGAGGTTATGGAGAATGTTCTTCCATGTATATGTTTGTCTTATGGGCTGATTATCCAGATAGGAAGTGATGTAGCTAAAGAGAAACTTGACACTAGCTAATAATAAAAGTCTGCATGTTTGTAGAGACATTCAGGAAACTATGTAGCTGGGCAGAAACTCCCATTAGCTAAACATAGAGGTCTGGAGGTTTGTACAGATAAGCAGGGAGTGATGTATCTGGGCATAATCAGTGTATAAGCAGGGAAAAACAAGAAATCTTCTTTTCTCTTCTCTTCTCTTCTCTTCTCTTCTCTTCTCTTCTCTTTTCTTCTCCTTTCTTCTCTTCTCCTCTTCTCTGTGGATATGTTGAGACATCACCAAGTAGGCTGCTGGAAGAGAAACACCA
Organism: Cricetiscus sungorus; assembly: GCA_030556225.1. NCBI lineage: Eukaryota > Metazoa > Chordata > Mammalia > Rodentia > Cricetidae > Cricetiscus > Cricetiscus sungorus. The sequence goes on along the minus strand of JANBXA010000726.1, from coordinate 51,391,269 downwards.
TGCTGGGAATAAATGGTAAGCCACAGCCACATGGCAATACATAAATGGATAGAAATGGGTTAAATATTAAGACAGAGGTAGCCAATAAGAAATGCCCGTCACTGGTTGTAGTGGGATATTCACTGTGTCTGCTTCTGTGGTACTGACCACACCCATTGAGGGGTGGAGCCAGGGGCAGAAGTGACCTGTGGGACTTGGTCTCGGGAGGTGGCAGAGAATGCTCTTTCTGGCAGGACACAGAGAGAGCATTCAGTTCTAACTGCTGTGTTCATCTGTCTGTGTTGTGAGTTGTTTCTCCCTTAATAAACATTTATTCGGCCTATTTGTTTATCCTGACCCTTATTAAACAGCAATATCTGGTGTCAGAAGCAGGATCAGGATTTTCACAGCACCTGGTTTTTACCCAGGTGCCATAGCAACCCTTCCCCCACCTTCCCCGAACGGGCAGGTCTCTTGCATAACCAGGTGGATACACCCTGCCCTATAACTCCTTTTATCTTCTTCTTGTCTCTGAGACAACTGCTCATCTTCTGCCCATTCCCTCAGATTGCATTCGCACAGAGCCCTGCGGAATTAGCCCTGTCTTTTGTGTTGCGGCACTAGGCCCAGACTTGGCCTGCTCTGATTGTGTGCTTTCAGTCTCTGGCTCTGGCAGCAGAGGCAGCAGAAGCTGGCAGAAAATATACACACTGCAGTTGCAGGCAGCTCCTGTTATCCCTGTGGTCGCAACTATTTGTACAAGGCTCATTTCACTCCTTCATTTAACAAAATTTTGCTTTGCCTTTGTTTGTTAAAAGCTATTTTACAGGGACTGGGATCAGAAGGATCCTCTGTTGCTGGAAGCTATTTGGCGGTACACTTCTGGACACTATTTGGTGGTGCAATTCCGGGTAGAACCGGAATCAGAAGGATCCTCTGCTGCCAGATGCTTTTTACTACTACACATCTGAGTATAACTACAACAAGTTAAGATCTACAACTAAAAGCATCAAAACTCCAGGACAGCAGAATTACACCTAAGGTAAGTGTAATATCTTTTGCAACTTAGGCTGATATAATATCTGAGATCAATTGTTCCATAGCTATGGCAGATAATTTTACAATGCAGGACTCTAGGAATTTTTTTACTTCATATATAGAAGGAATCTTCATATATAGAAGGATCAATATATACACCTTTTTTGTAATAGTAATGGGTTTTATAATTAATATGATATTCTTAAAGAAATGGTTTGAGATTAGTGCAAAAAAATAAGGAACTTGTACAAATCACAGGAGACTTAGTAACAAGGATTCAAAACATTGAAAATGACAGAACGCAAAACATAGAATGTTTAGGAAAAAAGGTTCAGAATATTGAAGATGGCAACAGAGAGCTGACAGGTAGAATACAGAACATAGAACATAAAAATGACCAAATAGAAAACAAAATTTGTTCCATGTCTGATGTTGCCTCAACAATCAAAACAGAAACAATGTAATGCATTAACACACTAGCAGAAACAGCTTGTTCCTTGTTACAGGCAGGCTTTTCCTACTGGACGCCAGCCCGCTGCCCACCTGCCACCGGTCTGAGCCCACAGCTGCACAAGCCCCAAATAACACTCAGAGACTTTGTATTTGATACAATCCTGTTGGCCAGTTACCATTATTGTTTATGGGCTAGCTCAGTCTTAATGATTAACCCATTTCTTCTTATCTAAGTATTTCCAAGTGGCTCATCTTATCCGGGAGCCGCGGCTGGCGTCTTGCTTCCTCCATGCTCTACATCTTGACTCCTCCCTACTACTTCTTCTTTCTTCCTCCTAGTCTCCTAGCCCTGCCTATCTAGTTTTCTATTGGCCACAGTGCTTTATTAACCAGTATGAGAAACATATTTAAAGAATAACATCTCCCATCATCTCCTCTTTTCTGTCTAAAATAAAAAGAAGGGTTTAACCTTGACATAGCAAAATATGTCATATAACAGTTATCAAATAAGAATCACAGAAACAATATTTAGTCCATTAACATTTTGTAAGATTTGAGGAAAATATCATGTATCCTATCTTTGTGAGTCTAAAGTCCTATATGTAACTTATCTTTAATCCTAACTAAGGAAAACTATAGCCATAACTGTCTGTCTTCAACTCTTTCAAAGACCACAGAAGGATAATATATAAACTCTAGAAATGACAGAGACAACTCATTGCCTGGTCAGTCACCCAAAGTTCTTCTGTAATGTTCTAGGCCATAGGCCATAGTGTGTGTCCAGACTCCTCAACAAGGCAGGAAACTTTAAACTGTCCACCTGTAATGGCAGTTTGTCAGTCATTTTTCTCTGTGTCCTGCAGAATGTCTGCTTCTTCCATGAAGTAGGAATCCTGTAGCAATGTCCATCTTGAATCAGCAGTCATTTTTCTGTGGGTCCTGCATGTCCAGTTTCTGCAACATAGTCAAACTGTCCAGATGAGCAGTACCTTACTCAAATGGCTAGTCTTGCCATGTTAGAAGCAAACTCCATAATGTGTTTCTTCGATGTCCATCTTCCTTTCTTCTGTAGGTGGTGTTACCAGGAGCAGTTGTGCCTCATTGTCAAGAAAATCCCTAAACCATTTTAAATGCCATATTCTGTAGGTCTCTGAAAGGTTTGAAGAATACCTATTCATCTCAAATACATCTCTGCATATCTAGAAATTCTAATTAACTTAACATCAAGTTTTAATTATCATAGGTAACTTTCTATAATTTGTACTAAATTATACATTACATTTTCCAATGAGCTATATAAACACAATACCTAAATAAGAGGAGCAATATACATGTTAGAAAATTGACCTTAAATTGTATCAATAAAAAAAATCCATTCCAAAGCAAAATATTCATATCTATACCATAATTCCCTTATTCCCTTTAAAAAGATTGCTTGTGGTTATAACCATTTATAACCAAGCCCATTCAAATGAAAACAAACATTTATAAACAATATTTGGGAATTTGGGTGTCATTCTTTCTAAACTACTTCCTGCTGGTAGGGGGCGCTGTCATGGGGATGCTAAGAAGATATAGAAATCTTGGCAGTAGTCTGCACGGCTTTGTCTCAACTGCTTTGAATGTTGGATCATCTGGGGCAGTGTTTCAGGAGGTCTGGCTTGATCAAACCACATAAGTCTGGAAAGAATCAGCAGAGCTCTTTAAAAGCAAGGCAACTTTTTGCTGCTAATGTTAATTTTTGAAAACCTCCCTTAAAGGAGCCATGCAAATCTCTGTCTACAGCAAAACGAATCCAACCGAGAAAATGCTGCTACTAAGAAGTCTTGCTAGTCTCTGTTTCCTTGTTTCTAAAAACTATTTTTTAAGCTTTTGTTAAGTTTTAAGTGAAAGTTCTCAATCCCAGTTCTGACACAATTATGTTACAGGCAGGCTTTTCCAGCCAGTCACCAGCCTGCCACCCACCAGCTGCAAGTCTGAACCCACAGCAGCACCAGCCCCAAATAACACGCAGAGACTTTGTATTTGATACAAATACAATTGTATTTGATACAATTTGTATACAATATTTGATATATTGTATACAATCTGTATACAATATACAAAATAACATAGAGAAAATAATGGGAGATGTTATTCTGTAAATATTTTTCATACTGGTTAATTAATATAGCACTGTGGCCAATGAGAAAACAAGATAGGAGGGACTAAGAAACTAGGAGGAAGGAGAAAGTAGTTGGGAGGAGTCAAGATGTAGACCAGGGAGAAAGGAAGATGCTAGCCGTGGCTCCTGGATAAGATGAGCTACGTGGAAATAATTAGATAAGTAGAAATAGGTTAATAATTAAGACAGAGCTAGCCCATAAACAATAATGGTAACTGGCCAACAGGATTGTATCAAATACAGAGTCTCTGAATGTTATTTGGGGCTCACGTTGTGGCAGGACCATGGCAGCAGGACCTGCGGTACCCAGCAGGGAAAGCCTGCCATAACACTTCCTGGTTGGATGAAATTAGTGAAAAGGTTAAAAAACTGGAACATCAGATGGAAAGAGTAGTAGATAGAATCTCTTCCATGTCTGAGGATAATGGCAAGCTAGCAGATAGAATATTGTTTCTGGAAGGCAGTTTACATGCTATTCACATAATATCTAAGGATGAGAATATCAAAAACATGGAATCATTCATAGTTGGAGAAAGTAAGAAACTGACCGATGCAATAAAGGCTCTAGAAAGGGATATGCTTCAAGAAGTTCAGACACTCAAAGAAGCAATGGTTAATAGACTTCAGGCTGTAGAAGACCTTCAATCTGATACATCAGCAGAAGAGCTCCAGGTAACAGGGCATGAAAAAAACTTAAAATTTTCCACACCATTTAGGGTCAGGGGAGCTTTTCCTGTATCTATTAATGAAAAATCAGCAATGAAAAAACACATAAAAAGGTGGTGTTGCTTATCAGTGGGAACCAATATGTATGAAAGATTTAAAAAGTATAAAGGAAACAGTAGTCTCTTATGGCATGCACTCACCATATGTGAAGCAATTAATAGAATCATGGGCAAGGAATAACAAGGTAACCCCTAAGGATTGGGATCAATTAATATCAGCTATCCTTGAAAACTCCTCTCAATTAGAATGGAGGGCTTTATGGAGAGAAGAAGCAAAGACTATTGAACTTTAAGGCTTACGGAAAGGTTATAAAGCTTCCAAAGATAAAATCCTTGGTGAGGGTATTTATGCTGACCCAGAAACCCAAGTTGCCTATGATGAACATATCTTGTCTCTATGCAGTACAGCAGCTCTGAATTCATGTGATAAGGTTCATGAACTAGGGGAGAGGATAGAATCTTATACCAAAATAAGGCGAGAACCAAGAAAATGCTTCAGTGTGATTCTAGAAAGGTTGTCTAGAGCAGTACAATTAGTGGTAGCTGACATAGATTCTAGGCAAATACTCATAGAATCGTTAGCCTATGAGAATGCAAATCCTCAATGCAAACTAGTGCTTTGGCCTTTAAAAATTCAATCAGCACCTTTGTAAGAATGGGTCCTATATACAGCCAACATTGAGTATAATGGCAATAACACTGAAGTATGGGTAGGAGAAGCTATATCTAAAGGTTTGAGAAGACATGAACATAAGTCTTAACTATGGTGACATAGAAGCTTGGATAGGAGAAGCCATCTCCAAAGGTTTAAAGAGATATCAACATGTAAGATGTTATAACTGTGGACATCTAAAAAGAAATTGTAGGCAAAGCATCTCTAGAAATAATACTTCCAAGAATGAATCGAACAGAAGGCCTCAGCCTCCTGGGTTATGTAGAAGGTGTGGCAAAGGCAGACACTGGACAAATGAGTGTAGATCAACTAGAGACAAGCAAGGAAACCCTTTACCACTGGGAATCTCATTGGGGGCCTCTAGAAGGCCCCCATGTCAAAGATGGTCTGAACATTCCCAGTCACAGTGGAGGACAATCTCCCACAGGACAATTAGAATATCCTGTGCCTATTGTAAAAACTCATACTGCTCTGGCTGACAAACTAGTGACAGAAGTTGAATTATACATGAAAGAAGGAAATAAAAAAACGTATATTTTGGCAAACCTCTATGAACTGTCAAAGGCCTAGATTGATAGTTAAAATGAATAACAGACTATTTAAAGGTTTACTGGACACAGCCTTGAATACCCTTGCCTTCTTTGATACCTAAAGAATGGCCTACTATTGTTATTGACTTAAAAGATTGCTTCTTCACTATACCTTACTAGAACAAGATAAAGAGAAATTTGCCTTCACGGTACCAATTACAATAATTCTCAACCGGTGAAGAGATATCAATGGAAGGTTTTGCCACAGGGAATGCTAAAATTCCCCCACCCTGTGCCAATATTTTGTACAAAAACCACTGGAAATAATTCGTAAATGGTTTCCACAATCCATAATCTATCATTACATGGATGATATATTGTTAGCTGACTCTAAAGCAGAAATATTAGAAAAAAGGTTTGAGAAAGTGAAGGAAGTTTTACCTCGCTGGGGATTACAAATTGCACCTGAGAAAATACAAAAAGGAGAGTCTATAAACTACTTAGGATATAAAATAGGTCTACAGAAAATTAGACCGCAAAAAGTACAGATCAGGAGAGTTTGCTACCAGACTCTTAATGATCTTCAGGAATTACTAGGAGAGATTTCTCAACTGAAAACCATTATTGGAGTTGAAGGGCATGATTTGAAAAACGTGAAAATGGCCCTAAAAGGTGAAAAGGATTTGAATAGTCCACGAATACTATCAGCTGAATTGGAAAAGAAATTAGAATTGGGTAGAAAAGAGGATATAAGAAGCACATGTGGACCACGTGGATCCAAATCTAGACTGTATTCCGGTTATATTACCATCTAGAGAATATCCTTCATGGATTTTGAAGCAGAGAGAAGACATCATATTAGAATGGATATTCTTACTACATAAACAGAATATAAAACTAAAAACATATATAGAAAAGTTCTCTGACTTGATTTTAAAAGGTAAATTAAGACTTCGTCAACTAACAGGAAGGGATCCAGCAGAAATTAGTACCTTTAACTAATGAGGAAATTTCCTCCTTATGGAAAGATAATGAATACTGGCAGAGAGCATGCAGTAATTTTTTGGGAATATTTAGCAACAATTATCCCAAAAGTGAAAGATTCAAATTGATAAAGAATACGATTTGGATCCTTCCACGCATGGTAAGACAAACAACTATCTCTGGAGTTCCTTCATTCTACACTGATGCAAACAAATCTGGTAAGGCAGAAATAAATCAGGAGAAATAAGCAAAGTAGTTCAAATCCCGTGCAAAAGGCAGAATTGTATGCCATTTTCATGGTACTTATGGATTTCACAGAACCCCTCAATATAGTTACTGACTCTCAATATGCAGAGAGAGTAGTCTTATACATTGAGACTGCAGAATTTGTTCCTGATGATACAGAAATAACTTCATTGATTATACAGTTACAAGAAAAAAAGAGGATTCATCATATATATATATATATATATATATATATATAATATTTCCAGCAAATTGAAACAGTTTTTTGAGTATTATAACATAAAACACATAACTGGTATACCACACAATCCTACAGGACAAGCAGTAGTTTAGAGTTCTAATCCTACTTTAAAGGAAATGCTCCATAAACAGGCAGGGGGAACCAAGACACCCAAACACAGATTACATAATACTTTATTAACAGTAAACTTTCTTAATGCTGATGAAAAAGGAAAAACAGCTGCAGAAAAACACTGGACAATAGAAAAAACTTCTGAACTAAATAAGTTGGTGTACTTCAAGGATGTATTGACCTCAGAATGGAAACCAGGATATGTGTTACGTTGGGGTAGGGGTTTTGCATTTGTATCTATAGGAGAAGAAAAGCTATGGATACCATCTAAGTTAATCAAGATCCGAGTTGAACAAGAGAAACATCTTAATGAAGAGAAATGACAAGTCATCCAATAAATAAGGTCCAATGAGATGTGCTGAGACTTCTCAAAGGTAGGGGAAGTGTTCTGTTCTTGTCCTTACAGGAAAACAGAGAACACCTATCTTCAAACAGCCAAGAGACAATGAACATGTTGGTACCTACAGAAGAGAAGACAGCTCTCCAGAAATAATCACTTAATGAAGAGGAATCGGATTTATGGTAATAATATTTAAATTTAGTAAACTGTTTCTATACTGAAATCTATTTCTATTACTCTCTAATATTTCTGTAGTCCTGGTTCATGTAAACCATTGCTGGCTTTGGAGTTGGATTTGTCTTTCCTTCTCTACATTTAAGCATGTTGTTAAGATTAAATTCACAGTTTCTGCCTTATATCAAGAAGCCAATTGATGTAAGGCAGAAGAAAACAAAATCTAAGGACTCATTCACTTATTCGCAATTTTCTTTCTGATATCCTAATTTTCTCATTTACATTTTAATGCTTATGGTTGCCTTTCCCTAATGCATACTGTAAAAATTAAAAATTTTACATTCATATTGGTATTTAAGTTTTCCACAAGGAATATAACAGTTCTCAACAGCAATCTTTGAACACTCTGGAAAGAAGATGGGGCCCCAATTGGACATTTCCACTTATCTCAACCTGATGCATCTGGACTACAAACTTCACCCTAAACCGGTTTGAGACTGCTTTTCTCGAGACAATTCAATACTAGCTAGCTGTATTGGTGTACCTTCTTATTACATCTTGGCCAGAGTTTCAAGCAGAATTCCAGTGAAGCATTTTCTGCCACACAATGTCTACCTACATATGTTACAGCCAGTTCTGTTGAGAAATTTGGTTGCTTAAAATATCTTCCAACATGATCCCATGGAGAAATCATCATCCCCTTTCAGCAGGAAGTAATCTTAAGATAATAACGCCCCCTGTCCCCACTCTTGGAATTTAGGGATAATATTCATCTTCATAGGGTTGGTTTTAGTTACTTGGGGTTGGGTATGGAAGGTGATAATTATACTTGGTTATCTCTTTTAGACAAGAATAGAGTATGGTTGGGAAAGGTATGGTTCAGAATGGATATAGGTATATTAGCCTATTTACCTGTGAATTATTTAGTAAGAGTAAGACATTAATATTACAGCTTACATTGTTATATATTCTTATTTGTGGTAACCTATGTAAAATTAAGTTTATTTCCTCCCTGGAAGGATTGTATATTATAGTATGTTTGTTATAGTGTGTGAAATCTTTCCATTTATGATGTTTTATGCACATTATACTTGCCATATTTTATGTATGTATACTTTTGCTTGTGTTCAAGACATTTTGTATATTGATACAATTTGGGATATTTGTCTTGTTGCCTTTTAGAGCTCTACCTCTTGTTTAGACATTTTTACCCTACCTCTACTTTAGGAATTTACATATATATATATATATATATATATATATATATATATATATATATATATGTTATATTGTTTAGGTATTTATCCTTGCTTTACTCAAGGAAGTTTTATTCAGGTTTTTTAGCCAAGTTCCTGAGTATTACAGATTATCCTCACCCATTTTTCCTTTGTCTATGAGATTAGTCAGACATAGATGCTTAATCTTTAGTCATTTCATTGACCTGTGGAACATGGCATTTAAATGTTTTTATATTAGTATTCTATTGACATGAGACACTGTTACTCCTGACAGCCCCATAAACTTTCCTGAAAGTATGTTGGACACTGTTGTTGCTCCTTCTGGAGTTCATCCTCACTTTTGATAATGGCCTATTGGGCAAGGAACTGCCTCAACCTTAATCACTGATTTGGACTTGCGGTCCTATATACTTGCAGGAGATAAACATAGAAGACTGCTAAACCTTGCCAAGTCAGGGTAAGACAGCCTTTCTACCTCCCTGCTTTTGTTGTGGTCTGTCAGGTACTCTTGGCCTTAGCCAAAACTGGCTGTACCAACATTGCTCTGAGACCAAGGGTGACTGTCCAGGTAGCTTGCTGTTTCTGTGTTTGAGGCATCTTTTGTAAGCCTGAAACGAGTATTATGTGCTTGAGGTAAGACTGAAATATCTGAGAAGTTTGAAGATAGCCTTGACTAAGTAACAAAAATATCTGGAAAGCAGACCACAAGTATGTGAGTGTGGGTGTCTGTCATGATGCTAGACAGGGAACCACAAGAAAGGAAAATGAATTGCTGAGGGAGAGAGAAAGGGCAATAAAACACAGTGGCATGAAATTAGAAAAGATGCTAGTGGAAGATACAAGGAAGGGACATGGGAATTGAGGAGAAGAGAAGAAGAGGTTCAACACTACAAAATTATTTTGGAAAACACCATTTTGACAACCAATACTATATATATTAAACAAAATGTAAAATAATATCTCTCTAGAAAATGGTTTACATTTAAGAAATATAGTACTTGAAAACATTTTGATTGGTTGTACTCTGAAAGCTGTATTTATTTAATATCACTGGAAACAAATTATAATTCACAGCTCTAGAGAAGCCAAGTAGCAAGCAGGATCCAAGAGGAACACAAGAATTATCCAGGAAAAGGGATTTACATGAGATCTTCTGTGTAAACTGGGGGATGAGGGGGGTATATGGGAGAGGTGAGAATATGAGAGAACTGGATGGTCTAATTGGTAGAAGGACAGAGTGGGAAAGCAATTAAATAGAGTCATTCTGGATTTAGGGAGAAACCTGATGCTTTGGACCTTTTCAGTAATCCACAAGGATGACTGAACTCTTTTCTGACAACCGGGAGATGTCCACAGACCCAGCTAGGTCCTCTACATGTGGGAGAGAGTTATGTAGCTTGATCTATTTGAGGGGAGTCACATTACAACCAGGATCTATTCCTGGTACATGAGCAATCTTGTAGAAGCCCATTCCCTATGGTGGGATGTGTAGTCAGCATTAACGAAAGGGTGAGGGGCTTGGTCCTGCCTCAACTTAATGGGCCAGGCTTTGTTGATTTCTTATTAGAGCCCTTACCCTTTGGGAGGAAAGGATAGGGGCTAGGTTTGGGGGAAGGTGATGGCAGAAATAGGGGTGAGAGGGAGAAATGTCTTTGGCATCTAAAATAAAATTAAAATAAAGGAAAGAAATCACTGGGAATAATATTTCATTTCTAAACGTGTTCTAACCTTTAAAAAATGTAGTTATACTATGTGACTGAAACCAAAATTTATCTACAGACCATTAAAATTTCAATCATTTTGGGAGGGAATGGAAAGTTCTAAAATAATTGAAATAACATTAACACTATAACTGGAAAACAATATCCATGAAAGAAAGTGTGTTTTTGAATAACCAAAATATCTTTTAAGAGTTCATACACACACACACACACACACACACACACACACACACACACACAGAAAACAGTTGTCCTTTTGTTATATGATTTATTTCTGCAAATATGAAAAGAACAAGAAAAGCAAATTATATTTATTTAATAAATAACAGAAATATTTTACCTCTAATTTTTACTTAAAATATTAATATGTGATAACTCATTCATCACAGCTTATAATTGAAATTGTTTGATAAGTATTATCTGTCTCTATCATAAATTTGATTGTTATACATACTCCTCTTTCATTTGTTCCAGAATTTATCCCCCAAGAGTTAATTTTTGCAGGGCTCTTCGTCACTATTTGTTCACAGAAGCATGGATCTTATGTATGCTTAACAATAAATTCTAGACTGGATCTGAAGCAAATTTCTGAAAAAGCAATGGTGAATATATTCTAGGAAAAGTGCCCCTTATTGATGCATAAAAACATAAATATTAAAATATAATTCATAGTTCATTTACATAAAAATATCATACATTTTGTTTGACCTTAAAATGATAACTTAGAAAGCATCTCACCCATATGCAAAATACTTGCATGCATAACATATTTTATTGATAATTAGTGTTTCTTTCCTGATGTGTGATTGAATGAAAAGTTTCAAAATTAAATTTATATGCCATTCTAAATACTTTTATTCTTATGGTATGGACTACCTTTACCTTCTATAAATATTATATATTACCACACTCCAATTGAATTAATTTACATGTACTTTATGAATTCACAATACACCTGTATATGGCAATTGAAAGGATGGAACACACAGAAATTTATGTTTATTTTGTGTTTGGTTTCCAAGCAAAACTCAAAATGTCAATAAATGGCAGAAGTTTTTACAAAAGAAAAATGATATGCTAATGTGCAGACATAAAAATAACCATAATGTGGTCCCTGAAATGATGGACTATCACCTGGAATTGTCAAACAACTAAATCTTTTCTCTTCTTGGATTCGTTTGTCTATTGCAATTTATTACAATAACAGGAAAAAATACTACGACAACTGATTTAAGAATGCAGAAAACAATTTTCAAGGTTAGTATTTTCCAAGATGGCATAAAAACAAATGGCAGGGGTTGGTAGAGTGCTTGCCTAGCATGTATGAAGCCAACATTTCAATCTATTCCCTGGAGCATACAGGTAAAAAATATGAAGGATTACATTGTCAGAACAGTATAACAAAGATGAGTTTAAAAAAGAAAGAATGCAAGGGAAAACAATGATGGTTCTCTTTGCATAATGAAATTTAGAATTTATCAAGGAGAAATAAGTTACCAAAACTCCTCAACACCAACAAAGCAATAAAATATTATACATGCTTGATCCAACACAGGGAGTATGTAACATTAAGATTAATGGAAGCATCTTATCTCAGGGGGATAAAGGTGAAAAATTTAGTTGCAAATCTTCTCCCATTGTACTGTTTGTTTTTAACATGACAAAAGCTAGAGTCTGGAGCTAACTTTCTCATTGAGACTACCAGCCACAAACAATGACACAGAGATTTATTGTTAATTATGAAAGCTTGGCTTTTTTAACTAGCTTTTATAATATATTTGACCTGTTTCTATTAATATACATTCTATCATGTGGCTTGGTTATCTTTTTATTCTGTATTCTACGCCTGACCTCTTCAATGTCTCTCTGACATTCCCCAGTTCCTTCCCTGACACAATCTGCATTCCTGCTCTGATTCTTCTCTGGCCCTGGAATTCCCATCTATTTCTCCAGCCTAGTGATTAGCAATTCAGCTCAGTTTTGGACCAATCACAGTGGCACATCTGCACACAGTATAAACAAATATTCCTTTTAAAGGGTCACCTAGGAAGAGGAAACCTCAACTGAAATAGTATGTCCATGCTATTGGACTGTGGGGGCATTTTCTCTATTAATGGTTGATGAGGGTGTGGCTAGCCCACTGTCCAATGTACCACAGCTGGGCAGGTGAAAATAGAGTGTATAAGCAAACAAGCTCAGCAAGCCAGAGAAAGCCAGCTCTAGTTACTGCCTCCATGTTCCTGCTTTGAGATCTTGACTTGACGTCCCTCCATGATGGGCTCTAATCTACAACCTAAAGTAAATCATTACCTTTTTTTAATTTTTTTTTTAGCTGTTTTTGGACATGTTGTTTATCATAGCAGCAAACAGAAATAAATGAAACAAGAACAGTCTAATACAGCCTATTCCTTTATCTCACTAGTCAATATAGTCACTTTTTTATAGTCTAAATGTTTTCTGAAACATTTCTTCTCTATCACTGATATTTAGGTTAAATTTCTGATCATCACTAGCTGTTCCTAATTTGAATAGCCTGTTTATAATGTTGTCTGTCCTCAATTTTTTATAATGAATCTAACTTTTTATTTATTTCTATCATCTTATCATCTCATTTTAATCTTTCCAATAGTTAATATTATCTTTAATCCTCCTCATTTTATAAATATTTGTAGAAATACTACATGTTCTTTTCTTCAAATTCAATTTCTTACACAAAATATAATTGAAATTTCCCAATAATCTCCACCCTCTGTCTCCCCCTCTTCCTTTTATTCTCTACTTATATTACTGGTTTTTATTATATTCTTTTTATTTTATGTATGTTTCATTTTTTAAAATAATACTTTTCATTTTTCTGATTGTTATATAATTACATCATCTTCCTCTTCTCTTTCCTCCCTTCAAACTCTCTGATATGCTCTCTTTTAATATTGCCATATTTTGAAAAAAGTTTTGTCTCATATAAACGTGTATGTGTGTGTGTTTAGTGAACTATGAATTTAGAAGTGTAAGCAAAATAAACCATCTCCACTCTAAATTTGTTTTGGTCATGATGTTTTGTTATGTCAATAGTAATACAAACTGAGATACCTATTGTCTTCAATTTTTAAATGTTATCATTTTTTATAATGTTATCTAATATCCAATTTTCCTGTAAAATATAAGATTTTCTTTCAGTAACTGCATTGAAACATAACAAATGTAATTATATTTTTTGAGTTCTTGCTTAAACTTAGAATTTTCTACCTAAAGGGGCCAATTTATATCACTATACCTGAATTGTTTTATTTGTTGTATGTTAGTGTATAATATATGTCTTTATTACATTCTGTTGATCTTTTGTCTATTGTTAGTATTTTACTTCTGGCTCAACCTTTTAGAGGTCATTTTTTACAAATACTACCAGTAGTATAAAAACTAGGATGAGATTATTAAAGAATGTATATGTTTAATTAACATTACCAAGTCAAATTTAAAATTTAAAAATCATTTTCCCACTGTAAAACTCTTAAAGTTTTTGTTTTATTTTATATTTATGGGTACATCTCTTTTACCTGAATGTGTGTTTGAGTGTCACATGAATGGTTCCCAAAGTGGCCAGAAGAATGTGTCATGTGAGAAATGATAGTTTCAGACAGTTGTTAGTTTTAATGAGGGTGATGGGACTTGTACCTGGGTCCTCTAGAATAGTATCCAATGGCCTTATCTAATGATATATATGTCCAGCCCTTAATTTAAAAGTCATTATAAAATTGAAATTGTTTAGCACTAGTAAGAAAGATACAAAATACAATAAATATTACTGATTAATTTTTGAAGTTATCTAATTTAGGCTTACACCTGACTTCTCCATGGAAACCTAGCCCACTGTTTCTCGACTTAAGATTCATTAACAGGTAGTAACCCAGGGATGGGAATAGTTTATAGTGTACACTGTCCACTTCCTTTGTGTATAGGGAATAATCATATTCTATCAGCTGTTTCCAAAGAATTTACTTTTTAATATTGTCAGTATCCAAACCTGAATATAGTGCCATGACCAGAGCATGAAACAATAAACCTTTTTTCTTTATTATTTTGTGACTTTTTATTTATTGCTCAAATATTTTATGAATAATTTTATTTTTTAAAAGAATTAATTTATAAATTCTCATTGATATTTAATAGGTTTCTTTCTAAAACCTAGTCTATATTCAGACTTTATTATAGTAGCAAGTCAATTTTATGTTGCACAAGTGTTATTTGTATAAATATGGAAATAATTCACCACTATACATCTCAAACATTGTTTTTTATTAAATAATTTTGCATTATACTATTACATGAACTTACTTATTTTCCTGTCTAGTGTTTTGTCTACTTGACACAAATCTCAAAATATCTGGAAAGAAAACTGTTAATTGAAAAAAAATGCCTCCAGAAGGTTGGTCTGTAGGCAAGTATGTAAGACATATTAATGTTTAATGGTTGATGTGGGAGGGCTCAGCCTACTGTGGGTGGTTGATGGGAGATGTGATTCTGTATATATGTTTCTCATACTGTTAATAAAGCCCTGTGGCCAATAGAAAACTAGATAGGTGGGGCTAGGAGACTAGGAGGAGGAAGAGGAAGTAGTAGGTGGAGTCAAGATGTAGCCAGGGAAGGAGCAGGAAGCCTGCCGCGCAGCTCCCCGATAAGACGACCACGTGGAAATACTTAGATAAGTAGAAATGGGTTAATAATTAAGACAGAGCTAGCCCATAAACAGTAATGGTAACTGGCCAACAGGATTGTATCAAATACAGAGTCTCTGAGTGTTATTTGGGGCACACGTGGTTGCAGGACAATGGCGGCAGAACCGGCGGCAGCCGGCGGGGAGACCTACCGTAACAGGTGGTGCTACCATTAAACAATGAATGAGAAAGGAAAAGACAAGGAATATGTTCTTTGGCATGGTGGGGGAAAATATTTACTGTAGATATGTGGGAGAGCATAGCCAGAGGCAGAGATCTCCAGGTGTAGATTACCCTAATGTGGGCCATGTAGGGATAGAGAAAGAGGAAGGGAAAGGGAAGAGAAGAGAACCAGGTGCATCAGAAAGGAGATCCAAAGAAAACTGGCAACACAATTGGTTGGATTACATAGGTAAGAGCAGCCCAACCCAATCCTGGAGAATTTAGAGTAGGCATTGGAGTATGCCTGCCAGGAGGGCCCTGTATAAGGAATGAGGGATTACACAGTCAACCTGCCGTTCAGGTTGTCCACTTTGATCTGTTAAAGCAGTTTCCCAGCTATTTCTCCCAACTATGAAACTTAACAGGCAGATTGTCCTGGGTTGTGTAAAACAATAGCATACAAATGTACCACATTTCCTTTATCCATTCGTTGGTTGATGGGTATCTAGTTTGTTTCCACTATCTGGATATAGTGAATAAAGTTGCCATGAACATAGTTGAGTGGGTGTCCTTGTGAGAGGATGGAGTATCCTTTAGGTTTATACCCAGGAGTGGTGTAGCTGGGTCTTGAGTCATATCCATTCCCAGATTTTAGAGAAACCACAATATTGATTTCAAAAGGGGCTGTGTTATTTTGCACCCCCACCACTGAAGCAATCTCTCCTTTTCTCCACATCCTCTCCAGTATGAACTAACTTATGTTTATGAGATTAACTATTTTGTCAAGTTTAACATGGAATCTCAAAATGAGTTTACTTACAGAGATCAAGAAGCCTGTAGCAGTCTGACTTAGGTCCTCTGCCTATATGTTTTAGTTGAATATCTTGATGTTCTAGTGGAATTAATCGTCATGGGAGCAGGGGCTGTCTCTGAATCTTTTGCCCACTTTTGGGGTCCCTTTCCTCCTACTGGGTTGCCTTATCTTGGCTTGATATTTCCTAGTCTTGCTGCAGCTTGTCATACTGTGTTTGGTTGATGTCCCTATGAGACCTGCCTATGTCTGAGGGGAGCCTGAGGGAAAGTGGAACTTTGGAAGAGGAGGAGTTAGGGAGAAGAGACTTGGGAAAGGGAGGGAATGGAAAATGCAAATGTGATGTAATATATGAGAGAATTAAAAAAATCCTAAGCAATAAAATAACAGAGTGAACAAGCTATAGGTTGAATAAGCTACAGGGAGCAAGCCAGTAGTCAGCAGTCTATGGCCTTTCCACCATTTCTTCCTGCAGCTTGTCTTGAATTTTTGTCCTGAATTTTGTTAATGATGGAGGCTAAACTGACAATTGTAAGATAAAACAAACCCTTTTCTCACCAAGTTGTTTTTGGTTTTGATGATTCCTCAGAGCATTAGAAACTCTGAAGAAGATATGGCAGAGCTCAGTGAAACAAAGAGAAAATAATTTGTTTCTTTAGGCACTGAACTGTTTTCTGTTGCTGCTTTATTGAAGTATTGCAAATTTGGTAGTTTAAAATAACACAAAATTATTATGAAATTCATAAGGTTAGACATTTGAAATAATTTTCAACGTGTCAAAATTAGAGTACTGGCAGACATGAATATTTTCTGGAGGATCTTTTTCTTAACTTCTTTAGCTTTAAAAAGACACTTGCATTCCCCAATCTGTGGTCCTTCCTTCACTTTCAAATTTCATCTCTGTCTCACACTCACTTCGATTACAATGTGTTTGACTCTCTAAAAGTCACTTTTAATTGCATTAGCCTCTCCCATGCAGTTCAAAATACTTCTCTTAGCTCAGCAACCATAAATTAATCACATCTGTAAAATCTCTTTTATTACATAAATTAGGTAACACATTCAAATACTAGAATCTGGAACTCTTTGGAAGGCTTTGATTGTCCTTAATAAAAAATAATCTCCAAATGGTTATAAATATGCATAGATGACTTCACCCTAACTACAACAGAATGCTTGTAATTAGATTGAAATAGTGAAAAAATAAACAAGAATTTTTGAAAAAAAAAGTTTTGACAGCCAGTATAACTTTTCTATTGGCATTTGGATTTTGAAAGATTTTGTTCAAGAATAAAGACATCTCCCAGAGCAGAGCAAGTATTTTTTTTTCCAGTTGGAACCCTGCTTTACAATGCTTTCTCCTTCCCTCTTCTTTATTCATCTCAGTTGCTTTTCTTTCTTCTTTCCCCTTCCATACCTTCCTCATTTTCATCATTCTTTCTTCATTTAGTACATTTTGAATAGTATGAACTCCTGCTTTCTAAAAAGAAAATTAGTGTTTTCTGCATAAGTTAATTTTTATCAGTTTTATGTTTTGAACCTGGAATGGTATTCACATTAGAAAAGTTCTGTGCCATTTATCTAGACTATCACAGATTTTTTTATTTTTAATCAATAAAATTCTTAAAGTTAAATAGCATGTGCCATAAAAATGCTAATCTAAAGCAACATGGTCACACAATAGTTATTTAAATGGCTACTAAGTATGAGATATTTTGTCACATTTTGGTATTTAATAAATACACTTTAAGACAAATTGATCTCTGTGCCTGACTAAAACTAAAGGACAATAGCAATAAATAGATTGATAATTAAAAGGCTGAGTTTTTGAAAATTAATAAATTTAAGAATTGAATAGACATTTTTTTCTAGTAGGAGTGTGTGTGCTTTATCCAGCTTGACTTATTTAGTCATGGAAACAACTGGGAGATTAAGGAATAAAGAAAATAATACACACACACACACAGACATACACCATACCATACCACACACATATCTACAGAAAAGCAGAGACCAAGTAAGCATGCTTGCTTTGAAAGAGCTGCACTCACCGTGCAACAATATAGAGCATGGGCACGTTTATTATGTGTAGAACAGGGAAAGGGATTTAGCTATTATTGACAGGAAGTTATTTTAAGCAAGTTGTCTCAGGGTGTAAACTATCTGGACAAGGAAGCTTTGGCCCATGATTTGCTTTCTATATACTCTTCCAACATGTTCCACATGGACAAGAAGAAAGCTTTGTCAGTTCCCATGGGTCTAAGAGATTAGTCTCTTTCAATAATACACATCAGGACATCTGCTTCCTACACTTCATTCAAGGTTGCCTCCTCTCCCCCAGATCTGAAAGACCTACATGAATTCATGTAATTGGAAGGAATGTGGCAATATTATTACTCTTTTACACTAAACAAAATTGAAGTTTGTATCTTCTAAACTTATTTTACTTTGCTATTCTCAACATCTGAAACATGTATTTACATGTAAACACATTGTTGCATATAAATAGGAAAGAAGCATAAATGTTTATTAACATATGACATATACTATACTAAAGGCAGAGCAATACATTTATTGTAAAGATTCATTCAGTAGATGATATTAAAAAGAGTTGTGACTGTGTCAGATAATAAACCACTGATAATACCAGAAGAATGCCTTCATAAATTTTTATATTAAAATCAAAAATTACTTGTGGAGTAAATTACTTGTGGAGTAATTTACACTTGCATTCTGGAGACAGTTATGAAGAACCAAAACATCTTATTTCCTTTGGAATCCATACAGTACCATATCATGAAAACCTGTAGCACAGGTGTTCATGTAATTATGAGATAACCTGAAGATTTTTTTTGTATTTAAGTGTGTCTACATGCATGCTTCCATCTGTTTGGCAGTTTGGAGAAAATCACTTGGCTTTATATCATGAAAACATGAGACAAAACTGGCTTGTTTTAAACCAATTAAAAATTTTATTGGCTTTCTAGTTGTTGTAGCTTCATGTTCCTTTGTCTATTTATAACAAAGTAGGACTCAACATAGTGGGTTCTACCAAAACAATATACCATTCAATGTTTTGAGTATCATAATAAAACAAGAAAACTGAGCTAACAACATATGGGTGATAGAATTCCTATAGATCCTTAAGGTTTTCTCTTTCTGTGTACAAGCTTACCCTGAACTTGATACATTTTTATAAAACATCTGAGCAGCAATGATTGTCTTATTATTCACACATAGACATCTACCTACATGGAACAGCCTAATAAATGTCACTATAGTTTAGCCCATTGTCCCTGTCTAAAATATCTTTCATACTATATACTATGAACAACTATAACAACAGGGGAAATGTGTGGAAATGCTTGTGTTGACTGACATATAAGGCATATACCAACAGTACAGAATATTTTTAGAATGGTACATTTCTACACTGCATTTAATATGAATGATGCTTGTAATACTGGAGGTTGATGTGGGTGTGAAAGTAAGTGCTGAGTAAATATGAAGCCCTAAGCCAACATTTTTCATTGGTGTAAGTTTTCTAAACATGGTAGAGTTCAATGTAGAAGAAAGATACTTTCTTCAGTTGTAAATCAACTATTATTACTACCCATTTTTGTGATATAGTTTATATAAATGTTTTGACCCCTTGGCAATGACACTTAAATTGAAATACAAATATATCATAAACTTGTACAGAATTTGTCCTGATATCCTTATACTAAGCTTCTCTCTACTTTTCTATTTTGTTTTGTTTTTGCTTTTTATGTGTATTTATACAAAAATAAGAAAAATGTATCTTATCCATTGTCCATAAACTGTAATTATGAATAATGTATTTTAACTTAAGATAATTTCATGCTGTAAGGTCTTTGTAAGATAAGAAAAATGACAGGTACTTAGAGAGGAATCTGACATAGATTGTCTTTCAGATGGTATTTATTAAGAGAAATAGCGTCACTACCATGAACAGCCATGATCAGACCTGGAAGAGTTAGAGAACTAGGAAAAATAAAGATAGCATCATGGCCATAGGCAGTCATGAGCAGCACAAAAGGGAGATACAGGGACTTCTGGATCACTGATTTTCCTTGAGAATCTAAAAATACAAAGAGTTACCTTCTCTTGAATGTTTTTAAACAGGATAACTAAACTCCATATGATATGACATAGAATGGCCTAGCATACAGGCTACATAAGCTGCAAAGAATTAAATAAAAAATAATGTTATTTCTTTAAGGTTGTCTTTATCTTGCTTATAGATGCAAAGGGGAATGAGACTTCAAGGATAATCGAGCGTTCCTTGTCAATTCTGGCAAGAAAGCCTCCACAAGATATGGATGGATCTCTTGTAAAGAAACTGAAACAGTAAGTAGGTCTAGGTTTTAATAGTTTGAAAGGACATTAACTCACATGGCAGTCGTATGCTTAATGGAAATGTGTTGATGTATTATAGCTTCTAAATATCTGGAATGACACCGTGTATCTGGGCTGGAAAAATATCTCTCCATAGGGAATGGGCTCCCAAGGTCCATTTGTGTACTAGGGAAAATACTGCTTCCACTGTCAGAGCTCCCATAGCCTACCAAGTCTTCCTAACTTGCACCCACATTCAGAGGGTTTGGTTGAAGGGGAAAGAGAGAGAGGTAGAAAAAAGAGAAGGAGAGAAAAGGAGGAGGAGGACATGAGGGTTCAGAAAGACTATGTCGGGGGAGGAATAGTGGAGAATAAGAGAGGGAGCCATTATAGGTTTAAAGTGAAATCTGTCACTAGGGAAATGTCCAGACATCTACAAAGAAGATTCCAACTAAGAATCTAGGCAGTAGAGAGAGGAGAGGCTGACACAGATTCCCTTCCCCTATAATGAGATTGATGACTATCTCAATGGCCATCCTAGAGCCTTCATCCAGTAGCAGATGGAAGCAGAAGCAGACACCCACAGCTAAACAATGAGCCATACTCCTGAAATCTAGTTGTAGAGATGGAGTAGGAATGAGCAAATGAGTCAAGACTGTGTTGGAGAAGCACAAAGAAACAGCGATCTGACCAAGTGAGAGCACACAGACCCCAGGAGTAAAGCTGGGGAACCAGCATCAGAGTTGAATAAAATAGCATGTAACTTGAACATTTTACTCTGCCAATAGAACTCTTTCATTAGTGTAGTTTATGTTTTAGAACCCAATAATGTGTTCCATTTATAATATAAATTCTTTTTTCTTATTTAAGATTTTGTTGTTATTATTATTATTATTGTTATTATTGTTATTTGTGTGTGTGTGTGTGTGTGTGTGTGTGTGTGTGTGTGTGTGGTGTGTGTCACTGTATGTACATGAGTGTACATGCCAACAGTTTCTGGAAAGTGCCACCAGACACCCTGGGGATAGAGATAGTTGTCAGATAGTAGTCAGCTGCCCATTTTGAACAACTGTGTCATTTCTCTCACCCCCCCAAATGTATGTTTTTGATGATCTTCTGTTATTGCTAAAGTTCAGTTCCCTCTTGACTCATACTTAGCAATGTGATCCTTTTGCAGTTCCAATAATTCATCCTTACTCATTTCTTCAAGGACCACTACTAGTGGTTGCCTTGTTGTTCTTCTCATTCATTGTCTGGTTAAATTTGTTCTGTCTCAATTACAGACTTGATGGATGTTTTTTGTTTTGTTTTTTTTTGTAACTCTGCTGTTATATTTAAAAAAGAATTGTTTTTATTTTATATGTGTGAGTATTTTTCCTACATGCATATTTATGTACCACTTGCATGTCTAGTACCAACAAAGACAAGAAAAGGATGTCAGATCCTATAGAATTGGAGTGACGGATGATTGTGAACTATGATATGGGTGCCTAAACTCAAATTCATCTCCACCAGAGAACTTAATTCTGATCCGCTTATATACTCTAATTTCTTCATCATTGAAAAATGTTAAGGAGATTAAAGAACCTATTTATTACTTATATTGTCATGAAATGTATCAGTATAAGGAGTTATATCAACTCCTATAATATGTTATCTACATATAACATCATTTATCCACAAGGGGATCATGAAATAATAGAAGAGTTTTGTACTCATCCAAAAAGAGTACTATATCAACTAAAAGTTTACATAATTTTTTACACTTGACAGTATTAGGAAACACATATTGTCTCTATGGTTGAAAGACAGCAGTATAGAGTACAACAGATGAATGAGCAAAGAAATTATTAGACAACATAGTAAAATATTATTCTTACTTTTCAAAGGGAAGCAATTATGCATGTGACTAAACTGTCAAAATATATTGTGCACTGAAATAAGCAAGGCACAGAATGATAAATAAAAGTTTTACAAAAAAAGATTGCTCTTGAAGTTAGGTAAGATTTTTTTGTACCCAAAAAAATTCATAGTCTTATTTATAACTTGAATATTATTAAGTAACCTTCCAAATTCCTGGCCTTTTGGAGCCATTAGTTCTATGAGAGGAAAGATAATCATTTTTCTTCTCTCTCTCTCTCTCTACCTCTGTGTATATGTGTATGTGTGCCTCTCTCTCTCTGGCTTCTCTGTCTCTCTGTGTATATGTTTCTTTATCTCTGTCTCTCTTTTTCTCTTTCTTGTTTTAACACAATATTTGTTCTATCTCAAGCTGGCATCAAACCCCCTATATAGAGAAAGAAAACCTTAAATTTATTCCTTTCTCCTCTTCTTGAGGGACTACATTACAGGTATGTGCAACATCATTTCCCATTTTATGTAGCACTAGGAAGAAATCCAGAGATTGATGGAAGGTCACAAATCTTTCACTAATTAAGCTACTTTACCCAGCCCTCAGTCTTTATATTATTACATAGATTAGTCATGAAATGGTGAGAAATATAGTTGTTATAATTTCAGATATACAGCAAATATTCTTCTCTAATAAAGCATTTTCTGGGATGACGAAAGAGATATCTACATTTTTAACCTAGTTGTTCATTTTTCCTTTGATTTTCAACACCTGGCCACAATACATAAAATCTTACATTTGTCTATTTGCTTTTTAGCCTCTATAAAATTGCATTTTGATTTTAAAGTTGTATTTTGTGTTTTTATGTATATGTGTGTGGCATTGTTTTTGGAGGTTTATGTAACAGACCTTTCAGTGATTCACCTTGTATATTATGGGTATCAAGCTATGTTGTCAGGCTTGGCAGAGCTCATTCATTTTACTGGCCCACAGTAATATTTAAAATCTGCCCCCAACATGTAACAATTTTGTTTTTTGTTGAAAATGTAACTCTCAAGTTTTCATCAATTTATAGTATCAGAATATCTTCTAGTAACCAGAAATATGACCTATTTGGAAAGAAAAAAAAATCAGTATTGTAGTGCACTATGATAAATCTGCTTCAACTACTCTATATAAATTTCAAATAAATACATGGAAAAAGTGATTCATGAAATTTAACTAAAGTGCTTATAGAAATATGATCTTAGCAAAAGAACAGTTTAATACTAAAGCATCATAAATACATAATGAGTAAGCATTTTTGGTTTTCAGTATTGCTGCATTAAATAAGATATATTATGTTAAGTACTTTTCTCAGCAGTCAATGGTTCTTTTTGGCTTCATTTATATTGTGCAATTATTTTCACTGCTATTTTATCTTTGTATCCAAGCTGAAGGAAATGTTTAAGATCATTTCACTTCAGAAGACAGATAACATAAAGAAAACACAATTAGTTCTAATGAGTCAGAACACTCCTGAACTTAATGTTAAGGAAGAGAACAATGCAAAGGTAGAAATTTTCAACACAGGATTAGATTCAGTATTAATAAACTATTCATATTGATGAAAATTGTAAAATAATCTTTAAATAATTTTATTGAAAATGTATTTTAGAAGTACACATTTCTACCCTGACTCATTCTTCCTAGTCGCATGTGCTTTCCTCTCCTACCCTTCTCTTTCAGGATGGGAGGGGAGGGTGTTCAGGGTGCATGTGAGGGGGGAGAGAGGGAAAGATGGAGAGAGGGAGAGAGGGAGGGAGAGGTAACTGGGATCAACATATAAAATAAAAATAGTAATAAAAATATTAAAAAAAGACATACACATTTAAGAATGGAGAGGTGGATTGTCAGCAGAGAGAATTTGCCAATAATCCTGAGGACTTGAGTTTGACTCCCAAAACTGACATAATGAAAAGAGAACTGAGTCCTTCACAGTGACCTTAGACCACTTCATTTGTAGCTCAGCACACCTCTGTGTGTGCACAATATAATAAGTAAATAATTGTATAAAGTAAATAAAATAATACATTTTCTAAAAAGTATATTTCAGCATTATGGGCTTAGTAAGAAAACTGTACAATACAAGATAATTGAAGTTTCATATTAGACAAGCAATCAATAATTTTTCTAAGTGAGACGAGTTCTCCTAACTACTTCAAGCCAAGATATCACAAGATTTCTATGTACAGGTACAGCATGGAAAACCATAGTGAGAAACATACTAGCTAACACTGATAGCTCATTGCATAAATTATCATTAAGAAAAGTCTGCGTAAGAGTCTGGAATGTCAGTCACAGGTAAGCTGCTTTTCTGAGGTGCTTGCCTTCATTACAGTGGGGCAAAAATTGAAAAAAAAAAGCTGTATCTAAGATTTTAAATAACTTACTGTCTTTATCTGACAGGATGAATTTATTCTATGTTAACCTGCATTGTCTTGATATATCCAGTATTGGTGTGCAGTTTCCTTAATATGTCAAGTGCGAGTCTCAAACCTTAAGTCACTAGAAGGGTATATTTTTAAACTTTCATAGAACAGAGTCTGTCCTCTTTAGTTTACAATGAATTTTTATGGTATTTTACTCAATCCCACAATGGTGAATCTAAATCTGGCCACAAATGAAACTTTGTGTTAAGATCAAAGCATCTCTAGGCCAATTCAGCATGTTTCTTACCTTTCCAATAGTACAAGGCTGCTCAGATTTTTAAGACATATTGTTTTATTCTGCAGAAACTTGTTAAGTTATATGCAGTGTGCATATTTGAGTCACATTTTAGATACTGTACTTCAGGTTTTGTGAGAAATTAGCATTTTAACAAGAACATCTGTCAGTGCTGTGACAAATATCCTGAAATCACAGCATAAATTCTTTGGATATATGAGAAAAATACCTCTATTTAGATACACTTGCACTCATTCTTCTACTAAGGCCTTATGAAAGTAATGAGAATGGTCTTTGCTTTCTCTTAGTACCCATAGAAAACACTGTTAAGTTTTAACTGGCAAGCATATAATAACTCAGGTAACAATGCAAATGTTCTCTGATAAAGGTCTATTTCTCTTTAATGCACATTAAAGTATGATAATTTATGTTCATGAAGTTTTGAAATACATCAGATTATATAATCACACTTTTAATGTTTTTCTTCTAAATTCTAATGAGCTTTGCTATCCCTAGTTACTACTAAAATAATTAGGAAACTAGCTTGTCATAAATCTAGGCCTCTGCCTAATTTCACAATAAACCTGATGCTTAAAAATCAAAAGATTGGAAGAAGTCCGTTGTTGAAATAACTGTTTTAAATGAAATATTTCATTAGAAGCATATGAATTTTAGAGAGATGGATTATGAAACTGTATCCAAATTTAAGTATATAGTAAAATAATTATATTTTTATGTGTATCAGGAATACCTGCAGCTTCCCTTCTTTTCCAAATAGTATTTTTGTAAAAGAATGTATTTATTTATTATTTAATCCTTGTCATGATTAATTCTTCTTAAATATACAGCTTAAATTTGCAAAAACATTGATTATGAAATAGTATTATGAATTATAAACCACAGCCTGTTAAAAATATGATAAGACTACTCTTTCTCTTGGCCAATATTTTTTTAATATTAAGTTGAAAGAAAAGTTATAAGTAATTATTTGCATGTTATTTGCATAGAATTTTTAGCTGTGGTTCAGGCTGTTGATGAGTTTTGACTCATTATTTTGTTGATGTGTGGAAAAGAAGATGTTAAACATAACACTATTTAATTGCTAACAGTGCTTTGTTTCACTTATTTATTTCAAAAAGCAATTCTGTCTGTAATTGTTAGGAGGCAAGAGCAAATAGAAAATTTTTGCTACTTATTCTGTTTAGATAATGTTATAGGAATTTTAATAAGAAACATTTAAAAATCCCCTTCAATATTCTTTGTCTAGAAAAGCTGAACATTTTTGTTATGAATTAGAAACTCTGTGAATTGCTAGTAATTAATTTTGAGATTATGAGATACTTCGTGAAATATCCAACATAAGTAAATTATGTATGTACATATATCAGTCTTATCAGACACCTTGGTGAACAGCTAAAAGAATTTTACTTCTTTGATTATTTTAATGTAGATTGATACAACATGAAAACTTAAGTGAAGTAGGCATGAGCTAAATGAAGTAATAAAAAATCTAAGTACATCTAAGTACTCATAACCCTTAAGAAGCACTAATTTAAAAGCTAATGTGAACAAAAATGATAAGAAGACTTTTATGGGGAGTTTAGTGTTAAGAATGTGAAAGGCACACACTGAGGCCAAAAAACATATAAGAGAAATTAAGAATAACCTCCAAACATGGTGGTGCTTGATTTAATCCCAGCACTCAGAAGTGCAAGGCAAGATGACCTCTAAATTTTAGGATTCCCTGGTCTACCTACATAGAGAGATCCTGGCCAGCCATCCCTTAGAAAAACAATAGAAAGGCAAGGAGAGTGAAGGAAAGAAAGAAAGAAAGAAAGAAAGAAAGAAAGAAAGAAAGAAAGAAAGAAAGAAAGAGGGAGGGAGCATGAAAAAGAGAAAAAGAAGAAGAAAAAAGAAGAAGAAGAAGAAGGAGGAGGAGGAGGAGGAGGAGGAGGAGGAGGAGGAGGAGGAGGAGGAGGAGGAGGAGGAGGAGGAGAAGAAGAAGAAGAAGAAGAAGAAATTAAGAACAATAACTTGACTCTAGCTCTGTCATCCCTTCCCTTCAAGAAAAAAAAAAGAAAAAAAGGCAGAGAGAAATCTCCATAACACTTTCAAAGGAGGGAAAGTGTGAAAGGAACACACATAAAATGTTCCTGGCATATAAGGGCACTGTGCCCATGAGACCTTTCTATCAGAACTCACAAAAATCCTGAAGAAAATGGCAGGTAAGTGCACACCAAGGCCTAGTGAAATAGCTTGAATGTATCTTTCAGAATTAATCATTTATAATCTATGATAGTCAATACTGAAAACATTAAATTACTATTAAGGCGGAAAATAATTGAGTTGCTTCTTTTATTCATTTTGTTTTCCTTTTTTTGTGCTGCACCAAAATACCATGAATGATAACATTAATAATGATAAAATATATAGCACTCTATTTTACTTTTCTATGGCTGTGATAAGATGCCATGAACAAGGAAACTTACAAAGTGAGTCTGCATGAACCTGCAAGTCTATTATGGCCCAGAATTATGGTAAGAAGTAGCAGTAATAGCAGCAATACCAGGAAGCTCCATAGAATATCATTTACAAATGCAAGCAGGAAGCAGAGAATGACTAGGAAGTGTGGCAAGAGTAGTATATTAAAAACCTTCCACTATGAAGTACTTCCTCAAGTAAAGCACTAATTCTCCAAAGTTCCACGATCTACTAAAATAACCTCATCAACTGGGGATCAAGTGATCAAATACAGGAGCCTATGAATGGTGAGGTATTTCTCTTTTAAACTGCCTGTAAAGATTATATTTCATTAACAAGGTTCTGGGAGACTAGGACTATTTTTGTTTATGTTTTCAAATATCATGATCTAAAATGCTAGAAAATAAGTTAAAGCAAACTTCTGGATCTTTCTGAGAAAAAATAAGTGTGTGTGGTACCTTCCTATATGCTACAGCTTCTGGAGGGAATGAAAATTTGTAGTATAAGAAATCTTATTTACTCACCACTATTGGAATAATTTTATTCCCCATGTTTTGGTTACCTGTAGACATTAGGAAGCAGATTCTTCATTAGTTTTAAATGAAGAATTAAAACAGAAACTTCCAGGCTTTCACCCTAGAATTGAAAGGACAATATTGGAATCTTTTTTTATGAAGTATAATACAATTCAACAAGTCCCTTCTTGTTTTTATTCTTTTGATTCTTCTTCTAGAAAGAATCCCATTATAAAATAAAAATGGAGCTGTACTTAAAATCTTTGCTGTAATATAATGATGTAGTTTAGAGTCCTTCACTATTGGTTTGCAGGATTTGAGGAACTTGATTATAATCAGACCAGTATTCCACCTAAGTACATAAAATGTAACTTTGGCATTTTCTCAAAAAGGCCAGAATGCTGATACAATAGCAGACACCAAAAATCAAACTAATTATATTTCTGATAGAATTAATGGTTCTATCGGTATTTATCCCAAGATGACTTACTATTGTTGTTTATTTAAAAGAAAGAAGATCTTGAGATAGAAAGACACCATGTGACACAGTTCAAGTAGACTATTATTATTATTATTATTATTATTATTATTATTATTATTATTATTATAAATGAACATTAAAAGGGGAGAAGGGGAGGGTAGAATGTCCTCTGGGGATAGAAGCAGTGGGAAAGAAGGAAGAGAGGCAGAGAGACAGAGAATGAGAGAGAGACAGAGAGAGAAAGAGAGAAGAAGAAGAAGAAGAAAAAGAAGAAGAAGAAAAAGAAGAAGAGGAAGAAGAGAGGAGGGATGGGATATGGACATAGCCCTTTTAAAAGGGAACATAATGAATAGGCACTGGTAGTGCTCTTAGTAGCAGCAGCTGAGGTCATATCTTGTCAGGTATCCAAAAGCAAGCCAATACAAATGCCTAAATAGTAACAATTATACCCTGTCAAACAATTTTCTGTTTGTCCATATTCTTTTGATTCATGGATGTTTGGATTCATAGACAGTAAGTTAGTTTACCAGACAGAAATTTTCAAGACAAGATTCAGGAAAAGACAAGGGAACTCCCAATAACTTTTGGTGAGATTTAGGGTGATAACTGAAAGCCAATAAGCACAACAGAAATATTATGAAAACTTAAACCTAAATAAGAATAAATGGTATAAATGAATGGCAGAGAAGATGATATCAGCAACATTATAAAAAGGGAAAGGCTTTTATTAGAACAATAGGAAAGATACTTTTGAAAGGATATTGGATCAGGAAGACCCATTGTAGACACAGGTATAGAAGTATAAGTGGGTTATGAAGTTTCTAGAGCAGTCTTTAATACAGCACCCAAATGTCTAGCTCTAGCTCTGATATCATTTCCTGAAGATTTATTTCAGCAAAAAAGAAAGCAAAGGCAAGATACTCATTCAAGTAGGCCCAAGAATATTGCAGCCATGGAATTTTATTCATAATGTTGATTTTGCAAGAACTCACGGGGCACAAATTTTGAAATAGAGACCTGAGTGAGATTTTATGGAAACTATACAAGTCCTAGAAGATTATGTTGGGGTTCGAATTCTTAGAAGCAACTCTGAACAAAGTCATACATAGAAAACATAGAGGCATCATGCCAAACATTCAGTGTAACTTCCAAGAATTTATAGATGACAAACATATCAAATGTCACTTATGTTAAGTTGGGAGTAGCAAGCAGACAAGCCACAGAGAGTGATCTTCAAAAGCAAACCAATAAGACCATTGGAACTAGATTTCTCATGACTTGGTGAATCCACTTAACTGCAATCACTAAAATGTTGGAAAATGATAAGATTTAGTACACATAGAGGGATAATCCCTCATCTTAGACATATGGGGGAGGGCCTAAGTCCTGCTCCAAATAATAAGATATGTAGAGAGCCACAAAGTGCCACACCCAAGGGTGAGTGCTCTCTGGCGTAAACAAGCCCTTATTTGGTTAAGTCTGTTCAGCCTGTCTGTGTCTGCATTAGAGTAGCCTATCTGCAGGGTCCACGTAGCTCACTGGGGTTGGTTAGTGCAAGGGTCCCCCGGGGTCTCGTGGGTCAGAAGAACATGTTTCAAGGATCCTGATTAGAACTGCATGAAGAAGATCTTCCCGGAGTTGCGTCTTCCTTGCTGGCAAGGGTAGCCGCCGTATAATGACAGACTTTAAAGACTCCTTATTGATGTCTGCTCCATGGTGAGCACAAAGGAAATGAGATGGGATGTGTGTTGATGGGGGGAACAGGGAAGACAGGACAATGTAGGAACTTGGATTGATATGTAAAACAAGCTTGTTGCAACTTTTAATTTAAAAAATGATGTAGTGTTAGCTCTATTGGTTTTGGCCTTCTTTTGGTCCATTCTTTCCTTGCTCTTCTGATACTCACTAATCTGCACCTAAATATTTACCCTATGCTAATGTGTTGTAACAAGAAAAATAAAAGACACAGAGACTGATATTGGCTTAAAACTTCAAGCTGAAAATTAGAAAAGTAAAGCAGCTGGCCAATAACTTCTTACTTCCAGCACAGGCTGAATAGGCTGGTCCTGTCTCTACTAGCTCTCACCAAGTCTTAGACTACACCCTCTCCTTAGTGTGGCTAGAGAATGAAATGCCTCTGCTGAGACATTGCCTCTGTTTTATATACTTCCCTAATATTAGGATTAAGGGTGTGCACTTTAGTTCTCTTTTAGACTGATTCACTCTTGTGTAGATCTGGGTGGCCTTAGACTCACAGAGGTCTGTCTATCTCGTAATCCTGAGACCTGAGATTAAAGTTTTATATCACTACCTACTAGCTTCTGGCTGCTTGGATTAAAGGTGGGTATAACCACTGCTTGATCCGTATAGCTTAAAGCTGAGTATGGTTTTCTGAATCTTCAGTCAAGCCTTAATAAATTACAAATAATATATCACTACAATGGGTCTTTGGTATTACATGTTATTGTGATTTATTATAGGTCAACCAACTATTTGCCTTGAGTCTCAAACTTTTTAATATTGCAAAAGTAGTAAAGGTTTTGGAGATCTTGTAGATAGACCTAGTGTATTTTTCATTGTCAAGTAGATGCCAGGTAAGGATGTCATAGTTTAAGTCTGTAAACACTTCTAACAATTCTTGTATTAAAAATTTTTCTTCCAGCTTGTTACTATTGGGGTGTGATAGAAATTCAAGATTTCTTTCACTAATTGAAATTGTTTCCTCAAATATTTATATAAACTGGTCCTTTCTTTTCTGCCCCATTTCCTTCTCATTATCCAAGAAGTAAGTACCTAATTTCAAGATACACTTCTTATAATGTACTCTTGGCCACAGTTCCAAACTCAATGGAGCAAATACATCAAAAAATACAACCTTGCTGACCACACTGCTGATCCTCTGCCAAAGCTCCAGGCCTCAGCCAGAGATTTGCCTATCCCCACAGTATCATCCTGAGGCCCTGCCTGCTGGATCTTTGACCCCCATCATTGGGCCTCTGCTGGAGCCTGACATTTGTCACACATTACAGGGCCCCTGATGAGGAGAGACCTCCTAGAGAGCTTGGGCTACCCACAGCTACAGACATTGAACTTCTGATTCACCTAAGCACACAGGAGAGTACCATAGACAGAGAGAGAGAGACCACACCTGTACCCACTGGAAGAAGCAATGCAAAGATGGCAATACAAGAAAACACCCAACAATAGAAAGACAAGCATGACACCAACAAAATCTAGGGACTATACACCAACTAGACCTGAACACCCCAAAACAGATGAAGCAGAAGAGGACTTAAAAAAATATCTTCATAAAAATGATGTGGCCTTCAAAGACAATTGAGAAAAAACAAAAACTTGAAGAGATGAACAAATCTCTTAAAGAAAGTAAGGAAAGCCAAGAAAAAACAATTAAAAAGGTAAAAGAAACAGTTCAAGACATGAAAGCTGAAATAGAGACAATAAAGAAAACACAAACTGAAAGAGTGATAGAAACAGAAAAACTGGACAAACAATCGGGAACTAAAGGCACAAGCAAAACCAAGAGAATACAAGTAATGGAAGAGAGAATCTCAGGTGCTGTGGACAAATTAGAGGAAATAGATCTATTGGCCAAAGAAAATCAAAAATCCAACAAATCCTAAACACAAAACATCCAGGAAATTGGGGACACAGTGAAAGGGCCAAACCTACAAATAATAGGCATAAAATAGAAGACAACGAAGAAACCCAGCTTAAAGGCGAAGAAAACATATTCAACAAAATCATTAAAGTAAACTATCACAATTTGTAGAAGGAATTGCCCATGAAAGTACAAGAAGCAAATTGAACACAAAATAGACTGGACCAAAGAAAAAAGACCCCTCCACACATAAAAATTAAATCATCTAACATACAGAATAAAAAAAGAATATTAAGAGCAACGAAGGAATAAGTCCAGATAACATATAAATCCAACCTATTGAAATTAAACCTGAATTCTCTATGGAAAGTCTAAAGGTCAGAAGGTCCCAGATAGATGTTCCACAAATATTAAGAGTCCACAGATGCCAGCACAGGCTACTATACCCAGCACAATTCTCAGTCACTATACAAGGTGAAAGCAAGATATTTAATGACAAAGCCAGATGTTCACAATCTGTATCTACAAAGCCAGTCCTACATAAAGTTCTAGGAGAAAAATTCCAACTAAAGGAACTTAACTACACTCACAAAGACATAGGAAAAAATAATTCCACTTCACCAGAACCCAACGGTAGAGCAGAGCAAATGTATCCACAATACAAATGCTGACAAATCTAAAACACACAAGCATTAACAATCAATGGTCCTTACTTTCCCTCAACACTAATGGTCTTAACTCGCCTATAAAATGACACAGGCTAAGAGAATGGATATGAAGATAGGATCCAACCTTCTGCTACATAAAAGAAACATATTGAAGTTTCAAAGACACACAATACCTCAGGGTAAAGGGTTGGGGAAAGACCTTCCAATCAGATGGAAAAAAGAAGCAAGCATGTTGGGCTACCCTAATATCCAAAATGTTAGATTCCAAACCAAAATCAATCAAAAGAGATGAAGTCAGTCATTTCCTATTCATCAAAGGAGAAATACATCAGCACAAAATCTCAATTCTGAACATCCATGTCCCAAATACAAAGGCACCCACATACATAAAAGAAATACTACTAATACTCAAACCTTACATAATACCTCACACATCATACTGGGAGACTTCAACACACCATTCTCACTGCCAGACAGGACCACTGGTCAGAAACTTAAGAAAGAAACCACATAACTAAAAGTAGTTATGTCTCAATTCGTTTTAATAGACATCTATAGAACATTCTATCCAAACAAAAAAGAATATACCTTCTTCTCTTTTCCACATGGAACCTTCTCTAAAATCGACCACATACTAGGCAACAAAACAAACTTCAACAGATCCAAAAAAAATTAAATAGTCCCCTGTATCTTATCAGACCACCATGCTTTATAGTTGGAATTAAACAACAACACAAATCACAGAAATGCTACAAACTCATGAAAACTGAATAATGCACAATTGCACCATACCTGCGTCAAAGAGGAAATAAAGAAATAAATTAAGGACTTTCTAAAATTCAAGGAGAATGAGGATACAACATACCTGAACTTATGGAAAACCTTGAAAGCAGTGCTACGAGGGAAGTTCATTGCACTAAGTTCCTATATAAAGAAAACTGAGTATAGTCACATTAGAGAATTAACAGCGCAGTAGAAAGCCTTAGAACTAAAAGAAGCAAAGTCACCCCGGAGGAGTAGATACCAGGAAATAATAAATTTGAGGGCTGAAATAAATAAAGTAGATACCAGAAAAGCAATACAAAAAAAGGCAATGCGAAAAAGTGTTGGTTATTCAAGAAAATCAACAAGATAGACAAACATTTATCCACACTAACCAAAAAAGCAGAGAAGGTATATTCATTTCTGATGAAATGAAAATGGGGACATTACAATGGACACTGAGGAAATCTAGACAATTTTCATGTCATTCTTTGAAAACCTGTACTCCACAAAATTTAAAATTTCAAATGCAATAGACAATTTTATGGATAATTATCACTGAACAAAATTAAATCAAGGACAAACAACTTAAATAGACCTATAACCCCTAATGAAATTGATGCTGTAATTGAAAGCCTCCAAACCAAAAGAAAAATAAATCACAGGGCCAGATGGCTTCTGTGCAGAATTCTACCAGAAATTTAAAAAAAAGAGCTAATACTAAGCCTCCTCAAATTGTTCCACACAGTAGAAACAAAAGGTTCATTACGAAACTCTTTTAATGAGGCCACAATCACATTGGTATCCAAGCCACACAAAGACACAACTAAGAAAGAAAACTATAATCCAATATTCCTCATGAACATTGATGTAAAAGTACACAATTAAATACTGGCAAACCTAATCCAAAAACTCATCAGGGAAATCATCCACTATGACTAAGTAGGCTTCAGCCCTGGGTTGCAGGGATGGTTCAACATAGGGACATCTATCAACGTGTTCCACCATATAAACAAACTGAAAAAGAAAAATCACATGATCATCTCACTAGATGCTGAAAAAATATTCAAAAATTCAACACCATTTCAGGATAATAGTCTCGGATAGATCAGGGATAACAGGAGCATACCTAAACATGATAAAAGTAATATGCAGTAAACCAACAGCCAACATCAAACTGAATGGGAAAGCTTTAGGCAATTCCTCTAAAATCAGGAAGAAGACCAGCCTGCCCTCTCTCTCCCTATCTCTTCAATATTGTACTTGAATTTCTAGTCAAATCAATAAGAAAACAAAAGGATATCAAGGGGATACAAATTGAAAAGGAAAAAGTCAAACTTTCACTATTTGCACATGATATGATAGTTTACGTAAGTGACCCAATAAACTCTACCAGAGAACTCCTACAGCTGATAAACACCTTCAGCAAACTAACAGGATACAAGATAAATTCAAAAAATCAGTAACCCTATGATGTAGATGACAAAGGGGCTGAGAAAGAAATCGGAAAAACATCACTCTTTACAATAGCCACTAGCAGCATAAAGTTTCTTGGGATAATTCTTACCAAACAAGTGAAAGACCTATATAGCAAGAACTTTATGTCTTTAATGAAAGAAATTAAAGAAAATACCAGAAAATGTAAAGATTTCCCATGGTCTTGGATAGGTAGGATAAACATAGTAAAAATGGCAATCTTCCCCAAAGCAACCTACAGATTCAATGAATTCCACATTAAAACCCCAGCACAATTCTTCACTTACTTTGAAAAAATAATAAACAACTTTATATGGAAAAACAAAAGGCCCAGAATAGCTGAAACAACCCTGTAAAATAAAGGAGCTCCAGGACACATCACCATCCCCGAGTTTAAGCTCTACTATAGAGCTGTAGTCCTGAACACAGCCTGGTAAGGGCACAATAATAGACAGGTAGACCAATGGAATTGAATCGAAAATCCCAATATTAATCCACACACCTACAAACACCTGATTTTCGACAAAACAGCTAAAAAAATACAATGGGGGGGAAAGCATCTTCAACAAATGGTGCTGGCACAACTGGATGTTGGTGTGTGGAAGACTGCCCATGTCTATCACCACACACAAAACTCATGTCCATATGGATCAAAGTCCTCAACATAAATTCAGCCAAACTGAACCTGTTATAAGAGAAAGTGAGAGGTACCCTTGAACAAGTTGGTACAAGGGACTGCTTCCTGAACACAACTCCAGTAGCACAGACACTGAGATAGACAATTAATGAATGGGCCCTCCTCAAACTGAGAAGCTTCTCTAAGGCAAGTGACAGGACACAGTTGACAAGACCAAACAGCAAATCTCCGAGCTCCAAAATATAAAAAGAACTCAAGAAACTAATTAAAAATGGGTTACAGAACTGAATAAACAATTTTCAATAGAGGAAATCTAAAGGGCTAAAAGACACTTTAAAAAGTGCTGAAAATCCTTAACTATCAGGGAAATGAAAATTCAAAGAACTCTGAGATACCACCTTACCCTTGCCAGAATGGCTAAAATTAGAAACACCAATACAACTTACGCTGGAGAGGATGTGGAGATAGGGAAACACTCCTTCACTGCTGGTGGGAGTGCAAACATGTACAGCCATTTCGGGGATCAGTTTGGAAGTTACTCTGGAAAATGGGAATTAATCTACCACAGGACCAGGCAATACCCTTCTTAGGCATATACCCAAATGATCCATATCCATGCAACAAAGACATGTGTTCAGCTGTGTTTGTAGCTGCAGTCTTTATAATAGCAAGAACTTAGAAGCAACCTAAATTCCCCTCAACTGAAAAATAGATGAAAAAGATGTGGCACATTTACACAGTGGAATACTACTCTTCAGGGTGTGGGGGGAGGGGAAACATTGGAATCATGAAATTCACAGGCAAATGGATGGAGCTTGAAGAAACCATCCTGTATGAGGTAACCCAGTCACAAAAAGAGGAATATGGTATGTACTCACTCATATATGGATTTTAGACATAGAGCAAAGGATCACTAGCCTATAATTCACACTGCCAGGGAACTAGGATACAAGGAGGATTCTAAAAGTTTCACACAATTTCTCTCACAGAAGGGGAAAGGGACAAGATCTCCTGAGCATATTATAGTGGGGGGTGAGTGTAGAGGGAGCTAGGAGAAAGGGAAGGAGAGGAAAGCAAGTGGAACTAGGTAGATTGAGTCAGGGGAGGAAGAGACGAGAGAAGAGAGAGAGATTGAGAGAGAGAGACCATAAAAGAGGAATCCTTTATAGGTTTGAAGAGAAAACTGACTCTAGAGAAATGTCCAGAGACCTACAATACTAACCCCAACTAACAATTTGAGCAACAGTTGAAAGGCTACCATAAATGTCCTTCCCTGATAATGAGATCAATGCCCTAACTTATACACCATCATTGAGATCTCATCTAGTAGCTGACTGAAACAGAAGCAAACATCCACAACTAAACATTTAGTCAAACTGGAATCCAGATACAGAGAGGGAGGACAAGACCAGGCTGCACAAACACACAGAGAAAGCTGACATGAACAAGGAGGAACTAATGATCCCCCAAACTGATAGTTGGGAATACAGCATTGGACTGACTCAGAGCCCCTTACCATGGGTCTTAGTTAGAAGGCCTGGGTAGTCTAAGGGACCTTAGACAGTGGAACCAGGCTGTATTTATAGTACACAAAAGGACTTTGGGAGCACATTCCCCAAGGAGGGATACTCTCTTAACCTAGACACAGGATGTAAGTCCTAGTCCCTACTCCAAATGACATCACAGATTTAGAAGACCCCTCCTAGAAGGTATCACCCTACATGTGGAGAAGGGATGGGTGGGAATGGAAGGTGTTCGCGGTCATAAGAGGTTCGGAGAGAGGGAAAGAGGGAGGGAAGTAAGGAGGGGGAGGTAACTGTGATCGATATGTGAAAAAAATAAATGATATATAAAAATAACATTCCTACCTGCCTCAGGGAGATGAAAAAAAAAGGTAAAGTGATATACATTTTGCTGTATGTAGTTGTCAAATGTAATTGTGTAAATAAAGCTTATGTTGAAATTTTTGCTTTGTCTTTCTCTGCTCTCTCTTTTTAAGTATGCTGTAGCAGGAAAAATATCTGTAGGAATTAACATTAGGCTTTAATTTTGCAATATTGTGATTTAGCTTATGATTTATTTTACATATCACCATGTTGCTACATCTTTCATTTTCATTTAGTTTCTGACAGAACATAACCTTTATATATCTATATTGGTATATGATAATGTAAATAATGATGTACTATAATATTACAGAAAATTTTAAATTAGCATAAACCTTTATTATGAAAATCTGTTACTCTGAGTTCATGAATATCTGAATTTAGCACATGATAGTAATCACTTTTTGCATTTCCTAGGTTTTGAATTTTGATCTGCTGTAAGGTATGTAACTGCTATCTTAAAAATGATATTTATAAAACCAACATCCAATGGCTATTATAAAATACAATCATGTTTGGTCACACATTAATGATCTTTACCAAGCATACAATGATAATGTGGGAGTGGGGTGGAGTGGAAAGTTATCTCAGAGATAGAGTGCTTTCTACACTCTGAGAAGATCTAACATATCAGGAAGCTCACAACCATTTAGAACTCTACATCTTCTGATCTCTACTACAATTTAGCATAAGGAGATTATGTAATCTTCTGAACTGGAACTTGACAAAAATAACATACCTTTAACAAAGAGTTTGGTTCATTTTTAAATTATATTGCTTAGTTCTTGCTGTTGAGTTGTAGGATTTAAAAATACAAGCTTTTGATGAACAATTTGCAAATGTATCTATCATTTCTGAAAGTTCCTTTCATTCTTTATATTTTTGCCATTTGGATTTGATACATTCACATGTATTTTATTTCATTGCCCTTACTGTTGTTGCTGTCATGTCCAATAAGCCACTCCTAAGTATAATGACAAATAAATAATCTTATTTACCTTACTTTTTCTGAGTATTTTAAGGTTTCTGGTATCCCATTCATGTTTTTATTAAAATTGACATGATTTAGTATAAGGAACAAGTAAACATAAAACTTCCCTATTTCATATAAAGATATACAATTTGACCAAGTTTTTTTATGGGAGAATGAAACTATATTTTCTCATCATATAATCTTTGCAGCTTTATTCAAAGGTATGTGGTCAAATATGTTTGGGTATATTTTTTAGTTTTTCTATTCTATTCCTTTATTCATAGTCTTTAGGTATGGTTTTTGTCATGGTAACAAACTACTAGATTTTGTGATGTGTTTTGGAGTCAGAATTTTTGTTTGTTTTTCAAGACAGGGTTTCACTTTTCCTCTCCTGCAACTAGCTGTGTAGAACAGGCTTGCTTGGAATTTGCTGAGATCTGCCTGCCTCTGCTTCCCAAGTGCTGTGATTGATGGCATGAACTACCACTCAACTGAAGCTAGTAAATTTAAGATAATCAGCATGGTTCTTATTTCTTAAAGCAGTAAGTATCAATCAAAATGCATCTATATGAATTTCAAGGGCATTTTACTAATGTAAAATTAAAGTTTTTGTTTAAATAATTGTTAAAGTTTTATAATTGATTTTTACATGTTAAAAGCATTTTCTTGATTTTATTTATTTATTATATTTAGCATGGCACACAGCATTTTAATTTGAGTATATAATGTACTTCGAACATTTATACCATACCTGATAAACTGCCTTATCTTTCTTAAATATCCCCACACCCAATCTTTCTTAAATATCCCCACACCCATTAGATTGTTTTCCTCGTAAAATATTTCACGTCTGCCTACCTCCATCTCTCTCTCTCTCTCTCTCTCTCTCTCTCTCTCTCTCTCTCTCTCTCTCATACACACACACACACAGACACAAATGTACATTAAATTCATATACTTTAAGCTATACATTTTGCATACAAATTATTTTATCTATCTGTAGATAGATAGATAGATAGATAGATGATAGATAAATATATGATGGGAGATGTTATTCTGTATATATGTTTCTCACACTTGTAAATAAAGCATGGTTGGTCCAATGAGATAGCAAGATAGGCGGGGCTAGGAGACAAGGAGGAAAGAGGAAGTAGGAGGGGGGGAGTCAAGATGGAGACATGAAAGAAAGAAGATACAGGCTGCAGCTCCTGGATAAGATAACCACATGGAAATACTTAGATAAGTAGAAATGGGTTAATAATTAAGACAGAGCTAGCCCATAAACAATAATGGTAACTGGCCAACAGGATTGTATCAAATACAGAGACTATGTGTGTTACTTGGGGCACACATGGCAATGGAACCATGGCAGCAGGACCGGCTGCAGCTGGCGGGAAGAACCTGCCATAACATAATGGTGTCAGAAGTGGAAATGAGAACTTTCACTTAAAAATTAACAAAAGCTTAAAAAATAGTTTTTTAGAAACAAGGGAACAGAGACTAGCAAGACTTCTTGATAGCAACATTTTCTTGGTTGGATTTGTTTTGCTGTAGACAGAAAGATGCACTGCTCCTTTAAGGGAGGTTTCCAAAATTAGCATAAGCGGCAAAAAAATGCCCTGCTTTTAAAGAGCTCTGCTAACAATTCATTGGTGCGTACAAGAACTGCAATGAAGGTTTACACTGTGTTTTAAAAAATACGCTGGCTTGGGAGAGAAAAAGAAACGGGATACAATGGTTTAAAAAAGAAAAAGGAAGTAGAATGGATGAACATGATGGCACAGGCCATTAATCCCTGCACTCGGAGGAAGACAGAGGCTAGCAGATCTCTGTGATTTCAAAGTAAACCTGGTATGCAGTGAACTCCAGGACAGATAAAAGATACACAAAGAAACCCTGTCTCAAAATATATAAAAATAGAAGTAGAATAAATACAGTAATATAAAAGCCACGTAAAGATGGAAAACACAGAGAAATTTTGGACTCTATATGTGATTCTGTTGTCTTTAAATTACTTGATTGCTGAGAAAATAACCACTACTGATAAAAGAAATGTTGCTGGATTAATTCAATTTATATATTTTAAAAATGCTTTGACTCAAAAATTTAAGCCTAAGGACAACTTACTGGGGAAAAAGATTTCTACTTTTGTTTCCACAGAAAAAGAAAAGATGTGGATTCTTTCCAGACTTATGAGGTTTGATCAAGCCAGACCCCCTGAAACACTGCCCCAGATGATCCAACATTCAAAGCAGTTGAGACAACGCCTTGCAGACTACAGCCAAGATTTCTACATCTTCTTTGGACCCTCATGACAGTGCCCTCTACCAGCAGGAAGTAGTTTGGAAAGAATGACGCCCAAATTCCCAAATATTGTTTATAAATGTTTGTTTTCATTTAAATGGGCTTGGTTATAAATGGTTAATGACCACAAGCAATCTTTGTAAAGGTAAAAAGGGAATTATGGTATAGATATGAATACTTTGCTTTGAAATGGATTTCCTTTTATTGATGCTATTTAAGGTCAATTTTGTAATATGTATATTTCTCCTCTTGTTTTGGTATTGTGTCTATATAGCTCATTGGAAAATGTAATGTATAATTTAATACAGATTATAGAGAGTTACCTGTCATAGTCAAAACTTTAAATTAAGTTAGTTAGGATTTCTAGATATGCAGAGATGTATTTGAGATGAATAAGCATTCTTCAAACATTTCAAAGACCTACAGAATATGGCATTTAAAATGGTTTAGGGTTTTTCTTGACAGTGAGGCACAACTGCTCCTGGTAACACCACTGCATCAAAAAGGAAGATGGACATTGAAGAAACTCGTTACGACGTTTGCTTCTAATATGGCAAGACTAGCCATTTGAGCAAGGTACTTCTCTTGTCTAGACTGTTTGATTTTATGTTGTAGAAACTGGACATGCAGTACCCACAAAAAGGTGACTACTGATTCAAGATGGACATTGCTACAGGATTCCTGCTTCATGGAAAAGGCAGCCAGACAGTCTACAGGAGACAGAGAAAATTGACTGACAAACTGCCTTTACAGGTGGACAGTTTAAAGTTTCCTTCCTTGTTGAGGAGTCTGTACACACACTATGGCCTATGGGCTGAAGATGGAACATTACAGAAGAACTTAGGGGGACTGACCAGGCAATGAGTTGTCTCTGTCATTTCTAGAGTTTATATATTATCCTTCTGTGGTCTTTGATGGAGTTGAAGACAGGTAGTTATGGTTACAGTTTTCCTTAGGATTAAAGATAAGTTACATATAGGACTTTAGGCTCACAAAGATAGGATAGATGAAATTTTCTTTAAATCTTACAAAATGTTAATGGTATTAATATCGTTTACTGTGATTCTTATTTGATAACTGTTGTATGATACATTTTGCTATGTTAAGGTTAAACCCCTTCGTTTACTTTAGACAGAAAAGAGGAGATGATGGGAGATGTTATTCTGTATATATGTTTCTCATACTGATTAATAAAGCTCTGTGGCCAATAGGAAACAAGATAGGTG
This sequence comes from Cricetiscus sungorus, assembly GCA_030556225.1. Taxonomy (NCBI): domain Eukaryota; kingdom Metazoa; phylum Chordata; class Mammalia; order Rodentia; family Cricetidae; genus Cricetiscus; species Cricetiscus sungorus. The sequence continues at coordinate 51,349,022 of JANBXA010000726.1, read as the reverse complement.
GAGCTAGGAGACCAGGAGGAGGAGAGAGGAAGTAGTTAGCGTCAAGATGTAGCCCGGGGAGGAAGGAAGATGCCTGCCATGGCTTCCCGATAAGATGACCATGTGGAAATACTTAGATAAGTAGAAATGGGTTAATAATTAAGGCAGAGCTAGCCCATTAACAATGATAGTCATTGGCCAACAGGTTTGTATCAAATACAGAGTCTCTGAGTGTTATTTGAGGCTGGTGCTGCTATGGGCCCAGACTGGCGGCAGGCGGGATGGAGCTGGCAGGAAGTAACAACCTGCCTTAACAAATATATATAAACTATATACCGTAAAAAGCAAAGACATAATATTGTCTTTCTGAGACTGACTTAATTTAATCTCTAGTTGGTTTTATAGCCGATTATAACATGCCTGTATATTGATGTTATGAAACATGCAGTTCTTAATACTTACTATTTAAATTATTAAGTTATTCTATACGTTTTTATGTATTCTTCAATTAATTTCAACAATATATTAAGGTTTTACTGTTCCAGGGTTTTGTTTCTTAGTTAACCTAATTTCTATGAATTATATTTTCAGTGGTATTGTAATATAATCATTCTTGATATCCCACTAATTGATTTTATTTTTTAACTTTATGTCTTATGGTGCTAATGAACTTATTTATTCATTTATTATCATGTGAAATTTTCATGAAATTTACGATATCTGCATGTGAGGTCATGTCATATCTAAAGAGATATGCTAGATCCTTTCAACTTGGATACTATTAATTTAATTTATTGACTTATGCTCATGAATAGGACTCTAAATACTATTTTGAAGAAAAAGTAGCAATATTTGGAAAATTTGTATTTCTACTCATTAATAGAAAATCTTGGCAAAATTGTGTTCAATCGTAGCCATTCTCTTTTTAAATGTCATTTTTACATTAATATGACTTCCTCAAATTCTCTGGTGGTATTTTGATAAATGCCCTAATCTATTAAGTTCATTTTCTTCTGTTGTTAACTGTGGTTTGTTTTCTTTGGTAAAGGGTGTTCAACATTGTCAAATATCTATATACATATATATACAATTTCATTTAGTTATATGCTAGGGTCTTTTTCTAGATTCCATATGGAAGCAATGCTGTTCTCAGGAATTAATTTTAAAATGTTACCCACCTCTTATTTTTAGGAAAAAATGAGATGAAATTACTATAGACCTTATTGTTTTTGTAAAACAGAATTCTGGGATGAAAAATGTGAGGTTAGAAAGGTTTTGTTTTATTTCTAGCTAAATATCAATGATGGGAAATAGTTTTTCAGTTATTCTAAACAATTGTTATTCAGTTAAGTTATTCTTTTTAGCTTGTATGTCTTTGGAAATTTGCTAATTTCTTCTAGGTTACATATACTGTTGACAATTCATTGGTCATTATTGTTTTTTAAAATTTATTTTACACTTGATGTCTCTAAGATTTTATCTATGTTTTCAACTTTGTATGTTTCCCCTTTTCTTCATTTTTTGCATCCATTATATTTTGTTTACAATGTCACACATTCATACCATATTTACATCATTTTCACTCTTGCTGTGTCTCACCAATCCATCCAAATATCAAGACTTTAAAACTATTGCTTCTTTACACACACGCACACACACACACACACACACACACACACACACACATATGTATGTATACACACACACACATATGTATGTATACACACACACACACACACACACACACACATATACACCTGTGGAGTTCATTTAGTGTTGTTCATATCTATGTGTGTTTAATACCATTTAGAAAATTGGTAAATTTTTTAAGCAGCTTTATCCTTGGAGAAGACTGATTCTCCTTTACTTAGCAATCATCTATATTAAGATATCAGCTAGTACAGCTTTTGCTTAGGTGGCCACGTTTCATAAATACAAATCATTTTCTTGCAAAGAACAACTATCTAGATTCTCTAATTATTATTCCAAATGGCTTGTGTTTTCTAAGCCTTAGTTTCAATGAATCATTCTGTCATCTTTATTTTGTTTCTCCTATATTCTTAATATCCTTTCTGATAATTTTTAGTTTCTCTTGATATTTTCCAAGTTACTTGGACAGTAATATAATTTGTTTTTCAATTTGTTTTTTCTTGGAATGTGTCTAATGTAGCCTAGATTTGTTTTAAACTTGAACTATAGCTTAGCCTGTTCCTAAATTCTGACTTTTTTTTTAACTCAACTTACCAAGAGTTAGGATACCAGGTTTGTCTGACAATGATTCACTTGCAATTTTTCCTTTTTATGTTATATAAGTACTGGGTGATATTAATATATCTCACAGTGTTTTTTCTTAATGTTTTACTTTAGTGTTTTACTTTTTCTGAAAATTCTTTATTATTTTTTCTTTATCCTTTGATATTTTTAGTAATACATTCATTTTCAATGTACATCTTCATTTTCCATTTTTCTGATATTTGTAGCCATTTTATTTCATTGTATTGGAGAAGATGGTGATATTTTGTTTGTGATCTAATGAAGTTTGCCTAAATATCAGAGTGCAAAGCTAAGCCACTAGTTATTCATAGATGTGTTGGTACAAACCTATAATCCCAGCACTTATGAGGCAGAGTCAGGCTTTGTGAGTTCAAAGTTACCCTGAGCTATAAGACATTGATCTATTCTAAAAGAGAAACATAGACAGGTAGTGTTGCCTTATACCTTCAATTCCAGCACTAGGGAAGTAGACACAGAAGAATATGACTGGGCAGAGGGAGGAATGTAAGGTGGGAGTATATAGGGGCTCCCTGCATTCAATCAGCACATTCCTAGGATTCCTAGGGACAGTGTTGGCCCTTTGGTCTGAAGATTCCTTATAGGTAAAAACTAGTGGCTGGCTTCTCTGCTTTTCTGACCTATCAGAATTAAACCCAATATCTGATTCTGGGTTCTTAATTATAAAAAAATAGAATTTGAATTATAGTAAAATTTCTATTATGTTTGTGCTTATTCAACCTCATTTTGAGCTAAAATGTGATGCCCCATGGAAAATGTTCCATAAACACAAGAAGAACGATTTGTTGTTATATTGTGGTAGAATGTTGCATATGAGTCTGATAGGTTCCTATGGTAAGGAAAACTGGTTTCTTTTCTTTGGATTACTTTTATTTTATTTTAAATTTATTTAAATTTTTTGGATTGTTTTTTTCTTTTAGATATGGATCCCAGGTCTCTATACTTCCCACCCTCTCATCCTTCTCCGAATACCCCCTCCAACATCGCATTCACCAGCCACTTCCGAAGGAAGATGAGGCCTTCCAGAAGGGATCATCAAAATGTGTCAAGTCATTTAGGGTAGGGTCTAGGCCCTCCCTCGAATCTCTAGGCTAAGTCTCTTTCAGCCATTTATTTTTATTCCTCTATTCAGAACTCTGCATTTATTTGTGATTTTAAGGTTATTCTCTTGTGTTGAGATATTCAAGTCTTGGTGGTTTGAAGGCCCTAGACGGTGAGGGCATCATATTGATCTTTCTGTTGTTGGCCATGTTCTTATATTTACATCTAGCCATTTCTTCTTGTAGTGCATACCAGTGGGGTTTCTCCCTCTCATAGTGAATATAGAACCATGCTTCTCTTCTGGTGGGTGCAAGCAGGTCTAATTCTCCCACGGCTCTCCTCTTCCAAAGGATGAAGGTGGAACCAGGGTGGTGGCACATTCTGGATGGGCTGTTACACTGGAATAGGTTATTCTTCATGGGTCCCCATTTCTCAACAGGCTCCAAGTGGGCACAGGAAGCCAAGCTCCCCTCATGGGTAGAGGCAACACCAAGAAGCTGTCAGGATCTGGACAGTCCGGTCAGCCTGGACTGGATCCCTATGTGCATGCAGATCCCATGCCTCTGAAGGCTCTGAACAGGGCCGTGGAATGCAAGCTGGAACCAGGCCCAATCTTATCTGCTATCATGGTTGGAGGTGAAACCTAGATGCTGGCCAACTCTGGAAAGGCCAGTCCACAGGGACAGAATCTGTTGCATGCAGTCTCCAGTCTCCAGGTGGGTCCAAGCAGGGCACTGGAAGGCAGGCTCAATCAGTGGGTGTAGGTGGGACCAGGCCTCTGGCAGACTCTGGAGAGGCTTGTCTGTCAGTATAGGTTTCTCCATATGTGTAGAGATACCAGGCCTCTAGGTATCACTTTTAAGGAATTTGCATTTCTCATGATTATTCTTTTAGTATTTCTATAACTATAAATTTAAAACAAGTCTTTTATAGAAACATAATGAACTTTAATGTTTATGATTATCTGATCAGCCAATTCCATGTCTTTTGGCTGTGGAGGTGAATCCATTGCATTCATTACTCATTGCAGATAGAGAAAAAGAATTATGTTTTTCCTTAAATGTTTTCTGTATTTTGTAGCTTTATAAATCCTTCTCCTCTCTTTGATGTCTACCTGTGGGTTTTGTTGAATTTTTATGTCAGTGGACTTTCTTTCTAACAATGGTCACTGACTTTTTTCTGCAAATTTCATGTTGACACAAAGAGAGGAACTATACAGAGTGATTTCCTGGTTGGCCAATTTTCACCTTTGTTTTCTGTACTTCCCCAACACCATCATCAACACACCTTGGAATTCTTTCTGATCATTTCTTAAATTCAACCAAGACAGAAATTACTTTGCAAGATAGTCTCACCACTGCAAATGATGAAGATAATGATGAAAATAATACAAAACAAAAATTTAAAAACTAGGAATGCCATTTTCTCCCTAAGAAGAAACTGCACCTTTCTGATCTAACCCTATTTAAAATGGGGCTACTAAATTGGGGGATGGTCACAAATTCAGTTACCATCTTCAATTCCACATGTTTGATATTCACCAGAACATGGATCCTTGTTAATCAGTACTGAATTTCTCATGGAAGTTTCATATATGTCATTAAGTGTATGTCTCCATGAAATTAAGAAGGAAATGTTTCTTCCTATTGTCCTATCATGTTGCTGGTATCTCATCCTGTTCACAGTCTATTTTTACATTTTATTTATTTTATTTTATGTGTATCTGTTTTTAACTGCATGAGTGTATGTATTCCATGATGATGTTCAAAAAGGTCAGAAGAGAGTGCTAGAATACCTGCAAGTGGAGGTACAAAAGGTGCCGGCCACCAAGTATCAGATGGGAACAAAATCAAAATTAGGTCCCTATGTAAGAGCACCAAAATGTAGTTAGTTGCTTAAATATAGAGGTTATTGAGCCCGAAATATAAAATATACAACATAGAAATAAATATCACTTCAAACATCTTTTCTGCTAAAAAAAATAAAAAAAAATAGGAGTGGAATTTTGTGATATAAACTAGCAATCTCAGATCTCAGGAGACAGGTTCATGAAAAATAAGAGTTCATTGTTACTCTGTGATATATAATTAGTTTTGTGTCAGATCAGGTTACATAACACCTTGTCTCAATAGGAGTTTAATAAGTGATGGTACTAGAAAAATAGCCTGAATCTGTGGGCTAGAGTGGTCAAGGACCTTAGAAAGAATCTACTAGTGTCACTTTGCTATAGCAGGAAAGTGTCTTGTCACAGTCTAACTTTTTTTTATGTACACAAGTAAGTGAATCTGTGAACCCTCACCAAAGATGCCACTCTTCACAGAAAATGGAGACTATCACAGAAACCTACAACTAGATGTAATGTAGATATAACAGATCATGACAGCCACAATAGATACATTTGCTTTATAGCTCATATATCCATGATTTGGAAGATAATGGAAGAGAGATTGGTGAGACTGTAACACACAAAATACCAGGAAGCCTGTCATGAAACAACCTCCCCTAAAATGGAAGCATACATAAAAGAAGGCATTGACAATATCAATAAACATATGAATGTAGATGGGGGGAAACCCACCCCTGAACAAACATAGGTGACTAATGAGTGCTAGGAGAAATAGAATTATGCTCACCAAGAGATGAGACTCTTTAATGCTTGTCTAAACTAGGGTGGTCTACCCTAAATCCATATACACACAAACAGTAAAAATAGACTAATAATAAAATATATCTCTGTATAAACAGATAGACACACAGATAATTATAACAAATAAAGAAAAGGATGCTATAACTTGAAAGAAAGTCATGAGTAGAGGTATATGGGGAGATGCTGAGAAAGGCTAGAGAAATGAAAGTGATATAATTCAATTTCAGTTTTAAAAATAAAAGAGAATATAAAATGAAAGGAAAAGTATCCTAGTTATATAACTTACTGATTCCATAGGCCCCTACCACATGTAAAGCCAAGGTTTCAGTTTCTTAGTCTCACAAAAGTGTATATATGTAATTATAAAAAGTTAGTTATGTTATTTCGTTGTAAATGGCTTTCATAGTTGCCACAGCATTCAATTTAAATAATAGGGAGGATGTCAAGAAAAATTTCTTATCTTCTTTTCCTTCTTTTTTCTCCCAAAAAACATATCATTTGCTATTGGGGGCAGCGGAGAACATGAACAAGTCTGTTTTTTAATTACACTCAGTTAATATTTTGAGTAATAAATACACCTATTTATAAAGTAGATGCACACATGCATGAGGACATCTGTTCTTGCTTTGTTGTACATATGCACCACACCTTGTAAGCTGCCTTTTGATTTATTGAGTACTGATCAAATGATATGAAGTATCTAATTTATCTGGAGTCATCAAGACCTATCTGAACTCATTGGAGTTTTAAACAAGTTGCACTGATAAGAAAAGTTCTAGAGGTATTGAAAAAGGCCTACCAAGTAATAGTATTAGGATACATGGCCAAAGGTCATAGGTATAATAAATATGGTAGTGTTTCCCTAACAAATTGTATTTTATTTAGGATCTTCAGAATGATCTCTGAATGTGCTTATACTGCAAAGAGGTAAAAATAAAGTGTAAACATCAAGATACATATTGTCCTAAAAGTCTTCTCATTATCTACTGGCTATAATATACTTGATTATGAATCCAAATACCAATTGACAATCAAAATAGAACGTACTCAGCCTCTCACCTTCAGAATCTTATTTCTACCAAGTTTAAACAGTTGATGATAAAACAAATTTTCTTGCAAGCATATAAAATTTTGGATCTTGATTGCATTGTAAATTCCTCATGAAAGATCATTTTATGAAAAATATAACTTTAATCAATATGGATAAATGAGAAGTAACATTAGGTAGTTTCACCATAAAAATCACTGTAAGTAATGAAAAGAACCACAGGACTTTGAAGCATTTTAATATTTATTCACATTGCATATACTTCAGCATTCATGCAAATGTTCTCAAAATTATTCTGCAGGCTTCATTATTATCTTATGTGAATTCTCAGTGAAAGTCAAGCCAAGGTGGGCAATGAAAATGTTACTCTTAAATAAATGTTACTCTTAAGATAAGTTTGAATAAATGATGCTCAGTTAACCATTAGAAATAGACATTACAAAATTTTGCTAATGTGAATGTACAGTAATTAATAACAGTATAATTCAAATTTCCTAATTGTTATATATTTTTGTTGATATTTGGCAATGATATTATTGCTTGTCAAAAGGAGTTTGTAAAAATACATCAGAAAAAAATAGTACCATTTTTTTGAGCATCTACTATACTCAAGATATTTGTAATTATGAGGATAGAACACAGAGTTTTGTGCTTTCACACAGAATGATTTTAGAGTACTAGAACTTTAGTAAATTTTATACATGTGGCTTAACATTCTTAATATAATTCTTCAATATACTTGTCCATTTTAGTGTGTACAAAGGGCAATAATTTTTTTAAATCAGAATTACACCATAGATTGTATAATTATTTAATTGTTGAATTAATTTAATTTTTCCTTTTTATTTGTCATTTAATTACATTTATCTTTTTATTACAAAGCGTCCTATAACCCGAGATGGCCAAAATTTATTTTCCAGGTAGAGAAAGATACTGTTGAATTTATGGTTCTCCTGTCTCTCTTGAAGAGTGCTAGAACTAGAGGCAAATGCCCATATATGCAGTTTATTTTGTATTCAATATAAAACCCAAGGTCTCATAGAGAAATAGTCTATCAACTGAAAGTCTTCTCAAGGTATCTGGTTATTGTGGCAAGTTGAAACAAGATTAACAGGCTACGCAATAGTGGAGAGGGTACCTTAAATGCCCTTCTCTGATAAAGAGTTTGATGACTACTTTATATGCCATCCTAAAGCCTTCATCTAGTAGCTGATGGAAGCTAAAGCAGGCACCCACAGCTAAACACTAAGCCAAACTCCTGGAATCAAGCTGCAAAGATGGAGGTGTGATGAGCAAAGGTGTGATGACCAGGCTGCAGAAACCCACAGAGACAGTTGACGTTAAGAATGGGGAGCTCATGGACCCAAGTCTAATACCTGAGAAACAAGCATATAACCTACCCAGATCCCCTGAATGTGGGTGTTAGTTAGGAGGATTCTGCAGTCTATGGGTCCTCTGGTAATGCGTCAGTATTTATCCCTAGTACATATATGGATTTTGGGGACCCATTTCACATAGAGGAATACTCTCTCAGCCTAGACAAACAGGGGCAACCTAGGTCCCACTCTAAATGATATTAAAGACTTTCAAGATTCACCATGGAAGGCCTCACCCTCCCTGGGGAGAAGAAAGGAGATGCAATGGGGTTGGTGGGAAGGGACAAGGGAGGAGGTGAGGGTGAGGGAACAGTGATTGACATGTAAAACAAGCTTGTTTCAAATTTAAATAAAAATTATCAAAAAAAAGTCATGTAAAAAGAAGGAATGCAAATAAAAAAGATGCTTCCATTAGATTGTCCTATATGAAAGTCTATGGGGACATTTCCTTGAATTATTATTAATAAGAAAGGGTCAAACCTGCTTTGGGTGTTAGTAGTTCTGGCAGCTTGTCATGGGGTACATGAGAAAGAACACTGATGGTCTTCTTCCTTTCCTAGCTTCTCTAGAGTTGTGGATTGTAATCTAGTATATCTTTGCTCTATGTCTAATATCGGTATATGAATGAGGAAATGCCATGCTTGTCTTTCAGTGACTGGGTTACCCCACTTAGGATGATTTATTCTAGTTTCACCCATTTGACTGTGAACTTCAAAATTCCACTTTTGATATATTTTGCTATGTTAAGGTTAAACCCCTTCTTTTATTTTAGAGAGAAAAGAAGAGATGATGGGAGATGTTATTCTGTAAATCTGTTTCTAACAGAAATCCTTGAACACTCCAGAAAGTAGATGGGGCTCCAAATGGACATTTCCACTCTACTCAACCTGATGTACAAACTTCACCCTACAACCGGTTTTGAACTGCTTTGCTCAAGACAACTAATGACTAACTAGCTGTAATGGTGCACCTTCTTATTACAACCTGGCCATAGTTTCAAATAGAACTCCAGTCAAGCATTTTCTGCCACACAATGAATACCTACATATGTCACAGCAGTTCTGTTGAGAAATTTGGTTGCTAAATATTTTCTTCCTTTTGCTAAACAGGATCCCATGGAGCAATCATCGTCCCATTTTCGCAGGAAGTAATCTTAAGATAATGACGCCCCCTTTCTCCACTCTTGGAATTTAGGGATAATATTCATCTTCATAGGGTTGGTTTTAGTTACTTGACGATGGGTATGGAAGGTGATATTTAGACTCGGTTATCTCTTTTAGAACAGAATAGGGTATGGTTGTGAAAGGTATGGTTCAGAATGGATATAGGTAGATTAGCCCAACTTCTTGTAAATTATTTAGTAAGAGTGATATATTAGTATTACAGCTTACATTGTAATATATTCTTATCTGTGGTAACCTATGTACTTGAAGAATTGTATATTATATTTTGTCATATTGTGTGAACTCTTTCCATTTATGTTTTATGCACATTATTCTCACATATTCTATGTATGTATACTTTGTGTTCAAAACATTTTGTATATTGATACATTTTGGGATATTTATCTTGCTGCCCTTTAGAGCTACCTCTTGTCTAGACATTTCTACTCTACCTCTACTTTAGGGAATTTACATGTGTAGATATATATACATAGTTATATTGTTTAGCTATTTATCCTTGCTTTACTCAAGGAAGTTTTATTCAGGTTTTTTAGCCAAGTTCCTGAGTATTACAGATTATCCTCACCCATGTTTCATAGACCTGCGGAACATGGCATTTAAATGTTTTTATATTAGTATGCTGTTGACATGAGACACTGTTGCTCCTGACAGCACCATGCACTTTCCTGAAAGTATGTTGGACACTGTTGTTGCTCCTTCTGGAGTTCATCCTCACCTCAGGAATGGCCTCTTGGGCAAGGAACTGCCCCTACCTTGACCACTGATCTGGACATGTGTCCTATGTGCTTGCAGGAGACAAACAGAAAACTGCTGAACCTTGCCAAGTCAGGTTAAGACAGCCTTTCTACCTCCCTGCTTTTGTTGTGGTCTGTCAGTTACTCTTGGCCTTAGCCAAAACTGGCTGTACCAACATTGCTGTGAGACCTTGGGTGACTGTCCAGGTAGCTTGCTCTTTTTGTCCTCACTGCATCTTTTGGAAGTTGCCCATGCGCACTTCCTGTCTACCCTAGTATCGCTATTTTCCTTCTCGGGTCTTGATGAGTTTGTATATTAAATTATCACAACTGTTATTCTCTCTTCCTAGTTAGATATATTAGGTACTAGACTTAAGCTTTCTAGCTTAGGATAACTCTATTGTAAACTCCATTATGCCTTCACCCTAGGACTACATATGTAGGTCATTTTGTTCTCAATTTTCCTCTTCTTAGAGTATTCACTGTTTTGTATATAGTTTGTATCAAGTCCAAATCTTTTCTTTAGACTAAAAGGGGAATTGTAGTGAGATATTCACCTTGTCTACACCTGTGGCTTGGGCCATGCTCATTGGGGGTGGATACAGGGCCGGACATGACCTGGGGAAAAAGGCTGGGAAGAGTCGTGGCTGCTCTCTTTGGTGCTGGATGCTGGAAGGCTTAGGATCCGGTGGAACCCGCCTAGTTCATCTGCCTATGTTGTGAGTTATTTCTCCCTTAATAAACATCCCTTCGGCCTAATTCTTTATCCTGATCCTTATTAAATCGCAAAACTGAGTAGTACTCCATTGTATAAATATACCACATTTTCTGTATCTATTCTTCCATTGAGGGGATTCTGGGTTGTTTCCGGGTTCTGGCTATTACAAATAATGTTGCTATGAACATAGTTGAACAGATAACCTTGTTGTGTGAATTTGTATCTTTTGTGTATATGCCAAAGAGTGGAATTGCTGGATCTTGAGGTAGACTGGTTTCCATCTTCCGGAGAAGCCCCCATACTGATTTCCTGGTGAAGGGAAAAAGGACAAGAACTCCTGAATAAATTGGGAACCAAGAGGAGGGACATGAGGTCAGAGAAAGAGGATGGAAGAAAAGGAGGGGTAAAAGAATATAAGGAATTAGGAAGATTGAATGGGGAGAAGAATAGAAGAGAACAAGTAAAGAGACACATCAATGGAGGGATCCATTATCAATTTAAAGAGAAATCTGGCCCTAGGGAATTGTACATACCCACAAGAATGACCCCAACTAACAATCTAAGTAATAGTGGACAGACGACCTTAAATGCCCTTCCCCTATAATGAGAATGATGACTACCTTATATGCCATTCTATAGCCTTTATCCAGTAGCTGATGGAAAAAGATGCAGAGATCGACAGCCAGGCACTGAGCTAAATTCTTGGAAGCCACTTTCATAGGGGGAGGAGGGATGAACAAAGTAGTCCAGACCACACTGGTAAAACCCACGGAAACAGCTAATCTTAGCAATGGGAATTTTTGGACATGAGTATGACAACTGGGGAACCAACCAGACCCCATAATCATGGGTGTCATCAAGGAAGACTGGGAAGTCTATGGAGCCTCTGGCAGTGGAACCAGGATGTGTCCCTCTTGAAAGGACTTCAGTAGTGCATTCCCTATGGAGGGATTCCTTCACCTAGATACACAGGGGAGGTCCTAGGCCCTGCCCCAAAATGTTTGACAGATTTGATGATCCTTCATGGAAGGCCTCACTCTCCCTGGAGAGTGGATCTGGGATAGGATGTGGGGAATGGTGGGGAGTATGAAAAAAATGGCTGGGAAGGTGAACTGTGATTGATATGTTAAGATGATTTGTAATAAAATAAAAAACAGAAAGCACACTAAGCAGGCCAAGGAGAACTAGCAAATAAACCATGTTTCTCTTCTATGGTGTCTGCTTCTGCGCTTGTTTCCCTGTTGTTCCTTTAGTTTTTGCCCCCATTACCCTCAATAATGGAATATGATGTGTAAGTGAAAGCAAAACCATTTCCTTCACAAGTTCCTTTTGATAGTGGACTTTATCACAGCAGTAGAAATCAAACTAATACATACGGCTAAAAAAATATTTCCCTTTGGCAAAGGAGTTTATTTTATGGGTTATTCTGTATTTCATTTTTTCATCATTTATTTATTCATTTCCATTTCCTCTTAACATAGTTATCCATGTCTGATCTTCTCCATTGTGATCATCCTAATGAATCATTTTTGTATGGTTTCTATATGTGCTTGCAAAATGAATGTCATTTTCACGTAAATGTAACTTTACTTTATTCAATATGCATAGATTTCTTTCTTTTCTTGTATTCCACAAATTCACAAAATGCTTTCCAGTCAGTTATGTTGCAATATTCCTATCTATTCTTTTACAACTGACTAGAGCACAGAAGAAAAGAGAGCCATTCTGATACTAATGTGATCAAACTTTTCTGAAGTAGTCAACTCAGGTGTTCAAAATGGGATACCAAAGAGAGAAAACATGAAAGTTTTAGACAATATTTAGATAAGTGCACACGTATAGATGGCTGAAACTAGGAATATGAATTTGTATAGTGGATAGAAAAGACACATGTTATATCTGAGAACTATCAGGGTGGTTGAACTACTTAAATTCCTAGGGGCTTTGAGGTAAGACTATGTATTTTTTTGCTAGTAGTTACTATCTATTTGTAAATCCGTTCATGTCAGTGAAAAAATTTGTGTCCATGATGTTGAAGTTCTCAGGGTACTATGCAATCCTACATTACTATTTATGAACTTTCTGTTATCTGATCCATAAAATTGGATGTGTGTGGAAGCTTTCTCCTTTTAAATGAAATGGTAATCATAAAACAAAGCCTCAGCAGGCCAGAATGCACAACTAAATAACTGATATAGACAGTTCAAACTTCTTTGATATCTCTTTCTTTAATTTGAACACACACACACACACACACACACACACACACACACACACACACACACACAATATATATATATATATATATATATATATATATATGATTAGTTAAGTAAGGATTGAAAATGGTAAGCATGTTTTATATTTGGACTGCCAAAGAAGCTAGAAAAGGGGACTTTCACTGGTGTTCAGACTTCAGTTTTCTTACTTACATACATAGTATAGAAAAAGAAATAATTTGTGTATGGATTTATGATGATATGTGGGTAGAGAGCATGGGAATGGCTACGTGAGAAATAACATGTAATTCTCTGAATAACAGAAACTTTCTTCACTACAGTGTTATTAAATGTTGTCATGGAGAAACTAATCATGGTAGAGGATATGAAGGCTGGATATTTGTATCAACATGGGTTTCTTCTCATCAATATCAATTTTGCAGTTATTGCTACTAAATGGGTTACTTTTTAGGGCCCATTGTCAGAAAGTACCAATGACCATGTGCCAGAATGATTATATATTTAGTGGTTGCTAATACAGGGAAGGAAATGTTTTGTAGTCATGAGAAAAACCAGATGTAGTTTGGCCAGTCATTAGTATTGTTTGCTTTATATGCCCAAATGATTTGGCTATTTCTATATCTCACATACCATCTATAAACATGAAACTTATTTTTCAGAGAAAAATTATGCTGATGAAAAGAGGCAAACATATATTAGGGATTATATTTTCTATTCCAATTACCTCAGAAAAATCATGATAAATTACTGGAAAATTTTCCTAAAGGTTCAGTTAAAATTCCAGATGTTAAAAGTATTGTATCATAATAAAATACTGTCATGCAATGTGTTTCATAATTTCTCACATCCTATATCTTTAATTCTTAGAGTCAAGTGATAAAAGTATGAATGTAACTGTAGTTTTTAAATCTAAGAACTTACTATAAGTTTGTTTCTCAATGCTGACACCTTTTAGTTAATATATTTAAATACCCTAATATGCAATAATATAACATCATTAGGAAAATGTTATGTCTCTGTTAGAGGGAAGTTATTAATGCAGATTTGTTATAGTGATAATGTTGAATCTAGAGCATTATCTGTGTGTAAAAAAAAGACTGTGTCCTATAAGCCAGAATCATTCATTGTGGCTATTCATGGATACCAGCATTGTTACATAGCAAAGCAAACAAAATTATTAAGAAAATAAGTAATTTAGTGGTAATTCATTACATATTATTTCTATAATATCTGTGCTTGACAGAAATCAGCAACAATAAAAGTCAGGTATACATTTACAATCCTAGAGTTTAAGACGATGAATAGGCTATGTTAATCCTCCAGTACAACGTGAATTTGAGGCCAGCCTAGGATATGTGAGACTGTGTAGCAACAAACAGCAAGGCAAAATAAAACAGCAAAAACACAAAGGGTGATCAGGACTACAAAGTACGAAGATATTCATCAACACAAATTCACAGGATAATCAGGACCATAAAGTCTAAAGATATGGAAATAAGAATGTCTAGTGTTTCACTCATCAGAGTTTTCTTTTAGTGAGATGTTTGCATGAAAGAAGCTGTTATAGAATGGTTTCAGGAAACAGAAGCTGTGACGTTGTCTTAGACCTGATGATCATTCAAAGAAGAAATTATAAGAGTGATGTGTTATAATCTAAAGGGTTACAATGATGCAGATATTAAGGGAGAAGGTGAATAAAACTGAACTTTTGATGGTTCTTGTGTTAATAATATGTTTTTGAAGCCACATAAAGATGACTGGAGACTAAAGAGCAAATAAGGCAAGACTAAGTTAAAAATGTGTGCTTACTGCTCCAAAATATACTCCTTTTTTATTTCTTGTGCATGAAGATGCATTTTTTTTTCCTTTTTGGACTGGAGTGGGCTAATGACATTTCCTCTCAGGCTTTGGTTACTGCACAGGTGAAACAGATAAATAAGACGGCTCATTCAATTGGCTCAGTTCTTTCCAGTTATATATGTTCACTGGCTGCATTGCTCTGTTTAATCCCACAGATACCTATGGAAAACTATGGTATAGCAATAGAATTAACTGTCATGAATTCTTCCTAATGAACTCTGCCTTTCAAAAATATTAATGTTTATGAATATTTTGCCTGAGTGTTTATTTGTATACCGTGTGAGTGGGTAACCAGTGCCCACAGGAGGACATAAGAAAGCTTCATATCCCATAGTACTGGAATTACAAATGGTAGTTAGTCACTATTAGGTGCTTGAAATCAAACCTGGTTTCTCTGGTTCTTATCTACTGAGATTTCTCTATCCCTCTATTCTGACATTCAGCTTTTGAGAGCTCTGGGACACTTTATAATGACAAACTTCTTTCTCCTCAAACCTATAAATATTTTTTATATAACCTCTCATGAGTTTCTCATTAGTTTTTGACAAGTTCATGATAAATCAAAGTTATTTGAACACTTCAAATAAAACATAATTCAGCAATCTTAATTGTAAAGTTCTTAATAGAGAAAAAAACAATAAATTCCCTTGCTTAGCTGTAACATCTGTAGTTTAGTATATTTATGAAAGTAAGATACTAATTTCATAGTTTTTATATAGAAATGTGTCTTCTCTCCCAATATATCTAGTCCTCCCCAGAAAATCCTCAGTATGTGTTAACATTCCCCACTGTAAAAGATGTTTGTCCAGAGGCAGAAAATCCACAGATGTTGTCATTTTAAAATGGCTAACATCTGGCCATGCTTAGGCTGCTAGTTAATTTGATCCATATATTCACAATGTTCTGCATCTGCACACTCTACCTATGCTACAATTCTGTCATTAACTTATTTCATTAACCAGGTACAGTTCTTTACAAATATAAATATACCAAACAAGGAGATAGCCCCTTGACAAATGTAGCAAAGGAAAGAGCACAATTCTCAATATTTTAATTGTTAATGACATAGAGTCTTACAAAATTTGTTTCACAGGCTTCCAAGTTCCAGTGCTTTTTTGCATATGTTTGATACAATAACTTTGAGCATTTGGCACAGGATGACAGTATAACATTTAAAGTAGGATTTAGTTAAGATTGTTTGGATAACTGATAATCCTCTCGTTATGGTCAAAAAGGTCACTTACTTATTTTTTTCCTGCTTTCACTTTAAGTTCCTAGCATATAATTTAGATGCTAGGTCTCAAGCTGCTGTGAGGCTTAATTAATCATTGTCTGAAATATGGCTTGAATTAGAAAGCCCCCAGGAAAACTGTGACTCACTGATTCCCCAAACATCAAGACTATATAAAAGTTAGGATTGTTGTTTAAAATAAAGTTCCTGTTGATTGCATAAAAATCAACATGGGCCCCTAATTAAATGAATAATTCTAATTTTATTGGAGATTGGTGTATATGTATTTATATTCATCACCCAGGAGAATGTACTGAAGGAAGGTAGTTTATGCCCTTTATTATTGTTAAATCTCTATGTAGGATATGTCTCTTGTCTTATTGACATACAGATAAAACATTAATAATATAATTAAGAAAACTATTGGACTCAGAACATAGAATACAGATATATTAACTGTATTGAATAGAGACCCCAGCTAATCAAAAATTGAATTGCTAACGTTCAATTATTTGTTTGCAATTTAGATTGCATATTGTAATAAATTTTCAGGACAACCCACAAGCCATATTTTATCTAGAGAAAAGATGCATTATAATGTACTTCCATGAAAAATGTTGAAAATAGTAGTTTTGTAGATTCATCTTATGGAAAATAATATTTTATTGCTAGTATGGTAAGTGAATTACAAAATATAAAATTATTCTACATAAAAGTCCCTTCCTAGCTATAGTATATAGAGAGAGGTAGTAATATAGTGATCTACAGTGTGCCATTCAGGAGTCACAACCTCTAAGGGCATAAGAAACTCAGGTCCTTACCACAAAAACTAAAATGACTGGAAATGGCAGGAACTAGTGTGAAAATGGAGGGAGGGGTCCAAGCAACATTTTTAGTTTGGAGCTATACTACAAAGTTAGATTGTTCATATATGTCATGTGAAAGAAATTGTATTGTACCTAAGAAAAATGTTAGGTATAATTATCAATTCCCATTTCCCTGAAATACCCCCTTTCTTTGATCAAGGTCCTTTCCAAATAAAAATTAATTAGTCCTGGCTAGTCCTGAGATGTTTAGGAAAGGTCAGTGTCTCCAGAGTGCACTAGAAATTGGTCAAGCAGCATTATCTGTGGTAAGAACCTGCTGTCTGCACATATGCCAAACCAATTATTTCTTGGAAAGCTGACTACAAAAATATAAAAGAAGCTAACAGATAGCTGATGCCATTACACATGTAGCAGAAACTATAAAGCCCTTCTCCCTGCAGTAAGCACAATGCAGGAAAAGAGGAATATATGTTAGCATGACATGAACTCCCCTCCCTGTGCCTATGCACCATTGCTAGTATGCTTTAATTAAGCTTATGTCACCAATGCTATCTTTAATTTAGCTCCATATAAATGCATATAAATTCCATATATAAATGAATATTATATATAATATTGTAACTCAAAAATCCTGAAAACAATCAATTGTTATATGTTCTATGTGAAAAAGAATAATATTTTGAATGACTTATCAATACATGCCGTTAAACCTCCTTTGCTAGTACCCTGTAAAAATGATCTTATTCCTATAAAATGACACTATACCTGATTTTAAATTTTCATTAAGAATATGTTAATTTTGTATAAGCTGACTTTCATTATGATATTCTCATACATGTGCTGATTATATTGATTGCCAAATTGATCACATTATGATATATCTAGGTAATTAATAAAACACATCTGCAGAGGAGCATGTGATAGTGTTTCTAGAGGTTATTGGACCATAATGTATTATAGTGGTTTTAGTGTCAATTTGCTACAAATTATAATTACCTGACTAGGGAATTTTACTTTCACAATTGTCCTGATTACCTTAAATTATTTGTAAAGAACTACTCTAAATTATAGATGGAACATTCAGTAGTACACAGCTTAAAAGGAAGATATGTACTTCAGAAGAAAATTCATTCTTGCCTTTTTCTCACTTGGTTCTCCCTCTTGCTACCCAGACAATGATGCTAATGTATCTCTGGAATCATCTATCTTTGTGTCTATAGTTACTAGTAGATATAAAATAGAGGTTACCACTGGTGACCCATTTACTGATAACAAGCTTCCATTGTTATTATTTTAAAGGTCATTTAATTACACACACACACACACACACACACACACACACACACACACACACACACACACATATATATATATATATATATATATATATATACAATCTAACAATTTCTAAGTGTGCACTGGAAGATTATCTTTGCTCCTTCTTCAGTAGATCTCAAGTTGCAGACAAATACTTCCTAGTTGTCCTTGAAATAGTTAGCTGAGTTACATTGTACATTTAATTGGTAGCCTTTTATACACTCAGAAGTTAAGAAAAGGGCATAGATTATAAAAGAATTGAATTCTGTGCCCTGAGACAGATGATTTTTCTGAGGATCCTAAGGAGTTGAATCACAAATACCTCAGAATCTGAAGGGTCCACTTTACTGGAAGTAAAAAAAATCTCCCTACTCCTGGCAAAAGAGGCATCTGTACCCACTCCCAGCTGCAGCATTGCTGCCCTCTTTGCTTTTGGATGAGAGAATCACTCCTTTCTCTGTAGCATTGATGTCTCTCAGCAACCACCTATAGCAAGAGTCTAGGCTATGAAAATGAATAGAAAGTGTGGTCCAGGAGAGGGTCTGTTAAACCACTGAAAAATTTAATTAACTTTGCTAATTCATTCAAACAGAAGTCTGGAGAATATGTACAGCAATGGAGTTTAAGGAAATAAATTAAAGGTGGAAGAAACATAAAAGTGGGTGTGTTTATCAAAATGGGCCCATTGAACAAAGATTGCAGAATTAATATTGAGACTCACATAATTAAAAAGAGGTACTAAGAGTTAACTTGATGGATTGATTGAAGCACTTGTGAAAAGACGGCCATTGAAAAGGAACTAGAGATGTATGTTTCTTGTTTTAAAATTGATGAAGGGATTTAAGGTTCAGAGGTGAGGGCTCTGTATTAGTTAAAGCATTAATACATTTACTTCTGTTTTGCTTGTTTACTTTTTTGTATTACTATGTGTAGTGTATGTGGCATATGCATGTACATATGTGTGTGTGCAAATCATTTGCCTATAAGTAAACATGAACCTACATCTTCCTCTATTGCTTCACACACTGACTTCAGTAATTAATGGATTAATCTGCCAATAGGTTCATGACTGCTTTGGAAATTTTGGGGTTTTTTGTTGTTATGATTCTAGGACTATCAAAATTATAAAATTTATATGACAGTCTCTTTACTCTTTCATAATTAGAATAAAACCATGGTTAACTTCATGATATTTTAGAAGCACTTTTCCCACCAGCTTGTCCCACAGCCATGTCAGCCCCAAATAACACACAGAGACACTGTATCAGATATAAATCTGTTGACCTGTTACTACTATTTCTTATTGGCTAGCTCTGTCTTAAATATTAACCCATTTCTATTCATCTAAGTGTTTCCATGTGGTCTTATCTTACCAGAGAGATGGTCCAGAACTTCTTCTATCAAGTCCCTACATCTTGAGTCTTCTCTACTACATATCCCAGAATCTGCCTTGCCTCCTTGTCCTGCCAATCTTGCTTTCCTATGGGCCAACAGGGCTTTATTCATTAACCAATAAGAGAAACACATTTACAGAACAATATCTCCCATCATCTCCTCTTTTCTGTCTAAATAAAAAGAATGATATTATATGAAGAGTCAAATGAAAGTATTTAAATAATTACTCACTAAAACAGAAATCTCGATATATGAAATATAGATCTAATATCTAATCTGAAAACCAAAAATTCAAAAAATTATCCATAAATATGAGGGCTGTTATAAAAAAATTGTTTAAAATTCCACACCTGACCATCTATTTGTACTGATGCTCTATAGTTCTTCCATTATCTTGCCTTTATGATATTAACATGATAAATACAGGAAAGAAAAATGATGTTTCATCTCTGAAAAATCACAATGTGAATCTGCAAATATTTAAGTATGTAAAAAGGGAATTTCTAATCTCATGTATTTCAGAAAATAGACATCCAACACATTTATTAATGTGCATGTATTCCACATGGTAGGAATATCTGTTTTGTAATAGTTTACTCTTTTTATGAGATGGCCCTTACCCTCTTAAATTGTAGCAGCTGTAGTTTAGTTTTCCACACAAAACATGCACAATAGTGGTCCATGTTTCCATCATGGAAATAGAAAAACACACAAGACTACCACCCTTACTCCCTTGAGGATTTCTAAGCAGTTCACGTTTGCTGGATAGAGGGAAGATTTTTCTTCAATAATGCCGTCACTTGGAAGTTGCCTATAATCAAGTAAATCCCTCATGCATATTTCTGTAAATAACCCTAGTTAAAATATTTGATTAAACAAGCTATATTTAGATAGACTAGCTTCCATTATTTGTACTTGCTGCTCCATTTGGATAATACAGACAACCATATCTGTTGTTATAGTTATAAAACACTTAATATCAAATAGTTTCACACAACAGGGTTAGATATTATTGCTATGATTTAATATGATAACAAATCAAAGCTCTACAACAATACATTAATTGTGTGACAATATATGATTCACTTGCTGAGATTCAATCATCAGTATTCTCATTGTATACCCTACTTTGTAATTCTTATACTATAACTAGTTACAAAAAGATGGGGTTTAGTAAAACAATGGACATTTTCCTTTTAGTAAATTGTGTTCCATAACAGAATGAATCTACCATTGTAATATGAATCTGCAAAGGTCTTTCGTAAGTTTCTTGCTCTGTCAGTAGTTTAAAGATGGACTTTTCATCAATTATGCATAAGTTTTTGTCAGAAATTCTTCAAGAAATAAAAAATACATGTATGTGATATAATACAGGGAATACTGTAGTAAAAAAGTGACTACAATTTATGTACTTGCAATACTAAAAAAATAAATAAAATACCAAATAATAAGTTCCTAATATTTCCTGCAAACAACTAGGCATAAATTCCCTGGTTCAAGAATACTTGATAATTTATTATAAATTATTTTATTGTCATGTAAGTATTTTAAAGACCATACACTTGAGAAATAGCTCATAGAAAAACTGTTGACTGTTTTAAAAGTGACATAAAGAGAGTTCTCTCAAATTTATAGACTATAAAGTGACTCATGCTTTCTGAAATTTTAAGGAACAAACTTGTATAGAGATTGTAAAATAATGCTTTAAAATCTAGCAGGATATGTCTCATCTATTCTAGAGATAACATTGTATTTGGGAAATGTAATGAGTGTTTTCTCTGCCTGCGGCCTGGTCCCAACCTTGTGCCATTCAACCACAAATAACACGCTGAGACTCTGTATTTGATATAATGCTGTTGGCCAGTTACTTGTTTCTTATTGGCTACCTCTGTATTAATGAATAACCCATTTATACTATTCTAAGTATTTCCATGTGGCTCATCTTACTGGGGAGCGACAGGGCTGGCATGCTGCTCTCTCCAGGCTCTCCATGCTGACTCCTCTTCCTCTCTCCTCCTTGTCTCCTAGCCTGCCTACCTTGCTTTCCTATTGGCCAACTGTGTTTTAGTCATTAACCGGTATGAGAAACATATTTACATAATGACATCTCCCATCAGGAAAAATTGAGAAGAAACTGATATTTTTGCTTCAAATCAACCTGGAAAGCTTTTTTATAGCGCACACATTTTTCCAGTAAAATGTGTCTTAATGAGAGTTATTTTTAGCAAGATTTGTAAAAAGTAATTACAGTAGAAAATAGGGTTGGCTGTAAGAGCTACCCAAAATTGAACATTTAAGTTTACAGTACCCTTGGAACTTGGATATTTTAAATATCATTTTTTATTTTTATTCATTAGGTTTATTTAACTTAATTTTATTTAACTTAAAGTACCTGAGTTCTTCATCTGAATGCATGTATGTGTATCAAGTCCATTCCTATTGCTCATAGCAGTCAAGAAACATCAAAGGCCATTGAAGTATATAACAGGTGATAACTAGTGTCCATCAGGCCTACCTACCTGATGATTGATTCTCTGATGGGGATCCACACTTCGAAAGACCATGGGATCACTGGTTGTCGTGTTTGTCTGTGTCTATAGTTCATTTCTTCCATAAGAACAGCTTTGGGTATCTTCCCACTAGTTTTGTATCTATCTCATGGAAATATTCCATCTACTAGGCACACATATGTCTGTTTATGGTCAGCAAAATGACTTCTCATTAACCTGTGTAATTGTGATATATAGAAAGTATACTAGGGCATACTTCATAACAAGATCTATTGTTCCATGAGGCTGTAAGACTCTTAAAGCCTCCTTTTATTCCCCTTTTACTCAGACTTGCACAAGAAAATAATGATTTATCTTCAGTCTAAGGCAACTACACACAATTAGCTCGTTTTTATCTCAGAGCAAGTACAAACTAGAATAAAGGTTTTTGTAAATGGATCTTAAGTTAAAAACTTTATAGTTATGCTCAAGTTCAGAATTGTAAGTGTCTAACCACGGTTATTTACAGAACGTACCCTAAAAAGTCATGCCTATTCCTTGCTTGCCAACTCTAACTGATAAATGAACTATGTCTCAAAGTGTGTCCCATCTTTATGCCCCAGGCCTCTGGTCACAGTCTTATACCAAAAAACTTGAAACTTTCTGTTGCTATGGTAAATGGCTCTGCCATTATCATTCACCCAGACAAATAGGCTTTTGACCAATGAGATATAACTCTTATCATTTTTTATTATTGCTACAATTCTCCTACAAAAAATGTATATAATCTAGGTGAAAGAAGAAACACAAAGAACTAAAACAAAGGATGATAGGAATATAAAGAAGTAGAATTAGAGCCCACAGATGAATAAAGAGCATGACATGAACAGTGTGAGTGTGATTCAATTATTACTTCTCAGATTAGAGAATTTTTTCTAAGTTTCCTTCACTAAGCTGTAGCCTCTGACATGTACTCTGGATGACATCTACAGACAGGAACTCTGAAGACTCCCATTATGAAGTGGCTCTCGCCAGCACATGGGAGGCAGATGCAGGCAGATCTCTGTGTGTTTGAGGCCAGCCTTGTCTACAGAGCTAGTTCTGGGACAGGCTCCAAAGCAATACAGAGAAACCTTTTTATCAAAACAAACAAACAAACGAACAAACAAACAAAACAGCAGCAGCAACAACAAAAGGATAAAAAGATAGAAGTGGCTCTCTTATTTCCTGGAATTGGATTTGTACATGGTTACAGGTTATCATGTGCGAGCTGGAAACCAAAGGTCTTCTGAAAGAGCCCCAACCATTCTTAACCACTGAGCCATCTCTCCAACTCTTCATTTGTGTTATTAAACTATAAAATCGAATGTGCTATGGTCAGTAAATCAGTAGGTAATTTTGTTCATAGTGTGATTTACAAACTACATATCAGTACGCATATTTTCTTGATTTATTCATTTTATTATTATTTTGAGAAAAGTTTTGATACAGGCCAGGTTGACCTCAAACATTCTCCATGGTTAGGGATGACATTCCACTCCTAATCCTAACTCCTGTGCCCCAGTATAATGAATATAAATATTTACCACCATACAATGTCTTAGATCCTTTATTTAAAAAACAAAAATTAAACAACAAGAATCTAAACATTTGTTATACATATTTGTGGTGATATCTTGATTGTACAAACAAGTCTCTCTGATGATCAGATATTGGAGCTTGTCACTACCTAACCATAGAGTTCTGGTGCTCTCCAGGTAGTAAGGAAGTGAGGTATCTGGTCAGAAACAGGGAATAAGCTGGGAGAAACAGGAACTCACTCTTTTGTCTGGTGAGATGCTAAGGAAGTTAGGTATTGCAGGGGTTTGCTCTGATCTCTCAGTATTTTGCTCTCTATCTGATTATGGGTTTTTATTAGTGAGACCAATTAAGAATTCTATTTATACTTTTAGTAATGATAATTTTATTTATTTTTCTATGAAAAGTAAGCCAACTGAAAATGAACATACCACTAGAAGCCTCATATTTTTCCCTGAAGAGGACTTTGATCACTTCCATGAGGATAATGCTGCCATAGGAAAGTTACAGTTGGTATATTTGTCATTGACCTGTGATCCCTAAATCCAAATCTTTTTCAGATTAACATATTCATTAATATCATCTCAAGACTTTATCTCCATACTCAGGAGATTCCTTTTTTTTTTCTTTTTGAGACAGGTTTTCTTATGGGAGATGTCATTCTGTAAATATGTTTTTCTTATCGGTTAATGAATAAAGCACTGTTGCCAAATAGGAAGTCAAGATAGACAGGACTAGGAAATAAGGAGGATTCTGGGAGATGTAGTAAACAGGAGTAAAGATGTAGGCCGTGAGAAGGATAAGTGGTACTGACTCTCTCTCTGACAAGACCACATGGAAATATCTAGATTGATAGAAATGAGTTAATTGCTAAGACACAGCTAGCCAATAAAAATCTCTAGACATTGGCCAACAGTTTTATAAGTAATAGACTCTCTATGTGTTATTTTGGGATTGACACAACTCTGGGACTAGGCTTGTGTGAAAGTCTTCATAACAGGTTTCTTTGGGTAGACCTGACTACCCTGGAACTTGTTGTGTAGATCAGGATGGCCTCCAACTCACAAAGATCTGTTTGCCTCAGTCTATGTGGTGTTGTCTGTATAATTTTTAAAATATTGTATAATATTATTTCTTCTTTGATAATCTAATACATTTGTATATGTACATACATATATATGTATATATTTATTAACCATATCTAAATTCCACTCCCCAAGCCAATTCTCTTAAGACCTCTCCCAATATATTTTCCTGTTAACTTCATGTCTTCTTTTTTGTTGCTTCTAATCTTATTGAGAAAAATTAGTGTTGCTAATATTTAAATAGGTATGGACCACGTTACGGATCATACACTAAATTAAAATGTCCTCCCCTTCCCCAATAGCCATCCACCATCAATAGTTCGTCAGATGAACATAGGGTACTGTGAGCCCTTCTACAATCCATGCTGCAGTTGGGACTTGTCTGAATTAAGTCAGTGCCTTATTATTTCTACTGCTTTGATACAACATCATGACCGTAAAACGATTTGGCCATGAAAGAGTTTATTTCATTTTATAATTCTAAGAAACAGGACATAACCAAGGAACTCAGCAAAGGAACTCAAACAAAGCAGAAACCTAGAGGCAGGATCTGAGTCACAAACCCTGGATGAATACTGCTTACTGGCTTGTTCCTCACAGTTTTCTCGGTCTTTCTTATAGGACCTATGACTACATGCCAAGGGAAGACACAACCCACTATGAGGTGGGCCCGTCTACATCAATTATTAATCAAGAGTATACCCCCAGAGAGTTGTCTAAATACCAATCATATGGAGGCATTTTTCTCAGTTATAATTCCCTCTTCTCAGATGTGTCTAGGTTTGTGTCCAATTGACCAAAACCAAGAAGCATAGCTGTTGTGAGTTCATAATTATAGTATCCTTCACCTGGTTGTTACATTATTTTTGCCTTTTTTTCATGAAGTTTTCCTGGGCAGGATGATATGTATATTTCTTTTGGGGCTGAATACTCAGATATGAGCCTCTTCAGTTTTCACAGCCCACTGGAAAATTAAACTTCTGTAACAGAAGTTGTGAGCAGTATAGATCTATCTGTTCAAACAAATATTTAGAAAGCAGTTTTGACAGCATTAGTGTTCAGCTAATTATTCATAGTAGGTTCCTCATCATGACCTATGATCTTCAAAGCCATAGACTTTTGGCCAGTTTTACAATACCAAGAGTAAATGCTCTACTGCAGAGATAACTTCAAATCCAATCCAAGAGTTGTATACTAACATCATCCACTTATAACAATTATGCTTCTATTGTACCAGTAGGCAAAACTTGACTGACAGGTAATTTTTTTAGCATTCACTTCTGGATATGACAACTAAAGCATTTTCCTTCATTGATGATTGAATTACACTATGAAAGCTAGCTCAAAATAAAATTTCCCAGTCAGTTCAGGATTGATGTTACTATGTCCTACATACAAAGTGAGGGTTGTCTTCTCTAATCTATAGTTGGTGACTAAAGGCAATAACACTACTTTATCAAATTTTTTGCCTCTGGGACCTCCCTGATCAATAACTCATAGGTAGCTGTTAAATGACTGGCACTATGATTTTTATTCAATAACTCATGTTTTCTGGGGTCAGTATTGTATACATGTGCATGGTAGCTATGTATAATTATTTTGTAAAATACATGTATATCTTGGAAAGAAAATATAAGGTATAGGTATTCATAGAGCTTTATCATACATCTTCAGGTTTGTTGCCATATACCCTATCTCTTCCTCTTTTCTACCACTCATTTCTACTCCCCTTAAATTTTCAACTCCAAGGCTCCCCTTCTTTTATATGCTACATGTTCTACTAACATTAATTTTATTAATAAAAATAAAAATACTCATAAATTTTACTAAATAAGTTTGAGTAAAGTCATTTTGAATTAAGTTGGTGAATGATTCAGGATGCATGCTTTGGCCTCCTTACAGTTGCAGTGAAGAATACCACAAATTTTCTTTACTGTGACTTTTTTTTAATTTGCAATGTCATTTTCTAAAAATTTAATTAGTGTCCAGCATGTTTTGGTTTACTGATTCAGAGCATCCTGTTACTTTGTTTGAAAGCCAGTAGCAAACTTCAGTAAAAGTAATCCTTGAAAATTCATGCTTACCCAAGCTTATAGGTCCAGATATTTTTTAACGGGACCCCAGATATGGTATTTGGCTGCAATTCTAGTCTTCTGAAATGCATTTATAAAATTTATTGCTATTCATTTTTGTTAGAAGATTTTTTTCTTTTGATTATGCTTTATTGAGAAAGGTGATTTATATCTTCCTGGTAACAGTGAAGAAAGATTCCATAAATGTGTAGAACTCTGGTTGCTTATAGTATATGTGACAATTCCTTGAGTTTTGAACCATATTTTTAGAATATAAAT
Organism: Cricetiscus sungorus; assembly: GCA_030556225.1. NCBI lineage: Eukaryota > Metazoa > Chordata > Mammalia > Rodentia > Cricetidae > Cricetiscus > Cricetiscus sungorus. Next base: position 51,321,630 of record JANBXA010000726.1, on the reverse strand, counting down.
GGAAATTTAATTATTAATTTATTCATTAGGTTGTCTATAACTGGGACAAATAGTCTAATTGTAACATGTAGCAAACTTTCTTTTGGGCCACTAGCCAGCTTCAAAATCATTCTGCAGAGACTTAGTTATAAATACTAAGACTTATCTTATGCTTATCACTCCAAATCTTCTAACTTCAATTAGCCTATTTAATGTCATCTACATTTTGCCCTGGGGCTTTTTATCTTTCATGCTGTAAGTTCTAGTCTGTGTCTTGTTGAGTGCCTGACTAGCAGGGCCCTGGCACATTTCCCTCTTTCAACATTTCTTATCTCTCTCCTCTATGCTCTTTTCACTCTAGTCTAGACACGACACAAGTCTAGGTTCATCCTCCTACAGATTCTTTTTCCCACAAGCCCCACCTTTTGCCTGACTTATGGTCCTTCAGTTTTTTTATTAGATCAGGGGCCTTAGACAGTCAAAGAAACACATCTTTACATTGTTAAACAAATGCAGCATAAACAAATGTAACAAATTTTACCTAGTTAAATTAATAATACACAACAGTAACTAGTAGAAATTTGTCACTTTTAATGTTTTCAGACCTTCAAATCCTATATATTACTTACAAACTTTTAGGTAATTCAGCTTATTACAATTAAGCTTTATACATGTTGAATTAACCATATAGGTATTTCACCTCAGCTATTCACTAAAAGGAGAGACATTTCCATTGTGTGAAGTATTCCTTTTCAAATTTCATTCATTATTTGCTATTAACCTATAAAAATGGGGACTATAAATAATTATCCCTTTTAATGCAATTTATTGTTATTAAATATAAATGTTTGCCTCATAGGACTATTCTCTGAGCCAAACTGCTACCATTCACATGAATTTAACCTTGTCCACCTGGAAAATATCATCTCAGCTGGGCTTACTGACTACTGATGTTTCCTTATAGAAAGGGGTTTGGAAAGGGCTTAGGACCCTGACTGGAATATCAAGCTACTCCTTCCAAACAGATGTTTGACTTTTCAGCTTTAATTGTATGTGTTCTTGTGGAGATGCTAGAAGTACATTGCCTTGTGTTGACATGGGTGGATCCCCATTTATTCAATCATGGAGAAGCCATCATCCATCCTGATTGCAGAACTTCCAGTATGGCTGCTTGTACAACCACTCACCCATGCTCTGTAAGTAACCCTAAAAAATTCAATGTTTTGAAATGATGGACATTGGTAGAACCTTATTTTAGTTTGTTTTCGGGACCTTATGAGGATATGGTAGAAGTTGCCTAGGCCTCCCTTGAATAAAAAGTTATGTAGCAATGCTGAAATTAAAATTCGGATTTTTTTAAATATAGTGAAGGAGTAGCAACTGATGAGTAACCATTTGATATATGTTGACCTGAATTTAAATATATAAAAGTAAATGACATCAGAAGATGTGACACATCTACACAATGGAATACTACTCTGGAGAAAAAAAATAAAAACAATGGAATCTTGAAATTCACAGGAAAGTGGATGGAACTTGAAGAAGCCATCCTGAATGAGGTAACCCAGTCACATAAAGAGAAACATGGTATGTACTCATTCATATATGGATTTTAGACCTAGAGCAAAGGATCATCAGCCCATAATTCACACCACCAGAGGAACTAGGATACAAAGTGAATTCTAAGAGATTCATATAAGGTCCCTCACAGAAGGGGGAAGGGACAAGTTCTCCAGAGCACATGGGGAGTGGGGTGGCAGTGAGTGGAGAGAGAACTAGGAGAAAGAGAAGGGGAGGAGATAAAAGCACATGTGACTAGCAAGATTGAATGAGTCAAGGGAGGAACAGAAGACACAAAAGAGTGTGTGTGTGTCTGTGTGTGTGTATGTGTGTGTGTGTGTGTATGTGTGTGTGTGTGTGTGTGTGTGTGAGAGAGAGAGAGAGAGAGAGAGAGAGAGAGAGAGAGAGAGAAGAGAGAGAGAGAGAAACATAAAAGAGGGAGCCATTATAGGATTGAAGAGAAAACTGAACCCAAAGAAATATTTAGAGACCAACAAGACTGACTGCAACTAACAACTTGAGCAACAGTGGAAAGGCTATCATAAATGCCCCTCACTGATAATGAGATCAATGATTAAATTAACGACCATCATGGAGCCCACATCTAGTACCTGTCTGAAACAGAAGCAAGCACCCACAGCTAAACACTGAGCTGAACTAGAATCCAGGTGCAGAGAGGGAGGACAAGACCACACTGCAGAAACACAGAAACAGCTGACCTCAACAAGGAGGAGATAACGGGCCCCCAGACTGTTAGCTGAAAATCCAGCATGGGACTGACTTGGACCCCCTGAACATGGGTCTCAGCTAAAAGGCCTGAGCAGTCTAAGGGACCTCAGACAGTGGAACCAGGATGTATTCCTGGTGCACAAAAGTACTTTGCAGGCACTTTCACCATAGTGGGATACTAGCTTGACCTAGAGCCAGGAGAGAAGTCAAAGTCCCTATTTCAAATGACTTGACAGATTTAAATGACCCCTCCTGGATGGTATCACCCTACATGTGGAGTGGGGGGGGGTAGGAGGGGAGGGTTGTCAGGGTACATGTGAAGGGGAGAGAGAGAATGAGGGAGGGAGGGAGAAAAACCTGGGATCAATATGTAAAATAAAATTAAATAAAAAATTGAAACAAATGTAAGATATATATATATATTTCGAATAGCTATTGTATTATTTTTTAATTCTATGCTTCATATTATGTATTGACAAAAATCGAAGAAAATTGTCTTAAGGAATATTAACACAGGAAATTTGAAGCTAAGTTTAGCTGATGTGTAATATGGTTGATATGTACTGACTTCTACTTAGCTAGTAAAGATTGTGTTGGAGGCTTTGACTGAATACTGATTTTGTGCTTTATTGCAAATTCTAAACTCGAAGGCATGCTGAGTCTCTTTCTCTCTTCCTTCTGGTATTTCCGCAGGGATCATGAGCAGAAAATGACAGACCCTGGAGAAGAGGTAATTATATACTAGCTTAACTATATGAAAAAGGAAAGTATACTTAAGGATAAAAAAACAAGATGCAAGCATACATATTAAGAAATGTACTTTGATTTCAATTTTTAGTTTAATGGGCATGGAACAACTTTTATTTAAAATCTGTTCAAATTAAGTTATATATTGCCATTTTAATTTGCATAATTCTAAGGAAATTGGTCATATCCATGTACAAAATTAATCATTTTCTTTCAGAACTTCTATGTTACACATGTTTATTTTCTTAAATTCAACAAAAAAGCGAGTAGTAGGTTGAAAAGAATGCATTGAAACTTTTCAAAGTATAGAGGCAATATACAGTAGTATATGCTTCAGATTTTGTTCAGTGGAAGAGGAAAAATTGCCAGCAATACCATTGAACACATAGACATAAGCAAAGGATTAAATATACATTCAGAACAATTATAGAGTGATGAGTACAAATAATACCTATCTCTAATTTTGCTGTGCAAATCTGCAAAAAAATTAAACTATATATATAAATGTATGATACAAATATCATATATATAGATATATATAGGGAGTATACATATATATATATATATATGATGTAGAGGTTCCATGTTCTATTCAAAGAATAGGAAAACATGTACCTAAGCAAATGTTCTGCACCAACTAGGCTTAGTTGAACAAAGAGACAGAGTATCATTCTCTTTATAAGTGATTGATAGGTTTCAAGTTTCCCAATAAATGATAGAAAGGGGAAAACCCAATGTATGTTTTCCCTATGGGTACATGTAAGATAATGCTTAATTTATATATTTAGACACAAAGATGGATAACAAAATAAGTAACATGATAAAACAGTAATCTATGATAAAAGGCTAATATTGTTAATTTGTCCACAGCATATCCAAGACTAATGACCAATGAGTAAAATTTTCAATAGGTTAATTCATATTCCTGGTTAGATGTTGTGAGGCAGTCCAAGATGCCATCAAGAAAATTATAGTTGATGAGTTTCCATTTTAATGACAGAAACACATACCTCATTATTAAATGCCAATAGCATTCAAAGGGTAAGTTGGCATTCTTTTAAGTTTTCTTTAATAAGGTTCAGTAGTTGCCTTGCTAAAGTATGGGTAAATAGGTCATAGGCTCTGTGGGGGAAAAATACAATTATATTGCAAAATGGACATAGCATTAAAATGATAAATCAGAGCATCTCTCATCATAATCAAAAGTTTTTCCTTTGCTGTAGATGGCAGCTAACAGTGATACACCTCCTACCCAGACAACTGCTTAACATGCAAAAATTCAAACCAACACAGAGTGTTTATCCTCAAATGGGCCATTATTATCACAACCTTTTCTCTCAAAATTTGGTTGTCTTCATGGATAAGAGACCAAGAAAAAAAAGCAGCAGAGCTGTTAAATAACTACAAGAAAAACTGCTTTACAAAGGTAAAAGATATTTCCACAAATTTCTTATCTTCCTTTCAACCAACAAATAAGAATGTCTCTCACTTACTTTATAAAGTGCATCCAAGTGGGTGTGCTTTGGATCACATGTGTATGCAGGGTTCCACAAATTTGCATAGGCACAGAACCCAAATAGATAGTTTTGACATCCTCTTAGGTTTTTTTATCATTTATTACTCTCTGCCCCTTCCTTTGAGGTAGAGTTCCTCATTCCCTTGGCCACATTAAAATCCAGGAAGCCACTGCAACCAAGACACCATGCTTTTCTGCAACTTTGACCCAAGTGATTTTTATAGTAAGTGTCCTTAACCACTAAGACATCTCTCAGCCCCTGGCATTGAAAACTTTAAAAATTTTAAAAATATTTATTTACTTAATTTTATGTGTATGAATTTTTAAACTCTGTGTGTGTGTGTGCATTCCGTAAGTGCTTTATATCTTTGGAGGCCAATGAAGAATAGCAGATCCTATAGAACTGAGTTTCCAATGTTTGTGAGCTTCCATGTGGGTACTGGTAACTAAACAACTTCCTGTACCAAAGTAATAAATTCAAATCCATCTTCTTTTGCATCGCCATATTTCTAACTCTGATTATTGTAAATTATTGTAAAGTATTATTGTCTGTCTTATATCAACTTATTCCTAATGAACCCAATTTCACTGTGAAGAATCACAAAAGTAGCTTTTAATATAACATGGTAGCAAGGCTGTATTATGGTAATCATTTTTTATCATGAAAATCAGGTCTGTCCTCTTTTGATCTTCTTAGGGTTGTTAATAAAATAATTTGAAAGGGAACTGTTAACATTTATTCAATTACTTTTTAAAAACAATGTTGAGAACAATAACAACTTTCTTAATGCATGAGACTTAAACAACAAGATAGGCAACCTATAAATCATAGCAACTGCCTAAAGAAGGGAGATAGAGAAGAGAAACAGAGAAGGCCATGCCTTTGAGTTAGTAAGGCAACAAGCATGTTAAACAGTGGATGTCAGCTTGCAGCCCCATGGCAAAAATAGGACAATGAAAATGGTTCCTTCAAGATTGTGATCTCTTTAGTTCCTTGTAGTTATTTTTGCAGGGTTAAGGCCTCATAGGGTTTCTCCTTTACAGGTTGGCATGCGAAATAATATGTTTGCTCAATTCATGTTTAGACAGCCATCTTGATGAAACTTTATGGTTGTAGCTTCTGGAGGATACATAATCTCACAGCAAACTCCCTAATATTCTGGCTCTTATAATCATTCTGCAATGTTCCCAAAGCATTTGGCACACGGGCTGAATTCTAGATCTATATCTTAAGACTGTGCTCCACAGTTCTTATTACTTGGTTGTGGATTTCTGTGATGGTCTTGGTATGTTTAAATGTGTAATTGTCTTGATGATGGGGGAAAACTACACATATTGTTAATTATCAGGTCCAATATAGAGATCTTTTTGGTGGTGGTATTCTGTTTATGATTTAATAAAGGAGGCCTGAATATCAGAGTGTAAAGCTAGCCACAGACACAGATGCTAGGCAATGGTGGTACACAACTTTAATTTCAGTAGCCACACTAGCTAGCTATAAAGGCCATGCAGTTGTACAAAACTTTAATCCCAGGAATTAGGAGTCAGAGGCAGATGTATCTCTGCAAGTTCAAGGCCACCTTGGGCTACATGAGAATGGATAAATATAAAAGAGAAACAGAGCTCATGCCGTTGGTCTCAACACATGGAATTACAGTCCTTTAATCCCAGCACTAGGGAAGTAGACAAAGGAATAATATGGCTAGGTGGAGAGAGGAATATAAAGCAGGTGGATAAAGGAATTCATGGTGATGGGAGATGTTATTCTATAAATATGTTTCTTATACTGGTTAATGAATAAAACAATATTGGCCAATAGGAAAGCAATATAAGCGGGGCTAGGAGACTAGGAGGAAAGAGGAAGGAGTAAGGAGGAGTCAGCATGTAGAGGCTGGAGAGAACAGAGGTCCGGGCCAGTTCCCCGATAATATGAGACCAAGTGGAAATACTTAAATTAATAGAAATGGGTTAATATTTAAGACTGAGCTAGCCAATAAGAAATGACAGCAACTGGCCAACAGAATTATATCGAATACAGAGTCTCTGAGTGTTATTTGGGGCTGGCAGGGAGGTGGGACCAGGAGAGCTGGTGGAAAACATACTAGCTAAATCATGGAGTCTGAGGTTTAATGGAGAGCAGTGCAATCTAGAGATGGACTCTGAGGACAGTATCACCCATTTGGTCTGAGGTAGAGGGAAGAGCAAGTAGCTGGCCACTTATTTGATCTTCTGCTTTAAATCCATTATCTTTCTCTTGGTTTTCATTATTCATGCTATATCTGGCACCAAACTTTTGGGGTACAAATTTGCAAAAAGTCACTGGCCCGTGGCTTTGCAGCCACCAGCACAGGTCAAAGCTCTATGCAGAGCTCCCACGTGGGTCCTTGCCCAGCTGGCTAGGTTTTCTCTTTTTTCCTCCAAGCCACTGAACAAGTTTGGGACTTTCCTGTTGTAGTTTCTCTAAAACAGTCTCCAGATGCCACCCAAACTACAGAAGTACCAGAATTTCAAAAGCCATAGGACTTATCTGACCTAGACCAGCTGGGTTTTCTTTCAGGCTACTGCTATCACACACATGGTTTTTCCACACAATCTAGTGTATGTTTTTCAAACAGCTGTTTCTCTCCTCTCTATTTCTCTGCCTACCATCACATGGGTGTGTGGTTTCTCTACAGGCCCCTTCCTCAAACTGCTACTCTCAGTGTAAGTCTTCATGGCTCATTGCTAGTTCTCTGATAAGGTATGTTACCCATCAAATGTCACTGACATTATTGGCAAACTTGGTAAGAGAATTGGGAATTCTGAAAGGAAGGAATTAGTTAAAAGAGAGATGTTTTCCCCCACAAGATTACAATGAAAAGATTTAGGACTTTATATGATAACATGCTGGACAGTTTGAAAATGGAACAATTAAATGAGGGGATAACTAACATAGATGGGATTTCATAATTATAAACAAAAGTTTTATCATTTTTATCACAAAAGGATAATTAATCTAAGGGCTAACATACACATTTTAAAAAATTTAATAAAGCAGATCCTAGAGGTATTTATAGCATGATAGAAGAATTTAATGGAGAACCAATTTCAATGTAGCATTATATGGTTAGAGATGAAAAGCATAAGGTTTTTCAAATAACCATCCTTAATATATTGAATAATCTTAATAGCAATTGCAGAATGATAAAGCCTCTGTGAGAGTTGATTGGATTTTTGTGGGAATGTTAGCATTAAGGAGATTCAAGGAAATGATAATCACATAGGGCACGCATTCACTATTTTTTTAAAAAATGTGGTCAACTTGTAATAAAATTATTCCTAAAGATTGAAGAGACTTTGTTACAAAAGTCTTGGTGCCTGGTCCAGTATTACAATGGAGGACCTTGTAGAAAGAAGAGAATAAGACCATTGAAGAATGGAACAAAGCTAGAAGTATGGGAATCTATCACAATCAACTTATTGGAGAAGATTATTCTCCTATAGAAAGGCAATGTCAATATGATGACCATACCCTGTCTTTATTCCTTGCAGCAACTTTGAATACATGGTTCAGAATTAGAGAATTAGAAAATTGAATCATTTACTAAAGTTATACAAGGCCCAAAGGAAGTCTTCACAGATTTCTTACAAAGACTGTCATTGACAGTAAATAGAGTAATGCAAGCCTAATTTTGAAAATACAAAATCTAAATGCAGAAGGGCAATTTGGCCTTTAAAGGCAAGGTCAGTATGTTTGGAGGACTGGATCCAAGATACTACCAATGTTGAATCTCTTGACCATGATGATGCTTGGATAGGAGAGATGATTTTCCAAAGTATAAAGGGAAATAAGTATGCCAAATGTTTCAGCTGTGGCAAACAATATTGATGGGAGATGTGATTCTGTATATATGTTTCTCATACTGTTAATAAAGCCCTGTGGCCAATAGAAAACTAGATAGGTGGGGCTAGGAGACTAGGAGGAGGAAGAGGAAGTAGTAGGAGTCGAGATGTAGCCCGGGAAGAAGCAGGAAGCCTGCCGCGCGGCTCCCCGATAAGACGACCACGTGGAAATACTTAGATAAGTAGAAATGGGTTAATTATTAAGGCAGAGCTAGCCCATAAACAATAATGGTAACTGGCCAACAGGATTGTATCAAATACAGAGTCTCTGAGTGTTATTTGGGGCACACGTGGTTGTGGGACCATGGCGACAGAACCAGCGCCAGCCAGCGGGGAAACCTGCTGTAACACAATATCACCTTAAAAGGGATTGTAGACAGGGCATTGCGAGAAACATTTTATTTTATTTTATTTTACTACACACAATTCTAATGGGACTCACCTGCCTTCTGGATTGAGCAGAAGATGTGACAAAGGCAAGTATTGGACTGGTGAATATAGATCAATGAGGGACATTCAAAGTAACCTTTGCTATTGGGAAACTCCTTGAAGGGCCTCTCACAGGCCCCCATAGCAAATTCAGTTCATTCATTTACTGTCGTTGTAGAGGGAATTCCTTCCCAAAGCAAGAAAGAACCCAAAGTTTTAAGAAATCATATTGCTCTAGAAGAGAGAACAAAAGATACAGGAAAAACCATAAAACAAGTATTTTGGCAAATTTCTGTAAATGAACAACGATGAAAATTAAAAATATGAATGAATGACATTGTCCTTGAAGGTCTCATAGACACGGCTTCAGATGTAATAAGAATTGCACCAGAACCCTGCATTCCAAATTGGCCTCTTCAGGAGATAAATGTTCAGTTATTAGGGATTATAACTTTATCTCAGGTAAAACAAAGTGCTAGATGTGTTGAATGAATAGGGCCAGAAGGACAAATAGGATAATTAAAGTCACATATTGCTAATATAGCAATGAATGTGTTGGGACTTGATTTGCTACAAGAATGGAATAGTCAGAGTAGCATTCCCCCAATTGTAGGAACAAACCATAAATTATTATATGTTTCTGGGAAAAATATTAGTTGTTATTATAATGAAGAGTTACCAGCCATTCACACTGTATAAGAACAAGTCATATCTGTTAATTATGTAGGCTATAAAACATATTTACAGAAGCTTCGACCCCAAAAGGTGCAAATTAGGAGAGGTTGTTGGCAAACTCTTAATGACTCTCAAAGATTGCTAGCAGACATTTCCTATTTACAGTCTACTATCAAGGTAGGTCCTGATGAATGGAGTAATTTGGTCAAAATTTGGAGAATACAACTACTTATATAGTCACAGGGAAATATCAACTGAAACTGAGAAAGAATTGGCTTTGATGGGAGAGAAATTAAAGAATGTACATGTGAGTCATGTGGAGCATTCTGGTCATGTTACCCTATAAGTAGTTCCTACAGGATTTTAATGCAGAGAGAAGATATTAACTTAAAATAGATATGTTTACACAAAAACCGAGTCAAAAATTATAAAGTTACACGGGCAAGTTCTCTGAGTTAATTTTCAAAGAATTGAGACTTCATCAATTATCTAGCCTAGACCTAGCAGAAATTATAGTACCTATTTAGAATGATAAAATTGATGACAGATTATGGGTAGAAAGTGAACACTGGCAAAGAACTTTCTGTAGATTTTTGGGGGGAGAGATTAAAACAAACATGCAGAATTCAACATATAAAAGAACTAACTGGATTCTTCTTCACATTGTACTAGAGTCACCAATATCTAATGCTCCTAAATTCTATATGGATGCATGTAAATCATAAAAGACATGCTATAAATCAGAAAAGTTTAATAGATCTAAGCTCTTGTGATTCCATTCAAAAGTCAGAATTCTATGTTGTTCTAATGGTATTAATGGAACCTCTCAATATATTTACTGATTCAAAATATATGAGTTGTTTCATAGTTAAAACCACTGAATTTATATCAGATAATATAGAACTGAATTTATTTTTTATTCAGTTACAATAAATAATCAGGAATAGGAATCATCCCATATACATGATATACATTGTATCCCACACTGATCTGCCAGGCTCTCTGGCAAAAGATAATGAAGAAATTGATCAACTATTGCCTGGAAATATGCTGGTTGCCACAGAAAAAACCACATCAATGACAAAGTGTAAAAAGAAAAGACTATTCTATCACCTGACAACCTTCCAAGGAAGTGGCCTACTTATACTCTATACACCCAAGCTCCTCTACCTTCAACCAGTAACCCTAAACACACTCAGAGGAATGAAATCTAGCAGATTGGAGTATTCCATTTTGTAGATTTTGGAAAATTAAAGTATATACACCACACGACTGACACCTATTCAGGGTTTCTATGGGGAACATCTTTGACTTGAGAAAATGATGACTCTGTATCACACATTTGCTAGAAGTGATGACCATCATGGGTATACCTATACAAATTAAGTCAGACAACGCTTCTGCCTAGACATATGTGGGAGGGCCTAGGCCCTGCTCCAAATGATGTAGTATACTTTGGAGACTCCCTGGGGAGCATAAAGAGGATAGGAGGGAGTTTGAAAAGGGAATAGGGAAAGAGGGGTTGATAGGGGAACTGGGATTGACATGTAAAACAAGCTTGTTTCAAATTTAAATAAAATAATATTATAAAAAAAGAAAATGAAACAGTTTTTGCTTGTTATAACATATAGCATATTACAGGTATACCACACCATCATACAGGGCAGACAGTTATAGAAAGTACAAATTAAACTTTAAAGTATATGCTAAATAAACACAAAGAGGCAATAAAGACCCTCAGAAATAATTTGCATAATGCTTTATTAACTTAGAATTTTCTAAATGCTCATGGGAAAGGTGTGACAGCTATAGAGAGACATCAGATAATAGGAAAAACTATGGAATTAAATCAGCCAAGACACATTATAGATGTGTTTACCTCTGAATGAAAACCAGGATATATGTTAGGTTGGAGAGTGATTTTTTTTTCCACAGGAGAAGAAATACTATGGATACGATCAATACTGATAAAGATTCTATTTGAACAAGACAGACCTCTTAATTAGAAGAGATGGTAGTTCATTAAGCAGCATAGCCATTTAATCTAAGCTAACCTATAAAACTAACAAATGCTTTTCATTTGATCAGATTTAACTTGCCAAAAGAGAACTTCCTCAAAATTAGGGTTGGAGATGGTTTTTGCTTTTGTCTTTACATGAAAATAAAGGCATCCAGCTAAGAAAAGTAGGAAAAATTTTCATTTCTTTTTGTTTGTTTGTTTTATTTCTTTAGGTTTCCTGAGACCCTCTGTATTGCTTTGGAGTCTGTCCTGGAACTTGCTCTGTAGACCAGGCTGGCCTTGAACTCACAGAGATCTGCCTGCCTCTGCCTCCCTAGTGCTGGGATTAAAGGCATGTACCGCCACTGCCCAGCAGAAAATTTTACTTCTATCTTGATTTCTTCTTTGACCCAATTCATCATTCAGTAATAAGTTGTTCCATCTTCATTAGTTTATTATTATATAAGATATATGTTTGATATTAATTTTAAATTTTATTGTTGTATATTCATATAGGATAAAAGGAGTTATTCTAATCATTCCAAATTTGCAATGTGTTGCGTTTTGTACTGATGTGTGGTCTATTTGTAAAACCAACATATGCTCCTGTTTTGGTGCCTGGTTGGACTGTTATGTATATAGAATCTCTCCTCTGATGAGTTTCAGTTTCGAATCAATTTTGTCAACTATCAAGTTAGTGATGCCAGCTTGCTTCCTGGTACCATTTTATTTGAGCTGTTCATCCTTTTATCTATTTCTTCTACTTTCAATGTTTGAGGTTCTCGCTTCTTTTGTTTGTCTTGAGGCTTGCCTCTGAGTTTCTGTTTGAGTTCCTAAACTGCAAATATTATCCCTCACTTTGGGTTTTACTTATTGATTCTATTTCCACTTTGATTTCCTGAATAGTTTTCTTCATTTCATTCCACTCTTTGTTTGTTTGTTTGTTTAAGGTATTTACTAATTTCCTTTTAAAAGACCACTATCATACTCATATACCTATTTTAATGTCAGTTTCGCTTGTTTCAGCTGTGTTGCATTTCTCAAGGCCCTAAACTCAATAGACATTCCCCAGAAACCTACAAGCAAAGCCTGCTAGAAAAGCAAGCTGGCCAGTAAAGAAGGCAGACAAGTTTCAGATCTTCACTCTCTGTCCTATACTCCAAATCTAATGTGCCATTCTCACCCCTAGCTCTGTAGCAGACCACATGCTGTGACCTCTTCTCACTCCCTCCCAGCAGTCTCAAGCATTCTCAGGGAACTAAGCAGATCTTAGTGGAATAAGCATTCCTAGCATTCCTGTCTTCTGTGGTCCCTCTGATCTCCTCCCCCTTTTAACCGGTGGCCCCTAAGTAATAAATCCTAATATCTTAAAATACACTTTGCACAGAATCCCAGTCACCACACCTAGCAGGGACTCAGAAACATTCCCCACCTGGCAACACACAGCCACTATACAACAGAATCCAAGGAGCAAAACACCCATCGAACAAAGACAAGGCCAAATATCAACCCTAGAATTATAAGCATCCCAAGTCCAGGGTAAAGCAAATAATAATAACCAAGACAAAATGTCTCCACTAGAGGACAGTGACTTTTCTAAAACTGAAAATGTACTGGTCTACTGAGTGAGTTCCAGGACAACCTCCAACAGTAAAGCAGAGAAACTTGTCTGGAAAAACCAAAACAAACAAACAAAAAGTGAAAATGTGTTTGTTGTGTTTGTTTTAGATAAATGATACATGGATTTTCTTTTTCTTGATATACCCAGTGAATCCATGTCTTTTAAGTGAAGAATTGAAGACACTGATAAAACATTCTTTTCTCCTTTACGTATGTTGGACTGTTTTGGTGGATGTTTTATTCCAGATGACCTATCATAGACTTTTAGAATTTGGAATGCATTATTCCGTAATTTTTCTTTCAAATTTGGGTCTTGTCATGTATGAGAGAATTAATGGATATACATAAACCTGATCTTTTTGGCACTCTAAACAGTATTTTTATAATAGTTTTTGATTCATTGCTTAAAACAAAATTTATAGAGAAATGAGCCTGGGTTTTAATACTGCATTTTCTTTAAAAAAATGAGTTGCTGACTTTGATTATGTACAAATGCTTTTCTATCCCAATGACATTAAAAGGTATTTCCAACAGATCATACTTCAACCTTGCTGGAAATTACTGGTGTTTTCTTTACAATTACAAAATGCCTAGTTGGAACCAGCCTTCCCTTCCCAACTCTTGGGAAATTAAATCCATTTTTTATACAGTAACTGTCATCATTCTTAGTCTTGTCCATATAAAAATCAATGGTTTTGACTGCTGCAAGTGCTGTTCTGCCCATAATAAAGATATTTCTTATTTTAATCTCTAAATGTTTGCATGTGAGGGTGGGAGAGGAGGAAAGAGGGAAGGAAGGAGGGAGGGACGGAGGAAGGGAAGGAGAGGGAAATGTGATCGATAAGTAAAGTAAAAATAATAAAATAAATTAATAAAAACAACAAAAAAAGATCTAAATGTTTATAAGGATGTTTGATCTCATTTAAATATTTTTGGTTATTTACAGTCTGCATCACTATAGATTCAATTGCATTCTCTGACACTAATTTGTATTTATCAGGTAGAAATCCAAGTGTTTTACATCACAGTATTCTAGCAAGGTACAAAATATATCTGTATTCAAAATAAAATAGACAGTAGACTTTATTCTGGGGTCATCCTCTTCTTTATGCTATATACTCGGTGGCAGGATTGTAGTAATTTACTTTTCCTCATCTTTCTTGCTATAGTTGAGCTGTTGAATCTTCACAGAAGCATATTTTTACTTAGACAGGTCAGAAGTTTTCTACACTTCACTAAAGCTACCTCTGCAAAGCAGATAAAGTAATAATTATCTTTCATTTATCATTGGATAATCTTTCTTTTGTGAGTTATTTTCATTTTTTTATTCCTTTGAATTCCCACATGTGAATATTTATGTCTCTGTTCAATCATTTGAGTTATGCCTGGATCTTTGCCTCTTCTTTTTGAGGTGTCCTAAACCAAGTTTGAAATTTTCCTCCTGTTCTTAATTCTATGCCAAATCAGTAGTTGAAGTAAATTTGGTCAAACAAGTGGCTGATTTTAAGGTTCATTGACTGTATTTTGGGGTGGGAGGTTCAAATTTCAAAGAAGGTACTGATGGAAGTATTAGCTGTGAGAGGCTTGAGAATGGCTTGAAATATTCTTTGCCTTTCATTAGCTTCTGTTGTTGCTTTACAAGATTCTGAAATGTAAGAGCATCTGTCTACATTTGCTGAATTATTAACTCTAATTGTTGTAAAGCATTGGGATTGTAACATGTTTGCACATTCATCTCTCGGCTTGATAATATTCCTTGTGTATTTTTCATTATGACATTTATTTCCTCATTGATTTGCACATATTTAATGGTCATTTATGTTTTACAATTAATTTTTGTTAGTCATCTATTTTATGTTCATATCAAAATTATTTCTGAGAAAATCATCTATTTGACACTAAACATGGGCTATGGGTGCATAAAATGAGACAGATAGTGATGAGGGACATTAAGTAATCATGGAACTATGTATTGAAGATGACAATGATCAATGTCCAAGAACATCTTATGACGACATTGTTGTAATTTTAAAAAGTGGCACAAGAGAGAATACACAATGTATGACAGAGCTCATATGGAAGTGTTTCTATTAGGGGAAATGGAATGGGAAAGGGGGCAGGGGAAGGAACAGCAAGCCTGAGGGAAAAGGAGTAATAGAAAAGAGAGGCAGAGAGTACAGTAAGGAAACATAGAGATAGGCAGAGAAACAGAGATAGGGAGAGAAAGGAACAGACAGAGATAGGGAAAGATGGTAGGCAGGACCCTTTTAAAAGGAAATGTAGCAAATGTGCACAGGTTGTGATTTTAGTGGCTGCAGCTGAGGACATACTTTGTCAGAATCCCAAGGGCAGGCCAGTATCGATGACTGATTCAGGACCCCAAAATGAAAACCTCTCATGATATACACTGAGAGCTCGTCTTGCCTATGTTTCTTGTTCCTGCAGTATAATGTCCTGGTGGTTAGAAATTGTTTGCATTGGCTCCCTTTTTGAGGATACATTTGCTCATGGAAGGGATGTTCTGGTGGCAGAATAGAAGCATGATGTAGGTGGTCCAAATTATATCCACTGTCATAACACTAAAGATGTTTGAAAAAGCCAAAAAAATCTTTTTTATTTACTTCAAATTACATATAAATGTATGAGTATAAGTGTACATATGAAGCTTAAAAAAAGTTTACCCACTTGGGCTAGCAATTTCTCCCTTGCACCCCAAGAACCATAAACTATCTTTTTTAAAAAAAAAAAAAAAAACATCAGTAACATTTATGAGAAACTGCCTTTTGTGTTGTTGTCTGGGGAAGTTCAAGAGACTTCCAAAACAACACAGGCTATTCTTCCATGGTTGTTGTCCATTGAAGAAGTCAGATTGGACACTTAAAAATTCTTAAAATGAAATGAACATGAAAGTACAGATTTTTGGAGTCATTGGAATACAACTAAGAAAGCTCTAAGAAAAAAGTATATACTTAGGAATATTTATATTAAAACATCAGAAGATTGCTGAAATAATATTTGAGCAACATTGCAACTTCTTAGAAAGCAAGACCTTCCAAACCAAAAGGAATTAGCAAACAACATATAGTAAATACCAGGGCAGAAATATTGAGCTAGAAAGCAAATATTTGATACATAAATTTCATCAAAGTGTTGATCCATTTCAAAAATAAATAAAACAAACTCCTAGCCAAAATAACTAATAGAAGTAAGTCCCAAATAAAAACATGTGAAGTTAAATGTGGTAAATTACTACAGATATCAGTAAAATACAGGAAAAAATAATGAATATTAAATCTGGAAATTATATAAGAAATAGGTACATTACTAGGCACGTGCAACTTATAAAATTAAATTATAAATATAAGAATAGCTTAAACATATAAAAATAATCAACAATATTACTGCAATAGTAAAACCTCCAAAGAAAACACAGACCATGACTAGATAGAGTCACTGTCAAATTCATCCAAGTCATTAAAAATATCAGAAGTAGGACTCAAACAATTCCATGGAATTTAAAGTGAGGAAGATAACTAATCTTAATCTGTAAAGACAACATTACCCTTTTGCAAAAACTAGATAAGGACACTGTAAAGAAATAAAAATAAGACAAGATGTCCTGATGAAAAAGATGCAAAAATTATTGCATTATTATTACAAATTTTTCTGATATCTAATACCGCTAAACTCTTTATTGCACCCTTACCCTCTACTTGACTTTCTTGCCATTCCATCATTTCTCCCAGACATCAAACTTCGTTTATTTCATAGTTAAAATATAATCATATAATTTTCCTCTAATTGTTTC
Source organism: Cricetiscus sungorus (assembly GCA_030556225.1). Taxonomy (NCBI): domain Eukaryota; kingdom Metazoa; phylum Chordata; class Mammalia; order Rodentia; family Cricetidae; genus Cricetiscus; species Cricetiscus sungorus. The sequence continues at coordinate 51,304,686 of JANBXA010000726.1, read as the reverse complement.
CTTTTCACCAACTCCTCCCATGCACACCCATCTCCCACTCAAATTCTTGGATTCCATTAATTGCTACTGTCATATACATGTATATAATCTATCTTCAATGTTTTTAGTGTTGTTAGAGTATGCATGATTTCAGATGTCCAAATTGGCTCTTCACTGTGGGAAAACCACATGTCCAGTTTCAGAATTCTTTAATTTCCCATATCTCTTTGGTTTGGTGGTATAAATCTGAGATTTCTTCCTTCCACTTCAGCATCTATGTGGATGGTGCACTTCTTGACTTATTTTTTAAACAGAAATATAGAGGTATCATGGGTTAATCTTACCTGTAATTTCTATGATACACAATTTCTATACTCATCTCTTAGTATGCTAGCTCTAGAAATGTTTCCATCTTGTTTTCTCAATGTTACCTAAAGTTTACTATAGATATATTAATTGGAGCTTTGCACAGAAGTCAGTTGTTCATGGCTTTATGCATTGGTTTCTATATAGTGCAAAAGAAACTGATATTGTAGAAGAAGTGTGTTTATCTGTGTGTATAAGACTAAGCTTTAGAATACATTTAACAGCTATACAGGTTTAGAAAAGTGAGAGTAGTAGTAGGGTCTCTTGTAATGCTACCCAAGCAGGTCTAAGTGAACTCTATTTCTATTTCTCCTCTTCCTGAGTGCTGAGATTGCAGGTATAACAGTCCTGGCCTTGCACTATTAGTCTTCTGCTTTGTTTCCAAGATGTTCCTCTTTACAAGAAGAAAAATCCAGAAATGAAACACAAACACAGACACACACACACACATACACACACACCAAAAAACAAAAACAAAGCAAAACAAAACAAACAAAAAACAGATATGACTCTTATGCTTCTGAAAACTAAGCCAGGTTTTTTTTTTTCCTTCAGCTATACTCCATTTACTTATAAGATTATGTCCACTGTATCCCCTACATGTGTTTTAGTGTAATATCTTTCCCAGGATATGGAACATATCTCATTCACCCACTGTAGTTCAGGATTTTTCCTCCCTCCAGTCTCTCCCATATATCCGCCTTGCTCTCTTTGAAATCATGTTCTTTTGTAGCTTGTATGTTTTTTCACTAGCCCGCCAGCCCACCCGCCGCAGGTCTGGGCCCACAGCTGCACCAGCACCAAATAACACTCAGAGACTCTGGATTTGATACAATCCTGTTGGCCAATTACCATTATTGTTTATAGGCTAGCTCTGTCTTGATTATAAACCCATTTCTACTTATCTAAGTATTTCCACGTGGTCATCCATGTGGAAGGGAGCCGTGGCTGGCATCTTCCTTCCTTCCCGGTGTACATCTTCACTCCTCCATGCCACTTCCTCTTTCCTCCTTGACTCCTAGCCCCGCCTATCTTGCTTTCTCATTGGCCCAATGGTGCTTTATTAATTAACCAGTATGAGAAATATGTTTACAGAATAACATCTCCCATCATCTCCTCTTTTCTGTCTAAAATAAAAGAATGGGTTTAACCTTAACATAGCAAAATATACCATACAACAGTTATCAAATAAGAATCACAGATAACAATATTTAGTCCATTAACATTTTGTAAGACTTAAAGAAAATATCATGTATCCTATCTTTGTGAGTCTAAAGTCCTATATGTAACTTATCTTTAATCCTAACTAAGGAAAACTATAACCATAACTGTCTGTCTTCAACTCCTTCAAAGACCACAGAAGGATAATATATAAACTCTAGAAGTGACAGAGACAACTCATTGCCTGGTCAGTCACCTGAAGTTCTTCTGTAATGTTCCATCTTTAGCCCATAGACCACAGTGTGTGTCCAGACTCCTCAACAAGGCAGGAAACTTTAAACTGTCCACATGTATTGGCAGTATGTCAGTCATTTTTCTTTGTGTCTTGTATACTGTCTGGCAGGCAGCCTCTCCCATGAAGCAGGAATCCTGTAGCATTCTGTGTCTTGCATCAGCATTCACTTTCCTGTGGTTCCTGCATGTACAGTTTATACAGCATAAAGTCAAACAGTCCAGAAGAGCAGTATTTTGCCCAAATGGCTAGTCTTGCCATATTATAAGCAAACTACATAATGTGTTTCTTTGATGTCAATCTTTCTTTCTGATGCAGATGGTGGTACCAGGAGCAGTTGTGCTTCATTGTCAAGAAAAACCCTAAACCATTGTAAATGCCATATTCTGTAGGTCTTTGAAAGGTTTGAAGAATGCCTATTCATCTCAAATACATCTCTGCATATCTAAAATCCTAACTAACTTAACTCCAAGTTTTGACTATCATGGGTAACTGTGTATAATCTGTACTAAATTATACATTACATTTTCCAATGAGCTATATAAACACAATATCTATACAAGAGGAGAAATATACATATCACAAAATTGACCTTAAATTGTATCAATAAAAGAAAATCCATTCCAAAGCAAAGTATTCATATCTATACCACAATTCCCTTTTTACCTTTAAAAAGATTGTTTGTGTCATTAACCAGTTATAACCAAGTCCATTTAAATGAAAACAAACATTTATAAACAATATTTGGGAATTTGGCCGTCGTTCTTTCCAAACTGCTTCCTGTTGGTAGGGGGCGCTGTCATGGGGGATCCTAAAAAGATGCACAAATCTTGGCTGTAGACATTGCTTCAGGGGGTCTTGCTTGATCAAACCACATTAGTCTGTAATGAATACGTAGCTTTTCATTTTCTGTGGAAACAAAATTAGAAATCCTTTTCCCCTGTAACTTGTCCTTAGGCTTAAATTTTGGATTCAAAGCATTTTTAAAATATATAAATTGAATTAATCCAGCAGCATTTCTATTAGTTTTAAGTGAAAGTTCTTATAGCCATGTTGGGCACCAATTGTAGTGTGTCTGTTTTTCACCAGCCCGCCGCCGCTGGTCTGGGCACACAGCCGCACCAGCCCCAAATAACACTCAGAGACTCTGGATTTGATACAATCCTGTTGGCCAGTTACCATTATTATTTATGGGCTAGCTCTGTCTTGGTTATTAACCCATTTCTACTTATCTAAGTATTTCCACGTGGTCATCTTATCAGGGAGCTGCAGCCGGCATCTTCCTTCCTCCCCGGTCTACATCTTCACTCCTCCATGCCACGTCCTCTTTCCTCCTTGTCTCCTAGCCCCGCCTATCTTGCTTTCTCTTTGGCCCAACAGTGCTTTATTAATTAACCAATATGAGAAACATATTTACAGAATAACATCTCCCATCATTTTTTCCATTAATTCTTTGTATATGTATATATGTTTATGTGTAATCAAATGTATTTTTATATTCGTAAATATGATTTTCTTAGTTTTTATAAAATTATTTGTATATACATTTACAAGGTTGACTGTTAGATATTTGATAACCAATTTGTGTGTTCCTTCTTGGGAAAGACTATTTTTCTACTGTTAGCACTCCTTATCTGCCTGTAGAACTTTCAGAGGGTTGAGGTAGCTCAGTTTTTAGCAATAGATACTATCTCAAAGTGATGTTCAGCCCCATGACATGACAAAATGTGGCTTCCCTCCACTTATGACTTGCTCACATGATGAATTACTATCTTACCAAAACCCACAAGTGAATGCAGGCTTTTACTGAAGGTGGAGTCCCATCCCTCCAATCCTGATCCACCAAATTGGGACCAATTGACTAAGACTGTGTTCTCTTTTCTTGTTTGAGTTATACATCTTTGTGTCTTGTTTCTTAAACTTTTATTTCATTTCCTTCTATGGATTTCCAAAGGCTTTCCATTTATTTAGATAAAGTCTTTTTTTCTCGTTCTCCCTCTCTTCTCCTTGTCACATAAAGGTTGACTGTATTCTATAATTTTACCAAGAAGTTACCAGTGTTCTTTGAAACACAGAGTTGGTTGCTTTTTTATGAAAAAGGAAATTTCACCAAGCCCATCTAATATCTGGAATGCCAAATTTAGAGCATTTGTACTGATTTCAACTAGAATATAACAATATAGAAATTATACTATGAGTCAGGGCATTGGTAGCATATGCCTTTTAATCCCATCACTTGGGATGCAGAGGAAGGTGGAACTCTGTGAGTTTGAGATCAGCCTAGTCTACAAGAGCTAATTCCAGGACAGCCTCCAAAGCCACAGAGAAACCCCATCTCAAAAAAAACAAAAGAAAATATTCTCTGGAAATATTAGAAATAAAATTATTTCAGTATATTCGTGTGCTTTTCTTACAGGTGCACATACAAGCATTGCCAAATTGTGTCCCATATTCAGAGCAGGCAAGGCATCCCTTGACTCATCAAAGCATAGCAATATAAAAAGGGTTAATATAACTACACTCTAATGTTTTCTGAAATATTATTAACTCTCCTGTTAACTAGTAGTAGCAATTCTTTATAAATCCATTAACTGAATTTTTAGATAATTGGAACAATATTTTTATTAATTATATTAATTCATTCATTTACATCCTGATTTCAGGCTCTCTTCTCTCCTCTCCTCTCATTCTTTGCCCATACCTCCCCTCTGTGCTTCCTCCCCCGATCTATTCCTCTATTTTTTTCTGTTCAGAAAGGGACAGGTCTTCCATGAGTTTCAACAAAGCATGACATGTAAAGTTGGAGTGGGACAAAGCACCTCTCCTTGTTGGTTTTTGGGGACATCTTTTACATACATAGGAAGAAAATATTTTGACAAAATGTTTCATGAAACATTTTTAGGAGGATAAATCTCTGTTGACTTGAGAAACTATCCCACCATGGTTTAGTAAAAAATGACACTAATTTAAGTGGATAATGTTATTATCTTGCTTTTCCTATAAAGCAATACATTCTAAATTTTTAATAATATCATTAATATCATTAAAAAGTAGCAATAAGTGTAGCTTAAAATCCGATGTTAGATTCTATAAGGATATGTACTCCATAGCAAATTTTTTTCTTCAAACCATAAATTGAAGCTGGGTGGTAGCAGTGCACACCTTTAATCCCAATACTCAGAGGGTAGAGGCAGTCAGATCTCTGAGTTTGAGGCCAGCCAAGCCTGGTCTAAAAAGAGCTAGTTCCAGGACAGCCTCCAAAGCCACAGAGAAACCCTAGCTAAAAAAAAAAATAAAAAATTAATAAAAAATTAATTAAATAAATAAATAAGTAAATAAATAAATAAACAAATAAAATGAAAATATATTATATTAATTGTCATGAAATGTCATACTTAAAGATATTATAGAGCTTAGTGAAATAAAAATTAATAGAAATATATGACTTGTGTAAGCTACATTGTTTTACCATGGATTCTAACATTAATTAATGCATGAAAATATTTTGATCTCTCTTAGTTTTATTTCTGTTGATCTGATAAAAGGCCCCAATGATAGCAACTTAGAAAAGAACATGATTATTTTAACTCACTATTTCAGATTATAGCCCATTAATTTGGAGAAATCAAACCTCCAGGAACTTGAAGCAGCTAATGAAGCCATATTCACATCAAGAGTAGAAAGAAAACAAATGCCTCCATGCTTATGCTCAGCTTGCTTTTTCTACTTATACAATTCACCATTTCACTTCAGTGAAATCAAGGTAACTCCCATAGACATGGACACAGGCCACCCTGGTCTAGCCAATACCTCATTAAGTTTCTTTTCCAAGGTGATTCTGGACCAGATTGATAATTAAAGGTTACCATCACAAAGTCACAATTTAGTTCAAATTTCACTTAACATATTTATGTCATAGATTTAGAATTTGAAGAAGTAGTGCTGCATTAGGCTACATTAACTTGTCAGAGTAATCAAACTCTGGTTGACTAGAAAATTAATGTAAAGAACATTTTTCACAACATTCAACTAGTATCATAAAGGCAAGAGTAGATATTGAACTGCATATCTTGTTGTTTGATTTTGCTTAAAGCCATGGGGGTAGGAGAGAAAAAGAAAATTCATTTAAGAAATAAGTAAAATAATTTTTTGAAAAACAGTTGACCCCATCAGGCTATGCTAATTTTTAAAAATTTAGTTATATAGATTTGAACAAAGTAGTTATACCTAAAAAAGATTCTCAAAGTGATGCCATTCTTTTCTATGTTATTATATAAGAAATATAATGATATTGGTGCCAGGAGATAAATTTTTAGCTTTCATACATGCCAGCTAGGTTAATATATATTAAAACAAAGTACTTTGTTCTTAAATATAGCTATAAATGTGTTTAATGACAGCAACATTCCAGGAAAACATATCACTTTACTGTTAGATATTATATACCACTAAATTTGTACATGTATTCCTCATGTAAAGTAAAAAATCAAGAAAAATTCTTTTGTTTACTTCATATTGCTCTATTAATACTTGTTCTTATTAAAAACTCATATCTACTTCAGACTCCTTTGTTTCACAATGACACAAAATACATGTACAAGAGCAGTGAGAGATGACAGAATTTTGTTTAAAATATGTATCTTCTGATATATTTGTCACCATTGAGGAACAATGTAATATGAGTAAATTACTCAAACCACACAATAACCAGAATAAAAATAGGAGGAGATTTAAAGTCATATTCTTCTATTAGTTTCACAGACAAGAAGGAAGCTGCTTTATATCATAGTAAGTAGATTGTAAACCATATTTCTTTTTTGAAATTATTTTAATTTAAAATACTATATGCAATTTATTTTAAATAATTTACATACACTTTATTTGCCATGAATGGTATAAAAAACCCTAAAGGATATTTTGACAGTGAAATATTCACATGTATCTTGTACTAAACATCACTTAATAACAAAATCACATTAGACAGCATAATTAAAATGTTAGTATTCATAATATAATCATTTAAAATACATCATGTTTTGTAGTAAATACATATGAACTATAAAGATGTTTTTAGACCTTGGGAATCACTGAAGTGTTGCCTCCACATTAAACATTATATGCCTCTGATGAGTGATTTTGAAGGCTATCACAATTGTGGTCACCAGTAACAGAAAGGCTGTTTTATTATATTCCATAGTAAACTAGGAAATGCTTCTAGGCTACAGATAGACAGCTTGACCTCCTCAGTTTAGAGTATTACACTGTGGTTGCAAAAGAATTAATCTTTGCTTCCTAATGGGCATAGCTCTCTTGTTTAGGCTTTTCTGATGAATTTGATTCACATGCCTAGCCTAAAAATGTAATTAAGACTTTTTCTCCTGAGTTGTCTCAGAGGAATAATTTTGGCTGTCAAGATCAGTTTAATTTTTGCCTTCTGCTCTGGTACTTTATGTTCACTCTTAATCAGAAATGACAGCCTGAGTAGAAAGTCAGAAAACAAAGGATGCTTTGTCAGATTGTGCAGATGTGTTGCAATTCATTTATCTTCAAGATTTTGTAATTTATATTTCATCATAAATTGGTCATATGTAGTTTTTCTTGTATTATGTATCAAGGCAATATTTTTAATAAACTCATGGTCAAAATAAAAGTATAAATATCAGAAATATAATCTATTAATATTAGGATATTAGTTCTAATTGCAATGAATAATGTTTTTTACAAGATGTGAAATACACAAAGCATGTTATATGAAATTTAGATGTTTAAAATATTCCTCATTCTACATATACCCTACATGGTTTCCTGAAGCACTGAAGATGGATGAAAGCATTCATTAATATACACATAAACATTAATACATAGCAAACACTTTCATTAGTGTTATAGCCCTGGGATTTGGATAATTCAAGTATAGTGTCATATTTTGCCATTAAAATGAGGAATAGAATAACATTTTGGCAGTAATTCAAATTACTTGGCTGCAATAGTAGTTTTGTCACACATCGTTTGAAAGGTACTGAAAACAGTGAACCAACATTGTCATCAAAACCATGCTGCCATGGGTGGCATATTGTTTTGCAGATTACTTTCCCCCACTTTGATGTTTAGGTAGTGCCATTGAAGTTGCAGTTTTTGTCAAAATAATTGCATTTACCAAAAATATCTCCCTTTTATTTCTTGAGAATCTTGACATATCCTAATTTTATGAACATAATTGCTTCATTGACAGTAAAAACAGCATATTTTTATAGTTGAAATATAACCAAATTTTAAAATGAAAACTTGAATAGTGTTTATATGACTTTCATCTAACCTGGAATATTTATATACTGTCAGTAGGACAAAATTTTAAAAAATCAATATTATATTATGCTAATATTACTGCCTATTTGAAGTCATTAATTGATATGAAGTGACTGATTATTTTCTATAATTAATTGGATAATTGGATCATTTTTTACAAAGTTAAGCTGATTGAAAGAAAGTTAATTAAATCTTAATTTATGAATAATAAGATCTCAACATATTTTATAATATATCATTATATAATCCATAGAAACATCCTCTTTGTAAATGTCTTATTCTGTAAAGAAACTTATTGTAATATTATGTGTCTAGGCTGGGCACAGAACAGTTTGGCCTAGAATGTACCGCAAATACAAGGCAGGATTTCATCTGCTTCATGGAGCTTACATTATTGATAAATCAGAAAATAACAAAAAGCATAATGTTGTGTCATGTAAATGTAAATAGTAAGACAGAAAACAAGATGGCTAAGATTTAGAATGACAATATGATCAATGAGAAAAGAGTGGATAACTTTCATGTTGTGGCATGTGTACAAGAGTCTGAGGAAAAGGAAGAAACTTAAATACAAACATTAAAAGTCTCAACATAGGCAGACATGAATCATTTTATTTTGCTCTGTGTGTGATAGTTTCCATGCATATGAGCATTGTAGAATAATATTCCCTTAAGATGTTGATCTGCAGTCTTGCATGGATACTTCATTGTTATACTTCTTGTAGGTAGCTCTAGATCTGCCATTTTGCCAAGTTCTTCTATTTTGGGTAAAAAGTGACAATTCCTAAAACTGTTGTCTTTCGATTTTTGAAGCGAAAATACATTATTTTTCTATATTTTTGCTCTCCCAGCCCCATTCTCCCACTTATGGCTTGACACAAAAGTTGTTTTAGTATCACCTGACATTCCTTGGTCCAGCACTCCCTACTAAACTTTACAATAAACAACCTCAGGACAAAAATGAAACATTTAATTCTTCCCTCCCTTTGTCACTTTCTAGTCCTCTAATTATTCCAGCCTGAGCCCTCTGATTTATTGAACTAGAAACCTCTGTTCCACATGCCACTCCCCTAATTAAACTTATGTTCTGTTAGAGTTGATCTAATTTATTATTTTCTTTTTAAAAACTTTACATGCTACCAATGCAGATGAAAACTAGCAAGTAATTATTAATTTGAAATATTACATTTTCCTTAAAATGCAACTTCTCCTATGATTGATCACAGATTGTGAAGGTAGAAGGCAACTTTCAATACGTTAAGAACTATCCTCTAAATAAGATTTCTTTGTTCACACATAGGAACTTAGATGCATATGTGAAATATGTTCATGTGTATACATCCACAAGCATCCAGCTCAGACTTTTCTTAGAAATGATTCTTTTCCTTTTGAGACTTTCCCTAATGCTGTGTACCATAAAGTATATTTTATTTGAAAGAATTTATTTGAAATAAAACTATTTTTGTTGGTGGTTCTGCCACTTTTGTCACTGATGGAATCCTGTTTTTAAAAGATAGGTTCTTCATGCATTTGAAGTTTGCCTTCAGCAGGACTTTTATTTATATTTAACATGTATTATTCTTTCAGATTCAAATCTCAGTTGACTTAGGGACAAAACATCTTTTGCAAAAATGCCACATATAGTTTCTATGTGCTTTAGAATTTCTAAAGTAATATCCCAGGGACATCTCACTTCAGTTGTTAAGACATAAGAGTAGAAAGACATCATTGTCATGACTGTATTGCATAATATGTCATAAATTGATGTTGAGTAGAATGTTTGAATGGTCACCTGGATGGCCTGATTGCAATCATGTGAGATTCCAAAAAAATAGATCCTTGTCAGGTTGATTGATGGAAAAAGTAGTCGAAATATAGGAACCATAAGCAAAGTGCAGCACACATACTTCTGGTTTCCACATTGTAGGGACCAATGTGAAGACATATCAGAAGTATCATATTTGTAAATTAGGGACTCTGCTTTGTACATTGATTCTATTGGCATATAGAACTTAATTTTACTGATGACTAGAATGATGTTGGAGTTGGCTTTAACTCTAGAACTAACACATTGAAGACCTAGCCCAGCCAGCACCTTGATCGCAAACCTTGATATTCTTTTAAAATTTTAATATAGAAGCAATAAATGTTTTATTAGATTTATGATATAAAAATACAAATAGATATTCAGCTACTAAATTCATGGTAACAAATGATGTGAAGTGTGATGAAATTAAAATACTTCTCAAAAGTAATAAATTAGTAATAACATTATATGTTTCCGAATGGAAAATTTTTTGTGTAATATTATATCTCACAGTCTTTTATATACATACATATATATAATTTTCTATTTAAATTAGAAACGAGCTTCTTTTACATATCAATCTCAGTTCCTGCACCTTCCTGCCTTCCCCTGTTCCCCTCACAAATACCCCTCCCAACCCATTTCTGCTCCCCAGGAAGGGTGAGGCTTTCCATGTGGAGTCTTCAAAGTCTGGCATATCATTTGGAGCAGGACCCATGTGTCTAGACTGAGGGAGTATCCCTCTACCACACAAGCTCTTAAGTGGTAAATTAAAAAAAATACACACAGCCATATTGAAGGCAGGTTTACGGAAGTCCACATTTATCCAGGTAAAAAATTAACAGGAATTCATTGGGGGAGCACTCACACATTGAAGGTGAATAACTGCTGAGATTTTCCTGCTCCTCGAGATGCAGCCTCTGACTTTCAGGATGCTCTAATTATAGCACAAGAAAGTGTGTGCTAGCCCCTTCCTTATAAGGGGTCATGTCCACGTACAATGACCTCATGCCCTAAGATGTAGCTACTACCCCAAGTCCACTGGCAGAACAAGAAGATGTCACTACACCATGCTGTTTCTTGGGAAGAAATATCCCAACTATAGTCTGATAAAATAATTTGCAGCCAGAGTTATTAATATGAAGTTTTCATATTGAGACTTATAGTAGTCATTTTGGTATTTTCTTTATCTATTTAAAAATGTTATACGTTTTATTTTCATGAACATTTTATAATTTCTATTAGGTTAATTGATCAATCTGCTTCTATATGCCATACTTTCTGGTATAGAAAATATTTCAGATATTTATAAAATGAAAGACATCTTAAAATACATTTTTAACAGGAAGCATGTTGGAAAGAACGGTGCCCAAATTCCCAAATATTGTTTATAAATCTTTGTTTTCATTTTAAAAAGGCATGTATAATTATGTCCAGCATAAAATAAATAAATGTTTAAAATAAGAAGACTTTACACAGAAGACCAACCCAAAAAAAGAACAATTAGGACTATTTATGCCAATGAGCTCAGTAAATGATGAGATGTACTTAATATTCACTGCATTTACTCATCTAAGCAGCTAACATGTTATTTTTCACTCTTATGTTTATGATTTATTTATTTTACTTTATTAAATATACATATGAGTGCTTGCCTGCATGTATATTTTTGCACCAATTGTGTGTCTGATACCCACAGACAGAAGAGAATTCTTGATCCTATAAAATTTGATTCATAGACAGTTGTGAACAGCTATGTGGATGCTAGGAACTTAATCTGGGTCCTCTGCAAGAGCAACAAGTTTGGATCTGAAGAAATGTTTCAGCAGTTGAGAGTACTGGCTGCATTTCCAGAGAATGTGTTTGATAACCAGGATGTACATGATGCTTTACAACTTTTGGAACTCCATTCGTAGGCAATCCAAGACTCTCCTTTGGGCACTACTGGCACCAGAAATTCAAGCAGAGAATATGCAACATATACTGTTTATCTGAATTAGGTTCCTGGTACTCAGATACCAGGAGTTTGGAATCAAAGAACTAAAGAACTGACAGCTGTAAGTTTTCCTTAGAAATTCACAAGTGCACCACTGCATCTCTCTCTCTCTCTCTCTCTCTCTCTCTCTCTCTCTCTCTCTCTCTCTCTCTCTCTCTCTGTCTCTCTCTCTCTCCCTCTCTCTCTTTCCCTCCCTCTTTCTCTCTCTCTCTCTCTCTTTCTCTCTCTTCCTGCCTTTCATACGCACACACAAAATCAATGACTTGCAATAAAAACTATAGAAAACTTTTGATATTCCAAAGTCAAATTATCTTCTCTTTTAAAAATGTTATACATTGTGAATAACCTAAATAAATATTTGATAAGAAAAACATGAATATAACTACACATCTAAGTTATATCCCTTTTGTATGATCAGAATAAATTTTTATAAAATATGAATATTATTAAATTTTGATCTAGCTTCAACATATTCTAATGTTGGTAATTTTACTTTAGATTGACAGAAACCTTGCATCTACTCTTTCAACTAATATTGTTAAATTTCAGTTGACACAGTATGAAACACTTACACTAAATTGCTTGAGGACCCTTGAAGCTTAAGTGATCTAATTTACACATTTCATTCTGGCACTGATATATGTTATGAACACATCCATTTGGAATTAAGTTGTTGACACTTTTATTATCTTCCTGTACAAAATATGGATCATACTATCATCTTTAATATAATCATTATAGTATTTCTCATTTGTATATAATAGAATTCCATAGAAACAGAATCACCTTGCACTAAGCAATACCTGATTTGCCATAGCATGTCAATATAAATAATATAAAAATGTTTAGTTTTGATGACTATAATGAATAATGAACTAAACCTCACAGTAGTTTATCATTAATTACATAAAAACAAATGTGTAATACAGCATAAATTATCTTCCCACAAATTAGGGATTGATGAATAAGCCTAAATTAAGGAAATGCCTCACTTCATATTAAAAATCTCTGGCTATCAACTTGTCTTCTTCTTTAAAAAGTATTGACATGCATTTATGTAGCCCATTGCACAATTGCAGCTTGGACCTTTCTTATGTATATTATTTTGTTTCTATTTCTAAAGGTATTTATTCAATGAAACCTAACAATTTTCTTTTATTTTCCTTAAATTCAAATTTTGTTTATTAATTTTTCAATGAGAAGATTCATAAGCTGTATAGAGAGATCACATATATACTTTAAGTACATGCAGTTTTAAGCATAAACTACTATTGAGTTTGGACTTATCTATACCACTTGGTATAGAAAAGGTATATGCAGTCACCTAGTCCATATACTTTTTTTTATGCAACTGTCACAAAATATCAAGACAATTCACAGAGTGGGGTTCTTGTGTTGGGAAGGTGTGAGTCTGGGAATATTTAGGTGATTAATATTGTAGCTAGGCAGCATAAAGAATGAAGAAAAGAAGGTTCTTTTGATATCAACATTAACTGGCAAAGTAGTAAGATTCTTTGGTGTGGCAATATATTACTTATGATTTATTAAAGCTTGCCTGAGATTAAGAAAGCAAAGTCAGTCACAAGCCATGAAAGCCAGATATACAACTTTAATTCCAGGATTTGGGATTAAGAGGTAGATGGATTTCTGTTAGTTAAAGGCCAACTGACTACACAAAATTGAATCAGTTCTAAGAGAAATAGCTCACACACAGATGATCTACGTACTTGGTATTGTACTCCTTTAATCACAGCACAAGAGATATACAAAAGATAGCAGGGTCTTCAGTAGGCTCAGTCACAGTATTATTCAACCATGCTGAGGCGAGACAGCAAGATCAGCTCCTTTAGCCTGAGGTAGAGGTAAGAGCTAGAAGCTGGCTGCTTTGCTTTTCTGGTCTGCAGCTTGAAACTTGAAACCCACTATCAGTCACTGGGTCTTTTATTTGTGATACAACTGTGCCCAATGTTAAAGTATGAATTCAGGAAAAAGCTGCCACTTTGAGGCCACCAGTCCAGGCCCAAGCCTGAGATACAGGCTGACCCCAGCCTGCATTCTTCCTGCATGAGTCCTTGCCTGAGTAGCTAGGTTTACTTCTTTTTTCTCCTCAAATTTTTGAGCAAGTGTGAGGATTTTAGAGTAAGATTATGTGTTGTCATACATACAACCTTTGGTCATTTGACTATTTTTTTATCTAAACAATCTTCAGGTGCCACCCAAACTCAAGGGCTTTGAGCTTATTCCTAGAGCCCTTCTTCTTGGGCTGACATTCTTAGCTCATGACCACAAGCTAGATCTTTCATTCAGACATATTATGCCTCACGGTTCACTGATGTTGTCAGCAGATTTGCTAAATTAATTGAAAATTCTTAAAAGAAGGGATTAGTTAAACAACAGAGTTTTTCCCCCCACTCTAAAAAAATTGAAAACACTATTGAAATGGAGAAAATTAGTATTGTGTATGATGACTTAATGGGTGGTTTTAAAATGGGAAAGTAAATAATTGACATACTATTAAATATCATTTTGATAAGCTTTATTGTGTGTTTGATAATTCTTGGTTTATTTCTAAGATCTGGTTGATATCAGTGCTAAGATGTAAATCTTTGAAAAATTTCTTAAAGCAGATTATAGAAATATTCACCTCCAGACTGAGAAATTAAATGCGGAAATAATATCAATCTCTAGATCTTTTATTTATCAAGCTTCATCTTGGGGATAAAATATGATGAATGTTGTTGAGAAATTTCATAGATAAAATCTAAAAGTAATGAATGAAAATTACCTTTTCAGTTTGTAAACAGAAGGCTAGCTCAAACTACCAAAACTATAGAAACAGTCAATCCTTCTGCCTAAAGCTCCCCATATAAAGAGATTCATGTGTCATCAAGCCTGGATGCATTTTATCAACTTGAAATAAACTAACTAAAGTGATTATATTTGGTGGTGGTATTCTGGAAAAAGGGAAAAGAAGATAAAATACTATTATTTAAAATGTTGCCATATTACGCTAGCACCAGAAAATGCTAAGGTCTAACTTAGAAATTTTCTAAGCTCAAGATAGAAACACACCTTTGGACCAAGATCAGATGTTATCAGAATATAAACTTTGATCATTTGACCATTTTTTATTTTTCCTTAGTTTTCTTTCTATTATACTATTGTCTGATAATATTTCTAGGCAGAATTCCTTATTGTTGCTTCATTACTATTATTTTGAGATCTATCTATCTATCTATCTGTCTGTCTGTCTGTCTGTCTGTCTGTCTGTCTGTCTATCTATCTACCTACCTACCTAACTAACTAACTATCTGTGAATACGTGATCCTGCATGAATTAGTCTTCATTGTGTGAAAACAAGTGACTAAAGTTTTTCAAAAGAGGGTATCAAGTTCCCTGGAACTGGAACTACAGATGGCTGTGAGTCAATTGATATGGCACTAGAGACTGACCTGAGTCTTCTTCAAAAGCTGTAAGCATTCCTAACTGCTGAACTATCTATTCGACCACAACAATGACTTTCATTTAAACTGTTAAAGTGTATATAGGTCAAGTTTTAGAAAGCAGCATTTATCAATCAACTGGAAAAACTGGAAAAACTGATAAATTATGGAAAATGACATTAACCATTCAAATTCTCCCAACCAATTGGCTTCAAAGTGATACTTCTACAAAAACAAGAAAGATAACAACTCTTTTGCCTATTAGTAATCTGTACTCTAAAGTTCAAATTTTCTTTATTTTGTATATGGACCTCCAAATACCACAACATGATTGTCTATTTGTCCTCTATCCAAATATTATCCATCTTGTATTTCATGATCCAGCTAATCAAAGTTTTCCCTGAATTCTGAATTTCTTATAATATCAAATTCTGTATTTTTGCTCATGATATATCCATTTGTGAGAAAAAAATGTTTTTCAGTTCCTGCATAATGTGAACAGATTCTTAGAGTTTAGTTTGACCAAATTCCCTTTGCTTTCAGATGTCTTTCTCCTTTCATTTCCTCAAAGGGTGCCAGTTTATGCATTCACATTCCTCTCTCAAAGCCCTGCTAGAAAATTTATCATACTGCAATTGTTTCTGTGCTCACATGTCTCTTTAAGAATATGCTAGCAGGGGGAGTTAGTAGAGGTCTAGCAATTTATGTTTCTGAAAATACTCATTATTATTAGTAAAAATAATTTTAATAAATGTTGCTAAAAGGATGAGTGAGTTAAAAGAAACTTTAAGACTGGTAGTATAGTAGACATGAGGCTCACTGTAGTTCTCTGGAAATGGATGTTCTGCTTTTCTTATTATTTTTAATTTTCAATAACTTGAAAGAATGTGTAAAGACATGTAAAGTAGCCTACAAATCCTTCTCTGGGTAACTAAGAAACATTCCCAATTAAGTCCTTGTAAAATCTACATAGCTTGGAGACAGATGAAATTGGTATGATCAATAAATTAAGTGTGCAAGTAAATATTTAGAATAAAAATAATGCACTAATATTGGAACAAAGAAAACTAGATTGTCAAATAATACAGTTCTAGAAACAAAAACAAATGACAGAAGTACTATATCAGAGTGAACAGGGATATAGGGAATGAATCAGAACAGTGCACACCATATCCTAAGACACACCATAGAAACTGACATTAAATCAACACTATTGAACTCCTACTGTATGTGCCAAGAGAACAATAAAACTAGGCAATGGCCAAGCAATAAACAAATGATCATGTGCCTAGCAAAGAGCAAATGAGAGATGAAATAAAAGTGATTTAATTCAACTTATTTCACACACTGACTTTGTGGTATCCCTCAAATGCAATTTTTTCAGATCTGAGTTGTGGCAAGATATTGTCTTGCTCTTTTCAGACAGAGGTATTCCTGCTGAGAGTCATTTCTTGTGCTAGATTTACCATCACAGGGACCAGAGCTGTAAAATTGTGAATATGGTTTGTTATATGGAGTTGCTCTTATAGCAGAGATAAACAATATACCCATCTGCAAGTTTTAAGTGTCATGGATGCAAAGGCTCTTTGGAGGGCAATGACATATATATGTCTATCATCTGTGTATTTAGTATTTGTGGAATATTTTAAAAATCATCCTAGGGGCAATTCAAAACTACAGTGGCTGTATCACTGCCTGTGTCAACTGTGAAATACAGATCTTTGTTCACATGTTACTTTACATTGCTTAAAATTCCAGTGCTTGTGATTGTGAATGCTGAAACACAACCAAAATATTCTCTGCAATGGGAAATTTTGTATATAGTTTTTAACTGTATGTATTGTGAGAGAAATGGAAAAAAATCCATTATAAAATGAATGTTTATCTCAGATGCAATTACGATTAAGTGTCTTGAAATCTGAGTACATTTTTGTCATGCACAGCATATAAATCATTGTTTTTATGGTACAAATGAAGACAATATTCAATAGTAGCTTCATTGAATATCATTAGGCAGTTATATAGAAGTTTCACATGTAAAATTTGTTCTTCAGTGTTTTTAAGACAAAATTTGAGGAGAAAGTATTAAATATAGATCATCACCCTATTGCATTATATCACATGGTGTTCCATTGAGTTATTAGTTAGCCTGTGCTTGGGATGAGTAAGATTAGAAGCACTTCAGGAACAATATAATCTGGTTTACAAAGCTGATGAATAATCAAAGAATTTATTTGTGTTCCAGGACTTCTTTTGAAGTACTGTCATCCTGACCATACATACATGCACTCAGTGGTATTAAAGGAATGTGCCTAGTGCTTGACATCTGATAATTAAGGAGCAGAATATGGTTAGATTTATCTTTCAATAATTATTTTCTGTGAGCTTCTTTTTAATTCATGGTGCCTGAATAGAAAAACCATTGCTGATTATTTCTCTGAATATGTAGAAGTTGATGACAAAGTTAAACAAACAACTCTTTACAACATCTTAAAGGTAATTAGAGGAAATTGTCTTGGCATTTGTTCACTCGGTCCTTGTAGGTGATCTTATCTATGCAGATAAATGAAAGGAACACAAAAGAAATTTAGATGACTCACGGTGTACATCAGAAATAAATTACATTCATCAAGGATTACTATTAAAGTATAAACATCATGTATATTATGATGTTACTTAATTATTTCAGAATCCTGATATGTCAGAGATTTTCATTTTATTTTTTCATAAAACATAGTTTCATCTGGGTCACAGTCATAAAATGTATACTGACAGCCATTAATCCATGAAACTACAATTTAAAACATGTTAGCACTTAAATGCATGCTGGTATTTTTCCAGTGTTAATAGTTATTTTGATTCTCTTTTTAATGGGAGGGTAATATTACATTATAATATTTGCTAAAAGGAAAGAGAAAAAATAGGGTCTGAAACAGTTTTATATTTATGGTGCAGTGCTAATTAGCACTATATGTTGTCCATTCTCCACAAAGATTAGGAAATGGGATTTATTTGTAGCTTCACTAACTTTTTGAGATAAGGGATTTAAAGAGTTGAAGTCTCTCTTTCCCACCTGTAGCCATTTGGTACTGTGTACAAAGAGAGAGATGAGGCCAAATAGTTAAATACAACTGGTAGTCTATTTGTTTCTTTATTTAGGGAAAACTTGATTAACAGAATTATCATAAGAATTATTTGTTATAGTTTGAAGTTTTTCAGAAAAAATTGGAGCTTTAATTTCACTCAGTGAGAATTCTACATTCATGTCTGGTAGAGATGACTTTTACTCAAGATAATTGAAGAATAGATGTATTTTCTGTCCTTTTTTAATAATTTTATAAACTTTAATATTACTAAACTTTTTAAACTTTAATATTACTAAATTCCTATTAAATATATTAATATATTAATATTGCAAAGGAAACACAACAACAAACTATTGGTGATGGCAAGACCAAGGGCATATACACTTTCTTATACTATCTTCTCTCCCACCAGGGATTTCAAAGAAGCTCTGTTTACAGTAGCAGTATTAGCCATTTTGTAAAATCAATTAGTAAACTAAAATGATATTTAAACTTTCAATGTTCAAATCTAGAACATGAAAAACCCTTCAGTCTAGATTAGTTACACATTCAGCAGATATTTGTGAAAAATAATTTACCACCAAATTTATAACATCAGAAGATTTGTTACTTATTTCACTAAAAATGTAATTTTTTGCACATTTTCCTATTTCTATATATTAAATTTTGAAAAAAAATGTTTTACTAATTTTCTTAAAGTGTAGTTGAAATACTTTTTTTGTAGAGGAAAAACGTTACTTTTTTTCATCACAGAGAACTTTCTGAGGCTTTTTTGATGTCTATTTGACAAGTAGACATCCAGGCACTAATTGCCTTAGGATGAACCTTTTTCCCATAATTGCCTTTGTACTCTAACTCCCCTTTCCCCGATAACACTGTATAGGCTGCATTATATTTGCTACTCTATAGTATTTAAAGAATAAAAATAATAGGTTGAGGTATTGGATCACCTTTGAGGCCCATTAAGGGAAGACTGTTAATTCCTGATCAAAAGCATGATCTACCTGTGTCCCTGGGTTGGAGAAATGAATTCTGATCTGCACTGAAGACTAGAATATTACATACTCTTCTCTCTTCCTTAAATGTTAATATCTCTGGGCCTGTAAATCTCCTACCCAGGATTCCACACCACAGAGTGCTAACTGAGCTGAATACAGACTAAGATGATGGGAGAAAAAATAATCCCCTTAATGAAATAATATATAAAATTTCATTTGGGCCGTTGCTTACAAGAGCCGCCCCACTGTAGCCTACGTGCAGTTCTAACTTGGAAAAATAGAACTTTTTGGTTTTCTTCTTTATATTTATTTTCTTCCTTGTTCAGATACTAGACTAAATATATACATGTTTTATTGGCAATTTGAGCTTTTTTACTCTTTTTTAATGCTCTGCGACCTGTACATACAGTTGATAACTGACCTATATTATTTAGTTAGACAGGTACTCAGAAAGGCACACCTCTCTTACTCTTAATTCATTTCTTTCTGGAAGCTCCTGAAATTTATAACTTGCATGTCTTATTGTTTTCCTAAACTCTAATTAAATTTTCCTTGAGATTCTTTGCAAGTCCATTTCGAAAATCATTTTAAGGAAAGTACAAAACTACAATGGAATGATAATTTCCCTAATATATATGCAAGGGGCCACAATAAATTCCATCTGTATATGCACATCCAACTCACATTCAAACTAAAAAAGATTCTTCTATTAAAACACTAAAATATAACTTTAAAGGAGATGAAATCCAAAGACATATCAAATACTACTTGGTTTGAGAATAAACTACTTTCTATTCATATTGAGGTGGGAACTTTGTTTTGCAGCTTGTCCTTATGCTTGGGTTGCATTACTTATCCTTCTCTCTTGTTCTTCTCTATGTCCCTTTACTGATACAACATAGTGTTTATTTTTTATTCATTTTAGATACTGAATATAGGTAATAATATATGTTAAGCAAATGTCTTTCTACATCCAAGCATCATTACCAGTATTCTTTTACTTTCTTTTTACTTTTGGAGAAGATCTTGTTAATTTACCCAGGCCACTCTCTCTAGTCCAGACATATATTGAAATGACAAACTTCCTGTTTTAGCCTCTCAAGTAACTGATATTACAGGCCCTTCTCTCAGGCATTAGCTTAGTATGATCCTGATGAATGTGGCAATGTAGTAATTGTTAATGTAGATGATAAACCCCTTAGTAATTTTTTTCTCATTCAATACTTTGATGGTTATTCTGATTCCTTTGCCTTTTCATATATACATTATAATTAGCTTGATAATATCAACAAATTAAGTGACTGTTATTTTTTCAATCCACTAAGATTACAGCTTTTGGTTTCCTCAGTACTTCTTATACTTTATTACCCCACACTCCTATAGAAAATAAAGTGAATGATAGACTAATTGAAAATTAATTACAGAAAATGCCTTATACTTTAAAGCCTATTTGATTGGTATCATATAGATTTTTCCCCTCTGCTGTACAGATATTGATAACTTATAGAAGCAGAAATCAAACATATTTCTTCATGGATAATCTTTTTGGCTATTTATGTAGATGTTTTCTGGTGTAATTTATACAAAATCCTGTCACAAAACTTCCAACCTACAACTAATCCTGCTTGCTAGAAGTTCTGGGGTAAATTGCACATCCAATGACTGTCAGCTAACAAATTACTGGTTGAATTTGAGGTCCCTGCCACAAGAGTGACTCTGCCAAACATCGCCTAGAGGTCCAGGAACCAAACTTTGGATAGTCCAGAGAACCAGGATAGAAGAAAAATGGTTGTCAAAAAGTCAACAAAATGATTCCTAATGATATTCTGCTATACTCACAGACCAGAGCCTAACATACTCATATTCAGAGCAGAATGGGAGCAGATGCTGCGACCCCCAGCAAACATTAGGTAGAGCTCAAAGATTCCTGCAAGAGCAGGTGATGAAGAACTCTAGGAGCCAGAGAGATCAAGACAATGAAAAAAACCAAACCAAACCAAATCAAATCAAAACAAAACAAAACAAAACAAAACAAAACATAGGCCCACAGAATTAACTAAACAGGGCTCCTAGGTGTTCATAGAGAGTCAACTGACAACCACAGAACCTAAATTGTTCTGACTACATCCTCTGCAATCATGCTATGGTTATGCAGCTTGGTGTTTCTATAGGACTCCTAACAATGGGGCCATTGGCTTTCTCTGACAATTTTTTTCTGATATTTTTGATACTTTTCGATTTACTGGTTTGCCTCATGCAGCCTTAAGATGAAGGGAAGTGCCTAGATTTATTATACTTGATGTGCTATTTTTGGTTTATAGCTTGCAAGCCCTGCCATTTTCTGTGGAGAAAGTATTGAAACTGGGGTGAGGGAATGTGGGCTAGATAAGAATGAGGCTAGTGAGAGGAAACCACATTCAGGATGCAACATATGAGAGAAAATCAATTTAGAAATGAAAATATAATTGCAGGGATTAATTTTGGGAGCCAAATGTAATATATACATACATATTCATAAATCATAAAATATATTAGAGATCATTTCATTACATATTTGCCAACAGCTTTCATATAGTCTTATTATTTTATGCTACTAAAGTTAAGTCCCCATGCTGCTATTTTATAATCAAATGAAAGCAAATGCTAACAGATTATACCATGTTTAAATAACTATATTTCACCTTTGGAACTATTTTGTGTTCTATGTTTCCTCTTCCCTGAATCTTTTTCACTGTTTGGAAAAGTCTGTCACATTATGCTTTTTTCTTCCTTACATTATAATTGTGAATAAAAGTAATGTGGTTAATTATAGCATATGCAATGATGCCTGAAAGAAATGGCCAAATGTACTTCAATCAAGCACAGCTATTTGCTTGTATCCATTCAGTTTATGACATTATTTCTGAAAAAAAAATTCATTGGCTTTCTGGCCTGTTATAGATACAGCAATTAAAACTATAAATGCCTTAAATAATTTTTTATTGCTGGGACAGAACATCATGGCCAATGCAACTTCATAAAAGAAACCATTTATTTGAGGACTTGCTTATATTTTCAGAGAGTGAGTCCATGGCCATCGTGGCAGAGGGCAGGACAGCAGGCAGGCACAGTGTGAGAGAGAGAGAGAGAGAGAGAGAGAGAGAGAGAGAGAGAGAGAGAGAGAGAGAGAGAGACAGAGACAGAGACAGAGACAGAGACAGAGACAGAAAGACAGAGAGACAGAGAGAGAGAGACAGAGAGAGAGAGACAGAGAGAGAGAGAACTCAGAAAACTCAAACTGGAATGTCATTGGCTTTGGAAACCCCAAAGCCCAGGCTCAGTGACATGCCTTCTTCTATAAAGCTACACCTCCTAATGTTTCCTGAACATTTCTAACTGCCTATCAAGCATTCAATACATTTACAGTTTAACAAAAGCTATTAATCAATGTGGGTATGCTGATTTTTCCTTAAATATTTTATTCTTTTTACTAGTAGAATATGGAAAGTTTAATATTAACACATAAAATTTCTACAAGGATTTCTACATAATTTAGAATGAATTTGACAAAATGATTGTAAAACCTGTGACTCATACCCATATCCTCCTTCATTTTCATGTATAGAGAATTGTTTTGTAGCACTTGCAGAACAGCTTTGCATTTCAATCTCTTCATCTTCTTCAAAGACAGACAATTGATCTTATGTGGTAACTACAACATAATAAAATTATGACAAGTGTTGATAGCTGTTAGATGAAACTGCAGTGAGAAAAGTTCTGAATCACTTCATGGTATGTCATAACATTATATTTAAGGCCATTCAAATTTGACTACTAATTTTATGCATCAAGATTTTACCATACATATATTTTATGAAATCTGGGTATTTAAATCCTTATAAGATTTATGTAGTATTGGTATACTACCAGTGCCTCTAGTTCTTAGTTCAAGATTCAGACCTTGTGAGATTCCCTTCCTTCCGCATAAGTATGTATGTCTGTGTTGACCTTGTTTAGGTTATTTGTAGATAGTAATGTGGGTGAGCCATGTGTATACTTTCTGTGGTATTTTAGGAAGACATACAGTACTCTTACAATAAACCCTTTGTTTCTCTACCTATTGTAGTTGTTCTGAGCCCGCTTATATAATTTCCCATGAACCATAGGTGAAGGAGCATTTTAATCCTTGGTAGTTTTCTGTAATTGTCTCAAACTGATAGAAAAAGAAAATCCCTTGATGAAGAATGAATACTCCATAGGTCTTGAGGTATAACTATAAATATGTTTAATGTAGGTAGTAATTATACTAGCTTAGCAAAATAGTAACTGTAGATTATCCTATGAACTTCACAGCTATACTAGCCCTGAGTAGCTGATTCCATTCTTGTAACAGAAACTATTACCTTCTGAACAAGTAGGCCGGAGTTCCTATTACAGAGCTAATGGTTACTGCCAAATTGCATATGCCACTACTACAACTTTGGGTTTATCATGCCATGCTCATAGTTGTGATTCGTAACATGGGTAGAACAGTTTTGAATGTAGATATATTAAAATTCAAGTTTTGTTACTCAGAACAAGGCACTATATTGTACACCTAGTGGCCAAATAGTGAATATTTATATCACATAGTCCATATTGTGTATTATCTTACTTTATATTATATTCCCTATATTAATAGTTGAATTTTAAGTGTTATTATTTATATACTAATATTTTAGTCATGATCATTGATAACAATGTCTATAATTTATATCTATTTATTTGAGTTGAAGAGAGATGTGCATCACAATAAGTAAAATACCCAAAGAAAAACATTGGGGTTCAAGTTTCAAGCTAAAGATCAGAAAACAAAACAACTAGTCACTAGCTCTTACCTCTCCATCCACTCAGACCAATGTGGTAAACCTCAAACTGCTCCCAATTTCCTGCTCCTCAGATTCACTCAGACTGCTATGTTCTCAATATGGCTAGAGAGTGATGTCAGACTGAATGCTTCTAACTTTTATACCTCTCAAATCTCAGGATTTAAGGTGTGAGCTCTGGTTTACTCTCTGGTAGTCCAGGGTGGTGTTGGACTCAGAGATTCATGTACCTCTTAGTCCTGAGTCCTGGCATTAAAAGGTGCGAATCACCACTGCCTGATCTATATGGCTTGAGACTGGCTTTGCTTTCTGGATCCCCAGGCAAGCTTTAGTAAATCATAAATTATATATCACCACAGAAATGATGACTTAATTTCCAAGTATCACTCCAAGTGATTACATTCCTATAAACTATTAACTGTTACTACATGAACAACCTAATGTACAACTCTTTGTACACTGAAAAAAGAATATTTTATAGATTTTTGAATGTCAACATCTGATATAATGGATAAGAGTTAAGAAGTAGGTGAAGCTCATTAAACATCGAATTCAATGGATCTGTTTCAGTCTTGTTCTTGCTATAGAAACCTTCATTATATAACAATTTCAATTTCATAAACCATTTTTATAAAAATTCTTCATTTAGCATGGATATGAAAGTTACATAATTACTAGTGACAAAATTTGGCTTTTATTGTAGAGACAAGAACTAATGTAAAGGATGTTGCACATACAAATGATTTTGTATTTAATCTTATGTATTGAAACATAGATACAGATACTTACCAATGAAAAGAGTAAGTATTGTATCATTTTAATTCTGCTAATTAAATTGCAATGCTTATTTCAAGTCAAATTGTATTTATGCCATTAGTTTTTCTTTATTTATAATCATAAATCTTCTCTAAAAATGCATATTCCATAACCTAATATAAAGAATACAATAAAATCCAGGTGGTGGTGGTACATACTTTTATCCCAGCAATCTGGAGGCAGAGGCAGGGAGATCCATGTGAGGCTGAGGCTAGCCTGGTCCATACAGCAATTGGTAGGGCAGCCACTAAAGCTATAAAGAGAAACAATGTCTAGAAAAATACAATAAAAGTGAAGGCCCTTTAAATTTTTTATGTAGCCCTTATGAAGCTACATAAGATTTCATATTTTGTGTTTTACTTGAGTACAAATATTTCCTACAGACTATACTCTTATGTATATGATTAAGATGAAAATACTTTTTGGATAATTAATTCTATTTTAAAGTCTAATTTGTGCTTTCTCAAGAGGAATTCTCATGTCTCTCATATTTATATTTCTAGTCCCAATTTCTAGGAAGAAAATACAGTAATTCGAAAGAAAATGTTGTTGGACATTCTTTTCCTAACTTGATTATTTTAGCTATCATTTGACATAAAAGTGTGAATTCCCTCCAGCACTCCTGAGGTTAGGTCCTCTATAATCAATCTCTTGTCTGTGACATATGTTTAAGCATTCCCTTGAAACAAAGCTCTGTCTGTGTTCAAAATATCAATTTGAACTTTAGCAAGGCATTCCAATTCTATCAAACAACTTCTTTGCGTCTATTTAACTCTAATTGATAAATTTAAGATGTGTTTACTCAGCTCCCCTTATTTTAGTAACATTTATGCACAGCTAATATTTACTTAGAGAACTTGTTTGTTTAAGCTTTAGCTAAAGCTCCTTCAACATACAGAAAGGATATCCTTCCCTCCTAGATAGCCCTGATTAATTCCGATTTCTGTCATTCTGCTGTTAATCTGTATGTTACTTAAAGCAAGCAGTAATAAAGCAGCATTCATCTGGGATCCCCTATGAGATACATTGACTTATAAAAAAAACATGCATCCAGCTTTGGTTTGACAAAAGGCATTTTTTATAATGCTGTTGAAATGCTTGAACATAAATAATATATATAGAAAAGCTATATTTTATTGTGTATCAGTTATTATTTCCCTTAGTAGGTTTTTTTGTACTCTAAATAATAGCCATAGCTCAGTATTGAAATTTTGTTTGAAAAGGGCTATTTTCTTTAATGGAATAAAGATAGTTAAGCATAAATTATAAAACATAGAAAATATAATTTTATCATAGATCATTTTTTACCTGGGTAAATTTTACTATAATTCTATATAACTTGAAACAATACCCATGTCTGACAAGTGTGCTAAGTGGTAGATTACAAACCAGCATGACCTACTATGCGTTTGATTATACTGACATAATAACTAAAAATGCAAATAACATATTCAGCTTTGGGATTAGTGTATTTGCTTCACATGTGTAAGATTCTATAGTTAGTCTTTAGCACCATCCCCTTAAAATAATCTAAATAAATAAAGAAAGAAATAAATACTTTAATGCAGCATTTCTTTTCATAATTGAGGTTCACTCTTGGATTTTGCTACATGTTTCATAAAATTAGACCATATAAGAAAATATTACACAATATTTTAGTATCATGTCACAAATAAACTACTTTACAAAATAAATAAGTTTATAGCAAAATTATAGCTACATAGCTACATATATTAATAAAGGCTAACTAAACATGTATTAGCTAGTCTATGTTTCTTAAATTAGACATTTATGTATAATTTTCTAAATTCACAATATTATAGTGTCTATTCATCAAACAATGAAAAGAATGACTAATTCTTTCACAGTAGTCAATACAAATATCGACAGAATTCCTTAATGTGAGGAAAATTTGTAACCTAGAGCAGTAATTAAAACTGATTTGAAGACAAAAGTATTCCTGTCATTATTAGAGAAAACATGAATGGTACTGTGTTAACTGTAGTTTCCTGGGGGGAAATATTTCTTTGATTTTAAAACAAATTAATTCTAGTTTTTATATCAGTAACTGTAATCCTGACCTTTTGATCTATAAAAGTCAACAGTAGACATTTTCTTCTTTATTAAAAGATTGATTTCCTGAAGGTGGGGACTGTAGATGGAAATATGAAGTTCAATGAGAGAAATATCCATGTCTCTGGCAGGCACTGTTTGTCAGACAACACATGACATTTTACCATGGTATTGAAAAGTAAGCAGGCCAGCACTGTTTTCAAGCTTTAAACAAAAACTTCCATGATGGCATATACTCCTTGGGTGCCTTAATGCACCTGGGCTGCCAGGATCTGACGTGAAACACTCTACAACATTACAAACAAACTCTTTCAGTCTTGAAATTGAGCAGTTTCATTTATCCCTCAGTAGACAACAAAGGAAACCTGTTACAGCAGGTTTCCCCTCCGGCTGCCGCTGTTTCTACCACCATGGTCCCGCCTCCACGTGAGCCCCAAATAACACTCAGAGACTCTGTATTTGATACAATCCTGTTGGCCAGTTACCATTATCATTAATGGGCTAGCTCTGTCTTAATTATTAACCCATTTCTACTTATCTAAGTATTTCCACGTGGTCGTCTTATCAGGGAGCCACAGCAGGCATCCTGCTTCTTCCATGGGCTACATCTCGACTCCTCCTTCCCACTTCCTCTTTCCTTCTCCTAGTCTCGTAGCCCCGCCTATCTTGCTATCTCATTGGCCACAGTGTTTAATTAACCAGTATGAGAAACATATATACAGAATAACATCTCCCATCATCTCCTCTTTTCTGTCTAACATAAAAGAAGGGGTTTAACCTTAACATCGCAAAATATATTATACAACAGTTATCAAATAAGAATCACAGTAAACAATATTTAGTCCATTAACATTTTGTAAGACTTAAAGAAAATATCATCTATCCTATCTTTGTGAGTCTAAAGTCCTATATGTAACTTATTTTTAAACTTAAATAAGGAAAACTATAACCATAAAAATCTGTCTTCAACTTCTTCAAAGACCACAGAAGGATAATATATAAACTCTACAAATGACAGAGATAACTCATTGCCTGGTCAGTCACCCGAAGTTCTTCTGTAATGTTCCATCTTCAGCCCATAGGCCATAGTGTGTCTCCAGACTCCTCAACCAAGCAGGAAACTTTAAACTGTTCACCTGTATTGACAGTTTGTCAGTCACTTTTCTCTGTGTCCTGTAGACTGTCTGGCTGTCTGGCAGCATCTTCCATGAAGCAGGAATCCTGTAGCAATGTCCATCTTGCATCAGCAGTCACCATTTTGTGGGTCCTGCATGTCCAGTTTCTACAACATAAAGACAAACAGTCTAGACAAGAGAAGTACCTTGCTCAAATGGCTAGTCTTGCCATATTAGAAGCAAACTCCATAATGTTTTTCTTCGAGGTCCATCTTCCTTTCTTCTGTAGGTAGTGTTACCAGGAGCAGTTGTGCCTCACTGTCAAGAAAAACCCTAAACCATTTGAAATGCCATATTCTGTAGGTCTTTGAAAGGTTTGAAGAATGCCTATCCATCTCAAATACATCTCTATATATCTAGAAAACCTAACTAACTCCAAGCTTGACTATCATAGGTAACTTTCTAATCTGTACTAAATTATACATTACATTTCTAAATGAGCTATATAAACAAAATACCTAAACAAGAGGAGAAATATACATATTACAAAATTAACCCTAAATTGTATCAATAAAAGAAAATCCATTCCAAAGCAAAGTATTCATATCTATACCATAATTCCCTTTTTACCTTTAAAAAGATTGTTTGTGGTTATAGCCATTTATAACCAAGTCCATTTAAATAAAAACAAATATTTATAAACAATATTTGGGAATTTGGGCGCCGTTCTTTCCAAACTACTTCCTGCTGGTAGAGGGCGCTGTCATGGGGTTCCAAAGAAGACGCAGAAATCTTGGCAGGCTTTGTCTCAACTGCTTTGAATGTTGGATCACCTGGGGAGCTGTTTCAGGGGGGTCTGGCTTGATCAAACCACATAAGTCTGGAAAGAATCCACAGCTTTTCATTTTCTGTGGAAACAAAAATAGAAATCCTTTTCCCCAGTAACTTGTCCTTAGGCTTAAATTTTGGAGTCAAAGCATTTTTAAAATATATAAATTGAATTAATTCAGCAGCATTTCTTTTATAGGTAGTTGTTATTTTCTCAGCGATCAAATAATTTAAAGACAACAGAAGCACGTATAGTATCCAAAATTTCTCTGTGCTTTCCATCTTTATGTGGCTTTTTTTATTACTCTATTTATTCTATTTCTATTTTTACATATTTTGAGACAGGGTTTCTCTGTGTAACTTTTATCTGTCCTGCAATTCATTGCATACCAGGTTTGCTTTGAAATCACAGAGATCTGTTTACCACCCGAGTGCTGGGATTAATGGCATGCTCCACCATACCCATCCATTTTCTTTTCTGTTTTCTTTTTAAACCATTGTATCCTGTTTCTTTTTCTCTCCCAAGCCAGCATATTTTTTAAAACACAGTGTAAACCTTCATTGCAGCTCTTGTGCACACCAATGAATTGTTAGCAGAGCTCTTTAAAAGCAAGGCGGTTTTTTGCTGCTTATGCTACTTTTGGAAACCTCCCTTAAAGGAGCTGCACAATTCTCTGTCTACAGCAAAACAAAACCAACCGAGAAAATACTGCTACTAAGAAGTCTTGCTAGTCTCAGTTCCTTTGTTTCTAAAAACTATTTTTTAAGCTTTTGTTAAGTTTTAAGTGAAAGTTCTCAGTTCCATTTCTGACACCATTATGTTACGGCAAGCTTTTTTATAGTTTTCTTAGTTAGGTTTAAAGATAAGTTACATATAGGACTTTAGACTCACAAAGATCGGATAGATGATATTTTCTTTAATCTTACAAAATGTTAATGGACTAAATATTGTTTACTGTGATCATTATTTGATAACTGTTGTATAATATATTTTGCGATGTTAAGGTTAAACCCTTCTTTTTATTTTAGACAGAAAAGAGGAGATGATGGGAGATGTTATTCTGTATATATGTTTCTCATACTGGTTAATAAAACACTGTGGCCAATGAGATAGCAAGATAGGCGGGGCTAGGAGACAAGGAGGAAAGAGGAAGTGGGAAGGAGAAGTCGAGATGTAGACCTGAAAGAAAGAAGATGCCGGCTGCGGCTCCTGGATAAGATAACCACGTAGAAATACTTAGATAAGTAGAAATGGGTTAATAATTAAGACTAGCCCATAACAATAATGGTCATTGGCCAACAGGATTGTATCAAATACAGAGTCTCTGAGTGTTACTTGGGTCTGGTGCGGGTGTGGGCCCAGACTGGCGGCAGGCGGGATGGAGCTGTCGTGTAGGAAAAACCTATGGTAACAGAAACCCACTGCTTTTTCCTCTATATATCTTTTATAAATAGCCCCTCATTTATGCAATAAGCACTCCAGAACACTAATGGTCAAAACTGTTTTCAGTAAAGTATTTATAGCTCAGAATTTATTTATACATATATTGAGTTTTCAATGTTGCCAAAATATTTTCCTGTCCTAACTACAAGTTTCTTTATGAAAGGAAAAATAAGCCTTCCAAGAAAGAAAAAAGAAAAAGATATAAAATGAGTGTGCATATTTCAGAGAAAGTGAAATCCTAACATACGTACTGCAAGCTATGACATATATATATATATATATATATATATATATATATATACAAAGCTATAGATCTCACTTTCTTGATATGCATTTAAGATCTATCATTATATCTGATATCTATCCTCAAACTCTTCCTAAATGCTGAAGAATAAAAGAAATAAAAAACTTCCAAATTTGTGATGGTTAGCCTCTTTGTCAACTTGACACATGCTAAAATCTTTTTGGGAGAGGAACCCTAATTTCAAAAAGAATGTTACTATCAGGTTAGTTTGTAGGCAAGTCTGTGGACTGTGTTCTTGATGTGGGAACACCAAGCCCACTATGGGTAAGTGGCCTTTGTCTCTATAGAAAAGGTAGCCAGTAAACAGTGTTCTTGTTCCTCCAAGGCACCTGAATCAACTGCTGCCTTATTTATTGTCCTGTTTGAATTACTGCTCTAACATCGCTCAATGGTTACTGTGAAATGTAAATGCAAGTCAAATGAGTCTTTTCTTCCATTAGGTTGATTTTATTTAGCATTTTACAACAACAGAAAACAAAATAAGACAGTCCCCTGGCCAGCAATGTGTGTTAATTTTCAATAATGATAACTATTATGCTTGTGTTTTTATTGTAGTTCATGTTCTATCAATATGTTTATATTGAATGTGGAGTGTTCTTTGTACAGTTAGCACGGGGTTATACAGGAAAGCAAACAAACAAACAAACAAACAAACAAAAACAATGGACAAGTTAGGAAGCTTGACTTAAGCTCCTACTATATTTGTATTGATGATGGACTGCAAGAAGCCAAATAAACCTTTTCTATCCTAAGTTGCTTTTCATAGCACAGCAACAGAAAGCAAAGTCATAGAGTGTTGTCCTAAAACTTAATGCTTTTTGATGTAGAATTACCCATTTTGCCACACTCGTAATTGACATTCTACTTTTGTGTCTATGATTTGAGTATTTTTGATATGTTATATAAGAAGTCATTTCTCTTAGTTATCTTCTTAACATAATTGTTTCTAAGTTAATCCATTTTTCAAGTACTAATGACCTTTCATATTCTTAAGTATTGAGTAGTGTTTTATTGAGTGTTTATACATCAAGATTTTTTTTCTATCTATCCATGTTTCACTTACAATGAATTATTCAGTGGTGAATACAGGTATACTCTTTAAGTATACAAGTAGAGTTGTAAAACTTTAGCTTAAATTATATTGCATATAAACAAAAAAGTTAGATTGTTTGAATTTAATAATTATATTGTTAATTTATAGGATAATCTTAAAAAAGCTTTTGTGAGTAGTACCTCCATTTTGAATTCCCACTATCACTATGTAAAGTATAAACCTTTTCATTATTCTCAACAAAATGTTTTCACATTTTTATTTTTTTGATTTTATTTTACATTCCAACCACAGTTCTCTCTCTCACCCCTGCTCACATCCCCACAATTATCCTCCCTTCCCAGCTTAACTCCTAGCTAGCCCTTCTACTGTATACTCCTCTACATGGATAAGGGTTCCTATGAGGAATCAACATAGTCTGGTATAATAGGTTGGGCCAGGGCCCAGTTCGCTCCATGCATTAAGACTGAGCATGGCATCCCACCAAAGGGAGTTGGATCTAATAAGCTGCTCATGTTCAGGGATAATTATATCTTGGACCTACTGCCACAGACCATGGCATCTCATCCTAAGGAATGGTATGCAACAAGCTAGCTCATGTATCAGGTATGTATCTACTACTTGGAGTCCCTCCAATAGTCCAAGCTTCACAGAACAGGTTGGAGATAGTAATGTTGTAGAATGTTAGTTGAAGATGTGTTATATTTGTTTATGATGTGAAATATTTTTTAATGATGCAAAGATGTGCTGCATTCTTTTATTTTACCTTTGTTTACCTCTTGGATGCTATGTTATTTTGCCTGTCTAAGGCACCTGATAAATAGAATGGACAGAACAGTTAGGAAGTAGAAAGGATAGGCAAAGATGGCAGGAAGACACAATAAATGGGAGAAATCCAATAAGAGGGACTGAGGAGCAAAATAAGGAAAGGTAGACATCAGAGGCCAGACACCTAACTACACAGGCAGCCATGGAGTGATAAATAAAGAAGGGTATATAGAACACAGAAAGATAATATCACAGAGGCAAAAGGTAGACAAAAGAATTTAATTTAAGAAAAGCTAACTAGTAACAAGCCAAGCTAAGATCAGTTATTCATACAATGTGTGATTTATGGGCTTTGGGTTTCAGGCCCCAAAGGCTAAAAGAGTAAAACATCCAACTGCACGAATTATACTATGTAACAGCAATTTACATTTGGTTCAATGTCTCTGACTAAATCTGAAATTCATAAATTAGCTTTGTTCACCTACCAATAGTATTCCTGCTTCTGTCAGTGTCTCCTGCACTAGGGCTATGGATATACATTGTAATGCCAAAGTTTTAGATGTGTTCTGTATATTTGAACATAAGTCCTCAGACTTTATCAAGCATTACTGATTGAGATATTTTTACATCCTTAAAATTGATATTTATATGTTGATTTCACAACCTGTGAGTTTAGAAAACTCATCCTTGCATTTTCCTTGTTGAAGTTTGCCCACTGATGTTAGCTAATAACTATTAATAAATTCTTTTTATTATGTTGACAAATTACCTAGTGTAGTGTCAACATTGTTAAGAGTTTTGTAATTGTTTTCAATAGCATATCTTGTGGTAATTTATTTTATATTTTATTCTGTTTATGTGTTACATGACATTGTTGATATTCATATATTATATTACCCTACAGTTATATTTTATTTTATCATGATATACCGTCTTTCTGATGAATGTTCTAGTTTGCTTTATGTTTCTGTTAGAAGCATGAAGACAAAAAAATGCAGAAATATGTATTATATTTTATTGGTCACTGGCTATCACAAAGGAAAACTGAGGATGGAAATTGGAGTGGAAAATAAGCAGAAACTGTGGATAGCTGTGTCAGCTAGAAGGTCTGAACTTGAATCCCATACGAATATGTTATAATGCTGGGAGTTGTCATACACATATCTGAAAGTCCTTTGCTGAGGGTCAGAGACAGAAGGATCGATCATTGGTCTCAATGACCTGCTCATATATATATATATATATATATATATATATATATATATATATATGTGTGTGTGTGTGTGTGTGTGTGTGTGTGTGTGTGTGTGTGTGTGTAACTCACCCACAAGCCTAAGCATGGTACTACCCATAGTTGGCTAGACAATGACATATCAATTTGAAATTGGCAAGATATCTCATAGATTGTAGGCCAATTTGATGGAGTCAGTTACTCATTTCTTCCAGGTAACTATATTTAGTGTCAAGTTGACAAAAACTAAGCAGCACAATGACTTATT
This sequence comes from Cricetiscus sungorus, assembly GCA_030556225.1. Lineage (NCBI taxonomy): Eukaryota > Metazoa > Chordata > Mammalia > Rodentia > Cricetidae > Cricetiscus > Cricetiscus sungorus. The sequence continues at coordinate 51,270,510 of JANBXA010000726.1, read as the reverse complement.
CAATAAAATTCATAGTTTTGTTTAATATTTTTTCCATCTGTGTTCTTAAGATATGTGGCCCATAATTTTCATTTCTCATAGTGTCTTTAAGTGGTTTTGCTGTCAGGATGTTTCCAACTTCACAAAATTAATTTAGAAGTACTAACTGGTTTTTGTTCAACCTCTTGTTGTTCTGCTTTTATTTTTTGAAAATATTGATGATATCACTAATCTCAATGATATCCTGTAGGAAACGTTTTAATTACAACTTCAGACTCACAGTTACATTTATGTTCAAGCTTCTCTTTCAGGCAGGTCAATCTTGGTGGGCTGAACAATTGTATGAGTTTATTTACATCTAAATTATTCAGGTTGTTTGTGAATACTTTCTGTAATAATACCTTGTGATTATTTTTATTTTGGTGGTATTGAAGACAAAAAGTAAAGTCCAGTTAAAGAAACCCCCCACTTGAATTGAAGGGCAGTCTGAAAGCTAACCCAGGCCACTATGAGCCAGTTCCCTGAAATTTACTAACCACCTGCAACTTTCCCTCACAAGGCCCTAAGATAGCCAAATACCAAGAATTCAAAATGTCCCTCCAGTCAGTGTGTCAGCAGGTGGTAAATAGGGTCCTTAACAAACAAAGAGATAGCTGCAACTCCGGTTTGCTGAGACAAGATTAATTAGCACACTCTGAGGCCCTGAGGTCTGCTGATCTGAACAGTGAGACCATCCAGCCTAAAAAATAAAACCCATAAGTCTAGTCAAGTACTCAATGGACAGAGGGTCACAGCCCCCCCCCCCCAAGCTTGTGTTTTTTTTTTTTTTTTTCATTTAAAAATACCTGCCCAGAAAATTTTGCTTCTCTCTAGCCTGTGTGCTGAGTGGGTCGTTTGCACAAACAATTCCCATTCACTAAAGCTTCTTGCATGTTATATCAACTGGACTAAACATTGAGTTCTTGGGGGTACGAACCGATATGGGGAGACTCCTCATTCAAAGGGTCATACAGTATCTCTTGCAATATTTCTATTTTTATTTTTAGTTTCATTAATTTGACGCTTTTCTTCTTTTCCTTATTAATGAAGCTAAAGGTTGCTTGCCTATATTTAAATTAGTCACCTTTGAGTTTGGTTGACTTCTTTTTATTGCTTGTCTAGTCTTCATTTCACTTATTTTCCAATTTTCTTATTTCTTCCCATCTATGAGAGCAGTGAATTTAGTTTTCCTATTTACCTAGGTTTTTGAAGTAGTATACATTTGACACTTTTTTCCTATTACTAAAAGTATAAGAATACCAAAAATCATAAACTTCCATTTAGTATTCTGTTTTATTTCATTCAACAAGTTTTGTAAGATCTTTCTAATTTTTGCTCAGCTAGTGGTACAGATTGTGTATACCCTGTCTGTGTCCTAATGTTTTAGTGTGTCTAAAATCTTGATAGATTGTTGAGACTTAATGTGGAACTTCATAATGTATTAATGTATTGACCAGTTAGAGCAACTTCAAAAATTATGATCACACCCTTGTAAATCATTGTTGCATTCGCTTTTTCATTTGGCATCTAAGTCCAACTTGAAACCTTTCCTTTCACTGCACCTACGCCACTGTGCTAATTTAAATAAGAAATGTCCCCCATTGTCTAGAGCATTAGAACATTTCATCGCTATTGTTTCAGGAAAGTTTAGGAAGCCCAGACTGGATGTAAGAAGGATGTTACTCAGGATGGAATTTGAGGCTAAAAGTCTCACCTATATGCAGTTTTCTATCTCTTCTTCATGCTTATAGTTCATAATGTGTCTTATCAACATTCATTTTTAGCCATCATGCCTACTACTTGCTTCCATGCTTCTTAGCCATCATGACTTCTATAACTGTAAGCAAAACCAAACAAATATAGCTAACATCCACTATTATCCATTGAGACTACTTGAAAGTAAAATAAGTGGGTATTTTGTTTGTTATTCAAGCCTTAAAACAGTGAATGATACAAGATACTCCTCTTTTCTTAACCTATTTACAATTTTATTTACATTACAATTTTGTTTTACATGTAAATTCCAGTTTCCTCTCACTCCCCTCCTCCCATGTCACTGAGCCCCTAGCTTATGCTATTTCTTCTCCTCAGGGATGGTGAGGCCATCCATGGGGGATCTTCAAAGTCTATCACATCATTTGGAGTAGGCCTAGACCTTTCCCAATGTGTCTAGGCTGAGAGAGTATCCCTTTGTGGGGAATGGACTCCCAAAGTCCATTTGTACACTAGGGATAGATACTGATTGACTACTAGAAGCTCCATAGTCTTCCCTGTCCTCCTAACTCACACCCTCATTCAGGATGTCTGGGTCAGTCCTATGCCGGGTTCCCAGCTATCAGTCAGGGATCCATGAGCTTCCCCTTTTTCATGTCAGCATTTGTGCCAGTTTCTCCAGCCTGGTCTTGACTCCTTTGTTCATCACTCCACCATGTTTGCAACTGGTTTCCAGAAATTCCACTCAGAAAACATCCCTCTTTTCAGTACATAATCCCTGGGGCATATTTTACTTTGTATGAAATACTGGTATAGTTATTTTTCCTACACACTGCTCTCTTAGCAATGTTTTTATTCATCTTATATATTTTGGTATACATTGTTTCCATTTTTATTTGCTTCCCTGTTCATCTCCAAAGCAAAACAGAACTCAAAAAAGAAACAAATGAGCAATGCTGGTAAATATTCAGAGGAAAGAAAACTTTCCTACAAATTTCATAGAAAAGTAAATAAGCATAATACTTATGGAAAACAATATAGTGGTTCCTTGAAAACAACCACAAAAAGCTCTTTCACCCTCCTAACATCTGTTTTTGCATTATCTATAAGAGCTAAAATATTAAATTATCCCATGTGTCCTTCAGTGCTTGATAGGATAAAGAAAGCATAGTATGTTTTCCCAGTGGAGCACTATTGAGTTATAAAAAGAATGACATCCTATCATCTGTAGCATCAGTAATAGAAGTATAGATCATTACATTAAATGATATAAGCCAGAAAAAATAATTATCACATGTTTTTACTCATTTATAGAAGCAATTATGTCAATCTTTTAGAAGCATGGAATGTCTAGAAGCCAGGGAATGTAAAGGAAAGGGTGATGAGAATGAGTTTACTAAGAGACAACAAAACAAAAATTTCATTGGACCTTTAATTAGAACTTCAAAAACAGCAAGATCATCCATTATTTAACACAATAGGGTAATTATTGAAAAAAATGCTGTGAATTATGCATTTTAAAATGCTTGGGAATATGAAGGACATAATCATACATACATTTTTTAGTGATTGAAAAGTAGTTTTTATGTTGAATTAGTGAATACATATTTTATGTACACATTGAATTATTACTATGTATCCATAAAGACATTTGAATTAAAAAAACATGTACCTCCTTGATATTCCTTGATATGTATAAATATGTATAAATGTATATTTTATTTAGATAAGAATATATATTGAAAAACGAAGCATAAAGTGCTGTATATCTTAATTTGGATCAGGCAGATAGTGGCTAGATAAATGTTTAGATATAAAAAAAATTTTGACTTGTACATTTATGAATTTGTGATGTGCTATTTGCTGAGCAAACAATAATTCTCGGAGATTACCTATTCTCCCTTGACAATTGAAGATACTTGACAGAAAGCCAAATGAAAGCTGAGAATAATGTGTGTAATGGCTACAATGTAGATACAGAAATTGATCTCAATTGAGGGGTAATGTTCTTGGAAATGGTGATTAAAATATTTTGTAGCCATCATAATATTAAAGATCCAGTGCTAGGAAACAATACTTTTTTAATTTTAAAATCAATACCAACTAATAATATACAATTCATAAATTTAATGGACATTGCCTGGGAAAAGCAATATGAAAATACAAAACAGGATTTATGCTTCCAGCAAAACTAAATTCTTTGACTTCTAAATTAAGGTTTAAGTCGATAGTTAAAGTTTCACATGTCTCAAAGTATATCAATAAGGAGGAAGTAATACTTTTATTGAACAACAGTTATATTAACTTGTTCAATTATCAATAAGGTTCATTTTAAGTATGGCTTTATAGTTTAAATAGAATTAATTTGATAACTCAATCTACTTCTTTTCCTCTTCTCATTACTCACATGGTAGTTTACATCTTCCATTCCCCAGGGAATGAACATCCTCCTCTAAATTCTGTGATACCAGGCATGCACAACATGCTCATAAATAGATGCAGACAAAAAAGTGTTCATACATGTAAAATAGAAATCTAAAACTTTAATTATAAGTATAATTGGTATATCAGGATAGAATAATTATATAACAGAAAAAAATGATGAATAAATACTGTAAATGGAAACATTTTAACCTTTGTTTTCTTAAGTAATATTTGATTCTTGAGGAAAACTTGTAATAAATATCTTGTGTTTATTCTTACCTTAAAATTACTGTGGTCACATGTTCTTGTCTTATTATCTAACCATGGCCAGCGTGGAGTTCACAGAGATCCAATAATATCCACTTCAAGTGTACTAGGAATAAAGTCATGTGCTACCATGCCTGATCCCCACCCCTCAAAAATGCCTCTTTTAAACTTGTTATATATGTGTGTATATGTAATGTACGTGTATGGTCACATGAACTTGTGGGTCAGTAGACACAGTTGTGTATTATGTTCTTTACTTCGATCTTTATTTAGATTCTGGGGATTGAACTCAAGCCATTCCATTTGCCTGCAAAGCAGTTTGTACTACACACTGAGATATTTTGACTGCCCCCCTCCAAAAGTATATTTTTAAAGAGCGTGGAATAAATATATAATTAGATGTGTAGGACAATAAATAGATACAAAAAGGATGATATTCTTCCTGAACTAGAAAATAACAATAGCAGCTGAGTGCTGATGTGTGTTCTTGTGGGTCTACATAGTGCTATGTAAAATAAATATGAAAAGTTTTACTAAATGATTTCCTCAAAAACACAGATACAAAAATGAAATTGTTTATAACTCCAAATGGATCACAGATAGACAAGATTATTAAAAATATAAAAAAACCTGGTAGGTAAAATTCAAAATTTGTAAAATTGAATAATTTCTATGTTCTCTAGACCTATTAAGGTGGTTATATTCTTGGCTGGGATCTAGATGTCAGTCTAAAGACCTGATCCTTCACATGGCCCTCCAAGTTCACCAGGTAGCCTCATATTCTTTATGAATGCATAGGAGAAATCTTTACCTCTTAGGCCAGTATAATAGCATCCTAATAAACCTTAATCATGTATGAGTTATTCTTCAATTCATTATTCCATACTTTTCTAAGATAACACAAATTCTCAGACAGCACAATTGATCTGTCTTATAGAATTTTGAGAGGCTGACAACTTTTATTCATTTTATCTCACCTCCTTTGGCCACATCATTTTAAGAATATGAGATTCTAAAGGAAATAGTGTTGGTGTCCAATGTAATTTATATTTATAGAAGAAAATTACCCACAGATCTTTATTATATAATGGTGCTTCTGTACTGTGCTTCACTTGATGTACTCAACTGGGTCTACGTTATAGCCAAACTATATGCACTGAACAGTTACCCATATTAAAGTTTGACCAAATCTCAAACACAATTTTGACAAATAATTTGCTACTTTATAATAAGCAATATATGATTTTTGAAGTCTCTCTTCCCCCTCTCATTTTCTCGTTGTGATGTGTGTGTATGTATGCATACACTAAACATAACATATAGAATACAAGTGGAGTACAGAGGCCATGATTCAGGAAGAACCTTTAGGTAGTCCATTCAACCATTTTTATACTGAAAATTCAACTCATCAGTCTTAGCAACAAACAAGTACATTAAAATGCCAAGCTTTCTTATGAGCCATACTACAAATTTAAGCTTTTCCCTTTTTTATTTAATTTTGAAACAAGGTAGTTTTACATGTCAATCATAGTTCCCTCACCCTCCCATTCTCTCCTAACACCCCCATCAAAACCCAGCCCATCCCCTTTCTGCTTTCCAGGGATGGTGAGGGCTTCCTTGGGGAGTCTTCAAAGTCTGTCATATGATTTGGGGCAGGGATTAGGCACTCCCCCATGTGTCTAGGCTTAGAAAGTACGCCTCTATGTGGAATGAGCTCCCAAAATCCCATCATATATTAGGGATAAATACTGATCTGTTACTAAAGGCCCAAAAGACTGACCAGTCCTCCTGACTAACACCCATATTCAGGGAATCTGGATTAGTCCTATGCTGGTGGTTTCCTAGCTATCAGACTGGGGAAAATGAGCCCCCAATTTTTCAGGTCAGTGTTTCTATAGGTTTCTCCAGCTTGGTCTTGATCCATTTGTTCATCATTTCTCCCTCTCTGTAATTGGAATCCAGGAGTTCAGCTAGTGTTTAGCTATGGGGGTCTGCATGTGCTTCTATCAGCTACTAGATAAATGCTCTAGGATTACATATTAGGTCATCATCCACCTCATTATTGTGCAAGGTAGCCTCTCCACTATTGCTTAGTGGAGATTGTTAGTTGAGTTCATTCTTGTAGATCTCTGGGCATTTCCCTAGTGCAAGATTTCTCCTTAAATCTATAATGACTCCCTCTATTATGGTATCTTTCTCTGTCTCAATCTCCCTGCTTCCTCATGTCCAGCTCTCCCCTCCTTTTCTCCTTTTTCTCTTAAATTCCTCTCGGCTCCCACCATACTCCCAATTTTCTCAAAGATTTTGTCTCATTCCTCTTCTCCAGGGGACCATGAATGTCTATCTTAGGGTCCTTCTTTTTTCCTAGCTTTTCTGGTGGTGTGAATTATAGGCTGGTAATTCCTTGCTCTAAGCATAAAATCCATATATGCATGCCATGTTTGTATTTACGTGACTGGGCTACCTCACTCAGGATGGTTTCTTCTATTTTCATCCATTTCCATGTGAATTTCATGATTCCACTTAGTTTTTCCGTTGAGTTTTTCTGTTGTGTAAATGTACCACCTTTTCTCCATTATTCAGTTGAAGAGCATTTAGGTTTCTTCCAGGTTCTGGCTACTACAAATAATGCTGCTATGAACATATTTGTAGAGATGTCCTTGTATGACTGACTATACAGCTGTTGGATATATGCTTAAGAGTAGAATTTCCAGATCTTGAGGTACACTAATTCCCATTTTCCTGACGACCCACCATACTAATTTCAAAGTAGCTGTATGAGTCTGCACTTCCACCAGGAGTGGAGGAATGTGCCACTTTCTCTACATCCTCTCCAGCATAAACTTTCTTTGGAGATTTTTATTTTATTTTCATTTTTAGCCATTATGATATGAGTAATATGGTATCTCAGAGTTGTTTTGATTTGAATTTCCCAGATGGCTAATGATGCTGAGAATATTCTTAATTGTCTTTCAGCCATTTTAGACTCCTTCATTGAGAATTCTCTATTTAATTCTGTACCCCACTTTTTAATTGGATTATTTGGTGCCCACTTTTTAATTGGATTATTTGGTGCTTTGGTAAATAGCTTCTTGAATTCTTTGTATATTTAGAATCAGACCTCTGTCAGATGTGGGGTTGGTAAATACCTTTTTCCATTCTGTGGGCTGCTGTTTTGCCTTGGTAACTATGTCCGTTGCCTTACAGAAACTTTTCAGTATCAGAAGGTGCCACTTATTAGTTGTGCAGTTCAGTGTCTGTGCTATTGGGGTTATGTTCAGGTAGTGGTCTCCTTTACCAATTCCTTCAAGAGTACCTGCCACTTTCTCTTCTAAGACTTTCAGTGTGGCTGGGTTTATGTTGAGATCTTGAAACATTTGGACTTAAATTTTGTTCATGACAATAGATATGGATGTATCTATAGTCTTCTATAAAACAGTATCCAGTTATGCCAGCACAATTTGTTGAAATGTTTTTCTCCCATTGTATAAATTTAACAGTTTTATCAAAAATCAAGTGTTTGTAGGTGTGTTGGTTAATGTCAGGGTTTTCAATTTGATTCCATTGTTGTAGCTGTCTAGATTTGTGCCAATGCCAAGCTGTTTTCAGGACTATAGTACTATTAGAGTTTGAATTCAGGGGTGGTGATGGCCCCTGAAGTTCCTTTCTTGTACAGGGTTGTTTTGGCTATCCTGGGTATTTTATTTTTCCATATAAATTTGAGAATTGTTCTGTCAAGTTCTGTGAAGAATTGTGCTAGGATTTTAATGGGGATTGTATTGAATCTGTAAATTACTTTTGGCAAGATTGCTATTTTTATTATGTTGATCCTACCTACCCATGTGTATGGGAGATCTTTCCATTTTCTGGTATCTTTAATTTTTTTCTTTAAAGACTGAAAGTTTTTGTTACATAGGTCCTTTACTTGTTTGGTAAGCATTACACCAAGATACTTTATGTTGTTTTTGGCTATTGTAAAGAGTGATGTTTCTCTGAATTTTTTTCTTAGCCACTTTATCATCTGTATATAGTAGAGCTTCTGATTATTTTTTATTTTTGAGTTAATCTTGTATCCTGCCAATATGCTGAAGGTGTTTATCAGCTTTTGGTATTTTTCAGGTTACTTATGTAAACTATCATATCATCTGCAAAAGTGAAAGTTTTGATTTCTCCTTTACAATTTGTATATTTGTATCCCCTTTATCTCCTTTTTTCTTCTGGTCTTAATGTTCTAGCTAGAACTTCAAGTACAATTTTGAAGAGATAAGGAGATAGTTGGCAGCCTTGTCTAGTTCCTGATTTCAGAGTAATCACATTGAGTTTCTTGACATTTAGTTTGATGCTGTCTCTTGATTTGCTGTATATTGATTTTATTATGGTGAGGTGATGGGAGATGTTATTCTACAAATATGTTTCTCATACTGGTTAATTAATAAAGCACTGTTGGGCCAATGGGAAAGCAAGATAGGTGGGGCTAGGAGACAAGGAGGAAGGAGGAAGTACTTAGGAGGAGTCAAGATGTAGAGCATGGAGGAAGCAAGATGCTGACCCATTGCTTGGAGAAGATGACCACATGGAAATACTTAGATAAGTAGAAATGGATTAATAATTAAGACAGAGCTAGCCCATTAACAACAATAGATAATGACCCACAGGATTGTATCAAATACAAAGTCTCTGCTTGTTATTTGGGCTTGTGTGGCAACGGACTGGGCGGCAGGCGGGAGGATCAAAGAATGGGACAGGCTGTGGCAGGAAAAACCTACATGTAACATAATGGTGTCAGAAGTGGAACTGAGAACTTTCACTTAAAACTTAACAAAAGCTTAAAAAATAGTTTTTAGAAACAAAGAAACAGAGACTAGCAAGACTGCCTGGTAGCAGCATTTTCTAGGTTGGATTTGTTTTGCTGTAGACAGAGATTTGCCTGGCACCTTTAATGGAGGTTTCCAAAATTTGCATAAGCAGCAAAAAAACTCATTGCTTTTAAAGAGCTCTGCTAACAATTCTTGGTGTGTATGAGAGCTGGCAATGGCAGTGATTATATCTCCAAGCTGGCAGCATGCTGCTGGATGCAGCACATACCAAGGCTGTGAGCACAGCTCTCACTGCTGGCAGTAAAATAGCTTCTGCCATCTTGGATAGATGGGTAAAAACAATGTGGCTCTCAGTTTAGGAATATTGCTGTTTAGCAGATAAAAGACTCGTGGCCAGAAAAAGATAAAGATTTAAAGTAAAGAGCGATTCACATTAATAAAAACTGCTAAAAGTTTACATTGTGTTTTAAAATATATGTAGGCATGCTTGGGAGACAAAGAGAAAAGAAACAAAATGTTTTTAAAAAGACAGAGTGTGGCTGGGTGTGGTGGCACATGCCTTTAAACTCAGCACTTGGAAGACAGAGGCAAGCAGATCTCTGTGATTTCAAAGTGAATCTGGTATGCAGAGTGAATTCCAGGAGAGATAAAAGTTACACAGAAAAACCCTGTTTAAAAAATATGTAAAAATAGAAGTTGAAGAAATAGAGTAATATAAAAAAGCCACATAAAGATGGAAAGCACAGAGAATCTTTGGATATTGTACGTTGTTCTCTTATCTTTAAATTGCTTGACTGCTGAGAATATAACAACTGATAAAAGAAATGCTGCTGTTTTAATGCAATTTATATATTTTAAAAATGCTTTGACTCCAAAATTTAAGTCTAAGGACAAGTTACAGGGAAAAAGGATTTCTATTTTTGTTTCCACAGAAAATGAAAAGCTGTGGATTCCTTCCAGCCTAACGTGGTTTGATCAAGCAAGACCCCCTGAAGCAACATCAATGGGACATTGTAACCTTACAGACCACTACAGCCAAGATTTCTGTGTCTTCTTAGGATCTCCCATGACAGCGCTTCTACCAGCAGAAAGTAAATTGGAAAGAACAATGCCTAAATCCCCAAATATTGTTTATGAATGTTTGTTTTCCTTTAAATGGGGCTGGTTATAAATGGTTAATAACCATAAGCAATCTTTTTAAAGGTAAAAAGGGAAGTATGGTATACATATGAATGCTTTATTTTGGAATGGATTTTCTTTTATTGATGCAATTTAAGGTCAATTTTGTGATATGTATTTTTCTCCTCTTGTTTAGGTATTGTGTTTATATAGCTCATTGGAAAATGTAATGTATAATTTAGTACAGATTAGAGAGTTACCTATGATAGTCAAAACTTGAAGTTAAGTTAGTTAGGATTTCTAGATATGCAGAGATATATTTGAGATGAATAGGCATTCTTCACACCTTTCAAAGACCTACAGAATATGGCATTTCAAATGGTTTAGGGATTTTCTTGACAGTGAGGCACATACTCCTGGCAATACAACCTGCACCAGAAAGGAATATGGACATAGAAGAAGCACATGATGAAGTTTGCTTTCAATATGGCAAGACTAGCCATATAGGCAAGATACTGGTCTTGTCTAGACTGTTTGACTTTATGCTGTATAAACTGGACATGCAGGACCCACAGGAAAGTGACTGTGATTCAAGATAGACAATGCTACAGGGTACCTGCTTCATGGAAGAGTCTGCCAGACAGTCTACAAGACACAGAGAAAAGTGACTGACAAACTGCCAATACAGATGAACAGTTTAAAGTTTCCTGCTTCATGGAAGAGTCTGCCAGACACACTATGGCCTATGGGCTGAAGAAGGAACATTGCAGAACTTCAGGTGACTGCACAGGCAATGAGTTGTCTCTGTCATTCTAGAGTTTATATATTATCCTTCTGTGGTCATTGAAGTAGTTGAAGACAGATAATTATGGTTATAGTTTTCCTTAGTTACGATTAAAGATGTTACATATGGGACTTTAGACTCACAAAGATAGGATAGATGATATTTTCTTTAAGTCTTACAAAATGTTAATGGACTAAATATTGTTTACTGTGATTCTTATTTGATAACTGTTGTATAATCTATTTTGCAATGTTAAGGTTAAACCCCTTCTTTTATTTTAGACAGAAAAGAGGAGATGATGGGAGATGTTATTCTGTATATATGTTTCTCATACTGGTTAATAAAGCACTGTGGCCAATGAGATAGCAAGATAGGCGGAGCTAGGAGACTAAGAGAAGGAAAGAAGAAGTGGGAAGGAGGAGTCGAGATGTAGCCCAGGGAAGAAGCAGCATGCCTGCCGCGGCTCCCTGATAAGACGACCATGTGGAAATACTTAGATAAGTAGAAATGGGTTAATAATTAAGACAGAGCTAGCCCATAAACAATAATGGTAACAGGCAAACAGGATTGTATCAAATACAGAGACTCTGTGTGTTATTTGGGGCTCCCGTGGCAACAGGACCGGGCGGCCAGCAGGGAGGAACAAAGAATGGGCCCAGCCCGTGGCGGGAAAAACCTACATGTAACATTGAGGTGTATGTTCCTGTTATCCCTGATCTCTCCAAGACTTTATCATAAAAATGGGTTGGATTTTGTCAAAGGATATTTTAGCATCTAGTGTGATGATCATGGGGTTTTTCTCTTTCAGTTTGATTATATGGTAGGTTACCTTGATGGATATTTTTATGTTTAACCATTCCTGCATCCCTGGGAAGAGGCCTACTTGGTCATGATGGATGATTTCTCTGATTCAATTGCCAGTATTTTATTGATTATTTTTCTATCAATATTCATTAGGGATTTTGTTCTGTAGTTCTCTTTCTTTGTTGTATCTTTGTGTGAATTGGGTACTAGGGTTATTTTAGCCTTGTCCAAACAATTTGGCAATGACTGTTCTGCATCTATCATATGAAACACTTTAAAGAGTATTGGTATTAGCTATTCTTTGAATTTCTGGGATAAGTCTTTGGGCTTTTTTTGTTTGGAAGTCTTTTGATGATGGCTTCAATTCCATTAGGGCTTATAGGTCTATTTAAATTGTTCATTTGGTCTTGATTTAAATTTGGCAAATGTTATCTATCCAGAAAATTGTCCATTTCTGTTAAATTTTTGATTCTTTTCGAGTACAGGCTTTCAAAGTATGGCCTGAAATTTTTTTCTAGATTTCCTCAGTGTCCATTGTTATGTCCCCCCTTTCATTTCTGATTTTGCTAATTTGCATGTTCTCTTTCTTTCTTTTGGTTAGTTTTGATAAAGGTTTGTCTATCTTGTTGATTTTCTTGAAGAACCAACTCTTTGTTATGTTCATTCTTTGTATTGTATTGTTTACCTAGTTTCTACCTTATTTATTTCAGCCCTGAAATTATTTCCTGGCATCTACTCCTCCAAGGTAAGTTTGCTTCTCTTTGTTCTGGAGCTTTCAGTTGTGCTGTTGATTCTCTAATATGACTATTCTTCAATTTTTTCATGTGAACACATAGGGCTATGAACTTTCCTCTTAGCACTGCTTTCAAAGTGTCCTATAAGTTCAGGTATGTTGTGTCTCCATTTTCATTGAAGTCTTTGAGCTTTCTAATTTTCCTCTTTATTCATTCCTTGACTAAGAAATGGTGGAATTGTGCATCATTTAATTTCCATGATTTTGTAGGTTTTCTGCAATTTGTGTTGTTGAATTCACTTGAAAGCATGGTGGTCAGATAAGATACAGGGGATTATTTCTTTTTTTGTGTGTGCATGTTGAGGTTTACTGAACATGTGGTTAATTTCTGAGAAGGTTCCATTTGACACTGAGAAGAAGGTGTATTCTTTTCCGTTTAGATGTAATATTCTATAAATATCTGTTAAACTCTATTTGGTCATAACTTCTGTTAGTTCATTTATTTCTTTGTTAACCATCTGTCTGGTGGGTCCAATTAATGTATAGAGTGGGGTGTTGAACTTTTCCACTATAAGTGTGTGACATTTTATGTGAGATTTGAGTTTCAGTAATGGCTTTTTATGAATGTGGGTGCCTTTGTGTTTGGGGCATAAATGTTCAAAAGTGAGAATTCGTATTGATGGATTTCTCCTGTGATGAATGAAAAATGACATTCTTCATATCTTTAGGCTGATTTTTTAAAAGTCTATTTTGTTAGATATAAATATTGCTACACCTGCTTTTTTCTTGGGTCTATTTTGATTGGAAAGTCATTTCCCAACCATTAACTGTGAGGTGACATCTCTCTTTGAAGTTGATGTGTGTTTCTTATATGCAGCAGAAGAATGGGTTCTGTCATATCCATTCTTTTAGCCTGTGTCTTTTTACAGGCAAGGTAAAACAATATTGAGGGGTATTAATGAATAAAAAATTGTTAATTCTTGCTTGTTTTGGATTTGGTAGCATTTGTGGTGATATTATGTATGGATTCCCTTCTCCCATTTTTCTTTTGGCTGTTGGTAAAGAGGGATTATCTATTGCCTATATTTTTTGTGAGTGTAGTTAATTTCCTTGGGTTGGAGTTTTCCTTCCAGAACTTTTTGTAGGGCTTTAGTAGTTGATTCATATTGTTTAAATCTGTTTTTTTTTTCAAGGAATATCTTGGTTTCTTCATCTATAGTGATTGAAAGCTTTGCTGTGTATACTAGTCAGGGCTGGCATCTGTGATCTCTTAGTGTTGACAGCATATCTATCCAGGACATTCTGGCCTTCAGAGTTTCCATTGAAAATTCAGGGATAATTCTGATAGGTTTGCTTTTATATGTTACTTGGTCTTTTTCCTTTGTTGCCCTCAATATTCTTTCTTTATTCTGTATGTTTGGCCTTTTGATTATTATGTGGTAAGGGGATATTCTTTTAGAGTCCACTTTATTTGTTGTTGTGTAAGCTTCTTGTACTTTTATTGTCATGCCTTTTTTAGGTTTGAAAAGATTTCTTTTATGGTTTTACTGAAGAATTTTTCTGCACCTTTGAGTTGGGTTTCTTCACCTTCTTCTATACCCATTATTCTTAGGTTTGACCTTTTCATGGTGTCCCATATATTCTGGATATTTACTGTCAGGGATTTGTTGAACTTAATATACTCATTGGTTGATGATTCTATTTTTCATAGTGTATCTTCAATGACTACGAATAAGATTCTCTCTTCTGTCTCTTACATTCGGTTGGTTATGCTTTCATCTGTAGTTCCTGATTGTTTGCCTAACTTTTCTATTTCCAGCTTTCCTTTGGATTTTTATGCCTCTATTTCACTTTCAAATCTTGTACTGTTCTAATTGTTTCTTGTAATTTTTGGTTTGTCTTTTCCTCTGCACATTTTTTCTTCCATTCCTTTAAGGGATTTTCTCATTACCTCTTTGAAGGTTTCTATCATCATCATAAAGTTGTTTCTAGAGTCATTATCTTCTGCTTCATACATGTTTGGATGTTCAAGTGTTGCTGGTGTGGAGTCCCTAGACTATGTTGGCATGATATTGATCTTTCTGTTTTTGACTGTATTCTTATACTGTTGTCTACCCTTCCCTTCTTCCAGTGTGTAGTGGTAGGCTCTTTCTCTCTTCTGGTGGGTACAGGACCAAGGTTCTCTTCTGGTGGGTATAAGCAATTCCAATATTCTGATGGCTCTCCTACTCTAGTGGGAGGTGGTAGGAATCCTTCTGTGGTTGGAGGGTGGACCAGGATGTTAGCAGATTCCAGATAAGCTGGTTCACTAGGGTGGGATACCTTGCATGCAGTCTTCAATTCTCAGTTCTCAGGACACTCTGAGAAGGGAACCCACCAGAAGGCTGGCTGAAGGTAGGCCCACACTTATCCTCTCCTGGTGATTGGAGGTGGAACCAGGACACTGACAGCCTTGGAGTGGACCTGGCACTAAGGACCTGAACACAGTCTTCATTACTCAGACCTTAGGATGCTCTGAGCAAGGCACCAGAAGCTATTACAGGTTTTAATAACATAAGAGGCATAGTTATCTCAAATCTCACTAAAAGCAAATTCAACTCTTACATTTATACCACTATTTCTAATTATTGCAAATGTGAATGTGATGATCAAACCTATGTCTTCAAGCTTACATGACAAATATTTGAGCATCTGATCTATAAGCTAGCACCTCCCATTAATACACACAGACACACAGACACACACACACACACACACACACACACACACACACACATGCACACACACAAATCAATTCAATTTAGGTTCTTTGTCCCTTCCTATGTTCTACAACAATCCTTTTTAACATTCTGTATATTCACTCAGAATAGTTTACGATTTCTCTATGTTTTTCCAAATATCTATCTCTAAACTAAGCAGTGTTTGTAATCACTTATTTTTAAGGTACCTTTACATAGTTGTTATATAAGTATCCAAATTCAGATCCAAAATTCTACTTCTGAAGACTCCAACAACAAGCCACACAAAGATACAACAAGAAAGAAAACTAAAAACCAATATCCCTCATGAACATTGATGCAAAAACACTCAATAAAATAATGGCAAATCAAATTCAATTACACATCAGAGAAATCATGCCCAAGTAGGCTTCATACCTGGGTTGCAGGGATGGTTCAACTTACAAAAAACTATCAATGTGTTCCACCATATGAACAAACTGAATAAGAAAAACCACATGATCATCTCACTAGATGGTGAAAAAGCCTTTGACAAAATTCACACCTTTCATAGTAAAAGTCTTGGAGAGATCGGGGATAACAGGAACATACCTAAACATAATAAAAGCAATATACAGTAAACCATCAGCCAACATCAAGCTAAAGGAAAGAAGATTAAGACAATTCCTCTAAAACCAGGAACACAACAAGGCTGCCCTCTCTCTCCATATCTCTTCAATATTGTACTTGAAGTTCTAGCTAAAGCAATAAGATAATTTAAGGAGATCAAGGGGATACAAATTGGAAAGGACAAGATCAAACTGTCACTATTTGCAGATGATATGATAGCTTACTTACATAAGCGACACTTAAAAAATTCTACCAGGGAACACCTACAAGTGAAAAACACCTTCAGCAAAATAACAGGATACAAGATAAACTAAAAAAAAAAATCAGTAGCCCTATATATACAGACAACAAAGGGACTGAGAAAGAAATCAGAGAATGATCACCCTTTGCAATAGTCACAAACAACATAAAGTATCTTGGGGTAATGCTTACAAAAGAAATGAAAGACCTATGTAGCAAGAACTTTGTGTCATTAAAGAAAGAAATTAAAGAAAATACCAGAAAATGGAATGATCTCCCATGCTCTTGGATAGGTAGAATAAACATATTAAAAATGACAATCTTACCATAGGCAACCTACAGATTCAATGAAATCCCCATCAAAATCCCTTCACAATTCTTCACTGACCTTGAAAGGATAATACTCAACTTTATATGAAAAAACAAAAGACCCAGGAGAGCTAAAACAACGCTGCACAATAAAGGAACTTCAGGAGGCATCACCATCTCAAATATCAAGCTCTAATATAGAGCTATAGTCCTATAAACAGCATGGTATTGGCAAAAAAGATATGTACACCAATCAAATCGAATCAAAAAACATGATAGTAACCCACACACCTATGAACACCTGATTTTTGACAAAAAAGCTAAATGTATACAATGGAAGGAGGAAAGTATCTTCCACAAATGGTACTGGCACAACTAGATGATAATGTGTAGAAGAGTGCAAATAGACCCATATATGTCACCATGCACAAAACTAAAGTCCAAATGGACCAAGGATTTCAACATAAATCCAGCCACACTTAATATTTTGGAACAAGAAGTGGGAGGTACCCTTCAATAAATTAGTATAGGAAACTGCTTCCTGAACATAACTCCAGTAGCACAGACATTGTAATTGACAATAAATGGGACCTCGTCAAACTGAGAAGCTTCTGTGAAACAAAGGCCACATTTGATAAGACCAAACAGAAGCTCACAGACTGGGAAAAGATTCTTACCAACCCCAGGCCTGACAAAGGGGTGATCTCCAAAATATACAAAGAACACAAGAAATTAGTCATCAAAGCACCAAATAACCCTATTAAAAAATGGGGTAGAGAACTGAAGATTGAATTTTCAATAGAGGAAATAAAAAAGGCTGAAAGGCACTTAAGAAATTGCTCAACATCTATAGCTATTAGGGAAATGCAATCAAAACAACTCTGAGATACAATCTTAATCCTACCAGAATGGCTAAAATTAGGAACACAAATGACAACTTATGCTGGAGAGGATGTGGAGAAAAGAGAACAATCCTCCACTGCTGGTGGGAGTGCAAAATTGTACAGCCATTTTGGAGATCAGTATGGTGGTTCCTCAGGAAAATGGGAGTCTGTCTATCATAGGACCCAGCATATACCCAAATGACCCACATGCATACAACAAAGGCATCTGTTCTACTATGTTCATAGCAGCTTTATTTATAATAACAAGAACCTGGAAGCAATTTAGATGCCTCTCAACTGAAGAATGGATAAAGAAGATGTGGCACATTTACACAATGGAAAACTACTCTGTGGAAAAAAAAAACAATGGAATCTTGAAATTCTCAGGCAAGTGGATGGAACTTGTGGTTTCCTGAATGAAGAAACCATATCACACAAAGAGGATCATAGTATGTATTCACTCATATATGGATTTTAGACATAGAGGGAAGGATTACCACCCTATAATTCACACTGCCAGAGAAACTAGGTACAAGGAGGTTTCTAAGAGATTCATACAAGGACCCTCATGGAAAGGAAAAAGAACAAGATCTCCTGAGCATATTGGTAATGGCAGGTAGTGACTGGAGGGGGGTAGGAGAAAAAGAAGGGCAGTAGAGATAAGCAGATGGGACTAAGCTGTCAGGTGAGGAATAGATGAGAGAAAGAGAGACAGAGAAAGAGAGAGAGAGAGAGAGAGAGAGAGAGAGAGAGAGAGAGAGAGAGAGAGAGAGAGAGAGACCATAAAAGAGTGTGCCATTATGGGTTTGAAGAGAAAACTGACTCTAGAGAAATGTCCAGAGACCTAAAAGTCTGATCCCAACTAAAAATTTGTGCAACAGTGGAAAGGCTACCATAAATGCCCTTCCTTGATAATGAGATTGATGACTAGCTTATCCAGCATCACAGAGCCCTCATCTAGTAGCTGATGGAAACAAAAGCAGACACCCACAGCTAAACACTGAGCAGAACCTGAATTCAAATGCAGAGAAGGAGCATAAGACCAGGCTACAGAATCCACTGAGTCAGCTGACCTGAACAAGACGCCAATGGTCCCCTAAACTTATAACTGGGAAACCAGTATTGAACCAACTCAGACCCCCTGAACGTGAGTCTCAGTTAGAAGGCCTGCACAGTCTAAGGGACCTCTGAAAGTGGAATCAGGATGTATCTCTGGTGCACAAAAGTACTGTGGGAGCACATTCACTATGGAGGGATACTCCCTTAACCTAGAGGCAGGAAGGAGGGCCCAGTCCCTACAACAAATGACTTGAAAGATTTACATGATCCCTCCTGGAAGGCACCACCCTACCTGTGAAATGTGGGTGGGATTGGATGGGTGGGTGACTATGGAGCATGGGAGGGTGGATGAGAGGGAGGGAGGGACAGAGAGGTAACTAGGAATGATATGTGAAATAAGAAAAATAAATAATAAAAAAGACTCCAACAACAAAGACTACTAACTTAATGACTTAAATAAAAATACTTCATTTGTTAGCATTTGTGAAGCTAATATCTAGAAATCAAGATTTCACAGAATAGTTTCTTAGTATCATTCTTTTCTAGTCTGGTAGATGAGCATCTTCTGTTTGGTGTTACTGTAACCTTGTTTGTTATTATCCCTCTTTGTAGTATACCTGTCATGTTGTATTAAGGAACAAAGTAATGATCCAGATTAAATCAATAAGATATTATTGTAGTGAATGTTAGAAGTGAAATAATCAGTAAAATTAAGCAAAGCAATACTCAGTTTACTAAACAAAATATAAAAAGAAAGAAACTTTTCAATGAAAATAATCTTTGTTCTAATGTTCATCAGATTATTCAGTTTGTTCAGAGGTAGGATTTTTTGCTTAAAATCTGTGTATACAGCCACCAAAGGAGACACATGCCCCATCTATAACTGGAGGAGGTGCCCTTGTAACCAAATATACAAGAAACAAATCTCAACCTTAAAGACAGATATTACCTTAGATAAAGGGTTGGGAACAGACATTCTAATCAAATGGACCTAAGAAACAAGTGAGTATAGCTATCCTAACATAATAAATACTTCCAACTGAAACCAATCAAAAGGAATGCAGAAAGACCTTTTTCTATTCATTACAGAAAAAAAAGCAGTCATGATGATGGCAAAGAGCTTGCAGCAATATTTTTGAGAGAGATTAATAAATATTCCAAAAGCAAACAATTTAACTTATAAAGAGAATTTAATGAATCCTTCCTTGCATTGTAAAGGAAACACAAATATCTGGAGACCCTACATTTTATACCAATAAAAATATTTCAGAAAAGGAAGGTAGCAAATAAAAAATATATATACTGGATGTAAGTACTTATATTTCTGTTCAAAAGTTGGAATTATATGTGATTCTTAGGTGTTAATGGATCATATGGAACTCTTATCATAGTAACTGATTCACAATATGCACAATATGTACACCATGATACCTATTCAGATTTTCAATTGTCAACAGTTTTGAATTCAGAAAAGGCTGATTCAATAATGGCCATAATGGGTATACCTGTACAAATGAAGACAGACAATGATTCAGCATATGTCTCTAAGTAAATAAAAGTCTTTTGATTATTACTATATCAAGCATATTATAAGTATACCCACACAAACCTTTATAGGACAGGCAGTTACATAATTATCAAATTAAACTCTAAAGTACATGCTAAATTAACAGAACAGAATATTGAGAACCCTTAGATATAGACTGCATAATGCTTTACTGACTTTGTATTTTCTAAATCTTAATGAGAACAACAAAAAAACTGTGAAGGGACTTTGGATAGTAGAAATAAGTACAGTATTAAATCACCCAGTATTCTTTAGGATATATGGGCCACAGACTTGAAACCAGAAATGGAAAACGTTTACATTGGGGAAGTGGTTTTGTTTTTGTTCCCATAGAAGGACAGCTATGGACCATCAAACTTGATAAATATTCAATATGAATAGAAGAATAAATGTATCCAGCAATGAAATATGAAGACCACTGGATGAATTAAATATCTGAAGAAAAAGGATTAATTTGGGATTAATTTTGTTAAAACATACTGTACATATATTTCTAATTTTTTCAAGGGATTGTATCTATACAGATCATTTAACTATGCAATGCCAATTTCTAGTCTTTGAACGTTATTATTACAAATACATAGGCTAGTAAGTAAGTTCTCATTAGTAATAAATCACCTATTGCCATTGAATTTGTAGTCAGATAATTTTACAAGGTCATACAGAGAGACATAGTTCAGGTAGAGAGTTCTTCTTCAAAGACTCCAGAGATCTACAAATTGTGGAATTTAAGTTGTTTTTAAACAGGTTCTGATTTTCTTTTATTAATGAAAATGAGGCTTGTTTGCTCCAGGAAGTACCAATCTACTTCAGAAAAGATGGCAGGCATCCAAGAAACTCCATATGGAGTCAGTGTTCTTTGTGGCAAAAGTTAGCCACCGGCCAAGAAATTCCTTGAGTGCTGACTGTATGCTGTCCAAATTTGACAAGCAGGACCCATAAGAGAGTGAGTACAAAAACTTAGCAAGACAAGGCAAGGCAAGCCTTCAAAAATCCTGCTTCAAAGAAAAGACTGTCAAAGATACTGGCATATAGGACAATGATAGATGCCCTACTGTTCTAGAGGAATTTTGGTTCAGTGTCAAGGTAGCCAGCTGTTTCTGTCATTTCTCACATTTTTAGAAGTCATTTATTTGCCCTTCCTGATAACTCAATTAATATTTCCTTCTCAGATCTCTGGGGTAGTTCAAGACTAAATAGCTATAGCTTTTCGTTTCTACAAGACTCAGAAAAGAAAGTGACTAAAGAAATGTAAATCATAGCCAGACAGTGGTGGCACACACCTTTGATAACAGCACTTAGGAGGATTACAGAAGCAGGCAGATCTCTGTGAGTTCAAGACCAGCTTGATTGACAAGAGCGAGTTCAAGGACAACCACCAAAGACACAAAGAAACCCTGTCTAGAAAAATCAAAATGAAAACGTAGGAAAGAAATGTAAATTATATAAGGTCGTGAGACATACAAATATAATTTTGCATTGGTAATGCTAGTTAGAATACAAAGTAAATTGGGTACAACCTATTGGACTCATCAAGGAGTCAAATGCAAATGGACTACACATTGGTGTTTTAGTTATTGCTTGTGTATATTGTATATAATTACTGTCCTGATTATATATAGTTTTTCTTACTTTAAAAAATGCTAGGCATAATAAATATGCTGCAGATACTAGCTGAAATCCATATGGTCAAGCACAACGTTGCTGAACATAGTTTGTTGGTTTCAAGTAATGTAATTTTGGAGTAATATTTTTCCTTCTATTGGCTACTAGAGCTTTTATTAGACTAGAGTCATATTAGTTAATTCCATCACTGAATTAGGTAATTGTCAATATCCTGTTCAGGGTAAAGCCAGCTAAAGGCATAAACAGGAGATGAGAAAGAAGCAGCCAAATGTTTTAGATTGTAATACATAAAAATTGTTGGAAATAATTATGGGTAACAAGTTCCCTATTAGCATCTAATCACTGTACCTTTATGGATGAGTGTGCAGTAATAGAATGGTGTAGTTGCAGACATAAAATTAAAACAAAATCTTATGATTTGTTGTGCTACAATAAATATGTTTGTAAAGTAAGAATATACCAATATAAAATACATCAGCATAATTAAATCATTAAACTATTTGAAGTTATTATATTTTTCTGATATTGATATTGGATAGATACACACAGTAAAAGAGGGACAAGGTATACATAGCAAAGCAGAGAAAATTATGAAGTATTTGAGAAATAGAAAACAAGAAAATCTAGTTTTGAGTTTCTCAGAAAAATAGTGATCCACAAATATTTCAATATTATAGCCCTGTTGTACTTTATTTCTTATTTTAATATAAAATCACTAAAAGACATGTAATAGGGTTAGAAAGATAATTCAATGGGTAAATGCACTAGCAACCATGTCTGACAATCTGAGTTTCATCCCTGAAATCCATATGATGGAAGGAGATCACCAAATCCCATAAGCCTTGCTTTGAACCACTGCTCATGAGCCCATACACAGGCAGAGTCATATAGCTCACAATAGTCCATACAAGTCACAGCAAGTTCTTTGTAAGATCTTTCAATTTGCCAAAACAGAAAAATCATAAAATGACCAAATTCCTGTTTAAATTTAACTTGTTTATGCATAAAATTCAAGAAAGCTGTAATGGTAACTTAATTGAAGTACTTAGATTATTTCTTAGAAAACTGTTGATAATCTTTTACATAATTCTTTCAGGAAAATTTTGTGCAGTGTTGTGCCCATTTCTTTGAATGTATTAAACAGTATTAAAGTACACATGAATTAAATATTTATAGTTTGTAAGTAGCCTGTGGCAACTTAATATGTCCTTTGAATGTCCCAGCCTATACATATGACCTTTAAAAAGAAAGCTCACTGTATTTTTTATTAAATCTACCCTAAGTGCCAACAATGTCTGTTTAACTTATCACTAGTGATCAGTATATAAATTAAGAAAAATTAAATACAATTCTACTAAAATAATATAGCCTTCTAAGCTTCCTTTGTCATTACATATTGTCATTAGAGATTTGTAATATCTCCTTTCTCCTACCAAGATGCTAAAATGGACCTTGAAAAAAAAACCATTGCTCTTGTAGAAAAAAAAATGTTGTTTCTGACATTATTTTTGACATTCTTCAAAAACACATCATTTCCCTGAAATATTAGCCTTGACATTTTGTAAACTCAACTCTATTTTCCCTGTGAACTTTTACTCTATAGTAAAAGATACATTCCTCCAGGGTAAAATGTCTTTGGAGAGTATTAAAATTACAATTAGGTACAGAAAGTATATCCAAAATTCTCATGAATTGTTAAAGAATTCATGACAGACTAACTCCATGCTGTCAGAGAAACTAGGATACAAGGAGGAACCTAAGAGATTCATTCAAGGTCCCTCACAGAAGGGGACAGAAACAAGATCTGAGCATATTGGATGTGGGGGACAGTGAGTGGAGAGGGAGTTAGGAGAGTAGATCTTTTTGGACTAGGAAAATTGAGTCAGGAGAGGAATACATATGAGAGAGAGAGAGAGAGAGAGAGAAAGAGAGAGAAAGAGAGAGAGAGAGAGAGAGAGAGAGAGAGAGATACCATAATAGAGGGAGCCATTGTAGGTTTGAAGAGAAAAATGACACATGTCCAGAGACCTACAAGGATGACACCAACTAACAATCTGAGATCTGAGCAACAATGGAAAGGTTAACTTAAATGCTCTTCCCTGATAATGAGGTCGATGACTAACTTATCTGCCATCATAAATACCTCATCTAGTAGCTGATGGAAACAGTACCAGACACCCACAGCTAAACACAGAGCCAAACTCCTGCAATCCAGTTGCAGAAAGGGAGGAGTGATAAGAAAATGGGGGCAAGACCAGACTACAGTATCCCCCAGAGACAGCTGATATAAACAAGAGGAAATGAATGGACCCCCAGACTGATAGTTGTGAAACAAGCATTGGATGAACTCAGAGCCCCCAAACATGGGTCTCAGTTAGAAG
The DNA here is from genome assembly GCA_030556225.1 of Cricetiscus sungorus. Lineage (NCBI taxonomy): Eukaryota > Metazoa > Chordata > Mammalia > Rodentia > Cricetidae > Cricetiscus > Cricetiscus sungorus. Next base: position 51,246,418 of record JANBXA010000726.1, on the reverse strand, counting down.
GCAGTGAGATCAGAATGTATCCAGGGTGCAGGAAGGGATTTTGGGAGCAAATTCCCCAATGAGGGATACTCCCTTAGCCTAGAGGCAGGAGGGAGGGCCTAGTCCATACTCCAAATGACTTGACAGAGTTTGTTGATCCCTTTTGGAACGCATCACCCTCCCTGTGGAGTGCAGGAAGGAATGAGATAGGAGGGGGTTCAGGGTCATGGGAGAGAGGGAGGGAGGGAAGGAGATAGGGAGGGGGGAAGGAAGAAGAGGAAGCCGGGATCAACATGTAAAATACAAAAAAATAATTAAAAAAATGAACACACATACTGAGTGTGTTAAAGTTATGTGGAATGTTGTGTTTAAATACCTCCAAATTTTTCTATGTTTTTATAGCCCATGTTACTCTAATATTTTGTTTTGTGTAAGAGATTGATTTCATTATTCCAGATAAATTTTGCCCAAGTAAAATGGAATTTTATTGAAGGTATAGATGTTATAATAAAATGAGCAATCTTTGTGTTAATGTTATCCTCAATTTCGTACTTTATACTATTTTTTTAATATTCTCAACTTAAATTGTTTCTATATTTTTCTAGTGAGTAAAAAGGTTTGGCATTTGATATTTGAGGGGGATTGCCATCAAAATAAAAAATAAACAAGAACAAAACCAATATGTACCAAATTACACAGATCTTCAAACTCCTAACAAATGTATACTATCTACATAAGACAAAGAAAATCTTCCACTGTACTTAACTGTTTAGATTATCCATAACACATAGTGTAGCATTCAACACTGTATAAATACTTTGTGATGATTAGTTATGATAACATACTGTTCACGGATCATTGGCCATAAAATATGTCTATTCATGTTCAAAGAGCTTGAGTTTTTTCTGAATGATTTTAATTTTATTGGTTGACTGTGGATATGTTGAACCGACAAGATATCCCATTTAATATCTTCAGACCAAAACAAAAAGAAAAGACATCAAAGTTATCATACTGTCATTATTTCTTAATATCTAATGTGTAATAATGAATAGTTTAAAATATTTGAATAAAAGCTTTTTTTAGATTCAAAGATGCTGTAATAGATATTATCTTTCATCTTAAATTTAACATTTTGAACAACATAAAGATTTGGATTTTCTCCTATTAAAGTAATTTCAGTTTTCTTAGTTACTTGAATAATCAAGACAAATTTAGGAACTCACTTACTGTATTGACTATACCTGAAAATGGATGGAAGCTGATTGTGGGACCAATGCCTGGTAATTTTCAACAGCTGGAATAAGGGTGGAGCCATGAGGGGCTACTCTGCAATGATTAGGCTAGCAACTTGTGATACTTAGAATTTGGTAGACCTAATGGATACACAAGAGATACAGAACTAGGTGGAGGTAGTATTTGTATGGTATCTTTAAAGTATTAATTGAAGACCCTTAATACTTCCATGTGAACAGCAGTTAAAAAGGGATCAGTTGGATTGAGAGATGGTTGAGTGTCATTATAAATGTATGTATGGATTTTCCATGACTTGCAAGAATTAAACACCAAATCACATAGTAAAATAGCCAATTAAAATAACAACAGATTATTAAAGTGAAACTAAAAAGTGGACAGGCTTGTAATGATGTATTTCAAGATCTGAAAGATAGTATCTGCCAATGAATGATATTATATCCAGCAAACCTGTCTGTCTTAATTGAAGGAAACATAAGTGTAGTGTGCATGCTTTCCGCCAGTCCACCTGCTGCCGGTCTGGTCCCACAACCTTACCGGCCCCCAATAACACTCAGAGACTCTGTATTTAATACAGTCCTGTTGGCCAGTTACTATCATTGTTTATGGGCCAGCTCTGTCTTAATTATTAACCCATTTCTACTTATCTAAGTATTTCCACGTGGTCATCTTATCCGTGTGTGGTGGGCCAGCATCTTGCTTTCTCCACACTCTACATCTGACTCCTCCTAACTACTTCCTCTTTTCTCCTTGTCTACTAGTCCCTCCTATCTTGCTTTCCCATTGGCCACAGTGCTTTATTTATTAACCAGTATAAGAAACATATTTACAGAATAACATCTCCCATCACATAAGACTTTCAATCATAAAATAGACTAAAGAAATTTGAAACAACAAATAAACTTTAGAAAAGGTACTTGGAAGAATACTACAAATGAAGAGTAAAATATAGCCACACGATTGACAACATGACAATAATAATAAACAAGACAGGAAGGGAAAACAAGAACAACACAAACACTACAAAACCAACAACATGGCAGGAATTGGTGTACAATTTTCAATACTAACTTTAAATATGATTACTCTCAGTTACTCAATAAAAACCCACACACTATTAGATTGGATTAAAAAGCAGAAGCCATCTCTTTGTGCTATCCAAGAAATTGCATGCCCCCCAAATACAAACACAACTTCAATGGGGGTGGATATACAAAGTTATTCTAAGCAAATAGATATAGTATAGAAGCAGATGGTGTTGTTCTAACATCTGACTTTACAATAAAACTAATTAAAAAATGATCAATATTATCACTACACACTGATTAAGAAAATAATCAGTAAGGATTACATTACCATTCTTAACATTTATTTCTTGGGTCTCAATTGCATCTGATTGTATAAAACAAGGACTAAAAGAAGAAATGTAATAGAGTAATGCTAGTAGAATTTGTTAATCCATGAATTTAATACTTTATTCTCATTTATAGGTAAGTGACTCTGGCCAAGAAAAGAGAAATATCTCAAATAAATGACATAATTTATCTAGTGATCTGTAGTGTTATATTATTTATGATATATTAAAGTTTGACTGAGGATTCAGAAACAAGCTATAGAAGTCAAGCACATACTTTACTCCCAGCAGCCAGAAACTAGGAGGTGGTGGTATACAACTTTAAGGATTGGACTCATGACTAAGATATAGACAGATCTCTGTTAGTCCAAGGGCACCCAGATCTACAGAAGAGTTAATCAGTCTAAAAGAGAATTATACCTCACAACTTTAATACCAACATTATAGAAGTATATAAGAGAAAAGCAATTTCTCAGAGAGGCATTCATTCTCCAGCCATGCTAAGAAAAGGTTATAGTCTGAGGCTTGGTAAGAGCACTGGAGACAGAACCAGCCCATTCTGCCTGAAATAGAAGGAAGAAACTAGTGTTTACTTTGCTTTTCTGAACTTAGGGTTGCATTATGAACCCCAATATCAGTCTACTGAGTCATATATTTTTTGTGTTACATATTGGCAACCAAAGTTAAGTAAGAATTCAAGAAAAACCTTCTTCTGATGCAAAGTTCCCAGGCCTTGCCCTAGCCTGAGCAGCAGGCAGGACTCCTAGCTGAGTCTCTCCTGACTGAATCCTTATCTAACCAGCTAGGTTTTCTTTTGTTTCCTCCTCAAATCTTTGAGCAAGTGTGCATATAGCTCTTTTTAAAACATAATTTACAATTAAATACAGATTGTAGTCATACGGTCAAAACTTATGTTAGTTAGATTTTGTAGATATACAGACACATATTTCAAATGGATACTCTTCAAACTTTTCAAAGACCTACAATATGACATTAGGGTTTTTCATGACAAGGAGACAACTGCTCCTGACAACACAAGTTACTTTGCAGCCTTCAACATGGCAAAAATAGACACTTGGGCAAGAACCTACTCTTGTCTGGACTCTTTGTCTATATGCTGTATAAACTGAACATACTGGACCAACAGGAAAGTGACTGCTGAACTTGCCAAAACAAGATGCAACAGTTCTGCAGGATTCCTTCTTCATGAAAGAGTGTTACAGACATTCTACAGGACATAGTGAAAAATGACTGAGAAACTGCCAATACAGGCAGACAGTAACATTTCCTTTTTTACCGAGAAGCCTGCCAGACACACTATGGCCTATAGGCTAAAGATGCATGTTCCAATATTACAGAGGAACTTAGGGTGAATGTCCAGGCAGAGAGATATCTCTGTCAATACTAGAGTTTAAATATTATCCTTCTGTGGTCTTTGATGGAGTTGAAAACCGATGGTTGTGGTTATGGTTTTCCTTAGTTATGAGAAAAGATAAGTTACATGTAAAACTTTAGACTGGCAAAGATAGGGTAGATGATAAAATAGTTTCTTTAAATTTTACAAAATGTTAATGAGTTAAATATTATTAAATACAGTTCTTACTTGATAACTGTTTTGTTGTGTATAATTTTACTATGTTAAAGTTAAAAACTTTTTATTTAGACAGAAAAGAAAGAGAAGATGATGGGGGAATGTCCTTCTGTATATATGTTTCCCTTATTGGTTGATGAATAGCCAAGCAGGAAATATAGATGGGGCTACCAGATGAGGAAATTATGGTGGAAAGAGGGAAAAACATATACCAGGAGAAGCCATGTAACTGTGGAAGGTGTAACAGTACAGACCCTTCTCTGATAAAATAAGACCAGTTGGAAATAAATTAGATTAATAGAAATGGAATAATAATTAAGGAAGAGCTAGATACTAGGAAAACTAAGCTGTCAGCCAACAGTTTCTGATAAATACAGCCTCAGTATTTATCAGAATACTGAGGGGCTAAAGTGTGGTGCGACCAGGTGGGAGGGAAATGGCGACTACAAACAAAAACCCTCCATTCATTTAAAGTAAATTTAATTCTATTTATTGTACAGTTGGGACATGTAAATATACAAACACATACACTCATATGTTTGTTTGATATTCCTTATTTAATTCTTTATTATTATTATTTGTAAATTATATACATGCATATGATTTTATTAAATCTACTCATCGGCCCTGCTGTGAAATATTTATTAAAGATATATTACATTCATTTATGCTGTGTAATTTTTGTTTAATTTTGCAAAGATGTGTTGGATTCTTTAATGTTGCATTGTTTAACTCTGTACTGCTGTGTTACTTTGCCTATTTAAAGCATCTGATTGGTCTAATAAAGTGCTGAACAGGCGAAAAACTAGGCAGGAGAGCTGGATAAGCAGGACTGCCAGGTAAAAAGATTAAATAGGAGGAGAAAAAGAGAAAAAAGGGGAAGAACAAGAAAAGGAGAAGAGGAAACCAGGCGATAGCCACTAAGCCACACAACCCTATACAAAAAAAAGAAAAGAAAAGAAAAGAAAAAAAGAAAAGATTTGTATGCAGAATGCAGAATAGAGAAAGGTAAAAGCTCAGAGGCAAGAGGTAAATGGGATAATTTAAGTTAAGAAAAGCTGGCAAGAACAATCCAAGCTAAGGCCAGGCCTTCTTAAAGAAAGAATAAGTCTGCCTATTTATTTGTGAGCTTGGTGGTGGACCCTCAAAGAGCAAATGGAAAAAAAATCCTACATACTCCTCTCTTCTAACTTCTGCTTATATACTTTGAACTTTTCCTTCTCATCTTCATTCTGACTCTGTGTCTGTCTCTCTCCCTCTCTTCCTAACCCCAGCTCTGTGTGTGTGTGTGTGTGTGTGTGTGTGTGTGTGTGTGTGTGTGTGTGTGTGTGTGTTCACTCCAAAGAAAACTGTTTGGTTTATTACTTGCATGATTTGTGACAGAGTCTCATGGAGACAAGTTTGTCTTTGAACTGTTATGTAGAGGAAGATAGCATTGAATCTCTGACCTTCTTGCATTTGTTATTGTCCAGGGATATTTACTGGGTCAATTACATTATTTAAATGCTGAGAAAATCTGAAGCACAACAGTTATAAGCAGGAAAAATATTTTTGTTTATTTTATGTTGTTATATATTTTTTTAAGACTAGGTTTTTCTGTGTGGCTTTAGAGCCTGTCTTGGCCCCTACACTGTAGACCAGGCTGGCCTTGTAATTCACAGAGATCTGCTTGCCTATGTCTCCCAAGTGCTGAGATTTAAGGCATGTGCCACCACTGTCTGGCCCAGAAATAGGAAAAAATCATACAGAAGACTGTCTTTTATTAGAGTTGAGGAAACACAGACACCAGAACACTCAGCAACAAAGACCCTCTCTACAAAGCATAGGAAATACTAAGAAAGTTGAAGACTGGTCTCTCTTTGAGCAAAAGTTTTAAGGTTTTCCTGTTTCTTACACTCGTAAATTAGTGTTGTTCAGCATGAACTTAACAAAAGAAGCTGATATATTGCCTTTTGTTTTCTTTGGTTAGGGGTTTCTGTGTGTTCATTTATGATGTCCTTGACCACCATGGCACAGTGCTTATGCAGGTAAGGGTGGCACAGAAGTTGTGTGAGCAGCCAAGCAATGACTGCCCTAGTTTCAAACCCATACCAGGGTAGTGAGCCCACCAGGAGCTAGAGACATGTAGGCTCAGAGACTTAGGATAAAACAAATGCAGTTAGTAATTAAAAGGTCAATGTAATGGTGTCTAACAAAATTTTGTTTTACCCAGAGATTGATGACTACCTCTATTGTCATCACAGAGCCTTCATCCAGTAATTGATGAAAACAAATGCAGAGACCCATAGCCATGCATTGGGCCAAGATCAGGGGATCATGCTGATTATAAGGAAGAAGGGTTCTATAAGCATTTCTCACTTTTAACCTCTCCTTTTCACCTCTATCTCACATGTTGTTGGGATTACAGGCTTGTTCCACCACACCTACCTAAATGTATAATTTATACAAAGAAATTATTCCTTTTAAATTTTGTTTTATTTCATCGTATTGGACTGGTAGTATAAAAGTGAAATAGGATGCAGTTTCCCATTAACGTCTTCCAAAATATAGAATACTTGGCAATTTCTTTAAGTTAACTTGGGCAACACTAATTTTAGCAAAATAATTTACTAATAAAAATTACTTGTTAAACGTATATAATATGTATCTATGTTATCTTTACCGCAGGTTTTTCCCCCGCCGGCTGCCGCTGGTCCTGCCACCATGGACCCGCTGCCACGTGAGCCCTAAATAACACTCAGAGACTCTGTATTTGATACAATCCTGTTAGTCAGTTACCATTATTGTTTATGGGCTAGCTCTGTCTTAATTGTTAACCCATTTCTACTTATCTAAGTATTTCTAAGTGGTCGTCTTATCCTGGAGCCGCAGCCGGCATCTTCTTTCTTTCAGGTCTACCTCTCGACTCCTCCTTCCCACTTCCTCTTTCTTTCTCCTACTCTTCTAGCCCCGCCTATCTAGTTTTCTATTAGCCAAGAGGTCTTTATTAAACAGTATGAGAAACATATATACAGAATAACATCTCCCATCAATCTCCTCTTTTCTGTCTAAAATAAAAGAAGGGTTTAAAACCAACATAGCAAAATATATCACACAACAGTTATCAAATAAGAATCACAGTTAACAATATTTAGTCCATTACATTTTGTAAGATTTAAAGAAAATATCATCTATCCTATCTTTGTGAGTCTAAAGTCCTATATGTAACTTATCTTTAATCCTAACTAAAGAAAATTATAACCATAACTATCTGTCTTCAACTCCTTCAAAGACCATAGAAGGTAATATATAAACTCTATAAATGACAGAGATAATTCATTGCCTGGCCAGTCACCCAAAGTTCTTTTGTAATGTTTCATCTTCAGCCCATAGGCCATAGTGTGTCTCCAAACTCCTCAACAAAGCAGGAAACTTTAAACTGTCTACCTGTATTGACAATGTGTCAGTCATTTTTCTCTGTGTCCTGCAGAATGTCTGGCTGTCTGGCAGCCTCTTCCATGAAGCAGGAATCCTGTAGCAATGTCCATCTTGCATCAGCAGTCACCTTTTTGTGGGTCCTGCATTTCCAGTTTCTACAACATAAAGTCAAACAGTCTAGACAAGAGAAGTACCTTGCTCAAATGGCTAGTCTTGCCATATTAGAAGCAAACTTCGTAACGAGTTTCTCCAATGTCCATCTTCCTTTTTGATGCAGGTGGTATTACCAGGAGCAGTTGTGCCTCACTGTCAAGAAAAACCCTAAACCATTTGAAATGCCATATTCTGTAGGTCTTTGAAAGGTTTGAAGAATGCCTATTCACCTCAAATACATCTCTGCATATCTAGAAATCCTAACTAACTTAACTATAAGTTCTCATCATCATAGGTAATTATCTATAATCTGTGTTAATTTATACATTACATTTTCCAATGAGCTATATAAACACAATACCTAAACAAGAGGAGAAATATACATATTATAAAATTGACCTTAAATTGTATCAATAAAAGAAAATCCATTCCAAAGCAAAGTATTCATATCTATACCATAATACCCTTTTTACCTTTCAAAAGATTATTTGTGGTTATAACCATTTATAACCAAGCCCATGTAAATGAAAACAAACATTTATAAACAATATTTGGGAATTTGGGTGTCGTTCTTTCCAAACTACTTCCTCCTGGTAGAGGGCGCTGTCATGGGTGTCCAAAGAAGAAACAGAAATCTTGGCTGTAGACATTGGTTCAGGGGGTCTTATTTGATCAAACCATGTAAGTCTGGAAAGAATCCCCAGCTTTCCATTTTCTGTGGAGACAAAAATAAAAATCCTTTTCCCCAGTAACTTGTCCTTAGGCTTAAATTTTGTAGTCAAAGCATTTTTAAAATATATAAATTGAATTAATCCAGCAGCATTTCTTTTATCAGTAGTTATTTTCTCAGCAATCAAATAATTTAAAGACAACAGAATCGCGTATAGTATCCAAAATTTCTCTGTGATTTCCCTATTTGTGTGGCTTTTTTTATTACTCTATTTCTTCTACTTCTATTTTTACATATTTTGAAACAGGGTTTCTCTGTGTAACTTTTATCTATCCTGGAATTCATTGCATACCAGGTTTACTTTGAAATCACAGAGATCTTCTTGTCTCTGTCTACTGCGTGCTGGGATAAATGGCATGCACCACCATATCCATCCATTTTATTTTCTTTTTTCTTTTTTAAACCATTGTACCCTGTTTCTTTTTCTCTCCAAAGCCAGCTTATTTTTTTAAAACACAGTGTAAACCTTCATTGCAGCTCTCGAACACACCAATGAATTGTTAGCAGAGCTCTTTAAAAGCAAGGCAGTTTTTAGCCACTTATGCTAATTTTGGAAACCTACCTTAAAGGAGCTGTGCAAATCTCTGTCTACAACAAAACAAATCCAACTGAGAAAATGCTGCTACTAAGAAGTCTTGCTAGTCTCTGTTCCCTTGTTTCTAAAAACTATTTTTTAAGCTTTTGTTAAGTTTTAAGTGAAAGTTCTCAATCCCACTTCTGACACCATTATGTTAAGGTAGGTTTTTTCCCCACCAGTTGCTGCAGGTCCTGCCACCATGGACCTGCTGCAGCTGGCGGGAAGAACCTGCTGTAACATGAGTTTGTGTCTAAATCACCATAAATATATACACATTTATGTGTGTACAAATATGTTTCTATTTCTAAACATATGTGAGCATTGTTATAAAAATGTAAGTAAAAATTCCATCAAAGGACAAAACATATATGGCTACTTAATATCTCTATTAGTTAAGTAGTTGATGTTTAGGAATATAGTAATAATTTATCCTAGTACCTGTCTAGTAGTGGCAGGATGATTAGAATTTCTATCCTTAACATAGATATTTCACAACCTTCCTGTGCTATGTAATATCTTACATCAAACAAAACTAAAATAGTTTAAATAAAAAGAAGAGGTGACAAATATCAATGATCATTGTTATGAAGATCTATTTTATACTGAATTGAATTCAACATAAGCACCAATCAGTAATTCTGTATTGTTGTAGAAATGCAGGACATAATATTTTCAGAGGTTTTCTCTATAAAGCCTTGATCTTCCCAAGTAAATAGTCAAAATTTCAATTTACATTTTAACACTGTAGTTACTTCATGCTTTGTTCTCACTGTAAGTAGTTAGATGGAAATTAGTACCATAAAGTCTTTCATTTATCATCCTGTGGTGTTCTTATTTTTGTTCTAGTTTTTATTAGCTTGCATTCAGCCAAAAGTTTATTATTGTTCATTTATAAGTAGCCAACAACATAGTAAATTATGCATTTGAAAGCCCTTCTGGCTGACATTTTTTTCAAAGTTCACTGGACACTTTTTTCTTTTCTTGTTTTTCCTGTAGTGGTAATGTGCTGCTAACACTCAAGGTCTACAATCCATTCCCCATTTAGACTTTATTAAAAGGAAATTGCAATGAGTTCTTATGAATATTTCATGACTATGTAGGCCAAACTTTGTCACTGCCAATTTGAAGTCATTTCTCCTACATCTGTAGAGCACTTTATAATCCAACAGGTATAGACTGCGGAGTAGTATTAAGCAAGATGAGATATCACCGTCTTCACAAAGATAACTTCTGCATTCAGGAATCTTCAGCTGTGTTCTTTACACTCTCTGTGTGTTGTGTTAGGCAGCACTGGACATGTGACAATATGCCAGTATTTCCTGATAACTATGATACACGATAACAAAACAAACTAAATGAAATAGTTTGTAACAGAAGGTTTAGTGCAAATATGAAGCAATAAAAGATATTTATGGTGATAAACAGTTGAAGGAAATAAGTACGTACTTGAGAAATGAAACTTGAGAGGGTGAAATATAATAGGAACAACTTAGAGAAATCTGTTTAAGGCTTGCTTACTTATATTTCTCCCCATATCTCTGAGTGACACTTTCCTGACAGGTATGGGGCAGGAGCCCTCATGAATGATAATGTGAACGAGTCACTTTATAGAAGCTCTATTTTGAATGTAATATTTTTTTAGTGCGACCAGAGTGATGCTTGATTAAAACCAAGTTAAAACACTCTTCGACATATTTTTTTAGTAGAATTAGGAATTTCTTTAGGCATATGAAAATAACTGTCACATATATAAGTTATATGAGTCATCACTGGTTTCAGGAGAAAGTCATAAAAGTGATGGATTAGTTTTAAATATGTTGATGCAAAAAGAAAAGCCCCCATCTTAAAGAAATTAAGAGGTGGTTTATTCTGGAGCCATTTTGAGTGACCATGGTGCAGAAACACAGATTTAGGTTACACCAAATAATATTGTTCGAACTTGGAAATAGTTTCGTGAAGCTTTATTCATTTACAGACAAAGAAAATTATATCAAGTCAACTTTTAAATATACTGGTGCATATACCTGAGAGTCAGTAACAGCAAAATTGGGGAGCTTCTCTCAGGCCTTAGATGATATATGATTACATTCTTAATTTTTGGACCGGTAGAAGATAGTGATCAGCTATTTTAATAGATTCTATAGTTTCTGTATATAAGAAAAATCTATTAATCATGAAATGTTAGTTCTGACCCAGAAGTTGCAAGATATGGCTGTTTTATAAGCTATAGCTTTTCAAGATAAGGTAATTAGACTCTGGAGCTGCAATATACTAACATTGCCACACTAGTACAGTTTCAATTAATCAAGCAATATTTGAGACACAACTTCTTTCCACAAATTCTCATTCAAAAACATTCTGAAACAAACAACAAACAAACCCCTACTAAATAAATCCACATAATTTTTTATTTAGAGAAAGCAGATCTCATAGGAATTTCTGTGGTATTACATTTCCATGGTGGAGTTAATTCTAAAATCTACAAGCAAATAAAAACTTGTCTTTTGTTTTAACCAAGAATAAATTTGGAGGAACTGTAAAGAAGGCTTAGCATTTAATTACACTTGCTACTTCCTAGGAGTCTAATATGGTCTAAGAATCCATATCTTGCAGATCACAACCTCCTATATCTCCAAATGGATTTAATAATTCTGGCCTGTCAGACCTATACATATTTTCATACACACAAATGAAAATATAAATAAATCAAAATGAAAAATTATATTATGTATCATAGCTTGTAATATTCAAAATAATATTATATATAAAATGTAGAATTCTCCATTTTAATTATGTCCTTTGCATATTTGTTGTTCAATACATTAAAACATGATAATGTGGAGTTCCAGAAATCTATATTTTGAGTTGCATAGGGTAAAGAGATTCATTTTTACATTTTAGTACATGCTGTGACATCCTTTGGTCATAGTCATGATGCCATTTTCACCTTATATTTCCTTCCTCACTCCTCCACATTGGTCCTTTCCACATTTCTAATAACCCTCCTTTTATATATATTTTATATATATATATATATTTTAATTTTTTATCTTCCTTGAGATTCCACATTTGAGAAAAAACATATTGCTGGTTAGTTTTATGTCAGCTTGTCACAGCTTCAGTTGGTTTGGTAAAGTAAAGGTTGTCTCAATTGAGATAATGCCCCAACAAATGTTCTTGTGGTACATTTTTTTAAATTAACAATTTATATGGGAAGGCCAAGCTCATTGTAGGCAGGCCCAACCATTGGCTAGTGGTTAATTATAGCATGAGAAATCAGGCTGAGCAAGTCATGGAAAAGCAAGCAATTTAGCAATATTCTTCCATGGTTTTTGCTTCAGATCCACTTTCTATGTTCCTACCAGACTTCCCTGGATAATGAACTATAAGATATCAGATGAAATAACCCATTTCTTTCTCAAATTGCTTTTGGTCATGGAGTTTATCTCAATATATAATAATTGTCCTCATAAATAAATTTGGAGGTACCCTTCCCTTTCAAATTTTAGAATAGTTTGAGAATCATTGCTTCTACTTTTTCTCTAAGTGTGAAGCAAAATCCTGCAGTTAAATACTTTGGAGATGGTTCTTGCTTAAAAGTACTTACAGCTCTTGCAGATGATGTGCATTTTGTTCCTAGCCCCAGAATGTTAGCTTATAACACTCTGTAACTCCAGTTGCAGGGGGGCCAATGACTCTTCTAACATCATTGAACTCCTAAACATATATGGCAAATATGCATATACTCAGGAAAATACATATATACATAAAATGAAGAAAAAAAGACTCAACATTAGAGTATATCCACCTGTGCTTTTCTTTGTTTTGATACATAAGTAATGTTTCAACATCATTGCCACTAAAGGTTGTATTTACATTTCTATTGTCCCTTGGTTTAATTTTCACAGATAATTTGTGTCCATTTATCTATTTATTCATAATAGCCAGAAATGGGAACAACCTACATGTCCTATAAGAGAAAAATGAATAAACAAAATATGGGACATTTACACAACTGAGTATTTTAATTCAACTATTAAAAATTTGACATCCTGAAATTTGCAGGCAATTGTATAGAACTAGTAAAACATCATCTTTTGTGAGGTAAAGCAGATATAGAAAAATAAACATGGTATATACTCACTTATAAGTAGACATTAGCTATAAAGTAAAGAATATTCCTGCTTTACCTCACAAAGATCCAAAGAGGTTAAGTAAAAAAATCTCACCAGAAATGAAAATCAGAATAGATTTTTGTAGGTGCAATGGGGAAAGGTGAATATAGGAACTACAGGGAGCAGAGGGATGAGATAGGATTGAAGTTATTGGGAGGGATAAGCAGAACAGAAGTGAATTTGAAGGGAAAAATATAGAAACGAACTGAAGTGGGATCTCTTTGGAAACTATGAGAGTGACTTAAAAGAAGCAAATTTTCCTACCAATGAGCAACATGGAACCCAAACTACTGACCTTCTATAGTCAGTCATGGTTCCTAGAAGTGGATCTGGAATATCATCAACTCAGCCACAGAATCTGTAACCTACAATCTGTCTTTCCTTAAAAAAGTGTGCTGTGGTGATGGAGTTACAGAACTTGTAGAAGTGGCCAATCCATGACGGGTTCAAATTGAGGCACACCCCTGAGTGTGGGCCCATGGCAGAGATAGCCAGGAACCAGAGGCAGGATAGAAACAAATATGAATGGCAGAGAGGTGGGAGGAGAGAGAATTCTTCCATCTTAAATTAAGCTTTCACAAGTTACCAACTTGTGGGCCTGAGCACCTCACTGATGCTTTTTTCTATTAATGTTTTACATACATCACCTGTGAGAAGAATTCCATTATCTCCTGAGGGTTCTACCTAGGACTTCAAGTTAGTGTTCATTCTTTCTTTTATAAATCTAAGGTTACATATGTCTGCACTTTACCAGTTCTCTACCTGTGTTACAATTATCATCCTTTGACATTTTATGCCAGCTAGGTATTTTTTGCAACATCTACGCTATTTTGTTTCATACGTGGGGAGACCCTAGAAAGTGCTGCTGTCTCTCTAATCCACAATCTTCCCTCTTTGTTGATAAACAATATTTTAACTGAGTTTATAAATATCAGTTCAGACAATGATTGCTACTATTCTTTGAAAGACGCGCGGAGCAGTGACCCAGCCGCCACCACCGAACCTGGGGTTAAAGACAAGGAGAGCTGGAACCAAGATGGAAGACCCTTTGGACCTTCGTCAATCTGTTTTCTTAGAGCCAACTCCAACCTGCAATGGCAGTAGCACGAGCACAGACACTTGCCTCAGTCATGGTAGAGGCTGCACTGAGGGCAAGCTCGAGCACAAGGGCTGGGAGGGGAGTGCTGCACAGCCAGAGGAGTGCATCAGGCAGAGGGCAGGAGGCGAGGGCCAAAAATGTACAGTCCAGGCTGGCCTCAAGTTCATGATCCCCCTGCCTCTTCCTCCTTCAGCAAATCCTAGCAGTGGAAGGGATGGGAGTCGAGGGAGGGGGGAAAGGCACAGACAAGGAGAGGAGAGTGAAGGTGATATATACTTTTGACATATATTTTCCTTAGGTCACTCTGTACGCATATGTTGAAGGAACAGTGAAGGTTGTTGTTTTGTTAAAAGTCATTATGCATGAGTATATTTAAAGAAATAGTAATCTTATCAATTTAAAAGAATAATAACTGACAGCCATTACATATACTTATGATTTTATTATATTCTTACTAATTTACCTCCTGATTTTACTTTGGTAATTTTATTGTCTATCACGAAAATTAATGGTTACAAAATAACATTCATGTTTTAATTAAATAAGCATTTTGTGTGCTTTCTCATCTCAATCTGCAGCGTGAAATAGTAATACCTTTCTTAACTGTTAAAGTAAACTGTACCAAAAATATGGATTTTGTCCATTAATTTATCTTGGTTTGTTTACCTAAATAGTTCTTGTGTTAATTTACAGTTATGTAAAATAAATTTACTATGTCAATGTTGTTCTATCAGTCCAATAATTCTAAACAGTAGTGTAGAGTAATGACTTGTCTCCCCTGAAGAAAATTAATCATGTTCTCTGCCTCAAAGATTGAAATTGTGTTTTAATGTTAAAGTTATTGACTTAGTAACTTTTTTGATGAGATAGTAGACAGTTTAACTTCTAGCTAAGTATGCTCAGAACTAACTAATATTAACAAAATCAAAAAATACCTATAAACACATCATCTAATCTGATAAAAGGAATTATTCGACCATCTACTATATGTTCATTTTATTTCATCAAATATAATTGACAGCTATTTTTGTTTTCATTATATAATTCTGAAAGTAACTATTATGTTAATTTTAGTGTGATATAATTAGAATTTTCTGTTATTAATAAGATGCACGCAACCCTTTCTGAAAGTATAACTTTTAGCATAAGCATAATCACTTATTTCAGAATGATATCGGTCAATATTGCTGAAAAAAAAATGATTATAACTTTCATTGTCAACAGTACATTAGCCATTGTAATTTCACTTCTACTCAGCAAAATACATATTTGTCTTATATTCCAAAGGAATTCTGATACTCACCACATATTAATTTTGTTTATTTTTGAAAATAGTAACATAGTGTATAGGTATCATATGATCAATAAAGCCTACCCCAACAAGTGTAAACACTACATATCCACATCATCCTGCCACTCACAAAATTCCTTACTGTCCTACATAAATTTAACTACAAGTTGTTCTCTATCAGCTCTGTAATAGACCTGGCTTGTATATCTGACGAAATAAAATGATTAAAAACATAAATGTAAATCCTCATAATGTAAAGGTAGTAGATAAAAATATGGAAAAATGGTCTTCATTTTATTGGCTAAAGGCATCCTATTTCAAGAGCATAGGTAATTAAACCAAATCATATATGATGACACTAATTGAAATACTTCTGAATGGTAAATGGAAGACTCATTAGGGAAAACAAAAATCCTAAAATGGAATAAATTATTGACATTCAATATAAAGAATTCCAAAACTTAATAGCAAAAATGCTAATGAAATATAGAGAACAGAGTCAAATAAGCATTTCCTGAAGAAAATCTACAAAAGAGTTATACATAGAAATGCTCAGTATCAGAGAAACACAACAAAATCTCAAGGATATATAAACTCATCCCAGTATGATAGTATCATAATTTGGATGTTGTTGCTTTATAAAGAACACCACCAAAAGCAACATATAAAAGAAGTGTTTTGTGATGATAGTTAGAGAGGGATAAGTATTCATCATGAAATGGAAGCAAGCAACAGACATGATGCCCAAAGCAGAAAGGTTTGATCTTACATTTTCAACTGCAAGCAAGAGAAGAAATTGGATATCAGGTAAGACTTTTAACATTCAATCCTGGTACATAGAAACATACTTCAATATGGCCACACTTCCTAAGCCTCCTCAAGCAGTATCACCAACAAACACATGAGCCTGTGTAGGATAGTATCATTAAAAACATGAAATGCTAGTATGAATAATTCTCACATCACATAACCTTCCAAAGTAAATAGTATAGAGTTTCCTCAAAAATTATAAATGATATTATCATGAAATTCCAAATCCATACTCTGTGTTTTACATGCAAAATAAATTAAATTAGTATGAGCATGTGGTATGTTAACTGCCTTATTTTACTGCAATTAAGTTGTTCATAATATATGAAAATGGCTGTAAATGTGGGACATGCACAGAATAGAATATTAGATAGATATAAGTAATTAATTAAATCACATAATTTGCAAAATGGATGAACAATGGGGCCACTATATTTAGTCAATTAATCCAAGAATTTCTATACGCTGATCTTATACTAATTGGAGAAGAATGGTGATGACGAGACACTGAGGAGTTATGGGCAGTGGGAAGACTGATCAAGGTTGGTAAATGTAATTAAAGTTATAGCCGCATAAAAGCAGAATATAACTGGGTGTGAATGCACAGTGTGTGGGTAGATGACACTGCTTTGTGTATTTCTAGATCAGGGAAATGTTTTGAAACTTTTCCCAAGGATGAATGAATTATTGGAAGACATAAACATATTTTCCCCAGGATAAAGGAACTATTGGAAGATATAAGCATATTTAACCCAATTTAAACATTGTCCAATATATACAGAACAATATTAGGCTATTTTATTAATATATACATCTTTGATAGAATTTGCATCAGTTAAAGTAGCAATATAAATTTACAAACAAAATGGAGCCATGTGATAAAACAGTTTTGACATTCTTTTTTCCCAGCAGAATGTTAAACTCGAATATGTGGTGCTACTTATTTACTAGGCAATTTCCCCACAGACATCACTTGCATCTCTTCTCACTTTTGTTACTATTAAACTTTGCTTGCTTAAATCATTTTTTTTGGTTTGATGTCCCAATAGCTTCTACACTGCAACATATAACAATAATATTCCTCTTTGGAGATTCGTCTGCTTTTATTCTGTTGAGCTGTAGTTTTATGATAGAAGAAGCAAACTTGTTTTGGATCAATATTTGTAAGAAATAAACTTTGAAATTTTATCTGTTAATCAGAAGAACATGATGGAACTGGGACATACATGTTTCATTTGAAACAGAGTTATTTAACAGTGCCTTCTTTTAGTTAGCAAGGTGAATTTTAGAATTGTTTACATTTTCAGAACTACCTTGGCCACACATGGCTAAGTAATATATTAGTCTTATTTTAATCTCAATTTTCTGATTAATGATGTGATAATTATCTTTGTATTTTGCAATCTTACAAGTTTGCCTCTTCACTTAAATGTCTCTTTGCATAATTTTAACTGGGTTATTTGAAACTTTTTCATTTTATATACAAAGTTCTTAGTATATTATGTATATTGGTCATTTGTTTCTGTGTTACAAACATCCATGCTTGGGCATATGAGATGGGTCAGCAGGCAAACATGCTTGGTACCAAACCTGAATTTGATCCCTGAACACAAAAGTTGGTAGGACAGTACAATCTGAACAGGTTGTCTCCTGATACTACACACAGTGTGGCAGGCAACCACTGAACCACCAACATCAAGAGATAATTAAGTGTAACAAATTTTAGAAAAATCAACTCACAAAAAGGAAAAGAGCAATTCTTACACATAACTTAATTTTCTCAATTTTATATTACCGTTTCTGAGTTACTATGGATGACAGTACATGAATAGAAAATAGAATATAGTTTGTCTATCATTTAAATTATGCTTTTATAAGATATATTTGTGAATACTCAATTAAGAGCAACATATTTCTCTTTCTTTATTTTCATACACACTTTTTTTTTCTTTTAGGTTTTTCAAGATAGAGATTCCCTGTGTAGTCCTGGCTGTCCTAGAACTTGCTTTGTATACCAGGTTTGCCTCAACCTCACAGAAGGTCTGTCTGTCTCTGCCTCCCGATTACTGGTATTAAAGGTGTGTACCACTATCACCTTGTACACCTTTTCTTTTATTATTAATAATATAATTTCAAAATTTTACATGTCGATCCCAGTTTCCTCTCCCTTCCTTTCTCCCTCCCTCCCTCTTACCCACTTTCCCCAGTGACATGCACCCTGGCCACCCACCCCTTCAAATCCCCCCCAGCCCCATTCCACTTGTAGGGCTAGGCTATCCAGATTGGGTCATATAAATCTGTCAAGTCATTTGAAGTAGGGACTAGGACTTCTCTTCTATCTCTAGGTTAAGGGGGTACCCCTCCGTGGGACATGTGTCTGCAAGGTCATTTTGTGCAACAGGAAAAGATCCTAATTCTACTGTCTGAGGTCCCACAGAATGCTCAGACCTTCTAGCTGAGAGCCATATTCAGGGGGTCTGAGTCGGTCCCATGCTGAATTCCCATATATCAGTCTGGCGGGAGGCATTAGCTCCTCCTTGTTCAGGTCAGACATATTTTTGAATTTCTGCAACCTGGTCTTGTCCCCTCTCTCTGCATCTGAATTCTAGTTCTACTCAGTGTTTAGTTATGTGTGTTTGCTTTGTTTCCAACAGGTACTAGATGGGGACTCCATGATGGTGGATAATTTAGTTGATGATCTCACTATCAGGGAAGGGCATTAATGTCAGCCTTTCCACAGTTGCTCAATTGTTAGTTGGAGTCAGTCTTGTAGGTCTCTAGGCTTTCTTTAAGTTCTGTTTTCTCTTCAAACCAATAATAGCTCCCCTTTTTTAAGTCCCCCCCTTCTCTCCTTGACTCAATCTATCAAGTCGCATGTGATTTCCTCTCCTCCCCTTCTCTTTCTCCTAGTTATCTCTCCATTCACTGCCCCCCCCATTTCCCATGTGCTCTGGGGGACTTGTTCCTTCCCCCTTTTGTGAGGGAGCATATATGAATCTCTTTGAATACACCTTGTATCCCAGTTCATCTGGTGGTGTGTATTATAGACTGGAGATCCTTTGCTCTAGGTCTAAAATCCATATATGAGTGAGTACATACCCTGTTCCTCTTTTTTGTGACTGGGTTACCTCATTGAGGATGGTTTCTTCAAGTTCCATCCCCTTCCCTGTGAATTTCAAGATTCCATTGTTTTTTTCTGCAGAGAAGTATTACATTGTGTAGATGTGCCACATCTTCTTTATCCATTCTGCAGCTGAGGGGCATCTAGGTTGTTTCCAGGTTCTGGCTATTACAAATAAAGCTGCTATGAACATAGTTGAGCACATGTCTTTGTTGCATGGATGTGGGTCATTTGGGTATATAACTAAGAGTGGAATTGCTGGGTCCTGTGGTAAACTAATTCCCATTTTCCTGCAGAACCGCCATACTGGTCTCCAAAATGGCTGTATGAGTTTGCACTCCCACCAGCAGATGAGGAGTGTTCCCCTTTCTCCACATCCTCTGCAGCATAAGTTGTCATTGGTGTTTCTAATTTAAGCCATTATGGCAAGAGTAAGAAGGTATCTCAAAGTAGCTAAGGATGTTGAACTCTTTCTTAAGTGTCTTTCTGCCTCTTTGATTTCTTCTATTGAGAATTTTTTCTTCAATTCTGTACCCATTTTTTAATAGGGCTATTTGGTGTTTTGTTGACTAGTTTTTTGAGTTCTTTGTATATTTGGAGATCAGCACTTTGTCAGATATAGGATTGGCAAAAATTTTTTTTCCAGTATGTGGGCTACCATTTGGTCTTGTCAATTGTGTCCTTTGCCTTACAGAAGCTTCTAAGTTTGAGGAGGTTCCACTTATTAATTGTTGATATCAGTTTCTGTGCTACAGGAGTTATGTTCAGGAAGTGGTTTCCTATACCAATTTGTTCCAGGGAACTTCCTACTTTCTCTTCTAGGAGGTTCAGTTTGGCTGGATTTATGTTGAGGTCTTTGATATTTTGGACTTGAGTTTTGTGCATGGCAATAGACCTAGGTCTATCTGCAGTCTTCCAAACACCATCATCCAATTGTGCCAGCACCATTTGTTGAAGATGCTTTCCTTTCCCCATTGTATTTTGATGGGAGATGTTATCCTGTAAATATGTTTCTCATACTTGTTATTAATAAAGCACCGTTGGGCCAATGAGATAGCAAGATAGGCGGGGCTAGGAGACAAGGAGGAAAGAGAAAGGAGTAGGGAGGAGTAGAGATGTAACCCAGGGAAGAAGCAGGATGCCCGCCGCGGCTCCCCAATAAGACGAACACGTGGAAATACTTAAATAAGTAGAAATGGGTTAATAATTAAGGCAGAGCTAGCCCATAAACAGTAATGCTAACTGGCCAACAGGATTGTATCAAATACAGACACACAGAGTGTTATTTGGGGCTGGTGCAGCTGTGGGCTCCGACTGGCAGCAAGCAGGATGGCACCAGCGGGTAGGAACAACCTGCCGTAACAGTATTTTTTTTATCTGTTTTGTTGAAAATCAGGTGTTCGTAGGTGTGTGGTTTAATATCAGGATTTTTGATTCAATTCCATTGGTCAATCTGTCTATTTTTGTGCTAATACCAGGCTGTTTTTGGAACTATAACTCTGTAGTAGAGCTTAAAGTCAAGGATGGTGATGCCTCCTGCAGTTCTTTTATTGTACATGGTTGTTTTGGCTATCCTGGGTCTTTTGTTTTCCCATACAAAGTTGATTAATATCCTTTCAAGATCAGTGAAGAATTGTGCTAGGATTTTAATGGGGATTGCATTGAATCTGTACATTGCTTTTGGCAAGATTGCCATTTTTATTATATTTATTCTTCCAATCTAAGAGCATGGGAGATCTTTCCATTTTCTGGTATCTTCTTTAAGTTTTTTCTTTAAAGCCACAAAGTTCTTATTGTATAGGTCTTTCACATGTTTGGTAAGCATTCTCCCAAGGTACTTTATGTTGTTTGTGGCTATTGTATAGGGTGATCTTACTCCAATTTCTTTTTCTGCCTCTTTGTCGTCTTAATAAAGTAGGGCTACTGATTTATTTGAGTTTATCTTTTATCCTGCTAGTTTGCTGAAGGTGTTTATCAACTGTAGGTGTTCCCTGGTACAGTTTATTGGGTTCCTTATGTAAACTAACATTTCATCTGCAAATAGAGAAAGTTTGACTTCTTCCTGTCCAGTTTGGATTCCCTTAATCTCCTTTTTTTGTCTTATAGCTTTAGCTAGAAATTCAAGGATAATATTGAAGAGATATGGAGAGAGAGGACAGCTTTGTCTTGTTCCTGATGTTAGAGGACTCACCTTCAGCTTCTCTCCATTCAGTTTGATGTTGGCTGTTGGTTTACTGTATTATGTATAGGTATGTTCCTGTTATCCCTGTTCTCTCCAAGACCTTTATCATGAAAGGGTGTTGAATTTTGTCGAAGGCTTTTTTAGCATCTAGGGATATGATCACATAGTTTTTCTTTTTCAGTTTGTTGATATTATGGATCCTGTTGATAGATTTTTGTATGTTGAACCATCCCTGCAACCCAGGGATGAAGCCTACTTGGTCATGGTGTATGATTTCTCTGATGTATTCATTGATTCAGTTTGCCAGTATTTTATTGAGTATATTTGCATTCATGGTCATCAGAGATATTGGTCTGTAGTTTTCTTTCTTAGTTGTATCTTTGTGGGGCTTGGGTACCATGGTGATTGTGGCCTCATAGAAAGAGTTTGGTAATGTGCCTTCTGTCTCTATTTTGTGGAACAGTTTGAGGAGTATTGGAATTAGCTCTTCCTTGAACTTCATGTAGAATTCTGCACTGGAGTCATCTGGCCCTGGGCTCTTTTTGGTTGTACGGCTTATGTTGACTGCTTCTATTTCATTGGGAGTTATAGGTCTATTTAAGTTGTTTGTCTGTTCTTGATTTAATTTTGCTAAGTGATAGTATCTAGAAATTTGTCCATTTCATTTGAATTTTCAAATTTTGTGGAGTACAGATTTTCAATGTATGACCTGAAAGTTGTCTGGATTTCCTCTGTGTCCATTGTTATGTCCCCTGTTTTGTTTCTGATTTGGTTATTTTGCATGATCTCTTTCTGCTTTTTCGTTAGGTTGGATAAAGTTTTCTCTATCTTGTTGATTTTTTCAAAAATCCAACTCATTGTTGCATGGATTTTTTTGTATTATATTCCTGGTTTCTATTTTACTGATTTCAGCCCTCTAATTGATTATTTCCTGGTGTATACTCCTCCAGGGTAAGTTTATTTCTTTTGGTCTAAGGCTTTCGGTTGTGCTGTTAATTATCTGATGTGACTATCCTCTGTTTTCTTCATATGGGCACTCAGTGCAATGAACTTCCCTCATAATACTGCTTTCAAGGTGTCCCATAAGTTCAGATATGTCGCGTCCTCATTCTCATTGAATTTTAGGAAGTCCTTAATGTTTTGCTTTATTTCTTCTTTTACCCAGGTGTGGTGCAATTGCACATTGTTCAGTTTCCATGAGTTTGCAGAGTTTCTGCAATTTGTGTTGTGGTTGAATTTCAATTTTAAAACATGGTGGTCTGATAAGATACAGGGTCCTATTAAAATTCTTTGGTATCTGTTGAGGTTTTTTAGGACACCTAGTATGTGGTCGATTTTAGAGGAGGTTCCATGCGGAGCCAAGAAGTAGGTATATTCTTTTGTGTTTGGATGGAATGTTCTATCGATGTCTGTTAAACACAATTGAAATATAACTTCTGTTAGTTCTTTCATTTTTTGGTTGAGTTTCTTATTAGTCGTTCTGTCTAATAGTGAGAGTGGTGTGTTGAAGTCTCCCACTATAAGTCTGTGAGGTTTTATGTGAGCTTTGGGTTTTAGTAGCATTTCTTTTACAAATGTGGGAGCCTTTGTATTTGGAGCACAGATGTTCAGAATTGAGAGCTTCTGTTGATGGATTTCTCCTGCGATGAATATGAAATTACCATCTTCATCTGTTTTGATTAATTTTGGTTTGAAGTCCAACTTGATAGATATTAGGATAGCCACACATCCTAGCTTCTTGGGTCCATTTTATTGGAAGATCTTTTCCCAGCCCTTTTCCCTGAGGTCATGTCTATCTTTGAAGCTTAGATGTGTTTCTTGTATTCAGCAAAAGGATGAATTTTATCTTTGTATCCATTCTGTTAGCTTGTGTCTTTTTATAGGTGAGTTAAGACCATTAATGTTGAGGGAGAGTAAAGAACATTGATTGTTAATGCTTGTTTGTTTTAGATTTGTTGTTGGCAGTGGTATATATTTGTGAATATATTTGTGCTGCTCTACCATTGGTTTCTAGTGAAGTGGTATTACTTGTTGCCTACATTTTTGTGAAAGTAGTTAACTTCCTTGGGTTGGAGTTTCCTTCCAAAACTTTCGTAGGGCTGGGTTTGAAGATATGTATTGTGAAAATCTGGCTTTGTCATTAAATATCTTGTTTTCTCCATCTATAGTTATTGAGAGTTTTGTTGGGTATAGTAGTCTGGGCTGGCATCCATGGACTCTTAGTATTTGTAGAACATCTATCCAGGACCTTCTGGCCTTGAGGGTTTCCATGGAGAAATCAGACGTAATTTTGATAGGTCTGCCTTTATATGTTACCTGTCCTTTTTCCTTTGCTGCTCTTAATATTCTGTCTTTATTCTGTATGTTAGGTGTTTTGATTATTATATGTCAAGGGTTTTTTTTTCCTGTGGTCCAGTCTATTTGGTGTTCAGTATACTTCTTGTACTTTCATGGGCATGTCCTCCTTCAGATTGGGATATTTTTCCGCAATGTCTTTGTGGAATATGTTTGAGCTGGGCTTCCTCACCTTCCTCTATGCCTATTATTCCTAGGTTTGCCCTTTTCACAGTGTGCCACATTTCCTGGATGTTTTGTGTTAACGATTTGTTGGAATTATGATTTTCTTTGGTCGATGAATCTATTTCCTCTAGTTTATCTTCAGCACCTGAGATTCTCCCTTCCATTTCTTGAATTCTGTTGGTTATGCTTGTGTCTATAGTTCCTGATTGTTTGCCTAGTTTTACTATTTCCAGCATTCCTTCGGTTTGTGTTTTCTTTATTATCCCCATTTCCTTCACTTCACTGTTTCCTTCACTTGTTCAATTGTTTTTGCTTGGCTTTCTGCACTTTCTTTAAGAAATTTATTCATTTCTTCCAATTTTTTGTTTGTTTTACTTTCCATTACTTTAAGGGATTTTCTCACATCTTCTTTGAGTGCCTCTATCATTTTTATGATGATAATTTTTAGGTCATTCTCTTCTGATTCATTTGCTTTGTTGCGTTTGGGGCTAGTTGGTGTAGATTCCTTAGATTCTGATGGTGTTATGCTTGTCTTTCTGATGTTAGGTGTTTTCTTGTTTTGCCATCTTCCCATAGTTTCTTCCAATAGGTGTTGGTACAGTCTCTCCCTCTCTCTATGGGTTTAGGTGGGTCACAGTTTAGATGTAGTTCTGGTAGTCAAAGCTCTCTAGGAGTTCTCTCCATAGGCACGACCTGGAGATGGGGGTCAGAGATCAGGCTCCAGCAGAGGTCAGCTGAGGCCTTTTGGCAAAGGCTAGCCTGCAGGATGTGTCCTCATGGATAGTCAGGTCTAGCTCTAGCCAAGGCTTCTAGTCAAGTCCTGGTGTTGGTGGACAAAGGCTAGGCTGATGTTTCTCAGGATGTTTCTGCACCAATAGGCGGGTCTAGCTGGCACTCTCCAGCTGAGTAGGGCCTCTTTAGCAGAGGTCCTGCGATGGGGGTCAAGGATCCAGCCCACAGGAACTCAGGGTTGACCCGCAGAAATAGGCAGATCTCTGGAAGAGGCCCAGAACTCCAGTAGAAGACCAGTGGAGGTGGTCAGAAGGCAGGTGGAAATTATGGGTGGTCCCAAGTGGATAGGCAGGTCTATTGTGCTCAGGTCACCTCCATGAATTTCCCCTAAGGTGGCTGGATTGTTGGCTCCACCCTCTGGGTCAGTGCTCAGCCAGAGAGATGGGACAGTGGGCCCCGTAGGGAAGAGGGTAGGGTGAAGATAGGCTTTTGGTGAGGGTGGGTAGGGGTATATCAGAGCTCCAAGAGCAATCTTGGTGGGCACAGGTCACAGGTGCAGTGAGATCTGTGACCCACCCAGGGATTTCCCAGGGAAGGGTGTAGGGGAGAATCCACCCCAGGGGAATGAGACCCAGACTCACCTATAGCCAGGGCCTAGTGATGGGGGACAATGGCTGGGCTGGTAGTTAGGATGTTTCTGTAATGATAGGGATAGGCGGGTCTAGCTGGCACTCTAGCTGAGTAAGGCCTCTGTAGCAGAGGCCCTGCAATTGGGGTCAATGATCCAGCCAGCAAGAACTCAGAGTGGTCCCATAGAGATAGTCGGATCTTTGAGAGGGGCCCAGAACTCCAGTAGAAGACCGGTGGTATGGGTCAGAGACCAGGCAGGTGGAAATTATGGGTGATCAGACATGGATAGGCAGGTCTATTGTGCTCAGATAAGCTCCAGGAATTTCCCCCAAGGTCAAGCAACATATTTCTTTAGTTCAAACCTTTCCTTTCCCCAAAATGTGTCTTATTTATTTATTTTCTTTTCTTTAGAATTTTGAAATATATTTAATCACAAATTGTGATACTTTTTGAATGGTTTATAAATATATTTCCATAATTACCTTGTTTCTTACTCATTTTTTTACTTTTTATGAGATGCAGCCCAGTTAGCACATATCATTGAAGTTTCCTTGCATACATGCCACATGTGTTACACTAAACTGGGCTGCCTCATTACCCATTTTCTATTTTCTAGATTTGATAGATTTTTAAGGATATTTTTTATAGGTTGTGACTACTTACACTATTTATACTATTACAGGCCCTAGTTTTAAAATGTTTGACTTTTATTGCACACAAATTTTAAGGTTCTAAGTCATTTAACTAATTTTATTTCTAGGTTAAATTCCAGCTAATTTTGTCTTTCTTTACTGTGACCCGTTCTCGCATTTAGGCTTGTTATACATCTGGGCTGAATCTCTCCTTGGCAGGTTATG
Organism: Cricetiscus sungorus; assembly: GCA_030556225.1. Lineage (NCBI taxonomy): Eukaryota > Metazoa > Chordata > Mammalia > Rodentia > Cricetidae > Cricetiscus > Cricetiscus sungorus. The sequence goes on along the minus strand of JANBXA010000726.1, from coordinate 51,219,946 downwards.
GCATCTTGAACATGTTGGGTTTTACAATGAATCCAGGCTTCACTTTCAAAATTTCAAATAAGGGAATTTCTGAGCTTACATAGAAGGTCACCCTTAACACATGCCTGGTCTAAACAGCTTTCCTTATCCACCAAGAAAAATTTTACAAACAATTTCATGTATTTTGACTGTATGTCAAGAGCCATGTGACTAAAACTACCAAGTTCTCCTGCTTGTTGGGCTGACACTTGACTCTCTCATTCATAAACATTTTTATGAGATTTTTTTCTTTTTGATGGTTTCCTTCATTGTTTAAGGTTTTTTGTTTATTTGTTTGTTTGTTTTCAAAATTCCTTTTCAAAGTTTGAAGGCTAACTAACTGGGTGAGTCTTGCACTGAGATCACCTCTACTTTTCTTCCATTTAATATTAGGCATTCCCTTAACATTTTTAGTTTTTATCTACATGCCAATATCATTTATCCAAAATTCTTGCACTTTAGTCTCAGACAGATATCTAAGACAAGGACAAAAATCAGCCACATTCTTTGCCAAAATATCAAAAGAATGGGCTCTATGTCACTTATTAATATTATTTTCAATTAAATACTCTTATTATTTGCATCATTCTCACCACTACTACCTTCCTTTCTCCTACCAACATGTTCTAATAATTACTTATTCAAACTTTAACCACATTTCTAGACTTAAGTTACAAAGTCTTCCATATTCATCCAACAAATAGCATGGTCAGACCTGTCCCAGCAACACCCTAGTCCTTGGTATTAACTTTTATATTAGTCGCTGTTCTATTACTGTGAAAAAGCACAATGACCAAAGGCAAGCCATATACAAGAAATCATTTAATCAGGGGCTTCTTTTTTGTTTTTTCCTCTTTCAAATATTTAGCCCAATATCATCATGTTGAGAAACAGACAGCCAGGCACTGAAGCTGAAGCAGTAGCTGGGATATATATTAAGGTATTGGCAGCAAACAAGAAGTGAGAGACTGCCTGATATGGGCTTTTGAAACCTCAAACCCACCCCCAGTGATACACTGCCTCCAGCATAGCTACACCTCCTCTCAATATTTCTAATTCTTTCAAATATTACCAATCTTTGGTTATTAAGCATTCAAAATTATGAGCCTATGAAGGCCATTTTTATTCAAATAATCACAAAGGGTTATATGCCATTGTCACACACTATATTTCTCAGTGGCAGACATAATACAGAGTGTGAAAACTGCTTATTCTCGTGAACCTGCATGTATGTAAAGCATTTTTATCCATTCTTATCATCATAGAGTTTGGGAAACAAACAAAAATGGACAACTCTGTTCTGTATCCTTCAATGTTGCTTTATGTTTTATTGTATGAAATGCTGGCCTTGACATCTCTTCACTAAGATTATTAGTTAGTCTGCTTGTAGTTTGTCAAAGAATAGCTGTCATATTTTGTGTATCTAATGACAAGATTTCAAACATTTTATCTAATTCCTTAAAAGTGGATTTTGTGTATGTGTATGTTTGTGTGTGTGAATATTAGATGGATATGAGCTTATATCTGTCTTTGTTATTGTTCTATTGCTGTGATAAGATATTCTAATAAAAGAAACTTAAGAAGCAGGAAGCTATCTCAGCATGAAAGATCTTCCCATCAAGCCTGACAACATTACTTTAACTTTCAAGACCCATATGGTAGAATAAAACAACTGACCCTACAAAGTTATCCTCTGATTTCACCATGTACACATATTTGCTGATTTATGTTCACAGATAAACAGTCCCCAACACATACACACATACACTGAAAATTAGATACTTTCTATGCTCCTACTCTTTCTTTTCAGTTGACCACATTTGATACATTAATATTAAACAATTTCCTTGTTATTTTATGAGTAATATCCATGCATATATAATAAAACCATAAGGTGAAAGAAACAAGAATATCTTAGATAATACCACTGACCCTTACACTCCTTTCAAGACCTCTAATAAAGCTTCAACTTAAAACATAGAAGATACTCAATGACAGGTTGTATTTGTTTCTGCTTGGCTTTTACTGTTTTCAAAGATTGCCATGTTTCAAACAGTCAAAGAGCATTAAAATATATCCCCATTGCCCATACAAACATCTTGTAGTATATTTCTTGTTTTTTCTAATAGTTTCAAGTCTTAAATTTATTTCTGTTCCTTGTCTTGTGTTAACAAGATCTTAGTTGTATCCTTTTTGTATAGAGAATCTATATAGCTATATTTTCAGTAGTTTTCTTTACCATGTCACAGTAAATACAGTGTCCAATAATACCAAAATAAGTATAAGGTCTTGAAGTTTCCCCTACTTGACAAATGATCAAATTTCTAAGGAATGGATTTATTTATTATACATAGGCATCTGATTATTATGTATTATATAAATATGTACACATATGGGATCAGATTATTTTTCCCTCCTACCAGGTCCAAAATGATGACATGGATACTTCTTATTGTTAATTTTGAATTCTTGGCCAACAGCTTAGGATTGTTTTTAACTATCTCATAAACTTAAATTAACCATTTTCTAATAATTTACTTTCTGCCTCATGGCTTTTTTTTACTTTTACTGTATACTGCCCACAATATTTTATTCCTTCCTCAGTCTCTGTCTGATAACTCTTGGTGTCTGTGCCCTTCTTCTATTCAGCATTCTCTCTGCTCTCAAAGTCATGCCTAGATATTAGCTGCTGTTCGGTATCTTTTTAAACCAATCTGAGTGACAAAACTTCACGGTGTATAAAAAGTTTATTCCACAACATGCACCTTACAAGTAGAAAAAAAATTAGGCAAATATTTAGTTATCTTCCAATATACAATGGTTCTCTCACAATATCTTTTATAAAGTTTGAAATATGTATATTGTTATACTAGTAAGGAAAAGCATCCTCTTTCATTTTTAAAAAGTATGTATTTTTATTTTATGTTTATGTTATGTGATTTTCCTGTGGGTTTGTATATGGGCTATGCACATTCTAGAAGTGTGCATTGGATCTTTTAAAGCTGGAGATACAGACATTTGCGAGCTACCATGTGAGTGCTGAGAATGAAACCTGGGTTCTCTTAAAGAACCCAGCAAGTGCTCTTAATGACTGAGCAATCTCTCCAGACCAAGTATATTTTTTGCATTTTAGTTACTTATTTTAGCATATAAGGCATGATATTTGTATTGAATATCCTCTTTTCTACCCCACACCTGTGTGAAGTGTGTGCTTGTATGTCTGTCCATGGCTGTTTGATTGTCTGTGTTTATTTTTTTAAGACAAAATCTTACCATGCAGTCCATGATAGCCCCAAATTCACTGTATAGGCCAGATTTCAGGTACTATGTCCAAAGCACTGGATATACAAGCACATACCATCATCCCTAAACAGAAAATTCTCAAAAGAATGAGAAAATGCCAAAACCTTTTTAAAGAAAATATCCTGCGCATAATTCAAAGCATTCCCTGACATTTACAATATTGATTTTGTTCATTGAAATACCTTGCCAAAGTTTCTAGGCCTGAAGTCAGCTTCCTTATTTGATTTGTTTTTCATTTACACCATAACTTACTGGCTGTTAGGAGCTAGTTGACTCAAATTGTGTCTCATAATTGCTGTTGTATGATTCAGTCAATGACATAAATGAAGAGACATCAGTTATTTTAATAAATCCGTATCCTCTACAGATGGTATTTACGCAGCATCTGTGAAGACAACTAGAGATGGATCTGTTCAGGGGGTGGTGAGAAATAAACAGTGTTAAAAATTAATTGAGTTTCCTTGGTTCCAGGCATGAGTAAGCTTTCTTTGCCTCAAGATCAGTCATTTCATCATTAAATGTGCTTCCTGGCAAGACTCTTTGGAGATTTTTAACATGAGGAAATTTTTAGATTTTCTTGATTCAAGCACAAAGATAGGGGTATCAAATTCTTTGCTTAAATCTCCCACAGTTTCCTATATTCTCTTATTGGAACCTCTCAACCACTTTCTTCTTCCATTTTTTTCATGAACAAGAGCTGGTTCTTAACAAAAGTAATGTCATGGTTTGTTCATCCTCTGTGTGTGTGTGTGTGTGTGTGTGTGTGTGTGTGTGTGTGTGTGTGTGTGTGTGTGTGTGTGTGTGGTGATTACAGGCTTAATTTCCTATCCCAAAATTTTTGATTTCTATATTTCCCCTCTATCAAATTATTTTATTCACCCTGTCTACCAACAAATATATAATTGCTCTAGCTCCAAAAGCAGATAGTGAATATTGTTCTAACAATAGTTTTTAATCTTGAAACATGTTTTTATTTATCTTTTATTTTATTTCTTCCTTATTCACACATAATATAATCCTAAGTTATCCATAATTATCATATTTAAACTTGTTTATATTTTATTTTATGCATGCTTTATGAATTCAAGTCAAACATATATATGCATGTTTTGCTTGCATATATACCAGATGCATGCAGTGTCTTAGGAGGCCAATAGAAAGTATCAGATTTTCTCAACATGGAGTTGCAATAATTTGTATGGTAACATGTGGGTTCTAAGAACCTAACCCAGAGTAGCAAGTGCTCTTACCTGCTGAACAAACTGGCTATCTCAGGTTACTTATCTTTTGAATGTAATATTCATTCATGAGAATATGAACTCTGTTTTATAGATGTTATTAAAATCATTGCTTCAGAAATCAGGTCAAATAGCCTAAAAAATTTTAAAACCTTGTCTAAAGGTGAAACATCATTCCTAGATAATTACTCATGTGCTGAAAATATCTTTTATTTTCTTTTGACTATGTACTCTTACTAGTTTTAGATAAAATTATTCCTTTTATTTTTCCACTGTTACTATTATATTTCCCTAGTATCAACACAGTAATTTAAACAACATAGAAATGTTGGGTATTGATTGCATTGGAAGTTATTCTGGTTTGATTTCTATTGCTGTGATGAACACGATTTTCAAAAGCAAATTAGTGGAGACATGGATTTACTTGGTGTATACTTTCAGGGCACAATCCATTATTGGGGAAATTCATGACAGAATTCAAGTCAAGAATCTGGACAAAAGAATCATGAAAGAAAATTTCTTGCTGGTTTGTTATGTGGTTCACTTACTAATTTCCATATATAGCTGATGGCTACCTGCCTGAGGATGGTGCCATTTCCACCAATAATCAATTACGGCAATCTCTCATGCATACAAAGAAACTAATTAAAAACAATTAGTCATTAAGACTCTCCTTTCATGTAATTCTAGGCTGTGTCATGTTGACATTTAAAACTAAATATTTCAGAAATAAACTAATATCTCAAACCAAGACTGCCCTTAGGAGATCTTGATATTCATTTTTAATTGCTGGCTGACATTTCCATGCTGGTATTTAAATTTAAACATGATGAAATTCAAACACATATGATATACAAATTCTTATCACAAGTGTAGTCTCTCAAATTCATGTTTTTTATTTACTTTACATGTATTGGTAGAACCAATCTTTGTCAGAAATTTAATTACAGTATCTAATATGTGATTGTTTTCATATATATGATATATTTTACCTCCTAATAAAACTTCAGTGGGTAATAGACCTAAGTTTTCCATAATTTTTCAAATTATTTTAAAATTGACATTTAGAGGCTGGCAAAATGATTCAGTCAGTAAAGGCTCTTCTAACAAAAGCCTAGTGACTAAAATTCAATTCCCAGAAACCATTTAAAGATGTAAGAGAGAACATGGGGACAGGAGTACATCCGGAGGCATCCTTTGGACCAGGAACCTGTTGATATTCATCTGTCTATATCGTAAGTTATTTCTCCCTGAATAAATATCTATTTGGCCTATTTGTTTCTCCTGATCTTTATTAAACATCAATATCTGGTGTCAGAAGTGGAAAAGAACCCACATCTCCATTCAGAGACTATGGATACCATCTAAGTTGATCAAGATCCCAGCTGAACAAGAGAAACATCTTAATGAAGAGAAATGACAAGTCATCCCATGAGATGTGTGGAGATCTCTCAAAGGTAGGGGAAGTGTCCTTTTCTTGTCCTTACAGGAAGACAGAAAACACCCATCTTCAAACATCCCAGATACACTAAACATATAGGTAGCTACAGAAGAGAAAATAGCTCTCCAGAAAGAATCACTTAATGAAGAGGAATCTAATTTATGGTAAAAAATATTTAATTCTAGTAAACTATTTCTATACAAAAATCTATTTCCCTCTTATCCTGATGCCAAAAGTTTACTATCTAGTATTCCTCTAGTCGCAATTCCTGTAAACCAATGCAGGTGTTGGAGTTGGATTTGGTTTTCCTTCTCTAAATTCAAACATGTTAAGATTAAATTCACAGTTTCTGCCTTATATCAAAAAGCCAATTGGTGTAAGACAAAAGAAAACAAAATCTGGGGACTCATTTGCTTATATGCAATTTTTTCTCTGATATCCTAATTTTCTCATATACATTTTGATGCTTATTGTTGCATTTCCCCATATATATATATATATATATATATATATATATATATATATATATGCCCTAAAATTAAAAAAAAATACTTTGATATTGATGTTAAATTTTTCCACAAAAAATAATAACAATTTCTAACAACAATCCTTAAACTCTCTGAAAAGAAGATGGGGCCCCACTTCATCATTTCCACTTGACTCAACCTGATATATCTGGACTACAAATATCACCCTAAAACCAGTTTGAAACTGCTTTGATTAAGACAACTCCTGACTAGCTAGCTGTTATGGTGCACCTACTTCTTTTACACTGGCCAGAATTTCAGAAAGAACTCCAGTAAAACATTTCCTGCCACACATTGACTAGCTACACATGTCACAGCAAGTCCTGTTTATATTTTGTTGCTAAAAATTTTCTTCCTACAGGATTCCATGGAGCAATCATCGTCCAAGTTCATCAGAAAGTAATCTTAAGAGAAAAACACCCCCTTTCCCTACTCTAGTCATTTATGGATAATATTCCTCTTCTTAGGGTTGGGTAGGGAAGGTTTTGCTTAGACTCGGGTATCTCTTTTAGACAAGGATAGGGTATGGTTGGGAAAGGTATGGTTTAGATGGGATATAGGTAGATTAGCCTATCTTCTTGTGAATTATTTTAGTAATAGTGAGATATTAGTATCATACTGCTTACATGGTTATAGATTCTTATACATGGTAACCTATGTAAAATTAAGTTTATTCCCTTCCCAGAATTGTGTATAAACTATATATTGTCATATTGTGAAAATCTCTCCAGTTACAATGTTTTTGCATAATATCTTTACCATATTCTATGTATGTATACTTTTACTTATGCTCAAGACAATTTTGTATATTGATACAATTTATCATGATGCACTTTATAGTCCTACCTCTGGTCTAGACATTTCTACTCTACCTCTGCTTTAGGAAATTATATATATATGTATATATATATATATGTATATATATATACATATATATATATATATATGTACATAGCTACATTGCTTAGGTATTAGTTCCTGCTTTACTTAGGAAATTTTCTATCAGTGTTATAGCTAGGTTCCTGAGTATTACAGATTATCTTCGCCCATGATTCCTATACCTATAAGATTAGTCAAAATAGAAGCTTAATCTTCAAAGACTTTATAGACTTACAGAACACGGCATTTAAATGTTTTAATATTAGTACTCCCTTGACATGAGACACTATTACTCCTGACAGCACCATGCATTTCCCGAGAAAATGTTGAACACTGTTGTTGCTCCTTCTGGAGTCAATCCTTGCTTCAGGTATGGCCTCCTGGGCAAAGAACTGCCCCCACCTCAACCACTGATTTGGACGTGCAGTCCTATGTGCTTGCAGGAGACAAACATAAAAGACTGCTGACCCCAGCCAAGTCAGGGTAAGACAGCCTTTCTACCTCCCTGCCTTGTTGTGATCTGTCAGGTATACTAGGCCTTAGCCAAAACTGGCTGTACCAATGCTGCTGTGAAACCTTGGGTGACTGTCCAGGTAGCATGCTGTTTCTGTCCTGCCTACCCTAGTACTATTATTTTCCTTCTCAGGTCTTTGATGAGGTTGAAGATTAAATTATCACAACTATTATTCTCTCTTCCCAGTTAGATATATTAGGTACTAGACTTAAGATTTCCAGCTTAGGACAACTCTATTGTAACCCTGTTTTGACTTCATCCCAGGACTAGATAGGTATTAAGTTTGTATGTTCTTGATTTTCCTTTTCTTAGAGCACACTTGTTTTTCACTGTTTTGTATATAGTTTTTGTATCTTCCCCAAATCTTTTCTTTAGAATAAAAGGGGAATTGTAGTGAGATATTCACCTTGTCTGCACCTGTGGCATAGACCACGCCCATTGTGGGCTGCAGACAGGGCAGGATGCGACTTGGGAGACTAAGGCTGAGGAGGGAGCTCGGAGAGTTCTTTTGCTTGCAGCCTGGGGACAAGAGTACATCTGGAGGCATCTTTTGGACCAGGATCCTGTTGGTGTTCATCTGTCTATGTTGTGAGTTATTTTTCCCTGAATAAACATCTATTCGGCCTATTTGTTTCTCCTAATCATTATTAAACATCAATATCCAATTGCATTATATACAAATCCAAGCTTCCTATGCTTGAGAGACCAATATATAAAACCTGTAACTTTGCAACTTCTAAAGGAAAATTCACAATATTTTTGTTCTTCTGTTCTGAAGATGTAATTCAAATGAGCATATTCACATAATAATAAAATAAATATATTGGCATTTAAAAATTATAAATGTCCACTCTGCAATCCCTATGTGTCTGTGCTTGTGAAATGTATATGTACAAGGTAAAGTGGTCATGTCTCTTTGTGTATGTATATAGAAGGGTTGTTAAATGTCTTTTTTATTCACCTTACTATTTGAGACCAGGTATTTCACTGAGCCTGGAACTCAAGGGAAACCAAAGAAATCTTTTTGCCAGCTTTACAATTCTGAGACTTAGAACACATATTTCTCTGTTTGACTATTTTAAAATGTGGAGATCCAAATTTAGATCCCCACACTTGTATCGCAAGCACATTACCAATATTCCATGTACTCTACCACTAAACATAAATGCCAGTAAAAGAAAATGAAATACTAAATGTGAAAAGCTTTTTCAAGAAACTGAATGGGAGTATGGTAAAATATCAAGAAGTGGAGGGAACACAAATCCACAGGAAGAAGTGATTATCAAGTCATGTCGAAGTCACTTTTGCAACTCTATTAAAAATATAATTAGAGGAATGCTATAAGACATGTGGTCTGGAATAATAAGTGGGAATATTAGAGTGTAATGGCACTGGAAGAGTGGAGGAGTGTGAGTAGATAGTGGATTAAAGAAAGTAGATAGTGGAGTAAAGAAAATAGATAGTAGACAAAAGAAAGAAACAGCTTCATGAACACTGACCAAGTAATTTCAAAAATCATCTTTAAATAATCAATTCATATAGAGCTACAATGAATGGGTATGCCTACCAAAAGTAATGAGTAGTAAAAGTGTCATTGTAAGGTGTTGAATACATACCTAAGTGTTACTATCCAGGGAGACAGCAGAGGTTTCCAAAGAAAGACATGATACTCCAATAGACCTTGGTTATAAGTGCACAATAAGATGCTTTGTGAATAAACTACACTCTTTAGCTATAGGGCACCTAGAACTCAATCTCAAACTGATTGTGAAATATCCTCCCTGCTGAATGGCTTCTGTAGGTCTAGAAGGTTCCATGCAGCTTGCTAGAGGAGAAAAGGAATCAATGGCCTTACAGTTTTAAAAATTGAAAATGATTCAGGTAGCTTCCATTTACCTCTGATTTCTACTCCAATTGCATTACCTGACATATGTAGATTAATGACAAACAATTCTTAATGTGGAATTTTCAGACCATCCTTGCTTTTAACTAACAACATTATCTTTATTGTTTGCCTATTTAGTACAATTCTATAAACCCGGCATTTGGGTTTAGATAATATATCCTATCATGTCTAGCTATTTTATACTATTCCTGATTTACTGAGAGGTATATTTTCTTAAATCTGTATAAAAATTGACTGTTATCAAATGCTATTTTAGTATACACAGAAATTAAAATTTTATGACTTTATTCTTATATTATTTAATGTAAATGAATAATTCTCTTTGGGAATTATCAATACATAACTTGAATTTTATATTAACATTCCTTTGTTTTGTATAGTTTTATGGTGTTAATAATTCTACTTGAAAGTTTTGTATTTGTTTAGAAAATCTCCATTAGACACAAGTAATATAGGTTGTGACTATTATTATTTTTATGGTTTTGCAGTGCTAGGGTCAGAACCTAGGCTCTCACTGATATCAAATTAAATGTCTTAATACCAAGTTATACTGCAATGATGTAAAGATTTTTGTTTGTTTGATTTTTTATAAGAAATAATTTTCTCATACAATAAATCATGAACACAGTTTCCCTACTTCCATTCCTTTTAGTTTCTTTCATCTCCTCTCTTCCACAGATCCACTGCCCCTGCTACATCTTCAGAACAGAGCAAGCTTCCAGAGTCAGCAGCCAAATGTGACAAAACAAGGTACAACAAGACAAGGTAATCCCTGATATCTATACTGGGCAAGACAAACCATTAGTAGGAAAAGGGTCACAAGAAAATGAAAGAGGCAGACACACACTTAATTCCACATCTAGTAGTTCCACACACACACCAAGCTAACAGCTGTAACATGTATCCAGAGTACCGAGTACAGACCAAACCAGGACCCATGTTTGTGAGCCCATACAAGCCCTAAGTAGTTGATTAATTGGGCTTTGTTTGCTCAGTGTGCTCAATCTCCAGCTCTAAACATGGGCAGTAATCTCCTGCTGCAGCAGGGGCCATACAGGCCATAAGATGTCCAGCCCAAACTTGGTTTAAGACCCCCTACTCAACCGTAGTTTACTTCAGTCAGAAGACAAGAGAGGAAAAAGAAACCAAGACAGAATACACCCATACAACAAAGACAAATCCAGAAATCAACATCTTGATCTATAATCATTCCAAATCCAGTTGCCTAAACTCATGTGCAAGAACACAATAGGCAATAGCCAAGCTAATTTTTTCACCACCAGAGCCTAGCCATACTATTATAAGCAAGCCCTGAACATCCCAGTATAGATGAAACACAAGAAAATATCCTTAATGCCAATATTAAGAAGATTATAAAGGTTCTTATAGAGTTAATGAATAAATCCCTTAAAGAAATTGAGGATATGACAATAAAAACACTGGAAGAAATTAAAAACCCTTTAAAGAACCCAAAGAAACAAAGCAAAAAAAAGTTGAAGAAATGAATAAAACTAAAAACTGTTAAAGACCTCAAAATGAAAATATAAGCAATAATAAAAGAACCAAGGGAATTCTGGAAAAGGAAACTATATGTACAAGAAAAGGAACTACATTCACAAGTATCACCAAAAGAGCACAAGGAATGGAAGACATGATGGAAGAAATAGATACATTGGTCCAAGAATACATCAAATCTAAAATGTTCCAGACACAAAATATACAGAAAATTTGGGGCACTATTAAAGTCCAAACCTAAGAATAATAGGAATGGAAAGAAAAGATTTCCATCTCACAGGCCCAGAAAATATTTTTTTAAAAAATCACAGAATAAATTTCCCTAAACTAAAGAAGAACATGACTATAAAGGTACAAGAAACTTACAGAGCACCAACTCAAATGGACTAAACAGAATTACCACTTACCACATGATATTCAAAATAATAAACACATATAAAAAGAAAAAATATTAAACCTTTGAAGAGTATGAGGTTAAAAAACACATAAACACAGACATTTTAGAATTATATCCAACGTCTCACTGTCAATATTAGTACCCACAAGTGTCTGTATAGGTAGCCTGAAGACTTTAAAGACCACAGATGGAGAAAACAAGATACCCCTTGATAAACTCAAATCTAAAAATGTGTATTGACAAAACCATTCTATAGGAAGTGCTAGAAGGAAAATTCTAACACAGGAGTTTTAATATACCCATCAAACAACAGGAAACAAATAATTTCACACCAGAATAACCAAATGAAGAAAGATACTCTCTTCGTCTCTTTATGTCTCTGTCTCTGTCTCTGTCTCTCTCTCTCTCTCTCTCTCTCTCTCTCTCTCTCTCTCTCTCTCTCTCTCTCTCTCTCTGACATACACACACACACACACACACACACACATTACCACCACCACCAAATTCAATAAAATAGCAGGGATTAACTATCAGTTCATTTATAATTCTCAGTACAAATGGACTTAATTCCTCTGCAAAAAGACACAGACTAACAGAATGAATCCTAATACAATATCCATCTTTCTGCTGCATACAAGGAACACAACTCAACATCCAAGAAACATATTACCTCAAGACAACAGGTTACAAAAAGATTTTTCAAGCAAATGACCACAAGAAGCAAATTGCTGTGGCTATTCTAATATTTATTGAGATAGACTTCAAACCAAAATTAATTAAAAGAGATTGGGGAAGGAATCTGTACATATCACCCACATAAAATATAAACAGAGAAATACTGGAGCTAATGAACATAATAAAAGAAAATGATCTGATAGATATCTCCAGAAGATTTCATCCAAACCCAGAAGAACACACTTTCTTCTCAGCCCATCATGGGGCCTTCCCAGAAACTGATCACATACTTAGTCACAAAGCAAAGCTAAATGGATCAAAAAAAAAAAAAAAACTGAAATAACCTCTGGCATCCTATGAGACCACCATGAATTAAAATCGGATCTCAAAAACAACATGAACAACAAAAAGCATACAGACTCATGGAAACTGAAAAAATATCTACTGAATGACTATTGTGTAAAGGAAGAAAGAAACACCGATTGAATTCCTAGTATTCAATGAAAAGGAATGTATAGCATACCCAAACTTATGGGACACAATAAAATCAGTGCTATAACCTGGGAAACAGAAAACAGATGGGATGGGGTTTGGTGGTGGGGAACAGTGGAGGACAGGATGGTGTGGGAATTGGGATTCACAGGTAAAACAAGCTTGTTTCAAATTTAAAGAAAAAATTAAAAAAAAATAAAACATAAAGAACACAGGTAACATGATTCTTAAATGTAAACCAGGAGAAACAGAAAATGTCTCTACTAACACTATTTGAGGCACTACTCCAATTTTTGCTCCTTTTTCTCTTTCAATTACAAAAAGAAAAGTAAACAACATAAAACTGGAAAAAGATATAAAATAAAGCTTGTAATTTTTTGATATAAAAAAATAAAATCAGTGCTAAAAGGAAAATTCACTAAGTACATTCATAAACAAACTTGGGAGATTTCATACTAGCAATCTAACAGCACACCTGAAAGCTTTAGAACAAAAAGAAGTAAATATATGAAAGGTGAGTGGAAGGCAAAAAAATAATTGGAACTCATGGCTGAAATAAATAAAATAAGAACAAAGGGAAAAATACAAAGAATCAATGATACAAGGAATTGTTCTTTGAGGAAATCAACAAGAGAGATAAATCCTTTTCTAAACTAACTTAAAGGGAGAGAAAGGATATCCAAATTTACAAAATCAGAAACAGAAAACAAATGGACATAAATAGAGTTATCAAGAAATATCAAAAGAATCATTAGATCATACTTCAAAAACCTATACTCCCCAAAATTGGAAAGTATAAAAGAAATGGACAAATTTCTTGATTGGTACCATTTACCAAAGCTAAATCCAGACTGGATAAGCAATATAAATAATGTATAATGACAAAGGAAGCAGAATCAATCATTAAAATCACCCAACCCCCCAAAAAGCAAAGATTGTTTTAGTTTAGAATTCTACCAGGCTTTCAAAGAAGAGCATAAATTATTCCTCAAAACAGGAACAGAAAGAATACTGCCCAAATTAATTTTATCACCCTGACATTCTTACCACACAAATATTCAACAAGGAGAAATACAGACCAATATCCCTCATGAACATTTGTAATTGGAGGTTTCTCCTCTCCTTCTCCAGTTCCCAAATAACCACTCTAAAGGCTCAGTATTAATTTCAGTTGTTTGGCCAATGACTTAAGCATATTACTCACTAGCTATTTCTTTTACTCTTTTGTTTTTCAAAAGGCTTAGGTTTGTTACTTCAAATCTTTCTTTGCTGGTGCCTACATGGTTTCTCCCCAGTTCTTCCTTCTTTCTCTATGTAACTCTGTTTGAATTTTCCACCTGGATCTATTCTGCCTGGCCTTTAGCCAAATCAGCTTGTTTTGTATCAACCAATAAAAGCAATACATATTCACACCATACATAAGAAAAATCCCACATTAAACATTCATGCAAATACTCAACAAAATTCTTCCAAACCAAAATAATGTCATATAAAGAAGATCATCCACCATGATCAATAGTCTTCAACCCAGAAATGCAGGGATAATTGATTATAAGAAAATTTGTAATCCACAATATAAAGTAACTGACTGAAAATATCACATGATCATCACACTAGATGCTGATAAAGCCTTTGACAACATACAAAATACTTCATGATGAAACTCTTGAATATAACAGGAATACACCTGATACATGTTTATAATAAACATAAGTTAGAGCAAGCCAATGTCATTGTCAAACTAAATGGAGAGGAACTCATAGCAATCAATAAAATCAGATCTTGGTAAACTAATAACACAACTAAAGGGGATAAAGGGAATACAAATTGGAAAGGAATAAATCAAAATTTCTTTATTTTCAGTTGATATGATAATATGCATAAGTGACCCCATGAGTTCTACCAGGAATCTCCTATAGTTGACAAACATCTTAAGTAAAGTGAGTGCATATACAATTAAAAAAGAGTAACCCTCTTAGTCACAAACAGTAAACGGGCTGAGAAAGAAATCAGGAAAACAATACCGTTCACAATAGCTACAAATAATATATAACATATCTTAGTGTAACTCTAACCAAGCTAGTAAAATACAAGTATGCCACGGACTTCAAGGCTTTGAAGAAATAAATAGAAAAAGATATTTCAAGGATAGAACAGTCTCCCATGCTCATGGATCAGTAGACTGAACATAGTAAAAATGTCCATTGCACCAAAAACTGCTATAGAATAGAAGATAGAGATGTAAATCCACACACCTATGAACACCTGATTTTTGAAAAGACAAAAATTATGCAATGAAAAGAAGAAAGCATCTTCAGCCAATGATGATGGTCTAACTTAATGTTGGCATAAAGAAGAATGCCAATAGGCTATATCTGTCAGAGTTCACAAAACTCAAGTCCAAGTGGGTCAAAGAACTAAGCATAAATCAAGATACCCAGAGCATAAGAGAAGAGAAAGTAGGAAATAGCATTGAAAGCATGGACACAGCGGAAAACTTCTGGAACAGAACACCAATTGAGCAGTTACTTAGACCAACAATTAACTAATTCGACCTTATGAAACTGAAAAGCTCCTGTAAGGCAAAGGACAGTTTCAAAATGACAAAAATACACCCCACACAATGGGAAAAGATGTTCACCAATCCTGCATGTGACAGAGGTCTAATATTTAATGTATAAAAGCACACAAGAAACTAGATTTCAACAAACTAAATAATACAGTTTTATAAATGGTTATAGATCTAAGCAGAGAAATCTCAAATATTAAAGAAATGCTTAAAGAAATGTTCAACATCCTTAGACATCATGGGGAGGCAAATCATAATAAATTTGAGGTTCAATCTTAAGCCTGCTTGTAATGATTAAGAAAAATAAACACAAGTGAGAGCTCATACTGGACAGGATTTGAAGTCAGGGAAACACCTCTCAATTACTGGTGGGAGTGCAAACTTGCACAGACACTTTGGAAATTAATTTGGTGATTTCTTAGTAAACTGTTAGATATAAAGTATTAGCATACTACAGTCATAAGAAGCTAATAGCAAGAAGGGCTCAAGGGGTATAGTTCAATCTGCGAAGGGAAATAAGGTAGATTTCATATGTGGTAGGAATGGAAAAAAAGAGGTATCAGGTGGGAGAATGGAGGGAGGAAATCATGATAGAGATGATTAATGGAAAGGGAGCATTTTGTGATGAGGTGAAAACATAATGCAAGACAAATTCTCTGGAATCTACAATGATGACACCATCTAAAACACATAGCAGGTAGGGACTGAGAGGAGAGGACGGTGAGGAAACTGTAGTAAGAATAAAAAATAAATGAAATTGAAAAAAAATTTATATAATAGAAGAGTCTATACTGCAAATGTACACATAGAATTAACCAATATAAATATTATATATCTCAAATGCACCTTTAGCATCAATTTTTTAATTAGGAACATTTCAGCATTTTCACCTTAATTCTGAATGTCTTGTTATTTATAAAAGCTCATGTTTAAACATTAAACATTTGTGCAACATGTGAGCATATTGTTGCTCGTTGCATCAAGAGTATTTGCCTTATTTATTTTCATATTGTTAGACCCAAACTATTTTCATGACTTTCCTTAAGGATCCTTCCATTTTTTTGCTGATGTGTAATATTTAATATTTGCTAATATAGTTCATACTTCCTAAAACAGTAGCTTGATTATTACCTAGTATCTCTTCAATGTTGGTAGCCAACTTTGTCTAAATTTCAGGTTTATTACCTACAGTTTTTTGAAATACAGACATATAATCATCCACATAACCAAATATGTGTTATAAGCATATCCATAAACATAATTCACAATACCATGTTAGTAGACTAATTAATCCAGAAATATGAATTTTGTTAATAACTGTGCTCTCTCTTAATTATGCCACCATGATTCTCCCATGTTTCCTATAGATTAAGCTTCTCCTACAGAAAAAAGCATGGTGTTAAAAGAGTTTGAAATCAGAGACAAGATGTTACATTTGGAAACATGTATACACCACATCACAAATCAAGTAATTCCCATAAAGTAAAATTTTAAAAGTTAATCACATTGTTTTCTTATTCAAAGTCTACAAATTCAAAGGAATAAAAATTCAAGATTAATTTAATTAAGTGGGGCTATCATAAATTAAAGGCAGTATTTGCTTTAAAAGACCTATGTTAATTAGGCCAATAGATGAAGGAAGGATTAGAAGTCTGAAAGTATTATCTTTATTAATGTCCTAAGTTTCATCATTGCTTTTATTTCTTGAAATTAATGTGTTGGGAATTTATGAATATGAAATAAGATAAGGGGAGAATATGTAATATCAATTAGTGTTCTAATTAAATGTCACTTGGTGATTTTTGCAAATTTTTTATTTTAATTAAACAGCTGAGCACTCTGGGATGTACTAATTATTAAATCAACATTGCGCTGAACTTGTAGGCATATGGTGCCTATTAATACAATCAGTATAAAATGACAAGCATGCAGTTTTGTAGCATAGTGGGTACAGAGTTCAATATACTTAGATTAATTTATTTAGAGTGGCTGAACAAGTGTTTCAAAGCAGGACTGCTTTTCAAGTACATATCAAGTAAATTTAGATCTTATCCAATGAAAATTTTCTTTTCATTTTGTGAAAAATATGTATACCTAATTATGAATTTATAGGATTGTCAATAATTTAGAAATTTTTCCTATATATAGGTTAACATAAAATTTCCTAAGCATTTCTATGCTGTAGAATAGCTTCTATCACACATGAAATGTGTGCTTTAAGTATTGAAAAAGATTTTGTTTTTGTACATCTAATTGTATTGCTAAATCAAACAAAAATATGACTCTTTTAACTCATATTCACTATAGGACACTATGATGAGAATTTTATCAATTATAACTACTAACCTTTCTTTAAAAGTTGATATTGCTTCAGAAAGCAAAATACTCCTTCAGTTTAATATGGATTCCCAATTTCTTTGTAGGAAGATATTCTAGCTATCAGGTTACTGTGGGTATTGAGAGAGACAATAGAATACCATGCACTTAAACATCAAACTGCACTTATCTATCAAATAACTAATGCTATCATCTCTCTGTCATGGAAAGTCCAATTAGAAATGTGTACATTGATGTTTCAAAGGCTATAAAAACAGAGCACCAGAAAAAAACATTATTAAAAATCATCTCAGATTGAAAGAAACAAATTTAATAATTAAGCATTATTAGAAATTACATTTAAAGGATAATTCTTCACAAAAATGTACATCAATATTATGTCAATAACAGTGTACAATTATCTAATATTTCCTGTGCTATTTGTTGGGGCTCTGCAGTCTGTGGACACTGCCTCTGGGCGGGACGCCTATGGCCACGTGATCACTATGTCAGGTTTTACCTAGCTGATCAAGCTTCTACCTGGCTGCTCAGAGACCGGGTTACGCATGTGCAAGCTCCCCTTTTAAAGCAATCAGGCCAAGCACACCTCTCTCCCTTGCCTCTTGCTCTCTTGCTTCTTGCCCCTTCTGTCTTTCTCTCCCAGCTTTCGGTTGGCCACCAGCTACCCCCCTCTTTTCCTCTCCCCTCTCTCAGTAAACTCCACGTGGGCCCTGAATCTCGTGTTTGTGTTTCTTAGGCCATAGCAGCTGCATCAAAAGAACAACATTGGTGCCGAAACTCGGTCAGGCTCTCCTCAAGGACGCTGCAGCTGTCTGCTGGTGGGCAGCTAGCCAGAGACACTTGGGGACCCTGATTTTGAACCAGAATCATGCTTCCATCCACCCGTTCACTGGAAATACAATCCCTCACTGGCTTCAATTTGGTAAAGTACTCTTTTTCATTGTAACTCGTTTCCCTAGGGTCTGGTGAGTTAAGATTCTGGCTTCAAGCCTTCCTGCCTTCGGACTGCTGAGTCCTTATCAGGCACTTTGCCCTTGCCACATTCTTGGGCTGATGAGCTCCAAAAATGATTGGCCAGTTTTACTTCACCCATGGGAAATAAACCAGCCTACCCTACAAAATAAGTTAAATTGGCCAAAATTACTGCCAGCGAACAGGTAAATGGAAGGAGTTTTTTTCTATCTTTCTGCTAAACAATCTCTTTCCCTAAACTTGTTTTTGTTCTCTTCCTGCCACTCTAAAACTCTCCTGCCTGCCACAGCTGCAGCCTGTCTCAGAGGTGGGCGAGACTCAGGTAGCATCTACTCAAGATACTCTGAGAGTTTTTCATTTTTCCCCACGAATGAGGCTTTTGGATTTTGTGCTGGGCCTAGCACCACTCATGCTGACTGGTGCATTGGTTTCTCAGACCCACAAGGGGTCTCTCGGGTTTTATACCCTAGCACTGCCCTTAGACTGGTACATACATTTCTCAGACCTACAGTGGTCTTTTTGGAAGTTTTACTCCTTGAACTCAGGTGTCCTTTTAGTTTCACAAAGCCGTCTGCCTCACTCATGGAGAGAGAAAGCCAACAAAATTATATCTCAAAACATTGTAATTTCTGCCAGCTGTTGGGAATGTATTTATGGAAGCCGCCATCTTGACCATGTGGTCTGTTAAGCCCTCCCCCCTCCACGGTTCTTTAATCTGCTACACCAGACACCTGGGCAGAGGGACAGTCAAGCCAGCTTCTGCCACCAACAAAACCTGTAATTCATTTACCTTTTGCCTTTTATTCTTTGTCTCTTAATTTCTTTTTTTACTGACTATGTTATATCTGTACATGCGATTTAAATTTAACTTTATATAAAAATAAGCTAACTCTATACAACTTAAATTCAACTGTACTAAGTCAAATATTTCTAAATAATTATGTGTCTTTAAATGATGGTAAACATTTAAGGTTATAAAGGTCCATTTCAAACTAACAAAATATTTATGCCACCTAGTCCTTCCTCTAAGCTGTTTATAAAGTTAAGCCTCCATTGTCAAAGGGAGGAGGTTAAGCCTCCATTATCAAAGGGAGGTTTTCTCTACCTCTTTGTCCTTTACAAGTGTATGTCTAACCTACTAAGTTAAAACCAGTTAGAGTCAGGCTGGATGGCTCTGAGTGTAACATCTCTCCACAGCCTCTCAGCTTGGATCCAGTTTTCCAGACAGGGATAAAGCCTTACCTAGCTGCCTATATGCTTAAGGCAGGTACTTAAAGACAAATTTTGTATACTAAGGTATACTAAACAGACAGCCCTCAAATGCTCAGAGATCTAGAGAATATGGAATTTAAAACGTTTCATTAAAAAGCTTTTATAACAGAGAGACAGCCCAACTGCTGGCACCACCCATTTCCTCCAAGAAGATTGATGGACACTGAAGAAGCTCCACCCTCCACCCACGAAAGTGGCAATGCTAGCCAGTGAGCAATCCTGCCTTTCATCTCAACTGCTGCAAAGGGCTCTAAGGACCATGGAAAGGGCAGTGGAATCGACTTTCTCCACGTTGCTTGGGCCAACGCTAGGTATGTCTTCCCAAAGCTCCTAATCCACAGGTCGTGTGCCATCAGCAGAAGGCAGATGTCCTTAAAGCCTCTAACCTCAACAACTCTGGAGGACCTGGGGGTGGCTGCCCATGATGCCATCTAGTGAGTCTCTGTTACTCTCTAATCATTCAGGTAGAATTTTATCCTTCTCAAGTACTCTGATGCTTTTGACGACTGGTAGTTTTGTCAGCTTAAAGCAGCAGCCACGGTTCCAATTGTTACAAAACATATTTCAGAAATGGATATTTTAAGGTTGCTACTGTTTATAGTTTTAACATTAATCAATAAAGTTTTAATGAGCTACTAATTCAATTCTGACAGAGTACTAAATACCATACTATGCCACTATACGATCATAACTGTAACTATTAACTCAAAAGTAAGGTACTTTTCATTGTGCTAAAAATCTGTCAGTTGTATTTGTTAATTCTTTCAGCCAAATCATTTCTAACATGAGTATGCTGCTAATGTGTCTTAATATTTCTGTTTTCCCACACTCAAAGAATTCTTGTAAGTTCCAGGGAGCCAAATTGGACCCATCCAAACAGGTCAGATTCACTCCAAATAAATAATACTCTACTTCTTCCTGGCCTCAGGACTTCCTTCCCTTGTCCTGGGACCCCCTTGGGAACTCCCCCCACCTTACATTTCTCCTATTATGTACTAAGACCTAAAAAGAAAAACTTAACCTTGTTCTCTGCTCTGCTAACATCTCGCCAGGTCTCAGAGAGACGCCAGAGTTCCATACAGTCAGGACTGCAATGAAACAACCAGCTACCAGGACATGGCAGCACCCCAGCTTTCTCGGATCCCTCAAAAGATGATCAACTCCCCAAGTCAGCAGGAAGCAGTCTTTTGAAAACTCAACGCCCTTATTCCCTGACCTGCCACGCCCAACCCCCACCTTTTTTAATAGCAATAAGAGGTGGGAATGTTAGAAACCTGCAGTCTGGACCCTGCTGGGCCACACCCAACCCCCACCTTTTTAATAGCAATAAGAGGTGGGAATGTTGGGGCTCGGCAGTCTGTGGACCCCGCCTCTGGCCACGTAATCTCTTGCTTCTTGCCCCTTCTGTCTTTCTCTCTCCCCCTGCTTTTGGTTGGCCACCAGCTACCCCCCTCTTTTCCTCTCCCCTCTCTCAATAAACTCCTCATGGGCGCTGAATCTCGTGTTTGTGTTTCTTAGGCCGTAGTAGCTGCAGGAAAAAGAACAACACTATTCTTTTGGTAGTGTCTCAGGTTATGTTTTTTAACTATAGAATCAGGCACCAGGGAGATATCTGTAGACCTACAAGTTTGACTCTAACTTACAATGTAAGCCATAGTGGAGAGGCTAACTTAAATGCCCTTCCCTTATAATGAGATTGATGATGACCTTATACGCCATCCTAGAGCCTTCATTCAGTAGCTGATAGAAACAGAAGCAGACACCCACAAATAAACACTGTGCCAAACTCCTGGTTCCAGGTGCATAGAGGGAGAAGTAAAGAGCAAAGAGGTCAAGACCATATTTGGGAAACCCACAGAAACAGGTAAATTGAACAAGGAGAGCCCAAGATCCCCAGACTGGTAGCTGGGAAACTGGCATAGGACCAAAAAAGACCCCCTGAACATTGATCTCAATTTGGAGGCATGGCAGTCTATGGGACCACTGGCAGTGGAACAAGGATGTATCCCTTAGTGCATAAACAGACTTCAGAAGCCCATTCCACATCGAGAAATATTCCCATAGCCTAGAGACACAGAGGAGGGCCTAGGCCCTACCTCTAGTGACTTGACAGATTTTGATGATCCATCAAGGATGTCCTCACCTTCCCTAGGGAGTGGATGGGGAATGGGATGGTGTGTTGGTGTGGGGCATAGAAGGATGGGTTGGAGAGGGAACTAGGATAGATATGTAAAATAAATAAATAAATAAATAAATAAATTCACAAGTGAAAAAAAACTTGATCTTGTTTGTAGGAAGCAAACTGATATTTACATTGATTTTAGAACAATCTTGATAATCACCATATACAATATAATGGATAAAAGATAAAACAACCTAAACCCACGTCAGTCTGAAAATGAATTTGAATGACATGGAGCATTATTTAGTAATAATAAGAAATACACCAAATTTACATCAAATTCTTGAAAATGATTTTGATGAGAAACTACTGGCAGATAATTATCACTGGGTAGGGGAGAAAAAAACAGCAGATAGAAGATATTGAAGATCTTGAAGAGAACTTTGAAATACAGAAATTGACCCTATCTTCTAATCTCCGAGAAAAAAAAAAACCTATAAGAAAGAGCCAAGAGATTTGAGAGCAAATGTTAATATTTAAAGTTAATAAAATTAATATTTAAAGTTAATAAAATTCAATTATTTTACAATTATGTCATCATAATCAAGATGTGACTATTATATATGTACATAGATATATATAAAATTCCAAATGTTTTTCATAGTATAAACATTGTATAGTGTACTTATATACTAACTATTCATTAGTTTCCTAATGAATAATTACCAAGTTACCAAGTAAATAATACCAAAAATTTACATAAAAGAGAAATGATAAATAAAACAATTCAAATAAATGAAATAAAATTGGAAAATATGAACATAGTACATGTGATACCAAAAATAGATTATGATGTAAATAAATATGGCCTCACATATACCATTTAAGATAAGGTAGTAGTTAAATTGTTTTACATGCTAATGAAAAGTCTCAGGACAGAATAATGCACACATTATAAAAAAAGTACTATGACATATTGAAATTTGTAAGCAAGTGGATAGCACAAGAAATAAAACATCCTGAGAGAGGTAATCAAAACCCATAAAGAAAAACACAGTATGTATTCACTCATCAGTAAATATTAGATGTAATATCCCAAATAAAAACCAGTTTACAATACACCACCCCAGAGAAGATACATAAAAATGCAGATTCTAATAAGGACATACTTAGAGGGCCTCTCTGGTGTAAAACAGGGAGGGAATGGGGGATCAAGAAGACCAAATTGGGGAAGGGATGGAAGGGGAGAGCAATGAAAGGGATATCTTGATAGAGGGAGCCATTATGGGTTAAGAAGAAATGTGGAGCTACAGAAATTCTTAGGAATCTACAAGGATGACCCCAGCTAATACACCTAGCAATGGTGGAGAGGATGTCTGAACAGGTCTTCCTCTTCAATCAGATTAATAATGACTCCTGAAATTGCTATAATAGAACTAAATCCAGTAACTGATGGAAGCTGATGTACTGACCCATAGCCAAGCACTGTGGTGAGCTCCTGGAATTCAGCTGAACAGAGAAGGAGGGATCATATGAACAATGTGGGTCAAGCGCATGATGGGAAAACCACAAAGACAGCTGACCTGAATATTGGGAGCACTTGAAATATAGACTGGCAGCTGGGGAGCTGCATGGGACCTAAATAGACCCTCTGGATGTGGGTAACAGTTATGTGACATGATCTTTGGGGGGATACTTGGGAGTGGCAATAGGACCTTCCCCAGGGGCATAAACTAACTGGTTTTGGGGGTCCATTTCCTAATGTAGAATACCTTGTTCATGCTTGATACATGGAGGAGGTGCTTGTTCCTGCCTCAACTTGGTATGGCAGAGTTTATTGGCTCCCCAAAGAAGGCCTTACCTCCTTTGAGGATTGGATGGGGGTTAGAAAGTGAGACACAAGGTTGAGAGCAAGTGAGGGAGGGGAAACTGGGGTTGGTATGTAAAATAAAAAATAATTGAATAAAATAAAATGAAGTTACATGCTAACTATAATTGATTAATTTAAATATAATGGCAGATAATTTCTCAAGTGAAAAGAATAGGAAATAATATTTAAATCACATTATCAAAATTCATTAGTACAGAAATTGCAATAAAATACTATATACTTTAATCAGCCTTACTAAATAGGAAATGTTTTCTGAGAAAGAGCTGTTAAGTACCTAATATTTCTAGCTAGAAAATACTTAAAGCAACTTTGGATAAACATACAATCACTGTGTGAGGTTGATGTTTACTTATCATTGTATCTTGCAAATGGTGAGTTCATGAATTTGAAAGTGCCAATTTAATTATATGAATAGTTTCATTGAGTTTTGAAATTGTCATTATATTATTGTTTAAGTATTTTTCAGTTGTTAGAATTTATTGTATCTATTTACAATCAATATATATACATACTTTGAACATGAGAAATCAAATTTATTTGTTTCTGAGACTAACATTTTAGCTATTTCATGTTAATATAATCCTTAATATGATTTCTCATATCTAGCTTCTATAACTTACATGATACTTTTAACATGTTTTTAACAGGTAGAAAGTGTCATTTTGCTACATTATATTGATGAACATCATTCTGTTAAATGAAAATATTATATTTGGCTATCCAATAAAAGTCTTCTGTGCTTGATCTTCCAATTTAACTGAAATTTGGAAAACATTGTTAGCAAAGTCTTAGCTTGAGCAATACCCAAACTCTGGTAAACACCATTTTATTTTTGTGTGCTTGCTGGTGCTGGTGGTCAAATTCTCTGTGAGTGCTGGCCTCCCACATTTTCAGCAAGTGCTCTAAAATGAACCTCTTCTACTGTTTGGTTTTCCAGAGTTCTGCTTTAATAAACTCATACAAGGGATCATATATTATTCAAATTTTGATGCCTTTTTTTACTTCACCTAATACATAATCATTTAGGTTTGCACATGTTTCAAGAATGGCCAAATTTCTCTTTTTCTCTTTCACAATAAGGGGTGTAGAACATTATGTGTTTGTATGTTCAATGGCTGTCTTTGTATTTTTGAGAAATGTCACCACAGGTCTGAATTTTTAAATGTATTACATTGATTCTTTTCTGGGTTTTTATAGTTTCATTTATCACAGTTAAATCATTGATCTTGAGATGCATTATATACACATAGTGAAATTGATGACCAATTTTACTGTCCTATATTAAGTTTTCACATATTATTATTTTTAAAGTTTTACTTATTGTTATTTTGTGAGTATTTGTTTCAAGGCATATACATGCATCACATGTGTGCAGGTGCTCATGAGGCCAAAAGAGGCTTCAGATGCCCTTCAAACGCAATTACATGCAGTTGTAAACTGCCAAGTTGATACTGGGGATCCAACCTGTGCACTCTGCCAGAACAGCAAGTGCTCTTTTTATTATAATGTATTGTTTTTATATTTTTCTTATTTTACGTATCAAACTCAGTTCCTTCCCTCTCCCTCCCACCATCCATGCCCATCTGAAACCCCGCCCCCAACGTCCCATTCCCCCTTCCAGGAAGGATCATCAAAATCTGTGAATTCATTTCGGGTAGGGCTTAGGCCCTTCCTCATGTCTTTAGGCTCAAGGAATATTCCTCCATGGAGAATGTACTCCCAAAGATTTTTCCTGAATAAGGACTAGTTGCTTATTCCTGATTCCACTGTCAGATATCCCATGTTCTGCCCAGGGGGTCTGGGTCTGTCCTGTGCTGGTTTCCCAGCTATCAATATGGGATCCATGAGTTCCCTATTTTTCAGGCCAGCAGTTTCTGTGGGTTTCTACAGCTCAGTCTTGACCGCTCTTGCTCAGCACTTCTCTCTCTCTGCAACTGGGTTCCATAAATTCAGCTCAGTGTTTAGCTGTGGGTGACTGCTTCTGCTTCCATCAGCTACTGAATGAAGGGTATAGGATGGTATATAGGGTAGTCATCAATTTCATTATTGAAAGGACATCCAGCCCAAGAACGTGGCCAAGGTAGGTGCCTGATAAGAACTTAGTAATCCAAAGATAGAAAGGCTTGAATCCTGAAATGGATGTGCATGCAGCGAGGGCGGTATCTTAAGTCACCGGGAAATGTCCGAGACTCTAAGGAAAGAGTTACAATGAAAAAGGATACCTTACTGAACTGTAGCCGGTGTGGGATGGTATTTCCAGTGAATGGGTGGATGGAAGCAAACTGCTGGTCCCCAAATGCCTCTGGCTGGCCGTCTATCAGTAGACAGGCATGGAATTATAGAGGAGTGCCTGACAAAGTCTCAGCACCAATGTTGTTCTTTTGCTATGATTTTCGCCTATGAAACGCAACACAACACTTAGCACCCACATGGAGTTTACTTGTAGGCAGGGGATAAAGGAAGGAAGGGAGAGAGAAAGAGAGAGAGAGCGAGAGCGAAAACGAGAGAGAGAGAGCGAGAGTGAGAGCGAAAACGAGAGAGAGAGAGAGAGAGAGAGAGAGAGAGAGAGAGAGAGAGAGAGAGAGAAGGGAAGAAGAGAACAAAAGAGCAAGAGAAGTGAGGGTAGCAAGAGAGGAGGGGCACGCTTGGCGAGCTTGCTTTAAAAGGGAAACTTGCACATGCATAACTGAGTCCACTCCACAGCTAGGTAATGCATGATATAGTGATGACATGGCCATGAGCATCACACCCATCATCGGGTGGAGGGGGGCGGGGTCAGTAGACTGTTGGTTTCCAACACAATTCCCTGGTGCCTGATTGCTCTTTAAACCTATAATGGCTCCCTCTGTTAAGGTATCTCCTTTCTTGCTCTTGTCTATTCTTCCCCTGACTCTATCGTTCTAGTCCCTCATGTCTTCCTTCCCCCTCCTTTTCTCCCCTTCTCTTTCTCCTAACTCCTTCTCCCTTCCCCTCATGTGCCCAGTTTACTCAGGAGATCTTTTCCCTTTCCCCTTCTCCAGGGGACCATGTATGTCTCTCTTACAGTCCTTGTTTCCTAGCTTCTATGAAGATGTGGATTCTTGGCTGGTAATCCTTTGTTTTATGTCTAATAGTCATATGTGAGTGAATACATACCATGTTATTCTTTGTGTGACCGAGTTACCTCACTCAGGGTGCTTTCTTTTTGTTCCATCAATTTGTCTGCAAATTTCAAGATTCCATTTTTCTCATGTGAATAATACACCATTGGGTAAATGTACCACATATTCTTTATCCATTTTCAAGTTGAGGGAAATCTAACTTGCTTCCAGGTTCTTGCTATTACAAATAATGCTGCTATGAATATGGCTGAACAGATGCCCTTGTTGCATGAATGTGCATCCCTCAGGAATATGCCTAAGAGTGGAATTACTCGATCTTAAGGTAGACTGATTCCCAGTTTCCTGAGGAACCACAATACTGATTTCCAAAATGGCGGTACAAGTTTGCACTCCCACCAGCAGTGGAGGAGTGTTCTCCTTTCTCCACATCCTATCCAGCATAAACTGTCATTGGGGTTTCTAATTTTAGCAATTCTGACAGGAGTAAGAGGTATATCAGGGTTGTTTTTATTTGGATTTCCCTGATGGCTAAGGATTTTGAGCAGTTTCTTAAGTGCCTGTCAGCCATTTTGGATTCCTCAATTGAGAATTCTCTATATAGATTCTGTACCCCTCTTTTTCACTGGATTATTTGGTGTTTTGGTGATTAGATTTTTGAGTTTTTTGTATATTTTGGAATTCAGCCCTCTGTCAGATATGGGGTTGTTGAAGATCTTTTCTAATTCTGTATGCTTTCTTTTTGTCTTGCTGCATCCTTTGCTTTAGACAAGCTTCTCAGTTTCAGGAGGTCCATTTATTAATTGTCAATCGCAGTGTCTTTGATACTGGTGTTATGTTAAGGAAGTGATCTCCTCTATCATTTTGTTCAAGAGTAATTCTCACTTTCTCTTCTAACAGGTTCAGTGTGGCTCCATTTATTTTGACATCTTTGATTCACTTGAACTTAAGTTTTGTTCATGGAGATAGGTATGTATTTATCGGAAGTCTTCTACATAACACCATCCAATTATACCAGCACCAATTGTTGATCATTCTTTCCCTTTTCCACTGTATAATTTTAGCTGCTTTTTTCAAAATCAGGTCTAGCTGTCTATTTTCTTTCTTTCCTTCTTTCTTTCCTTCTTTCTTCCTTTCTTTCTTTCTTTCTTTCTTTCTTTTTTTTTTGCCAGCACCATGACATTTTCATGACAATACTATAGCTCTATAGTAGACCTTGAAGACAGGGATGGTGATGCCTCCAGAAGTTCCTTTATTGTACAGGGTTGTTTGGCTCTCCTGGGTCTTTTGTTTTTCCATATAAAAATTAGTATTGTCGTTTCAAGGCAGTAAGTCCTCTTAACTGTGGGCCATCTCCCCAGACTTCATTTTATGTTCTTGACACTTTATATGAAGATAAATTGACATTTAGTATACCTTTATATTTCTTCTTACTCTATAACTTTTTATCATCAATAGGCCTATTTTTGTGTTGGCTCATGCCATTTTTATTACTATAGATATGTTGTAGATTTTAAGATAATATGTGGTGACATCTTGAATTATGACATTTTGTTTCAAGTTGCTTTTAATATCGACAGGCTTTGTGGTTTCCTATGAGTTTTAGAGTTTTATGTTATGCCTATGAAAAAACATCACTGCAATTTAATATATTTATGTAGATTGATTTAGGTATTATGAATATATAAACTATTAATTACTCTGTTAACATGGGATATATTTGCATTTGTATTTGTTTTCATTTCATCAATGTTTTATTTTTTAAGTCATTTGGGTCTGTTTCTAAGCATTTTTGTTATTCTTTCATAAATAGAATGATATACCTGATTAAATTTGGATTGTTTTAAATAGTACATCAAAACAGAGTGAATTTTACAAGTTTTATTACTATGATATAATTTTTTCATAAGTAAATTAATTTTAATTTTTAACTATGTTTTTTTTTGTGTACAAAACCATGAAGGCTAAAAATGAAGATAAATGATGAATTATTTTAAAAATTTGGAACTTTCACTTTGTTTACCTAATTATTTGTGTCAAAACAAGACATACAATTTATAGCCTACAAGAATCCTGTAACATTGGATACTTATGCATTTGATTCAGTAAAAAAATATTAACCTATTTAACATCTTTTTTTTTCAATTTTAATGCTTTGTACACTTTTCAAACATTAACATTACAGATGGCAATATCAGTTCAAAATGCCAAGCTAAATAATTGCATATGTACTTTCACTGTTCACATGGATGCATTATAAAGGTTCCCAATGGCATGTGGCTATCGATGTGTTGTCTCAAGCAACTGTCTGCATGGTTATTGAGGGTACTTTTGCAACTTGGTGGCACAGAACACATTGCACTCTGTTCTTTATAATCAGCCTTGCACTTCTTGTTGTACTACAAGCAGGGAAGTGGTAAGGCTCCACCCTCATTTATATGTTACCAATTAATTTTCACTACACAAGTAAATATGACCCCTTATCACTTCTTATCATCAAGATGGTTTCTGTAATGTCTCAAAAGAAAACTGAATCCCTTGTGAAGAAAACTTAGAGATGACAGATTGTTATGCAAAAGCATACAAATGACTAGACTACTTAAGAAAAAACAAACAGTAAAAGATTACCTAGTTACACTCATCTTCTTTGTTTCTTGTCACAAACCTAGTACTTCTTCTAAGTATCACAGTGTTTGCCAAATAATTTGTAGATGTCTTATTTAACTATGGTTGTAGACAGCAACAAAAACAACCAAAAAATAACAAAGATAATATTTTTCCTATTATTAGCTTTTCTAATTGATTGTGCATTTAATATGTAGCTAGAGACAAGGGCTCCAAAGATGTGGCTGAGAAAATGCAGATTATTGTTACTTAGTACTTCTATTTCCAGTTTGATCATGTCACAATTGTATACATGCTCATATTTTTCCTAATTTTAGATGTAAATCGGAAAAATTTTAGGAGTGTGATGTTATGTAGGTTCATATTATATAGCAAAAATGACACTATAAATCTTAAGTTAAAAACTGGTAAAAGATATATTTCTAATACCTCCGCATGCATTTTATCATTTTATTGTGACAATTCATATACTTTATGATGTATATCATGCTCTTATGTTTTTCTGTATTGTTATTTTACTTTTGCTTTTGAAAGCATGTATGTTTATCTGCTGTTTATATTTCTGGTGCCAATTGAGGTCAGAAGAGGACAGCATATACCTTGGAAGTGGAGTCATGGATGCTTGTGAGTCACCATGTGGGCACTGGGAATTGAAGCCAGATCCTCTGCAAAAGGAGCAAGTGCTCAACTGCTGAGCAGTTGGTCCAGTCACCTTAATTACAAGCTTTGATGTCAGCATCTTTTTTGTTAGTGGAAAAAGTACCTGGGATATGCAATTTACAAAAGCAAAGATTTGTTTTTAACCCAACGTTTAACATGTTAACCTATAATGTTGTTCATTGTGTTGTGCAGAACACCCCTCCAAGCACAGATTGATAAATATAAAGACAAATTGTACTTTGAAGGTTTTGTGGTTAGGTTTAGTGACCAGTTTTCTCATTCAATCTGGAATGTAGGGTGAAGGCTCTATGTGAGGGCCAGCTTGACTTCTCTGTATTCAGTGAGCTGTGGGGAATATTGTCCTCAGCCATGGCATATTGTTGTCTGTTTTGGAGGAGCAACAATTTGTTCTAGCATCAACTTGGTTTATTTAAGGATCTCCATTTTACCTGCTTGGTTAACAACTCACAAAAATCCACCCTGGCCCACCACTGTAAGCTTTGCCTGGATACAAAATATGGACAGTGAAGACTTACATTCGCCATGGAGGGATAAGGCAGGAGGGAGGCCCTAGATGCTACTCCAAATAACTTGACAGATTTTGTTGATCCCTCATAGAAGGCATTACCCTCCCTGTGGAGTAGCAGATGGGAGGGTGATCAGGGGGCGTGGGTGGGAGGGAAAAAGGGAGGAAAGTATGCAGGGAGAGGGAACTGGGATCAATATGTAAAACAAGAAAAATAAATAATAATAAAAAACATTTAAAGTGTAACACATAAATTTTTTGTTGAAGACTTAAAAAGGACGAGACTAATATAGCCCATATCTGGAAATAAATGAATAAATGAATAAATAAATAAATAAATAAATAAATAAATAAATAAATAATAAATAGAAAAGACTCTGTATCTATTAGTAGAAGCCTTCACTAGGGTCATGCTCATAGATTCCAGGAAGATTCCACTGCCTTTGGTTTCCACACAGCCAGGCAAATGACCCCTAGTTTACACTTTTTCCCAGTGGTTTCTCCCTACATATCCCTTACACCTGACCCATGATCCATCCTGCTCCTATGCCTATTTACTGCCAATCAAGCATCAAACTTTATTATTTTCTCTTCACAGTGACATCCATGCTTTGCCCCTAGAGCACTTCTCTTTACCTAACCTCTATGTGACCTTTTGGTTGTGGATTGATTACAAGTTTTTTTTCAATTTATATGAACAGTTATAGGTTAATATATATGTTATTTTTCTTTCTGTGTCTAGGTTTTCTTACTCAGGGTGATTTTTTACTAGTTCAATCCATTTTTTCGGCAAATTCTTGTTGTTAGAATATCTCCGAATTTCTTGTAGATCTATTTTGGGTTGCTCATTGTTTTTCCTTTTAAATTTGGTGTATAACTGAATCTATAAATTGGTACATTCCTTTTAGATTTTCTAACTTAAGAGACTACAGGTTTTTAAATTATTTCCTTATGATATTTTGAATTTCTTTGGTGACTGTCATATTTATTTGTTCTCTGATTATTTTATATTAGGTCCTCTCTTCTGGTTCGTTTTGCTCATCTTCTGTAGATCTTTGCTATTTTCTCAAGAATGAACACTTAAATTCATTTTTCTTTGTATAGTTTTCTTCTTTTCTATCACAATAAATTCAGATTTTATTTTTACCATTTCTTTTTTTCTATTGTATTTTGGGTTTGGTTTGCTCCTGTTTTACATTTTTTCAATGAAATAAAGTCATTTATTTATGGTCTTTCTGATTTTAATGTAGGTATAATTATTCTTTGTAAGACTGCTTTTAATATGTCTCAAACGTATTGTTGTATTGGGTTTTTGTTTTTATTTATAGGAACTCATCCTTCGTTAACAAGCTATTTTATGTCCATTAATCTCAATATTTATTATAAATTTACTTGCAGTCAATTTTAAGTGTCATTCCTTTTTGGTCAGATAGAGTACACAACATTATTTTGATCTTTGTGAACTTTTAAGAAAAATTGATTTGTGTTCTAGGATATGTTTGATTTCACAGAAATCACCAGTGTCCTCCTGAGTAGAATGTATATTCTTTGGTATTTGGGTTAACTATTTTGTAGATATCTGTTAACTACAATTACTATTTGATGTTTGCAATTCTAATGCTTTTCTCTTTCTATTTTTGTCTAGATTACTTATTTATTGAAGTAAGTGGAATAATAAACTGAACTCTTACTAGTGATTAACATTAATCCACATCTTTAATAGCAGTGGTATACATTTTATGAAATTGGATGTTGGTGAGTTTGGTTCATTTATATTTAGGACTATAATGTCTCCTAGTTTAAATATTACATTAAGTCCCATGAAGTGCTCTTCCTCTCTTCTGTCTAGTTATTTTCACTTTGAAGTATATTTTGTCACATATTAGGATGGTGATACCTGCTTGTTTTCTCATCTCATTTGTTTGGAATAGTTTTGGCTAGAATTTTACTCTAAGGAGATGCTTAAAATTAAAGCTAAGATGTTTTGCCTGTAGATAAATAAGAGATGGATTTAGTTCTTGATTCATTCAACCAACCTGTGTTCATTGATTGTATTGTTGACAGCATTAATTTTAACATTATATATCCTTGTATTTTTTTGTTGTTTCTTGATTTTGTGTTTGACTTTAGTGATATATTGTGATTCAGGAGTGATATTGTCATGTGTTTTCTTTCTATAGTTTCGTGGTTATAATCTTTAATCTCTCTGTTCTGAAGTAATTCTTCCTATATTTTCTTATGTCCTGTTAGATTAAGCTTAAAGCTTGAAAGTATGAACAGATTACAATCCAGAACATATTAAATAAATCACCAGTGAAAACTATTTGAAAATCATCAAAAAATCACAAAAAACAACCAAACAAAAATATTTGTACAATTCCCAAAACACACTAAGGTGAGACACAAGGAAAGAATGATGATCAATCTCATTTGTGATCTGAGAGAAAAAGCACAATAATGCATTATGTCATTTGTAGTGCAAAAAAAAAATGAGGAGGGTAAATGCCCATTTATTTTCTATGGGACTTCTTGATTAACTCTTCCATTTATGTTGTAGTTGTAGTCATGCTTGGCATTGTTCTGCCCATTTGGTTTTATTAAAGGGTCTTTCAATCTTTCTCAAGGTAGGGATGAGTTTTTCTGCCCTTACCTTCAGTAGTTTCACTGAAGCTGGGACTATAGTCATTTGGATTGGAGTTTTATGGTGGATTAAATACATACACCTAGGAATCCATTTTCTATTAATGAGTTCCATATTTACCACAAAGGAAGCTCCAAATTTATCCATGTAGAAGTTAAAGATTCTGCACAGGAATTTTGTGGTTTGCAATTCTGTTTCTTAGATACTTTTTAGTAATTTTCCGTTTTTTTTCTTTTATTACTTCTACAGTTTACAGTTTTAAATACCAGAAAAAAACATGGTGTATACTAATAAAAAAAATAAATAAAATGTCACTCTCAATATTATAAATAACACTGAATAGTAGAAAAAAGGCTCTAAAACATGGATCATATATATATACATATATATACATATATATATTTCTTGTTTTATATATTGATCCTAGTTCCCTCTCCCTCCCATGCCCCACATATATTTTAACAGAAAATGACATTATATATCTGATTTATCAGAGAAAATATGGGCTTTATGGAGGTGAACATGTTGCTTTCTGAAAAAAATGCTATTATTTGACATAACAAATTATGTAAGTCTGACAATATTTTAATGCATTTTTATTTTGTTTTAAGTTAAAGATTCATTTTTCATGAAAATACTTTTTTAGTTTCAGAGTTGTTATAGATTCTATAACAACTGGGCAGGTATTTTCTTACTTCTTTCAATTAAGTATAGAATCAAAATAGTCAAGTAATGTTTCCACAGCTGTCATCTGTCAAAATAAACGTGAAGAGAAGTGGCTCTTGAATACTATGTTATGATTATTTGAGTATCTCATTCTGTCAATCACAATTAAGCAAAGGGGCTGACCCTGTGACTGAAGATACTGAGTATGCTGTTATGAAAAAAAGACAAAAAAAATGTATGAATCATACTGAAATTTTGAAAGACTTCTTAAGTACAAAAATGGCCATTTGTGTGTTACAGTCATCCAAAATCCAAGAGAGGGTATATGTGAGTGATTATCAAAGGATAAGTGTTCCTTTTCAGGACCATTTTTGTAGGACAGAAAAGTGTTTATTTGGTTTATACATCAGCATCACAATCCATCATTGAAGGCAGTAACTCAAACAGGACAGTAACCTGGAGGCAGAAGCTGATGGAGAGGCCATGAATGGGTACTGCTTACTGGCTTGCTCTCCCTGGTTTGCTCAGCCTACATTCTCATAGAAATCCAGACTACCAGCCCAGGGACAGTCCCACCCACAATATTTTTGGTCTCTTTTCCATCGATCACTAATTAATAAAATTCAGGACAATGTTTTTTAAAAATAGTTTCTATTCAAAAATTGCACAAGATGCATTATATGACAAACACTGAAGATTGGAATTTGTGGTGATTTCAGATTATCAGCTATCTAACATATTCTTATAAGAACTGAGTTCATAAAGATGTGGGTAAAAAAATCAATCTTGGTTAAGATAATCTGATGATGATTAACTAGAATCACATAACTAAACAAACAAACAAACAAAAAATACCTAATACTTGGAGCCTGTGGAGGTGGCTCTTTAAGAACACTTACTATGTGAACTTGAAGATCTGTGTTCAGATTCCCACCACCCGTATAAAATTGCTGAGTGATCCTGTGCTCCATATACACTTAAAACTACATATCCTGGGCTGGGCAGTGGTGGCAAACACCTTTGATCTCAGAACTTTGGAAGCAGAGGTAGTTGGATCTCTGTGAATTCAAGGCCAGCCTGGTTGACAAAGCTACCCAGAGAATTCTTGACTAAAATATAATAATACAAAAACTAAAATAAAGTAAAACACACATCTGGTTAATGAGAACTGACAGCAGGAACACTGGAGATTTCTGAAGAGCCATCATAGCTAAAAACTAGCAAACTCCAAGCTCAGGGGAGACAATATCTCAAGGTCTTCTGGCCTGTTTACTGAGGGGTGTATAAGTATGTGTCTTCATACACACAGACACACACACACACACACACACACACATACACACACACACACACACACAATTACTTGTGTCAATAACATTTTAATTGAAACTAAAAAATTTCAAATGCATTTTGTGATACTTTTTAGAATGCTTTTTCTGTGATAGAAAAAGAATTTTGCATGTAATATAAGTTTTTTTTCTTTTTATTATTCAGTGACAGAGCAAGCAATTTAAGGCTTTAATGAGAATAAGCAATGTTTTGACAGGATTAATTTTTGGAACAGAACTCAGCCAATTTGATGGCTTTTTGTCCCAGCTGAGAGGAGTAATTGAAAAATCATGCTTGAAAAACACACAAATTATTATCCTTTTGTGATCTGCTTTTATTCCTGAAGCTCGATATTTCATCTCTCAATTACAATCAGAAAGATTAGGAAATTTAATATATAGAGGATTAAAGATTATCTATTTTTACCAACATGATATAATTATAAAAATAAAAGTTTTGCACCATGTACAACAGGAGATAAGTATTATTTGCATGTGGTCGCCCTCCCTACCACTCACGTCCTCACTGCACATCACTTCTTGCCACCATGCACAAGGAAAGCTTACCTAAAGGATGGAAAAGGTGCATTAGTGAAAATGGCAGGAGATCAAAGCTTACCGTTTAGGTGTTCTTAACCAACTTGCAGGAAGTCACATAAAAATTAAATTAAACTACTTAATAGCTCACTTTATATTCATAGAAGTTAAAAGATACAAATAAATATAACTGCTATATAACATTTACATACTCAACAATCTCAAAGCTTTCCCTACTAGAGTGTCTTAAGAATCATTAGAGTGACTCCTAATTTAATTCATAATGCAACTAATTCAACCCCATTCTTTTTTGAAAGGTGAGGGGAGAATCATTCATAATAACATTGTTGTCAAAATGGAAAATTCAGAATTATATGGAATTTTTTAAATATGTTACAGACATGCCATACTAATAAACAATGGATGTTATATCAAGTAATTTAAAGGCAAAATGCAAGCAATCCTCATCTACATGGCATGAAGAGGTGTAGAGGAATCATTTCTGAGATCATATATAAAGTCCTTCCATTGTGAGAAAAATTCATGCTGTCAAATCAGAAGTCAAGGTAAGATGAAAGAATGCTGCTTGCATTAAATAGATAAACATTAAGCAGTAACATTCTTTAAATAAAATAAGTTTATAACAGAATTATCATTTGTCTTTTCTACCTGTGTTTTTGTGAGCAAGTAGGATACAGGGTCATCATCTATTTGTCAAATTAGTTCTCTTATTGACCATGAGCCCTTTTATCATAATTATAATGGTATTACAGATAAAATAAAAAACTTGTACTAAGAAACACATCTCAGAATGAGAATTCAAAGTATATGTTTTGTTATAAATCAGATCTTAGAAGCTACAGAAGTAAACAGCTGTATCATTTCTCCAATGTCTTGCCTAAATTCGTTCCTCTAGTATATATTTACAATAATCCCTCTCACAATGACTTATGAGTCTTTGCATAATATATATAATTACAGAAATCTTTGGTTTTACTAGTTCCATTCCATATTCTGATCAAATCTTTCTTTCATCCTTGCCATTCAAATCCATCTGTTTTGTGTTTAATTTCTCCAAAATTTTTTTTCTTTCTCTCTTGAATTTTCATTTGTAAATATCATTGTAGGTAACATTTGTATCAAAGAAAATTTATTCTAAGTATATCATGTGTTTGACAATATTCCCCCTTCCTGTTATCTCATTTGGGTCATTCTTTTTGTGTTCTTCTTTTGTCAGAGTGCTTCCTTCCTTGGTCTAACTTCTGCATTCATATCATTTTATACAAAAGTTTTGTTTATATCTATAAAATTTACTTGCATTTCTCTTTCATTACTTCAATATTTCATTATTTTAATATATGTTTATCATTGTAAAAATTATTTTTTGTTTAGCAATTAGTAATCAGAGGAATGTAAATTAATGGTTTTTAGTGAGGCAGAGGGAATGGGGGAGAAGGGCAAGACCTGCTAGGACCATGTTCAACATGCTTAAGCTAGCCAGATTCCCTTCAACAACTGCACAGACTGACTAAACCAACAGAAGGAAATTTCATTACTTTATCATTTGTCACAGTATGATTTTTATATTAAAATTTAATGTGGAATGCTTTAAAAATAAAAAGAAACATGGAACTTCAGACTGATAGCTGAGAAACCAGCATTGTATCAACTAAGACAGCCTGTATGTGGGTCTATTTATCCCCTGATTCAATCTTCCTGGTTCCACATTTTCTGCTGTCCTCCCCATCTCTTTCTCCTAACTCCCTCTCCACTCACTCCCCCCACAATCCCAACATCCTCAGAAGATCTTTCTTCTTTCCCCTTTTATGAGGGACCTTGTGTGAAATTGTTAGGTTCCTCCATGTAACCTAATTTCCTGGCAGTGTGAACTATAGTCTGGTGATCCTCTATTATATGTCTAAAGTTCATATATAAGTATGTACATACCATGTTCCTCGTTTTGTGACTGTATTACCTCACTCAGGATGGTTTCTTCAAGTTCCATCAATTTGCCTGCGAATTTCAAGATTTCATTGTTTTTTTCTCGCTGAGTATTATTCCATTGTGTAAATGTACCACATCTTCTTCATCCATTTTTAAGTTGAGGGGCATCTAGGTTGCTTCCAGTTTCTTGCTATTACAAATAATCTGCTATGCACATAGTTTAACAGATTTTTTATATGGATGTGGATCATTTGGGTAAATTCCTAAGAGTGGAATTTCTGGGTCTTGTGATAGAATGATTCCCATTTTTCTGAGGAACCTCCATACTGATCTCCAAAACAGCTGTACAAGTTTGAACTTCCATCAGCAGTGGAGGAGTGTTACCCTTTCTCCATTTCCTCTCCAGCATAAACTGTCATTGGGGTTTCTAATTTTAGCAATTCTGGCAGGAGTAAGGTGGTATCATAGAGGTGTTTTGATTTGCAATTCCCTGATGGCTAAGGATATTGAGCACTTTCTTAAGTGACTTATGGCCATATTGAATTCCTCTATTTAGAATTCTCTATTCAGTTCTGTACCCCATTTTTAATAGGGTTATTTGATGTTTTGGTGACTAGTTTCTTGACTTCTTTGTATAATTGGGAGATCAGCCGTCTGTCAGATATGTTGTTGTTGAAGACATTTTATTAGTCTGTGGGCTGCAATTTGGTATTGTTGACTGTGTCCTTTGCCTTAAAGAAGCTTTTCAGGTTCAGGAGGTCCCACTTATTAATTAATGATCTCAGTATCTGTGCTGCTGGTGTCATATTATGGAATCAGTCTCCTGTACCAATATGTTCAAGGGTATCTCCCACTTTCTCTTCTAAGAGGTTCAGTGTGGTTGGATTTATGTTGAGGTCTTTGATCCATTTGGAGTTGAGTTTTGTGCATGGTGTAGACATGGGTTTACCTGCAGTCTTCTTCACACAATCATTCAATCATGCCAGCACCATTTGTTGAAGATACTTTCCTCTTTCCATTGTATAATTTTAGCTGTTTTGTCAAAAATCAGGTGTTCATAGATGTGTGGGTTAATATCAGGATTTTCAGTTTGATTTCATTGGTCTACCCATCTATTTTTGTGCCAATACCAAGTTGTTTTCAGGGCCATAGCTCTTTAGCTGAGCTTGAAGTCAGGAATAGTGATGTCTCCAGAAGTTCCGTTATTGTACATGGTTGTTTTGGCTATCATGGTTCTTTCATTTTTCCATAT
Source organism: Cricetiscus sungorus (assembly GCA_030556225.1). Lineage (NCBI taxonomy): Eukaryota > Metazoa > Chordata > Mammalia > Rodentia > Cricetidae > Cricetiscus > Cricetiscus sungorus. The sequence continues at coordinate 51,180,601 of JANBXA010000726.1, read as the reverse complement.
AAAGATGAGTATTGTCCTTTCAGTATCAGTGAAGAATTGTGCTAGGACTTTGATGGGAATTGTATTGAATTTGTAGATTGTTTTTGGCAAAATTGCCACTTTACTATGTTGATGCTACCTATCCACAGCATGGGAGGTCTATTTTCTGGTATCTTCTTTAACTTCTTTTTCTAAAGATGCATAATCTTGCTATATAGGTCTTTTACTTGTTTGGTTAGCATTACCCCAAGATATTTCATGTTGTTGTGGCTATTGTAAAGGGTGACGTTTCTCTTATTTCTTCCTCAGCCCCTTTAAAGTCTGTGTATAGTATCATTATTGACTCTTTTGAGTTAATCTTGTATTGTGCCACATTGTTGAAGGTGTTTATCAGCTGTAGGAGTTTCCTGGTAGAGTTTTCTGGGTCCGTCATGTAAACTATCATATCATCTGCAAATAGTGAAAGTTTGACTTTACCTATTCCAATTTGTATCCTCTTGATGTCTTTTTGTGTTCTTATTGCTCTAGTTAGGGCACTTTAGTTCCCTGTGGCTGGTTTTACAACAAAGAAATTAATCTCCATGTGGAGTTTCTTTGATGCCCATCATCTTTTATGAGGTACATTGTTGCTGTGTGTAACACGCATGTCTTACTATCATAAAAAAGAACCTGTTACTAAAACATATAAAATGCCTTTATTATGTAGATCTCTGAAGTGTTTGAAGACAATCTGTCTTTCTAAAATATATCAATGTTTGGCCTTGTAAACATATCTATTGTTACTATAAGTTTGATTATAATAGGTGATTAATTACTAAACTACATTTCCTTATTATACTATATGGTTGGTAATAATAACTTTCAAAGAGTAGATATTTGCAATTCATTAATAAATTAGCTGTATAGGTACAATATCTTGAATAACATTATAAATTAATATACAGTATGTTTAACAAAATTAATTTAAAATTTGTATCAATATACAATATTTTATATAATATACAATAATTCAATATAAAGTATTTAAATCTAGTTATTGCTTTTTAAGAGTAAATTAAATAATCTTTATTTTTATCTAATTATATCTATATCCTCCCTATTTGCTTTCCAGTGGAAATTAAATAATCTACCCTTCTTAGCCTATTATATGTCTATCCACCCATTTTGCTGACCATTACCAATAACAATTTGCAACCTGTCCACAAAAACAATAAAAGATATCCATAGTGTATTGAATGACAAAAAAATCACCCAAAACACCTTTTGGGAATGTGGGAATCTTCTTCTAAATGTTACTTTCTGCCATCTGGGGGCATCATAATTGGATCCTAAAAAAGAAAACTTTGGGATAATTTTGAAGACTTTCTATAATGTGAAAGTGCAGAGCTTATCTCAGCACATGGCTTTAGCAGTCTGTGAGATTGGAAATCTCAGCCAGCCACTTTAAAATTGTTCTGAGCAGTCTGTGAGGCTAGATCATCTCAGCAAGTTACTTTTATGTTGTTACTAGTTGTTTGTAGTCCAAAGTGGAATCTTAGTTGGTGTTGTTCCACTTAATGCTGGTAGAATTTTCATCTCTCTCTCTCTCTCTCTCTCTCTCTCTCTCTCTCTCTCTCTCTCTCTCTCTCTCAATTTGTGTGTGTGTGTGTGTGTGTGTGTGTGTGTGTGTGTGTGTTTTGTGAGATAGTTTCACTGTGTTAGCACTCCTGGATGTCCTGTACTCACTTTGTGACCTGGCTGGCCTCAAACTCACTCTGAGATTAGCCTTCCTCTCTTAAGTGCTGGGATTAAAGCAATGTGCCAATATCATCTGGCTCTAATGGCAGTGGATAGCTTTGCATTCTTCTCCCCTTTGGCTTTGTTAAATCATAATAAATAATCACCACATTTCTTTTTGTCAGGGTATTTATCATAGCAAAGAGTAATTAACTAAGGCAATCAACAGTCATTATTTGAATATACCATGTTCCATAGGACCTTCAGTCACCTTGTTTTATTGCCTTTCTATCTTTAGGACTACAAAAATTAGACTGAAGTTTAGTTTCAAATATTGAAATAAATGGAAGAGAAATGTAATAAGTAATTAAGTCTTATCTGTAGCATGTATGTTTCTGCCAGCCCGCCAGCTTGCCAGCCCGCCTGCCGCTGGTCTGGGCCCACAGCCGCACCAACCCCAAATAACATTCAGAGACTCTGTATTTGATACAATCCTGTTGGCCTATGGCTATCATTGTTAATGGGCTAGCTCTGTCTTAATTATTAACCCATGTCTACTTAACTAAGTATTTCCACGTGGTCGTCTAATCAAGGAGCCACTGCGGGCGTCTTCCTTCCTCCATGGTCTACATCTTGACTCCTCCCAACTACTTCTTCTATCCTCCTCCTGGTCTCCTAGCCGCACCTATCTTGTTTCCTTTTGGCCACAGGCTTTATTAATTAACCAGTATGAGAAACATATATACAGAATAACATCTCCCATCATCTCCTCTTTTCTGTCTAAAATAAAAAGAAAGGTTTTAACCTTGACATAGCAAAATACATCATACAACATTTATCAAATAAGAATCACAGTAAACAATATTTAGTCCATTAATATTCTGTAAGACTTAAAGAAAATATCATCTATCCTATCTTTGTGAGTCTAAAGTCCTATATGTAACTTATCTTTAATCCTAACTAAGGAAAACTATAACTATAACTATCTGTCTTCAACTCCTTCAAAGACCACAGAAGGATAATATATAAACTCTAGAAATGACAGAGACGATGCACTGCCTGGTCAGTCACCTAAAGTTTTTCTGTAATGTTCTATCTTCATCCCATAGGCCACAGTGTGTCTCCATACTCCTCAACAAAGCAGGAAACTTTAAATTGTCCATCTGTATTGGCAGTTTGTCAGTCACTTTTCTCTGTGTCCCGCAGAATGTCTGGCTGCCTTTTTCATGACGCAAGAATCCTGTAGCAATGTCCATCTTGCATCAGCAATCACTTTTTTTGTGGGTCCTGCATATCCAGTTTCTACAACATAAAGTCAAACAGTCCAGAAGAGCAGTACCTTGCCCAAATGACTAGTCTTGCTGTATTAGAAGCAAACTCCATAACACGTTTCTTCGATATCCATCTTCCTTTCTGACACAGGTGGTGTTACCAGGAGCAGTTGTGCCTCACTATCAAGAAAAACCCTAAACCATTTGAAATGCCATATTCTGTAGGTCTTTGAAAGGTTTGAAGAATGCCTATTTATCTCTGCATATCTATAAATACTAATTAACTTAACTCTAAGTTTTCATTATCATAGGCAACTCTCTAATCTGTACTAAATTATACTTTACATTTTCCAATGAGCTATATAAACATAATACCTAAACAAGAGGAGAAATATACATATCACAAAATTGACCTTAACACAATACCTAAATAAGAGGAGAAATATACATATCACAAAATTGACCTTAAATTGTATCAGTAAAAGAAAATCCATTCCAAAGCAAATTATTCATATCTATACCATAATTCCTTTTTGTTTTTAAAAAGATTGCTTGTGGTTATAACCATTTATAATCAAGCCCATTTAAATGAAAACAAACATTTATAAACAATATTTGGGAATTTGGGTGTCGTTCTTTCCAAACTACTTCCTGCTGGTAGAGGATGCTGTCATGAGGGTCCAAAGAAGATCCAGAAATCCTGGCTGTAGTGTTCTGTGAGGTTGCAATGTCCCATTGACGTTGTTTCAGGGGGTCTTGGTTGATCAAACCATATAAGTCTGGAAAGAATCCATAGCTTTTCATTTTCTGAGGAAATAAAAATAGAAATCCTTTTCCCCAGTACCTTGTCCTTAGGCTTAAATTTTGGAGTCAAAGCATTTTTAAAATATATAAATTGAATTAATTTAGCAGCATTTCTTTTATCAGTAGTTGTTATTTTCTCAGCAATCAAATAATTTAAAGACAACAGAAGCACGTATAGTATCCAAAATTTCTCTGTGCTTTCCATCTTTATGTGGCTCTTTTATTACTCTATTTATTCTACTTCTATTTTTATATATTTAGAGACAGGGTTTTTCTGTGTAACTTTTAATTGTCCTGGAATTTATTCTGTATACCAGGTTACTTTGAAATCAGAGACATCTATTTGCCTCTGTCTCCCAAGTGCTGGGATTAATGGCGTGCACCACCATACCCATCCATTCTACTTCTTTTTTTCTTTTTTAAACCATTGTATCCTGTTTCTTTTTCTCTCCCAAGCCAGCATATTTTTTAAAACAGAGTGTAAACCTTCATTGCAGCTCTCATACACACCGATGGATTGTTACCAGAGCTCTTTAAAAGCAAGGTAGTTTTTTGCCACTTATCCTAATTTTGGAAACCTCCTTTAAAGGAGCCATGCAAATCTCTGTCTACAGCAAAACAAAACCAACCGAGAAAATGCTGCTACCAAGAAGTCTTGCTAGTCTCTGTTTCTTTGTTTCTAAAACATTTCTTAAGCTTTTATTAGTTTTAAGTGAAAGTTCTTATAGCTACATTGGGTGCCAACTGTAGTTTGTTGTTTTCCACCAGCCCAAAGCCGCACCAGCCCCAAATAACATTCACAGCACCATGTGAGCCCCAAACAACACTCAGAGACTCTGTATTTGATGCAATCCTGTTGGCCACTTACCATTACTCTTTATGAGCTAGCTCTGTTTTAATGATTAACCCATTTCTACTTATCTAAATATTTCCATGTGGCTCATCTTATCCGGGAGCCGCAGCTGGCGTCTTCCTTCCTCCATGGTCTACATCTTGTCTCCTCCCAACTACTTCCTTTTTCCTCTTCCTGATCTCCTATCCCCACCTATCTTGTTTCCTATTGGCCACAGGCTTTATTAATTAACCAATATGAGATACATATATACAGAGTAACATCTCCCATCACTTATCACATGTCTTATTTTCATTGCAGAGTACATATACTTTATTTCATAAGATTAGAGATTAGTATGAATAGTTCTATAATCTTGGTTGCATACATTTAGAATGTGATTAGAGGAGACACTATTAGCTGCCACCAAATACACACTTGTCCACTGTTTACTTTCACAATCAATATATTTTTTACAATTTGCTCATGTATTAAGTGATCACAATACAAAACAGGTTTTTAACAATGGGGAATTATTTGTTAATGGTGTAATCTCACCAGGATAATTTTTTTTATAAAATCACGCGTCTCTAGAGAAAAATAAGTGCACTTATCAAAGTGTTAACCTCATGTCTAAAATATCTTCATAACAACATCTACAAATGTTTACCCCCACACACTGGTAGTTAGCCAAGATGATACATAAACTTAACAATACTAAGCCTATTCATTGTCAATTTGATATACATGTGTTATCTATAATACGTGTCAAAACCAAAAATACCAGTAATGATATATTTCTATCTAATATGCCTATAGCCCAATTTATACTAAATTTCTGTGAGTTAATTTTAATTGTCAGTTTAGCTTCATTGGATTAAAGTATCTGTAATTGAGCAATGAAGGACATTTTTGAATTTATTTATGATTAAATTTTGAGAAACTTTCATTATAGCTCTGATATAATCAATAAGTTGTTCTTTTTAAATTAAAAAAGAAAGGCATTTTTTTGGAGGTAAAATTTCAGAAGTAGGTTATTAAGGGTATGTCTTTTGGGGGAAATTATAACACTATTTAAAGATACATTTTATTTTATATTCTTGAGTGTTTTTCTTGCATGTATGAATGTATGACCAAGTGTGTGTCTGGTGGCTGTTGAGGTCAGAAGAGGCCATTGTTTCTCATGGAATTGGAGTTATGAAAGGTTTTGAGCCACTATATGGGTACTTGCAAGTGAACCTGGATTATCTGCAAGAGCAATGAGTGCTTTAACCTTCAGGGCTGTCTCTCATGCTCCTGGAGGTTACATATTATTTGGCTCTTATTTTCTCATTTCTGGTCTAGCATGGTATGAAATGTTTTGTACATCATGTCTTCCCTGTCAAAGTGGATAAAACAACATTGAAATTTTGAGTCAAGATAAACAACTAATCCTTTAGTTTGGTCAGGATTTGGTCCCATGTATATGAAAAAAAAAAAAAAAAACTTAACACATACTCTCCAACAAAGGTTATGTATCTATTCCCTTTATAGTAAATTTTCTTATTGATATACTAAAATTTAAGGGCTGTGATATAAAGTTATATGTACTTATTTTTTTACCAATTTTATTGTTGCTCTGACAAGGAATATAAGAATAAACTTGAAAGATAAAGATTTATTTGAATCATAATTTCAGTGTTCAATTCATGGATGCTTTATTATTTGTACTTACAGTAAATACCATGGGATTGCAACATGCAATAGAGAGAATTCTTGACCTCATGACTCAAAGGTCATTCCAAATGCAGCTTAAATCATGGCCCTAAAAAAACAGGAACAAGAGCAGTGCTATAATAGATAGGGAGCAGAATAAGATATAGTACTGAAAGGCATTGTCTCCCAATAATGGATTTCCTCCAACTAGGTCCAACTTTCAACAGTTGCACAACATGCTAACAGTATATTTACTTTTTGAGTTCATTGATAAATCACTGTTCATTAATCCAGGTGACAACCAAGAATAGTTAGTAAAATATATCGTATAGAAGAAAGACATGAAAGGGAGAAGTAAAGCATGTTTACCACATGTGAGTGTATAAACATGTAAATATTTTTTCACAATGAAAGGAAGAAGAAATATTTACAACCATGGACAAACACACACACGCACGCACGCACACACACACACACACACACACACACACACACACACACATATTCTACTACACATTTTGATCACGTTCTCCCTCAAGAACTTATTCAATTGATCATGAATATTTACATGTTAGTTTGATGAAAACTACATTCAGAAGTAGTTGAATAATTTGGGATTTTGTATGGATTGTGGATTGTGTTGTATTTCTCTACATTAATATTAGTAGCAATATGTGTTCCAGGTTCCTGTGATCCTTACTGCCATTATCAATTAGGAGTCCAATTTGTTACTGGTGATTTAGATCAGTCATTTTTTCCTGTTGTAAGGAGCAGTTTCTTTGATGCATGGTAAGAAGAACTGAATAAAGCTGACACCAACAGACAAGTTAACATGAAAGGCAAAATGTAATGGGGAATGACTGAACCAAAAGCTAACAACTAAAGGCAACTAAGGAATTCTGAAGGTGGCAAAAATTCTCCCTCGGGGATGATCCCTCAAATTTGTTCAATACCAAATTTTCAGCTCTGAAATCATATACATACAAATAATATTTTATGTATCTAGCAAATTATATATTTATATATATATATAGTGGTGTACAAAGGAATATATATATATATATATATATATATACATATATAAGAATGAACAATCATTGCTCCTTACTTTCCCTCAACATTAACTGTCTTAACTCACCTGTAAAAAGACAGTCTAACAGAATGAATAGAAAAGGAAATGTTTCAATTTAAGCAAAGTGCATGTGGATGTCTGTCGTCAGTCATGTCAGCCAACACAAACTGTAAGGAGCCTATTAGCTGATTAAAATTATTGTTAGCATTGATTTCTAGCTTTGTGGATTCATTATAGTTCTTCTGGATGGAAATGGCCTCCCTTAGAAAATAATCCTAGATCAGATTAAAAATTCACTGAAACTGACAGCAAACTTTTCCATATGTGTGTATGTATGTATGTATGGTGTATATGTATATGTATTCTTCTTCAGAATATGGGAAGAACAACACCTTGTACTTTAGAATGATTCAAAATTTCAATAAAACTGTAAATACATCACCCTTGCCTACATGTTATATTGTCTGAGATGATATTCTGTAAAATGGTGTCTTTAAAAAGTCACTTTGCTTCCCATTTTCAAGATGGTAGAAAATATTGCAGTATCAATGAGTTTGAATAGCATGAGACAATGATATATTGATTTTCTGTAATTGGTGCATTTTAATGGAAGCTATAAATGGGAATTATAATGTTGGTAGATAGATATTTGTAAATTGCTATAAATATATAACAACAACATCTTATGAAAGGTCAATAAATAAGAATTCTTTGTGTCTATTCCAATAGGAATAAAGTATCTCCATTTTCATGGTTGGAGTGGTACAGTATAATATTTTACTACAAGTTAGATGGCTAATGACACTACAGAATTATACCACATAGAGAATTAATGTACTGTTTCTTTTCTCTTTTTTCTTTTCTTTTTTTTTTTTTTGGTCAAATTGACATAAACCTGCTTCTTTGGATACAAGGGAGTCTTAATTGAGAAAATGGCTCCATAAGATTAGGCTTTAGGTAATCCCATATGACATTTACTTAATTAATGATTGATGTGGGAGAAACCAGCACATTGTATATTGTGCCATGTCTAGAGTGGTGGTACTGGGCTCTATAAAAATGCATGCTGAAGGCACGAGGAGAAAGTAGTAAGCAGCACTCTTCCATGGCAACTGCATCAGTTCCTTTCTTCAGTTTTCTGCCATGTTTGAAGTATTGTTAAATTCATAAATTGCATATGAATTCTAAGCCTATTTTAAAAAGTAAATGAATTTCTCAGATTTCATTTTATGTCTCTTGTACAAAAACAACAATAACAACAACAAAAACAAAAACTTCGGTTTGTTGTTTCTCACATAGAAATCAGGCTGAGGTTTAATTAACAGGTTTTCTGTGCCATCATTCTGAATTCTGAATTACAAACCTGCAACACAAGGCCCCAACCACAATATTTTCTTATGAATGTAGTATTTCAAAATGTTACTCATATTAAACACAATAAACTGTCACCATAATAAATATGACAAATATAATAATCACACAAAATTAAAATTGTGATTTGGGAGCCAAATAGGTGAATCAGAAAATGGGATCATATTCTAAAACACATTTGCCAAATATACTTTTACTTATGTATTTTACTCTTAATTTTCTAATGTCATTATGTATTGTTCTTAGAAGGTCTTTTAGAAGCCAAAGAACATTCTAAAATGAGGTGTTTGTCTAAAACATAAATATAGAAGATGGACAAGATTTCTCCTCAGGTAAAAGTTTTTTTCACCAAGTGTGAATTTCTGAGTTCAATTCTGAGAACCCAAATTGTGTTATGAAGACATGAACTTCCATATGCTGATACCCTCTGACTTCTACAAAGATATGTTTCAGCACACACACACACACATACACACACACACACACACACACACACACACACACACACACACAATAAAATATATTAAAATATCTTTAAAGCACCAAATTAAAATGTTATAATTATTACCTAAAATTTACATACCTCCAATTAAATCTTGCCAATAGAAAATCTACTATGAATACTTTTATGCTTCTTAATTTTTTTTTATTTTACTAATCTATATGTACAACAGATGTGCCAAAAAAATAATCCTTTACATTTTTACCTTGATCATTTCTGAAAAAGAAAATTTCACTTCTGCACAGAAACCAAATGCTTTTGGCCTAAAATACAGAAATCTTTAAATACATGAGAATATTTAGTAAAGTATTGGCTTTGATCAATGCTAATACAAGTTTGAGTAATAAATCTTAATGGCAGAAAATACTAGAAATAAAATTTCCCAAAGTATATAAATGAATGCATATAATTTTCCTTTAAAATTTTCACTCTTCAAAAATTAGTAATTATTTGAGATCTTTTACAGTGTGTTTTAAAATTGTTTTTCCATTTGATCTGTTCCTATACTCATGGAATCCTTCCATTAGAGTGCAATTGTTTTCCAAGAGGATACCTTCTTAGAGAAAATTAACTCTCCCTGTGAGCTAGAGGTGGTACTTTGTATACACCTTCCCTGTCCATGTTGTGATAAGGTGTGTCTGGATCTTGCACATATCTTACACTTACTATCTTAATCTGTCTCAATGTATATATGTAGCTATATACTCTGTCCTGAAGATACTGTTTTGCTCTAGTCATCCATTCCCTCTGGCTCTTACTAATATTTTTTTTACCACTTTCAATGATTCTTATGACTTTGGAGTAGGAGTGTGATACAGATGTGCCATTTAAGCATGAGTGTTTGTTGTTTCTCATTCTCTGTACTTTTATCAGTTGTGTGTCTCTGGATTGATCACAATCTCCTGTAAATAGCCACCTTGCTGAGGAAGTTTGAGATGCATTAATCTATGGATACAAAAATAAGTCATTAGGAGTCATTTTAATGTATGTCCATTTATCAGAATAATATTACTAGGTTCTTCCCTACATCCTATGACTCAATATTTGATCTCAATATTTGTACCAAATATTGATTTTATCCTGTGTAATATGACTTAAATCCAACAAGAAAGTGTTGGTTACTTTAGTGATATTTAGTGCCATTGTTCCAAATGGCATGTTTTGCTAGGCTAGTCATTATTGTAGCTCACCAGTTTTACATCTTGATAATATTGATGCTTAGTTTTCTCCTCTAATAGCATACACAGCATCTTCCTTCAATGAAGCTAGCCAAATAGGTAATTTTTTCATTCTCAGGTGACCGTTTCACATTATGAAATTATACTTTCCAGAAGTATGATCTAGAAAACTTTAAAATAGTGATACATACATACATACATACATACATACGTACATACATACATACATACGTACAAAAATAGGTACGCAGATAGATGAATGGATGATGGTTGAATGGATCAATAAATAGGTGTGTTCTCTCAAATAATTTGTTTCTGAGTTTTTGTCATATGCTTAGAGATACAAAATTTACTCTAATTTGATTAGACTAAAACAACTTACTAGACTCACTTTCTAGAATTTTTTCCAGCTCATATTCAATTCATAGTCAATGCATATTAAAGGATATTACTGTGAGAATTATATAAAACCATCTATTTCTAAGATAATTAGCTTACTTAGATCTGCACAAGAGTGGAAAATCTTACTGTGTTTCCCCATCCCCCTAAAGTTGATTGATACTTGAATAGGTCCTTCTCTAAAAGAATAATAGTAGAAGGATGATTTTTTTATTGTGTATAGATAAAATTCTTTAGCTTTAATGCTGCCACTGAACAAATGAAATGCTGATGAATAGAAACATGTGAATAATACTGATGAAAGCTTTGGAGAAACTTGAGAATTCAAGTAGACTACATCACAGAAGCTGTGTTGTTTTTTATTTCAGAACTCAGGGATTTATCTTTAATTTCACATGAATAAACAGTTTTCAGATTTTTTATGATGAGGATGAAACTGTTTTTTCTGCCTGTTATTAAATATTGTTTTTACCTCCTGTCCAATCTTGTTCTTCATGTAAAATTTAATACAGAAATTTACTATAATATGTTTATGTTTTAGTACATCTTCTATGTGAGTTATTCTACTGAATAGTGTGTTTTATGGAGTCCAACTGTTTTTATTAAAAGTGATTTATTGTCACTGTTAGAATTTTCTGCTTCTATTCTTAATAACCACTTGGATAATTTTATCCATAATTCCTTTGGATACTAAGAAAAGTGCAGCTCTACATATTAAAATACATGAGATTTAGTGATTATATATATTGTAATATTTACTATATTAGAGTATATTCAAAATGTATTTCAACAAAATTTGTATTTGTCTTATTATTTATTTCTTTTCATAATTTTCTTACCTTCAATTTTGAACCGTTTATTTGAAAAAACATATTTTATTTTTAAACAGTCTTTCATCATGCTGTGTGTTTTCTGAGTTTTAAGAGATGTACTCTTGTTGACTTCTTGTTTTGTCCTGCTTATTATATTTCTTGTTATATTCCTGTCCAAAGAAATCTCATTCTTCAAAAAGATGATTTTACTTCTTTACCAAACTAAATATTGTTCAATTTTCAATTGTATTTCTCTAGCCTCCTGTCTCCACATCGACTCTGCTATTCAGTACAGAATTTATATAATCCTAATAGATAAGCTTGACTTATTTTTGAAAGATGTATATTGGTAGTTGCACAGTCTTCAGAGAAACCCTCATTCAAGTTATGGAAAGTTCTTTGTTTTCTTAGCTTTTTATCTTGACCATACTTAATATTTTGGGATTTCTTTGAGTATGCATCTATTGATGTTATTTGGGGAATTAAAAATTATAAAATAGATAACTAACAAGTTTTCGATATGAAAATAATCTTGCATGCTTAAGAAAATACTGCTCAATATTGAGACACAATCATTTTTATATTACTGTACTCTTTATTTGGGAGAAATTTAGAATGATTTTGGTTGCAAACTTAATCTAGAATCAACTGTAAAATCACTCAGGTAGAATGTTAATAATAAATCCTAGAGTTAAGAACAAAGTTGGACTGACAGCTAGAATAAATCTCAGTGATTGAGAGACAAATTGCTGAGCTTGTGTGAAGCAAAGTTCTGACTTTAATGTTCATCACTTCAGTTAGAATAACTGAAGAAAGATTTATGTCTGTGAACAAACTGAGTAAGACTAAGTGGCAAAAAAAAAATGAGAATTTTTTTTTACATGGGTGCACATTCACCATAAAGTAACCTTTCTCACCTTGACCTGCAAATCACATTAGAAAATCAGAGAAATGTACAGTATCATAGGCTTAACATAAAATTTGGTTGAAAAGTGAATTGGTAAATACAAACTTACTCTCAAGAGATATGATATGTGTACCTAAATGTTTAATGGAATTAAGCTTATGAAATACTTGGAAACAAAATTCCAGTAGAGTATTTAAAAAATTAACTCATTGACATGAACTATCTATCATTAGATGGAAACTATGTATCCATGAAAGCATTCAAAGTGTGAAAAGTTTAAGACAGAAACTCCTAGTTTGAGCAGATATTATATAAAATGATCTTAATTCTTTTGCATGAATGAATTTTTGCAAATATATTTTATGTGGCTAGGAAATATTTTCTTTCATCTTTTAATAATAGTAGGAGATGAGGCATTTAAATAAATGTATCAAGCAAGGTTAATTATAAATGCTAAAGGGGAGCTACTAAAATTGTTCCCAAGTGTATAGGTGTAGCACAGAACCTGGTATGGTGATTTGTGAGGAAGTTTGAGGCATGAGGCTGATATGTTCCTCTTAGGTAAAGTTTCAGGGGATTTATACAATAGAAACTGTGTTTAGAAATTTATTACCAGCCTTCTATGAAATATTAACTAACATTACCATTAACTTCTTTAGTATCTCAAACCTTAGAATCCTGTGAATAGCTGTTTATTGACTAACAACACCTAACATGTGTAGTATATTATGATTCTAAGATGAATGAATGCCATTTACTTTGATAGAATAGCATCAAAGTACCTGTCTTTCAGATCAATGATGAGTTGGTGTTTATTTCTATTTTCTTGAGTGAAATTGTAACCAGATTCCTTGAAATAAATGGTGAGTAATGAGGTGATTGTGATACAGACATGAATTTAATTTGAATGTATTTTCTTTTGCCCTGTCTGAGACAAAAAAAATAACATAAGTAGTCCTTAATTATGCTGTGTAATGAGTACACATATTGTTTCTAACATGATTTCCGCTTCCTAAATAATTTAGCTTGAACAAATAATATGCTCTTTCAGGGTTGGAGTGTTACAGCAGGTTTCCCCGCCAGCTGCCTCTGGTTCTGCCACCATGGTCCCACAACCACGTGTGCCCCAAATAACACTCAGAGACTCTGTATTTGATACAATCCTGTTGGCCAGTTACCATTATTGTTAATGGCTAGCTCTGCCTTAATCATTAACCCATTTCTACTTATCTAAGTATTTCCACGTGGTCGTCTTATCGGGGAGCCGCGGCAGGCGTCCTGCTCCTTCCAGGGCTACATCTCGACTCCACCTACTACTTCCTCTTCCTCCTCCTAGTCTCCTAGCCCCGCCTATCTAGTTTTCTATTGGCCACAGTGCTTTATTAACCAGTAAGAGAAACATATATACAGAATAACATCTCCCATCATCTCCTCTTTTCTGTCTAAAGTAAAAGAAGGGGTTTAACCTTAACATAGCAAAATATATCATACAACAGTTATCAAATAAGAATCACAGTTAACAATATTTAGTCCATTAACATTTTGTAAGACTTAAAGAAAATAACATCTATCCTATCTTTGTGAGTCTAAATTCCTATATGTAACTTATCTTTAATCCTAACTAAGGAAAACTGTAACCATAACTGCCTGTCTTCAAATCCATCAAAGACCACAGAAGGATAATATATAAATTCTAGAAAAGACAGAGACAACTCATTGCCTGGTCAGTCACCTGAAGTTCTTCTGTAATGTTCCATCTTCAGCCCATAGGCCATAGTGTGTGTCCAGACTCCTCAACAAGGCAGGAAACTTTTCTCTGTGTCCTGTAGACTCTCTGCCTGTCTGGCAGCCTCTTCCATGAAGCAGGAATCCTGTAGCAATGTCCATCTTGCATCAGCCATCACCTTTTTGTGGGTCCTGCATGTCCAGTTTCTACAACATAATGTCAAACAGTCTAGACAAGAGAAGTACCTTGCTCAAATGGCTAGTCTTGCCGTATTAGAAGAAAACTCCATAATGTGTTTCTTCGATGTCCATCTTCCTTTCTTCTGTAGGTGGTGTTACCAGGAGCAGTTGTGCCTCCCTGTCAAGAAAAACCCTTAACCATTTTAAATGCCATATTCCGTAGGTCTTTGAAAGGTTTGAAGAATGCCTATTCATCTCAAATACATCTCTGCATATCTAGAAATCCTAACTAACTTAACTCCAAGTTTGACTATCATATGTAACTCTCTAATCTGTACTAAATTATACATTACATTTTCCAATGAGCTATATAAACATAATGCCTAAACAAGAGGAGAAATATACATATCACAAAATTGACCTTAAATTGTATCAATAAAAGAAAATACATTTCAAAGCAAAGTATTCATATCTATACCATAATTCCCTTTTTATCTTTAAAAAGATTGTTTGTGGTTATAGTCATTTATAACCAAGCCCATTTAAATGAAAACAAATATTTATAAATAATATTTGGGAATTTGGGCGTCGTTCTTTCCAAACTACTTCCTGCTGGTAGAGGGCGCTGTCATGGGGGTCCAAAGAAGACGCAGAAATCTTGGCTGTAGTCTGCAAGGCTTTGTCTCAACTGCTTTGAATGTTGGATCACCTGGGGAGCTGTTTCAGGGGGTCTGGCTTGATCAAACCACATAAGTCTGGAAAGAATCCATAGCCTTCCATTTTCTGTGGAAACAAAAATAGAAATCCTTTTCCCCAGTAACTTGTCCTTAGGCTCAAATTTTGGAGTCAAAGCATTTTTAAAATATATAAATTGAATTAATCCAGCAGCATTTATTTTATCAGTAGTTGTTTTCTCAGCAATCAAATAATTTAAAGACAACAGAAGCACGTATAGTATCCAAAATTTCTCTGTGTTTTCCATCTTTACGTGGCTTTTTTATTATTCTATTTCTTCTACTTCTATTTTTACATATTTTGAGACAGGGTTTCTCTGTGTAACTTTTATCTGTCCTGGAATTCATTGCATACCAGGTTTACTTTGAAATCACAGAGATCTGCTTGCATCTGTCTCCCTAGTGCTGGGCTTAATGGTGTGTACCAACACAGCCATACATTTAATTCCTTTTTTCTTTTTAAACCATTGTATCCGGTTTCTTTTTCTCTCCCAAGCCAGCGTATTTTTTAAAACACAGTGTAAACCTTCATTGTAGCTCGCCTACACACCAATGAATTGTTAGCAGAGCTCTTTAAAAGCCAGGTGGCTTTTTGCTGCTTATGCTAATTTTGGAAACTTCCCTTAAAGGAGCCGAGCAAATCTCTGTCTACAGCAAAACAAATCCAACTGAGAAAATGTTGCTACTAAGAAGTCTTGCTGGTCTCTGTTCCTTTGTTTCTAAAAACTATTTTTTAAACTTTTGTTAAGTTTTAAACGAAAGTTCTCAAAGCCAGTTCTGACACCATTATGTTACAGCAGGTTTCCCCGCCAGCTGCTGCTGGTTCTGCCACCATGGTCCCACAACCACGTGTGCCCCAAATAACACTCAGAGACTCTGTATTTGATACAATCCTGTTGGCCAGTTACCATTACTGTTAATGGTCTAGTTCTGCCTTAATCATTAACACATTTCTACTTATCTAAGTATTTCCACGTGGTCGTCTTATCGGGGAGCCGCGGCAGGCGTCCTGCTCCTTCCTGGGCTACATCTTGACTCTACCTACTACTTCCTCTTCCTCCTCCTAGTCTCCTAGCCCCGCCTATCTAGTTTTCTATTGGCCACAGTGCTTTATTAACCAGTAAGAGAAACATATATACAGAATAACATCTCCCATCATTGGAGGGAAAGTGATTTTTGTGGAGAGAAGTTTTATCCCATTTAAGAGTGTGGGACTATTGTAGTGTAATAATGTCTTCATGTTACTCTTTGCATTGTTGCACTGGGAATTAGATGCCAACTTTAGTTTGGGTATGAAATTTATATTATGATTATAGTGATGGAACTATTTGTGAAAAAAATATTTTTTTTTTTGCTACCAGATGTTCTTATTTTAATCTCCTTTGTTTTTGGGAATAATTTCTTTAAAAAATATGACTACCTCATTTTGTTTAGCTTGTCAAATATACCTCTATATTTAATATTTTGGTAAATATTAAGACAAAGGAAGAAAAATAAGCATACAGCCTATCCTATAATTGCTTCATAACTTATAATAACTGCTATTTGTGCTCATAGCTTGTTACATGAAACTTATGTTTCATTACAATGTGAAGAACTACATTAATTTTTAGAAGTTAGTTTTCTGGCATAATGTTCGGTGTGGATTAATATAACAAATTAATTCTAAAATATCTATTTTAACTTTTACTGTTTAATTATAATATTGCTGCAAATAAGCATTCATTGTTAGTTGGGGTCATCCTTGTAGATCTGTGGGCATTTCCCTAGTGCCAGATTTGTCTCAAAATCTATATGGCCTCCTCTGTTATTGTATCTCTTTTCTTGTTCTCCTTTTTATTTGCCTGACTCAATCATCCTGATCCCTCATGCTCATATCTCCCCTCATCTTCCTCCTGACTCCCTCTCACTTTCCCCTTGGTCCCAATTTGCTTGGGAGATCTTGTCCCTTTCTCTTTCTCCAGGTGACCATACATGTGTCCTTCATAGGATCCTCCTTGTTTCCTAGCATTTCTGGCAGTGTGGATTATAGGCTGGTAATACTTTGCTCTATGACTAAAAACATATATGAGTGAGTACATGCCATGTTTGTCTTTTGGTGACTGGGTTACCACACCCAGGATGGTTTCTTCTAGTTTCATCCATTTGCTTGTGACTTTCAAGGTTCCAGTTGTTTGTTTGTTTGCTTTGTTTTGTTTTGTTCTCTGAGTAGTACTCCATTTTGTAAATATACATTTTCTTTACCCACTCTTCCTTCAGTTGAGGGGCATGTATGTAGCTTCCAGGTTCTCGCTATGGCAGTCCTCAGGAAAATGGGAAGCAGTCTACCTCAAGTTCCAGTAATTCCACTCTTAGGCATATACCCAAAATATGCACATTCATACAAATATTGTGAATATTTTTTAAATGCTGAAATTGGCGATAAGAACATATTTTATATGCTTTAGTGTGGTTGTAATCCTGTAATATGTGTAATTTCTTGATTGTATAGTCATTTTTTTTAATCCTGAAATTTCCACATATTATTTTATCTTTCTTTTTTCACTCATTTATTTCATTCTTTCATGTGTATGTGTATTTATGCGCAGCATGTGTACAAATGCTCACAAAGAAGTAACTAAAGAACAGATAACTAAATAGATATACTGAGATGAAGTATAAGCACAACTACTTTATGTACAAAATGTGAATGGTTAGAAACCCTCAAGAAACTTTGATTTTGTTTTTTTAATGTATCTTTGTGCTTTTGCTGATACTCAAGAGCCTCTTACCACATCAGTTGCTTCGTTGTTGCTGGTCTTTTAGACAACATGACTTTCTAAGACATATCTCCTTTCTTCTGCAGTTCTGGTATGAAATCAGTGAAGGTTTTCCCTAAAAAACAAGAAGTTCGTTGTATTTGGAACTGAGTTGGTATAGGGACTCGGCTGCAGCCAATGATTTTCTGGTTTCTTGTTGGGAGGATGGTCTAGGGCTTCTCAGTTCTTGGAGGCCATATGAAATACATCATAGTATTTTTGCAGTAAAATTCATTTTTATACCAGTAAATTTGCTAGGCTAATTTGTTATTTTCATTCTTGTATCAGATTCTATAAATAACATAATATTCTTACACACATATGACATGTATATAACATAACATATATAAAATAATAATATAGACTAACTTGGAAGCTGAATGTTCTCATGATGAACATGGAGTAGGTCTATATCATGAACACTGTAAATAGTGTTGTACAAAACAAAACTGTTTGAGGCTCTGCCATTTATTTACTTGGAATCCTTTTGTCATATATTACAATGAATAATATAATTGGGTTATAATGTAGTACTATTTTTGTAATGCTCCATCTTCAGCCCATATGTCATAATGTTTCTGGTAGACTCCTCAGCAAAGCAGGAAACTTTAAACTGTCTGCCTGTTAAACTGTTTTAACTATCACTTGTCTTTGTGTCCTGCAGAATGTTTTTCAGACTCTTCCACAAGGCAGAAAGCTGCAGCAATGTCAATTTCTTGTGAGTCTTGCATGTCCATTTTTTACAGATAAAGTCAATCAGTCCAGACAGGAGCAGTTTCTTGCCCAAATTGCTAGTCTTTTCACGTTTGAAGCTAACTACATAACAAGTTTCTTTGATTTCCATCTTTATTTTTGTTATGTCTCACTGTTAGACAAACCCTAAACCATTTGAATACCATAGTCTGTAGGTCTTTGAAAGGTTGGAAGAATATCTATCCACCTCAAATACATCAGCGTATATCTAGAAAACCTAACTGTTATTTTGACTGTTATCGGTAACTATGTATAATTTGTACTTAATTATAGATTACATTTCTAAAAGAGCTTTACAAGCACAATAACTAAATAATAAGAGAATTATACAGATCACAAAATTGACCTTAAATATTAATGAAGAACTTTGTCAATTCCAGAGTTTATATATTATACTTCTATGGTCTTTGATGGAGTTGAGGAGTTATTTTACCTTTCCTTAGTTGGGATTAAAGATGAGATACATTTATTACCTTAGAATCAGAAAGATAGGATAGACGATAGAATATTTACTTTAATTATTGAAGTTAATTGACAAATATTCTAATTGTTATTCTTGCTTAATAACTGTTTTGTTATATGTAATTTACAATATTAAAGTTAAATCCCTTCATTTTATTTGGACAGAAAAGAGGATATAATGGGGAATGTTCATATATATTCTCTTATTGTTTGATGACTAAAACACTGACTGGCCAGGCAGGAAGTGATGCAGCTGGGAATAATCAGAATATAAGCAGGGAAAAACAGGAAATCTCTAAGCAGAAATGTAGCAGGCAAAGTAGAAACAGGTCTGGCATCCCGGGTAAGCCAAGATCATGTGGAAATACTTAGAATGTTAGAAATGAGTTAAAAGTTCATTCAGAACAAGCCAATAAGAAACCATAGCCAATGGCAACAGTTTCGTAATTACAAAGTAATATAGTCCTATTTTTATGTTTTTGAGGTACTTTCAGAGAATACCCAAGATTTGGAAACAAATTAAATGGGAATTAATGAGAAAGTTTGTGAACATGAACTATACACACATGGAAGTAAATTATTTAGTTGGGAACTAAAGTGGAATTACATTATTGGCTAGAAAATAGATTGAATGTGAAATTATCATATTATATGAAATAATCTACAACTATAAATAAAATCACATTTTCTTTCATGTATGCATCAAAGATTTTTTTGTAGGTAAATATATCCATTATCTATCTACAACATGAAAGCAGAAAGGAGAGTACAGAAAGATAAGATACTAGCAAAATATTAAAGTGTAGAAAAGACGAACATGTGGGGGGAGAAAATGAGTGATGTACATGGTGCACTTGAAAGAAATTATTTTTACTAAAATCTTCAGTATTTACAATAATCATAGGCTAATTAAATAAATTAATATTCAGAATAAATTTATAGTGTATTTAATATCTACATATGGGCTACAAAATGAATAAATATCAGAAGAAAATTAATGAGTCTAAAATGGTAATTGAAAATGTAAAAGTGGAAGTGTTGTGTTCCAAGACATTAGAGGAATGCTTTAACGAACCAATAGAAAAGAACATATTAACACAGTGTAACAATGGATTAGAAAAGTAAGAAAAAGTAATGGCTTGGATTCATATGTAGTAAAAATAATAATCTCTTTTATAAATTATTGTGGGTTCTCTTTTACTCCCTGATGTCTTCTCACACAGTGGCAGCATCCTCCATGAGACAAAAATGCAAAGTTCAGCATAAACAGGTTTATCTATATTGGGAGTTTTGTCTGCAGTGCTGCTTTCAATTATAGCAAAATGTCTAATTTTGTAATCAGTGACACCTTTATTTACCTCAAATATGTGATATACATGTTCCTGTATGATTCCACCCCAGCTATGATCCATTGTACACGTGGGGCTTTGGGGAATCTTTTATCTCTTTCCAGGAACAAAAGGCTGTCAATATCAAACTGAATGATGCTGGTATCAAATGTATTGTGGAATATTCTTTTGTCATTAGTATGATGGAGAAAGTCAGAGATAATTTTAAGGGTGGAGCTAAAAGAGGTATCATTTCTACTCCTTCTTCTGATGATTCCATGTATGTAGTGGGCATGAACCACAAGAAGTGTTGTTAGTAATAAATTGGGAAACCTTGGTGGCTTCCATGGCAGAAGAGGGAGAATGATGCATGAGGACAAATATGCAAGGCAGACAGAGTTCATTTGAGTAGTAACATTAGAAAAGGAATTGGGGAGAAAAGAGAAAAAGAGGTAGAAACACAGTGAAAGAGAGGAAAGAAGAGAAAAGTAAAAGACAGGAAAAGTTCTACATGCCCCATGGAAACAGCAGGAAAGAGAGGGGGAAAGAGGGAGCAGAAAAATAAATGTGAAAGAGTGAGCAGACAGAGCAGAAAGATAGAGCAAGTGGGCAGAGGTCTTTCAAAGGGTTCATTTCCACTTGGGCTGATCAGGGCACTGCCTGAGTGTATTGTGCCAAATGACAGGGTCAGGCCAGCATAAAACCTGATTCCTTAGAAGTATGACAACTCATTACAGATTGTTAACAATGATACCTACTTTTTCACCTTTCATTCAGGGGATAGCATTGTCTTCATTGATCACTTAGTGCATTTACTGGTAAGAGCAGAAATTTGACTATGGCTAGAGTGTGTTGGCCTCAAGATACACATGACTTCCAAGCAGTAAGAAGATCTGGATGACCCTTCTCAATAAGTACAATATACAAAGATGTGGATCTTTGCTTGCTCCTGAGTTCCTAATCCAAATTAGCTCCCAATTCGGTGACCATCTCCATTATCAGTTGCATTCTCAGATACCAAGAGGAGGGGAAAGGGGTTTAGGGAGCCCCTTAGGTTTCAAATATCATGAATAAATTCACTGCACCATTTCAACAAGAACTATATTAATAAGTGCCTTATGGAAGATTGTATTTTGGCAAAAGTCCTCATTGTCATAAATAAAGAGGTGTTTCTGGATCATTATCTATATTTAAGAATGAAAACGTTTTCATTTTTATTCAGAATTTTATAGGAAAAACTCTTTAGAAAAAGGGTAAACACTTTTAAATAAAAGATGATTACTTTCTAGAAAATACCAATTGCTAAAATTTACAAAAACAAATTAAAGTTAATGAAATTATTAGTAGATACAGAAAATATTAATAGATTATTTTAATATAAAATACAATATTTAGTGAATATTTTCAAATAATATTGAACAACACACTATTAAATTATTAATTGTAAAAGTGGATAAAAACAGCAGTTAACTGATTATATTGTCATAAGATTATTTCTAAAATTCAGAAAAAATACTAGAAAAAAATACATGCAAATGTAAGCTACAAAGTAAGTAAATCAATTGTCATCTCAATAAAATAACATTATAATTTGGAAATTCTTGATGGATTTAACTAAAATATGTATTAATAAAGATAATACTTTTTAAATTCCAGAATGAACTTATTTTCAATAATTTGACACTATGAACCCCAAACTACATTTATTGGATTTAAAAGTATTTATTTTACTACTCACTTAAAATAAAGTCTGTCTTAAGATCATCACTGACAAAATAAGAATCATTGCAAAAAACTGAAATTTTATTCTTGTTTAGTATGTTTTGTGTGTAGTTCTTTCTGCAGTCGTCCTTCAGATAATGAATGATACTGAATCCCACATATAGAAAAGTAAAAAAAAATAAGAAAAATTTTGGGTTTAAGTATTTCAGAATTATTTACTTTCATTTAATTATTATTGCTACATATATCTATACAAACAGATAAATAAGTCTAAATAACCTTCTGAGTTCAATAAATATTACCTGAATGTATAAGTTTCTAGGCTTGATGACTTCATAGTGGATAAACAATCAGTGAAGTTCATGGGTGGAAAAGACTTATTCTTCCTTTGTCAATGTTGTTTATTTCTTGCAAATCTCAGCTAGTGGTAGGACTGTCATCTGTGCTGGGATATCAACTGGTGCTAAGATTTTCCAGGTCTTATTTAGGCAACCATACAGTTGAAATTTCATGGACGTCGCTTCCTTGTTACATGTACAAGACAATTTTTATTTATTTATTTATTTATCTATCTATTTATTTATTTATTTATGTATTTTGCAAGTATCCTTTTCTTTTTGCTATTTCTATCTTTCTATCTTTCCATACTGTCTTCTGTGATCTTTCCTGTTTGGGGGTTATTGGCGTGAGTTGGAAAATAATATAAATATAGTACACACATATGATGGGAGATGTTATTCTGTATATATGTTTCTCACACTGGTTAATAAAGCTCTGTGGCCAATGAGATAGCAAGATAGGCGGGGCTAGGAGACTACGAGAAGGAAATAGGAAGTAGGAAGGTGGAGTCAAGATGTAGCCCGGGGAAGGAGCAGGACGCCTGCCGCACAGCTCCCCATAAGAAGACCTAATGAGAGCTTAAGAAATGTTTTAGAAACAAAGGAACAGAGACTAGCAAGACTTCTTAGTAGCAACATTTTCTCAGTTGGATTTGTTTTGTTGTAGACAGAGATTTTCGCAGCTCCTTTAAGGGGGGTTTCCAAAATTAGCATAAGCGGCAAAAAAGCCAGCTTGCTTTTAAAGAGCTCTGCTAACAATTCATTGGTGTGTACAAGAGCTGCAATGAAGGTTTACACTGTGTTTTAAAAAATACGCTGGCTTGGGAGAGAAAAAGAAACAGGATACAATGGTTTAAAAAGCAAAAAGAAATTAAAATGATGGTTGTGGTGGCGCATGCCATTGATCCCAGCACTTGGGAAATAGAGGCAAACAAATCTCTGTGATTTCAAAGTAAACCTGGTATGCAGTGAATTCCAGGACAGATAAAAGTTACACAGAGAAACCCTGTCTCCAAATACGTAAAAATAGAAGTAGAAGAAATAGAATAATAAAAAAGCCACGTAAAGATGGAAAACACAGAGAAATTTTGGATACTATACGCGATTCTGTTGTCTTTAAATTATTTGATTGCTGAGAAAATAACTACTGATAAAAGAAATGTTGCTAGATTAATTCAATTTATATATTTTAAAAATGCTTTGACTCCAAAATTTAAGCCTAAAGACAAGATACTCGGGAAAAGGATTTCTATTTTTGTTTCCACAGAAAATGAAAAGCTATGGATTCTTTCCAGACTTATGTGGTTTGATCAAGCCAGACCCCCTGAAACAGCTCCCCAGGTGATCCAACATTCAAAGCAGTTGAGACAAAGCCTTGCAGACTACTGCCAAAATTTCTGCGTCTTCTTTGGACCCCCATGACAGCGCCCTTTACCAGCAGGAAGTAGTTTGGAAAGAACAACGCCCAAATTCCCAAATATTGTTTATAAATATTTGTTTTCATTTAAATGGGCTTGGTTATAAATGGCTATAACCACAAACAATCTTTTTAAAGGTAAAAAGGGAATTGTGGTATAGATATGAATACTTTGCTTTGGAATGGATTTTCTTTTATTGATACAATTTAAGGTCAATTTTGTGATATGTATTTTTCTCCTCTTGTTTAGGTATTGTGTTTATATAGCTCATTGGAAATGTAATGTATAATTTAGTACAGATTATAGAGAGTTACCTATGATAGTTAAAACTTGGAGTTAAATTAGTTAGGATTTCTAGATATGCAGAGATGGATATATTTGAGATGACTAGGCATTCTTCAAACCTTTCAAAGACCTACAGAATATGGCATTTAAAATGGTTTAAGGTTGTTCTTGACAGTGAGGCACAACTGCTCCTCGTAACACCACCTACAGAAGAAAGGAAGATGGACATCGAAGAAAAACATTATGGAGTTTGCTTCTAATATGGCAAGACTAGCCATTTGAGCAAGGTACTTCTCTTGTCTAGACTGTTTGACTTTATGTTGTAGAAATTGGACATGCAGGACCCACAAAAAGGTGACTTCTGATGCAAGATGGACATTGCTACAGATTCCTGCTTCATGGAAAAGGCTGCCTGACAGCCAGATAGTCTACAGGACACAGAGAAAAGTGACTGACAAACTGTCAATACAGGTGGACAGTTTAAAGTTTCCTGCTTTTTTGAGGAGTCTGGACACACACTATGGCCTATGGGCTGAGGATGGAACATTTCAGAAGAACTTCGGGTGACTGAGCAGGCAATGAGTTGTCTCTGTCATTTCTAGAGTTTATATATTATCCTTCTGTGGTCTTTGATGGAATTGAAGACAGGTAGTTATGGTTACAGTTTTCCTTAGTTAGAATTAAAGATAAGTTACATATAGGACTTTAGACTTACAAAGATAAGATAGATGATATTTTCTTTTAAGTCTTACAAAATGTTAATGGACTAAATATTGTTAACTGTGATTCTTATTTGATAACTGTTGTATGGTATATTTTGCTATGTTAAGATTAAACCCCTTCTTTTACGTTAGACAGAAAAGAGGAGATGATGGGAGATGTTATTCTGTATATATGTTTCTCACACTGGTTAATAAAGCTCTGTGGCCAATGAGATAGCAAGATAGGCGGGGCTAGGAGACTAGGAGAAGGAAATAGGAAGTAGGAAGGTGGAGTTGAGATGTAGCCCGGGAAGAAGCAGGAAGCCTGCTGCGCGGCTCCCCGATAAGACGACCACGTGGAAATACTTAGATAAGTAGAAATGGGTTAATGATTAAGACAGAGCTAGCCCATTAACAATAATGGTAACTGGCCAACAGGATTGTATCAAATACAGATTCTCTGAGTGTTATTTGGGGCACACGTGGTTGCAGGACAATGGCAGCAGAACCAGCGGCAGCCGGCGGGGAGACCTACCGCAACACACATATGAAAATTTTAAAACAAGTAAAAATTAATTAAGTAAAAAGAATGAAAGAATATTTATTTTCTTGGTTCTGAGACATGTTTTCTCTATGTAGCTCTGACTGTCCTGAACTTGTGCTGTAGATACAACTCCAGAGAGGTCTTCCTGTCTCCCATGTGTTGGGATTAAAGGTGTGCACCACCACCACATTGCATGACATTATATTTTAAAAATTAGTATGGTGTATGTTTTCTACTTCCATTTAAATTACAGCAACAATAATTTCAATGTATCAAATCTATTTAATAAATATTTGTGTGAAATAAAAGTGTGAGATGATAACATTTCATTAAAACATTTGTATTAAAACTTGGGTTGGGATAAGCTATGAGAAACTCCCTTTTTATACATTTAATAGTGCATATGAAAGTACTTTGCAAGATGATTAAACCTTTAAATAACTAAAGAACAACGAACCATAAACCTTCTGCATTTCTTAGGAACAATAGAAGCCATTTTTTAATCCATTTTTAATCCATTGAATTTATTTTGCAAACACTTTTGCTTTCTTTCTTTCTTTTTTTTTTTTTTTTTAAGAATTAAGGGCCAAGGCCTGTATTTACAGAATCTTGGTCAAAACTAAGCAACAAACATTATCAGGTAACAAACCCAACTACTAAAGTGCATTCTCATGTCCAGATATAAATATCAAGAAACAGCTGGCTAAAAGCCAGCTATTTGCCTTTATATTTGACTTTCTTGATATGTTCTTTGTGCTTGATAAAGTCTGTCAACCTGACACAAAGTACAGTCAAGCAAGAAAATGGAAAATTAATTGAAATATAACCTCCTTTATACTGGCCTAAGGGTTTATTTCTGGGGCAATTTATTGATTAATGATAGACATGGGTGTGCACAGAACATTGGGAATAGTGCTACTCCTGGGAAGTTGGTGCTAGCTTATATAAGAACATGGTCTGAATGAACAAAGCAGGAGAAAACAAACACAATTTATTTATCATCCTGGCTTCATTTCCTGTCTCATGATTCCTGCTTTGAGATCTTACCTTTGCTTCTTTTGATGATGGACTGTATTAAATATAAGGTGATATAAATAAACTCTTCCCTCCAAAAGCTAACTTTGGTCAGTGTCTTATCTTATGGCAAAAGAAAAACAAGATAGAACATAATTGGCACCATATAGTAGGCTCTTTCTGTGATACCCTATGTTTTTTTTTTGCTGTGACTGTAAAATTATTTGGAAACTTTGGCCTAGAAAAGCCATTGAGGTCTTATCAATTAATGAGGAAGCTTGCAAGATAATAATGCCAAGAGAAATGCAGAGTTGGAAGGCCTGGTGTTTAAGTTTCTGAAGGAAGTTTGAGATTACCTCAAATATTCTATAAGAAGTATTCATGTCATAGTTTGAATTAAGTAAGAAAGGTTCTTAGTCACGTAGGGTAAAAGGGACCAATAATATACAACAATGGCCCTGAGACCAGAACCAAACAAACACATGCTTCAACTAACTAATTCAGGAATGGAAAAACAACTAATCCCAGAGCATGGAAACCAATCAATCCCAGAGCACAAAATCAACCTATTCCTGAGGATGAAATCCAACCAATCTTTGAGCTTGTCACTATCCCAGGAATTAAAATCCTACCTATTTACAAACTGAAAAGATACACTCTGGAAAGCTCTGCCCCTAAGCTATGATATATATATCCCCTGTACTAGTTCAGTTTGTAGCTGCCCTTTTCCACACTGGCAGATTCAGTCAATTTTCTGGATTCCTTACTCCCAATAAATCTCTTGTGTGAGGTTTGTGGTAATATTTTTTTTCTATGGAACAGAGCAGAGTTGAAATAATGCTGAGGAGCAGAGCAAAACTGTTAAATTTTTGTAGAGGAGACTTCCTTAGCAGAGCAGAGGTGTAATGGCTCTCACCAGAGCAGAGCAGAGCTGGACTTGAGCAGAACTGTAACATTTTGGCTGGGTTAGCATTCCATTTCTGAAGCAAATTGTTACACTCTGGGGAAGCTGAGCAGAGCCATAACATTTTTCTGGAGCAGAGCTGTGACAAATTTGCTGGGGAAATATTCCCCTGCAGGAGCAGAACTGTTATACTTGCATTAGGGAAACCTTTTCCAGAACAAGGAATTTACTGACACTCTGCTGGGTAAATGTTCCTCAACCTGAACAGAGCTGTAACAATTTAAGGTATCCTAAACTTCCACTGCCAGGATAACTTTTCCTTTAGCACTGTAACACTTAAAGCTTTTCCTTGGCTTCTAACTAACACAACTAACAGGATATCTTTCTCTTCAAAGCTGTAACACTTACAGGTTGGCTAGGCCTGAAGAATAAGCTGTGCTTACCCAGATACCAGCACCCCTTTAAAACTTCTGTTTTACTTGAATACTGGATAGCTACGACTGAAACACTAGCTATTTAGAAACCAGGATCATGCAGGTAGTGTCTTCTGGAAATATTTTATTCCCAGTACTCAGTAGATGTGGATAAAATGTCCGGCTGCATCTCAAGGTGGTAGAAAACACAGTATATTTTCTCATGTGGGACTTGTAGGTGGCATGGGAGATTTGGAAGTAAGTTAAAAACTTGCTACTGTGAAAAACCAGGAGATGCCATTGAGAAAAGTACAAACTCAGTGGCAGTACATAACCCATGATGAAAGGGTCATGTAGGAAAGCTGAGGCTTGGCACTTTGGCATGTTTACGATCCGTGAATTCATGAGGAGAGGCCATTGGTGTAGTCTTAGTTGCAATTGAAAACCCAGGTTGAAGGGTTTGTGGAGTAAGGCATGGGCTTTAACTACAAGAGGCCGGGAGGAAACATTGGGGAAAGTAGAACCACGGGTGAAACAGAAATCTCCAACATATTAGAGATGCCAGGACATGGAATGTCCAGCAAGGACAGCAAAAGAAATAGAATGGAGTCAGAATAGGCCTAAGGGCCAAATTGCATTTACTATGGAAGGAAAAGCCAGAACAATGTAATATCCAAATCCTTTGGCACATAGGAGACAATAGTTTAATCCCAGGCATCAGACATCAGATATTGAGCTACTTGCAGATAGATATTGGTTTCCTTTCATATGATACATACTATTCCCTTGTTCTTTCCTATTTGAAATGATAGGTATGCAAATTTTGGCTTTTTTGTCTTATTTCATTATAGTGCTTTCCACAGTTAAGACACTTTAGGCTTTGAAAGAGAACTTGGAATTTTGAAGTTCATACAGATTATGGGAATGTTAAAGTTATGCAATATTTTTGTTACTATATTAATATGAAATATTTGAGACTTATAGAAAATATTATGTTTTACTAGTGATATATTTTTGTGTCAAGTTGAAATAAGGTCAATGTGCTGCTGGTTACTGTATATCAACTTTAAACATACTAAAGTTCTCTTAAAAGAAAACATCAATCAAGGAATAGCCTCCATCAAATGGGCCTGAAAAACAAGTCTGTGAGGGAAATTTATTGGTTAATAATTGCTATGGGAGAACTCAGTCCACTGTGGGTAATACTAATCCTTTTAGGGTATCCCAAGAAGAGAATATAGGCAAGAAATCGGGAGGAATACAGTAAAATGCATTTCTTCATTCATTCTACTTTAGTTTCTGCCTTACTTCACCTATCTGTGACCTTTCCCCAAGATTTTTGGTTAGTGTTTTTTTTTCATAGCTACAGAGAACAAAACTATAACATTGTTATTAAGTTACTGACATTCTAAACAAAGTTATAATGGCAGTTTGAAAGTGACATTTCATGTCAGTTTCTGATACATGAGAAAATTGCATTGACAGTTTGTGAATTTAATTTGTGTGAGTCAAATTAATTTTATACATTCTGCCTTGAGTTTCTTGAGAAGAGAGATACCAGGACAAACAGAAATGATGTAATTTTACATTATAATTTCATTCTATTTTTCAGAGTGTATCATTATCCTAAATGTAGACAACAACAGATTTTGGAATTTTAAAAACTATATCTTATGCTATTAAAATGGTGTCTTGTGTCAAAGTGTTTAAAAATCCTTGGGCACAAACATCAAGGAACTATAAAGAAGCTTAGAAACAGATAAATTACCTAAGTTGGAGAAATTACCTACAAACTTCATTACGGACTATTTATAACATGAACTTAAGATTTGTTAAATCAGTTTTGTATTTCCAAATGTTTTCATATTGTGGCTACTGATTGACCAACATATTTTTTATTTCTGAAATCATTCAATATTTAATTCTACAGGACTGTATTAAAAATAGAAAATGTTTTAATTTTTCCACAAACTACCTTAATATACATAATGTTATGAATATGAACTTCAATTACATATTACAAAATCATGAGAATTTCTATGTCCTTAGAAGTTTAAAAAATGATTTCAGTGTTTAGATCTTTAAATGTTTAAAATAATATTCTGTATGTATACTTTCATAAGATATTCTTGTTTTATCTTTAAAATTCCCAAAGTATATGTTGATTGAAAGACATCAAAGAAGAGAAATTCCTCTATTTGAATTCTGTTGCATTAAAGTGAGAGAAAAATAAAATAGATTCCCAAAACTGGCTTATATTCTATAGATATAGACATTCATCTAATTATACTGTTTATCATTTAAATTTTGTATAGGTATGTGAATTTGACAATGAAAGTTCATGAGTTTATAAAATTAGCTTTATGATTACAAGTAATACATTTTTAAAATGCCATTATAGTATAAGTTTGAAAAAGAATTTGAAATAGCTAAAATAATTATTTTCTTGAGAGAAGTTTCAATGAATTGTATTATATATATATATACAAATATACATATATATATATATATATAAACATTGCCATGATTAATTTTAAATGTACAATATACTTTAATTAAATTATGATTTCATAAATAATGGCAGAAGATAATTATACTATATTAAATAAGTTAGTTCAATGCTAGAAAGTTGGATTATATTAAAAATATGGGATATATATATACATATGTATGTATGAAGTCAATAATATAGCCATAAATGGAAGGCTACCAAATTTCCTTTCAGAATTTTCTCCTTAAATTGACTACACATTTGATTAGCTTTGATAATAAACCATTGACTGACAACCAACTATTTTTCTTCTTAATAAAAATAGAAGGTTTCCTATTTGGAAGTTCAAATTTTATTTTCTGAGAAAAATTTAAGTTTTATTTTGGAGTTCTCATTCCCCAAGATTTCATATTAACAGCATAATTAAGCCATCCTATTGTTTTTGTTTACAAAATATTGTAATGGGCTGTAAACAGCAACTATATGCAGACAAAGATCTGATGAATAACACTTGTATACAGCCTTTTGATTATTTTTATTACATGGTAAACTTCTTGATAAATGTCCTTATTAAACATAGTATTGGGGCTGAGGATGTAAATCAACTGTTATAAGGCTATCATAAAATGTAAATAAGACTGGATTCAATTCTAGGAAATAAAGTACCATACATTCAAATTAAGTAATTTGGAGTTGGGTTCAGGAGGATCAAGAGTATAATAAGTCCATCTTAAGTTATATGAAGATTTAGGAGGCAAACCTGCATACATGAGACCATGTCTGAAAGATAAACAAGGAAAGAAAAAAAGAAGGAAGAAAGAAAGAAAATAGGAAAGAAATACAGAGAGAGATAGAGGGAGAGATGGAAGAAGGGAGAGAGAAAAGACAGGAAGAAAAGAATAAAGAAAAAAAGAAGAAAAAAGATTTTGTAAATTATGTACATATTTGTCTGTATTGTTAAAGGTAGAGATGTTTCATTACTATCATAACTTTCAAATAGCATACAACTTTGGGACATTTAGTTTTAAATGTTACACCAGTATGAAATATGTAGAAATGTTAATAGCCCATTTAATGGCAGTGCTATAGAAAGTTAAATCTCCCACACAATAAAAAAAAATAAATCTAAGAAAAATTTAAAAAAAAGAAGTCATGCCATTTACAAGATGAATAGAAAAATAAAATTCATGCTGAGAAAGTTATTCACAGAAGCTTAGGTGCTGGATAATCTCAATCATATTTTGAATAAGAAAACACCAATACTAGGAAATTTAAGTACAGATTGCTTGTTAGATAGAGGACCTAAAGTACAAAGGGCAATCAGAATATGAAAGGCTATTCAAGAGATACTATGTTTATATTTTTAGCAATAGAATATCTTGATTTATTATTGTGGTTAGCTAATTATACATAATGCCAATGTACTATGTTATTCTTAACAAGTACAAAAAAATTACTAATATTTTCACCATAAAGAAATAATACATGTTTGCAGAAAATAGGCACATGTGAACAATTTTAAATATTAAACTATTTGATAGTAACTCACTTTCTATCTGCCAGTGTAGATCACACAAAATAATAAAGTGTTCCTTCCTACCCCATGTTCTGCAAAAAAATAATAAAGATACATGAAATGATAATTCTGAGTTATTGAAATGTTAGAATAAAGTATATTTCCTTTGTACTATATCAAATTGACAAAATTTGAAGACACATATCTTCATGGAAACAACTGTTTATCTTCTTACAAAGCCTGAGAAATGATAGCAAGTAATACCCCTGAAAATTTTATTTTGCAAAGCTTACTATATAATAGCAAAGAATCCTGTATATGAAAATAATGTATAGAAAAAAGTAAAAAGAAAAATATAAACAGTGACTCTGGAAACTGTCATTCAATTAAAGCCTAAATTCATATTTTCACATTTATCTAGTTTTTTTCTCCTTCTCTTATACTATGAATAGTTTTACATTCACATTTTATATCAATAAGGAAATTAAAAATTACATGTTGTTATCACTTTCAGGTCTTTCAAATTATGCATGCATAGAAAAGTTCTTAGTGTAACGTGCAATTTTTTCTTCTGTTTTCCAATGGTACAATTTCTTAAAGAGTGGATCAAATTTTGAATTCATTCATAGTGACTCTACAGCTATTTGGAAATGTTTCACGTAAGAGATCTAAATACCACATTTCACATTTAGTTTTGTTTTTCCTCAATGTTTCCTTTTGTCTCTTTTTTGTTCTAAATACCAGAACACAACATTTTATGTTAGTAAATTTGTATTAGAGAAATTTCTCCTCTATGTCCTTATTATATAAGCACATTTATTTGTTCAAAGAAAGTATGGATATACAAAAGCTAATTTTTAACTATGATATTAAATTTTGTGTCAATAGAGTAGTTTTCATTCACCTCACTCCTCCTCAATTATTTTACACATTGATGATCAATAATGTATTCCTGAACCAATATTTCAATAATATTTCCTGAACCTACATGGTGCACACAGCCTTCTGTAACTTTAGTCCCAGGAGATCTAATACTGTCTTCTGGCCTGTTCGGGCACTGTATGCACATGGTGCACAGGCATACATCATACATGCAGACATAATCCCCATACACTATAATTCTAGTTTGTGCCAAGCTCACCCAAAAGAGCAACCAAACAAATAAACAAATAGAAAATGAACAAACAAACTATCAAGTACAATTGTTGTCTTTACTACATGAAAATGAGAAGCGATCTGACAACAGAAACTCAGCTTTTTTCCTACAATAGATGCAAATCTGCTACCAGTCCCAGAACACAGCTGCAATGGCACACTGTACTATTTAAGTTGCTTTTGTCAGAATATGTTAGTACAGCAAAATAATAAGTAAGAAAAGTATCAAAACAGCAAACATTTAAAATATAGGACAAAACGAAACAAAACTATACTCACAGCATGAATGTATGTTAAACTATGGGATTGACTTGGGACATGACTCAGTTCATAAAGTGCTTTCTGCCAAAACAGCAGGACATGAATATGACTCCTAGAAACCATATAAAAGTCGTGTTTGATAGCACAATCTTGTAAAGCACTGGCTGAGGAAGAGGAGTTGAGGGTCTGTTGAGTTAGGATAGACATCTAACCCAACCCCGTGAAAGACTCTGTTTCATGACACTCAAGGAACGACATCTGAACTTTACCTCTGATATTCATTTATATATAAAAGTATATACATGCTTGTACCCAAAACTTCCATGCATGTAAGAGCATAGTTATACCAAAAAAAGCTTGGCTTGCATTAGTGTTCTAATGCATGCATGCATGTGCACACACATAAAATAACACAATAATACTGGGACAAAGAGAGATTTATAGGATCAATGGTACCATTGAAGAATGAGGAAATAACATCTTCTCCTAAGGTAAGAGAATCAGATAGAGTGAGGTTATGCATGCTTTAAACCTCATACTCAAGGAAATATGTGGTTATATAATCTGATAGATGAAAGATTAAGGTGAAGTCTGTGGAAGTTGTCTTTTGTCTCTGTTTTCTCAGTGAATTATGAAACCCACTCATCAGTGTTGGTATTTGAAAGAGAATTAAATGATATGTCATGCAGTATCATAAAATAATATTAGAGATAACAGATTTGGAAAAAAATATACAGATTTTTGCCTGCAAGCACTAAGAGTCTATTTGAGTCATATGCTTACCTGTGCCTGGATGTGTTTCTCATTAACTACAGGTAAATTTGTAGGAGCTGGAATAAGCCACATCATAGATTTATTTACTGACTATAAAATATGCAGGGAAGTAAGACAATTGAATGACAGAAAATAATTTTAAATGCTTGCTGTAAGAAACCACAGGAAAACAGGAGAGCCATATGAGAGTGTTGATGAAAATGTAATTGTGAAGATCAGTAAATTCGTTTTCTACTTGCCATGAATAACAACCTCAAAAAAGAATCTGAAAGAGTGTGGATTTATTTGTACTGAGAGTTTGAGGGTACTGTCCAATAAGTTTGGAAAGAAGTAGTGATTCTGAAGCCAGAAAGCATGGAGAAAACATTGCTTTGTATTGTGCTTTAACCTTTTAGTTAGCTCATCACATTGTCCCTTCCCATGGAATGGTCCAACATTCAAGGTGAGGCTTTTCCCCATAAGTTAGCATCTCTGGAAAAACCACTTGAGACATCCCAGAAGTTAATTACCTAGTTGATTCTAAATCCAGTAAAGCTGACAAGATTAACTATCAGAATCAGTAAATGAAGTGGTACAGTGTGATTTAAATTTGCTGGAATTGAGATATTGGATGATATTGCTGCAAAAGTAAAACTAAAATACACACAAACACGCACACACACACACAAACACACACACACCACACACAAGCCCACAACTATATTATTACTTCAACTTTTGTTGAGAGTTAATATATAAGGTTGTAGAACGATGCTAAACTTCAGTAAACTGTATTCATATATAAAATAATAATTTATCATTAGATACAAATTCCCCACCCAAAATGTTTAATTTATTATTTTCATGCTTCACACCATTTTAGTTCATATTTGAAGGAACAAAAATAATTTTATTGTTGAGTTAGTTGATCTTAGAAGAAATTGTTACAGCAGGTTTTTCCTGCCATCAGTAGCCGGTACTGCCACAGTGGTCCCGCCACCACGTGAGCCCCAAATAACACTCAGAGACTCTGTATTTGATTCAATCCTGTTGGCCAATTACCATTATTGTTTATAGGCTAGCTCTGTTTTAATTATTAACCTATTTCTACTTATCTAATTATTTCCACATGGCTCATCTTATCCAATAGCTGAGGATGGGGTCTTCCTTCCTCCATGCTCTACATCTTGACCCCTCCTTCTACTTCCTCTTTCCTCCTCCTAGTCTCCTAGCTCTGCCTATCTAGCTTTCCACTGGCCACAGTGCTTTATTAATTAACCAGTATGAGAAAGATATATACAGAATAACATCTCCCATCATCTCCTCTTTTCTGTCTAAAGTAATAGAAGGGGTTTAACCTTAACATAGCAAAATATAACATACAACATTTATCAAATAAGAATAACAGTTAACAATATTTAGTCCATTAACATTTTGTAAGGCTGAAAGAGAATATCATCTATCCTATCTTTGTGAGTCTAAAGTCCTATATGTAACTTATCTTTAATCCTAACTAAGGAAAACTATAATCATAACTATCTGTCTTCAACTCCTTCAAAGACCACAGAAAGATAATATATAAACTCTAGAAATGACAGAGACAACTCAATGCCTGGTCAGTCACCCGAAGTTCTTCTATAATATTTCATCTTCAGCCCATAAGCCACAGTGTGTCTCCAGACTCCTCAACAAGGCAGGAAACTTTAAACTGTCCACCTGTATTGGCAGTTTGTCAGTCACTTTTCTTTGTGTCCTGTAGACTGATTGGCAGGCAGCCTCTTCCATGAAGCAGGAATCCCATAGCAATGTCCATCTTGCATCAGCAGTCACCTTTTTGTGGGTCCTGCATTTCCAGTTTCTACAACATAAAGTCAAACAGTCTAGACAAGAGAAGTACCTTGCTCAAATGGCTAGTCTTGCCATATTAGTAGCAAACTTTGTAACAAGTTACTTCAATGTCCATCTTCCTTTGTGATGCAGGTGGTATTACCAGGAACAGGTGTGCCTCACTGTCAAGAAAATCCCTAAACCATTTTAAATGCCATATTCTGTAGGTCTTTGAAAGGTTTGAAGAATGCCTATTCATCTCAAATACATCTCTGTATATCTAGAAATCCTAAGTAATTTAACACCAAGTTTTAATTATCATAGGTATCTCTCTATAATCTGTATTAAATAATACATTACATTTTTCAATGAGCTATATGAACACAATACCTAAGCAAGAGGAGAAATATACATATCACAAAATTGACCTTAAATTTGTATCAATAAAAAAATCCATTCCAAAGCAAAGTATCCATATCTATACCGTAATTCCCTTTTTACCTTTAAAAAGATTGCTTGTGGTCATTAGCCATTTATAACCAAGCCCATTTAAATGAAAACAAATATTTATAAACAACATTTGGGAATTTGGGCATAATTCTTTCCAAACTACTTCCTGCTGGTAGAGGGCTCTGTCATGGGGATCCTAAGAAGATGCAGAAATATTGGCTGTAGTCTGCAAGGCTTAGTCTCAGCTGCTTTGAATGTTGGATCATCTGGGGCACTCTTTCAGGGGGTCTGACTTGATCAAACCACATAAGTCTGGAAAGAATCCATAGCTTTTCATTTTCTGTGGAAACAAAAATAGAAATCCCTTTCCCCAGTAACTTGTTCTTAGGCTTAAATTTTTGAGTCAAAGCATTTTTAAAATATATAAATTGAATTAATCCAGCAGCATTTCTTTTATCAGTAGTTGTTATTTTCTCAGCAATCAAATAATTTAAAGACAACAGAATCGCGTATAGTATCCAAAATTTCTCTGTGCTTTTCATCTTTACGTGGCTTGTTTTATTATTCTATTTTTTCTACTTCTATTTTTACATATTTTGAGACAGGGTTTCTCTGTGTAAACTTTATCTGTCCTGGAATTTCCTCTGAATACCAGGTTTACTTTGAAATCACAGAGATCTGCTTGCTTTTGTCTCTAGAGTGCTGGGATTAATGGAGTGTGCCACCACACCCATCCATTCTACTTCCTTTATTCTTTTTTAAACCATTGTATCCAGTTTCTTTTTCTCTCCCAAGCCAGCGTATTTTTTTTTTAAACATAGTGTAAACCTACATTGTAGCTCTCATACACACCAATGAATTGTTAGCAGAGCTCTTTAAAAGCAAGGTTTTTTTTGCCTCTTTTGCTAATTTTGGAAACCTCCCTTAAAGGAGCCATGCAAATTTCTGTCTACAGCAAAACAAATCCAACCGCGAAAATGCTGCTACTAAGAAGTCTTGCTAGTCTCTGTTCCCTTGTTTCAAAAACTATTTTTTAAGCTTTTGTTAAGTTTTAAGTGAAAGTTCTCAGTTAAATTTCTGACACCATTATATTTACAGAATAACATCTCCCATCAAGACACTATAAACGTTTCAGCAATTATTCTTCTATATGTCATTAACATTAGATGAACACTCTCTCAATGAAATTTCAATAAGAAATAATCCCAACACAAAAAAAATCATCAGAAAGAAACAAATATATCATTGAAGATTCCTAAATAAGTTTGGGTTTCTTTAAGTTCAAGAAACTTGAGTTTCTACTAGCTTGCAAATACAAATTTAATATTGTAAATAACATCTTACACAATGCTATTTCCTTGCAGTAGAAGAGATGAAGAGGTGAGACTGAGATATACATTTTTTTCCAACAGATTATTGTTCTTATTCACATATACCACTACTTCAGAATGTAAAGAATATTTGGTTTATATTTTCTTCTTGGGAATACACTACGAATTTATTAATCATTAATAAATCAAACTACAACTCAAAAGTAGAAAGATTTAATATACCGAGATCACTGCAAGAATTTTGAATTCACTATAATTGATATAAACTTTAATTCCTTTGTTATGCATCTAGAAGGTGATATATTTTGAAAAAGATTTATAATTTGAATTTAAAATTCAAAGGTTGATTTTAGTTTTATATTCAGTGAATATTTTAACACAGATTTTGTTTAAATCTATCACTCAATAAGGCTATAACAAAGTAATACAATTGTCTTTCAGGTATAGAATTTCTAAATATATATTTGATCACTTCATTTTTGAATCTAAGTTTAAGAAGTAATTAACATAATATTTTAACGTGTTCTATTTGTAATCCTATGCTTTGCTGTTTTGGAACTCAATATATTAACATTTCTATCAGAAATGTGTATTGAATATATACATATCACTGTAAACAAACTAATATTTCAAGCAGCTGGAATTCAATTTCCATGTTTTATAATAAAAAGCTCAAAATATGCTGTATAATATTACATCCAGTTACATATGTCCAACATCTTACAGTGCCTAAAGACTATGTTATGGGAGAGTCTGCTTTATGTTTAACTACACCTATCTATAGTACAAACATTTTTTTAAAAATAATATAATGTAGAGATAGCTCAGTGTTAAAGAATCTTATCAGTTTGTATTGAGCATGTCTGTTAGGTTATGAATACTCACACAAAGCATCTCATAACTGTCTGTAATATAATCTGCAGGGGGTCTGAAACTCTATTTAGGTGGCTCTGAGCACCTACTGACACATAACATATACTTACGTACATACACAGACATATTAGCAAAAAGTAAAAATCAAATTTGAAAGTCTTCAAATACAAGAAAATACCATCCTGAATTTAGAAACCATTTTGGTATTAAATCCCTTCTCAAAAAAAAAAAAAAAACTATGTATCCTGTATTTGATAATTTAATAGTATGAATACAAATAATTTTTAACTTGTAAATGTTAACATTTTTGCTCATATTTTACTGGTCTTATCTAATGTGGTTTATATTGTCATTTCCAATGTCATCATGATTAAATGTACCAATATATGAGCATACAAATATATATATGTACATACATGAAACACACATATATGAATATATATATACTAAATTGAAATTACATATTAGATATTTTCTAGTTACTTATTTTAATAATCAGCTATATTTTAGTGATGTGTCAGTTTCAGGAATTTTGGCTTTGTTCTCTCTATATTATTCTTCCATTCATCATAAATGTAAAAATCAATTTTTGTTAATATTTTTTTTGTTGATTTTCATTTTTTTGTGATTAACTTTGCTAGGAGTTTTAGTAAGGGTCACCCTCACATATTCCTGGGAGTTTCCATTGCACTAGGTATCTGGCTCATCCTAGACATGCCCTCTGATTCCATTTGTCTTTCTAAGTACTCTCTTCCTCCCTCTTCTCCCTATCCATTCCCTTCTGGTCCCATGAAAACTCCTCATTGAGACCACTCCCCCATGCCTGTCTGTGATGTCTATTTTTTAATCCTTCACACTTTGATTCATTTGTCCCCTCAACCTAAGTCTTCCTTGTTGACTAACTTCTTTGGGTCTATATATTGTAGCATAGTTATACTTAACAGCTAATGTTTACTTATGAGTTTTGTCTCTCTTAGTTTTGGATACCTCCCTCATGATTCGTTTTTCTTCTTCAATTCATTTGCTGGCAAATTTCATGATGTCATTTTTTTGTGTAACAGCTGAACAATACTGCATATATAAATGAAGTGAAATTTTGTAGCCTAACTTTCTGCTTTGCAACCTAACTAGTGGATTTCTTCATTGGTGCTTTTTCAATTAGTAGTTAAATTTCTTCCCGTAAGTTTACTGAGATTGCCTATTTCTTCTTAAGTTAATTTCATTTTTCTACAATTTATTTCCAGTGATCTTGACATTACCTTTATTCTATCTAAACTTTTGAGACAAAGGTGCTCATTTCACATCTATATTTTTATTTGATATGTGTAATATCAGTATTGATTTCAGTAAGTTATCTTGCTAACCATAAAAGTATGCACTTTTCCTATTATGTTAGCTAAACTTTTGCTACATTTTCCTTTGGTGATATTTTTGATAAATAAGTTTTGAATTATATTATTTCTATATTTTACTTTTATTTTCAATAACTTACACTTAATCTTTTAAGACTTTCATCCCCTTTAATGGTTTAGTTTACTCCTTTTCTTTTATTAGATTAAAATAAAGAGTATGGCATTTTAATGAGTTTTCATAATTATTCTTGGTAATAAGAGCTATTTAAATTTCATCTTTGGATGTTAATTAATTTATGAACAATTCAGTTCATTTGTATTACTCTTTTTTGCTGAAAATACTCTAATTTTAATGAAATTCAATTTATCAATCCCTTTTTCCAGATGCTGAATGTAGAGGCTCAAGATTTTGGCAACTTATTATGCTACATGTGTATATGCCATGTAATAAGGATGTACTAAGTTATGTTTACAAATTTTAAATGCTAAATTGTTCTGATTCTCTGCAAAATCTAATGTGATGGTATGTGTCATGTAAAATAAATGGTATATCTGTATGTAGTATGTAGCAATACTATTGTAGGAATATGAACAAACAGCTATTCACCCCACAGAGACTTACAACAGACAATGTAAGGATAAAACTGAAATATAATTTTATGGTGCAATGAGAATCACTAACAATACTTACAGGAATATGATTAAGTATTTACTTAAAGAACAGAAATGACTCAAATACAGCTCTATCAGCAAAGGTCACCCTACTGTGTTTTACAGTTCTTAAAATCTGGAAATTACAAAAGCACATTGCATGACCTGGGAGGAATTTGGCTGGATAGAATATCCTTTTGAAACAGCTCAATTGTTTAAGCCTTTTCTAGGCCTCTCCACTTTTCCTTATGTTTTTAAGCAATCTCTCTGTGTTGGAGTCTCTTGTAATTGAAGGTATACAATAGCTATTTTGTAAATGATCAGGCAACATACAAATAATGGAAATTCTGTAGTATACAATATGTTACTAATTTTCCAGAGACAGACAGCTAGATGTGCTGTTGTTATAGAAACATGTGTTTGCTTCAATCAAGGCTATAGCCCACCATAAAATAACCTGGTGGAAGTATTTCCACTCTAAACAAATTTGTTCAATTGATGTATTTCTAGACTCTTCAGAAGAGGATAGGAGTGCAGTAATCAATGTGTGGTAGTTAGAACATGACAAATTGGGCAAGCAACAGTGACAATGCATCTGGTTTTCCTATTTGGGAGAGCAGGGAAATAAACACTATTTGGACTTACATTGCTGAATTGCTATCTTTTTTTGATTCCATACTGTGAATTCTACAAGTTTGTCTTAAACTTCTACAGGTAAAGGAAGGCTCTCCCTCACAAGACAAGTACAAAATTCACAATAATTTTATCTGTGTGAATATAGTTTGTTTCTTTCTTCTTTAAAAATTTCATTTTTTAAATTTGGCATCAATATTTTACTTTATTATCAGTTGCTTTAGTAGATTACTCAATGGTGTATAGCATTTATTGATCTGGTGACATGTTTGTAAAAAATAAATAATTTCTCTTACTTCAAACATGGTTATCTTCCAATTACCATTTGGTTGTATATACTGTTTCTTATTCTAAGGGCAATCTTAAAAATAATTAAATGCATGTATTGTATTTTGATATTTATAGCAGGGATGCAAGGCAGATTCAGGAGGTTTATTCAGGAAATAAGATGCCACAAAATACTCTTCAGAACAAGATTTATTAAGACAGAAAGCCTTGCAAACATGCTGAGGGCAGGCTTGAAGTGAGAACACAATTAGAAGAGGTAGAGTACTATACCAGGGAAACTAGGCACAGGTTCCCACCACTAACCAAGAAGCTATCTGCAACTGACACCTGCTTGTAAAGAAAAAAAATAGTTTAATCCAATGTAGTTCTTAAGTGCAGACAATATGCTCAAGAGTAGATGATCAACATACAATGAACTCAAAGATGTTTTGCAATTTTTTTTTTTAAAATTGCTTTCTTTGGGCATTTTAGTCTTAATTTTCATTTACTTATGTGTCATGTTTTTTGTATGTGTGATTTTGTAGGAGTATAGTTTAAATTTATTTTTCTGTCTGATTTTGAAGAAAGAGAGATAGAAAGGGTTTGTGGAATTTGGAGAGGTGGGGAAATGGGATGGCTATGAAACAGTTGAAGTAAGGAAAACTGTGATGAGAAAATATTTTATGAAAATTAATCTAAAAATTAAAGTAAACAAAGAAGAAATGACCATATCTTATTGACTGCATTTGGAAAAACACTTCTGTAATGAACATATTTAAAGAAAAGATAATGTAAATATAAATGTGTTGAATTTACTTCACACGTGTTTGATATATATTCTTTTAAAATGTGTTAAAGAAAACTTTGCCACATGGACAATTTGCATCTTGAGATCTAATGTGTCTTGAGAACTAATTATCAATTACTTATGTTTTTTGGATATTTTTTCAGCTTTATTTACGTAACAATGTCATTACCCTTAAGTACAATGAAATTATTGGAAACACCTGAAGGTAGTTTTAAAATCCCAGCTCACTAACTATATGATTCTGAACAATATGATATTAGTAAGTTCATTTGTTTCTCTACTACTTAACTAATCAGCTATACCATGGGAATAATTACCACATAGGTACAATGAATATTTAAGTGTGATAAAATATATAGAGAGAACAGTGTAGTTGTTATACACTATTGAGGGTACAATAATTGTTTTCTTTATTGTATCCTAGATCACCTCAAGATTCAAAGAAATGCAATAAAGTGATATACATTCATTAACCAAGCAACCACTTATAATAATCAAATAAGGACATTTGTTGAAAATAACATAATTCAATTAACATTGGCTTAAAATGTATGCCTAATGAATTTCAAAACTGTGCTAATGCCCTAATAACAATAATATAAATTATGTTATAAATGCAGGTAATTTGAGTTACATAAATATATTTACAGTGTACTCCTATCTTCCTTTTTCACTACTCACCCACCAAAAATAAAGTGGTTATTTAATATAATTAAATAAAGGATATTTAATATAATTCTTACATCAATATTTCTAAAATATTTTACCATACACACAGAAGAAAGGAAAACACATAAAGCATATATTACAACTGAAACTTCTTAAGAAGTTTTCTAATATTCAAAGAAAAAAAAGAAGAAAGTATTTGAGACACATCACAAATGCTTACTTTTATCTTATTCCTCATTTATAGTTGTCCAAAAGGAAACATGCACATTTCAAATATTTTGCAGTTTTGGGGGGCCATGAAATTATTTCTGCAATAAGTCTTATCATGCAATATTTTGCGGTTGAGTCATGGATAATATTTCCTTCAACATTTCAGACTTGCCTGAGAAAGATCAAATTAATAACCAATAAGATAGTAGGAATATTTGTTAATATAAAATTTTACAAAATAGTAAAGAACAAAAACACTGCCCATCAACAAATATTGAACACGGTATGTACTTACTCATGTATGGATTTTAGGCGTAGAGCAAACAATCACCAGCCTACAATCCACAACACCAAAAAATCTAGGTAATAAGGAGGACCCTAAGAGATACATATATGGTTCGCCACAGCAGGAGAAAGGGATAAGATCTCCAGAGAAAATTGGACAGGGAAGGAAAGGAAAGTGAGTTTGGAGAAAGAGAGGGGGAGAAGAGGAGAGCAGAGAAAATGAAGGAGCAGGAAGAGTGAGTCCTGGGGGGCATTACTGGTTTAAAAAAAAATATGGCACAATGGAAATGTCCAGAGATCTACAAGGAAGACCCCAACTAACAATGTAGTCAATAGTGGAGAGGCTACCTTAAATGCCCTTCCCTGATAATGAGAATGATGACTACTTTATATACTGTCCTAGAGCCTTCATTTAGTAGCTAATGAAAGCAGAAGCAGACATAATCCACAGCTAAATTCTGAGCCAGTCTCCTGGAATCCAGTTGCAGAGAGGGAGAAGTGATGAGGAAAGGGGTCAAAAACAGGCCAGCTGACCTGAACAACAGGGAGCTCATGGACCGTAGACTGATAGCTGGGAAACCAGCATAGGACCAACCAAGACCCCCTGAATGTGGGTCTCAGTTAGAAGGCCTAGGCAGTCTCTGGGACCTCTGACAGTGGAACCAGGATGTATCCCTATTGAACAAAGGACTTCAGGAGCATATTCCCCATGGAGTGATACTCTCTTAGCTTAGAGAAATAGGGGAGGACCTAGGCCCTACCCAAAAGGACTTCACAAGTTTTGAAGATATCTCATGGAAGGCTTCACCTTTCCTGGGGAATGGATTGAAGATGGGATGGGGCATGTGTGTGGGACATGGGAAGATCAGAGTGAGAGGGATCTGGGATTGATTTGTAAAATAAAATAAAATAATAAGAAAAAATAAAGTAACTCAAGTCTGTTTCTTGCCCACATTGCATATTTCAAAGGAGTTGAAATGATCTTTAATCCACTCAAGGATTCATGATGAAGCCAGTTTTGAAATTTGTACTGCTAATATTTTCTGCAAACTTATAGCAATAACAAAAACAAATGAAGTATATTCAAATATTTTTAAGTGAATTATCATAAGCTTAACAGGAAAACATTTTAATAAAC
Organism: Cricetiscus sungorus; assembly: GCA_030556225.1. Lineage (NCBI taxonomy): Eukaryota > Metazoa > Chordata > Mammalia > Rodentia > Cricetidae > Cricetiscus > Cricetiscus sungorus. The sequence goes on along the minus strand of JANBXA010000726.1, from coordinate 51,136,074 downwards.
CCAATTCCATCTTGTATATAAACTAGACCAAACTAGTTCAAAATTTCCAAAAGTTAATATACCAAAGTATTTTTTCATTCCATATATTATCTATATTTATATTGCTAAGAAATATGATCAATACATCTCCACATCAGTCCCTTGCTCCCAAAAGTTTTAATCAATATTCACATAAGGCTTTTTCAGATTAAGATTCATTTTGTAAGCACCAAAGGTGTAACATGCTAGAGCATTATGGGTAAGCAACATCCACTTAGCATTATATAGTTTAATAGAAAAGAGTTAATAATTAGGTGAAAGCTACACACTATGAAGCCTGAGCTATGGACCAATCACTTTATAATTAATACAAACATCAATGTGTTTGTTTAAGACTAAAATGCTGCAGGAAGTTGCTGTTAAGATACTTTTATCTACATAATGGGTTCAATGTGTGACAAGAATTTCCACATAAAATGGATCCTCTATAGGCTTCCTACTCTCATACTAACATTCAGGACATGGTGCAGAGATGCTTTGCCCATAAGGCTTGAACAAAGCATGGCAGATTCCCACTTCTGTAAATAGAGGCTGCATCTTCAATCCCCATAGTGTGCTTCATAGCAGATTTAGTATTTACTCATACAGACAAAAAAAGTTTATGGGAAGTATGTTACAAGCATCTTGGGGATAAACCAAATTCAAGGGGGTGAGCACAGGCCCCAAGTTGTTGCTATACATATCGCTGCCATGTTGGAACCTATCTGGGTGGAACCAGTTAGCCTAAATCCTCTGCTTTAATTTTATCCATGTTGTTTAGCAGATTAAAGACTCCTGATCAGAAAAAGATAGAGACAGATTCAGATGAAGAAAAACCTCTAAATGGTTTACAGTGTGTTTAAAAAATATACATAGACTTGGGAGGGAAAAGAAAAAGGATAGAGAAAGTCCTTAGAAACAGATAATTAAGAATTATACCTGGGTGTGGTGGCACATGACTTTAATCCAAGCCCTGGACGCAGAAGTAGGCAGATCTCTGTGATTTCAAGGCCAGCCTCGTTTACTGAGTGAGTTCCAGGACTGGAAAAATACACGGAGAAATTCTTTAAAAAAGTAAAATAAGTAAAAGAAATAGAGTAATATTGTGTTGTCTTTGAATTGTTTTACTGCTGAGGAAATAGCAACAGCTGCTAAAAAGAAATTCTGCTGGATTAATCCAATTTATATAGTTTAAAAATGCCTTGACTTCAAAATTAAAGTATAAGGATATGTTACTTTGGAAAAGAGATTTTATTTACGTTTCCACAGAAAATGAAAAGCTGTGGATTCCTTCCAGACTAATATGTTTTGATCATGCAAGATCCCTTAAGTAATGTTCCAGATGATGCAACATTCAAAACAACATTCAAACAATTCAACATTCAAATGCCGGGACAACGAAGCCTTGCAGACTACTACAGCCAGGATTTCTGGGTCTTAGGATTCCAGTGTTATGTATTACAGCAACCCCAACCAGCAGGAAGCAGTTTGGAGAAAACAATGCCCACATTCCCAAATATTGTCTATAAATGTTTGCTTTCACTTAATTGGGTTGGTTATGTGATTAATGATAACAGTCAATCTCTTTTAAAAGGAAAAAAAAGGGGGAATAGAAAATAGATATAGTTTAAAGTTTAGTTAGGTTTTCTAGATAAATAAAGATATATTTCAAATGGATAGGCAATCTGCAAAACTTTCAAAGACCCACAGAATATTGCATTTAAAATGGTTTAGGGTTTTTCTTGACAGTGAGACATAACTGCTCCTTGCAATACCATCTGAATCACAAAGGAAAATAGACAACAAAGAAACTCATTATGGAGTTTGCTTCCATATCGCAAGACTATGCATTAGGGCAAAATACTGCTCTTGTCAAGATTGTTTAACTATGTGCTTTATAATGTAGACGTGCAGGACCCACAGGAAAGTGACTGCTGAAATAAGATGCACAGTACTATAGTATTCCTGCAAGAGTCTGCAAGACATTCTGCAGGAAACAGAAAAATGACTGACATACTGCCAATACAGGTGGGACAGTTTGAAATTTCCTGCTTTACTGTGGAACCTGCCAGAAACACTATGGCCTGTAGGCTGGAGGTAGAATATTACAGATGAGATTCGGGTGACTGACCAGGCAGCGGGTTGTCCCTGTCTATTCTAGCATTTATATATTATCCTTCTGTGGTCTTTGATGGAGTTGAAGACAGTAAGTAATGGTTATAGTTTTCCTTAGTTATATAAAATATGTTAAATATAAGATTTTAAACTCACAAAGATGGGATAGATGATGGAATATTTTTCTTTCTTTAATTCCTTATAATGTTAATGGGCTAAATAGGGTTAACTATAGTTTTTATTTGATAACTGTTATGATATATATTTTACTATATTGACGTTAAAATCCTTTTTATTTTAGACAAAAAAGAATAAATGAAGCTTGAAGAATTGAAGCAAAAAACAATAAAAAAAGCAAACAAAAAAAAAATAGATGCCCCAATGTTACATAGGAACTTTGGGTGACTGTCCAGGCAGCGAGATGTCTCTGTCAATTCTAGAGTTTATATATTATCTATATTATCTCTCTGTGGTCTCTGACGGAGTTGAAGAGTGATCATTATATTAATGGTTTTCCTTAGTTATTATAAAACATAAATTTCACAAAATACTTTCTTTAGACTTCCAAAGACAGGATACATGATTGAATATTTTCTTTGAATTTTGTCAAATGTTAATTGACTAAATGTGATTAACTGTAGATCTTGTCTGACAAGCATTTTGTTATACATAATTTTACTATCTTAAAGTTAAAATCCTCCTTTTAATTTAGACAGAAAAGAGAAGATGATGGGAGGTGTCCTTCTATATGTTGTGAATATATGTTTGTCTTATTGGTTGTACAATAAAAATAGATTGCCTAGTAGCCAGGCAGGAATTAAGGCAGGGTTACCAAACTAGGAGACATCTAGTAAAAGGAAAGTCAGAGTGAGTTGCTAGATGGATGACATGTAGTTACCCAAAGCAGTAACAAGCTAGAGCACTATCAGTAAATTATAGACTCATGGAAATAGATAGTTTTATGAAAATGGGTTAGCCAATAACATGACTGAGTCATTGGCCAAACAGTTTATTATTATTATAAGGCTCAGTGTGTTTATTTCAGTCTAAGAGGCTGTGGAATAGGCTAGAAAGAAATTTGATTTTCACATCTAATTCTTCTGAATGACAATGAAATGAATGCCTTGATTTTTTAGTTTTTAAGTTTTCAAGAATGGTATCTCTGTATAATAGAACTGGCAGGCCTGGAATTTGGTCTGTCAAGCAGGCTGGCCTTTAACTTAAAGAGACCTACCTGCCTCTGCTTCCTGATATACCTGACATGGATGAAATTTTTAATAACGTATTTAGCTGCATTGGTATATGGGTATGTGGGTACTTTTTAATAGTTCTGACCAAAGAAGAAAATCTACTAATAATGAAAGTTCAAACTAAAGTGCAAGAATCCCAATATATTTATATGGTGGTATCCACAAAATGACTTCTTAACTGTTGCTTTAAGCATGTTATTTTTGGAAGAAGTTTTTGTCTTTGTGCTCTGATAAACACATAACTTGAAATATTTTTCACATATTGAACTGCTACTTTTACATTTATTTTATAGGAACAATTTAAGTTTGCTCACAAGTAATCTAATCCCAGAAACTATATAGTGAGATGACAGAATATATCAGTTTTATGTGACTGTCTTCACCTGTTTTTCCATACTTTCTCATAAGAAATATTTAAATGACACTGATTTTCAAACACTTTATTATATGATCTAGTCATAAATTTTCTACTTTTATCTAAAGTGCATGTGTCAGTACAGAAAAGAAGATGAAGAACAAAGGGGAAAGTTGACAAAGTTTTTAGGAATGCATCCAATATTTTTGGGATCTTACTGTGAAATAAGAAGAATGTGTGTTATAATATGTCAAAAGGTACAGATATAAAGTGAAATATTATTCAGTTATGTTCTAATCAAGCCTCAGCATATTTGAAGATTTTCTAGGTGGGAAGTAAATGAAAAATAGGAGCAGGAGAAATCGATATAAGAATGACAAATTAAACAGAAAAGCCTGACGTATTTATTTATTCGTGCTTTTCATATTGCTAATACCAATTATACTTGTCTTCTGTGTGTGTACAATGGGGAAGATCTGTACTAAGAATATGAGTGTAAAAAAAAAGAAGATTAAATTTTGTAATGAGTGGCATACTTGCTTGCTTCTTATTTGCTCATTTTCATTAAATCATTCACAGAAACTATAAGATTGCTTTAAAAATATAACAATTGTGAAGAACTAATAAAACATTAAATAATAAAATATGACACTAAATTAAGCATGTATGAATATTTAATGTACCACACGAATGCACAAATAATAGTTTAAAGTATTGCAGGTGAAAGTAAAATTATAATAATTAAATTCCAACTTTTCAGTCAATCATTTATAGAAATTTTGATGTTCTGTTTAATTAAATTTATTTGGGGCTGTCTTTCATTATGGCAGAAGTCCTTAGTGAATAGTTTGGCAAGTATTTGTTGATTAATACAAAATGCTCCCATAATATATGCTAATTTCCATTTCTATGAAGATAATTATAAATCTCTAATAATTTATAACTGTGGTTTATAAGATTATTAATTTTCCAGGACAATTTAAATAAAAGTAAATGAAATTTTTTCAGCAAAAATTTTTTCATATTGAACAAGTAAGATTATTTTTTATTTACCTAGTTGCAAATAAATATGATTTCCATAATATTTTGGCACATTAGCAAATATTTTAAGATAATTGATCCTGTTGTCCTTAATCAGTCATTGCAAAACAAAGAACTCATCAAAGAAGATGAAAGGACACATATATTTACTTTCATTATAAACATACATTTCCATTTTGAAACATGAAAGTATACATACTATACTCTAAAAAAATATATAAGGCAATGAAAATCCTTGTAAAATTCACAGTAAAAATACTGTGAATTTTATCTATGAGTTGGAGATTACTGCATCACTAAATTAAAAATATCACTTTTCAGTCATGTGTATTAATACTGTCATCTCTGTTTACTATGACCTGAACAGTAAGCTGACTACAAATAGTTTCTTTAGAGTGGAAAGAAATAAGATTATGAAATTTTTAATAAGTAATTATGTTTGTCTAAAGTGTTGGCTTTAATGAAGCTTACCTCAAAATATCTTCATGCTCATTTAAGCATTTAGAATGCATTGTAGTGCTGCTAAATGACAAACATGGGGAGATATAAACATAACATTTGTTGTTGATATATATATATATATATGTATATATACATACATATATATATATATATATATAATCATTGGCCACAGTTATAAATATATACATGTGTACCCATATATGCACATATGTATACCTATACGTGTGTGTGTGTGTGTGTGTGTGTGTGTGTCAACATTTTCTGCATGGTAGCAATGAGGTACATAATTTTCCACAATTCTAACATGTTATTTTTTTTTAGTCAAACTATAACTTAGTTGTTTAGCCTATATGTGGAGAAAAATAACATTTTATAAAAATAGAAAACTTGGCTTACTTATTTTTGTGTTCACAGAGCTTGGATTCAAACTCAGGACCTCATGAATGATAGGTTAATGCTTTACTTATGAAATGTGTTTTCAGTCCTGTTTGTGATTCTAAAATCAAGCACCAATTATCCTTTTCTTTTGCATTTGTTCTGATGGGTAGAAAACATACAATCAATACATCATTTTAAGAAGTAGTAATACTCAGCAAGCCTATATCATATGAAATAGTTCATAGTGTACTATGGAAGAAACAAAATAACTTATAAATAACTTCATATGTATTGTAAATTGGTAAGTAAGAATTAATCAAGGTAATTCTCTTAATGAAATCATGACTAACAGGGTACTAGATAATTTTACAAATGAAAAGAATAAATTTAGCAGGGATGTATTTTGTGTTAATGGAAGAGATATTATTTAAATAAAGGTACTGTTGGTAAAGATTGCCAAAGTCTGCTTCTAAAGGTAGGTTTCTAAATCTGCATAATTGACACATTTAAATGATATTTATGGTCATATGTCAAGGAGCATATAGAAAGATTTTAAATGGCATATTGTTTGTGACCCAGAAGGGCAATTTTCATGTTTCCCATGTTTCCTAATCACATGTCACAGTTTTATTTCAGTAGGATGTTATATGAAAATCTCACATTTGATTATAAACAAAACATAAAACAGTATTCTGTTTTCCTAAACATTTTATGGTTTTCATTTCTATGTGTGGTGGCATTAGCAAACACATTCTGTCTGGTTATTATCAAATTTCTTCTGATTGCATGTGAATATTAGTACACAATTTTGAAATTCACCAGTAGTGACACATTTGAAAGTTCCATAATTTACAATAGAAAATGTACTCCATGCCATTTTAAATGTATGGCCCCTGTCCTTTTATAAATATAGGAAGTATATGTAACCATTGGTACTGATTTGACAGAGTCCCTAAATTCTTCTCCTTTTCTAGGTACAAGGTAAGTGTCAGATAATAGAAGAGTAACACAATCATCTTGGTATCATTATTTCAATAGTTTTAAATGATAACTTAAACCCATTTTTCAATAAACGACCTAAGAGGAATTTCTTTTTCTCTCTCTCTTTCCTCCCTTTCTTACTTCTTGATTTCTTTTTGCTTGCTTTCATTTGTTTTCTTTTCTTTGGTTTTTGAGACAGGGTTTCACTGTATAATAATCCCATCTGTCTTAGATTTCAATTTATAGACCTGGCTGGCCTGGTACTCATAGAGATTTGCTCGCCTCTGACTCACAAGAGCTGGAATCAAAAGACTGCAGCAGAAATATCTAACTAAGAAAATTCTTATATCACCAAAATTTTCTTGTAGCTAATTAGAAAAATGATAGGTCTTTGTTCACACTGAGTTTGCATTACAATTTTTCATACATACCCCTGACAGTTTGAAAAAGGAAAAATATTTTAACAATTTCTAGCTGCTTCTAATGTAATAGGCTCCATGAAAGTGCTTTAAAAAGGAACATGGTATGAGAAAATTCTTTTGAAGATAGTTTAGTAAGACTTTCAGGCAATCATGGTAGATCTGGAACATACCTATAATAGTGATCTATATGGACTCTCCATTTCATTATAGTCCACTTAAGGAATGTTTAAAATAATCTCTTACAGGTACCCAGAACTGTGCAAAAGCTAGATGCTGAAGCACAGGTGATTATAATTGTAGCTTGCACTTACCAGGAGGTAAGAAGCATAAACAGTTAAATTAACAGAAGATTTAGGGACAGCTAACCTGGTTAATATGCAGCAGTGAACAAGAGACCCTTTACCAAACACTTTGGAAGTCATGAAGGCTGATTGTTGTTCTTTGTATTTGAAAAATAGACAGAAAGGTCAGTGTGTCAAGGAATATTTGCTTAATCTTTCACATAATAGCTAAAAAGAGATAGAAAGAGGGGAAAAATGAAATGTTACAACTTCTGTGTTTGAATTCAGAAATGTAAGCTGGCTAAGCACTGAAACAATGCCTTAGTCAGTGTCAAGCCATACTTCCTAATCCTTAATATTTCTACTCCCTGATGACTAAACTTTTAAACATAAGAGACATTCTTATGTAAAGCACCACATTACATACCTTGACCCCCCAATGTTTATATTCATACAACAATGCAGAAATGCATTCAGTCCAACTTCAAAAGACTCCATAATCTATCACTTTTTTTAACACAGTTTAAAAATTCAAAGTTCAAAACCTCTTCATAGAACTCTCTTAACTATAACACCTGTAAAATAAAAATAAAAAATCTGATCACAGACTTCCAACATACCATGACACAGTATACACATTATCACTCTAAAAGGGAGGATGGGAATAAGTGAGGAAATATTGGACCAAAGCAATGTATAAAACTAGATGGGCATACACCAAATTCTACATCTTCATCTCTGATGTCAAAATGCTCTTCAGATCTCTGATTCGATTCAGTGTTGTTGACTGCAACATACTTCTTTCTCTTGGGTTCATTCCAAACTTGGACCTAAGCTCTCTACGGCAGGTATCCTACTACTCTGGCATATTCAACACCTTGAGATCTACAGTGCAATCTAAGATTCATTCTTCAAATCGTCACACAATGGCCTCTCTGGAATTTCCATGAATGGACATCCCTGACGCACACCTTAACTCAGTAACTTTCTTTAGCTGCAGAGGACATTCCAAAACTTCTTTGTTTGACCTGACAACCTTACAGTCTGGGCTGGATGAAGGCATACACAGGCCTGACAGGTGCTTTGCAAAGCTGGGTACATAGATACCATCAATATGAGCAAATACAAGGTGGAGAAATAGATCATAAAAAGAAGCAGAGTGATTCATGGCCTGTGGAAAGAGGCAGATTTGAAAAAGCAAACACAGTGAGGAAAGACCCTTTCTTTAAATGTTCTTCATAATTTGGAAGGTTTGCTGGGGGCATTATTGCCCTAATGTTACCACTCACTTTAATGCACTTAATCAAGCTTCCTAAAACCAAAAACATCAACAAAAACTTATCTCCTTGAATAGTGGATTTATCTCAATTATACTTCGGCGTTCCCTTTCTCCCAAAACTATATTTTACTTGTTAAGATTTAACTTTCTCATTATAGATCTGCTTAAGAGTGACCATTAGAATCCATATGACAAAGTCAATACTAGTCTGTTTTGAAATCTCCTCTGCAAATGATGTTAAGACAAAACTTTCTAAGTTTTTAATCTTAGGCAGACATTTTTGGATAACAGCAAAAAGCAACTATATTCTTCACCAAAATATCAAAAAATAGCCTCTATGCCATTTAGTAACATGTTTCTCTTATGAAATATTTAGGTTGTCATAATCAACATTGTACTAAACACCACTGTCTTCCATATTCCTACTCATATGACCCATTCATCCTCATTTAAAGAGTTCAGCTTCTTTCCTAAGAAAGATATCCAAATGTCTAACTGTTTACAATCTGTCACCAAGAAAGACAGTCTGGCCTATCACAGCTCACTCACAAGTACCTACTTCTTACTTGTCAACATTCTATCAACTGAGGTTGTTTGAAAGACAATAAACACCCAAATGAATCACATTATTATCACATGGCCTTGTTGGAGGAAGTATGTCACTGTGGGGTGGGTTTTGAGAACTTTTTTTTCCCTCAAGTTTCCCATAGAGTGATAGTCAACATCCTGGCGTCTTCCAGATGTAGCACTCAGCTCCAGTACCACATCTGCCTACATGCTGCCATGTTCCACTTCATGATCCAAAAGTTCTAAGCATCTGAAACTTTAAGCAAGCCACCCTCAATTAAACGTATCTTTAATAGGACTTGCCATTGGCGTGGGGTCTCTTCACAGCAATAGTAAACCCTAATGACATTGACCATGGAAACTCTTATAAAAGAGATCATTTGATTGGAACTTGATTAGATTTTAGAGGTTTAGTACATCATCATGGTGAGGAACATTCAATTATGTAAGTAAGGCAGCTTGGTGTTATATAAATACCTGAGCATTTTTACATCTGGATGCATAGGGAACAGGAAGAAAGAAAGTCACGTTTGGGATACTGGAACCTCAAAACCTACTTAGAGTGTGAAACTTCCTACAGCAAATCCACACATACGCCAGCAAGGTCATAAGCCCTTATAGTTGCAAGAAATGCTCCTCCCTTACATTTAAACCAATCAAATATATGAACTTAGGAGAACAAATTTTACTCAAACTAGAACACAGTGTAAGCAACTTCAAGGAGAAAGGATTTTTAAAAGTATAAATGCATTATCTCATAATTATCCTTTTGCTCTTTTTGTGTCCTTAGCATATTTTCATGTGAAATTTTCATATTTTCCTTATGTGTGTAGGACAAACTCAGTTGGGTTTCCTACTAGAGAGCAGAAAATACTCAGTGCCCTAAGATTGGGGGCAGATCAGAATGTCATTTGTATACCAAAGGTCAGAGGTGTAACTCTTTTTCAATTTTTTTTGAAAATGATGAAATAAAATTCTCTTATTGGACATTAACAATCCCTGATAATATCTTTTTCATTTTCTGTTTTTTTTCTTTTTCTTTTTATTAATAATATAATTTAACAATTTTACATGTTGATCCCAGATTCCTCTCCCTCCTTCCCTCCCACCCACTCTTTCCCCTATTACATGCACCCTGACCATCCTCCCATATCATAACCCCACCCCCATTCCACATGTAATGCTATGCTATCCAGGTGGGGTCATGTAAATATGTCAAGTTATTTCAAGTAGGGACTAGGACTTCTCTGCTGTCTCTATGTTAAGGGAGTATCCCTCCATGGAGGATATGTCCCCAAGGTCCTTTTGTGCACCAGAAATAGAACCTGTTTCTACTGTCTGAGGTCCCCTGAACTGCTCACTTCCTTCTAGCTGAGACCCATATTCAGAGGGTCTGAGTCAGTCCCATGCTGGATTCCCAGCTATCAGTCTGCGGAGCCCATTAGCTCCTCCTTGTTCAGGTCAGCTGGCTTTGTGTGTTTCTGCAACCTGGTCTTGTCCTCTGTCTCTGCATCTGCATGCTAGATCGACTTAGTGTTTAGTTATGGGTGTTTGCTTCTGTTTCCAACAGGTACTAGATGAGGGCTCCATGATGGTGGATAATTTAGTTGACAATTTAGTTCACTATCAGGGAGGGGCATTTATGGTAGGCTTTCCACGGTTATTCAAATTGTTAATTGAAATCCGCAGGCAAGCAGATGGAACTTGAAGAAACCATCTGGAATGAGGTAACCCAGGCACAAAAAGAACATGGTATGTACTCACTAATATATAGATTTTAGACATAGAGTGTAGGATCACCAACTTATAATTCACACTACCAGAGGAACTAGGATATAAGGTGTATTCTAAAGGTTCATTCATATATGGTCCCTCACAAAAGGGGGAAGGGACAAGTCCCCCAGAGCACATGGAAAGTGGTGGGGCAGTGAATAGAGAGAGAACTAGGGTAGGAATAGAATACAGAAAAGGGAGAGAGAGATAACATAAAAGAGGGAGCCATTATTGGTTTGAAGAGAAAATTAAACGTAAAGAAAGGCCTAGAGACCTACAAGACTTACTCCTTTTCTTTTTTTTAATATATTTTTCTTATTTTACCTATTGTTCCCAGTTCCCTCTCCATCCCTCCCTCCCTCTCTTCCACATTCCCATACACCCCGAACACCCTCACATCCCATTACCCCCCCCCACTCCACATGTAGGGTGATGCCTTCCTGGATGGGTCATCTAAATCTGTCAAAATATTTGAAGCAACATTTTTGCATTGTCTTTATATCCAAAGTAATTAGGAGGGACAGTTGTGATGCCTATTTTATGAGAGATATGAAGAAGAAAGGAGGTTGTTACTTAATATCCCTATACAAGGTACCTATCCCGCAGACCATGTCTCTCGAATGCAGAATCACTGTAAGCAATCTTAAAGACCTAGAGTTGGGGAATTATCCTTTCCAACAGATAATGGAGTTTTTTTCCACAGATACATAATCCTTAGTTCAGTGACTATGGAGAAGCCAAAAGATACTGTTTGGTCTACTTGCCTTTCTAAAAGATATATATATATATATATATATATATATATATATATATATATATATATATTTCTGTTTCTGCTTACCTTCCCTTTTCCCTTCAATGATGGTGAGACAATAAGTATACTTTCTTTGGGTATTTGATATTTTTCTTTATTTCTCTAAAGCGTCCTCCCCACCATGAGGATGCCAGAGTGATTCATGGTTACTTACAAGCAACATGGTTTTTTAATTTTAATTTATTTTTTATTTTTATTTTACATATTGACCCCAGTCTCTCTCCTTCCCTCCATCTCTCCCTCTTTCCCTCTCTCCAACACTCACATGAATCCCCCCAACCAACCTCCCCTCCCATACCCCTCACTCCACATGTAGGGTGATACCCTCCAGGAGGGTCATCTAAATCTGTCAACTCATTTGGAGTAGGGACTAGGTTTTCTGTACAGTATCTAGGTTAAGGGAGTATCCCTCCATGGAGGATGTGCCTCTAAAGTCCTTTTGTGCACAAGGAATACATCATAGTTACACTGTCTCTTAGACTGCTCAGGCCTATTAGCTGGGACCCATGTTCACGGGGTCTGAGTCAGTCCCATGATGGATTCCTAGCTATCGGTCTGGGAGCCCACTAGCTCCGCCATGTTAAGGTCAGCTGTCTCTATGTGTTTAGGCAGCTTGTTATTGTCCACCCTTAATGCATCTGGATTCCAGTTCAGCTCAGTATTTAGCTGTGGGTGTTTGCTTCTGTTTCATTCAGCTACTTGATGAGATGGTAGATAAGTTAGTCATTGATGTCATTGTCAGGGAAAGGCATTTATGGTAGCCTTTCCACTGTTGCTCAAATTGTTAATTGAGGTCAGACTTGTAGGTCTCTGGATATTTCTCTAGGTTCAGTTTTCTTTTCAAAACTATAATGGCTCCCTCTTTTATGCTCTCTCTCTCTCTCTCTCTCTCTCTCTCTCTCTCTCTCTCTCTCTCTCTCTCTCTCTCTCTCTCTCTCTCTCCTCTTTTGTCTATTCCTCCCCTGACTTAATATTTCTAATCCCATGTGCTGTCCTCTCCTCCCCCTTTCTTTTTCTCCTAGTTTCCTCTCCCCTCATTGACCCTACTACCCAATGTGCTCTAGAGACCTGTCCCTTTCCCCTTCTGTAAAGGGCCTTGTATGAATCTTTTAGAATCCTCCTTGTATCCTAGTTTCTCTGGCAGTGTGATCTCTGCCTGTTGATCCTTTTCTCTATGTCTAAAATCCATATATGAGCTAGTACATAACATGATCCTTTTTTGTGACTGGGTTACCTTATTCAGGATGGTTTCTTCAAGTTCCATCCACTTGTGTGCAAATTTCAAGATACAATTGTTTTTTCTGTGAAGTACTATTCCATTCTGTAAATAGACCACATCTTCTTTGTCCATTCTTCAGATGAGGGACATCTAGGTTGGTTCCAGGTTCTTCTATTACAATTAATGCTGCTATCAACATTGTTGAGCACATGTCTTTGTTGCATGGATGTGGATCATTTGGGTGTATGCCAAAGAGGAGGATTTCCAGGTCCTGTGGTAGACTGAGTCCAATTTTCCTGAGGAACCACCATAATGATCTTGAAAATGGCTGAGCAAGTTTGCACTTCTACCAGAAGTGCAGGAGTGTTCTGCTTTCTCCACACCCTCTCCAGCATAAGTTGTCATTGGTGTTTCTAATTTTAGCCATTCTAGCAGGAGTTAGATGTTATCTCAAAATTGTTTTGATTTGTATTTCCCTGATAGCTAAGGATGTTGAGCACTTTCTTAGGTGTCTTTCAGCCATTTAGATTTCCTCTATGGAGAGTTCTCTAGTCAGTTCTGTACTCCATTTATTTTTTTTTTTAAGTAGAATTAGTTTGTGTTTTGTTGACTAGTTTCTTGAGTTCTTTGTATAATTTGGAGATCAGACCTTTGTCATATGTAGGATTGGTGAAGATCTTTTCCTAGTCGGTGGGCTACCATTTTGTCTTGTCAACTGTTTCCTTTGCCTTACAGAAACTTCTAAGTTTGAGAAGGTACCTTTTATTAATTGTCTATCTCAGTGTTTGTGCTATAGGAGTTATGTTCAGGAAGCAGTCTCCTATACCAATTTGTTCAAGGGTACCTCCCACTTTCCTTCTAAGAGGTTCAGTGTGGCTGGACTTATGTTCAGGTCTTTAACCATTAGGACTTGAGTTTTGTGCATGGCAATAAACATGGGTCCATCTGCAGTCTTCTACATGACATCATCCAGTTGTGTAAGCACCATTTATTTAAGATGCTTTCCCCCTTCTATTATATACTTTTAGCTGTTTCATCAAAAATCAGGTGTTTGTATATGTGTGGGTTAATACCAGGATTTTCGATTCGATTCCATTGGTCTACCTGTCTATTTTTGTGCCAATACCAGGCTGTTTTCAGGACTATAGCTCTGTAGTAGAGCTTAATGCCTGGGATATTGATGCCTCCTGAAGTTCCTTAACTCTTCAGGGTTGTTTTGGATATCCTGGGTCTTTTGTTTTTCCATATAAAAGTGAATATTATCTTTTCAAGGTTAGTGAAGTATTGTGCTGGGTTTTAATGGGGGTTGCATTGAATCTATAGATTGCTTTTGACAAGATTGCCATTTTTAACACGTTAATCCTACCTATCCAAGAGCATGGGAGATCTTTCCATATTCTGGTAACTTCTTTTAAGTTTTTTTATTTAAAGACACAAAGTTCTTATTATATAGGTCTTCCACTTGTTTGGTAAGTGTTACCCTAAGGTATTTCATGTTGTTTGTGGCTATTGTAAAAGTTAATGTTTCTCTGATTTCTAGAGTTTTTTGTGTCACTTATGTAAAATGTCATATCATCTACAAAGGGAGAAAGTTTGAATTCTTCCTTTCTAATTTGTATCCCCTTGATCTCCTTTTGTTGTCTTATTGCTCTAGCTGGAACTTCAAGTACAATATTGAAGAGATATGGAGAGTGAGGGCAGCCTTGTCTTGTTCCTTCTTTGAGAGGAATCGCCTTGAGCGTCTCTCCATTTAGTTTGATGTTGGCTGTTGGTTTACTGTTTATTGCTCTAATTTTATCCAGGTTTGTTCCTGTTATCCCTGATCTCTCCATGACCTTTACCATGAAAGGATGTTGTATTTGTCGAAGGGTTTTTCAACATCTAGGGAGATGATCATGTATTTTTTCTTTTTCAGTTTGTTTATATGGAGGATCACTTTAATAGATTTTTGTATGTTAAACCATCCTTGCAAACCAAGACTGTAGCCTACTTTGTCATGGTGGATGATTTCTTGATGTATTTTTGGATTTAATTTGCCAGTATTTTATTGAGGACTTTGCATCAATGTTCATGAGAGATATTGGTCTGTAATATTCTTTCTTAGTTGTGTGTTTTTGTGGCTTGGGCACCAAGGTGATTGCGGCCTCATAAAAAGAGTTTGGTAATGAGCCTTCTCCTTCTATTATGTGGAAAAATTTGAGGAGTATTTGTATTAGCTCTTCCTTGAATTCCTGGTAGAAGCCTGCACTGAAGCCATCTGGCCCTGGCTGTTTTTGGTTGGAAGGCGTTGATGAATGCTTCTACTTTGTTAGGGGTTATAGGTCTATTTAGGTTGTTTGTCTGTTCTTGATTTAATTTTGGTAAGTGATATTTATCCAGAAATTTGTTCATGTTCTTTGATTTTTCAAATTTTGTGGAGTACATGTTTTCAAAGTATGACCTGAAATTTGTTTGTATTGTGTCTGTGTCTGTTGTTATGTCCCCCTTTTCATTTCTGGTTTTGTTAAATTTCATGTTCTCTCTTGGCTTTTCATTAGTTTGAGTAAAGGTTTGTCCATCTTGTTGATTTTCTCAAAAATGCAAATCATTGTTGCAGTGATTTTTTATATTGTTTTCCTAGTTTCTACTTAACTGATTTCAGCCCTCAAATTGATTATTTCCTGGCAACTACTCTTCGGGGTGAGTTTGCTTCTTTTTGTTCTAAGGCTTTCAGTTGTGCTTTTAATTCTGTAATGTCCTCCATTTTCTTCATATGGGCACTGAGTGCAACGAACTTCTCTTAGCCCTGCTTTCAAGGTGGCCCATAAGTTTATGTATGTTGTGTCTTCATTGTCGGTAGGTGAACATTGAATTTTAGGAAGTCATTAATTACTTTCTTTTCTTTTTTTTGTCCTAGGTGTGGTGCAATTTCACATTTTTCATTTTCCACGAGTTTGTAGTCTTTTTGCGATTTGTGTTGGTGTTGAATTCCAACTTTAAAGCATGGTGGTCTGATAAGATACAGAGAACTATTCAAATTTGTTTGTATCTTTTGAAGTTTGTTATGGTGCCTAGTATGTGATCGATTTCAGAGAAGTTCCCATGTGGAGCAGAGAAGAAGGTATATTATTTTGTGTTTGGATGGAATGTTCTATAGATGTCTCTTAAACTCAATTGAGACATAACTTCTGTCAGTTCTTTTGTTTCTTTGTTAAGTTTCTGACTGGAAGCCCTGTCTAGCAGTGAGAGTGGAGTGTTTAAGTCTCCCACTGTAAGTGTGTGAGGTTTCATGTGAGCTTTGAGTTTTAGTAACATTTCTTTATGAATGTGGGTGCCCTTTATTTGTGACAGAGATGTTCAGAATTGAGACTTTGTGTGCTGATGGATTTCTCCTGTGATGAATACAAAATGACTGTCTTCATATCTTTTGATTTATTCTGGTTTGAAGTTTAACTTGTTAGATATTTGGATAGCTACACCTGCTAGATTTTTGGGTCTATTTGATTGGAAAATCTTTTCACAGCTCTTTAACCTGAGGTAATATCTGTCTTTGTAGCTTAGATGTGTTTCTTTTATGCAGAAGAAGGATGGATTCTGTCTTCATATCCATTTTGTTAGCCTCTGTCTTTTATATGCGAGTTAAGACCATTAATGTTGAGGGAAAGTAAGGACCATTATTAATGCTTGTTTGTTTTAGATTTGTTGTTGGTGATTGTATTGTGAATATATTTGCTCTGCTTTACCCTTGTGTTCTGGTGAAGTAGTATTATCAATTTCCTATGTCTTTATGAGCATAGTTAACTTCCTTGTGTCAGAGATTTCTTTCCAGAACTTTCTGTAGGGCTGGATTTGTAGATACATAATGTGAAAACTTGCTTTGTCATTAAAATATCTTGTTTTCTCCATCTATAGTGATTGAGATCTTTGCTGGGTATAGTAGCCTGGTCTGGCATCAGTGGACTATTCGTACTTGTAGGACATCTATCCAGGACCTTCTGGCCTTGAGGGTTTCCATGGAGAAGTCAGGTATAATTTTGATAGGTCTGATTTTATATGTTACCTGGCCTTTTATTTTGATGCTCTTAATATTCTTTCTTTAATCTTTATGTTAGGTGTTTTGATTATTATGTTTTAAGGTGTCCTTTCTCTTTGGTTCAGGCTAATTGGTGTTCAGTATGCATTCTATACTTACATGGGCATGTATTTCTTAAGATTGGGAAAGTTTACTTCAATGATTTTTCTTGAATATGTTTTCTGTACCGTTGACCTTGGCTTCTTTGCTTTCCTCTATGCCTATTATTCTAAGGTTTGGCCTTTCCACAGTGTCCCATATTTCCTGGATGTATTGTGTTAAGGATTTGGTGGTTTTAAGATTTTCTTTGGCCAATGAAACTATTTCCTCTAGTTTATCTTTATCACCCGAGATTCTCTCTTCCATCTCTTGTATTCTGTTGGTTATGCTTGTGTCTATTGTTCCTGGTCATTTACCCAGTTTTTCTATCTCCAGCATTCCTTCTGTTTTTGTTATCTTTAATGTCTCTTTTTCAGGTTTCAAGTCTTGAACCATTTCCTTCACTTGTTTAATTGCTTTTTTCTTGGCTTTCTGTACTTTATTTAAGAGATTTTTTCATTTCTTCAATTTTTTTGTTTGTTTTTCTTCCATTTCTTTGATGAATTTTTTCACATTGTCTTTGAGGGCCTCTACCATTTTTATGAGGATATTTTTTAAGTCGTTCTATTATTCCATCTACTTTGGTGTGTGCAGGTATAGTTGGTGTAGAGTATGTAGATTCTGGTGGTATTATGCTTGTCTTTCCGTTGTGGGTCAGAAGTTCAATGTCTGTAGCTCTGGGTGTTTCATGCTCTCTATGAGGTCTCTCCTCAGGCAGGGGCCCTGGGATGAGTGTCAAAGATTTGGCTCTAATAGAGGCCAGTAGATGAATGTCAAAGGGCATGCAGGATGTTACCCTGTGAATAGTCACTCTCCAGTTGAGGCCTCTTTAGCATAGGTGCAGTGATGGGGGTCAAGGATCTGGCCTGCAGGAACCCACCATGGCCCTGAAGGGATTGGCTTATCACTGGGAGGGGCCAGGAACTCCAGCAAGGGACTGGCAGTGCACATCAGAGTTCAGGCAGGTGGAGATTCTGAATGGTCTTGCATGGATTTGCAAACCTGGTGTACTAAGAAGAGCTCTAGGATGTTCCCTGAATTTGGCAGGATTGTTGGCTCTACCCTCTGTCCCAGTGCTTAACCAGAGCGATGGGACAGTGGGCAGTGTTGGGTAGAGGGGAGGGCAAGCTCTTTTTGGGGCTGGGGGTGTGTGTATCAAAGCACCAGGAGTGCTGTTGCTGGGGACAGGATTCAGGGGGAGTGAGATCCTGGGCCAATCAAGGGAGTTCCTAGGGACCGGTAGGTGGTGGGAGTATTCAAACCAAGTTGGTCCCAGACTTACCTCTAGCATAGGCCTGGCAATGGGGGTCAAAGGTCCCACAGGCTGGGACTCCAAGTAACATGTTTTTGTTTTTGTTTTCATCTTTTGACCTGTTCATCTCCCTCTTCTGAGTAGCTGCTGTGATCTGTGTGCTTTCCCTGAGATATTTCCTTTGAAATACAATAAAAGCATCTTCAAACTTCATTTTGTGTATTTCCTCAGAGTCCTTTACTAAGATGACTAAGGTCCCAATTATGGGCCTCAAATTCACATTTAATCACTCTGTATAAACTCTTCATACATTTTAAGCAGAAATCCATTGGAAATTATATTTGCAACAACAGTTATGTTCACATAAATGTATATATACTCACAGAGGATTAAGTAGATAGTTTTTGTTCACTGTTCACAAAAATCAATTTAACTACGATTTGATCAATAATCCACATGCATGACCTCAAACTTTAAATTACTTCAAAATGTCATAGGGAGATACAATTTATGATATTGATGGTGAAATTAATTTCCCGAATGTAATGCTCCAGCATTCAGAGAGAAAAGGACTAGTATAATTTATTCAAAAAATAGTTTTCCCCACAAGAATAGAAAAGAAAATCAATAATGTCTAAAAATATAGAATTGAAGAAAATATTTGCTAAATATTTATCTGATTGATCACTGATGTGTTGTATATAGAGGGAAAAGAGAGAACAAAAGTACTTATTAGCAAAAATAACCTAAGAATTATGTGAGTAACATGGTAAATATTCACAAAAGTTTCTTCAAATACTCAAAGACATTAAATATTCTAGTGAAAAGTTCAGTATATATAATAATCAGGAAATTGGAAATAAAGACTATATAGTGATTACCTCACTAACAATTAGAATTACATTCACTAAATGTATGTACAGAAAAAAGAGACCTTCTTTACTGTTAGTAAGAATTGAAACAGTATAGTTTAGAGGTGCTTCAATAAGCTAAATATAGAATTACCATGTGGTTTGTTATCTCATGCCTGGGTATATACTAGAATGGAATGATAAAAGGATATAAAAGAGCATGTGTTTTTAAAATTATTTTTGATTTTGAAACAATCTTTTCTCATTTCACATACACATCTCCATTCTCACTCTCTTCTGCCTCCAGCTCCTCACACCTTCCCCTACCACATTCTCTTCTACTACTCAGTGAAGATAAGTCTTCCGATGGGGAGTCAGAAAAATCTGGTTCATCACTTTGAGGCAGGTCCAAGGACCTCCCCCTATATATAGGCTGAGCAATGTACCCCTCCAAAGAGAATGGGCGCCAAAAACCCAGCTCAAACACTAAGGGTAAATCCTGGTCATACTGCCAGTGACCTCACAGACTGTTCAAGCTACAGAACTGTAACCCACATTCAGAGGATCTAAATTTGTCCTATGCAGGTTCCCCAGTCTACAGTCAGGAGTTGGTGAACTCCCAGTAGCTCAGGTGAGCTGTTTCTGTGGATATCCACATGGTCTTGCCCTTTTTGAACACATAATCACTCCTTAGTCACTTCAGCAGTACTCTGGGAATTCAGCCTAGTACTTAGCTGTGGTCTCTACATCTTCATCAGTTGCTGGATGAAGTTTTTACGATGATAATTAAGTTACACATCGATCTGATTATAGGAGAAGACCAGTTCAGGCACCCTATCATTAATGCTTATGGTTTTAGCTAGAGTCATTCTTGTATAATTTTAGCTTTGTCAAAAATCAGGTATTCATAGGTGTGTGGATTAATATCAGGCTCTGCAATTCCATTTGTCCAACTCTTTTTATGTTAATACCAAGCTGTTTTATTTCTGTAGCTCTATAGCAAAGGTTGAAGTCAGGGATGGTGATTCGTTTTGAAGTTCCTTTATTGTGAAGGATTGTTTTGGCTATTCTGGGTTTTCTTCTTTTTTCATATGAACTTAAGTATTGTTTTTCAAGGTCTGTGAAGAATTGTATAGGGATTTTGATGGGGATGTCATTGAATCTATAGATTGCTTTAGGTAAAATTTCTATTTTTATTATGTTGATCCTATCTATCCAAGAACATAGAAAATCTTTCCATTTTCTGATAACCTCTTCAACTTTTTTCTCAAATACTTAATGTTCTTATAGGATAGGTCTTTCATTTTTTGGTTAGTGTTACTGTAAGATATTTTATAGTATTTGTGGCTATTGTAAAGGGTGATGTTTCTCCAATTTCTTTGCCAGCCCACTTATCATTTGTATATAGAAAGGCTACTGATTTTTTTAGTTGATCCTTTATCCTGCCATATTAGTGAAGATGCCTATCAGCTGAAGGAATTCCCTGGTAAAATTTTGGAGGTACTTATGTGTACTATGGTATCATCTGCAAATAGCTAAAGTTTGGCTTCCTTTCAAATCTGTATCCACTTGATCTTTTGTTGTTTCATTGTGCTATCTAGAACTCTGAGTGCTATATTGAATAGATATGGATTGGACAGAAATATCCTCTTCCTAATTTTAGTATAATAGCTAAATTAATCTCCAATTAATTTGATATTGTCTGGTGGCTTACTGCATATAGCATTTTTGTGTTTAAGGATGTTCCTTGTATCGCTGATTTCTGCAAGAATTTTATAATGAAGGAATATTGAATTTTGATGAAGGATTTTCAGCATCTAATGGAATTATTATTCGTTTATTTTTTCTTTCAGTTTAGTTATATAGTTGATTACATTGACATATATTCATATGTTGGACCATCCCTGCATCTCAGAGATGAAAACTACCTCATAATATTGTATTTTTTTATGTGTTCTTGTATTCTGTTTGCCAGTACTTTTGCATCAATATTCATGAGGGAGATTATTCTGTAATTTTCTTTATTAGTTGAACATTTGTGTGGTTTGGGTATCAGGGTAACTTAAGCCTAGTAGAAAGAATTTGGCAATTTCCCTTCTGTTTCTATTGTGTGGAATATTTTAGGAATATAAGTATTAGCACTTCTTTGAAATTCTGTTAGAATTCATCCGTAAAACAATCCAGCCTTGGACTTTTTTTTGGTTGTGAGACTTTTGATGCCTGCTTCTATTTACTTAGAATTTAGAGGTTTATTTAAATTGCTCATCTGTTCTTGATTTAATTTTGGTATGTGGTACTTATTGAGAAATTATCTATTTCTTTTAGATTTTCCAATTTAGCAGAGTGCAAGTTTTCAAAGCATGACCTAATGATTCTCAGGATTTCCTTAGTGTCTGTTGTTATGTCTTACTTTTCATTTCTGATTTTGTAAATTTGGATGTTCTCTCTCTGCCTTTTGGTTAGTTTGGATAAACATTTGTCTATCTTGTTAATTTTATTGAGAAACAATCTTTTATTGATTCTTTGTATTTTTTCCTTTGTTTCTATTTTATTGATTTCTGTCCTCAATTTGATTTTAATTTGTCTTTTACTCTTCCTTAGTGAGTTCATGTCTTTCTCTTTTTGAGATTATAGGTGTGATGTTAAATCTCTAGTGTGATATTTTACCATTTTCTTTATGTGGGCTCTTAGTGCTATGAATTTTCCTCTTAACACTGCTTTCATAGTGCCTCACAGTGTTGTGTATGTTTTTTATTCATTTTCCTTGTATTCTGGGAAGTCTTTAATTTCTTTATTTTGTCCTTGATCCATAGTACGTTCAATTGAGCATTGTTCAATTTCTGTGCATTTGTTGACTTTCTGCAATTAGTGTTGCTGTTGAATTTTAACTTTAAACCATGATGTTCTAATAAGGTACATCAGTTATTAATTTTTTTTGCATTTTTTGAAATTTGCTTTGTTGCTAAATATATGCTCAATTTTTGAGAATGTCCTTGAGATGCTGAAACGTTTTACTCTTTTGAGTTTGGGTAAAATATTCTATAGCTGTCAGTTAAGTCCATTTGTGCAATAATATCTGTTAATTCCCTTATTTCTTTGCTTAGTTTCTGTCTGTCAGACCTGCCCAGTGACATGATAGGGGTATTGAAATTTCCCACTATTACAGTGTAGATTTTGATGTGCGAGTTAAAGTATAGTAATGTTTAGTTTACAAATGTGGTTGATAGCTGTGAAGCTTCAACTATCAGAGGGGACCCTGAGAGTAGGACCATGATAAAAACCTGTCATATGAGCTAGCTTGTTGGAAATCATTCCTTAGGGTGGAACAGGATGCTCAGTGGTCATAGGACCATGATTATCTAGTATATTAGCTAGCTTATTGTAGCCCACTTTCCAAAGTGGGATGCTATTCGCAGCCTTAAATCATGAGAGAGGGTTTTGACACAGGCCTAACCTATTGTGCCCTATTTTGTTTAATTCTCATGGGAGCCCTTCCCCATAAGGAGGAGAGGACTAGCGTAGACTGGGGTAAGTGAGGCTGTGTGTATTGGAGAACAGTGGATGGAATTTAAAATGAAATCAAAATATATAAAATAGAAAAAAGGGAATAAGAGAGTATATGAGAATGTCACAATGAAATATATTTCTTTCCATACCACTTAAAATTATTAAGAATAAAGTTTTATATAAGTAAAAAGATTAAATACAATTTAGGCTATGTTATTTTTGAATTCACTGAATTTCCTTGATTTTCTTTCAAAACTAATAAGACAGTAAAAAATTGCTGATAACATATGTCAATAAACAATTATTATTAAGCAAATATGAAAATGTGGTTTTCTTGAAAGGCTTCCAAAATAGCACTTAATAATTGAAACTTACCACAAGAAAAGTAATTCGTGCAAAGTTTTCTGTGAAACTCTATTCCTTCATAATCAAGATTGATTTTCTTAGTGCTTTGTATTCTCTGTATAAAACCATGATCTATAAAACATAAATTCAAGACAATTGACAGATAGGTAAGCCATTCATTAAAGTCACTTTTTATCTATGATTCTAAGTATTAAAATTGAGTAATTTTTAAAAAGCAAGTTTTAACTTAAAATTTACTTTTCCTACCAAGTCTTCTTTTAATGATTATAAAGAGACATCGTTTTTAATAAGAGAAAAAAGTATGATAAATGATTGCTCTTGGTTGTTAGAACATACATCCTAATACTAAATATTGAATTCTGATAACATATTCAAGCCCTACAAAAAATTCGTATTTCATAACATATGCTGCTCTAATTATAAATTAATGACACTCAAATAATAGGGCTGGAGAAGAAAGTAAGTAATAGACTATTTTGTGGACGTTGTAAGTATCTAAGATGTACCATAGGCACTCTATATAAATAAATACAAGCCCTTTTTCCAACAGCATTCACTATGCTAGAAAGTAATAATTGATTTAATAGAGAAAAGATTTTAAAAAAGACAAAATAGAATGAATGTCTACAGCTAGGGTTTAGTAATTATTAGGATTCAGTTAAAAAGTTCAGAAATATTAAGTATTAATATTTTAAATACATTAAAGTGTAATCAAAGTGATCATGTATGTACACATAATAGATGCAAATTGGTAGAAATCATGACTCATTAGTCCTCAGTTTCCCTCATAATTTTTCAATGCATTTTTTTGTAAATTTTCAACAGGAAATTATGTTCTCATGTTGGAAAGAAAATAAGCATAATATAATCAATGCAAGTGTTTTTTCCTGATATTGAGAGGAGTGTGTTTTATTTGTTTTTTATATTTTCAACTATTTTGACAGAGGCATGCAAATACCATAATTCTCATTAAGAGCTGTATGAACATTTCATAAACTCTAGTTAGTATCATTTTCTGTCACTATGAAATTTTTAGTTTTACTCTTTTTCTCTGGTAAGCCCTTTTACTCACTTTTATGCACATGCTCCCATTAATAGAAAATACTATGATGTTGTTTAATTGAATGTTTTCTGCAAAGGCAAAAGAATTTGAAGAGGCACTGGTTCTATTATTATTTTTCTTGAGAGTTGAAGTTTTTTTTTCAAAAGCAAAATAAGGAATATTATGTCTGGTATAAGTTGCTGCATTTAGGTTTGTATTGATGCTCCTAATTCCTACTTATAGTGTATTTATAGAATTAGAAAGATAAAATGTAATTTAAACAATTGGAGATGGATGTGGATGCAGCTGACATACAAACACACACACACACACACACATGCACACACCTACTTATACATGTTTTACAAAAAACAAACAGTAACCCAAAGCCTTTTTTTGTGTGTGTGTGTAAAAACATTAAAATTGTGGGTCTTCACTTTAAAAATTAAGTCTCAACTTACACTTTTGGCATTGGAATACCTGAATGAACTTCTCTAGGTACTAAAGTTATACAGATTCTGATAGGCTTCATTCTCAGAGAAACAATAGGATAACCATTACTTTTGAACATTGCTATAAACCAAAGTACCTTTAATAATTGATTAAATACACATTTATGGAATGACACTGGGTACAATCTGCAGAAAGTATGTACTAAGCAAGGAAAATCAAAAATATTCTTCACATTAATCTTAATATTTTGATTTGTTAATTAAAATCCATTTGAAATTTATATTTCAAAACAATTATATGAAAACTCTTAGACAAAATTATTAGTTATATCATAAATAATACTGTATAGTTTAGAAATTAACAGTGCATTTATTTTTGATATGAAGTATTTCATGAATGACATACATATCAAGGTATTCTATTTGTCTTTTAAGCTGAAGTAATGTTCACATGTTTGTATGATCATGGGGAAAATATGAATTGGTTAGAAACAGAGAATTTATGAACCTCACTGTTATTTATAAATAAAAGTTCAAGTTATTTGATTTCCTCAGTTTTTGTTTAATACAATTTTTTTTTTCAATCCGGAATCCCATTAATAAAAAGATAATACCTTTAGTGGTCATTTTTGTTCAGGCTGTACTTGAATGTAGTGGGTTTATTTATCCTTAATCCTATTCCAAATGACCTGGCAGATTTTGGTGATTCCTCCTGGAAGGCATCACCCTTCCTGTGGAGTGTGTGGGGGAATGGGATGGGAGGGAGTGTTGGGTGCATGGGAAGGAGAGGGAACAGAGATCAATATGTAAAATAAGAAAAATAAAAAATATATATGATGGGATTTGTCATCCTGTAAATATGTTTCTTATATTGTTTAATGAATAAAGCACTGTTGGCCAATAGGAAAGCAAGATAGGCAGGACTAGGAGACTAGGAGGAGAGAGAAAGAACTGGGAGGAGTTAACATGTAGAGACTTAAGAGAACAGAGTACCAGACCCTCTCTCCAGTAAGATGCAACCACATGGAAATACTTAGATGAATGGAAATGGGTTAATATTTAAGACAGAGCTAGCCAATAAGAAATGCTAGTAACAGGCCAACAGCATTTTATCTAATATATTTATTTTATATTATATTATATATTATAACAATAATATATAATAATATAGATATAATAAATAATACATATTTATATTATATAATATGATATAAACATTGCATTATATATAAATATATAACATTATATTTATATTATACTATATAATTTATTCATTTTATATAGCAACCATAGTTCCTCCTCGCTTCACTCCTCCAGCTGCCCCTCAATCCCTCATCTACTTCTAAAGAACCATAAGTTCTCCCATTGGGGAGTCAATAAAGCTGGACCAATCAACTTGTGTCAAGATCCAGCCCCTCTACCCTGCATCAAGGTTGAATAAAGCATCCCTCCACAGGGAATCAGGACAAAATGCCAGCTTATGTACCAGGCATAGATTCTAGTCCTACTGCCAGCACCCCCCACCAAACAGACCAAGCTACACAACTGTCACACACACATGCAAAGGGCTTAATTCGGGCCCTTGAAAGCTACTGAGTTGTTTGTCCAGAGTCTCTGATGTTCCACAAGCTCAGGTCAGCTGTCTCTGTGGGTTTCCTGATCATGATCTTGACTTCATTGCTCATATAATTCCTTCTCCCTCTCTTCTTTGAATGGACCCCTGGAGTGCTATCCAGTACTTATCTGACAATCTCTGCATCTGCTTCCATAAGTTACTGGATGAAGGTTCTATGATGACAATTAGCATAGTTCTCAATCTGATTACAGGAAAAGATCAGTTCAGATACCTTCTCCACTATTCTATTCCACTTCTCCTATTCTAGGAGTATCAGCTGAGGTCATTCTGGTGGATTCCAGGGAGAACTTTATATTCTTAATGTTGAAGGTTTCTGAAGCTTACTGGTCAAATGCTTTATTAAATGTTTCATATTTTTTCACAATAAACTATGACATATGAGTTATTGAGAGAAAGGCCACAGAGATAAAGTATTATGTACTAATGTAACAGGACACATGCCATGAATATAGTTTATGACTATGTTTTCTTTTTTATGAGATTGGGGGAATTGATGCCACAGCCTTGCATGTTCTTTTCACATACACTGTTGATATGCAACATTCCAACTATTGATTTTTAATGTCTGGACAAGATAACATTTTTCAAATTTTTCTGCAAAAATGGACTCCTTTTCTGCTGAAGGATGCCAGGTTGAGCATCCCACATAATGAATATTATGCATGTCTCTGTTTATTACAACGCTTATACACTGATTATTTAAAATTCTTTCACTGGAGACTTGCAAATCTCTGAAATTGATCATGTACATAGTTATATATTTTTGTTACTGCAGATTCACAGAAATAAATTTACACAGAATACATAAAATTTATTCTTAAAGACTTTTATATTTGGAAAGTGAGACACTTTTAATCTGGTATAGTGAAACACATTTATTACTATTAATGTGCCCTTTTGGACTTGTTCTATGTGGGGGGAGTATGGTGGTGTGGGGATGTGTATTGACAGCTCTTTTTGTTTCTGTATTATAAAATAACTACACAAATCTTAAGTATGTTCCTACTTATCATTATAACCATTCCCATCTTAGGGGGATTTTGTATCTTGTGTTTGAGAATGGCATTTCAAATCATGTTCTAGACATTCATCCCATTAAGTATTAGTGAACCATAATTTTATTTGCTTCAATCTATGCATAGAGAGAACAAACTGTATTTTAGGATATTAGCATTGGTATATGCTCATATGAGTACTTATTTTTATATTTAATGACCTTAACTATATTAATAAAACCATGAGTTTATACTGAGTTTTAAAGAAATTTATTACATTTATTATTATTTCTTCTTCTACTTATATAAAAAGGCCCACTCAAGCTATGAGGATATGGATTCCAATGTACCATATATATTTTTAAATGTGTAATTTCAGTACTAATATATAGCTCAGTGAATACTTATACCTATTACAAGTACTTGCTTCTATTAGAACACAATATTTATGTCAAGCCATGATCCTCTTACTAAAACCCCTAAATTCAAAACAAATTTTAATTATGTCAGTGATTTGTCCATTGCCATAAAAATAACGACCTGTTCACATTTTGCTGTCTTTACAAAAACTCACAAATACCCGAAACTTTATTTTGAGTGTGTGTAAATTAAGTTGAATATTTTAAGATTCTATGGGTTTAGGAAAATGTATAGTATTTTATATATACTGATGTAACATGCAAAATATACAGTTCCCTTTGTCTTACGATCTAATAACTTCAATTCTACAATTCATTTTTTCTTTCATTTTACTTTTCTATACTCCAATCAAATTGAAATATTACTAAAATTTATCATTATGGCTTTTTGAACTCAGAAATAAGTATTTAATTTCTTATTTGTTTTTGGATAATTTGGCAGCTAATATTTAGTATTGGTTAATAGCTTTTGTGTGGATGGATTATGTTTTTCTTAAATCTTTATTTTTGTTTGTTTGTTTGTTTGAGACAGGGTTACTCTGTATTGTTTTGGAGCCAGTTTTTTAACTCACTCTGTAGACCAGGCTGGACTGAACTCACAGAGATCCACCCACTTATGTCTCCCAAGGGCTGGGATTAAAGGTATGCACTACCACTGCCTGCTGTTTTTCTTAAACCTTATAAATTCTTTTCAACCAACTCATTTATGAAAAGTTTTTTATAAATAAATATCTATAACTGTTTTGCAGATTTTTGTTGTGAATGTCTTCAAATCTATTAGAATTACTAAAGTGTAATATTATCTGAACAAAGGAAATTGTGATCATGTAATTTTACAAAAGATTTCCAAGCTTCCTTCCAAGAATTACACTACTTTATTCCTATTAGCAACAAATAGGGTAAGAACTTATTGTCCCACATCTTCTTCTGTATTTATTGCTGTCAATAATATTATAGACATCCAAAAAGTTTTGCAATATTATTTCATTTTTTCCAATTTGAAATTCCAATTCCATGAGGACAAATAATATTAGGCAGAATTTTGTATGTTTATTTCCTTTTTATATGGGGTGGATATATGTACTGGTATTATATGTTGTTATTAATTTTATTATTGTTTAGTCTGAATATTTTGTATAATACTTTTTCATTTTGTGTACCAAAACTGCAATACATGACTTTGTACATGTAAGGTAAACATTTTGTTTTATAACTACATCTCAAGCCCTTGAGATCTTGTTTGCTTCAACATAAATTCTTTAAGAGAACTGTGTTGTTTTCACATTTTTATAAATTGTCTTTGTATAGTTCACTGTGGCTGATTATAAAAATTCAGCATTATCTTTCATTTAAGAATCATGCTTTATGTTGTGTAGAAACAGTATTCAAAAATATTTAGGTTTTCCTCATAGTTTTACTTACAGAAATTTTGGTTATACCAAATTGCATATTTCTGTGAATCAACATTTATAAGTCAATTTTGAGTAATTAACGACTGAGCTAAACTGCTATCATGCAATTTTGTAATACTACTTCATTATGAAAAATTCACTTGTTTTCTAGTTTCTTGCTCTTTTGTCCTTGTGCCATCTTATCTCAGTAATTGGCCCAACTGAGAACTTCTTTAAGAGGGAGAGTCAGTTTTGTTCAATTAAATTGAACATAGTTTCTTGGAAGGTCACAGTTCTAAGTGTAAATTGGCAAATAATATTTATCTTGATAGTTATTTTGTTTTCTTTTGGTTTTATTTGTATGTTTGTTTTTGAAGAGGACATGAAGTGAGGCAGGTATTGAAAGGAGGATCGATCAATGAAGAATTGAGGGAAGTGAGTAAATATTATTCAAATATATTAGACTATATTCTCAAAGATTTAATACAAGGAAGAAATAAAAGATTTTTAGTATGATCACAATATAAGTGAAGGGGATAAAGATTAGCCTTATTAATGCAGTTACAATATGTATATTTAAAACAGCAATTGATTTGTACTTGATAACAGATTTCATATCTAAGACTCCATGGTACAGTTTTGATTTTCTCAGAACCAAAGGACATCATATATTCTTAAAATACCTACTTCAGGAAATTATAATTGTGATAGCTACTTTTGCTTTTAATCATTAAAAATAACTTTGTATTTTATAAATTAAATTTTATTCATTTGTATCATTTATTCTACAGCTTAACCACAGTTTTCCCTATCCTCTATCCTTCCTTTCCTTTCCCCATCTACCCGAGGCCACATCCCCCAATCCACTCTGACTCCAGTTATGTTCCAAAAGGTTCAGACATGCCATGGGTGTCAACAAAACATGACATATGAAGTTACAGCAGGACTAAACACCTCTCTTTTTATTAAGGCTGGAAAAGGCAAACTAATATGAAGAATGGGTTCCCCAAAAACAGCCAAAGCATAAGGACATCTCCTGCTACCACTGTTATGAGTTCTACAAGTAAATCAAGCTATACAACTGGAATGCTTGTGTGGTCACAGGAGATTTTCTTTCAAACCACCACAGGGTCCACATCTCAAAGCTTCTAAAACCCTATAATGTCACTAGGTAGAGATAAGTTATTTGTGTGTGTGTGTGTGTGTGTGTGTGTGTGTGTGTGTGTGTGTGTGTGTACATGTGTGAGTAAAGGACATCAACACAATAATAACTATGTTTTCTTAAAGTATGTGTCTACAAATAATCATGAGTAACAATCTAGAGACTTTATTTAAAGTAACTTATCCTTTTGAGAAAGACCCTGCCATCTGATTTGAGGACATACTACACTTTACCAAGTACATGGGAATCCTTGAGATTAATCCTGTTTATTTTGAACTGAAATTCACCTCAAGGATTATAACTTGGTATTTTGTCTAACCTTTGTTTGCTTAATTATATTTGTATACATGAAATTTTAAATTAGATTTTTAGGAAATAATGTTCATTATTGTTCTCCTCAGATATAGAAATTTTAATAATGGATGCATTTCTCAGAAGGATGGGATTTAGAAATAATCAAGAGCTTAGCATTTATAGCTCTTATTATGCTATTCTTTGTTCTAGAGCATGAAACAAAAAACAATGTTTCATGAATATATTTATACCTGTTAACCAGGCAGTTTGTACATTAATATTTTCAGTGTAATTTTAACAACATTGTGATTTACAGTGAAAAATTACATGGATTTTAAAAATTCAAACATGTTAAAAAATTATCACCATAATTTTGAAACTCTTTTCATCATCATTAAGCTAAAGTCTATACAATAATCAATTAACCCACGAGTTATTAATTGAAGAAATCTGAAATGTTTTTCCTACTGTATTGATTTTGAAATTTGAATTTGAATATTAATAGATTCTGTATTAATGGTTTCTGTACTGCACTACGTATGGAAGATAGGAAAGAAAAAAATGCACATGCTCATGTTGACATTATACTGCATAGGATTTAATCCATATTTGATCCAATCTGTAAATATAGAACCCTCTAGATTCAAAGGCTAATTACTTACAAAGTTAATATATGATTCCTGAAACTAAAATATAGAAATAATAATTGTATATAATTTTATTTGTCTAGGAAACTTTACAGTGCTCGTTTAAAATGTTCATAAATTTTATTTGCATTTCTATATATACATAAATACTAGTTTGTTTTTCTACTGTAGCAAACATCCTTTTGTGCACCTGGGATACATCTTGGTTCCACTGTCAGAGTTTCCTTAGCCTGCCCAGATCTTCTGAGACCCATGTTCAGGGGCTCTGAGTTTGTCCCCTGGTTGATTTCAATATTTATTCATTGGTTACAATATTTCTGTTTTGACATGTCTTGGTAAGGACATATTAATATTTCAGTACTTAGAGTCATGGGGCCTCTGAAACACCTGAACTGGTGTTTATCATCAAATTTGGCAATTATTTAGGCATTATTTACATTTTTTTGATTTTCTTTCATCCTTTCCCTTCTCTAACACCACACCTGTGAGACATTCATTCATGTGCTTTCGACAGATTCCTATGACAGAGCAATATTGATTCTTTATACTCCAACCCTTGCCTTCTCTGTTCTCCATATTAAATGATCTCTCTGGATTTATCTTGAAGTTTATTATTTCTACTGACAGCTCAAATATTTGATGAAATATTTGCATCACATGTTTCTTCATTTTCTCAGCATTTTTTACAACTTTGCTAAGTAATTGAAATTTTGTATCCCTAGAAATGTGCTAATGTTTCTTTTTCTTCTCTTCTTCATTGTCTTCTTTTGCTTTTCTCCTGTTTATTAGTCTCATTGTTGTCAGTTAATATTACCTGGTCAAATCTCAATATTTGACATGATGTGTTTTACCTGCAATTGTTATATTATTAAACCATCCTCTTTTAAATCAGTAAAAGTGAAACAACCAGAGAAACAAAAAAATCAAATTATTTTCAATTTTATAGATTTTTCCCTTAGTATATTTATCCAGTAAATATGATTATGTACCAGAAATCATATATTTACATTTTTAATATTAAACCAGATATTTCATATTAAAACTTTCTTCTTTTGATACTTTTTAAGATCACTCATAGGGCATTCTTGTCTATGACTTTTACCTTCAGTAGAGTGTGTTTGTGTGTGTGCATTTGTGTGTGTTGCGGTGTATGTGTCTGTGTATGTGTGTGTATGTGTGTACTGAAAATTGCTATGACATGTCAGGAATACATTTTTGTCTTTATTAATCAGTGTGTATCATTTCACCATATTCAGCACTGAAGTTTCTGAGTGCACTGTGTCTTGGTCAGGTTGGTTATGGCATTGCTCTTTATCATGTTATATTAAGGTTCTTCCCTCAGTCAAACCAGCTTTTCATTCATTATTTTGTCTTAAATAGTTCTAAAGGTCCTGTGACAATACAGCTTGCTTCATTTGTTTCCAAGTCTGTCGGATGCTTGAGGGAAGAATTTCAGTTGCTAACCGTATCTTACTCTGATTGCTGGTCACTGAGTATGGTCTAGTTCTAATGTACAGCTTTCTCAACACTGATAATTGACTCCGATCAGAGGAGTGATCTCCTTGGTTCTCCCTTTTCCTGAACCAGTTCATTAAAGTTCTGGATGCTCTGCTATGCTGTTATACCAGAAAGCTATCATCTTCCTTCTGATATTTTCTCTCAGTGCCTGCATTATATACAACCATATTTTGGGTATGTAGTTCTCCAGTTTCTTCTAGAAATCATATGTCTCTTCAACCTTTACATACAACACTCTCTTTTTGGAGAATATCTGAAGCACTGTCTCACATATGAGGTGAGATCATATCATATTTTATCTGGAATTTGAATTTACAATATTAAAAATGTTTTATACCTAGATGTTTCTAGTCTTCTGTGTTTGCCTAGTTGTTGTATTCTCTCTTCAGTCTCTGGTACCTACAATTATACTCCCAAATTCTACTAATTTTATTTTAATTAAAAAATAACTTCTTTACAATTAGAATTGACATTTTGATTGTAACTTCTCTTGTATTTGATAATGGCCATAAAATATCAATTTTGAGTAGTATGAATTTTGTGAAAATTAGTGTAGGGTTAGGGTTAGGGTTAGAGTTAGGGTTAGGGTTGAATTTCTTCCTATATCTTGTTATAAATCATTTGTTTTATTGATTAATGATATCATTTATCTGAAAAATAATTACAGCATTTATCTGTGACCTCTGGTCTCTTCAAGCCTTTCTGTACTCCCTCATTGCTAATAACTCTCGAATTCATGGCTTCTTATTACATGTTATTGTTAAACCCACACACAACCACACTATATGTATATGCATATATGAATAAATATATGAATACAACCTGCTATGTCTGTTTAGTGTTGCTTTTGTGCATATCGTTAAATGACTGATTACTTGGGATTGGGTAGCTATTTATCTTGTGGAAGACTATGTATGCCTCTCTTAGAATATGATAATATCCTGCAATTTTTCATCTGGGGTCCCCATCCATATTGGTGTGTCAAATGATATATAAACAACTCTATTGCAGTTAATTTACCCTTTTAACAGTATCTTATTTATTTATTGTGTAATAAAGAATAATGAAGTCCTTAAATAACATAAGCAAGTTCTATACCACTGTTGGATATCAGCACCTTTTCTGATGTATTATCAGTTTCATTGTGTTGATGGCTTACTCTCAACTGCAGAAAACTTTGAGTTTTATGTAAAGTCATAAAATATTCTTGAAATAAATTAAAATGGAGGTACAGCCTAAAAATTTCATAATGGTCAGCAAGAAATGTTAAGAGTAAAATTATACCCAAAATGATATTACAGAAAGAAAGCTTAAATAACTCATTATTGTTAGTCATGAAAGTAAAATACATACAAAAAGGTAAAACTAATATTAGGAATAAATCATAAACATCAAAACAGAAATATGTCAAAGTAAAACCCACAAGAAAACAGTACAACAAATGAAATGAGGTTTAAAAAGGGAGATGTTGTATCTGACACTACATAAATAAATTAGATCACCTAAGGATGATAATGAATCATCACATTTGTTAAAATGAAAATGTTGTGGGACATACCTAACATAACCAAGGAATAAAAAAACTCTAAATATATCACTGCCTAATAAAATCATTGAATAAGAAATAAAAGTGTATGTTACCCATGAAATTAAAGCCTAGAATTTGTGACCTTTTCTATGAGATACACCAAAGTTCTAAAAGAATCACAATAATAGCAATTTCTGTGCCATTCTAAGATAACTAGAAATAAAAGGAATTCTTTTCAATAATTTGATGATCACAGCATTATCCAAACTTTTTTATTTATATCTATAGATATATGAGGATTTGTTACTGTAGGCTGGAGAGATAAGACCAATATTTTTTTCTAGAATAGGGCTTATACGATATACATTTAGGAAAATTTTCCATGAACACCAACCAGCTTTTTGCTTTTAGGGTAACCCTGTTGCAGGGACTAGGGATAGGCTGAAAAAGAAACATTTTTTGTTGGTTGCACACTACTACTACTACAGAACTTCCATCAAATAGGTAAAACAGGTTAATAAATAGGTGAAGGAACAGTTCTAACAAAAGAAATCATTGTGGTTCTTAAAGGTATTTAGAAGATTCTTGTATGTATATTTTTCCAATTTCTGTATTCCCTTAGAACAAGATAAAAAAATAACACTTTAAATAAGTTCCGCAATTTTTATCAAGGAAGGTGTTTGCAAATATATTTTTCATTATGTTGTTCTAAAAATCTCAACTAATAATCTTAAATTGTATAAGCAGAGGACATTTTAAGTGTTAAAATACAAAGTCAAAAAATTAAAGGGACCCTAATGAAGAAATCATAGACATAAATATTTCCTTGTAGTGAATGTAATAAACAAAATACATAATGTTCAAGATTAGATAGCCTCTTTCATATTTGTTTCAGAACTATGTTCAGAAAGACAGACATAATTATCATTTCCTTTCTCCATTCAGCTTGCACATTTTTGTATATAACACTTCTATATTCTTCTTATTCTAAATACTCACTTATTATACCTGATCTGGAAATGTTTGTATTTTGAAATTTGACCAAAGTAAAAGGCAGACCTCAGGGTTATATTTATTTGAATTGAGTATTCTCATCTTAGTAAATCCTTTGTTCCACATACAACAAATCAGGATAAGAGGCTAAAAGTTTCTGCTTTCTGGTAAATTACAGTACATGAAAAATAATGAAAAGAAATGTAAAACCTTTCCTGTATTAAGTCAAACATATGTCCTTTTATGATTTTAACTTATTAAATTCAGTCAGCCTCCTGTGAAAAACCCACAAATACACTTTTATAAAATCATCATTGAGTTTGGTATTAATATTACAAAACAGAAGTAGCATTTTAAATTATTTTTGGTGGAGATCCCAAGGCCTTCTTTAATATCCCTGAACTCCAACAGAAGGAAATGGTGCTCATTCAAAACAATTTCCCTGAAAATTGACAGCTGGCAAAACACCCAGGACACATCTGGTTACAGAACGGGCTTTAAGTGCCTAGTAGTTCATTCCTGTAATTCATGGATGGCCTGGGTAAAAAAGCAAGATACTGTTTCAAAGAAGCAAAACCAGAAGAAACAAAACAACTCTGCAAAGGAGTTATCAAATGGAAAGCTGGAGAAGACTCAGACTAAAGGCCTGGTGCAGGGGCACTCAATGAAATTAGACTTTATCAGCAGTCGATTCTGATTCTCAAACTCCTGATACCCACTGCAAGAAATTACTCAGGGTTTCAAAACAGATCTCTGTCTCATATAACAAACACTCTTGATGATTTCAGGAACAAGAGAAGGCTTAGGTTGTTCATTTTGAGGCTACACACTCGAAAATGCATAATAGTTATGCCAGTGATATCCTGTTAGCTTATTACAGTAGTGGCAAATATGGTGAAGAATACAATATGATGGGAAAACTTCTATACCTTTTTTTTTCTTTTATTCTTACTGTTAACTTTTCCCCTTGTGGTCAAATAGTATCTACATTTATGCTTGCAAGAAAAAAACAATAGCATATAAAAATTAAGTATGGGCATTTTCCCCATATCATTTGCATGTCAATTTCTAATTTAAATAGACACATTAATAAAAGGAAAATGTTTCAGTATATAAGATCCAATGATTTGGCTTCATAAAATTATAAACAAACCTGATAATTATTTTATGTGAAAACAATACACAGCTTTTGACATTTTCCTAAAGAAAAAATGTATAGAAAATAGATATGCAAACAAGTGAAAATTGCATGTCAAAAGCAACATTCAACAAAGAAAAATATTTCTTCAAAAGTATATGGGAAAGTACTTTTTTTATAAATCTTAAATTAATATGGATATGTGAATAATGAGAACAAAAAATTAAATTTGTTTTAAATTAAAAAGATTATTAAGTGTGATTTATTAAAGTCTTCCTACAAAAAGAAAAACTGAGAGAAAATGAATGAATAAGGATGTCATGGAAAATTGATGTCTCCTTTATGCATCACAGTTTTCTATTCTTTACTTCACTTTGTAAATTATGAATTAGGCCCATTTTGCGATATGCATTTTCTGTTATAATATTGACTAGGATTAACCAGAATTTCTGAACTATGATACGATTCATTAAATTATTTTGGCAAGTTTATACATGAAGGAGCACATATTTTAGAATCAGGAAAAAAAGTTAGGAAGGACAAATTATCTATGGAATTGAAGTACCCAGGCAAAAATGCTCATAATAATAAGATAACAATTTGATTTTAGTTAGCAGTTTGCTAATCTGTGGATTTCAATCCTTAGTTCAGGAACAAGAGAAGGCTTAGGTTGTTCATTTTGAGGCTACACACATTAGCAGAATACACTCGAAAATGCATAATAGTTATGCCAGTGATATCCTGTTAGATAATTATTTTATGTGAAAACAATACACAGCTTTTGACATAAATAAATGCTTCAATAGTACAAAGTGTCAAACATACAGAGGGCTTTTGTAATAGGGATTGAATGGATCAAGAACACAAGAGTAAATAGTCTGTGGTGTGCTAAAAATAGAAAATCAAGTCTGTGTCTTGTGTTTCAGGGAGGCAATCAAATGTTTGGTGGTGTTTCTCTTCATACTGAGGAAGGAAAATTGGATGAAGTCTTTGATTGGTCTGCAATAAAATTCCATTTTAGCTAGCAATTTGCTCAGTGTAGGCACAATTACATTGTTTATCCATTATTAGTAACCTAAGGGAGTATTTAAAGGATAAGTGTTTCTCATTCTTTTTTTGAGTTAAAAAAAATGTACTCATGCTTTTTTCAGAGAAGCCCAAAAGCAAATGAATTGGGAAACAGAATTTGTTACCAAGATATTACAAATTAATCTTGCTATATTTATAAAAATACATTTTAATTCATTCTTTCATACCTTTATATTAGATACTTGGTTCACTTTCATCCTTCTCCTTGAATTCCTCCCAGTTCTACTACCACATGTCTAATTACTCCTCTTTGTCTTTTGATTGGAAAGAGAGAGTCCAAGTTGTGTTCTCCATACACTCCTAAATATGGGACCATCTACTAGGGAGTGGTCAACCTAAAAGGACTACACCATGAAAACTGAATTTCCCTTCTCCAGAAGCCATCAAATCTCAAGATGTCCTCAGTTGTGGGGAAGGTAATGAAATCCTTCCCACTCCATGTATAATGTTGACTGGCTTGATTTTGTAAATGTCTTTAGCAGGCAATTATAGATGATGTGAGTATATAAGGGCAGTGATCATGTGTAGTCCAGAAGAACTTGGTTTGCTCCCAACTTCCAACATCACTGGTTTCTTCTTTTCTGTATGGCAAATAATAGGAAGGGTGATTTAATTTAGGAGTAAGATGGAAGTGCAGAAGAGAGTTTGGAGGTTAGAGAAGGCTAATGTCAATATCTTGAAACAGCAATAAAAATGACATATTCACTTTTATACTATTGACTTACATCTTTTTTCAATGAAAAATAAATTGCAATTGCCTGAGTTGTCAGTATTTTTTAAATATATTGTGGTCATTTCTCACTTCATGTTGTCATGTTTTCATGCCCATCAAACTCTTATGTCATTGTGCATTAATGCATTCATGTGTAAAACAATCACTTCAAGCTTATTCATCATTTAGGATTCATAAACTTGGATTTGTATAAAATACTATGATTATATAATATTTCAAATCTCTAAAATTTCTCCTCATTTTTAAGGTTAATTTAATCCCTCTTCTTTCAATAAATCAGAAATTCAATTCGTAATGCTAATTTTCCCTTGTTTACCAGCCTTCTTATGCTTGCATCTTTGTCTTGGTTTCTACATATATAAGGATAACAGTATTTTATTATTGATATTTTCCACAGACTGTAACAAGGCTAACTGTTCTTATGTTTTCTAACAGGACACATACTTAAAGTTGTAAATTTTTAGAATTGTAATAAATGCTATCATATGTGTCATGTTCAAAGCAACAATTTGTGACAGTCTATTGTTTTAAAAAATATGCACTTCCTAAAAAGTTTGCTGTTTACTGTTACTACTCTTTTATTTCAAGACTTGTTATGCTATTTTCTTGTAAAATAGTAAATTCTCTATAAGAAGAAATTGTTTACATTGAAGTATCTTATTGATTTAAATTGTTCCTTTCAGTAATACAGTAATTTTTAAAATATTTGATTAAATAACAGTATTGTCTTAAACTTCACCTCAAATTAGAATAATACAGAATTGTCAGAGCTAAGCACTGACCTGAACTCCTGGAATCCAATTGTAAAGAATGAGGAGGGATGATCGAAGGGGTCAAGACCATGTTGAAGAAATGCACAGAAACAGCTGACCTGACAAAGTGGGAGCATATGGACCACAGTTATAAAGCTGAGGAACCAATTTTGGACAGAACCAATCCCTCTGAAAGTAGGTGCCAGGTAGGAGGCCTGGATAGTCTTAGGGACCTCTGACAGTGAAACCAGTATTTATCCCTAATGCACAAAAGACTTTGGGAGCCCATTCCCTATGGAGGGCTTTGCTCTCAGCCTAGAAACACCAGGAAGGGTCTATGCCCTCCCCAAAATGATATGACAGACTTTGATGGTTCCCCCATGGAAGGTGTCACCCTTTTAAAGTGGATGGGGGGTGAGATGTGGGGGTGGGTGGGGGGAATGGGGGGTGGGTGGGATAGGATACTGGGACTGATATGTAAAATAAGATTGTTTATAAATATAAAAAGAAGAATACTGGCAAGATTTTATAGTAAAGAAAAAAAAATCACATATCTTACCTTCCTGTCAAGTTCTGACTGAAAAGGAAATTGAGGTAGTAAATAAAATTGTTGTAAGTGTGGATGTTTCATAAAAATTATAAATCCATTTTGTTGTTCTCACAGTTTCTAAAGCATGGTGCACGAAAGGTATTAGAATGTTTGTTTTACGTAACTTAAATTCAACTTTCACTATATTTCCAAATAATATCTTTATTTAATTTCTGGAACTTTTGTTCTTCCACAATAAATATAAATATTGTTCACAATACCCTTTATTAGTCTGAGTACTCAACAAGAATAGTGAATTGATTAATATGTAAAATAATTCAGATACAAATTCTAGAAACTTTCTTGGGACATTTACTGTGGAATTTGGAAAAGATTCTCATTAGCTGTAGAGACATACATATAATAGCAAAATAAATTTTACAAAGTCTCTCTCAGTTCATTTTTACTGGTGGTAACCCTTTGATTGTGAGAAAAATATCATTGCAGTCAAACTGTGGTTTGATATGGCAACCAGCCTGCTGGGTAGTGGTGGCACACATCTTTAATCCCAGCACTTGGGAGGCAGAGGCAGGCTAAGCCACCCTAATTAGCTACAAAATGTGTTCCAGGACAGACAGGCAGGTCTACAAAAAGAAACCCTATCTAAAACATACCAAATAAAACAAAGGCAAAAAAATCTCTAAACAAAAACAAAGAAGAAGGAGAAAAATAGAAAGAAAAACAGATGAAGAAGAAATAGGAGGAGATAAGAAGAAGAAGAAGAAGAAGAAGAAGAAGAAGAAGAAGAAGAAGAAGAAGAAGAAGAAAACAAGAAGAAGAACAAGAACAAGAAGAACAAGAAGAACAAGAAGAAGAACAAGAACAAGAAGAACAAGAACAAGAAGAACAAGAACAAGAAGAACAAGAACAAGAAGAAGAACAAGAAGAAGAACAAGAACAAGAAGAAGAACAAGAACAAGAAGAACAAGAAGAAAAAGAACGAGAACAAGAAGAACAAGAACAAGGAGAATCAGCTCATTTTTGAGTTTTTACTGGAGCCAAGCTATTGCTTTTAAAGTTGCAATTATGTCTACATAATATTACCCAAAATGTTTCCAATACAAAGAAGGGAAGCAAGAGACTAAAAGAGTAGAATAGTTATAGCAAGCTATTACCTTTGGATCAGATCAGACCTGATATTCATGATGTTAAATTCTCTGTAGGGAAACTTAATTGGTTTCCCTTTTAATACAGTTCTTTTTCTCTAGTCAAATTCGTTTACTGATTGGATGAAGAAATTGTATTCCATTAAAGCTATTGTTATTGGCAACAACTGAAATATAGGATCAGATTGAAATCATTCTCCCTTGTTTGTTAAAATCATGTTATAAGTTATCCTTTGACTTCATCCCTCTCATAACTGTAATTAATTTCCAAAGAGTCCTCCACACAATTATCTACATCTGTCTCAACAATTCCTTGTTAACATACCCAATGAAGCTACACAGCAATAATTGCATTCTGATGTTGCTTTCTTTTTAGTATTGCAGTCTATTATCTTGGCTTACATAAAACTCTATTTTGTTTTTATAAACAGAAGTTTTAAGAAGTAAAACCTTAAAAGAAAAAAATTATGTTTGAATAATATTTGACTTTGGAGCTTTAGTATTATATATTAACATGATGCTTATTTGAATTGATATTGTTACAGGAAATCATGTATACTATTTCACAATTTGAAAAAAATCAGCATAATATTTTGTATAGAAATACTAAAAACAATTGTAACCATTTAAGAAATTCTATGTATACTAGGTCTTTGAGTACCCCCATTAAAGCTTAGCAATAAGGTTGTTAGCAAAGTTAGGAAAGACCACTTTTGTGAGGCTTTCGTTATTATGATAAATACCTAAGCATTATGATGACGAAATTTCTATTTTGATTCATGATTTCAGTGGTTTTCATTAATTTTTCGCTTGTGCTTTTACTTTGAATATGAGATGAGGAAGAACATCATGGCAGTCAGAGTGTAGTCATTTTCTGGTTGCCAGGAATCAAAACAGACATACAAGAAGGTGTCACATCAAGTTACCCACATAAGACATAACTAATCATCTACTTAAGGGAGCCAAGTTACTGCTCTTAAAATTTCCATGAACTGTGATGTAAGCCTTGACTGAGAAACATCTTTTATATTCAAACTTTAACTAACAGCCATCTTTTGTCTATATTTTGAATATTACAATAAAATATTTTTATATTTCCCCCTGTGTGTTTCTGTTTTTTGTCTTTTTGTCTCCTACCATGCTTTCATTTGGGGCTTTGCCTTCCCACTGTCTCTCATACCTGCTAATTTATTATGGATATGATACAACCAAGTAGGTCCTCATCAGTGGATCTACACGCTATCTACATTTTTCATCTTAAAAGTATTGAGTATATATACCTGTACTTTTTATTAACTTCCAGAAACTAATGCATTGTTTATAAAATGGTAAGTGGATTAATACCAGTACTCATATTGTTTTTCATTTGCCCTTTAATAGAAATTACAGGAAACTTTATTAAGCTGA
Organism: Cricetiscus sungorus; assembly: GCA_030556225.1. Lineage (NCBI taxonomy): Eukaryota > Metazoa > Chordata > Mammalia > Rodentia > Cricetidae > Cricetiscus > Cricetiscus sungorus. The sequence continues at coordinate 51,094,102 of JANBXA010000726.1, read as the reverse complement.
GTTGCTTCACTTGTTTAATTATATTTTAATATATATTTTATATACATGTAAGACATAATGCCCACATGAACACAAGTTAATATTTTAATATGTTTCAAGATCAACCAAGGTAAGTTTCTGTTCTTAGGATAAGCGAAAACCTGATAATATGGAATATTATTCAGTATTAAAGGTTTCCACATGTAAGCCTGGTACCTCTTGATAGAAAGAGTCTGACTGCTTCATTTTCAATATCTACATTTTTTTCAAACTCTCATTTTGTATATATTTTTTTCAGAAAATATCCATTTGAGGATTAAAATATGTATGGCAGGTGCTTGAAGGGATTTTAGTGCTTCCCCTTTGTTCTGCCTTATATACCTCTCATTAAATTAAGAAGTTTGAGAATGTGAAACGATGTTTTGTTCTCATGTCAGTGTAATTGTCATACATTGATGGCATGATCTTTCTGATTTTTGCAAAATTGTAATTTCTTTTATTTTGCTTTACTAAAACATAAGGTATTGGAAAATGAAGAAGTCATCATTAAGAGTTTTTTTGCTTCTAAATATATTATTTTTATAATATTTTTATATAAATTTGAAACAAGCTTGTTTTACATGTCAAACCCAGTTCCCTCACCCTCCTGTCCACCCCTGTTTCCCCGCCATCCTTCATCCCATCCTGTTTGTGTTCCCTAGGCACTGTGAGACCTTCCTTGGAGAGTCTTCAATGTCTGTCATATCATTTGGAGCTGGGCCCAGACCCTGCCCCATGTTTCTAGGCTGAGGGAATATCCCTCTATGTGGAATGGGCTCCCAACTACCATTTGTATACTAGAAATAAATACTGATCCACTAACAAAGGCCCCATAGACTGTCCAGTCCTTCCAACTAACATCACATTCAGGGAATCTGGCTCTGTCTTATGCTGGTTTCCCAGATATCAGACTGGAGTCCATGAGCATCCTCTTGTTCAGGTCATCATTGTCTGTGGGTTTCTCCATTCTGGTCTAGACCCCTTTGCTCATCACACCTCCTTCTCTGCAACTGGATTCCAGGAGTTCAGATCAGTGTTTAGCTGTGGAAGCCTGCTTCTGCTTCCATCAGCTACTGAATGAAGGCTATAAGATGTCATATGAGGTAGTCATCAATGTCATTATTAGAGAAGGGCACTTAAGGTAGACTCTCCACTATTCCTTAGATTGTTAGTTGGAGTCATCCTTATAGATCTCTGGACATTTTCCTAGTGGCAGATTTCTCTTAAAACCTATAATGAATCCCTCTATTATGGTATCTCTTTTGTTGCTTTCCTCTATTCTTTCCCTGACTCTCTATCTTCCTGTGCCATCATACCCACCTCTACCCATCTCTTCCTCCTAACTACCTTTCCCCTACCACCGTGCTCCCATTTTACATGGGAGAGCATGTTTACTTCCTCTTACCCAGAGAACCATGTATGTCTCTCTGAGTAGTTCTCCATTGTGTAAATGTATCACATTTTCTCTAACCATTCTTCAGTTGATGGTCATTTATATTGTGTCCAGGTTCTGGCTATTACAAATAATGCTGCTATCTATGAACATAATTGGACAGATGTTCTTGTTGTTTGAATGTGCATGTTTTCCGTATATGCCTAAGAGTGGAATTACTGGATCTTGAGGTAGACTGATTCCCATTTTCCTGAGAAACGGCCATACTGATGTCCAATGTGGCTATACACATTCACACTCCCACCAGCAGTGGAGGAGTGTACCAATTTCTCCACATCCACTCAATCATAAAGTGTCAATGGTGTTTTTAATTTTAGCCATTGTGACAGGAGTTAGATAGTATCTCAGAGTTGTTTTAATTTGCATTTTATTCTTGGCTAAGGATGTTAAACACTTACATGTCTTTCAACCATTTTTGATTCCTCTATTGAGAATTCTTTATTTAGTCCTGTACCCCATATTTTAATTGGATTATTTGATTTTTATTAAATTTGTGGCTTGTTCTTTGGTTTTTGCATGGTTGTAGGAAGGATAAGTAAAAAATATGCATACCTTTAAATATATACATGTAGTTTATTTGAATGTGAAGCAATGCAGATTGGTATCTTTAATATAAATTGTGTTTATTCATAAATCTTTTAAAAGGACATTGTTAGACATTAATGAAACATCATACTTAATATGTCAAAAAGCTACTCCCTGTAAGATTGACTATTATTTTTATCTACTTTATATCTGCAATATTTTGTAGTACATTTAAAATATGAAATATTCCTAAGTCCTCTCTGCAATTATTGCTGCATTTTTCTCCCTTTGAGAAATTATCTTGACATATTTTTATCCATGTATATGTGGAGATATGAATGAGTCTTAAATACTCTCATATATATGAATACATTTTCTTCAGTAGCAGTCAAATTTTGTGAATGATAAATGTAGTATGCCCCACTTCCATTTCTTTCAGTGCTTCTAGTGTGTATGTGGAAATACAATCCTTTTGCTTCCTGCTTCTGCTGCTACAGCATTATTCCTCTAGAAAAACACAACAACAAAACCAAAACCCTGTTGTTACTAAAGGTGTTTTTTGGCAACAGAAAGTTGTTCTTCTTCTTCTTCTTCTTCTTCTTCTTCTTCTTCTTCTTCTTCTTCTTCTTCTTCTTCTTCTTCTCCTCCTTCTTCTTCTTCTTATTATTGATTAGTGTGCAGGATAAAAAAATTATTCCCTATGTGTAGTTTATTTTACAAAACTCATTAACTATTTTCTTTCTTCATTTCTATAGAAACATTATTGTTTCTACCTAAGTAATTATATAAAATTTATTTAACTAATGATGTGATTACCCTTGGTGTTTATGTTAGAATTGAACTTAGTCTGGATTGTAGAGGAGTAGTGTCCTGCATAATATCACAGAGTTAATTTGATTATATCCCAAAATGCATTCACTTAGATGCCATAATGTACACTTATATTTGTTGTCTATGATCAAAATGCTAAGCTGAGATTTGCTGTGCTTATGAGAATAGTACATCCCAGTTCATATAGTGATGTCTATGATGTCTAATTATATCACCCTGGAAATAGGAGCATATGAAAAAAGAATACATTATTTTTAATGAATCCACATATCTGAGATGCGTTTTTTTCATTTTCTATCTTTATAACACTTGTCATGCTATCTAGATATATCAAAACCTTCTCAAAAAATGATTAATCTTCCTCTGCTCTTCCATTTCTTTTGTACTAACTTCAGGCATCACAACATCACAAATGATTGTTTTGGGGTTTATACCTTCCAAATACCTATTCAGATTCTAAATTATCATAAAATCTATTTTTCTAGTCTAGATCTAACCACCATCAAATTTGCACAGATGCTATGATTTAGGACCTAGAATATTTAATATCAAATATTGGTCTCTTAATTTGTTATCTAAAAGCACTAGAAGAAAGAAACCATTTAAATTTCCCAACAATGACAAAGAACACTCATTTAATTTTTAATATGAGGGGGAAATGCAAACATTTTGCAATGTTCATTTTAAAATTACATATATATATGCATATACATTGAGAATATGTATATATATATATATTCATTGAGAATTGGGAATTTCATACATGTGTACAATCATCTCTACTTCTCTTCCAAGGCTTCCCACAATCTTTCATTTAATCTTATTCACTAATTCATGTTTTTATTTATTTAAAGACAACAATATATTAAATCTAATTGAATACAATCAGTTATTATATTGTTCTAAAAATATGATTTTTCTCTAGACATTTGCCATTCTCTCCAAACATTTTTTTTCATTAGCATCTTAAATGTTCTTTGAGTACACTCTAGCAATTATATTAGTTCACTGATGATGTTATTCATTATCAAGTGTATAACAAGAATTTATTATTTCCTCAGAAAACTATATGGTTCTTGTCTCACGCATTTCATTGTTTTCTTTAAATATACATTTCATTGAATAATGTCAACTTCTGATTTTATATTTGTTCAATTTCACTTCATTTTACAATAATAATACTTAGTTTTGCATGTCATGTCTCTATATACCTGAATACCTATTTACCAATCATTTAATTAACATTTTTTCATGCATTGTATTCTGATTTCAGTTTCCTCTCCATCAATTCCTTTCAGAATAGTTAACCTTTTTTATAAGCCTTTCTATTCTTTCTATAATACCCAAATAAGACATATTTGTTTTTCTGGATCCAGATCTAGATTGTTTGTTGCTTGAAACTCAATTATTTGGGTTGATAATTAGTTAAAAGAAAATCCATTTTATTCTGTATTGGACATGATAATAAGATGGAAATTTGATCATTCTTAATTATCTATCTCTTTAGTGTTTAGTGGTTTCATACAGAGAAAAGAGTCAAAGTGAGACATGGGAGAATTATAATTCAATGAGCATGGAAATTATGTTTATTAGTATTTTCATCTCTGAAACATATAGATCTGTTTTGTTTTAGTGTTTACATCTGGCATGAACTTATAAATCAACCATGATCTCTTCAGGCCAATTCCTATATTTTCTTTAAGCAGACATATCAATTCCTTCAAGTTTAACATTACAAAGTTTTACAAAGCTTGTATTAGTTGATCAAAAGTAGTAAATCAGAAGTTTCGTAAATATAGGAAAGTGTTATTCAGCTATAAATAAGTTAATCCCTTGCTATGGCTTCCTTTCAAGATTTAAAATGCCTTTCTCAAAGTAAAGGTTGTAATTTTTACAAAAGGCACAGAGATAGCATACATCCTTGTGGAAATGCAAAGAAGGGAAATATAGAGCAACTCTTCACAGGACAACTTACAAAAAAGAGGCAATAAAAACATTATTTTACATATATATTAATACTAGCACATCTAGTCTATGAATTCATTGTAATTTATTGATATCTTAGCATTTTCTCTAGTAAATGGCTTTGTTTTCTATTTGTTAATTTTATGAGTAACTTCCATTTTTATTATTGTTAAGACATAGTATATTTTATGGTAATTTTATAAAGTATAGACTGTTTCATAATCAAGTAAAATAAAAATTATTACTGTCTCTTCTGATATTTATATGTTAGAAATTGGAATGCTTTTTCAGTCATTTTGAAGGATATCATAGATTTATTTTTAAAGTATCAATGGTTATTAAACTATATTTTTTTTAAAAAAATTCCTCCCCTATGGCATTGTTTGGTATATTTTATTTATCTTTTGTCAATATCCTGTTTGCTGAATTTCTCAGTCACTGGTTGAGACAGAATTAGCTCACCATAGTCAAGCAAAATGAGAAACTATGGTGAATTATAAAATTAACACAAAGCCCCCCAAAAAGAAATAATAAGAACTATATCAATATCTTGGAAAGTAAATAAAGCAATTTGTGAAAGAGAATAGACAAAGGGAACCGTGACATATGATCGATACCCTGACTTTATGAACTACACATGATAACATCTCCTGTTTGGTTTTACAGGTTTGCAAAGGATGTATGGTAACTCAATAGTTTGACCTGTCATGTTCCCAAAGGAAGAGTTACCAATCTCAGTAAGCATGAAATCAGTCTTCAATCCTTTCTTACCGTAAGAAACCTTTATCACAACATATTTCTCTGAATGAATTTATATTTTATACTTGTATATATTTCTTAATCATTTTATGTTTGAGACAATAAATCTGTCATCTACTGGCTCAGGGAAAGTTTGGTGTATTTGAACATCCAGTATCCTAGCTTCATGGAATAACTTCATCAATAGCGAAAAATGACTCTATCACACTAAAACAACTCACATCCTCAATTTCAGTCTTCAAAGCTTCAATTCTTTTTCACAGTTGAGGGAGAATGTACAATTGTATTAGAAACTGATGTAAAAACTCACATGATAAAAAGTCTGGAATAACTAGAAGCCTAGAGAAAGAAACCACAAGAAACCTACCACAGTTGAATCAAGAAGAAACATGAAATGTAGCTAGACTAATCATTAGCAAAATATAATCAGTTTCTGAGATTTTTCCATTTAAATATATTTCAGAATACATATGCTTTGGAGATTATTTCTATAAATACTTAAAGAAAATCTAATTGTCTTCACAGAAGCAGAATATTCAGGAAAAAAAGCAGATAAATGTGGGGAGTGGAATGGACATATTAGAATTGAGTGTATATGAAATTGCCATAATAAAATTAAACAAAATTAATTTGGAAAAACTAAATAACAATAATCCCCATATCCAACGCAGAACATACAAACACACACAACTCCATGAAATTTACCTTTTCTTGGGGGACTTTTGGTTAGCTCAATCATAACTCTTCCATTGCTAAGAAACTTAAGAATTTTGATGTACGCTTGTTCTTTCTTTTATCAAATATAAAATATTTGCTTGTATTTTATAAACTCCCTAGGTTTAAAAGATTTCAAATTCATGAAAAGATACATTGAATGTTGAAATAATGGAAATTATAAAGACATTGTGACTTTTAAAATTTAGATTGTGTTTTAAATTGTGATATTAAAATGAGATTAAGGGGATGAAGACTTAAAAGATAATGCTTAAAGTGTTTTTGTGTCAGTGTTAACTATAGGTCCAATACAATAGCTTTTGCCAACATGACACAAATCTAGACATATAATGGAAGAGGGCATCTCAACTCAGCAGTTGCCTCGGATTTTGGACATTCATGTGAGCCATTTTACTGATTGTTGTTTGATATAGGAAAGTTGGTTCCATTGTGGTTTTTGTCAACCATTGGGAAAAGGTGCTGAATTATATTTTTAAATAAGAGATGCTTATCAATACTAAAAAGGCAAGTTATTAATGAGTGTTCCTTTATGGTGTCTGCAGTATTTCTTGTGGTTTCTGCTTCAGTTTCTGCTAAATATGCTACTTTTGAGGCCACTAGTATTTGGTACAGTCATTGACACGAGCTACAACTTTATATAAAACTTATTAGGTATTTGGATAGTTCTGTATGCTTTTATCTTGTTTATTTTTGCCTGGAATTCTTTGTCCCCCATCTCACTAGAAGAATGTGCATATCCTTAAATGTAACATCACTTTCTAGTTGACAAAAAAACATGTCACTATCTCATTCTTTTAAATTGATAATTAATGTCACTAATAATTAAAGTTATCATTAGCTGGTGTGTGTTGTTGCTAGTAATTTATTCCATTTATGCAATTCTTTTCATAGTCATATTTTGCATGTCAGTAATTATAGCTGCATTTTTCCATTCTCTCATCTATTGGCTCTGTCCAAATTATTGCTTCCATTGTTTTCTGCATTGCTGATTTGGGGAACCTTAATGATTTATCCATTTTATATAAAAAGTTTTCATGAAGCAAGTTTCTTTACTCTTCAATTGTGGCATTAACAATAAAATTCATGTTTAATGGTGCACATTATTCTTGCAGTGGTGCTCAACTTTGTTTTCAGCTCACATAGGGTAGCTCAGAGTATTTGTAACTACAGTTCCTTAGAAAGCAATAGCTTCTTCTAACCTTGATGGACACTAGGCATACACATAATATGTATACATATACATAAATGTAAAGTATTCATACACATAAAACAAACATTTTAAAACATAAATAAATACCTATACTGCATGCACACACATACTCATTAATACCTGTTCTGTGTACAAAACTGTGCATTTCATATATACAAATCTTCATGGAATTTAAATTCTTATTTTACCGCACAATGTCACTGAAAGTTTTATTGGGATATTTTGCTGCATGTATCATTATGGTGAATGCAAAAATTATGGTGACTGCAAAAATGTTTATTAAATCTTTGTAAATTAGATAACTCACACACACACACCTATATATGAATGCTAGATGACTGAAAACAATAATTATAATCCCATATACCAACTAAACACTTTCTTTTTATAATTCATCTAGCACAATTGTTTAAGATTAAGATTTTCATGAGACAAAAAGTAAAACAGTAATTTTTCAGAAATCAGTCAGTACTTTTAATGCACTAAATCTTATTCTTAACCTAAATTCTTATGCTAAAAGCTTAAAGCCTAATTTCATGGTATTAAAGGACAAAACTTGGAGCTAAAGAGATGGCTCATTGATTAAGCTCTTGTAGAGGACATGTTTTATATTCCTTAGCATCCACACACACCACTTCACAACCATCTGTAATTTCAGTTACAGTGATTGCTAGTCCATTTTCTGTCCATACATAATACATACAAAATCATAAATTACTATAGGTGTGAACTAATACATATGCATACACACACACACATATATATGTACACATATACATATATATATATATATATATATATATATGCAGACAAATATTCATTAATATACCATTAAAAATCTTATTTAAGAAAACAGATCATTAGGCATTAATTTGGTTATGAGGAAGGAATCTTCAGTAATTGAGTTAATAGCTTTTAAAGAACATATGTGAAAATTATGGCTTCTCTCTTGATTATATAAAGATATGATGAGAGTATCTGAAAATCATGTAAAATGCCATTGTTAGATATTGTATATGCTATTTCCTTATTTTAAAAATTTGAGCCTGAAAGAGATATTTTTTGCTTGTGAACTTATGCCATAGTGTTTCATGTAGACTATGACAAAACCTGTTTTGAAACCTGATTTGTTGCTCTAAAAAATTCTACCATAAAGGTAAAAAATCTTTGAACAATCTCAAACAATTTTGGGGTTCATTGTAGAAAAAAATTCAACACTAGGAATAGACCTATGATGGAAACTTTGTGAGGACTCAGAAGATAAGAGAACATTTTACAGAAAGTTTCTGTACTTTTGCTGCATAAGTAATGGTAATATTTCATAGACAATATATTAATAAAATTGAAGGTGATAATCAAATGATTGATGCATATATTAGAAGGAAAAATATGTTCAACAAGGGGAAGAGATCTTGGTTATAAAGGAACAAATTTTGGCTCAATGGTATTGTTGTCATATTTTACATATAGTAATATTTGAATATTTGATTGAAGATATTTCCCTTATTTACATAATTGATTAACTTATGTAAACTACTCTGTTGAACATATATGTGTTGATATGCATAAGTCTTTTTGTGTAGACTGTGAAGGTACACCAAGTGCCCTCCTCTATACTTATCTGAGTATTCCTTTAGGAGGTAGAAATTCTGTTCCTGAAACAAAAGGTTACTATTTCTCACTCTAGAAATTGGAAAGCCCCAACAATTCCACATCTCTCTGCAACACAAAGAGTTGAGATGAGCCTCCTGGCAAGTTATGTGAATTCTGGGTCTGAAGTCTGGTAACTATGATTGAGCAGCTAGTGTTGTTAAATACTATGATTTCTCTCTAAGCGAAAGTGAATTTGCTTCCTAGCAATATATAAAAGTAGTAGTTTGGTTCTTCTTGAGTTCTTATAATAGCATATGTAAAGAAAAATGATTTTAAAATGTAATTAATGAACAAGGTGCCAGAATTTAAATCTAGAATGTTCTCAGCCTTCTAATATTTTAAAATTATCAAAACTGTATTTTGAAGACAACACTGAAAGTAACTACAAAATGTTATTAGTTGTTCAGCAAGTCATTATCAAGTATCTCAACAGAAGCCATGGATAGGAATCTACAAACAGAAACACTGGTAGATTTGTTAAACAGACATGTGGGATAGGGCTATCACTAGGTTAAAAAAACAAACAAACAAACAAACAAACAAAACTTACCACCCTCACCAAACCTGAGGACCTTAAGTTGACTGCTATGACCCACAAATTAGAAGGAAAAACCTGCAAGTTGACCTCTAAATTTTACAGGCATGCTCTGTTATATATACAACCAGACACTCCTTCATGCTTACATCTATGAATATAATAAAAAAGATATAAAAATATGGCACAAACTGTGTAAAGATTGATAACTAGTGTTTTCCTAAAAGGTGAAAACCATCAAAGTTACAGATAACCACTATAGTGCCAAAGAAATTCTTGTATTGTAATTTATTTTACAGACTAGGAAGTAATCTCCTGATTAGTTTTATCAAGCAAGCAGCTTGATAAAATTGAGCAGCACAATCTTGAGTTGAAGGCCTACATGCAAAATATCAGGTTGTAGGGTGTTGCTGCCACTACACTCAACTTAAAAAGGAGAAGTTTCACCTGAAGGAATTGGTCTACAAGACTTGATAGTAGTTGGAACAGGTGGGTTTGCCCTTACTTTAAATTTGCAATTTTTCCTCTTGTACCTTTGTTGTTTTGTTGTGAAAATATCTATTCTATTTTTACTACTGCATTATGGCAGGGAATATTTTTGGTGTCATTAATTTATAATGTGTGAGCAAATTGCTGCAGAACCCAAGGCTTTAATATTATTTCATTTTATATGCCACTAATATTATTTAACATTTTACTATATATGAATTAAAGGTAAATGATTTAAAAATCATAATCAAATGAATACCAAAATACATATATGCATACCTTAGGATATATATGTAAGGTATGATAGAGGCACAGGCCTGTAATCCCTGAAATTGTATTATGAGTATGTGGGTGTTATTGCTCAAAACGAGATAGACAGTCCCAAGATTGCCTGAGCTACAAATCAATACTATATTTGTTGCTCATACAAACACCCCAGCAGTTCCAACAATATGCACAAGACTTTCCCAAGTTCAACATAGAAAATTGTCAGCATGGAGAGATACACTAGGCCTGCAGTCTAATGCCTTGCTAGGAATCTTAAGGCAAGTGACAGCTTCATAAAAGATAGTATTTTTCCCTCAGTTTATGGACCCTAGCAGGGTGATCATGCTAGAAAGAAGACCATATATCCATGAATATTTTTGCAGCTTAATTGAACTTTCTAGTTTTAAAAAGAGACACAGTCCTTTATTATTACTTGTCATTACTCTATGGTTTTGCATAACTATTTAAAAGATTATTTGAACAGACTATTAGATCTTGTTGAACTAGAGATTTAGCTAAGCAAAATTTTAATAATTTAGAAAGGATTCTGTAACTTCATTAACCTTGAGGATTTAATTTGCCTTGTAATTTGAAATTGCGATCATGGAAAAGTTTTTCACATGTGCTACAATGTAGTGTTTTAACACATTTATGAAATTTTTAGTATCAAAATTCTAAGCTATTTATCAGTCCACGTGATCAAATATTAAAATTTCATTATTTCAATTATTTTAAAAATGCTGGGTGTTATAATTATCTCTACTATGTATACTAAACTTAGTTTACATTTTTCTTTAAAAAATTGTATGTAAATAATTACCAGCATTGAGCTTAATTTGAAGCCAGTTGCCAAAAAAATGAATCCTGTGTTTCAAAAACATACATTTAACTGAAAGACTCTCCTTTATAACTATAACATCAACTTTATGACTGTTACTGTCAATAAAATAACCCTCCTTAGAAATAATTTAAATGAAGGTAGATTCCCAAATGGAAGCTATGTATAATGGGATATGAAAAGGGACAATGAAAGAAAAGTAAAAAAAGAGTTCAATTTATAAGACATACTGATTTTTTATTAAAATATTTTATCTCATAGTCTCAGTTTAATAAAATAAGGGTTGGGAAACTTGCAATATATAATATTGTATTCTCTTCTGGTGTACACATAATATTAATATCTTAACAATTGTCTTCAGAATACATGAAATGTAATAACCCTATTTTATAGAAAAAATCAATTATACTGCTGATGTAAATCTGAGTAATGCTTATGTGGATACAGACCTGAGCACAAATTTAACATAGGTGTTAATTCTACATTAAGGATTGGTAGATATTGAGTATTTATTCTATATTATTTCATTATGATATATAGTGATGCAGGAAAATATACTTTCCACAACACATGTAGATACTCAATAAAACTTAAACAAATTTGGGATAATTTTGTGTGTAGGGTGGGTGTTGTGTATATGAATGCAGGTACAGAGGTCAGAAGGTGGTGTTGGATACTCATAAGTTGGAGTTAAAAGTGGATGTGAGCCCCTATTGTCGTTGCTGGGAACCAAACTCAGATTTTCTGCAAGATTAACAAATGCTCTTAACTGTGCCTATGCTTTCTTTCCAGGCAAAGATAATCTGATATTGCCATAAGGAATTAATTCAGGCTGTTCAAGGGGCTACAGCAACATTGAGTTTGTAACAATACCATTGAAAGCAATTAGAATTTTTATACCTTTATCAGAAACAGAGTATAATGGCAATTGCCAGGGTCAATACAATTCTAGTTGCCAAGATATAAGGAAATTTGAAAGCTATACAAGGTATACAAAATTAATGTCTACACCAATTATCCTGTCAAGATATCATGCTTTCTTGACTACTAAAGAAACACAGATAAACACAAAGCAGCTGAATGCTTCACTGTTTAAGAAAATGCATTGGTGTCTCAGGAACTGGAAGGAGCATGTTATCCATGGAGCCATGGACTTCAACCTGAAAACCTTATGACTCATGACTCTCAAGGCAACTAAATCAGGCCAATTCCATACTTCCCTGTACTATAACACTGAACTATTTATCTAACTCCCAAATTCTATTATTTAAATAGTGATATGCAAACACTTTCAATCAATGTTTTTTAATGAACATGATTAGATATATTAAAAAATCATAGACTTTAGCATTTCTTGCTTGTAATACAATTACAATTCAATTAAGTTTGAAAATAATTTGTGCAATATTTTTTTGATTTTTCTTTGTGTGCTTATGAACTGTTGTGTATGTTAGTGTTTCAAATGAGATAATAATTGATTTTTGATTGTTTTTTCTTCTTTAAAATGTTTATATTTAATTAATTTGTATCTGTGTAATATATTGCGTTCAAGTGTATTGGTGCACACATTTGCTACATTGCCCATCAGAAGACAGTTTGAATAATCTGATTTTTTCCCTCTATTGTGTGGGTTCTTGAGAACCAACTTAGGCATTAGGCTGTCAAAAACACAGCACAAAACAGGTGTTGATGAACCATCAAAAGTAGTTTCCATTTTTATAATTTTTTATCCGAATATATTCATCTGTATATTTTAAACAATTGATTTCTAAACTGTCCCCTTAGAAGAAATTTTGAAAAACTCTACAGAAAAATAAATTTTTTATACTTTGCAAAATTTATCTATAATATATGTCCCATAATATTAAATAAAAGTAGAAGTTATATTTCTAAATGCCTTGGATAACCTACAAAGCACATTAAACTTTGTAAACACTCCTAATGTTATCCTTATTTAAAATAAAAATCTTTGAATTGCCAATACCACAGATTAAATACTGGATTAACATTTTAACCAATCATTTATTTTCTCTTATGTTCTATTCAATATGATCAAAGTATTGAAAATAATTCATAAACATTTTTCTCTCCAAAAGATGGTTTTTATACTAAAAAGTGATTCACTTGTTAAGACACTTTCTACTAATCTAGAAGACCATGTACAACTTTAAGCTGTTCAAAATCACCTCTAACTATATCTCCAGGGAACTTTCTATGCTCTTCTGGCTATTTAAGCACCAACATGCATGTGCTTCTGAAAGATACACAGGAGTGTGTATGTGTACACACACATATCTGTACATACACACAAACACACACACACACACTTAACAAAATATACCCATGAACTTTCAACAATATGGTAGCTTCATGAAGACAAGTATAAAGATACAACTAGTTGGCATGTCAATGAGGACAGTTAAAATTTTACCTGAAACTACTCCTAAATAAAGAACTAATGAGTGACCAATGGCTGTTGAAAGGAGACTCTTTGTCCTCCAGGGATATATTCCCACATAGTTGTGGAATTGCATGTGTTCAGCAAAGCTAATTTACCCTAGTAATCCAGTAAGTTATATGTGTTTATGCTATTAGAATGTGTAAAGAATAAACTGAGAATTACGAATGTGTTTGCTGCCAGAATGTGCAAATAATGAACTGAGATTTACCAATGTAGCATTATGTCAGTGTTGCATTATGAACACAAATGAAGCACTTCCTCTTTGTTTCATTTGACCAACATCAATCCTAGATTTAAGTTCTTTACTTCATTTTCTCAGTGTCTTCCATCCATTTCTGTCTGTTGTATATATCTATATTTGTACCTTTGTGTATTTTCTTAAGAATCTGTCCCTGTCCCTATGTCTGTATATTTGAGTGTGTATATCTCTAACAAAAGTCTTTGCTCTCCATTTATTAGACAGCACAGAAAGTATCACATGGGAAAATAGATGGATCATTATAGAAATTTTTAGTAGTTTTACAAATTTCAAGTCACTGACGATAATTGATTCAGACACACCCTTATAATAAACAGTACTACAAATACTGTTTTTCAATTACTGTCCATATTTTTGATGGTTATGGTGGATATTCATTTTATAACCTTGCTTTCGACATATATGTACAATTTTTCGCAAATGATTATCATGACACACTAACATACACTCATTACTTTTGTGTCAAAGTCATGAAAATATATAATTTAAAATTTCAGCTATTCATTAGTTTAGGTAAGAAAACCTGACTACATGGGCTGTCCAAAGCAAGTAACATTAGTTACTTTGTCCTCTTAAGAGCAGGGAAAGTAAGCATAATGAATAAAGACGTGGATAGGAGACAAAAGAATGTGGAAGAAAATGTTACCATATATTACATACACACACACACACACACACACAGACAGACAAACACACACACACATATGTATTGTATACATATGTATGTATATACATATATATGTGTGTGTGTATGTATATACATATATATGTATATGTAATGATGGCAATTAAAAGATCCTTATTTAGAAGGCAGAAAAAGAGATTATAGTGCTCATGCATTAATTTCTCCTATTAAGTAAATAAATAAGAAAAAGGTTACATTTTTCTTTTAATAAAAGAACGATTGTTATGTATGGACTAAGTCTTGGAGAAGTTTTGAAAAATTTCAAGTTAAATAGCATAAAATTGATTAATTCAAAACAATAGTTCTTGGTTAAAATAGACTTCATGAAACCTACATGTTATTACATGCTCATAGAAAGATATGAAATACTGAGACTAGGAAAAGAATCAATATTCAAATTAATTCATTACATTGTATGTTTTTCAATATCTCATGTCTTTGGGTTTATCTTTCTTAGTGTGCCAGATAACTGTAACATCGGTTCAGGTGTGCTGAAATACTACTGCTTATAGAAATTAAATGTTATTTCTTTGATATAATCCCAGTGGGAGTTTTGTGTCTTAAAACTGAAGTGAATTTTAGCATGAATTTAATTCAGACCTCTATAATTATAATTGGAGGGCCTTAAATGGTCTATTATATTCAAAACAAAAATTTGTTGACTCTCTCCTTTCACTAACAATGGAGCAATTTGGCTAGTTGTAAGTCACAGATGGCATTTAATCACAGTTCATTACCATTTTAAAATGCCCTGGTAATTTTATAGTTAAAATTTGGAAGCAGTTATTGATAGAATAAGGATGAATATTACTCACTGGCATAAAAACTATTATAGCGAGGAAGTATGGCTTGTACATTATTTGTTGTTCATAGGTTTCATGCTATCAATATGAAAATCACAAAAGCTATGCCTAACTTCCTCCATTATCAACTTTCTCCTCATATTTTTTAATTTTTAAAATGTATTTACTTATGTGTCTTGATCAATTTTCTTCACTCATGTATGACTACCATAAGTGTGCCTGTTTCCCAAGGAGGTAAGAAATGGCAATAAAGATAATCTAGAACTAATACTACAGGTTGTTGTGAGCAGCCAATTTGGTGCTGTGAGTCAAACTCAGGTTTCTGGTAGAGAAGTCAGTGCTCTTACCAATGGAGACATCTTTTGCAAATTAACTCCAAAGTTTTCTTTAATATAATACTAATATAATATTTTTCTGTTTTTCTATCCACAGCTTCTTAAACATTATCTATTCCTCACTGACCCAGTGTACAACCAAAATTTTTCAATTACAGATATTATTTGCTAATATATTTTCCATTCACATATTCTGTACCCAAAATAATACTCTAAAAATGCAGTATTTTATATATAAAGTAGTTTTTAATTTAGCATGTCGTTTTTTCAGCAAACTATACAAGTTTGGGTCTTGTTAAGACTTTAATTATGGAAAAATCCTCAAAATAGATGCCATCATAGTACTGAAAATAGATTCAAGAGGAATAAGAAACATTCCAAGTCTAGGGTAGGTCTAATAACAGCTTGCTCTAACAAGATATTACCTAAGTCCTACAAGATATTCATTACAGCTTCCTTAAAGCATCAATCCAAATGACCTAAACTTTTCCTACCAGGCCTCAACTTTTAAAATATCTACTATGTCAATAATGCTCAATAGAGAAAAATTAACACACAAAAAATATTTTGTGACTAATTAAAAATTAATTACATAAAAATTGCTTTTATTATATTATTAGGAAAAGGATGCCTTATATATAGTAAAGGGTAAGTACATTTATAATACCTATTATTTATGATAATAATAATTACTATTATGTGTAGGAGAATACACCTGTAATATCAGCACATGGTATCAGCACATATCAGCAGATCATGAATTTGGAGCTCATATATGTGATTGAACATTTCTCAGTACTAAAAGAAAAGACAGCACGAGAACAACAAATTAGACAGATTCATTATAGTATTAAAGGAAATAAAATGAGCCTAGTAAAGTGACAATGAAAATGTGCTACATGTACATAATTAACTTTTTTCAATAATAAGAAGACTTTTGAAAATTGCAGAAAAATGGATAAAAATGGAAATAGAGGCAATCTAGTCTTAGAAGGGCAAATACTACATAATCAGCCTCATTGTGCCACCTAGCCTTTACTTTCTAGTGTTAAAATATTTATTATATTATTTATGAGTTTGTGTTTACAAAATTAGGAAAAATAGAGAAGTGGCAAATGAGAAAATAAAGAAGAAATCCCCAGGAACAAAGTAAGAGAAGTAGAACACATGTGATTTGAAAATTAAGGAGAATATTTAGAGATGAAGAGTTTATTTTAGTTTAGTTAGTGAGATGGAGGAGAGGAAAAAGTCAAGAGAGAGTCAATTTTATAAAGAGTGTGTCAAAACGCCATAACGAAACTTGTTATTTTGGAAGCTCATTAAAAAATATTAACTGGAAGAAGGGAAAGTAAAAAGCAATGTAAAAGACAGAATGCATACCACTATCACCTCATTAGTCAATATGACATGACATAACTCTTTGTTTGGGTCATGATTAAAATGGCATTTTACTATTGGTGCTTTCTTATATTTGTGACATTTTACTCTGCTTATTATTTCACCTTTACTAATTTATTAGGAATTTATCAGTAATTGTATTTGTCTCTACGTATAAGAATTACAAATAATAATAACCTCTCTAAAAAGAAAATCTCATAATTAAATTTATTAAGACGGGGTAAAAGTTACTAGGGTGTTTCTCTTCACACAATTGCTGGGGATGTTTATGGAGCTGTACATTCAGCTGGAAATTCTACAGAGAAAGACTCTGAGATATCTATGTGGCTTTTAGGTAGATAATAGCTTTCTATGTCATCTAATCATTCTTTTTGGCATTCTGGACACTCTTTCAATATTGTGAGAATAAAATAATGGGATAAAACCTTTCAGCTTTACTGTGAAGACTACTCATAACGCATGGTGTAGAGATACATTATTTATGATGTATTAAAGCTTGTCTGAGGATCTAGAAATAAAAGTAAGCCACAACCATAGAAGCAAGCAATCAGAAGGTAGGAATTGGTGGTACAAACCTTGAATCCTAGGACTCAGGATTAAGAGACAGATGGATATCTGAATCAATGGTCATCCAGATCTACACAAGATTTAATCACACTAAAAGAGAATTATAGTTCACATCCATAATCCAAGCACCAGAGGGGCATAAAAAACAGGAGCAAGTATGCAATCAAAACATCTGTTCTCTAGCCACAGTGAGGAGAGGCAGCAGTCTGAGACTTGGTGAAGAGCTTGTGCATGGATCACCCATTTCAGCCTGAGCTAGAGGAAAACGCTAGTGGCTGGCTGCTTTACTTTCCTGATATACAGCTTGAAGCTTCAACCACAATATCTGTCTGTGGGTCATTTATATTTCATGTTAAAACACGGTCTGTACTATGAGTCATATTGTGTTACTCATACCAATGTGATGTAGTAATTACTGACACTTTTAATGACATGTTATAAAAAATCATATACTGTTGAAATATACAAAAATACAGTTTCAGAAGACGTTATTGGTTCTACATTCTATTCTAACAATTGCTCCTGTGATTAAATACCATGATCAGAAGCCATTTAGGAGGAAAGGGTTTATTTGGATTGCACGTAAGAGTTTTTCATACAGGTGAGCCAAAGCAAGAACTTATCGCAGGAACATGGAGATAACAACTGAAGCAGAGCCTGTAAATGAATGACGATCATTGGCTTGCTTTCTCTGCTTTCTCTAACTGTCTTTTACTACTCCAGGCCCCATTTTGGAGAATGGTACCATCCAAAGGGACCCTGTTCTTTCTGTATTATTTAACAATAAAGAAAAGGCATTATAGATTGTTCCACACACAGGGGAAATTGATGGAAGTATTCCTTCAGTTGCTGATTCTCTTTCCAGATATGTCAATTTGACATTCAAGAAGAGCAACTAGACACAACAAATTCATTTTTAAATTTGCATGTCATAGTTAAAAATAAATATTTCTGTATGTTTCATTTCTAACTATGTGTATCATCAAAACTACCCTCTTTCCAAAAGAAAATCTAGTATCTCAATATAATTATAGCCATATAATATATAATTTCAATTCATGTTGGATTTATTATTTAACTCTAATATATGTAGCCTAAATTAACCCATATATAAATGGACAATTTTCTACATTTTGACAAACATAATAAAACAAAAACAAGACTGAAACCATTCTAATTATTCAACACTATATTATTGAATCTAAAGCAGCAAATGACAAACTCAACTTTTATAAAACACTAAAGCTTTTGAAGATCTAGAAGACAGGAACACTGTGAATCTGGAAATGATGAGTAGAGGAAAATGCTTATTATACTTATTTGATAAGTACATAGTATATAATAATTGTTAAAATAACACAATGTTTATGACTAATGTATATAAAGACTACATATTCAATAAAATTTAAATGTCATAAACTAATGGAGATTCTCTTGATTGTAATAATGATAGATTAACCTTGAGAAAGAAAAATGAAGAAATCACTCTTTAACGGCATTGGAACAATTTCAGAACAAAAAATAAAAAAAAGAAAGATAGGAAGGCAAGCAAGATACTCAAGTATGTTTGAGAGTAAAATAATACCTGGTGCTAAGCACTATGTTTTAGCAGAAAACACCATGTTCATTCTCAAATAAGAAAGAAAAATGCCTGAAAGTTATCTAAAAGTCTTCAAACTGTATATGAGAAAAAGAAATACATAATTCATCAAATTAGAAAATTCATATGGAAACCTTAAGGTTACACTCTTGGAATAAAGATTTAAAAAATAGTAACAGAGTAGCTTTTAACATCACTAAACTATTTTCTAAATAATTCAAACTTCTGAAAATGCTTGTTGTATATGAGACTTTCAGTTTTAGAAAGAAATAAGTAAATAAGCATTGGAGAAAATTTAAGTCACATGAAATCTCAATTTTGCACTATAATTTCATTATTTCCATAATATTAAGCAAAATAAAAGAAATTACCTTTGTGGCCCTACAGTTGATGTTACTAGAGACTATACGATGATTTTTTGCATAGCTAATTCCCACAAATATAGTATTACTTAAGTATTCCTTTTACTTGAAAGCTCCATATATATATATGTATATAGATATACATATATATATTGATTATATTAATCTACCACTACCTCCCTTAAACTTACCCTTAATAGTCTAATATCCTCCATTCTTTGTCCCTCTCAACTTTAGATATTTTTAAAAGATTTTTTTTGTTAGTAGTTCTTGTTTGCAGTCTATGTGAAGAAGTGTCTGTGTCCATTGATTAGAACTGAAAAATCTATGAGAAGCCATATTTACACAGGAGAAATATTCTCCCTCCCTCAGGATTCATAAACTGCTAATAACTATTCTACTAGAGGTAGGACCTTGGGAACCCCTTACCCTTCAAGCTAGAATTCTAATTGTAAAATAACTATAGCTTCTATGAGTTGATGCTTGTAAAAGTTTTGTCATGCCTGGAAGTCTACATTAATAGACTCTCTAATCTCATCATTTGGCTTTTACTTTATTCTTTTTTGCCTTCTGAGCATGCAGAGTTATTTATACTTGGCATTTTGTCAGGTAAAAGTCTCTGAACATTTAGCAAAGTAACCGTAAGTGAATAAATAGGTTACTCATGACTCTTTCTTACTAAGTTTACTGGATGCTATAGTCAATAATTTAGTCCGCAACTATGGATCTCTTTGTAATAGTGGCTAATTTGCATGTGTGACTGTTATTTATTATATAAGTTGAAATATATTTTTGTACCACATGGACCTATCCGTAAGTAGACTTCTATTGTATTCAAACATACAGTGGGTCTTCCTGCTTCAAATAAACTTATTTTCAAAATTTCTTCAGATTTGTTGACCCCTCCTGGAAGGCATCATCCTCTCTGTGCAGTGCAGTGGGAGGGGGTCAATGATATGGGAAGGTGGTCAGAGAGGGGCATGGGAGGGTGGGTGAGAGGGTATAAGAGAGGGATAGGGAACCTGGATCAATATGTAAAATAAGAAAAATAAATTAAAAATGAAAAACTTTCTTCAGATTGCCCAGGAACATGGGCATTAGATGCTTATAGATACTGTCAAGCTGACAACTGAGGTTAGATGTCATGTTGAGTAAGACAGAAACCAAAAGATTACCTGACTCAAAAAGGTGTTGCTGAGACTATGGGCAAAAAAAAAAAATGTGTAGGATAGAGGTATGAAAAAAAAATAGCTACACTGCCATAAAGTAATAGACCTTTAGATTGTTATGATTAAGTAATAATAAGTTTAATATTTGATGTATATATAAATATATGTAGATCAAGTTTTAAAAACACCATTTTGTAATTATTAGAAACTCAAATTCTGAGTATTCTTTTGAGCAATGATTGTGACACGTTCAATTTGCAAATATGAAAATGTCATGTTATTTGTTTGTTTGCTTGTTTGTTCATTTTTAAATTTGATTTTGTTTATATGGACGTTTGGCTTCATGTAATTCTACACACCTCCTGTATGCCAGTAGTGGAGGAGTGTACCTCTTTCTCCACATCCTCTCCAGCATAAGTTGTCATTGATGTTTATTGTTTTAGCCATTCAGGCAGGAGTAAGATGGTTTCTCAAAGTTGTTTGGATTTACATTTCAATGATAGCTAATGATGTTGAACACTTGCATAAGTGCCTTTCAGCATTTTTTATTAGCTCTATTGAGAGTTCTCTATTCAGTTCTGTACCCCATTTTTTAATAGGGTTATTTGGTGTTTTGTTGACTAGTTTCTTAAGTTCTTTGTATATTTTGAAGATCAGCCCTCTGTCAGACAAAGGATTTGTGTAGATCTTTTCCCAGTCTTTGGGATGTCATTTGGTCTTGTCAACTGTGTCCTTTGCCTTAAAGAAATTTCTAATTTTGAGGAGGTCTGTTTTATTAATTGTTGCTCTCAGTGTCGGTGCTACTTGAGTTATGTACAGGAAGTGATCTCCTATACCAATTTGTTTGAGGGTGTACCTCTCATTTTCTTTTCTAAAATGTTAAATGTGGCTGGATTTATGTTGAGGTCTTTGATCCATTTGGATTTAATTTTGTTCATGAAGTCTTCTACACATCATTATCCAGTTGTGCCAGCACCATTTGTTGAAGATGCTTTCCTCCTCCCATTGTATACTTTTAGCTGTTTGGTCAAAAATCAGGTGTTTGTAGGTGTGAAGGTTAATATTAGGATTGTTAATTCAATTCCATTTGTCTACTTGTTTATTTTTGTGCCATTACCAAGCTGTTTTCAGCTCTATAGCTCTGTAGTAGATTTTAAAGTTGGGGATGGAGATGTCTCCTGAAATTCCTTTATTGTACATGGTTGTTTTGGCTATCCTGAGTCTTTTGTTATTCCATATAAAGTTATTATCATTTCATGGTCAGTGAAGAATTGTGCTTGAATTTTAATGCAGGATTGCATTGAATCTATAGATTGCTTTTGGCAAGGTTGCCATTTTTATTATGTTTATCCTACTTATCCAAGAGCATGGGAGATCTTTCTCTTTTGTGGTATCTTCTTTTATTTCTTTCTTTAAAGACACAAAGTCCTTATTATACAAATATTTCACTTGTTTGGTAAGTGTTTCCTGAAAATAATTTATGATGTTTGTGGCTATTGTAAAGAGTGATGTTACTCTGACTTCTTTCTCCATCCCTTTGTCCTCTGAATAAGATAGGGCTGATGATTTATTTAGTGTATCTTATATCCTGCTACTTTGCTGAAGGTGTTTATCAGCTGTAGGAGTTTTTGGTAGAGGTTTTTGGGTCGCTTATGTAAACTATCATATCATCTGCAAATAGAGAAAGTTTGACTTCTTCTTTTCCAATTCATGTCCTCTTGATTTCCTTTTGTGGGCTTATTGTTTTAGCTAGAACTTCAAGTTCAATATTGAAGAGATATGGAGAGAGGGGTCAGCCTTGTTTTGTTTCTGATTTTAGAGGAATACCCTTAAGCTTCTTAAGTTTAATGTTGGTTGTTGGTTTACAGTATATTGCTTTTATTATGTTTATGAATGTTCTGGTTATCCCAGATCTCTCCAAGATCTTTATCATGAAAGGGTGATAAATGTTGTCAAAGGCTGTTTCATCATCTAGGGAGATGATCATGTGGTTTTTCTTTTTCAGTTTGTTTATATGGTGGATCACATTGATAGATTTTCACATGTTAAAGCATCCTTGCAACCCAGGAATGAAGCCTACTTGTTCATGGTGGATGATTTCTCTGATGTATTCTTGGATTCGATTTGCCAGCATTTTATTGAGTATTTTTGCATCAATAGTCATGAGGGACATGGTCTGTAGTTGGGCTTTTTTTGGTGGTAAGGCTTTTGATGACTGCTTTTATTTTGTTTTGGGATATAGGTCAATTTAAATGGATTGTCTGTTCTTGATTTAATTTTGGTAAGTGATAGTTATTCAGAAATCTGTCCATTTTATGGAGTAAAACAAACCAACTGTCTCTAGGGAGGACTAAACACAGTCTTCTGGCAATACAAAATCAGCGTTTTTAGTTGGCAATAGATAGACCATCTCACTGGGGGTAATTTTTTTCCAGTAAAAAAGAAACAAACCCAGTCAGGTAATAGCTTAGCAGTTAAGAGTTCTCCCAGTGCTTGCAAGTACAAGTTGAATTCCTGGCATCCACACATGACTGTGAACAACTTCTTGTAAAACTACTTCCACAAGTATCCAATGCATACTTCCCACCTTTACAATTAAAAATAAAATATGTAAAAAAATAAGTATTTATAAACTAAGTCAAAACTTGTGCCATAGTCTAGTGATTGACTTCATTAGTTTCATATTTATTTCCATCATACTAAGGCTAGAAGTGTCAACTTAGTATGAGGGAAAGTTCCCATTAATAAGAAATATGTCAGAGACTGCCCCTGTCTTCCATTAATAGTAATTCCATTGGAATATTAAGCTACTTAGCCACACATATATACAGAGTCCCAATCAATTTATTCTGTGGGTCCTGTTCTTATGGTATCCCTGACCCCTCTGGTCACTCTGATCCTTCTTCCCTATATTCTTCATAACTACCTGAGCATCACCTAATGTGTGTGTCTGCATCTGCTCCCACCGGTTGTTGCATAAGGTCCCTGTGTCTCTTTATTAATATTCTGCTAAGCTGCAGTCCCAGAACATTCTGCAGGCAAAACAAAATGTAAGTCAAAGATTTTGTGGTTGGGTTGGCATCCCTATTTCTCCATGTGAGGCTGCCTTGTCTGGATATTGATGTCCTGTTCTGGCTGCATATCCCCTATTGTCAGGAGTAGGGTTTCTCTTGTAAATTACATGAAGTTTCTCTAAAACTAGGCTTTCACCTTACCCCCAAAATGACTGGAATTTAGGTATTCAATTTTGATCTTCCTTATCCTCTATTTTCTTTTGCTTTTTTCTTACATTCCAGTTTTCCTTATGTTATAGTAAGTTCTGTAGACTCATTTAATCTTTGTAATTGTTGTCTTAGTTACATTTTTCTCCTGTAGTAAAGTATCTTCACTGAGGAAACATTTTCTCCTCTTGTTTAGTTATTATGTTTATATAGCTCATTGGAAAACGTAATGTATAATTCAGTACAGATTATAGAGAGTTACCTATGATAGTTAAATTTTGGTTTTAAGTTAATTAGGATTTCTAGATATGCAGAGATGTATTTGAGATGAATAGGCATTCTTCAAACCTTTCAAAGACCTACAGAATATGGCATTTAAAATGGTTTAGAGTTTTTCTTAACAGTGTGGCACAACTGCTCCTGGTAACACCACTTGCATCAGAAATGAAGATGGACATTGAAGAAACCCGTTACGAAGTTTGCTTTTAATATGGCAAGACTAGCCATTTGAGCAAGGAACTTCTCTTGTTTAGACTGTTTGACTTTATGCTGTATAAACTGGACATGAAGGACCCACAAAAAGGTGACTGCTGATTCAAGATGGACATTGCTACAGGGTTCCTGCTTCATGGAAGAAGCAGAATTCTGCAGGACACAGAGAAAAATGACTGACAAACTGCCAATACAGGCAGACAGTTTAAAGGTTCCGGCTTTGCTGAGGAGTCTGAGGACACTCTATGGTCTATGGGTTGAAGATGGAACATTACAGAAGAACTTCAGGTGACTGACCAGGTAGTGAGTTGTCTCTGTCATTTTTAGAGTTTATATATTATCCTTCTGTGGTCTTTGAAGGAATTGAAGACAGATAGTTATGGTTATAGTTTTCCTTAATTAGGATTAAAGATAATTACATATAGGACTTAGACTCACAAAGATAGCATAGATAATGAAATATATTTTTAAGGCTTACAAAATGTTAATAGACTAAATATTGTTAACTGTGATTCTTATTTGATAACTGTTGTATGATATATTTTGTTATGTTAAGGTTAAACCCCTTCTTTTATTTTAGACAGAAAAGAGGAGATGATGGGAGATGTCATTCTGTAAATATGTTTCTCATACTGGTTAATTAATAAAGCACTGTGGCCAATGAGAAAGCAAGATAGGTGGTGTAGAGAGCCGTGTAGTGCCACGCCTTAAAGTGCTGGCTTCTACCTGGGTTAATAATTAAGAAAGAGCTAGCCCATAAACAATAATGGTAACTGGACAATAGTATTGTATCATATACATAATCTCTGAGTGTTATTTGGGGCTTGTGTGCAAGACTAGCAGCGGGCTGGCTAGCGGAAAACAACAAGCGTGGCAGCGAGCAAGTAGGCAGAAAACATCCAAGCTACACATGATTAAATGGGCTTACAGTCTACAAGGATTAAGCTCAACATGACATGGATTTGTTGTATCAGGTATCAATCATTATGGAAAAATAATCTTGAACTACATCATGAATCAGAGAAAATGAACTGGGAATCTGAATTGCCAAAGCCTACCTCCCAGGAATACTTCCTCCACTGAAGAATTCTAACCCTACCCAACAGTACTTAAACAAAAGGCCAAGTAACCAAATGCCATAGCCTACCTGGGAGCTAAAACCACCTTACTTACTAACATATATATATATATATATATATATATATATATATATATATATATATGTGTGTGTGTGTGTGTGTGTGTGTGTGTGTGTGTGTGTGTGTGTGTGTGTGTGTGTTCTTGATCTCATGCTGTTAATGCCACTATCGTACCAGTGAGCACGTTTAACAGGTCTTAGGTTTCAGGAATGTATTGGAATAGAACATATGTTTATCTGTGCAAAGATGTGTTGCTTTAGTTTATACTGCATTTGTTTTACTATGTACCAATATGTTCCATTTGTTTTGCCTTGTCTGCCTAAGTCACCTGATTGGTCTGATAATAAGATGAATGCCCAATAACTTGGCAGTTGAGAGATAGGTGGGACTATCCAGAAAAGGAAATAAGGAAGAGGAGGAATCCAGGCTCCAGAGAGAATGAGAAAGAGAGGAAAAAGTCAGAATCCACCCAGTCTGGTAGCTTCCAGCCAGCCAGACATGGAGAATTCAGGAAAGTAGGACATATAAAATAAAGAAATGTAAAAATCCCAAGTCAAATAATAGGAGAAGATGAACAGGGGGAAAGAAATATTAGTAGGATAAGCCTAAACTATGGCTTAACATTCATAACTGATGAAAAGAAACAGTAAAAGTAAGTTATAAGTATTAGTAGGATAAGCCAAAACTATGAGGTAGCATTCATAACTGGTAATAAGTCTATGTGTCATGATTTGGGGGTTGTCAATCCAAGAAAGCCTGGTACATAGGGGAAAACCTTATTATTATTCTGTTAAATAGTATTAAGCCGACTTCTAATGATTTACCATTATACCTACAGTTTAGTGCAGCTCTAAATATAAAAATGCTTCTTTTGCAGCACATTGTGGTTAACAAAGAGACTCATGGCTGGAAAAAGTTCAGTTAATATGATTGTGCAGATGGATTCACCCTAAATTTAACATATGCCATACCATTTACTTCCAAGGCTCAGGATAATATTGCAGAAAAGGCAGAGGAAGAATATAAGTACAAGGAAACAGCGTCTTCTGGACACAACAAGTAAGCTTCATGCATGGATCCACAGTGGTTGTGAAAACACCTAAAAGGCTGGTATAATCTCAAGTCAGGTAGAAAGTCACCACATTGAGAGCTGAGTTGAGCACAAAGACTCATGCTTGCCATAGGAGGTTTTGGTTATTCTTGGGCACTGAGTGAGAAAAGATCAGATTTCATTAATTATGGAGCTCCTAAAAGGTCTGCCATGTTAGAGTGAAAGGCAACAATGTAAAAATATCTGGGTGCCACAAATTCATCTTAATGAGGGAAAAGGATGCAAAATGAGGTGATTAGGGAAGGGGGGGCTGCCAGGGCAAAAGGAGTAATGTGATAAAAACATATTGTAAGTGACTCCCAAGGAACTTATAAACTATGAAGAAATTATATGGATCATATGAATATATATTTATTGCTGTTATTTCATGTAAATAATAGTCACTACTTTTATTACTTTAATAGATGTTCCTAATTAATCACTAGAGGCAAAGTCACAGTATGTTAGTTACTTTGAAGAATGTAAAAAATAGTTGACATAAATTACATAGTATAATTTACTTCATTTAATAAAATCAAATTTTATTTAATATGTAATTGTATAAACTCAGTAATGTGCATTTTACTTATATTACATTACAATTTTACACTTCTATGCTTATTTTATATTTAAAGTACATCTCAGTTAGAACTAGCTACAATTATAATGAGTAAATATTACCTGTGTCTGGGAAAGTTTTTCATTTTTTGTTTTATTTGAAACATGTAAATTCTTCATAAGAAAATGCACTGTTAAAGAAGAATATTTGTATTCACTCTTGCATGTAATACTATTATTTTGGCAGGTTTTAGCCATTCCCATCTTCTTTAAAATATAGTATTTAGTAATTTATATAAGGTTTACCATTTCCCTTCTTTTCTCTTATAATTTGTTTTTATTTTAGTAGGAACTCTCACACACAGATTTGAACACAAATTTAGCAGCCAATCTGCTATAACAAGTGATTTATTAGTTGCATTTCTGTTTTGATGGTAAACTGCCCTGCCAAAGACAGTTTAAGAAAGCATTTGTTTTGGCACATGGTTCAAGATGAACAAGTACACCTTGGGAGAACAGTGACATTAAAGCAAGAGGCAAGTTTGGTGATATAAGAAGAAATCAGAGAGCTCACTTCTTCTACTGTAAGCTCCAAGTAGAGAGAGAGAGAACTAGAAATAGGGCAAGAAAAGCACTCTCTAGTGATGCTTTACCTCCAGCAAAGCTGTAACACCTAAAACTCCTCCCAAAGTGACACCAAATATGGACCACATGTTCAATTGTCAGTGCCTATGGGAGATATTTCTCATTCATACCACCACATTTATAAGGCAGATAATGAAGGTAAAATATTCTCAAGCTTGTTTATTAGAACTTAAATAAATATCAGCATAATAGGAGCCTCAATATTTTCTTATGGGAATAGAAAAAGGTATTCTGGATTATATTGTTTTACCTCAATCTATGAATATTGATGATTTTTAGAATGTACTGTGTGTAGCACATCCTATTTGGATAAATAAGACCCTAATAACTGAGAAAGTTCTTAGGCAGTTAGAAAAAAGTCAAGATTCAGTACAAGTATCATGCTTTATTGGTTATGGGCAAATTATTGACAAAGAAACCTTAAGCATACAAATTTAAACATATAGACAGACAGATCTATATAAAAACAGTCAGTAACTTTGTGTGAAGGCTACACAGTGGCAGGAATCATTACTGCAGGCCACCCGAGGGAAAGAAAGTTAAAAGGAAAACCTTTTCTCTTCTTTTTTGATCATATTAGAGTTTTTCCTGGATCCTCTGACCTCTTAGCAAGGGAACACAGTATTCAGACAACTGCTGCATCATACCTTTGTCAGAGGCTACACAATAAAGCTAAACCCTGGGAAGTGTTTTTCAGTAGTCATTTGTAGCTGAATATCTCCTCACTTTCAACAACAACAACAACAAAAGTGTATCTACTGTTTTAAAAGAGCTCCAATAATACTGGATTGGAAAATTTTTTCTGGGTCAAATACAAACCAAGCATAACTCACAGCATCATAATTTTCTACCAGTATATGTTTTATTTTACGTTCCCCTAAAATTTGATTTGTATCTCTCTCTAGAGCCATGTATTTTTATTTTTCTTTGGGGACAGAATTAAGCTTTAAGACAAAACTTAAATATTTTATTAAGAATCAACAGTGTTTTAAAACTAGTTTTGATGTATAATTATTTTCTTACTTTTCTACTACATTTTTGAACAAAAGTACAAATATAGATTTATACTATGGAAAGTCTTTTTAGTCCCTGAAATATCCAGGTCTTCTCATTTAACATATGAATATTTAAAATAATTTTCCCTCTATGTTCTCACATGCTTTTAGTAGTTGCTTGTGTTATCTTTAGTTGCTCTAATGAACCAGTTGTGACTCCCATGATTGTCTGCCACCTGTTTTTGCAAAATTCATTTCTCCTCACCCCATGAAAAGTGGTTTCTTCTGGTTTGAGCAACTAGTTTCTTTCTCTAAAATGAGTAGGATTATAGCAGTTCCTGGTAAAATTTCATTGCTCAAAGGATGCCAAAATGTATCTAACATTGTTGATACTTTAAGAAAGAACTTATAATAACTAGAATATAAGATTTCCAGATATCCTGCCAGTGTTTACAATTTATAATTAGTCATTTCTTGGCCCCAGATAGAGCCCCAGGGCTCATGATGATATGCAGAGAGAGATTGGCTTGTTTTTAAGTACTGTAAATGAATCAGAAGCTTTAAATACTCTGGATTTTCCTGTATTTATCTGTACTTCATGGAATGTGAACATTAGCAAAAACAAGAAATTTTATAGTCTGAATTTATCAATAAATCAAAAGCTCTCTGTTATCTCCATTTGATAGATTTTTTTATTATCCTTTCATTTTAAAATATTAGAACAATCGTGCCATTCTAATTTGGGCTTAAATTTGATTGTTTTTCCAGATACAAAATATAATTAAAGCATTAATATTCACTTGGGATACTACTTCAAAAATTCCTTAACTCATTAGTGTTAGCTATCATAACACTAACACATTTTTTTCTGATAAGTTTACTTGAGTGTCAGGTAAATATTTTGCTTGCTTTGCTTAGTGTCTTGACCTCTTTGGATAAATATGTGATGTAAGTTCTAGTTTCTCTCCACTCCCATTTAATTGGTGCAAATTAAATAATTTCAATTATATTGCTCCATGATTCTGAAATTATTATAAAATACTGATGAATTTTTCTTGGAACTTACCTTAGATTATTCACCTTTCTGATAAATCTTAAGACTCATATTTAGCAAAATGAGACAATTAGAAAAAACTCAATGATATTTATATATTTAAAAAGAAAATCAGGAAATTTTATGGCCTATAAAATAAATGATGACTTGCATTCCACAATATTGTCTCCCTACCCATTTCTAC
The DNA here is from genome assembly GCA_030556225.1 of Cricetiscus sungorus. Taxonomy (NCBI): domain Eukaryota; kingdom Metazoa; phylum Chordata; class Mammalia; order Rodentia; family Cricetidae; genus Cricetiscus; species Cricetiscus sungorus. The sequence continues at coordinate 51,063,807 of JANBXA010000726.1, read as the reverse complement.
TTATTTCAGGCCATGTCTCCTTTATTTACATCTCTAAACTAATTACACTCAGGAATTTGAATTGCCACTTTTGCTTCTCTCTGCCATATTCCTGAAGTAAGTTTGTGTTAATTCTATATGCTCCAAAATGTTATTTCCATTTGAAGATTTCTATAACAGTATGTTGAACTCTGAACATATAAACATTCAGCCATGGTTAAAGGTAGTTTCCATTTTATGACTGGAGCATTAATAGCTATATGATAGTAATTAAAATATTTTAGCATCAAAAGAAGGATATGCACCTTTTAAAATATTTTTAAAAACATCCACTCAGATATTCATATAAGTTATCTTTAAAAGTATGTTATATATTAGATGAATGTTTTGTTATACCTTATGACATCATTATCCTAATGTTATAATTAAATTCTTGATATCAGTAGTTGCCTTGTCTCCACCTATACTGAACTAAAACAAACTTCTCTGGAAATTCCTAGAAGGGATTTTCTTGATTGCATTATTAAAGCAGAAATTATACCTTAAATGTGGTTGGAACATTTTAGTGGCAGCTCAGATAAAACAAAATAGAAAATGAAAATATTATTTTCTGCTGCTTGTCTTCACTCTACCTGTAAAGCACTTCCATCCTGTTGTATTATCCCTTCACTAATATTAGAACTAGCTGTTTTGAGGTTCCTAAATAGAAAGAAAACCAGCAGCTCTTCAGGAGTTCTCCATGCCTTCAGTTCTACATTGGGACTGCAACGACACCCACCTTCATGTGAAGCCTAACTATTTGATTTTATGCTTATCCTATTGTCCGACACACATACATCTCAATATATGTTTTACAATAAGTGACTATTATATATATATATGTATCCATACCCAAATATATAATTATATATAGTACTATATAATGTACATACAATTATATTTAATACTATATATATATAATTATATATGTAATACTATATATACACATATGTGTGTATATACATACATACATACATACATATATTATATCCATTCTGGTCTTTAGAGAATTCTGACCAATGCATCTAGATCCAATTGAACAAGTATTTCACAAGTATCCTTTGTATGTTGAACAAATGTTAAAGGTTGACTTGACATTAGAATGAAGAATTATATAGGTGAAGGCTAATTGTGGCCAGCTAGAAATTTATTACTTTATAAAAATTGAAGACAAATTGGTGTATATCATTTTTGTATCTTTTTTAATACATATCATCCCGTTTCTCCTGTCTTCTTTTGCTATGTGGAAAAATGTATTTTGGTAATTGTACTACCTAAAGTTTATAAAATATTTCTTTATATCTTCTCAGTATTTGTTACTGCATTTCATCTTTTTTTCAAATCATTCCGAGCCAAATGAGACAATGTATTTAGATACTTGCATGAAGCAAGTAGAGAACCTAGAAACAAATTTTGGAAATAATATATAAATAACATTTCATTATCTGAAAATAATACACAATACAAAATTATTTTAAAATCACAAATGCTAAGATATGAGGGTTCAAGTGGGAATATTTCATTCCAACATTATTTCCACTGTTACTCATGTGGCAAGGTTATTTAGTTCTGCCTTCATTCTTCTCAGCATATTTAAACAATTTCATTTAATAGTTTATCCAATTCATATTTTAATATGAATGTTTTGTGAATTTGAATTTTACGCTAAGTACCCAACCTAACTTCAAACAATGTATTCAACCATCTTTCATTCAAATGTATTATTTTTCATTTTAAATGCAGAATTAGGGGTTAAGTCAAGTTAAATTTTCAGACATGCTCCCCATGTAGTAAATCTTTAGCATTTTTTGTTTTAACTTTACTTTCTTAATAAAATTGCTTTTGGTTTTGTTTCAAACATTAGGTAATAACACATGTCTAAAGTGGCACAAAATAGTTTTCAGTGAGTACTTTGTAGCACTGGGCTTAGTATCATGACCCCATGTTTTGTTCAGTTTGTTTAATAAAGTTTACTTTAGTTCATCTACAGTTCTTGAGGATGAGAATACAACATAAAGTGGAAAAGGGAAAATGTGAACAGTCTCAATATTACAAATTATAAGTTTGGATTTTGCTTCATAAATTTAGAATCAAAATTCTCAGTTATTAAATCTAAATATGTACTTTTTCCAACACTGTCTTTCCCTTTATTTACTTTGAGAGCATTTTTACATGTCCTTAAATCATATAATTGTGCCATTGCCAGAAGCAAATAAGGCCTGTGGCAACTAACCCAGGGCAGCTGCCCAAGATAATCACACTTGAGGATAAATGATATCATGGCAACTGTTCAAAGTATTCTTGTGCTATAATTGAAGATGGCAAGTTCAGAGCTGAATTTTAATTATGCTAAGAAAATCAAGATTCAAAGCTGTTTGAGCTGTCCCTAGACCCCATAAGCAGAGGAGGAAAAGTAGCCATTTTAAACCATGACCTTTGCATACAAATAGTTGGATATATTCTGACCCTTCTTATCAATGTGGAAAAGTGTGGTGTTGCTTACATTTTTAATTCTAATTCCTAAATTGGCATATAAATTGCACAGCATTTATATATTTTGAGAACAACAATCCTGATAAGTCATATGATCTATGACAAAGAGAAACTTAGATACAAAAGAAAAAAATTAGCTAGCTTTAAATAATGTATTAACTTCCAGACTAACTGAGATCTGAAATGCTTGTGACCAATATATTTTGGATTTCAGATATTATCATGAGATACCATGGAGATGGCACCCAAGTTTCATGACAATGTGTCTTCATGTTTCTCATACATATTATACATATACTATACAAATATATTGAAGATATATTTAAATAATAAAGTTTGAGTATACTTAAATTATGAGTATAAAATGAAGTCAGTTGTAAATGTTTTAAACATGATATTGTGTTTTAGTGCAACACCTTTCAGAATGTTAAGGAATTATCTTTTTACAGTCTGAAGTATTTCTCTTTTATATTATATATATTTCTTTTTATTTTATGTATGTACCTCCGTTCCCTCTACTCCCATCCCTCCATGCTCCCACAAACCCTCGCTGTCCCATTCCCCATCCACACACCAGAAAGTATGAGGCCTTCCAGGAGGAATCATCAAAATCTGTCAAGTTATTTGGGAGAGCCTAGGTACTCCCTCATGTCTCTAGGCTATAGGAGTAGTGTCTCTCCATAGGAAATGAGCTCCAGACATTCATTCCTGTACCAGGGCTACATTCTGGTTCCACTGTCAGAGGCCCATAGACTATCCAGTCCTCCTAACTGAGACCCTGGTTCAAGAGACCCTGGTGTAGGTCAGTCCAATGCTGGTTTCCCAGCTATCAGTATGGGATACATGAACTTCTCCTTATTAAGGTCATCTATCTCTATAGTTTTCTCCAGCCTGGTCATGACCCCTTTCCTCATAACATCTCCCTCTCTGCAAATGGATTTCAGGATGTCAGCTCAATGTTTAGCTATGCATATATGCTTTTGTTTCCATCAGCTACTGGGTGAAGGCTCTAGACTGGTATATAAGGTAGTCATCAATCTCATTATTATGAAAGAGCATTTAAAGTAGCCTCTCTGCCATTGCTCAGATAGTTAGTAGAGGTCATCCTTGTAGGTCTGTGGACATTACCCTAGTGCCAGATTGATCTTTAAACCTATAATGGCTCCCTCAATTATGGTATCTCTTTTCTTTCTCCCTTCTGTACCTCTCCCAAATCAACCTTCCTGCTCCCTCATGTTCTCCTCTCTCCTTCTCTTCTCCCTTTTTCTTTCTCCTAACTCCCTGACTCCCTAACTCACTGACCCCCTCCACTCTGGCAATTTTTCCAGGAGATCTTGTCCCTTTCCACTTCTGTTGGAGACCATATATGTCTCTCTACATGTCCTCCTTTTTTCTTAGCTTCTCTGTCAGTGTGAATTGTAGGCTGGCGATCCTTTATTCTATGTCTAAAATCCATATATGAGTGATTACATACCATGTTTGTATTTTTGTGACTGGGTTACACTACTCAGGATGGTTTCTACCAGTTTCATCCATTTCCCTTCGAATTTCAAAATTCCATTCTTTTTCTTCCACTGAGTAGTAATCAGTTGTGTAAATGTATCACATATTCTTTATTCATTCTACAGTTGAGAGACATGTAGGTTGTTTCAAGGTTCTAGCTTTTACAAATAATGCTGTTATAGCAAGAATTTTGAATCTTTAATGAAAGAAATTAAAGAAGATACCAGAAAATGGAAAGATTTCCCATACTCTTGTATATGCAGGATGAAAATAGTAAAACTGGCAATCTTGCCAAAAGCAATCTGCAGATTCAATGCAATCCCCCAAAATCCTAGCACAATTCTTCACAGACATTGAAAGGACAGTTTTCAACTATCTATTGCAAAGCAAAAATCCCAGGACAGCAAAAACCACACTCTACAATAAATGAACTACCAAAGGCAAAAGATGTATATTCATGCAAAAAAGACATCTGTTCAACTATGTTCATAGCAGAATTGTTGTCTTCTTAACATGTCTTTTATTTGTTGGAAACCCTTGAATTTCACTGTTCTACATCAACTGATGTCATCCTTTTATCTTTAGGACTTGGGGTCACAGAAATGACTGGGATTCAGCAATCAAGTCAGAGACATATTTTTAGAAGACAGAGTAGTCATTATTGTGATTGTTTCATTGTTTCTTAATAGTGAATTAGTTAATTTTAATTACAAAACTGATTAAAACTAGAATCAACTGGAAAAAAGAGAATATCATTTAAGAAAATGCTACCACTGGATTGTCTTTTGGGCATGATTATAAGACACTTTCTTGTTTGGTTATTATTTTAGGAGGGCCCATAGTGTGGAGTTCTATCTATAAGAAGGTGGGTCTGGTCTTTATAAGAAAAGCTTAACAGAACCTGGGCATGTGAAAAGCAGTAAGTAGCACTCTTTCATGGCTCCTGCCTTTATTTCTGCCTGGGTTCATGTTTTGACTTCTTCCTTTAGAGAATTGTATAAAATATGTCTCTTACTCACCAAGTGCCTTCTGATCATGGTGTTTATCACAGAAACAGGAAGTGAACTAAAATCTAAATGGTCTCATTACCTTTTGTTTATTATTTGCTAATGTCCACATTATCCTTTAGTTGCATCACGGGCCCACATCTATGCTTTAGGTATGCTTTGTTCTTTCCCAGCACACCATTTTTCATCTTTTCATTAAACTAAATACTCTTCACACTGTCTCATTATTAAATTCTTTCTTTTTTCATTTAAACCATGAATCTCAGTATTAACTGGGTAGAGTTCTCTAAAAATAATCCTTTAGACAGCTATTGTTGGCAGTGCTGTGTAGAGTTGCTTCCATATAATGCCTACTATTCATATCATGATAGAGAAAAAAAACTCATATAAAAGTGATATTAAATAAAACTATTACTATTCCTTCTTATAAAGTAAATGAGTTAAAATAGAAATTAAATTAAAATAAGAAAATTGAATAATCCACTTAAGAGATGAATTAAATAAAGGCTAGATTGCTAGGTCATTAAGTTATTATAAAGATATTTCTCACTTTGCATGAAAACACAGTTGTCATATGTGAATCATAAGCTGATAATTGGTTCATTTGAGTTACAGGGAATGTATGGAAATAGATACAGAGGAAAAAGTCTGAAAAACTCTGTTTTAAAAGATTTTAAGGTTAAGCTTCAGAGATTTAAACTTGTCTCTAGTTTATTTTTTATTTTTCTTTCTTGCTTTTTTTTTTTTGTGTGTGTGTGTGTACACATCTGCCATGGCATGGCATACATGTGGAACTCAGAGTGTATCTCACTCTAGAGTTCTAGAGTCATTTTTCCTCATTCTACCTTGTAGGTCAAGAAGATTTAATTCAATTCTGTTAGCGTTAACTAAAAGCAGTATTGGATAACTTACTAGTGGGCTGATTACTGGACAAAACTGGTTTTCTCATGCTTAGCAATCATTCATTTCCTATATCAATCACTATTCATCTATTGGTAAGACTCTGTGAAATTTCCCTTATACAACTAGTTCCAGGTCTTGTTTATACTGCTTGTTTGTTCCATAATTCAATGAGATTTTTTTTTTATCACTTTTCTTCTTCCTATAGTTAACTTCAAATATCTTCCTTCTTTAACCTGTAACTTGAAAATTGCTATTACACTTTAAGCATTGCTAAAACATTGATTCTCTTTAGAATATGGGATATATTAAGTAGCTGTAAAACTATGGACTTATTCTGTATTAACATTGTATAATTTCTATATTTGAGTTGAGCATAGGACCCAATGTATTTTCTCCCTGTGGACAATGAATGGTATAATGAATCTTAATTAGTGTACCCAGTACAGCTCCACAAATATCATATACTCCTAGAGAAACCCTGATATATTTTAGAAAAGGAAGTTTTTTGATTGCATCATTGTGAAGTTGACATATTAAATTAAGAGTCATATAGAAACAGCACATGAATAATAGCATTACTGAAAAAAGGCAACAAGTTACCATTGTGAACATCAGTTACCCAAAGTGATAGAATGTAGGCCAGAGGAGGGAAAAATTTGACAGATTTATAACTATTGCCTATCACATTCTAAAATTTATACTTTAGAACTTTGCCATACACACTGCCCTACACACAATTTTTAAGATATATGGCAAATTTCTACCTGAATTTGTTAAATTTCCCAGGTTTTTATTTTCAACATTAAGTGGGTTGTGTCAGTTAAAATTTAGAAAGCTATTTTCATCTTGAAGTTGCCAATAATAGATTACTGAATTTTTATTTTTTTTTGCTAACAAATATATTTTATTTTAAATTTCCCTCTAAACAGACTATTACATGTCCTTTTTATTAAGTTTACTAACAAAGGGCAGAGATTCACTTTAAAAATCATATTGCTCTAAAAGATATTTCATCCCCCACCCCTTTCCCATTTACTTTCACTGTATTAAAAAGCCATCCATCCATGATCTGCTGTATAGTGTCTTTCTATCTTGCACTGCTTTTTTTTAAAAAGTTAGACAGGTCTAATATTGCATTCTCATAAAAACTGTTCTATGAAATAGATTTAGAGATCAACATAGCTTAATAAAAATTTAACTAAGCCTTCAATTGGCTGATCATAGAGAAGCAGAAACAAATTATATATGGGACAATAGACCTTTAGATTGCATATATGACATACACAAAAATGTGATAAACTATCATATTCTTGTACAATATTATATGCCCAAAAGGTTTTCTCAAGTCAGAGATTTTGTTCAGCACAATTTAAAATATGTTCAGTGGGCCTGTAGAGACAGCTTATTCAGTAAAGTACTTGCTAAGGTAGCATGAGAAATTGTTTGCATCCTCATCAACTAGGGAAATTGTTGGATGCAGCAGTGCATGCCTTTACTACTAGTGAAAGTGAAATCTGATGCAGGCATGATATTGTATCTGATTGATCAGCTACACAGCCTTGAAAACTTAGTTAGCTTCAGGTTCTGAGAGAGATCTTGTTTCAAAAGGAAAACTAGCAACGGAAGAAAAATACCCAACATCAACCACTTATTTTCATAGAAACATATAAACCTTTTCTCCCACATAAAATACAGAATAATCAAAATGTCTTAACTTACAAAGGATTAAGATATGTCTAGTCATACAATCAATGCAGGAACTAAATGTCCATGAAAGAAAAAAAATCTAAGGCAATGTTTTACAATTACCCAATTTTTATTCTTTTGCTGGTCCCTCAATTACACGGAAGAGATTGTTAATATGAAAGGTCAAACAGCCAGAAACCCCAGTATTATTGGTAGTTGACATGATTTTTTGTTTGTTTGTTTGTTTTTGTATTCTATTTATTGCCCTCAAATCATGAACTTTAAATGATCACACAAAGTTCACATGTTGTCTCATCTTTCAGAATTTTAAGGTCAGCATAGGACATTACAAACAGCTAAGAATGCAGGAAAGGTGGTTCTAACTCAGCATCTGGCACATCAAGATAAACACTTGGTAGGATCACACTTAAATATTTGCATTTCTTAAGATTTTGTTTGATCATTCTGACACTCCCTTGAGGTTCTGTTGTCATGGCTGTCTAGCTTTGTGCAGCCTTTCTCTGGACAGTTGCTCTCTAAAATATCACCAAAGTCAAGGGACCCTTCAGCATGAAGATCTTCCAAAGCACAGAAAATACAGATAGTCTTTGGTTTTCCTTTTTCAACTGAAGGGTGATTTATCCAGAAACGCAATTCTGCTGGGCAACTTTGCTTCAGTGTTATTTTCTTAAGGCTGAATAATAGTTTGTTAAGTCCATCACCTCCGGACCTCTTCATCCTTGCCAGGCTGATGTTCAAGGTAACAGTCATGTTTTAAGGTGTTTGATGTGGTAAGCCTGGAATGATTCCTTCAGTTAAGGGACCGCCTTCAGAACAGCTCAATCTGAACCTGCATGTGCACATTGAGTATCACGGAAGCCATGACATAGAGAGAGGGGAAGTTGATGTGCAGCCGCCAGGCCAGCCTGAAGAACAGAAGCATTGTGCGGGTCAGTATCGGGCCAAAGCTGCCATAGCTGTGGGTGGTAGGCACGAGTGACAGATCATCCATAACCAAAGGTGCTGTGTATATGCAGAGGTTGGCACGCCCACTGCCCGTGGGCACACTGCTTCGTCTTGAACCTTCTTGGCCACTGGTAACAGCACAACACAATCCAGATTAAGACAGCCAAAGCCGCTGGTCTTTTGTCCAAGAGTTTCTGAAAATTTGTGCCTAGTAATAGCTGGCAGCCAGTGACATCACAAAGCTCATCTGCATATTAACAGTATGCCAATGTAGCCCCCAACTTCTTCATTTCCACCAAATTTAACCACCTGAAGATGGATATTCAGTTCTACAGATGGATATATTTGGCAAAGCACTTGTGGTACTTTATGGCTTTAAAGGAATTATGTTAAATCTGTGTCCTTTTCTAAGCAAAGAAACTGGCCTATATACTGTTGTGTCCTGGTTAGAAACCACAAGATATAACTGCTTTCAGTCTCAATTGTAGTCGTGGGTACTCTGAAGGCTTAGACCACTTACAAACCTGTATGTCATAGATATCACATGGTGAAATCATGCTTTTGTACAGTAGCACATCTTAGTGTTCTTAACGTTGAATACAGCTGTAGAAGTTTTCATTTTGATAAACCAGTGACTTAGCTTCTCTAAATAAGGGGAGAGATACTTCCCATTCCACGATTTCTTAAAAGACCTAGGGTTGATATCATTTATACTCATTTATAGTTACATTTTTAATCTTGTATGCTTTTAATTTCAGAACAAAATTTTAAAAATCAATATATAATATGCAACCCTGCTAGTCAGTAGGAGTGTTTTGTTTGTTGATTTTTTTTTGTTTTTGTTTTTGATTTTGTATTAAGGCACAAAGACAAGTTAGAAAAGACCCTCCAGGTATGAACAGAGTGCTAGGTAACTCAGTGAAGGCAGCTAGGGAAGTCATAGAGAAACTATAACAGAGGTCATGGTCTTCCCAGGGGTATACCTCTTCTATTCAAGAAGCATCCTCCTCACTCTCAAATGGAGGAATCTCATCAAGAACAGCAGGGCTAGGCTCCTATGTTGTCACCTCATCTTCTTCATTGTCCAAGCCTAGTTTTATCATCTTGTTGATGTTGTTGGAATGTGAGGATTTGGGGATCCTCAAGTGAAAAACCAGTGGCGTACCACCATGTCCTTGACAGTTTTGTCATTTTCGTGTACCTTTCTGGCCTTATGCCATAGGGTCTCCACAATGCATAGGCGAGGATTCATCTCTTGGTTACTTTTGGCCATCAATTATCCCAATTGTTGAGTTTTGTCCAAATTCCAGGGCTTTCATTATCTGTTTCATGTTGGCAGTACATTTACTGGTGCTTGTCACAATGTAACAGAGTGAAGACACAAGCCTATGAGAGATTGTCACCTTCTCATCCTTGATAAAAGATCTCCATCATGAGTTTGCAGAAATCATCAAACTTTCCCTTGCTCTCCTCCATTTTCTTCTTTTCATCATTTTCTGGTAGCTCAAGCCCTTCCTTATTCACCAAGACCAGGACATTTGCATCAATTTTCATTGAGCCTCTCTGATTTCTGTGGGTTGTAACATGGTTATACTTTACAGTTAATATCCACTTACAAGTAAGTAGATACCATGCTTGTCTTCTGGGTCTGAGTTAGATAACTAAAGATTTGTTTTCCAGTTCCATCCATAGCTTTCAAATTTCCTGAATATACTATTTTAATAGCTGGGTTATACTCCATTGGGAAAAAAGGTACAATATTCTCTTTATCCATTCTTTGAGGGGCATCTGTGTTGTTTTCAAGTTCTTGCTATAACAAGTAAAGCTGCTATAAAATTGTTGAGGAAGTGCCCTTGAGATATGATTGAGCCTTCTTTTAGTATATGCCCAAGAGCGATATTGCTGGGTCTTGCTGTCCCTCATGCTTTGGCTGGCTCTTGAAAACCTATTCATCATGCAGATTTGCCTTCACCAGCATAAATACAAAGAGAGGTGATTATCCCTACCTCAACTTGATATGGCATGTGTTGCTGATACCCATGGGAGTCTTTCACCTTCTAAATGGAAATAGAGGATTGTGTGTGTTTGGGGAGAAACATAGGAAAAGTGAGTTGGAGGAAAAGAGGAAGGGAAAACTGGGGTAAGAATAAATAAATAAATGAATTTAAATATTTTATAAGGAAAATTATATCCTATTGTATGATATTTTATCTTTATAAAACTATACTAACTATAGCTGTACTGTTTTTAACAAGAAAAATGTCAACCATATACTGTATTTTGATGGTTAGAGACTGACATCTTCCTCAACACAATCTGTGTGGATCAGAAATCACTGATTTCCCATTTCAGGGATAAAGAAAATTAGGTAAAAATAGTGTAAAATAGATTAAATGTCAAAACACCAACATACATAGATAAACAAACCCTTAGTTTATAAATTTATTTATTCTGTGAATCTCATCTAATTTCCCTTTCCCAGGGTGATCCATTTGTCCCTCGTAGGTTCCTCCCTCCTTGATTCTCTAGAGTTGTGGATTGTAGCCTTTTGCTTTACATCTAATCTCTACTAATGAGTACATACATTCCATGTTTATCATTTTGATTCTGAGTTTTCACACTCAGGATTGTTGATTCTATTTTAATCCATTTACTTGCAAATTTCACAAGGTCATTATCTTTTACAGCTGAGTAGCACTCCATTGTTTAGATGTACCACTTTTTCGGTATCCATTCTTCAGTTTATCAACATCTAGGTTGTTTTCCGTTTTTGTCTATTATGAATAATGCTGCTATGAATGTTATTGAGCTCATAATTTTAATGTATACTCCCTATAAACTTCCATATACTCCTACTATAATTAGAAAGTTTGTTATTACTCATGATGCCATGAAATTTCATTAACTGCTTTTATTGAAATATCACATACATGACTCTTACTTGACAATATTCTCTATTTAATACATCATCAACAAACTATAATAGCTATAAATAATGTTTTTTAGTGTTTCTTTCAAAGTTTTTTTTATGTTATGCCTATGGATATTATAAATATATGTCTTATTAAAAGAATACTCTGGTAAATATGAATTACACTTCCTTTTCTAGTCTTATGAAGTTCACCATCTGGAATTGTATACAAAAAATGCCTAATTTATTTCCTATCCTTGTGTTCCTCCATTTATTTGGTTATAGTCATTACATATCTGGAATTTCACCTATTTTAATGATGACTTTCACTCTTCCTCCTTTGTGGATTAAAACAGATCTAGCAGAATATATCTTAGTTACCAAGAGACAAGAAGACATTAATCAAGATGGTTTGTTGGCAAAACAATTCAAATAATTTAATGACTTTCAGCTAGGTAAACATAGTCTTGCTTAGAGGGATAATGGATGTTTTGTTCAAGGCAAGACACTGTCACAAAAGCTGACAGTAGAAGTTATCTCTGTTATTTTTTCTGACCCTAATTCTTCTACTTTGAACCTTATGACAGCAGCAAGGAGAAGCTAGAGATAATGTGTCTGAAGCCTAGGTGTGATACAAATATATTCAGACAGTTAGATCACTGAATTACTCCAATGCTGGAACTCTAAGTTGACTAAAGTTGGAGAGTAATCACTCTTCTAGAATTCCCTAATATTATTTTAGTTGATATTTGTATGTTATTTCTCACATTGCTGCATAAAATTATTGATTCCTATTTGAATGATTAGATGTTTTCAAAAAATAATACTATATGAAATGATAATATACTGCAAATTCATGTCTCATAAAATATCTTATAATAAATATCATTCCAGAAAAAGATTATCTACTTGTAGCCCAGATGCTTTCCTGATATATGGGCCTGGCCACATGATTTTTGATATTTTGATTTTATAGGATTCGTCCACATTATTACATTTTAGTAATTCAATGTGGTGAGTTTAGGGATGGACAGATAAAGAACAGAATTTGAAATTAAGGCTAACAAATGTTTACCATATATGAATCCAAAGTGTTTTGTTACATTTAGAATTTGGGCTTTGCTGGTCCTAACCACCATATGTATTTTTAAAAAATTGAGAAAGAAAACATAGTATGGTTCCTTAGATTCATAAGGCCCCAGTAACATATTTTGCTTTCTTGGTTCAATTTTAAATCCCAGGTGCCATTTGTTAAACTCTACTATTAAAGATTGTATTTTCAAGATCTGAGGATTTTCTATATTTAATAGGTATTATATTTTTTATTATTTAAAACAATTTAAAAATTAAGGATATTTTGAACATATGATTCCTCTCAACCATGTCTTCTCAAATAATCTCCTCTTCCCTAGACAGCCAAATACAGTTTTTTCCTCAAAACTACCAAACAAACACAAAATAAAACCTCTTGAAACCAATAAAGCAAAATAAAAATTATTCTAATATAAAAACCTATACAAATGCAAACAACAACAACAAAACCACTAAAGAGGAACCAGAGCACAGAATAAAAAAAGTTTAGAATCTATTATATGCTAATTAACTACTCTGGATCACAAGGCTTTTCCTGGAGTGGTGGATACACCCAGTATCACCCTTGGAGAAAACTAATTTTCCTTTCACATCAGGTAGAAGTGACATTTCAGTTGTTAACTTTCTCTATAGCAGCTAGGCATTAATTAATTAGTTAATTGATTAATTAGTTAATTAATTAAACATATAACAATGTAAAGTAAAATAATAGAATAAAAGCTATTACATTGAATTTGGACTGGACTAATCAACAGAAGGAAAAAAGCCCAAGAGAAGAAGAGATACAGACACCTACTTGTGTAAAAACTCAGGAATCACTTAAAAACATATAATGGACCTGGTACAAACCTGTTACAAGCTGCTTTAGTCTCTGTGAGTTCACATGAGCTTTGTTCTTGTTGACTTAGAGGGCCTTGTTTTCTTGGTGTACTCCAACATCTCTGGTGCGGTGCTTACACTTTTTCTAACTCTTCAGTCAGGTTCCCTGAGCTGTGAGGAGAGAGATTCGATGGAAATACCCATTCGGCACTGAGTGTTCCAAGGACTCTCACTCTCTGAATAATGTCTAGCTGTGGATTACTGTATTTTTTTTAACATCTGTTGGAAAAGGAAGCTTCTCTGATGATGGCTGTATTAGTCAGGGTTACTATTGTTATGATGAAACACACTGACTAAAAATCATTGACAGAATTCAGTACAGGGACTCAAACAAGGACAGAAACTTAAGACAGGAATTGATTCAGAGAAAATAGAGGCATGTTACGTATTTGCTTGCTCACACTTCTTTCTTGTAGAACTCAGGAACAACAGCCCAGAGATGGTGTCATCCACAATGGTCTCAGTCCTCCCCCATCAATCTCTAATTAAGAAAATTCCCTGCAGACTTGTGTAGTGCCTTATTTGATGGAGGCATTTTCTTAATTGAGGTTCTCATCTCTCACATGAATTTAGTTTATGCCAAGTTGACATTGATAAACTGCAGTTTGATTTAGTATATGAGAGAATTAAAAAAATTATATTCAACACAAGGTTTTAATGCAGAATATCATTAGGAATTTTATCACAAACTTTTCTTGTGTCTTATGACTAATAGTGTTAGAATATACCTTACGTCTCTGGAGTTTCTAGTATCTTGTTCTAAGTCATGCAAGCAGTGTCAGGTATAGATTCCATGTAGTCAGGAGTGTCTTATATCAAATAGGTTATTTGGTGGATACTCCCACAAGCTTTATGTCACCATTGCTCTAACACATCTCTAAGGCAATACACCATTTTCAATAAAGGGTTTGTGGCAGGCTTCATGTCTCTTTTAGTACTATGTAGAGTACCTTCCTTTATAAAAGATAGTGAAATATAGGAATTAAGACACAATGTAAGAACCATTTCAACATCTGTATTCTGTGTAGTTATTGTCTTTAACAAGGGGACTTGTTCTTAGTGTGTGGATAACAACTTATAATCTTGGCAACATCTTAGATTGTTTAGAGATACCCATGGCCAACACCTCAATTATAGGTAATCAAATTCCAGAAGTGACAAATACTTGGAGCTTTCTCTTCCAAATTTTTGGCAACTTTATTAGATAACCTTCATACATCCATATTTTTAAAAATATCTATTGTAATAGATTTTCAGACTAACACAAAATTTCCCCTTAAATTTTCCTGTCTCTCCACTGTCTCTCAAAATCCCATTTCCCATCCTGTTTCTTACTTGATCAACCAATTACAGCCACCCATCCCTCCATAAGTATGTCATGTATTTTTCATTCTTAAAGATGTCTGTGTATTCTCACAAGTACCTTAATATATATAATTCTCTCTAGTTCTATATAATGTACCTTTGTTATCATTGACTTAACAACTAATACCAACATATAAGGAAATGCACACAATATTTGCTTTCTGTCTCTAGAATGCTTTATTTGAAATGATTTTGGTTTAGTTCTATCCATTTACCTAAAAATTTTATGATGCCATTTATTTTTACAATGTAATAATAGTGAATTGATTAGATATACCAAATTTTCTTTATTCATTCTTCTATTGAGGTACATCTAGATTGTTTCCAATTTCTGTCTATTATGAATGGAGAAGGGATAATCATGGATTAAAAAGTGCCTTTAATGATAGGATGATGAATCCTTTGGGTATGTACTCAAGAGTGGTAGATTTCAATTCTTGAATGATTCATTCCCAACTTCTTGAGGAACTAGAACATGATTTCCATAAGAGATTTTATGCACTTTAAATCCCACCAATGAATGACAGTTGCCAATACTCCACATTCTCACCAGTATGAGCCATCACTTTGTTGTTGATCTTAGTCATACTGAAGGGTTTAAGATGAAACCTCTGAGAAAAGAAGGAAGGGTGGTATCACCCAGAAACGTGGAGAGAAACAAGATGAATATGCTGTGTTGAGAAAAGGTACCTAGCTATGTGGTATAAATTATATAAGAAACATGGGTTCATTTATAATGTAAATGCTATTTAGTAGTAAGCCTAAGTTATTGACCAAGCTTTTATTATAAATAAGAGGTCTTCATGTGGATATTTGGGAACTGGATGGTGGGAATGAAACACCTATGTCCAATGGCACCCAAATTCCAGGCATGTATATTAACATAAGACCTGAGAAAACTTTAAATGTTTATAAACATGCATGAGCACACTAAAGAAAGGCAAATGTGGCTTCCTAGACTTGTGTCTTTCCTGCTGGCCACAGTATAGAGACATGTCACCTGGTAGCTGCTTGCATGATTAAGCTACCAATGAATCAGGAACTAAGCCAAGTGTATTGACTCTGTGTTTCCTGTTCACAATTCTAAATTTTAATTTCCAGATTTTTTCAATGTAGGTTATCTATATTGATTCTATTTGCACATGGTGTTGATTTGAATGCTTTTACTTACTTTCTTCTGTGCTTTTAAACATTTTTTATAGTAGGTATTTGTTTCTTTTTTAAGGACCTCAATAATTTTTATAAAGACTTTTAAGTTCTTTAACATTTTCTTCATATATATATATATATATATATATATATATATATATATATATATGTCATGGCAGGATGCTAGGCACTATTTGTGACACATTTTGACTGTGTTTCTTAATTGGAAAGATTTTAATTCAATGTACTGATATCTGGTCTTGTATTTGTTTGGTAGGCCTTTTTATTAAACTCTGGTTTCTGTTTCATTTATGGTTCATATGAGAGTTTGATATTTCTGGGTTGAATGTTAGGGAATTCTCTTGATCATGGTAGGTATGGACAGTAGTTAGATGGCAAAATGTGTTTCTGACCTGAGATTGGGGATGGGGTTCAACTAGCTTGGTGTAGGCTTTACAGGTTTGGGAAATTCAGGATGTTCCACTAGGATCTGCTTAGGTAGTCCCCTGGGAATAGGAGAAAGGAATGAGAGGAGACTTCATCAGATTTTCAGCAATACAGGTGTGAATGACACTGAGGTGTTGGATTTGGAGAAATGAAGGGAGAAGTGAATATCTGCAAATAGACTATCTAATCTGTGGATTCTTCAGGAGTACCTGGTTGAGTTGGAACTAGAAGAAAGCAACAAATTGGAGGAGAGAGGTTGGATGGTATGGTCTGTTGCTTCCAACAATGCCTGGAGACCAGGGACTTTCCAGGAAACATATATTCTTCCATTGTCATATTAGCACCACACAAATATCCAACTTCATGATAAAGAAATACTAGGTCATGTTCTGCAGTGTGAGAAAGCCACTGTTTCACTTCCCAGACCAACATATATAATCTAATATATTTTGTTTTCTTTTGACATATATTCGTCTTTTGGGTGTTTCTTCTTTTAGAGAACCCTGATTAATATTATCTGTGTTACTTTGCCAGAGGCATGGGCTCAAGGATGGTGTGGAAAATTAGAGTCATGATTGCAAGTGTTGTAAAACAATATTTATTAATAAGGCAGACAGGAGAAACAGTAAACTTCCCTCATGTTGTTATATGACCTTACCAAATAAATCTCTATGTAGTTATTATGTATAGGTATTGTTTGTGTATCAATTTATCAAAATACACAATAACAAGTAAACATTAAATAAATGAGTATTATAACTTTGTTATTAATATTGTTATGGCACTGAAAGATGATCTTAATATTGCTAACTCAATATTTCACAGATATAGATTAATAGGGCCAATTTTTACTTTTGCTACAAGGAACACACTAAATTGTTTCTCCTGAAAAAAATCCTGGCTGTATAAATGCATTGTGTATATGGAAAATAAATGATGGTTGGTTCCACCTACTGAATATTTTTGACAATGGAAAGGATAAAGATCACGTTTTCTGACAGGTGGATAGGCAATATTGTGAAAGCAAAACAATTATTTGAAAGTGGAAATAATATTATGATTCTATAACTCATGCTATTTCTGCAAAGGCAAAAAGAAAAGTAAATAAAGTTTCAAGGTTGTTACAAGTGGAATTGTAGTCACCCTGTATTGCCTGCCAGGCTTATTGTATACTTAATAATATATACCATAATGGTAGATGTTAAATAACTCTTGAATGATTCAGTAATGCATCAAGAATTGTGAATATATACTTTCATTTACTTTTCCCAATATTATTTTTGGTATATATTCTAATACCCATTGTTATTATATTTCATTTCATGGAAGATATATTTATTTATGAATTTCAAATTACTATCTCCCATACTTACATTTGGGTAAAAACATAAAAGTGTGTCAAGATCCCTGGGATTCAAGGCAGTCCACACAGGTATTGTTGAAAACCTTAATATTTTCTTTTAGGTTTACAAAAATAATGTGGTAATATATTGTTTATGATCTAATAAAACTTGCCTGGATATCAGAAAGCAAATCTAGCCACAGTCATAGAGACCAAGCAATGGTGATATGCATCTTTACCTCCAAAAGCCATACAAGTTAGCCATAGAAGCTAAACAGTGATGGTGCATGCCTTTAATTCCAGCACTAGACTAGAAATGAGCAGGCATTCAGATCTGGAAATTTGTCTCCAGCAATGTTGAGGGAATTAGTCTCTATCCACATTGAGGACAGGATTTCCCTAGCATTGGTAGAGGTAAGAGCTCTCTGGTAGCTTGGTTGCTTTGATTTTTATATCTTCAGCTTGAACCACAATATCTGTCTCTGGGTTTTTATTATTCTCACTATAAATTTGTGAACATTTTAATAATAAGAATTCATGAAAAAAAGATGCTTGCCCATGTTATTGAAGCCACCAGCCCAGGTCAAAGGTGGATTCAGTGATTCATTTGTTGTTTCACCAAGTTTTTGAGTGAGTTTGGGATTTTCCTATTGTAGTCTTTCTAAGTTGTTGTCAGCTGGCACCCACATCCCAAAAGCATCTGGGCTCCAAGTGCTATACAACTTACTCAGCCTAGACAAACTGGCTTTTCATTCAGGCCATATCTGTCACAATTTTTTCCCACACATCCCATGTTCAGCTTTTCAGGTAGTTTCTCTCTCTCTCTCTCTCTCTCTCTCTCTCTCTCTCTCTCTCTCTCTCTCTCTCTCTCTCTCTCTCTCATTCTGATGTCTGCTCTCTGCTCTCTCTATTCCACCCCTTGTACATATTTATTATCTACAGGCCTTATGCTGGGGCTGCCACAGGCAAATCTCAGCTATTGCCT
Source organism: Cricetiscus sungorus (assembly GCA_030556225.1). Classification (NCBI taxonomy): domain Eukaryota; kingdom Metazoa; phylum Chordata; class Mammalia; order Rodentia; family Cricetidae; genus Cricetiscus; species Cricetiscus sungorus. Next base: position 51,045,061 of record JANBXA010000726.1, on the reverse strand, counting down.
GGATATCAGAAAGCAAATCTAGCCACAATCATAGAGACCAAGCAATGGTGGTCTCACAGGCAAATCTCAGTGACTCACAGGTCACTGAGTATGCCAGCAGACTTGGGTAAGGAAATTGGAAATGCTTAAAGAAGGGATTATTTAAAAGAGAAAGGTTTTCACACATTAAAAATGGGAAACACTATTATAATGGAGAGAGTAAGGTCTCTATATGATTACATAATATATGATTTAAAAATGAAACTATTACATGAGGGGATAATCAAATTAACCAGGATTGACATACTATTTGTTGTTGGTTTGTAAATTTTTGGTTTATCACTAAAAAATGTTGGTTGATATGAGTGCCAAGACGTAGGCCTTAAAATTTTATTTAAGTAATTAATAGAGATAATTGAACCCAGATTGAAGAATTTACAGGAAACCAAATTCACCATTGTATTATAAGTTTAGAGAGGAATACCCTAAGCTTTTCAGACAACAAAACTTAATATATTGAGAAACCTCACAGGAATTGCCTAATGATAGAAGCTCTATAGGAGCCAATTTGACTCTTTGGCAATGATATATTTAAAGAGATTCTAGGAAGTATGCATTGCAAAAGTTGTTCATGCAGATCAGCATTTTAACTGTATTCTAGTCATATTATACTCTAAGCATTTCTCTACAGGAATTTTAATGCAGAGGGAAGATATTATCTTGGAAGGGAACTTTTACCATATAAACAGAGGAAAAAAACACAAATGTAGACAAGGTATCTGAATTAATTGTAAAAGGAAACTTGGAAATGCAAATGCATCAATTAGCAGGAATAGACCATGCAGAAATTATAGAACTTTTAATAAGGATGAAACAGGCAAGTTATGGGCAGAAATTGAACCCTGGCAATAAGCTTGTAGTAATATTATCCCCCAAACAAGAGATTTCAACTTATATCGAGAACTAAATGGATCGTTCCTCACATTTTACGGCAAAAACCAATATGTAGAGTCCCTAAATTTTATACGAATACAAATAAAACAGGAAAGGCAGATTACAAATCAGAAAATTTATGTAAAGTGAATCCAAGTCTTTCTGACTCTGTCTAAAATTCAGAATTGTATGCTATTCTGATTATATAAATAAATTTTAAGAACCTCTCAATTTAATTACTGATTTCCAATATGCATAAGGGGATTTTAACATTGATATTGCTGAATTTATACTAGATGACACAGAATTGGCTTCATGATTTATTCAGTTATAGGACATAATCAGAACATATATATATATATATATATATATATATATATATATATATATACACATATATATATATATATATATATATATATATATATATATATATCATCAGATCCCATATGGGTCTGTCAGTCCCTCTAGCACAAGGTAATGTTGAAAGTGATCAACTGTTTAAAGGAAATATGCTATAGGGCTCACAATTTCACTAAAAACACCATGTTAATAGCAAAGATTTGTATAAAGTACTTTTCCTTCATATGGCAACAAGCCAAGGAACTTGTAAGAAAATGTTCTACTTGTTCTTTGTACAGCTATATTCCACTACCTGTAGTATACTCAAAGGAATCAAATCTGGCAAATGGATATGTTCCATTTTGTGCAATTTGGAAAATAAAATATGCAAACTACCTCATTGATATCATTCAGGTTTTTAATGGGCAACTGCTTTTAGTTTAGAAAAGGCTGATTAAGTAATTACATATTTGCGATAAGTTATGACCATCATGGGTATACCTGTACAAATTAGGATTGGCAATGCTCCAGCATGTCTCTAAAATAATTAAACATTTCTTTGCTTATTATAATATAAAGCATATTTCACACAATCCTACAGAGTAGGCAATTATAGAAAATTCAAATTATAGCAAAATCAAATAGACTTCTAAAGTATATGCTAAATAATCAAAAATGGATGATAAAGACCTATACTAACCCTGTGTGTTTTAAGTGCTAATGAGAAAATAACAACAGCTGGAGAGAGAAATTGGATAGTAGACAAACATATGGAATTACATCAGCCAGTATACTTTAAATATGTGTTGATTTCCGAATGGATACCAGGACATGTGTTACATTAGGGAAGATGATTTTCTTTTATTTCCACCAGAGAAGAAAATCTATGAATACCATCAAAATTAATAAAGATTTGATTTTTAAAAAGTCACATTTCTTAATTAGAAGAGATGATAGTTCATCAAGCATCATGAACATTTCATCTAAACAAACTCCTCTAAAACTAACATTTTATCATTTCCTCAGATATAATTAGTGAAAAAAAGAGCCTTCACCAAATTAGAGGTTTTTTTTTTATTTTGTTTTGTTTTGTTTTGTTTGTTTTGTTTTGTTTTTGGCATTTTTGTCTTTTTAGGAGAATGAAGGCATCCAGCTAAGGAATCAGAAGGCAACTGGACAAACAAGAAATGTGAAGAAAAAGAATAATCATCCAGAGGGGAAAAATGGCCCAAGAAAAAGAGTAATTTGTTACCAGCAGGATTTTCCTTGCCGCTGGTCTGGTCCCACCACCCCGTTGCCATGCCAACCTCAAATAACACAAGTAGACTCTGTATTTGATATAAGGCTGTTGGCCAGTTACTAATCCCTTATTGGCTAGCATTGTCTTAATTATTTACCCATTTCTACTTATCTAAGTGTTTCCACATGGTCATTTTATCTGAGTGCTGTGGGCCGGCATTTTGCTTTCTCCATGCTCTACATGCTGATTCCTCCTAACCACTTCCTCTTTCCTCCTTGCATCTTAGCCCTTCCTATGTTGCTTTCCCATTGGCCCAACAGTGCTTTATTCATTAACCAGTGTGAGAAAAAGATTTACAGAATAATATCTCCCATCATATGGTCTATGGTTTTATCACATATCTATCAGGATAAAATTTTATAATTTTCCAAAATGTTTATTGTTGTACAGACATATGCAAATGTACAGACCATGCAAATGGTCTTTTTGTTTTACAGATTAAACCTGACTTTGGAGTTGGAGTGTGGCTCTCTAATTGCTTGTTAAAGAAAAATCTAGAATTTCAGTCTCATTTCAGAAGAGCCCCCTGATATGGGACAGAAGTTAAACAAAAATTAACAGACTATTGTATTGCCACTTATCTCCTAATTTTTGGTTTTATTTTAACTCACTGATTTTTTTCAAGGTATATTATCTAAAATTTAGAAGATTATATATATATATATATATATATGTATATTTACTTACAAATATATAACAAATTATAAAATATGTTTTGTCATGGTATTAATGATCATTTGGAGTACTAACTAATTCTAGAAAATAGATTTCATCTACTGTTTTCTGTACATGATTTCAGATATGAATCTCTGTCAGTTTTCTGAAGTGAACGATGTCTATGCCTAACAGAGACCTTTGAAGTCTCCAAAAGGAGGATGGGACCTTGAACAGATGATAATTCCAGCAGGATTATGATAATACCATGAAACTGAATAACACCAATTAAAAATCATTTGTAAATACAAATTGCTCCGAACAATTTCAGTATGAACAGCTGAAATGATGAAGCTTCACAGACTACTCTAGCCAGCACCAATATTTTTCAGAGAATACAATCAGCATCAAAGAAACTCTACATGGAGTTTACTTTCTTTGTAGCAAAATTTGGCCAGTGGGCAAGAAATTTCCATTGCCTTGAAGGCTGATGGTATATTGTTCAAATTGGGCAAGCTGGACACAAATGAGAATGACTGCAAAACCTTGCCAAGAAAAGGTTGGACAGTCCTTCAAAAATCCTGCTACATAGAAAAGTCTATCAGTTATGTTAGACCTATAGACTGAATATGGATGTCACACTATTGCAGTAAAACCTTTGGTTTTTATAATTTCTCACATTTTAGAAGTCACTTGATAGTACTTCTTGCTCACTAAGTTAAAATTATTTCTTTCTTGTGTCACTAAGAGAGTTAAATACTATATAATGATAGTTATATTTTTCCTTGTTTACAGATGCAGAAAAGAAACCCATCAAAGAGGTGTAACATACGTAAGTTTAAGAGAAATCAAAAGACAGTTTTGGATAATAATGCAAGATATAAAAGAAAGTGAATTTGGTAAAAGAATTTGGAATCACAGAGATAGGCTAGATAGTGGAGTTTGTTTTTATTTGTTTGCTTTGGTTTTGTTTTTGGTTTTTTTCTGAATTTTTCAAAGGCTAGACATTGCTGAATTACTTATTGCCAGTATATGTTGAATATACTTATTGTACATGGTTTTTCTTATATTTATTATAGACTTTTTGTATTAGACAAAAATGAGGAACTGTACTGATATATTGTCTATGATGTAATAAGGCTTGTCTGGAAATAAGAACGCAAATATAGCCATAACCTTAGAGGTCAGGTAGTGATGGTACACATCTTAAAACACAGATGCCATACTACTTAACAATATAAGCAGGAGAGTGGTGGTGCATGCCTTTATTCCCAACACTGCAGAAGTATGTAATACAGAAACAGCCACTTAAACCTGGCAGTTAGTCTCCAGCAATGTTGAAGGAATTAGTCTCTAGGATAGGATCTCCCCAGCCTTGAAGAGGTTAGAGCTCTCTGGTGGCTTGGCTGCTATGTTTCTCTGATGTTCAGATTGAACCCCAATATCAGTCACTATGTTTATATAATTCATGCTGCATTAACAGGTCTGAAATAAAACAGAGACCATTATAAATCTTAGTATACTTGTAGTATGCATAGTAAAAACAACAAAAATCACTTTCAAGAGAAATTAATTTGTGGTGCTACCCCAATTTCTTTTGTGGGATACTACAAAATCAATCAAGTTGACAGTATTATCTGTTATTATTTTATCTTTTACTATAAATTGAATTGAATTAATAATGTACTCATGTGTGTTTGTGTTTGTCATACCACATATATATGCCTGTCTGTAGGGGTCAATGGAACCTCTGTAGCTGGATATATGGACCGATGTGAAGTTACTCAACATGAGTTGTTGGTAAATAACTGGTGTCTTCTGGAAGACTGGAAAAGGCTAAATTTCTTTTAACCTCTGGTCAGTCACTCCTGCCCTGTAATACTATAGTTTTAAATGAAATATTGGGTCTTATGAAAATGGAAAAAATGTGCATAGTCATCAGGATCTTTGAGAAATTTTCTATTTCAAAGAAATGACAATTGTTGCAAATATAAATGGGGAACTAATAGAAAAAAGAATATATCAGCCATTTGCACAGATGGTCCAAATTGAGACTGTGACGTGCTGAATAGGGAAATGGACAGTAACAGTACAACAAGTGATGGTCAGCTTCCCATGCTCTGGCACATAGAGTGACAAAGTCACAATCAAATGTCCCAAGGGCTGTGTGGAGGCAGCCAAAAAGCACATTCAGGAAATCTTTGGGACCTGAAAGCTCAAGTGACAGGTGAATTGAACTTTCCCCCAGAAGTTCCATTGATTTGTCATGGGCGCCAAAGGGTCAAGAATCACTAGGGACTACAATGTTCAGATTAAGTTCCTAGACAGAAAAGAGAACATAGATCACAGTGTAGAGCCTTCCATCCAGGAGAATGGAGATGAGTCTGGAGAGGGCAGATAGGCCAAAGAGACTATCCCTGGCTCTCCAGGAGGTGCGTCATCATAATCATCTCTAACAGGAAAGAGAAATGTGAGGCTTCCAAAGAAGATCTGGAGGCACTGGTTCAGGCACCATTGAGGTACAGGTACCCTTTGATTTTTCACTGCTATATCATTGGGCAGAAGGGAAGTGGAATCCGCAGGATGGTGAATGAGTTTGAGATGAATATACATGTACCAGCTCCCAAGTTGCAGTCAGCCATCATTGCCATCACCAGCCTTGCTGTAAATTTGGACAGGGATAAGAGTGGACTACTGGATTGAGTGATAGAGCTACGGGCTGAACAGGAAGATTGGACTTTAAAGAATTATAAGCTGAGTATCACTGTAGACCCCAAATACTATTCCAAAATTATTGGGAAAAAGGAGCCAGTGATCACTCAGATCTGCTTGGAGCATGATGTGAACATCCATTTTCCTGATAAAGAAGATGGGAACCAGCCTAAGAACCAATTCACCACCACAAGATTATGAGAAGAACACTGAAGCTACCCATGATGCTATCTTGAAAATTGTTGGTGAGCTTTGAGCAGATGGTTTCTGAGGATGTCCCAGTAGACCACCATACGCATGCCCGCATCATTTGTGTCTGAGGCAAAGCTGCTATTCAGAAAATTATGGATGAGGTCAAGGTAGATATACATTTACCACAGACTGGAGCTCCAGACCACAATTATTTCACTGTTACTGGACTCATGGAGAATGTGAAGGAATCTATGGACCACATCCTCAACCTAGAGGAGGAGTATCTGGCTGATGTGGTGGACAGTGAGGAGCTGCAGGTTTACATGGAGCCCCCAGCACATGAAGAATCCAAGGCACCATCCAAAGGCTTTGTGGTACAAGATGTTCCATGGACCTCCAATAGCAATGTGAAAGTTCCTGATATGAGCTTGTCTGAAGAATTTCCCAGTTTTGAAGCTCTTGTGGCTCCCAAGACCCTCCCTTGGGCCACAAATGATAATGATAAAAAAAAAGATTCCTTCAAGCCTGCTGAAGAAATCCAAACTCAGTCTGACCCAGAAGCTGGACCCTTCCTCATAAATTGTTGATGCACTCCCCCTCCCAGAGATCTCACAGCAAAGCCTTGTGGCAGCTTCTCCAGGCCTGGTCAGCACCCAGCAGGCTCAGGGGCAGCTCCTGATGCTGTGCCCTGGAACAAGCACACCACTGTGTGAAACACTAAGTAAGGCATTTGAGCATTTCATGATCACAGACTCCAGCTTTTGGAACACCCAGCACTTTGACCTTCACTCCAGAGCTCCAAAGCAGCTATTAGCTGACTTCCTGAGTCATGACCTCAAGAAATAAATTTCCTTGACTTTATAAAAGCCAACACACAACAAACAAATAAACAAAAAACTCAAAAATCAAAATCCTAACAAATCTCACTTCCCCAAATCCAGCTTTTCACTGGCCTTAGAACAACAGGGGAACAAATGACTTTTTGTACTCAAAACATAATTATGAGATTAGCATGTAAGAATCTTTGGCTTTCTGTTTTTTCTTGTACAGAGTATTCACTCTTCAAGGTCGTTTTTATCTTGGCCAGAGCTTCCTGGAGTGTAATATCTGGTAATTTTCAGACATTTGTTAGACATGGGGGAAAAACCCATAAAAATTTTGTTAAAACTGTGAAATAAAAATATTAGAATGGTAACTAAAATATTTTACAGAAGGATATAGATAACCAAATAGGAAAAAAAGACACAACTCTACAAAATATATTTAATATTAAACAATATTTAGTTAAATCAGTCTGCATTTTGTGTTAAAGGTAACTGCAGTCCATTGTTATTCTTTAAAAATCAGCTTAATAAACTCAAGTATCTGTTAGAATAAGACATAAATAATTTAAGAGCCAAATGCAATATGAGTTACTTTTGGTAAATTAACAGGTACTGTTTGTGTTTATTCAGAGCTTACTCTGAAACAAGGAGAGATCTAGTGCCAAGACTCAAGCAACTTTATTTCAATTATTCCCAAATTTTTATGCCCTGATTTAGACAGTCATCCTTGCTCTGTTAGCAGGGTAAGGGAAGGAAATAGTAACTGGCTAAGGTTATTAAAAACATTTTGTCCTTGAGAACTGCTAGAAGGTAAAACATTTTCGAGCAAGGTTGATTTTGTCCTTCTCATGTTAGAAAAGTATTTGTGTTAAGGACAAAACGTCAGAATCTCATTAACAGAGAGAATATTCTCTGCCCCAAATTCACAGTCTGGAATTCCCACTGGAATGTTTTAACATGTATACTCCAACTGATTTTTCATGAATAGTTTAAGTACTCTCATTTGATGATATTTTGCTGTCTATCTGCTGCTTGGAAGCCTTACTGGAGGGGTTGTCTTTTCTAGCTAGGCTCTCAACTGGAAATTCCCTACTGATTGCCTTAAGATCTCCCTAGATGCTTTTTCTCTGTGGTATAAGAGCTTCATAGGTCAATAGTATCTAACTGCTACTTATTACTTTTCAAATTTGCTTGAAAATTAGTCTTTCAATGTAACTCTGGCTATCTTGAAACTTGCTATGTAGATCAGGCTTGTCTTAAATCCATAGATATCCTCTCAGCTTTGCCTGGAGAATGTTAGTATTAAAGTACCACCTTGCTTTGTGACTTTGCTTCATATTTAAATCATTTAATAATTTAAACCCAAAAGGATTGCGATTTTGTGTTGTTCTCTGGATTGAAAATTCAAGGAAATACAAGCGGTTATCAATGGGTACATAGTAATGATTTACACCATGTTTTCTTACAATGTTCCTTGAATTTTAACATTGTTTTCTCAAGAAAATCATTTTTTCTCTTAAATGTATGATGTACTTTTTATATGTAAAGTTGTCAGTGAAAATAAGTTACATTTTGAGAATGTAGGTGATTGCAGTATTCAATATATAATCACTTGTGTGTGTACATGTAATTTTTCTGACTCCTTTTGCAGCTAGGCAACTGATGTGGTTTACATAGATTATTATAAGATTTTTTTTATATTTTATAGTATATTTCAAGCCTTGTTTTTGATTCATTTATTTGGAGTAGAAATAACATTTTGATAATATAAAAGTAAAGAAATGAAATTAAAATTATTAAGTGCCCGTTTTAGTGATAGGTTTATTCAATATAATGAAATAAATAGCTCTGAATAGCTTATGATATTTAATTTGTTTTGAGTTCATTTGAAGTTTAATGGTAGAAAACATTTAATTAAAACAAGCCAATTGTGTGACAAGATTTATATATGGCATTAAATTATTTGACTAATTTACACTTTTAAGAATGTGATTTATAGGTAAATGAGGACACGTTTATCCACACAAAGAATACTTGCATGTCAGCTATTGTTGATTAACTCAGAGTTCTTTAATTATGAAGAAAACAAGAAACAACTGTTGAAATTTATTACTGGGCCATAATAACAATTGATCCTTCTCATGGAAAACAGATTGTAAGACAATATTAATTTTCTACAATTAATGCCACCTTGATACAACATGGTATTTAAAGAAGCAATTTTGTCTTTGCATCATTAAATTAAAATAGTTTGGTATGGACATGTGGAAAGGAAAATATGGCATGGTAACTCCTACTATTAAATAAAGCTATATGCCAAATACTTCTTCATTTCCCCTACCACAAATCCTAAAAATAATCTTTAAAAATATGATTGCCTCTAGTCCTTAATTTGAGAAGAAAAAAAATTGTCTAAAGGTATTTAGTACATAAATAAGAATGTGATAAAAAGAAAAGGCATTATATTTCAATACTACATTACATTTTTCAACTTAATACATGTACATTCAGATATTTGGTTTATGTCATCATATATCTTTAGAGATTGTTATGAGACATTGTTAAATGCTTGAATTTACCTTAGACAAGGAAATGACAAGAATCCTAAGAATTTAAAAACTTGAGTTTCTGGTTTTCTTTTTTACAAAGCAAGGCTAAACTCTCATCATTTATTTAATATTTGTGCCTTGCACAATATAGAAAAATGTAATACAAAGAAATTCTATAGCATAAAATAAGATTTCTTTCAATTTTTCATGATTTATTAATATGCATCAACTGTATTGCAAAGTAGAGATGACAGGTATTGACATTTGCCATAATATACAATATTGTAAAATAAGACATAAGACAATACAAAATATTCTATGCTGCAATGAAAGCAATACTAAAGATTTGAAATTTAACATTAAATGTGAAGAATTGTTTAAGTCATATAAAAAGAAATGAATTTGTGAGATACAATTTCTATCGACATAATTTTACAAATTTTATATTACTGTATCATTATGCAGAAGACACTAAAATTCCCAAATATAAAAATATCACATGAAGAAAAAGATCTATATATAAAAAGATGTTTATTTTTTGCTTCTACTTGAATAATTTTGTATTAGATCAAGTCATTAAAAATCATGAAAATTAAACCTGTCCAAATCACTGAACAGGAATGCCTGCAACATCTGTCATAAATGATAAACATTTTCTCAGTATATCTAAATATTCTTTGGATAGTCAGTTTGTTGTTCACATTTTTATGAATAATTCATGACTTTACCCAATTTAATCAGCTTAGTTCATTTGTGAATTGTTAATGAAGTAAAAATATTTTCAGGGAAACATTACATAAACATTACATAAGCATAAACTCTAGTGTGTTGTAGTTGTATCACTCTTTCCATGTCCCATGCTGTGCAACTCTCACCATATTTTCCCAACCACAGTGGAATGTGTTCAAAGTAAATGCAAAATGTAAGTAAATCGTCCTTGCTTAAGTTGTGTTTATGAGGTATTTTGTTGCATCTTTGAGATAGATGTCTAATACATCAAGCATGAAAACATCTGAAACAAAAAAAAACACTATTCATTTATAACTTCATTGTTCCCCTAACACATTGTCGTCATCACACATTTTGAACAAAGCTAATGTATTTTTCATGTCTATCCATTACTTTTATTCTAAGCTCTATCATATAATATTTGTCTTGATCTCTGTGGATACTTTCATTTAGCATTTGCTTTTAGAAATTCATCTATGTTGTAGTGAGTGCAGTTGCATTGATTATTATATCAATTACTTATTGATATAATAAGTAAAAATTATATATTAATATATATTAATGATATCACTACTTCCTGATTGTTATCTACAATGGTGTTATAAAAATACATGTGACATTTTTATTCATGTTAAATACAAAATTACAAATCAATGTGCTCAAGCACAAAATACATCTTCAATTCTGTTTAATTTTGTAATTATTGCAGAGTAACAGCTTATGGTTTTTAGTTTGTTTTCCCTTTTTCCTATATATTTATTTGTGAGTGCCATATGTGTATGTATTTGCTTGTGTATTTTTATATGTGTATTTGCATCATCTGTTTGTACATATGGTTGCCATAGCTCTATGTCAGATGACTTCCACTAGCACTTTCCACCTCATTTTATGAGACTTGGTCACCCATTGAACATCACATTCATCAATTTGGGTAGCCTGGTTGGGCATTGACTCCAGAAATCTATCTGTGAGAACATGCAACACTTCTGGTGTTATTTATGTGGACTTCTATGCATGACTGTTATATGAGTATGGGAATCAGAACTCAGATTGTGCTTGCATGACAGACACATCACTGACTGAGCTAGCAGTCAAGCTTCAGGAACGTCATATTTAACTGCTCATAGGCTTTGCCTTCTTATAAAATTGAGGCATGTTTGGTTGCATAAGAATAGTGTTATATACTTATAAGTTATTTGAGTTTAAGATTTTTTTCTCCCTTACTGTGCATTGCATTTTCACTTCATTGAATGTTTCTTGGGGTGCAACAGGGGTGTTTAAGTTTGATGGATCCTAATACTGATCAGCATTTTGTTATTGTGATATGCAATTATAATAATGTAAGAGAAAAGTTTTCTTTGGAGAATGGTTTCAGAGATTTATAACTGTTTTTTTTTTTCAAGACTCAATGTAGGATGAGTATATGCATCAGGAAAGAGTCAATATTGGGGAAGCTGCTCATTCACTGCATAAAAGCTAGTGATGAGTTGAAAAAAAATAATTATATCTTTTTCAATGTACTCTTGTCAGTTATGTAATTTTCTCACACTGTTCCAATCTCTAAAAGGTTGGCAAATTCCTAATAATGACACAAGCTAGTAATAAACCTTTTATGTTATGAGTCTTCCCTGAACACTTATTCAAAATACAATATTCTCATCTTGGAAAACCAAATTGATGTATACCTAATACTGCAGACCCATGTTGCCTATTTCTAAGGGCCCTTCATTTCTTCATTCTTACTATGTTATGACTTTCCACTAAAATTAAAACAAAGAAACAAAAAAAACTTCTAATACATAATGATGAATTATAGGCATCCCCAATTTACATGAGGAGAATTATAAAAGAGTAATTGGAGGTCAACCCAAAGCAATATATTTCTATACTTAACATTTGACACGTATGGCAGCATGATATGCACTTGGAAAGTTTTATGTTGTAGTGCTGTTGTGACAGACTTTTGAGGTCTTTCCTTTCTTTCTTCTTTTTAACTTTGCAATATAGAATTTGTGTTTGCCAGTTTATGAAATTTACCACCATTTTATTTCTCCACCAATGTGTCATGCTGATATTTCCCCTGTATTTATGTTCTATGGCTGGTAAAAAGTTATTCTTGGGGGTTTAATTTTGTTATTAGACATGGTTTCATCTTGATTCCATGATAAATGGGTATCAGCAAAAGCACATGAAGTGCAGAGGTGAGGACTATTCCAATAAGGACACCATGGGAAAAACATTTGAGTGGTTGAATAGAAGGTGCATATAGAAGTGTAGCCCTTTAGTGCATTATCTTCCAAGATCTTTCAAGTCTGTAAAAAAACAACAAATTAATTCTATACATATAAAAACATCTCTCTCCAGTCCTACAACCAGTCATTTCCAGTACTCACTACTGTACTTTCTAATTAACCTTATTAAACAAATAAATATGAGTCAGAATGGGTGGAAGGTCTTTCTGTGTTTCACTTCTGTCACTATAACAATAACCTTTGTCAGCATTGTTTTTGGAATAAATAATAAGGTAATTTTCTGGTAAAAAAATATTATTTTTGTATATATACCATGATAAATTTTCTATTCATCTCTTGATAAGCTATCTACATCTTAGTTAACTAAAAGAAAAACATGGGAATATAGACTTCTCTTTGATATAATATTATGTTTTGAATATATTTACCCAGAAATAAAAATCTTGGAACTTATGTCAGATATACTTTTACTTTTTAAAAGATCTTCATATAATTTCCCAGAGACTGAATTAAAGTACACAACCACCAATAGTTTCAAGAGTTTCATTTTCTCTAACACCTAATTAAATTTTGTCTTCCTCCACATCAATAGGTGAGCAATGTTACCTCATCATGGTTTTGACTTGCATTTGCTGGATAGATAATGCCTCCCCCACCCCTACATATTATATAGTCTAGCCATAGCTTTTGCTCATTTGTAATTGCTTATTTGTTTTGTTTATTGTTTTTAACATAATTCTCATATACTATTGACATAAACACATCTCAAGATGCATGAATTAAAAATATTTCTTTTCATTACTAGGTTTATCCTGGAGTTTATTGATTATCCCTATGCTGTACAAAATATGCTCAGTATCTCTTCCATGTTTATCCCTTTTGGACTTTGTGTTACCAATGTTTTCAGACATTGAAATACAAAATTATTTTTTATGTTGTACATTTTTTCTTTAGAAGTCTAACAAAGACAATTTGAAAGAGCTGTAAAATATATGAGGTAGAGAGACAAAATTAGGAAGTAAATCAAGGGACAAAATATTTGACAGTGCTATATTCAGTGTGCTTTTACAGAGCATTTAAAAATAATTTGTATTAGAAGTTCAAGCAGCTAAAGTGGGAGAAATTTTATCATCAATTGTTTTATATTTTATGTTGACATATAAAAATATTTTTGCTGTTTACATACCCCCTAAATAACATTGAATAAATAAATACATTTTAAGAGAAATCTGAATACTAAAAAGCTTTGAAATAATTACAAATTACAAAGAAATTTCAAGGATTTTCAATGGGAAACTCTGTTTTCCTTTTTTAATTAGTATTAGTTTTATTTTACATATTAATCCCAGTTCCCTCTCCCTCCATCCCTCTTTCTCTGTCTCCCACCTTCACATTACCCCTGAATACCATACCCCCATCCACCCCCAATTCTACATGTAAGGTCATTCATTCCAGGAGGGATAATCTAAATCTGTCAAGTCATTTGGAGTAGGGACTAAGCCTCTCCTGCCTCTAGGTTAAGGGAGTATCCCTCAATGGGGGATGTGCTGCCAAAGTCTTTTGTGTACCAGGGATACATCCTGGTTCCACTGTGCAAGGTCCCTTAGATTGCCCAGGCCTTCTAACTGAAATCCATGTTCAGGTGGTCTGAGTCAGTCCAATGCTAGATTACAAGCTATCAGTGTGGGGGCCCATTAGCTCCTCCTTGTTCAGGTCAGCTTTCTGTATGTGGTTCTGGAGCCTGAACTTTTCCTCCCTCTTGGTATCTGGACTCCAGTACAGCTCAGTGTTTAGTTGTGGGTGTCCTCTTCTGTTTCTATCAGCCACTAGATGAGGGCTTTATGATGGTCGATAAGTTAGTTGTGGCTTTCATGATCAGGGAAGGGCATTTATGGTAGCCTTTCCACTGTTGTTTGACCTTGAAAAGATAATAACCAACTTCATATGGAAACACAAAATACCCAGGATAGCCAAAACAACTCTGTACAATAAAGGAACTTCAGGAGGCTTCACCATCCCTGACTTTAAGCTCTACTACAGAAGTATAGTCCTGGAAACAGCCTGGTATTGGCACAAAAACAGACAGGTAGATGAATGGAATCAAATCGAAAATCCTGACATTAACCCACACATCTACGAACACCTGATTTTTAACAAAACAGCTAAAAGAATACTGGGAGGAGGAAAGCATCTTTAACAAATGGTGCTGACACAACTTTGTGATGGTGTTTAGAAGACTGCAGGTAGACCAATGTCTATCACCATGCACAAAACTCAAGTCCAAATGGTTTAAGGCCTCAACATAAACCCAGCCACACTGAACCTCTTAGTAGGGAACGTGGGAGCTACCCTTTAACAAATTGGTATAGTAAACTGCTTCCTGAACACAAGTCCAGTAGCACAGATACTGAGATTGACAATAAATTGGACCTCCTCAAACTTCAAAACTTCTGTAAGGCAATGGACAGGGTTGAAAAGTTCAAATGGCAGCCCACAGACTGAGAAAAGATCTTCACCAATCCTATATCTGACAGAGGGCTGATCTCCAAAATATACAAAGAGCTCAAGTAACTAGTCACCACAACACCAAATAACCCTGTTAAAAAATGGGGTACAGAACTAAATAGAGAATTATCAGTAAGGAAATATAAAAGGCTTTAAGACACTTAAGAAAGTGTACAACTATGTCTTCTCAATGTTAATCTGAGCTTTACTCTCTATCTGAGATCATATCTGTTCTATTATTTCAACCACCCCATCTCATCTTTCATTATAAGGGTAATTTTTTTTTACTGTGTCAGCATATGAGTTTATTATAATTTATTATTGTTCTTTTGTTTTGTCTTTATATACATGCCATCCAGGCTTGTCTCAAAAGCAGTATGTAGACTGCAGTGTCCCACACTATGGATTCTTTTGTTTGCAATTTCTTTGTTTGATGGCTTATTCACAAAACCATTTCTGTTTTTATTTTTATTACATCCATGTATAAATTTTGTCCAATATTATAATTTTTTCTACTTTATACCTTTTGATATTCATACTATTGTAGATGTTTAAGTGCCTTTTGTTTCTGTTTAATAAAGTAAAAAAATCACTAATAAGTAGGAAAGCCTATAGGTGATGGAAAAAGACATAAAATCAAGACTATTAATGTATATCATTGCTATGCTGATTCTGACACAAATCTAAGCATACATAGTATTAATTGAATATCCCCAACAATTTGAAGGTATATTTGTTGCAAATGTTTTTTCAAATAAGAAACTAAAACACTAAATGTGAAATTAGTTGTTCAAATTTCTATATATAACATGGCAAAAGTGCAGTTTCTTTATAACCTGTCGTATCAGAATATCTTTGAATTTAATTTCAAAGAAAATAAATCATTTATTTATGATGCTTAAAGTATACTAAGCCCCAAAAGGCAACCATAAAATTATAAAAAAATAAAAATGATTCAGAGTTTAGAGGTACATGGCTTTAATCCCAGTACTTGGGAGGAAGTGGCAGTCAGATCTCTGTGAGTTCAAGGCCAGGATGGTCTACAGAGCTAGAGCCAGGACAAGCTACAAAGGTACAGAAAAACCCTGTCTCTAAAAACAATAAATACATAATAAATAAATAAAATGTTAAATGCTTTTAAGTAAATAAAAAAATTCTCAATTGGTGGACACAGAAAATCAAAGTTACATAATTAAATTAGTATTAATCAAGGGTTTAATATTAATTTTAGAAATAAAGTGTAAACATACTATTTTCAGAGATTTTCCTAAGGATTACATTATATTATGAATTCCTCATTTAATTTTATAAGTAATATATAAATTTCTAACTTAATTTGACTTACTCAGAATACCATTTAATCTTCAAAATAACAATAAATAATAAATAGAATCAAGAAATATGAACTGTCACATCATCACAGACAATAGATTAGCTGTGTTGAAAATTTAAGTTGTGTCTATATTATATATAATATACATACTCAACATTAATTAATTCTGTTTTTTATGATCTTTTCGCAAACATTAATTTGCCTGAGGTTTTGTATGGTAGTTGTTTTCACTTAATTTATTTTCATATTATTACATCTAACGTTAGAAGACAACAGTAAATAAGAAAATTGAAGATGAAAAATTAATTTTACAAGTATTATAAATGAGGGACATTTACATTCTACATATTTAGATTCTGCATTAAATCTGATATACCCATACACAAGTTAAATTTGATCTTTAAATCAAATTGTTTACCATTATTATTGAGGATATTGTAGTGCTCTTTCTTAAGCACTATTTCATTACCCTTGTAGTTTTCATAATTGTATATCATATATATGCACCATTATTGTGTAAAAGACTGTAAAATTATAGCAATACATGTTGTTTTATGTGATGACAATGCTATTCATATAGATTCCTAAACTAACCATTGCCTTGCTTGGCATGTTAAAATCACACACACACACACACACACACACACACACACACACACACACACATATATATATATATATGTATATATATATATGTTAAGACAATGATAAGTAACATAGTCTATGGTTGGAATGACAGAGGGCTGATATAGAGTAAGTGATAAGAGGGAACATATAGATTTCAATAAGAAAGGAAAATAGAATAGGTAGTTTGGGTAGATAGATGAGGTAGGCTAGAATGAAGAAATCAGGTGGGGATTGTTCAGTGAGAATGGGTGAGGTAAGGTATATGGGGAGACATGGCTAAAATTAAGAAGTATTGGAAGGGTAGTATGGAAAGCTATTATAGTAGAAACTCTCTAAAGTATATGCATATGAAGGTGGTCTAAAATAAAATTGACAATATTGGGTGTGTAGCATCCCTAACTTGATAAGAGAGCTTCCAGTATCAAGACTGGATTACCTTTACATAGAGTTGCGGGTCAAAGAGATTCCATGGGAAGACCCAAACAAAGCAGGCTGTGGCAAGACAATTGTTTGATCTCAAAAAACTGACAACATGGTCCCATTGCTGAAAGCAACACTCAATACAAATAATTAAACATGAAATCAGTTGAATTGGTATCCTTCACTTTGGTGATAATTTAAGATGTACAAATATATCCAGCATAACTAATAAAATGGTACCCATGAGCAAAGGCTAAAATGTTGAAAATAGTTTCATTTAACCTGATATGCTCAAACTATCACATGATTATATCCAAATAGCTCTGTGCATACAGAAACATCATGACCTAATTTAAGCAACAGGATCATATATAACCTGATTTACATTTTTTCTATTCTTTTATTTAAATTGTAAATTTAAATAAAACAATTGTTTTACATGTAATACCTGTTCCTTTACTCTCCCATCCTTGTCCTCTCCTATCACCTCCACAAAATCCCAGCCCCATTGCCTTTCTGCTCCCCAGGGAGGGTGAGGCCTTCCAAGTCTTACATATAATTTGTGGCATGGCCTAGGCCCCATTTGTCTAGGCTGAGAAAGTATGGGCTCCCAAAATCCATTCCTATACTAGGGATAAATACTGATCCATTGCCAGAGGCTCTATAGACTGTCCAGTCCTCCTAATTAATACCCGTATTCAGGTGGTCTTGGTCAGTCTTATGAGGGTTTCCCTGCTATCAGATTGGATTGAATGAGCTCCCCCTTGTTCAGGTTAACAGTTTCTATGGGTTTCTCCAGCTTGGTCTTGACCCCTGTGCCCATCACTCCTCCCTCTCTGTAACTGGATTCCAGGAGTTTGGCTAGTGTTTAGCTGTGGGTGTATGCTTCTGCTTCCACCAGCTACTAGGTGAAGGATCTAGAATGGTATATAAGGGGGTCGTTAACCTCATTATTGTGGAAGGGCATTAAATATAGCCTCTCCACTGTTGCTTAAATTAGTTGGGTTCATCCTTGTAGATCTCTGGGCATTTTCCTAGTGCCCGATTTATCCTTAAATCTATGTACTACTCAGCATAAAAACACAATGGAATCTTGACATTCATGGGCAAATGGATGGAACTAGAAGAAACCATCCTGAGTGTGGTAACCCAGTCTCAAAAAGACAAACACGTTATGTACTCATTCATATATGGATTTTAGATGCAGAGAAAAATATTAAAAGCCTACCATTTGTACCGCCAGAAGAGCTAGAAAACAAGGACATCTTTAAGAGAGACATGGTCCCCCAGAGAAGGGGGAAGGGACAAGATTTCAGGAGCATTTGGGAACATGGAGGTAGGGGAGAGGTAGTTAGGAGAAAGAGAAGGGAAGAAGAGGAGGGAAGAGGTGGCTATGAGGGAACAGGAAGATTGAGTCCGGGAAAGAATAGAGGAGAACAAGAAAAAGAGATACCAAAATAGAGGGAGTCATTATAAATTTAAGGTGACATCTGGCACTAGGGAAATGTCCAGAGATCGGATATTCATTTTAAACCTGACCTCACACTGTTATGGTTATCCCACGTCACAAAATTTGAAGCTCTAGTCCCTGTGAGCATCTAGTGCAAATTGTATTTTGCTTTGCCTGTTGCTTGACAGATTTGCTGTTGTTACACCTCCTTGTGCATTTTTTATTTTCTTGGGAGCTTTCCTTCTGTTATTTTTGAAACTATAGAATTCAAAGTTATACTAAATTTAAAAAACAGTTTCTTAAGATGTGAGAGTTCTTAAAAAAGGTATATTTTAAATTAGTTTTATTTCATTTTATGTGGATAACCTTGCCATTTATTGTTGACAATCAAAATTGAGAAGGATCTAGAAGCTTACAGAATTTATAAAGCATTTCTAGAGCTCTGGTTACAGTGCCTTACATTAAACAGTAATCTCAGACCCTATAATCACTGACATAATAGAAATTTCTGATAAATGAATTCAACTCGTTTTGCTTCATTTTCAAATTTTAGGATAATTGCACAACTATATTCATATAATTCCTAAGAAAAAATAGGTAACATTGATTTGGAAAAAAATCATGTTCTTCAAAAAAATAAAGCAGATTGACTAAAAATACAAGATGTTTATAAATAATATATTTTTGAGAAAAACCAATTTTCTATGTATACCATTTTTATTATAGATTACAAAAAAAATTGTAAATTATAATTTTTTCAATACATGACTATATTTCAAGCAGTTCATTGAATTAATTACATGGGAAAAATATATCATAGCCTACAGTATTTTATATTATTATAATTTCTACTTGATTATTTATTTCCTCCAATAATTGAAATTTATTCTAAATTTTGCTGATATTTGAAGTTTTACTTTTGTTTTTAAGATCTAATTTAAACCATATTTAAAAAATGTGCATTCCAAGCAAGTTTATGTAAACAATTGTGAAACCACGTCATCAATTAAGCACTTTAATTGGTTTTGGCAATGTTAACTTCAATATAGTAACAAAAGCACCTGTATTGTTTAAATATTAATTATATGCCATTGGGGGCATCACTTGAAGTCATATTTAAAGACTACACTTGAAATCACTTGCTCCCTAAAGAAGCAGTTCAGAAACTTTATTATAGATTTGTAAAACATTTTGGCCATAGTACTTAAGTGAGGAATATATTATGTTTTAATTTAAAATATCAAAATATACTTCAGGTTTTAGTAAGAAACATTCAGGAAAAAATCATCTATTGTTTCTCATAGGTGTGTTTATATTGTAATAATGTAAAGAAATTTCACCCACTTACCAAGAATTTCATCAAATCAGCCCAGCAGATTAGGGTCCTAAGGAGTTTACCTTAAAGTCATGAAACTCACCCCTAGGAAGAAGCTCAGAGGAATCACTACTCAATCTGTATAATGGAAACAGCATTCCAGTGAAGAAATGTAGTTGTCTAAGAAAGATGAGGAGAATTGCTTAAAAAACTAGCATAAATTTTAGAATTAAGCAACTGCTAACATGAGATGAGAAAATACATGGTAAAAAAGAAATAAACTCTGTGTGTGTGTGGGGGGGTGTGTATTGGGATATACAATTAATCAAGACCTATAAGAATGCCATTGACACCTAGGCATATTCCTGGTCAATTCCAACTGTACTTTAAAATTGAAATCTGATTGTATGACATGCTAGCTATGATTTTGAAAGTTCATAAAGAAATTGGGTAACATTTCCCTAGGCATTCAAAGCATACAAATGTATACACTGAAGGGTGACAGGTTCTCATCAGAACACATTACAAGGCTTCATGTTATGGTGAAGGAGACAAAATTCATTCTTAAGGATCTTTCCTTGGATCAGTCCCTCTTTTCAATATCATACAAAAAACCCCCAGAAACTAATGTTGGGTGGCTGAAAATTTTAATATTAATCCATAAAAAATTCCTGAGACAACGTTTTGTAGTTTGTACATGGCTGAAAAATTTTACTGTTCCCACTGGAATATAATGAATAATACATTTTGATATAATAAGCAATTTAAAGAGCCTTGTCTCTTTTCAATTCTGATTTAGTTAATTTGCATGTTCTCTCCCTGCCTTTTGGTTAGTTTGGATTAAAGTTTGTCTGTCTTGTTGATTTCTTCTAAGAACCAACTCTTTATTTTGTTGATTCTTTGTTTTGTCTTTTTTATTTCTACTTTATTGATTTCAGCCTCCCAATTCAATTATTTCCTGGCATCTACTCTTCCTGGGTGAGGTTGCTTCTTTGGGTGTGATGTTAATTCTCTAGTGTGACTATTCTCCAGTTTCTTCATGTGGGCTCTTAGTGCTATGAACATTCCTCTCAGCACTGATTTAAATGTATCCCATTAATTTTGGGTATGTTGTATCTTCATTCTCATTGAATTATAGGAAGACTTTAATTTGTTTCTTTATTTCTTCATTGACCCAGGAGTGGTGCAATTGAACATTGTTAAATTTGCAAGAGTTTGATGGCTTTCTGCAGTTTGTGATGTTGTTGAACTCTAACTTTGAACCGTGGTTATCTGATAAGATACAGGGTGTTATTCCAATATTTTTTGTATCTGTTGAGTTTTCCTCTGTTTTCAAGTATGTGGTCGATTTTAGAGATGGTTCCACATCTAGCTGAGAAGATGGTATATTCTTTTGTGTCCAGAGAATGCTCTATAGATGTTTTTAAAAGCCAATATGGTCATCACCACTATTAGTTCCTTTATTTCTTTTTCAATTTTCTGTCTGGTAGTCCTGCCCAATGGTGAGAGTGGGGTGATGAAATATCCCACTATACATGTATGAATAGCCATGACACATAATAATGAAGAAAATAATGCTAGAGGCCAGATTGTTTAAATAACATAGTTTAAGGATAACTGTACTCTTTTATAAGAGGCATTTGATGACTACCTGCCATTTCCCCTTTAAAAAAATAAATAAATTTAAGGACAATATATATTTTAATACATTTAAATGCAGTAAGGATGCTTGGTTTTACATTATTAAGATAAAATTATTTATTTGAGCAATGATAATCCTTTCATTTCCATGCAAAAATTAAGTTCAGGAACATATTAACTGGACTTTTGGAATAGGTCTTAGGTTTATTGAATAAAATATTGGATTTCAACAGATAGAACACTTGCAAAAAGAGTGATAAGATAAAATTTTGTCTAATTATGTATCTATAAGGTATGTTTTTAAGGTGATTTGCAATTGAGCTTAATTTAAACCTTTCTAATTTAATGACATGATGCAATGGAATGAAATACATTCTATTACACCAACAGTTAGTTATTAGGATGAAAATGACATGGTTTTATATTTCCCAAATTCTTACTATTTAAAAAGCAATGGCTACAGAAACCCACAGAGACAGCTGACCTGAATAAGGAGGAGCTAATGGGCCCCCAGAATGATAGCTGGGAATCCAGCATTGGACTGACTGAGACACCCTGAACATGGGTCTCAGTTAGAAGCCTGGTCAATCTAAGGGACTTCTGAATGAAAAATCATGATGTATCCCTGGTGCACAAAAGGAATTTGGAAGCATGTTCCCCATGGAGGGATACTCCCTTAACTTAGAGGCAGGAGGAAGGGCCTAGTCCCTACTCCAAATGAGTTGACAGATTTAGATGACCCCTCCAGGAAGGCATCACCCTGTATGTCGAATGGGGAGTGGGAATGGATAGGAGGTTGATGGGGGTCATGGGAGGGTGGAAGAGAGGGAGGGAGTGATGAAGAGGGAACTGGGAACAATATGTAAGATAAGAAAAATAAATAAAATTAAAAAACACTGATTTAAAGGAGAATAACCAATGCCATAAATATAGGAACATATTGAAAAAAGCAATGGCTATGTGAAAGTTGTAATTTCTTGCTATTCAAAAAATATATTATTGGTTATTCTTTAATAATTTAATAATTGAAATCACAGTATTTGAGAGCTAAGGCAAAATGATGATATTTTGTGCTACACATGAGATAAAGAAAACAAAACTACAAGTAACATAAAAATAAAATAGAAATACTTTTGTGAAATATATCAAGTCATCCACAGGGCATGAATATATTTACAATGTAAGTAAATATGAAAAGTAAATATTCTTGTGAAAATTTATCAACACCTGTTGAACAAGCTTGGTGAATGCTTGCAACCAGCACTTGTGTGACCAAAGAAGAAAACTCACTACAAATTCAAGACTTTGCAACATCATACATTAAAATATCAGTCATTTAAGAGGTATAGAACTTTATTGGTAATTATCTCAAGACAATTTTAATGAATGATTTGGGGGCCCTCTCTTCTGCTTACTAGCCCACTTCTAATTCTGAAAGTGCTATTTCAATTTTGGTAATGCTATTATTCCATGACCAACTTCCCTCTCTCTTTCCTCTTGCTCACTGCCAGGATTTTCATCTAACATATTGTTTTTGTTGTTGTTCTTGCTCCTGAAGCTGCTGCTGTTTTCTCTTAAAGTGTAATAATATTTTCAAGCTTAAAACAAACCCCACACTAGAGGACCATCCTAATTTTCACTCATGATATTGCCAAAGTTTGTGATGTAAAACCTGACCCTTTTAGTATAAATGACTCTAATTTAATGTAAATAATGACATTTAATATTCTCTGAAAAATATATTCAGTATTTGTAAATGGCCTGGCAAATGGATAAGCTCATATATAACTAATGATATATTGTATTATAATTAATATTTTTTCTGAAATATTATTCATAAATTATATGTTCAATCAAAGTCAAAAACTGATGATATTTTTAGCACTTTATTTCTTGTTCAAGATAAATAACATTTTTTACTAATATGGTGAAACTACTGCTTTTTTAAGATTCACAGTAAAAAATAGTCAAACATCATCCTTTCTATATAATTGTACATTTTCTTATAATTATTCATTGCTCTTATTCTCTACTGTATATTCCAGATATAATATATTTCATTCAGAAAACCTATAAAATGGATCATTGAATATTTATCACTAAAATAATAACACACTGAAAGAGAATCTGATGATGCTTTCTCAAATGAATGTGTTAGAAAAGTTAAGATCTAGTTATTATATAAAAGCTTTCACCTAATCATGTATTCTTCTTTCTCCCAGGATGATCGCTAGTGATGAGAATGGTTCCATTATCATTGTAAAGAGAGAAGTGGGCACTTCTCCTTTCTTTAAAAATATTTTCCTGTTTTCCTGATGAAAATGGAGATGCTCTCCACTTCTGAACATTCATCTTGCTAAACAAAAGACATAAGAAAACGGTTATTTGTGGATTACTTTTCTCTCATTTCTTTCTTTTGAAGTTTGCTTGTTTTGCTAGGTAAAATACTATCAATACTAATATATTGAAGACTGATGTTTCATGTTTGCTAATAGCAGGTTCACTTATTATATGAACTTTCTTATCAAAGCTTAAGAACATTAAAGTATTATCTAATACCCACTTAGAAGTGCATGCTTGTATGTTCTCTGGTCACTTCATTTTGGTATGTGTGTATTGAGTGCCAGTCTATTAGCAAGCAATGCTAAAGGCAAACTTGTTGAGACTCTGCAATTATTGTGAGTAGCTATAATTATTGACTTAGGACAATTCAATACATATAGCCAAGGCTTTCTTTAAAATTTACTGTATCACTCTATGGAAAAAATTGTAGTGGGATATTCACTGTGTCTGCTTCTGTGGCACTGACCACATCTATTGAGGGGTGGAGCCAGGGGCGGAAGTGATCTGTGGGACTTGGTCTCAGTAGGAGGTGGAAAACTCTCTTTCTGGTGGGACACCAGAAAGGAGGTGGGACACCAGAGAGGAGCATCCAGTTCTAACTGCTGTGTTCATCTGTCTATGTTGTGAGTTGTTTCTCGCTTAATAAACATCTATTCTGCCTATTTGTTTATCCTGACCCTTATTAAACCTCAATATAAAATAATAAGTAAAACCGAATAGAAATATTTTATTAGGTTATTTATGATAATTTGTCAAACCAAAAAGGTCAAACACAATGGGTCTGTTTTCAACATGGTGAAATGTTCTAGTGTTATTAGTGATACTTCATTAATAACCATTATTATATTTTAAGTATTTTATAAATAATAAAGTATTTCCTACATACAATAGAAATTAATTTTAAATGTACAACTAAATATGTTATAACTGATATTGTGAAGTTTGTTACACACTATCAGATTACAATCCAGTAAATAATTACAAAAAAATTTTCAATGTGGTTATAACAATGTCATTTCTAGGGTATTTTTCTTTATATTATTATTGAAAAATAGATTCACTTCTTGATTACCTCTATGTTTATGAATGTGTGTTATTTGATACTAATATTGTAAAGAGTTTCAGTGGAAAATGATTCCAGCATGCCCAAGTTATCACTGATGAAAAGCTTACAGAAAATAAAAACACAATTTTAAATAGAATGTTATAAAAACAGTGAAGTGGTTTTTATCAAGGAAAAATTATAAACAGTCTACATGATCCTTTCTGTGGTAATTTATAGCTGTTTTATTGTATCAAGTTCATACATCAGTATGATTAATGAATTTGTGTCTGAAGCATTGACCATAGGAACCAAAAAGCAATGAATACAAAGGTAAGATATAGTATAAACACAATTATAAGCTATTACATCTGTTTGGGCAAAGATTTAAGCACAAAAATTAGTTTCCAGTCTTAAAGGCTAAACAATTTTTTGAAAATAATAAAAATAAGTGAATATTAAATATAATTTAATTAAAAATAAAAATAACTACATTTTATAAGACCGTTGTACAATGATCAGCATATGGTACTGTGCTACTGTGTTTGCCTTAGTTATACAAAACTGTGATTCGTAAGTATATGTAAAAGCTATACTTAATATGCCACCAAATTATTTTTTCCCAGCTGCCTTCACTTAGTCTCTTATATTGTCTAAATTCTTATAATGTGATATTTTAAAAATGTGATATTTAAATGTATATTGTTCATACAAACTCAAATTTATCTGTTTAACATTTTATTATTGATCAATTACATATTGATCCATTCATCATCATATCAATATCTACATATTCACTTCTTTTAGTTTGAGTTTCTCTTTGAATCAACTGCCATATTTTGCTGGTAACTTTATAATCAGTGAATAAAATATTACTCATCTAATTTATATGACATCCATAATTTTACTTCATGTTAACAAATTACTCTCTATTGTTGGGGTCATAGAGGTCCTTGTACTCACGAAGGAGCACTAGGGTAACCAGGAATGTTAATTACCCAGATGTGTTTCCTCAATGGAGGATGTAAAAATCAAATACCTTCATTCCATCCAGAAAGTTGAGAGTGGATTTTATTATTGACCTGGGCACCATTTTATTACCTATGGTTGCAGGCCTCATCTACAATTTACTATACAATCAGACCTCACACAAATTCCACAGACTGATTATTCCAGATTCATTAATCCCTACCTATCCTTAGAGTAGATGTCACATGTACTTTATGCCTGATTACCTCTATGCTATCAGACAGAGATCAGATTAGATTCTGGGACTTCAAGCGTGTGTATCTACCCTCGGGGTCACATGTACTATGCAAAAGAGTTTTTGCATCATCACACCATAAGCTTTATTGCATACCTGGAATTGAATGGATTGTTGCCTGGAGACACTATACCAAACTGTGCTGTGTTTTAATTATCTCTTCACTATCTGACACCTGTAATGGTATGCTCACCTTATTGTTTTGAATTTGTCCACTATGGAGATACATTTTGAATTTGTCCACTATGGAGATACATAAGCTTAAATGCTACAGCCAAAAATTGTAGCTAATTGATAGCCAAAGTTTGTTCATACCTTTTACATATCAGCTATGTATCCTAAATAGAAATTGAACTATAAATTTGTTGATTATTGTTTAATTATTCTTTTTGTCTTACTGTGTATTTAGTTTCCTTTATTATGGTAGCTGTAGTGTCAATAAGTTATTTCTCATTAGGACCAAGAGTAACTATAAATTGGTTTACAGCAACATTTGCTGAAGTAATCTAAAGCCTTCAAGATTAATTGTTTGTCACAGTGTTCCATTAAACTAAAATCCATTTTGAGCCATAAACTGGAGTGGTCTACACAGAGACAGGGTTCCCACATATGCCTAGGCAAGGACTAACATGCATACTCCTATTTTGTTCACTTTCCTTGACTTTTTAAACATTTTGTATTTAATATCTATCTTTTTGAAATGTTGATATAAACTAATTTAAGGTCATGCATAAAAATGATAAAATATAATTTATGTGGATAATATATATTTACCTTATTAACAGCTTTTTATAATTACAAATTATAAGAGAACCCAAAGACAATAAATATATCATGCACTTCATATTATTCAGCTCCATTTTCACTCCTTTCTCCTCATTCCCATTTCCTTTCTTGCTAGAGTCCTTCTCCTCAGTCCCCCTTTTACCTTCATGTGGCATCATATGAAAGATAGGTAAATGCTAAATAGAACCTTTCATACAAAAATAACAAAAGTGCTTGATAATGCATAATGCATAACTTTCATACTGAGGGAGAAATGGGAGAATGTAGATGGATATATTCAAATAGGTGATGTACTTTTTAAGATTATCTATGAAAACTATAATGATATCTGACATATATATATATACATCAATAAAAATTAGAAATTTAAATGTTCTAGTCTGAGAGGAAACAAATGATATATGAGTTTTTATTATTACATATGTGTGGTTCAAATCTGAAAAATGTGTGCCGCCTGGCAATAAAAAAGATTAGCTATTTCAGTATATACCAATGGATTGTTGAATTTATTTTATGTTTTCTTTTCACTCATCACTAAAATTATGGAAATTATATTTAAGTCCACAATTCTTTATGTTTTTATGGTTTTAAAATACAGAAAATAAAATATTTCATAGTGTGATATAACCATGTGTTATTTTATAATGTTTAAAGTATATTAATAAAACAGATATTGACTTAGATGTATTACTTAATGAAGCACAAAGTATCATAATATAATATTTAAAGTTATGACACCTCAATACAGTTTTAAGTAGCATTTTTGAGAGCTAATAGTGAAGTACACAAGGTTGAGACTGATAGGATTTAAGAAAATATTCAACTATAATTTAGATTTTCATATATTAATAAAAACAGGTTCATCAAACTCTGTGATTAAACAATATTGTCAAAAGATTTGCTCCCCTAAATTGTAGTAAACATTGAAAGAAAGAAGGTCATATTGAGCACCCATCAATAAAATTAATAGAAGCTCAATAAAAATATGTGGAAATGTAATGGCAGACAAATGCAATGCCCATAATTAGAACTCATGATGTTGAAGATATAAACCTGTAAGTTCTTGCTCCTCGATGATTTATAAAGCATATCACAAATATGAATTTATAAAAGCACATCCTGCTTTTAGACACAGATAAGCTTATCCTAAATGTAATATAAAATCATGTGAGCTTTATAATTTCTAAACCAATTTTAGAAATAATGAAGAATCTGTTTTCCCAAAAGCAACCAAGATAGTGTCACAGTAAATGAATAGAAAAATATGGGTGAAACATAAAATACAGCTGAAAAAGGAACACTAATATTTAATAACACAAATTTGCTTAAATGTCTTCTCAAAAAACTGGAAAAAATCAGTGGAGGGAAGAAGACATCAGTAAATACCATAAGAACAACAGATTTACAACAAGCACAAAAGAATATTAAATTGCATTTATACATTAAATATAGATTTACACAAGTGAGATGGATTGTTTCTCTTTATTGATTCTTTCATGAAAAACAGCAACTAAAATATTTATACATAAGAGGTCAATTGCTTGAATAATTGATTGAGTATGAGAACATGTTTTATTTGCCAAATCCCATGCCTAAGAATCAAGTTCTGTGTTTCCAAAGTAGAAATCAAAATTTTTATTCCAAGTAAAGAGAATTTGTATACTAGGGTTTGGACTTCTAATGCTTCCCAAAAGTCTTATGTCAAAGACATTCAAAGGATATAATACAAGTTGGTAGTGGAATTTTTAAAAGGTAATGCCCCATGAAAGAACTGCAGGTCCTTGAAGATGAATTTGGGAGCCAGATTCCTTGCTGTACCATTTTTACTTCAAAATGCCATAATGAGAGCAACTTTGCTCAATCATGTGCCAAATTCACTTACCTCATTATCTGCCCTATGACAACAAAAAACATCCAACCATGATTCATGAGTTCTGAAATTATAAATCCAAATGAATAACTCCCCTTTTAAGTTGTTTTACTTAGGCTGGTGAAATGGATACATGGACAAGGACTCTTACAGCCATCTTGACAGCTTGAGTTGAATTACTGGGACACACAAGCAGGAAAGAAAGAACCAACTCTTTTAAATGTCCTCTTATTTTCATGCACTCATAAAATCAGGGCTTTAGGATTTTACTATGGTTACATCAGGAGTTTTTACCAAGAGGATTTAAGTTGAGTTTGTAATACTTGAAGAAATAATCTAGTGAAGAACAGTAAAAGCATAAATAGGAATTAAAGGGGATTTTTGGTAATGGCTGAGGAGACGTTAACATGCAAGGATGGTGGAAAATAAAGGCTAGAGTCATACTGCCTCAGATACAAAATGAGG
This sequence comes from Cricetiscus sungorus, assembly GCA_030556225.1. Taxonomy (NCBI): domain Eukaryota; kingdom Metazoa; phylum Chordata; class Mammalia; order Rodentia; family Cricetidae; genus Cricetiscus; species Cricetiscus sungorus. The sequence goes on along the minus strand of JANBXA010000726.1, from coordinate 51,015,534 downwards.
ATTCCATTGCACTTTGGTTAGAAGCCATTCCTGCTACATTATGATAATGAACATGTTTATGATTTTTGTTGCATGCCATGAGAATTTTCACAGGCTGATTTTAAAGGTCAGGTTTGGATGAATGTTTGGATAAAATTTTAAGGCAAAAACAGTGAAAGTGTGGCATACCCATTAGAGATGTTAGTCAGATTTGTAATTAGAACAAAACCAGAACAGATAAATTTCAATTTTTCTATTGCTTTTTGAAAAAAAATGTGTTTGATGTTAGGCAAAGGGGTGTGCCATTGTCAGTGGCATTAGTGCCATTCAATGGGACAAGATAGTTTGTATTTTGACCATAAAAATGTCTTGAGAAAATCAAGGGACATGGTATAGCCATTTAGCAATTCAGAAGGCATTAAATCAAAGTCTATGCCAAAGATTTTCCTTGCAACGTGACCTAAGTAAACTTCTTGCAATGGTCTTCTACAGAACTGTTTATGTACCTTTAGTTTGACCAAGTTCAGCTAGACAGGTATTTAGGGTCTATTACAACATTATTTTTAAAAAATAAGTGATATAACTCAAGTCATCAAATATTTTGACATTTTTCATGCAATACTGATTTTGCAGATATGTTGTATCCAATTTTGTGCTATTATCAAGGTTTACACAGAAAATTTTCAAAAAGCAGACATGTTAGGGCAGTGGGAGCCAGAGTAGATTCTTAGCAATCTGCACCTGGTAAGACAATACATAAAGCTAAGAGTCAATGAATAAAGCAAACACAAACATTTGGGTATTGAATTAGGAAGCAAATTTTTGTGCAGACATCTACCACACAGAAAAAATTAAAAAATTGACTTCATCAAAAATTTTTTAAAATTTATCAAAGTTTTAAATACTGACAAAAGTATGAAAATACAACTCACAGCATATGAGAAAATATGTGATAATTTTTTAGTATATAAATCTAAAGTCAAACAACCATCTTTAATTAAAAAAAAACTTTTTTTGTTTCTGTTTTTGTTTTGGTTTGTTTTCTGTTGAGACATAGTTTCTCTATATAACCATCCAGGCTATCCTGGAACTTAATTTGTAGCCCACGCTGGTCTGAAACTCATAGAGATTGTCATGACTCCCAAGTGCTAAAATTGTCCAGATTAAAAAAACAAATTAATTGTCATTTCTACATTAAAATATACTTATGGTAAATACATAAACTGTTCTTCAGCATAAAAAGCCATTAGTAAAATATAGAAAAATATAGTTATACTGATAAAAGAAGTAACATATCTGCCGCACCCATTACTGGAACTCAACCTGTCCCTCAATTCATTCTACTTTTAATTCTAACATTTTTGCTAATTCTTTGAGAATTTCATACGTGCATACATTGTATTATTATATATATCTTATAAATATTTTGGGATCAATACCTACTTCTCTCTCCCTAATGTGCTGTCCTGTCTCAGTTTTTATTTTGGGTAGTAAGACTATACTTTAAGGACTGATACATCTCCCTAATACTTTGATATTTAATAATCTGTACAGAAATCCAAATTTTGCCACCTATATACTCTTGTATGTGGGCATATGCTACAGAGTGTTGTTGATATACCGGGGCCTACACCATTAAAGAAAGTAATCATCCCTTCTCCTGAAACCATTTACTATACTTGTCAGTGAGAAGTGAAGGCTTGAGAGCTCCTGATTCATCCATGTAAGAATGTTGATAGTCTTGATCTTGTGGATACCCATTATGTGTAGAAGACATTTTTCCATTCACTCCTTGAAGACTTCTGTTTCCCACAGTCCTCCTTGAAACTCATTGACAATGATCCTGAACCTTGACATGATATCTGGTCTAAAAGTTACAACTATTACTGAGTACTCTATACACGTTTTTTCTTTGCACTTTTACTAGATCTGACTCTACATGTGAAGAAACGTTCAATGTACTAAAGAACTCTGGTAAGTTTACACACACACACACACACACACACACACACACACATTTTCCTTATCAATCACAGTTCCCTTTACATCCCAGTATCCCATGCGCCCCCAAAATCCCCCTGGGGCCCATTACCCATCTAGTCCCATGGTAGGGAGATGCCTTCCAGAAGGAATCATCAAAATCTATAGTCATTGTGAGTAGGGCCTAGACCCTCCCTCAAGTCTTTAGGGAAAGGGAGTATCCCACCCTTCATGGCAAATGGGATCCCAAAGTCCTATCTTGCTCCAGTGATACATCCTAGTTCCACTGTCAGAGGACACGTAGACTGTCCAGTCCTTTTAACTGAGAATCAGGTTGATGGGGACTTGGTTAGTCCTAAGATGGTTTTCCAGCTATTATTCTGGGGTCCATGAGCTCCCCCTTGCTCAAGTCAGCTGTCTCTGTGGGTTTCTGCAGCCTGATTTTGACCCCTTTGTTCATCACTTCTCCCTCTCTAAAACTGGATACCAGGAGATCAGTTCAATGTTTAGTTGTTGGTGTCAGCTTGTGTTTTCATCAACTGTTAGATTAAGCCTCTAAAATGGCATATAAGGTAGATATCAATCTCATTAACAGAAAGAACATTTATGGTAGTCTCTCATCTATTGCTCAGATTGTTAGTTGGGGTCATTCTTGTAGGTCTTTAAACATTGCCCCGTTGCCAAATTTCCCTTAAAACCTATAATGGCTACATCAATTATATCTCTTTACTTATTCTCCTCTATTCCTTATTTCCTCTACTTGCTGGAAAAACACAATGGAATACTGAAATTAACTGGGAAATGGATAGCACTAGAAGAAACCATTCTCAGTGAGGTAACCAAATCACAAAAAGACAAACACTGTATGTACTCACTCATATATGGATTTTGACATAGAGTAAAATATTAAAAGCCTAAAATTCAAACCACCAGAAAAGCAAGGAAACGAAGAGCATGCTAAGAGAGACATACATGGTCCCTGGGGGACAGAGAAAGGGACAAGATCTGTGGAGCATGAAGGGAGCGTGGAAGGAGTTAGAAGGGAGAGAAGGGGAGAAGACAAGGGGAGAGGTAGGCATAAGGGAACAGGAAGATTGAGACAAGGAGAGAATAGAGAACAAGAAAAGTGATACCATTATAGATTAAGGAGAAATCTGGCATTAGTGAAATATACAGATATCTACAAGGATGATCCCAACTAACAATCTAATCTATAGTGGGAAGTCTACCTTTAATGCCCCTCCATGATAATGAGATTGATGACTACCATATATGTAATCTTAGAGCCCTCATCTGGTAACTGATGGAAGCAGAAGCAGACATCCACCACTAAACTGTTATGAGTAGTTTTCCCTGCTGGTCTGGTCCCACTGCCATGCCAGCCCTGATTAACACACAGAGATGCTGTATTAGATATAAAGCTGTTGGCCAGTTACTAGTTTCTTATCAGCTAGCTCTGTCTTAAATATTAACCCATTTCTATTAATCTAAGTATTTTCACAAGGTCTTATCTTACCGGAGAGAGGGTTTGTGGTTCTCTCTCCATCCTCTAACTTGACTCTCCCTCTATTGCGTTCTCTCTCCTCCTAGTCCCACCTATTTTGCTTTCCTATTGGCCAACAGTACTTTATTCATTAACCAATAAGAGAAACATATTTACAGAATGACATCTCCCATCACTAAACATTAGCCGAACTCCTGGAATCCAGTTAAAGACAGGGAGAAGTGATGCACAAAGGGTCAAGAACAGGTTGGAGACACCCATAAAATCAGCCAACCTAAACAAGGTGGAGCTCATACACTCCAGTCTGAAAGCTGGGAAATCAGCATAGGACTGACCCAGACCCCCTGAATGTGGATGTTAGTTAGGACTGTGCAGTCTATGGAGCCTCTAGTAATGGATCATTATTTATCCCTTGTGTAGGAATGGACTTTTCGGGCCCATCCCACCTAGAGGAATACTTTCTCAGCTTAAACACATGGGGGGGGGGGCTCGGCCTTGCCCAAAATGATATGACAGACTTTGAAGACTTCCACGGAAGGCCTCACCATCCCTGGTGAGCAGAGATGGGATGGGCTGGGATTTGATGGGGAATACAGGGGACAATTGGATGGTGAGATAACTGGGATTGACTTGCAAAATAAACTTGTTTCAAATTTAAATAAAAAAATTGTGGTAGTTAATAGGTGGATGATGATCAAATAGATGATTGACAACATATACAAGAGTATACTGCACTAATTAGTTGTTATGTGTTCATATAACTAGACACAAATTTGGGTGAGAATGTAAAGAGGGATGGATCTTGGAGAAGCTTGGAGAAGTAAGGCGTTTGTTTAAAACCACATTATATAAAATTTCAAAGAACTAATAAGAAATCAAAATAAACTTGTTATTTATTGAGTATTAAATAATTATAAGAAGGAATTACATAATGTTGTTTATAAAAGAATCTGGGAATTAAAAGAAATAAATGATAACATGAAAAGGTTTGCTTTATGTATGGAGCTTTTGAATTTACCAAAATTAAAATTCAATATTCTTTAAGATTCTTTGAATACATAAAGAACATGCAAAAATAAAATCAGTAAATTATTACCACATTTATTAACATTGGCCACTATCATGAATGTAGCTAATGTTAGTGCATGTTAGTATAATGAGTGCAAAATATAGGTAGATTCATAATTTTCTAAGAAAACCTTTTAAGCAAAGATGAATATCTTCATATTGCTTTTGAAATTCTTGGAGGCATAGCTTAACTTAGTGATCAACATTAGACTCACAAACACTTGGACTGTCCTTTGTGATTATATAGAAGATATGTACTATCTTCTAATGGAAGATATCATTCTGTAAATATGTTTCTCTTATTGGTTAATTAATAAAGCACTGTTGTCAAATAGGAATACAAGATAAGTGAAACTAAAAGACTAAGAGAAGAGAGGAAGAAGTAGGGAGGAGATTCAAGATGGAGGATGAAGAGAGAAGAATGCCAGCCCTCTCTCCCATAAAATAAGACCACGTGGAAGTACTTAGATTAATAGAAATGGGTTAATATTTAAGACAGAACTAGCTGATAAGAAATTAACTGGCCAATAGCTTTATATCTAATATAGCATCTCCGTGTGTTATTTGGTACTGGTATGGCTGTGGGACCTGACCAGCTGGGGGGAAAACAACTCACAACATAATGGCACCTTCAACGTAGATAATAAGAAATTCCACTTAAAATTTAACAAAACTTAAAAAGGGTTTTAGAAACAAAGGACAGAAACAAGCAAGATTCTTGGTACCATTGTTTTCAGTTTGGCTCTATTTTGCTTGAGACAAGAACAGACTTGCATGGCTCCTTTAAAGGAGGTTTCCTGACTCTGCATGAATGGCAAAAAAACCCTCAAGAGTTTAAAGAGCTCTGGTAACAACTTGCTGGTGTGGACACGAGCTGGCAATGGCAGTGACCACATCTGCATGCAGGCAACATACTGCCAGATGGCAATGTAGACCAAGTCAGTGAGTACTGATCTCACTTCTGGTGGTAAAAGTACCCATGCCATCTTGGAAAGAATGTGACTGAAACAACTCTGGCTTTCATTTTAACAGTGTTGTTGTTTACCAGATAAAAGATTCATGGCCACAAAAAGATAAAGATTTACAGTAAGGACAGAGTCACATTAAGGAAAATCGCTAAAGGTTTACAGTGTGTCTTCAATTATACATAGGCTTGGGAGAGTAAAAGAAAAATAATAAAATGGTTTTAAAAAGAATAAAAAGACAGAATAGCTGGGAGTGGTGGCACATGCCTTTTATTTCAGCACTCGGGAGACAGAGGCCAGCAGATCTCTGTGATTTCAAAGTAAACGTGGTATACAGAGTTAATCCCAAGAAAGATAAATGTTACACAGAAAAGTCCTGTGTCAAAAAATGAAAACATACAAATAAAAGAATTATAGTAATAAAAAATCCACTTAAAGATGGGAAGCACAAAACAGTGTGGATAGTAAATGCTGCTCTGTTATCTTTAAATTATTCGACTACCGAGGAAATAGCAACAACTGTTAAAACAAATGCTAAAATAAATGTTAAAACAAATTGGATTAATCCAATTACATATTTTAAAAATGCTTTGACTCCAAAATTTATGTCTAACGACAGGTTACTGGAGGAAAGGATTTTTATTTTTTCTTCCACAGAAAAAAAAAAAGCTGTGAATTTCTTCCAAACTAACATGGTTTGATCAAGTAAGACCCCCTGAAACAGCATCCCATGTGATCCAAAATTCAAAACAGTTGGGACAAGCCAACCTTGTCCCAGACAGGACTACTTCATCTTCTTAGGGTCCCCCATGACAGCACCCCCTACCAGCAGGAAGCAGTTTGGAAAGAACAATGCCCAAATTACAAAATATGGTTTATAAATGTTTGTTTTCATTTAAGTGGTCTTGCTTATAAATGGTTAATGACCACAACCAATCTTTTTAAAGGTAAAAAGGGAATCATGGTATAGATATGAATACTTTGTTTGGGAATGGATTTTCATTTATTGATACAATTTAAGGTCAATTTTGTGATATGTGTATTTCTCCTCTTGCTTAGATATTGGGCTTATATAGCCCATTTAGAAATGTAGTGTATAAATTAGCACAGATTATAGATAGTTAGTTATGATAGTAAAAACTTAGAATTAAGTTAGTTAGGTTTTGTAGATATATAGAGAGTTGTATTTGAGATGAATAGGCATTCTTTAAATCTTTCATAGACCTACAGAATATGGCATTTAAAATGATTTAGGCTTTTCCTTAACAGTGAAGCACAACTGCTTCTGGCAACAACACCTGTATCAGAAAGGAAGAGGGACCTTGAAGAAACGCATTATGGCGTTTGCTTTCAATATGGCAAGATTAGCTATTTGAGCAAAATACTGCTTTTGTCTGTACTGTTTGACTTACTGGTGTATAAACTGGACATGAAGGCCCCAGGAAAATGACTGCTGATACAACATGGACATTGCTACAGGGTTCCTGCTTCATGGAAGAGTCTGCCAGACAGTCTGCAGGACACAGAGAAAATTGAGTGACAAACTTCCAATACAGATGGACAGTTAAAATTTTCCTTCTTTGCTGTGGAATCTTACAGACACAGTGTAGACTGAAGATTCCCATAGACTGAAGATGGAACTTTACAGAAGAACTTTGGGTGAGAGACCAGGCAGTGAATTGTCTCTGTAATTTCTAGAGTTTATATATTATCCTTCTGTGGTCTTTTATGGAGTTGAAGACAGATAGTTACTGTTATAGTTTTCCTTAGTTAGGATTAAAGATAATTTACATATAGGACTTCAGACTAATAAAGGTAGGATAGATGATATTTTCTTTAAGTCTTACTAAATTTTAATGGACTACAGGTTGTTACTACTATGGTTCTAATTTGATAACTCCTTTGTTATTTTACTATGTTAAGGCTAAATCCCTTCTTTTTATTTATACGGAAAAGAGGATATGATGATACATGCTATTCTGTAAATATGTTTCTCTTATTGGTTAATGAATAAAGCACTATTGCCCAATAGGGAAGCAAGATAGGTAGGACTAGGAGACTAGGGAGGTGAGAAGAAGTAGTAGGAAAGAAATTCAAGATGGAGGACTGAGAGAGAATGCCTGGGCCTCTCTCTGGTAAGATCAGACCACATGGAAATACTTAGATTAATAGAAATGTGTTAACTTAAGATATAGATAGCCAATAAGAAATGCTAATAACAGGCGAACAGAATTATATCTAATACAGTGTCTCTGTGTATTATTTCGGGCTGACATGGCAGAGAGACAAGACCTGTGGGAAAAACTACTTATAACAATCTTCCATTTCTATTTTCTCTATGTTTATTTCAAAGAAATTATATTCTTCTATCTCCATTTCTGTGTATACCTGTGAATCTGTGGAAAGTGTTGGGGAGAAAACAAATGTTCTAAGGAACATGTCTTTTCTTCCTCACTTCTTATGGTGTATCAAACTCATGTCTGCCTAGGAAAAGACCAGAACTATTTCTATATCCTCTCCCTCACAGAAATACTCTCTCTTTTGAATATTCATTCTGGGTGATTGGCTTAAAGTATTGGAAAATGGGTGTTATATAGGAAATCCCTCTGTTGGTGGGGCAGGAGATATGAATTATGATGTAGTCAATTAGCAAATGAAAAATTACATGAATGGTGTACGCTTATGGATGAGATAAATAGCTTAGAATAGGCTTTGCTTGTTTCCAACATTCACAAAAGGTGATAAAGCTTTGTATTCTAAATTTAGCTATGTTAAATATTTGCTATCTCTAACAAACAGAAAAGAATCATGCTGTAGCACACTTTTACAAAAGATAGTCACATACTACTTTGTTTAAAATGTCCAATATACCATCTAATGTCATTATGTGTAAAAGAAGAAGGTAAGAGACAAATATGTCCTAATGAGATCAAACAAGTGCTGAGATTATCCTAATATGACTTAAAGCAACTGGAAGAATATCTCCTAGAAAGAAATTGTGTATCCAGAAATAATGAAATGTTTTCTCAATAGAGGGAGACTTTTAATATAAAATACTTGAAAATTAAAATTCTGAGAAATTTTTGCTATCAATACAATCTATCCTCATTAATCACACATGGAGGCATTTTAAGTATACTATTGATAAATGAATGAGTTTATCACAATAATAAAGAAAAATAATAGTCAAACAAATGCCACACCTCACACACTTCAGACCTCAAACTTATTTCTACATATTTACATATAAACATATTTCTTGATTCCAAAACCTATGAATATCTCTGATGGGAGATGTTATTCTGTAAATATGTTTCTCATACTGGTTAATTAATAAAGCCCTGTAGGCCAATAGGAAACTAGATAGGCGGGGCTAGGAGACTAGAAGGAGGAAAGAAGAAGTAGTTAGGAGGAGTAAAGATGTTGACCTGGGATAGAGGAAGACAGTGGCCACGGCTCCCCGAAAAGATGACCACGTGGAAATACTTAGATAAGTAGAAATGGGTTAATAATTAAGACAGAGCTAGCCCATAAATAATAATGGTGACTGGCCAACAGGATTGTATCAAATACAGAGTTTCAGAGTGTTATTTGGGGCCGGCACGCCAGACCAGCGGTGGGCGGGCTGGTGGAAAACAACAAACTACATATCTCTACAACAGTTTGCTTTAACTTAGCTCTATTGAACATTCTCAAGACTATAGCATATTAGAATATTTCCTCTTTTTTCCTGTGACAGTAAACTATTGCATGGCATGGAGATATAGCTTGAGCACTGTGCTCTTAACATCACCTGTGGTAGGTGTATTTGTTCAACAAGGTGGCAAGTCAGAATAATGTTTCAGATAACTTTTTTATAAATATTATTTTCTTGCATATACCTCATTAATACAGTAAATAAAACACAGTTGTATATTATGAGACATTTTATATCTTAAGAACTGGTTTCCAAATTTTATGTCAAGCACATATTCTTGCCAATATATACAAGCAAATTTCAAATTTCTCACACCTTTTCCACATATTTTAGTATTGTATTCTTCATAATAAATCTGAGATTGACTTCCTTTGAGGTTTGACATGAAATAACCTGATAGCAAATGGCATTGAGTCCTTATTTAGGCACATATTGGACATCTTGTCTTTAGAGAAATGTTATATCTTTTTTACAGAGGGAACTATCTGTCATTTCCTGACTGCTGAATTAACAATTTTATTATGGAGTAGCATGATTATTTTATATAATCTGCAGATGAACATATATTCAGTATGTGTCTTGATACTATATTCTACCTTTCCTTGCACTGTACTTAAGTTTGTTTGCAAGGTAATTAGAGGTTCAAAATTTTTTTAAATGTCTACATGAACTGTAGTTTCCTTTATGTTTTGTTTTTTGTTTTGTTTCTTGTCAGGTTTGCTTTCAGGGTTGTGTCTTTAAAATCTTAAAAACTTCCATTTAACATTTTTTCTTGTAGTTTCAGAATTGTATTTTCATTGAGATCAATTTTATAATATTGTTCAATTTTTATATTTTGTGAATAATTTGACATGCCAATTTATAAATTTAATTTATTTTATTTTTAATCTAGACATCTATTTTACCCATGTTCATTTACTGAAAAAAATAAAACAAAATTACCTTTTTCTCACATAATTGAGGGTCCAATGGTAAAAATTTATCGATTTAGATTACTTTCATCACTGTTACTATACTTAAGTTTGTATATATGTGTTTTTATGCATGTACCACACTGTCCTGTTACTATTGCATTGGAATATGTTTTTTAATTAAAATATGGGAATCTTCTATGTGAATCCTTTTTACAGGTTGTTTGAATTAGCTATTCAATTGCCCCTTGAATTCATGCAGGATTTTAAGGGCCATTAAGTCAAAATTCTTATTATCATTTCTGGAGAGAAAATATAGACAATTAAGTTGTCTTTTTAAAAAAAATACTTTTTAAATTTATAAATGTATATGTTTGCCTGTAAATGAGTATGTGATTCAGATGCATGTGAAAGCCAGAAGTTGACATTGGATACCCTAAAACTAGATTTCCAGGAATTGTTAAGCCACCCCATATGCAGACATAGAAATTACATGAGATTTCTGCATGAACACCTGTATACCACATCTGCTGAGCCATTTTTCTAGAACCATTTCTCCATTTTGATGAGTTAAATTAATTCATTATTGTTGTGATGTTGGTACACATGCCACAACATGAGTGTTGGGGTCATCAAACACCTCTGTAGAGCTAGTTTTGTACATGCACCTTCACAGGATTCTGGGAATCTGATGGAAGATGTCAGGCTTCAGTGAAAAGTGATTCTACATGATGATCCATCTGGTTGGCTTTTAGTTGATGTATATATTTTACCTACTGTGCAAAGTAGCGATTTTCTTAAGTATATAAGTCATATTGGCAAGCTTACCTATTATGCATACTTATACCATGCACATCCCACTAGCCCCCTCTTTATTCTTTAACAATTTTCCTTATTCTTTTACATCATCTGCAACTTTCACATATGTAAGAAAACATGAGGTGCCTATCATTTCGATTCTGGTTTACTTCTCTCAATGCAATATCTAATCCAACCATTTCCCTGCAAATCACAACATTTTGATTTCTTAATAGCTGAAAAATATTTCATTGTGAGTAGATGACATATTTTTTATGTATTCCTAAATTGACAGGTGCCTAGTTTAATTTAATGAAGTGTCCATTGTGAAAAGTTCAAAAATTAACAAGAGTGCTTGTCTCTTTCCCACAACATTTGACAAACTATGAATTGAGAAGTCACACATATGTCAATTATTTTTAAATGGCAGTTTAGAAAATTATTATCTTAATTTATCACAAATGACATAATACTTAGAACATGATATGCTATTGCCATTTGAAAATATTATCCTGGTTTCAAGGACAAAATAAAAATTTCAATGGAAGTAAAACTGATCTTCACATAAAATATACCCTCATTCTCATGAATATTCTTGATCTTAAATGTAATCATTTCAGGGTTATATAGAAATTGTGAATAATACTCCTTTATTGTGGATCATATGGGAAAATATTTCTCATTAATTATTGATGATAATGTTGCTTATAGGTTCATAAAAATGGTATTTTATATATAAGAGGACATTGTTCTCTCCTACATTATTAAAACATTGTCAACTACAACTCCCAATAATTGATTCATAATACTACGATGATGGATTTTCTTTCAGAAATGGATATTGTGTGTTAAAAGATTGAATTTTATATCTGTAAGCCTTATCATGTGTCTTTAGTTAATCAATATTGGAAAATAAGAAGGACAGAATATAAAATACTTAATAAATTTGTATGAAAATGGATATCATTAAATAGTGTTGAATATATGTATTTGTCTGTATTTCTGAATTGCTTGAGAGAATTTTCTCCTATTTTCAGTGTAATAATTATTATGTGAAATTACTTTTATTCTATATCCCATTTATGCGAATATTTGTGTCTATGTGTGATTATGTGTGAAAAAGTGCATATTGATGCCTGTGGAGTATCTAGAGGGTATTGGAACTCCCAGAACTAAAGTAAGAGGCTTTTGTGAGCAAGCTGATGGCTTGTGTACTGAATTCATGTCTTCTAAATGATAGCAAGAAGGAATACTTACCCATGATTAAACCTCCATAACATAAATTTGGGAGTGTTATTTTATTTTCCATTTAAGTTTGTTTACAGGATTGTGTTCTTTATTTAAAAATAGCACCTACAAAGCTACGATAGAAATTTACTTGACATTTTAATACTTTAAAGGAGTAGGGTTTTAAGATTTGATTAGGTAATATAAGGACTTTCTTCAGGAGTGCATCAATGTTGTTGCCATGAGAGTATTGGCTATCGTGGAAGCAATTTCCCAGTAGATAAAAAAAAAGTGTGAGTTCAAATTGATTTTTCTCTTTGTTTCTCTCTCAAGTGCTTGCTCAGATATCTAGCACATTATAAGTATTTGATTCCCCAGCCTCTAGATGTGTGAGTGAAAGAAACATCTACTGCTTATAATTTACCCAGTGTGTGATATTTTTTGGAATGACACAAATGGCTTGAAACACAGGTCAATTTCTTTAATGGCTATTGAACTTCTCTTATGGGTGAATTTACAGTCTTTTGGATCCAATAGCTTTATATTTTCAAAGTTCTGACAAATTTTTAATAAAAGTATACATTAGAAAGATAAAGCTGTTTGGGAAATTTTCTTATTACTATGTTAAGAATAGGTTTTTCCCTGCCTGTCTGGTCCCACTACTTTGCCAGCCACAATTAACATGCAAAAATGATGTACTAGATATAAAGCTGTTGGCCAGTTATGTGTTTCTTATAGGCTAGCACTTTCTTAAATATTAACCCATTTCTCCTAATCTAAATATTTCACCTATTCTCATCTTACTGGAGAGAGGTCCCAGACCTTTCCTCTCCATCGTGAATCTCCTCCCTACTATGTCCTCGCTCTTCCTTGTCACCTAGTCCCACCTATCTTGCTTTCTTATTGGTCAACTGTCCTTTATTCATTAACCAATGTGAGAAACGCATTTACAGAATGAAATCTCCCATCATCTCCTCTTTTCTGTCTAAATGAAAAAAAAGGATTTTAACCATAACTAGTAAACACGTAACAAAACAGTTATCAAATAAGAACCACAGTTATCAATAATTTGTTCATTACAAACTAGCAAGATTTAAAGAAAATATTCTATCATCTATCATATCTTTGTTAGTCTAAAGTCTTATATGTAACATATGTTTAATGCTAACTAAGAAAACTATAACCATAACTGTCTGTCTTAAACTCCATCAAAGACCACAGAAGGATAATATATAAACTCCAAAAATGACAGAAACAACTCACTGCCTGGTCAGTCACTAGAAGCTCTTCTATAATGTTCCATCTTTAGTCTATAGGTCATAGCAGGAAATTTTAACTGTCCACCTGTATTAGAAGTTTGTCAGTCACTTTATTCCCTGTCCTACAGTCTGTCTGGCAGACTCTTGCATGAAGCAGGAACCCTGTAGCAATGTCCATCATGCATCGGCAGTCAATTTCCTGGGGTCCTGCATGTCTATTTTATACAGCATAAAGTCAAACAGTCCAGACAGGAACAGTATCATGCCCAAATGGCTAGTCTTGCCATATTGAAAGCAAACTCCTTTTCTTTCAATGTCCATCACTGTCTATCTTCTTTTCTGACAGATGGTGTTGCCAGTAGCAGCTGTGCCTCACTGCTAAGCAAAATCCTAAACTATTTTAAATATATTCTGTAGCTCTTTGAAATATTTGCAGAATACCTATTTATCTCAAATACATTTTGTATATCTAGAAAACCTAACTAACTTAAACTGTAAATTTTAACTGTTATAGGTAAAACCTAACAAAATTGTGACTATTATAGGTAACTCTATATAGTCTGTACTAAATTATACATTACATTTCTAAATGAGCTACATAAAAATAAAACCTAAACAAGAGAAGACATATACATGTCACAAAATTGACCTTTCATTGCATCAATAAACGAAAATCCATTCCAAAACAAAGTATTCATATCTATAATCCCCTTCTCATTTTTAAAGAGATTGGTCATTAACAATTTATAATCAATCCCATGTAAAAGAAAACAAAGATTTATAAACCATATTTGTGAATTTGGGTGTCATTCTTTCCAAATTGCTTCCTGCTGGTGGGGTGTGCTGTCATGGGGATCCTAAGAAGATGTAGAAATCCTGGTTTTAGTGGTCTGCAAGGCTGCCTTGTCCCAGCTGTTTTGATTGTTGGATCACCTGGGACACTGTTTCAAGGGGTGTTGCTTGATTAATACATGTTAGTCCAGAGGAAATCCACAGCTTTTCATTTTATGTGGAAATGAAAATAGAAGTCATTTTCCCCAATAACCTTTCCTTGTACTTAAATTTTAAGGGCAAAGCATTTTTAAAATATATAAATTGGATTAATCCAGCAGCATTTATTTTAAGAGTTGTTTCTATTTCCTCAGCAGTCAAAGACAAGAGAACTGCATATAGTACCCAAATTATTTTTTGCTTTACATTTTTATGTGGCTTTTTATTACTCTATTTCTTCTACTTCTATCTTTTCATTTATTGAGGCAAGTTTTCTCTGTGTACATTTTATCTGTCCTGGAATTAACTCTGTATACCATGTTTACTTTGAAATCATGGAGATCTGCTTGCCTCTGTCCCCCAAGTGCTGGAATTAAAGGTGAGTGATACCACACTCAGCTACTCTCTCTCTCTCTCTCTCTCTCTCTCTCTCTGTCTCTCTCTCTCTCTCTCTCTCTCTGTCTCTCTCTCTGCCTCTCTCTGTCTCTGTCTCTGTCTCTGTCTCTCTCTCTCTCTTTCGTTATGCTTTTCTAAACCATTGTATCCTGTTTACTTTTCTCTCCCAAGCCTATTTAGTTTAAAACACAGTGTAAACCTTTAGAGGCTTTTCTTTATCTAAATTTATCTTTACCTTACAGAAGCTTCTAAGTTTGAGGAAGTCCCACTTACTATTTGTTGATCTCAGTGTCTGTGCTACTGGAGTTATGTTCAGGAAGCGGTCTCCTATGCAAATTTTTTCAATCGCACCTCCTACTTTCTCTTCTAAGAGAGTCAGTGTGGCTAGATTTATGTTGAGGATTTTGATCCAATTGGACTTGAGTTTTGTGCCCAGCGATAGATATGGGTCTATCTGCAGTCTTCTACACACCATCATCCAATTGTGCCAGCACCATTTGTTGCTTTCCTCCCTCCATTGTATTTTTTTAGCTGTTTTGTCGAAAATCAGGTGTTCTTAGGTGTGTGGATTAATACTGGCATTTCTGATTCAATTCCCTTGGTCTACTTGTCTGTTTTTGTGCCAATACCAGGCTGTTTTCAGAACTATAGCTCCATTGTAGAGCTTAAAGTCAGGGAAGGTGATGCCTCCTGCAGTTCTTTTATTGTATAGGGTTGTTTTGGCTATCCTGGGTCTTTTGTTTTTCCATACAAAGATGATTATTATCCTTTCAAGGTCAGTGAAGAATTGTGCTGGGATTTTAATGGGGATTGCATTGAATCTGTAGATGGCTTTTGGCAAGATTGCCATTTTTACTATATTTATCCTTCCAATCCAAGAGCACAGGAGATCTTTACATTTTCTGGGATCTTCTTTAATTGCTTTCTTTAAAGACCAAAGTTCTTATTGTATAGGTCTCTCTCGTGTTTGGTAAGTGTTACCCTGAGATATTTTATGTTATTTGTGGTTATTGTAAAGGGTGATCTTTCTCTGATTTCTTTCTCAACCACTTTGCCGTCTAAAAAATTAGGGCTGCTGATTTTTTTGAGTTTAATTTGTATCCTGCTAGTTTGCTATGCTTCTGTAAGGCAAAGGACACAGATGACAACAACAAACGGCAACCCACAGAATGGGAAAAAAAATTTTACCATCCTACATCTGACAAAGAGCTGATCTCCAAAATATACAAAAGGATTCAAGAAACTAGTCAACAAAACACCAAATAGACATATTAAAAAGGGGGGTACAGAATTGAAGAACGAATTCTAAATAGAGGAAATCAAAGAGGCTGAAAGACACTTAAGAAAATTTTCAACATCCTTAGCTATTAGGGAAATGCAAATGTTAACAACATTGAGATACCATTTAACTCCTGCCAGAATGGCTAAAATTAGAAACACCAATGACAACTTATGCTGGAGAGGATGTGGAGAAAGGGCAACACTCCTTCACTGATGGTGGGAGTGCAAACTCGTACAGCCATTTTGAAGATCAGTATGGCAGTTCTTCTGGAAAATGGGAAGTAGCTTACCACAGGACCCAGCAATTCCACTCTTAGGTATATACACAAATGACCCACATCCATGCAACAAAGACATGTGCTCAACTATGTTCATAGCAGCATTATTTGTAATAGAAAGAACCTGGAAGCAACCTAGATGCCACTCAACAGAAGAATGGTTAAAGAAGATGTGGCACATCTATACAATGGAATACTATTCTGCAGAATAAATAACGGAATCCTGAAATTCGCAGGCAAGTGGATGGAACTTGAAGAAAGCAGCCTGAATAAGGTAACCCAGTCACAAAAAAGAGGAGCAGGGTATGTCCTTGCTCATATATGGATTTTAGACTTAGAGCAAAGGATCACAGGCCTATAATACACACCACCAGATGAACGGGATATAAGGTGTATTCTAAGAGATTCATATTAATATATGGTCCCTCACAAAAGGGGGAAGGGACAAGTCCCCCAGAGCACATGGGAAATGGGGGACAGTGAATGGAGAGAGAACTAGGAAAACGAGAAGGGAAGGAGAGGAAAACACGAGTAACTAGATAGATTGAGTCAGTGTGAGAGAGGGAGGGGACATAAAAGAAGGAGACATTATTAGTTTGAAGAGAAAACTGAACCTAAAGAAAGGTCTAGAGAACTATAGGACAGACTCCAACTAATAATTCAAGCAACCATGGAATGGCTACCATAAATGCCCTTCCCTGATAGTGAGATCAACATCTAAATTATCCATCATCATGGAGTTCTCACCTAGTACCTGTAGGAAACAGAATCAAATACCCATAACTAAACACAGAGTCAAACTAGAATCCAGATGCAGAGAGAGGGGACAAGACCAGGTTGCAGACACTCACAAAGACAGCTGACCTGAACAAAGAGGAGCTTGGGCCCCCAAGACTGATGGATAGGAACCCAGCATGGAACTGACTTAGTCCCCCTGAATATGGGTCTCTGCTAGAAGGACTGAGCAGTCTGGGGGACCTCAGACAGTAGAACAGGATCTATTCCTGGTGCACAAAAAAACCTTGTGGACACATCACCATGGAGGGATACCCTCTTAACCTAGAGACAGGAGAAAAGTCCTAGTCCCTACTTCAAAAGACTTGACAGATTTATATGACCCAATCTAGATAGCATAGTCCTACAAGTGAAATGGTGATGGTGGATGGGAGGAGATGGTGGCCAGGATGCATGTCACTGGGTAATAAGGTTAAGAGGGATGGAATGAGGGAGGGTTGGATGGAGGAAAGTAGAGGAAACTGGGATCCACGTGTAAAAATTTTTAAATTATATTATTAATAAAAAAGAAGGAAAATATTGTTGGAATATATATATATATATTTAAAATGCTTTGACTTCAAAAATGAAGCCTAAGGACAAGTTACTGGGAAAAAGGTTTCCTAATTTTGTTTCCACAGAAAAAGAAAAGCTGTGGATTCCTTCCAGACTAATGTGGTTTAACGGAGCAAGACCCCCTGACGCAATGTCAATGGGAAAATGCAGCCTTGCAGACCACTACAGCCAGGATTTCTGTGTCTTCTTAGGATTCCCCCATGACAGTGCCCCCTACCAGCAGGAAGCAGTCTGGAAAGAGCAAAGCCCAAATTCCCAAATATTGTTTATAAATGTTTCTTTCCATTTTTTTAAAAAAAAGCATGTATAATTATGTCTAGCATAAAATAAATATATGTTTAAAAATAATCTGTCCTTACTGTTCTAAGACCCAATTTTGGGGTCCTGAAGGGCTGATGGAATCGACCCACGACACAAACACCAAAACCAGGAGATGCAACAAGCAAGATGTATTTATTAAACGGGTACACTTGGGTGTCAGCAATCTCAGGAAAAGCTGCACACCCTTTAAAGGGGCCAGGCCCTTTTTAAGGAGCACAAATCAGCATATATGCATGGGGCACAAGGTCATTGATTACAAACTATAATCTGATGTTTGAGAGATCACCCATTTGTGACCTACTCTGCTTTAAAGAAAAACCACAGAATGAATTGGAAAGACCCCAGACTGACAATTGGCCAGGTGTTACCCAGACAGGGCCATTCATCTGGAACCATTTGTTCCAGGGTTGGGGCCTATTTCCTTGATGTGGGCCATGACCTTGGAGAAACTTCAGTTATTTCATAAAGATTTGATGATTCAGTTACTAGCCCTATTTAAAAGGATCAGTCTAGTATATAACCACTAGCCCCATCACCATAGTAACCTTTATTATTCTCATAATTCCTGATTTTCCACCCATGTCAGCATCCATTCTTTGTGATTTTCTATGTTTTGCCAGCAAGAACTATTTTCCTGCCCCTTTCCCACATTCTTACTCTACAAATTTAAGTCTTTTATTTCTTTCAATGTAAATCTTTATCTTTTTCTGGCCATGAGTTTTTATCTGGTAAAGAGCAACATTGCTAAAATGAAAGCCATAGCTGTATTAGCCACTGTCTACCCAAGGTGTTGGGGGGTACTTTTACGGCAAGAACTGAGAACTGTACTCACTGCCTTGGTCTATGCTGCTCTCCAGCAACATGGTGCGAGTTTGGAGATGTGGCCACTGCCATTGCCAGCTCTTGTACACACCATTAAGTTGTAAGCAGATCTCTTTAAAAGCCTTGCGAGTTTTTGCCACTTATGCTGAGTCAGAAAACCTCCCTTAAAGGGTGTCTCTGCCTGTCTCTAGTAAAACAGAGTGCAACTGAGAATATGCTGCTGCCAAGAAGCCTTGCTTGTCTTGTTCTTTTGTTTCTAAAACCCGTTCTTAAGCTTTTCTTAAGTTTTCAGTAGAAGTTCTCATTAGCCATATTGAAGGTACCATGCTAAGAGTATGTTTCCTCAGGGTGTGGGCCCTCTGCCACACCAGGTCCAATTAATACACAGAGATGCTGTATTAGATATAAAGCTGTTGGCCAGTTACTTGTTTCTTATTGACTAGCCCTGTGTTAAATAGTAACCCATTTCTATTAATCTAAATATTTCCAAGTGGTCTCATCTTACTGGAAAAAGGGATGGACTTCTTTTCTCTTCATCCTCCATTTGGAATCTCCTCCCTACTACTTCCTCTCTCCTCCTTGTCTCCTAGTCCCTCCTAACTTGATTTCATATTGGCCAACAATGCTTTATCCATTAACCAATGCAAGAAACATATTTACAGAATTACACACTGGGAAGGACTATCTCCCACAGGACAATTAGAAAATCTAGGGCCAATTGTAAAAACTCATACCATTCTGGATGACAAACTAGTGATAGAATTTGAATTAAACATGAAAGAAGGCAACAAAAACCGTATATTTTGGCAAACCTCTATAAACTGTCAAAGGTCTAATTGATAGTTAAGAAGAATAACAGAATATTTGGAGGCATTATTAACACAGGGCCAGACTTAACTATCATAACTTATAAATCTTGACCTCAAAGATGGCCCCTGTAAGAGGTAAACGTTCATGTTTTAGGTACTGGAAGCCTGTCTCAGGTAAAACAGAGCACAGAACTGAGAGGACCAGGAGGAAGGTTGAGACCATGTGTGGCTGATTTAGCAATAATTTATGGGGTCATGATCTATTACAGCAATGGATTACAGAGATTAACATTCCTGCAGTATTAGATAGGAACCATAAATGACCTTATGATTGTGGAAAAAAATATTATAAAGTGTTATACAAGACAGACACCAAATATCCAAACTGCACAAATACAGAATACAAGTGCCAAACAAAGAGAGGAACCAAAAGCCCTACCATTAAAATGGCTAACAGATGAACCTGTCTGGATAGGGCAATGGTCTATGACTTCTGAAAAGTTAAAGGGTTTAGAAAATGTGGTTCAGGGACAGCTAAATGCTAGACATGTCGAGGAATCTATCAGCCATTGTAACTCTCTTGTTTTTGTTATCAAAAAGAAAACTGGTAAATGGAGAATGCTTACAGACTTGAGAGACATCAACAAAGTTATTCAGCCAATGGACCTTCTACAGACTGGAATTTCCTTGCCTTCTTTGATACCTGAAGAGTTGCCTATTAGAGTTATTGATTTAAAAGTTTGCTTCTTCACTATACCTTACAAGAACAAGATAAAGAGAAATTTGCCTTTACGGTACCTAACTACAATAATACTCAATGTTGAGAAATGGTAATGTAAGGTTTTGCCACAAGGAGTGCCAAATAGCCCAATCCTGTTCCAATATTTTAGGCAAAAACTGTTGGAAATAATTTGTAAATAGTTTCAACAATCCATAATCTTCCATTATATGGATGATATTTTGTTAGCTGATTCTAAAGTATAAACATTAGAAAAAAATGTTTGAGAATGTAAAGGAAGTTTGACCTGGCTGGAGATTACAAATTGCACCTGAATACAAAAAGCAGATTCTGTCATATTCTGTCAACTAGTTAGGATATAAAATAGGTCTGCAGAAAATTAGATCACAAAAAGTGCAGATCAGGAGAGATGGATACCAGACACTTAATGATCTTCAAAAATTACTAGGAGAGATGTCTCAACTGTGAACCATTATGGGAGTACAAGTGCATGATTTGAAAAACTTGAAAATGGCCCTAAAAGGGGACGAGGACTTGAATAGTCCATGAATACTATCAGCTGAAGCTGAAAAGGTTTTAGAATGGGCAGAAAAAAGGATACTAAAGCACACGAAGATCCTGTGGATCCATAACTGGACTATATTCTGCTTATACTACCTCTAGAGAATATTTTTCAGGGATTATGATAGAGAGGGAAGATATCATATTAGAATGGATATTTCTACCACATAAACAATAAAAAAACTAAAAACATATAGAAAAGATCTTGACTTGATTATAAAAGGTAAATTAAGATTTCGACAACTAACAGAATGGGACCCAGCAGAAATTATATTGCCTTTAACTAATGAAGAAATTTCCTCCTTATGGAAAGATAATGAATATATCAGAGAGCATGCAGTAATTTTTTGGGAATGATTAGCAACAATTATCCCAAATTGAAAGAATCAAATTCATAAAGAAAACAGCTTGTATCCTCCACATATTGTAAGTAAAACACCTATCTCTGGAGTTACTACATTCTACGCCGATGCAAACATATCTGATAAGGCAGGATATAAATCAGTAAAAATAAGTAGAGTGGTTCAAAGCTCTTATAATTCTGTACAAAAGGCAGAATTGTACACCATTCTCATGGTACTTATGGATTTTACAGAACCCCTCAATATAGTTACTGATTCTCAATATGCAGAGAGAGTAGTTTTATACATGGAGACTGCCGAATTTATTCCTGACTATACAGAATTAACTTCATTGTTTATCCAGTTACAAGACACTATCAGAAATAGGATTCATCCTATATATGTGTAAGACTCTCAGAATGAGGAGTCTCCCCGATTCGGTCAGTACCCCCAAGAACTCAAAATCCAGTCCAGTTGATGCAACATTCAAGAGGCTTTAATGAACGGGATACGGTTGCGCAAGCAGGCTTCCCTCAGCACACAGGCTAGAGAAGCAACATTTTCTGGGTTCAGGTATATTTAAAGGAAAAAAACCACAAGCTTAGGGTGGGGCTGTGACTCCCTGTCTGAGACCAGTCCTGGGCTATTCTCCTTGAGGCCAAATGGTCTCTCTGTTTGGCCCAGCAGGGGCCTCAGGGTGTGCTAATTAACCCTGTCTGGGCAAACCTGAGATGCAGCTATCACTGATGGGAGGGGCAGTGTGAATTCTTGGTATCCTGCTATTTCGGGGTCCTGTGAGGAAGTTGCTTGTGCTTTCTAGGTCAGACTGTCCTTCATTTTAAGTGCAGGGGTTTCCTTAACTCTGCTGTTGGTCTTTCATATGTAACACACATCAGTTGCCATACAGGTCTGCCAGGTCCTCTAGCACAAGGCAATGATGAAATTGGTCAGATATTAATAAAAAGTGTGTTAGAAGCCTTGGTGTTTCATAAGAAACACCACATGAACAGCGAAGTATTAAAAAAGGGTTTTTCTATCTATCACATGTGAACAAGGCAAGGAAATAGTAAGGAAATGTCCTACTGAATCATTCTATAACCAAACTTCTTTACCACCAGACAGTACCCCTAAATGTGTAGAAAGGAATGAAATAGGGCAAATAGATGTGTTTCATCTTGCAGAATTTGGAAAATTAAAATATGTACATCGCATTGTAGATCCATTTACAGGTTTCAATGGGCCACTGTTCTGAGCTCTGAAATGGCTGATTCTGTTTTCACACACCTTTTAGAGGTAATGGCCATTATGGGCATACCTGTACAAATCAAAACTGAGAATGCTCTGGCATATGTCTTTAGCAAATTGAAACTGTTTTTGGGTATTATAACATAAAGCACATAACTGGTATACCACACAATCCTACAGGACAACCACTAGTTGAAAGATCCAATTGTACTTTAAAGGAAATGCTCCAGAAACTGGCAGGAGGAACCAAGACACCCAAAAACAGATTACATAATGCTTTATTAACATTAAAATTTCTTAATGCTAATAAAAAGGAAAATCATCTGCAGAAAGACACTGGAAAATAGAAAAAAAAACAAACAAAACAAAACTTCTGAATTAAATCAGCTGGTGTACTTCAAGGATGTATTGACCTGAGTATGGAAGCTAGGATGTGTGGTGTTACATTGTGGTAGGGGTTTTGCATTTGTATCTACAGGAGAAGAAAAACTATGCACACAATCTAAGGCGATGAAGCTCTGAGTTGAACAAGAGTAACCTCTTAATGAAGAGCAATCACATCCCATGAGATGTGCAGAGACCTCTCAAATGTAGGGGAAACACACTGTTCTTGTCCTTACATTAAAGCAGAGAAAGCCCATCTTTAAAGAACCAAAAGACACTGAACATGCAGGTGCCTACAGAAGAGAAGATAGCTCTCCAGAAAAAATCACTTAATTAAAAAGGAATGATTTATGGTAAAATTATTTAGTCCTAGTAAACTATATCTATACAGAAATCACTTTCTCTTTACTATCTAGTACTCTTCTTGTACCAATTCATGTAAACCAATGCTGGCTTTGAAGTTGAATTTGGCTTTCCTTCTCTAAATACAAGCATGCTGTTAAGATTAAATTCACAGTTTCTGCCTCATATCAAGAAGCCAATTGGTATAAGATAGAAGAAAATAAAACCTTGGGACTCATTTGCTTATACAAATTTTTTCTCTGAAATTCTAATTTTCTCATATACATTTTAATGCTTATTGTTGCTTTTCCTTATATGCATACCTCAAAACTTGAAAATTTTACTTTGATATTGATGTTTAAGTTTTCCACAATGAATAATAACAATTCCTAGCAGCAATCTTTAAACTCCCCAGAAAGAAGATGGGGCCCTACTTTGTCATTTCCCCTTGATTCAACCTGATGCATCTGGACTACAAACATCACCCTAAAACTGGTTTGGGACTGTTTTGCTTGAGACATTACTAGCTAGCTGCAATGGTGCACCTTCTTGTTACGCCCTGGCCAAAGTTTCAGGTAGAAATACAGTCAAGCATTTCCTGCCAAACAGTGACTAGCTACATATGTCACCACCAGTCCTATTGAGAAATGTGGTTGCTAAAAATTTTCTTTCTACAGAATCCCATGAAGCAATCATCATCCCATTTCAGCATGAAGTTATGTTAAGATAATGACACCCCCTATCTCCACTCGTGGCATTTAAGAATAATATTCATCTCCTTAGGGTTGGTTTTAGTTACTTAGGGTTGGGCATGGAAGGTGATGGTTAGACTCGTGTATGTCTTTTAGACAGGGATAGGGTCTGGTTGGGAAAGGTATGGTTTACATGGCATACAGGTAGATTAACATATTCTTGTGAATTATTTTAGTAATAATGAGGTGTTGGTATTATCCAGCTTACATTGTTATAGATTGTTATTTGTGATAACTTATATAAAATTAAGTTTGTATTCTCTTCCTGGAAGAATTGTATATTATATTTTGTCATACTGTATAAAATCTTTCCATTTAATATGTTTAATGCATATTATTCTTACCATAATCTATGAATGTATACTTTTACTTATGTTCAAGACATTTTGCATATTGATACAATTAGGATATTTTTATCATGATTCACTTTATAGTTCTATCACAGGTCTAGATATTTGTACTCTACCTCCATTTTAGGGATTTACATGTATATATAAGTACATAGTTTTATTGCTTAGGTATTTGTCCCTGCTTTACTGAGGGAAGTTTCAATCAGTTTTTTTTTAGCTAAGTTCCTGCTTATTACAGATTATCTTCACCCATGTTTCCTATACCTATGAGACTCATCAGACATAGATGCTTAATCTTCAAACACATCATAATCCTGCAGAAAATGGCATTTAAATGTTTTAATACTAGTACTCCATTGACATGAGACACTTGCTACTGACAGCACTGTGCATTTTCCCAAAAATATGTTGGACACTATTGTTGCTCCTTCAGGATTCCTTCCTCATTTCGGCTATTGGCCTCTTGGGCAAAGAACTGCCACACCCCGACAGGAGATTTGGATGTGTGGTCCTATGTGCTTGCAGGAGACAAAGATAGAAGACTGCTGAACCTTACTAAGTCAGGATAAGACAGCCTTTCTACCTCCCTGCTTTTGTTGTGGTCTGTACGGTACTTTTGGCATTAGCCAAAACTGGCTGTACCAACATTTCTGTGAGACCTTGGGTGACTGTCTGGGTAGCCTGCTGTTACTATACTGGCTGCACTTTTTGGAAGTTGGCCATCCATACTTGCTGTCTACCCTGGTATTATTACTTTCATTCTCAGGTCTTTGATGAGAATGAAATTAAACTTTCACAATTACTGTTATCTCTTTCTAGTTAGATATATTAGGTACTAGACTTAAGCTTTCCAGCTTAGATCAACTCTATTGCAAACTCAGTTATGCCTTTACCCAGGACTAGATACATATGTCTTAAGTTTGCATGTTCTTGATTTTCCTTTTCTTAGAGCACTCTTGTAGTCACCATTTTGTATATAGTTTTGTATCAAGCCTAAATATTTTCTTTAGACTAAAAGGAGAATTGTAGTGAAATATTCACTTTTCTCCACATCTGTGTCACTGACCATGCTCACTGGGGGTGGAGATAGGGGTGGAAGTGACCTGGGAAATCTATTTCTGATTAGGAGCCCGGGAGTGCTCTCTGGCTGATGGAACGTAGACAGGAGAATATCTGGAGCCATCTTTGTGACAAGGAACATGATGGTGTTCATCTGTCTTTTTTGTAAGTATTTCTCCCTGAGTAAACATCTATTTGGCTTATTTAAACCACGATAATTATATATTATTAAAATGATTGTGGTCTATATTATGATTTATCTTGTTTCATGTCTGGCATGCTCATTTTGTTTTTATAGCTGAATGTTCCTCAAACTTAAATTTTGTGGAAGCATCTTCATGCTTTAGTTTCCTATGTTATAATAAAAAAATGTAATGACTACTATTATTATCTAAATTGTTTATATCCTTTGATTACAACCTTATATTTATTTAGTGCTTACATTTATAACATGAACTCTAACAGATCTTAATAATAAAAGCACAGAGCCAGATATTAAGGAGTGAAATATCAAAGATCAGAGAAGCAGAGCAGCCAGCCATTTCATCTCTTACCACAATGAAATTTCAGACTGAAAAGAGGCCATATTCCTGTCTCCTCTCATCTATATTCCTCTCTCCTCCCAGTCCTCTCATTTTCTGTCTGTCTTTACAGAACTCCAGATCTCTGTGGTTATCTCATGATTAGCTCTGCCCTCTGATCTTAAGGCAAACTTTCTTTGTTAGAGACTAAACAAGATATCACATTTTCTTTTTTGGTCTAAAAATAAAACAGTTACTACTAATATAAGAAAATCTATGTAAAATAAGTTTATGCAATATATACAGAAAATAAATAAATGAAAATTTCTAGTCCATCAACAACTGACAAATTCATTCAAAATATTGCCTGTCTGTCCCATGTTGGTGAGGCCAAATGTTCGTACCTAATTCATTTTATATTCTGAATTAAATTACCAAAACTTTCTTTTTATGTCTCTCAACCTTAAACAATTTACATTTCTTTAGTGAATTTCTTTACTATATCTGGAAACAAGTCCTCATCACCACAAGATACCAGAGAAGGAAAGCAGCATGAAGTGTAAGCAAGCAAATTCCAAAAAGTGTGAGAAATTACAGAATCAGCTGACTGCCTGGACAGTCAGCAGAAGTTCCTCTGCACTATTTGGGAACCCATCTTTGGCCTATAACTTGACTATCTTAATGACTTTGCTGTGAACCAGAAAATTAGAAAGGACTGTCCTACCTTGTCTTACTAAATTTGGTATCCCTTTATTTGGTGTCCTTCTTGCCCAATTTGAACAGAACACTATAAACAGTAGAGTCAAGGACATGTGTTTACCAGTGACTAACATTGCAAAAAAGGAAGTAAACTCTATGTGGACTTGAATGCCCACAATTTATCTGAGGTAGAATGGTGTTGGCAGGAGTAGACATACCTCATTGTCATATAAAAGAAAAGAACTGGTGTTATTAAACCATCTTGAATGCCATATTCTATAGAAATCGGAAGTGTTTGAAGATGACCTTTCTGAAACACATCTCTGTTCAACCTAGAAAACATACCTAATATGACTACAAGTATGCTTATAATAAGTGACTAATTTAAAATTGCATTTCTTTATTGTTCTAAATACTTGGTATTAAAAAACTTTCAAGGGTTAAAATTTTTCATTCATTGTTAAAGGAATTGCACAGGTACAATTCATTGAATAACTTTAGAAATGTATATATGGTATGCTCTAACAAAAATAATTTCAACTTCATATCAATATAAAAAATAAGCATCCATGCCAATGTAAAATATTTAAAACTAGTAGCTGCTTTTTGGTTTAAAAGTGGATTCAATAATCTACCTATTTATCCTTTTACTTATCCTACTACTTTCTTTTCTTTTCAGAGTAGATTCAATAATCAATCCTTATATCATATCATATATATATCACACTTTTTTTCAAAACAACTCTGAATCTAATCTCCTTTGTTCACCTTTTTTCCTGACCATTAGCAATAACCCTACTAAACAATGACAAATATCCATAACCCACTGAATGAGCAAAATACACCCATTCCACCTCTTGGGAATGTGATTATCATAACCTTAAAATTGCATCCTTTTCTCTGGGAGCAATGTCACTTTTTAAGGGATCCTGAAAAGAAAAAAAATAGTTAATTTAAAGTCATGGAAGAGATAATTTTGCCATTTGTTATCTAGTCTTTGTGTTATGAAAAAATAAAGGGCTTGTCTCAAATCATGCCTAGAGTAGTCTGAGGATGGATCATGTCTCCTAGCCACTTCAAAACTGTCCTGAGCAGTTTGTAGTTAAAATCTGATCTTACTTCAGATGGCAATTTTCAACTTAGTTGTATTATTACAGTCATTGTGAAATCATCATTATAGGGACCCATCAACCTTTTGGAGACTAATAAGGAAAAAGTTAGAAATAAAAATGGCTCTCTGTATCTGGAATACAAAAACTTAATTCTTAGTTACCTGATAGAGATTCAATCCCAAAATCATGTATAGGAAGTTAGATGAAGCCTTTCTCTAGAATTAGTTAATACTCTATAAGACCAATAATATCAATATGAATTATATATATATATATTTGCATATACACACATACATATGTATATATATATATATATATATTAGCCTTATAAATTTTTGATATTACTTATACCTCAAGAAAAGCTTGGATGACACAAAATAGAACTAAAGATTATGAGATAAGTGGCAATAAATAAATCAGTACTTTAATTTTTGTTTTACTTCTGTCAAGTGAATCTTCTGATATAAGACAGGGATTTTGGATTTTACTTTAAAAAGCCTGCTTGAATTTAATGAAGAAAAGAGCACACTCCAATTCCAAAGCCAGCTTTAAGTTTTAATTAGGCTAGGACTGCAATCAGACCATATGTACTATATGTCTCTAGAGAAAGGCAGAAATAAAACATTTTGGAATATTTATGAAATTATCCTGTTGGATATGTGATATACTAATAGGCTTATTTACTGCTTTTCTGGGGACATACTTTTCTGGATGATTTGTCCTTCATATTCAGGTGCCTCATTTGTTCAGTGTTTTTCAAATTTCTTAGCTTGATGACTTTATTCTTCTAAGAAGACAAAAAAAAATCCCTTCCCCAAACTTAATTTTTATGATGTTGCCTTATGACAACATATCTAATCAAATGAAAATCATTTGTAAATCCTGTCACCACTGGAGAACTTCCTGGATATGCTCTGAGCACATTAGACCTGCCCATCCACAAGGAACCACCATGAGTCCTTGTCTGCCTGATATCTGACCCCATCCACTGGTTCTCTGCTTGAGTTCCAGACCCTTGCCAGAGATCTGCCTGTCCCTACAGGACCATGCTGAGTCCCTGTCCGCAGGATCTTTGATCCCCATCTACTGGCCTCTGCTGCAGCCCCAGGTCCCTTTTCGGAAACCGCATATCCACAGGAGACCACCCTGATTCTCCTTCTGCCTGATCTCTGACTGCCATCTCCAGATCTCTGCTGGAGGGAACTTCCTACATCTGCTCTCAGCACACTAGACCTGCCTATCCACATGGGACCAACTGATTCCTCACCTGCCTGTTCTTTGACCACCATTGCTGAGCCCCTGCCTGAGGAGAGACCTCCTAGAGAGCTTGGACCACCCAGAGATACAGACATCAAAGTTCTGTAAGCCAAACAGGGGAGTAGCATAGAGAGAGGCCCCACCTCTTCACTCTGGAAGAAGCTATGTGAAGACAACAATACAAGAAAACACCTAACAATAGAAAAGACAAGCATGACACCAACTAGACCTGAACACCCCAAAACAGATGAGGCAGAAGAGAACTATTTAAAAAATATATTCATAAAAATGACAGAGGCCTTCAAAAACAATGTGAGAAAATCCCTTAAAGAAATGGAAGAGCTCTGAGCCCCACCATTAGTCTTCTGCTGGAGTTCTGGGACCCTTGCAGTGATCTGCCTATCCCTGCAGGACCATCGTGAGTCCCTGACTGCCGAATCATTGACCCCTATTGCCTGGCCTCTGCTAGAGGTGAGTCTGGGACCAGTTCAGATTGAATTCCCCCACCCTTCCCTGGGAACTCCCTGAATTGATCACAAATCTTGTTCCCTGCTGTATCGTGTCTCCAGAAAGCATGCTTCTGTTGCTCTGATACAATCTTCCATGAAAATCCTGCCCCCTCCCCTCGTGTGATACCCTGTCCACTGTCCTACTGCTAAGGTTGAGCACTGGAAAAGAGGGCAGATCCAACAATCCTGCCAACTTCAGGAAACTTTCTGGAGCTTCCCTGAGCACACTAGAACTACCTATCCATGCAGGACCACATTGAATGCCCACCTGTCTGATATCTGAACACCTTTGCCGGGACTCTGCTGGAGCCTGATCTTTGATCCATAACACTGAGTCCCTGTCTGAGGAGAGACCACCTAGAGAGCTTGAACCACCCAGAGCTGCAGACATAGAGCCTCTGGCCCATCTAAGCCAAACCAGGGAGTATCATGGAGAGAGAGACACCACCTGTACCTATGAGAATAAACAATGGGAAGACAAGTAAACACATAACAGTAGAAAGACAAGAATGACACCACCAGAATCTAGGGACTCTACATTAAATAGAGCTGAATACATCAAACAGATAAAGCAGAAGAGAATGACATAAAAAAGATCTTCATAAAAAAGATAGAGGCCCTAAAAAAACTAAGTAAGAATATTGCTTAAAGAAATGGCAGAAAAAATAAACACACAAAAAAAGTTGGAAGAAATGAACAAATCTCATAAAGAAATTACAGAAATTGAAGAAAAAGCAATTAAACAGATGAAGGAAACAATTCAGGACTTGAAAACTGAAATAGAGACAAAAAAAAAAAAACAGAGAGAACATGCAAATTAACAAAATCAGAAATTAAAAGGGGAACATAAATACAGACACTGAGGAAATCCAGACAATTTTCAGGTCATACTTTGAAAACCTGTACTCCACAGAATTTGAAATTTCAAAGGAAATGGACAAATTTTTGGATAAATATCACTTACCAAAATTAAATCAAGAAAAGAAAACAACTTAAATAGACATATAGCCCCTAATGAAAGAAAATCAGTGTCATCAAGAGCCTTCCAACCAAAAAAAAAAAAAAAAAAAACAAAACAACAAAAACAAAAAAAAACAATCCAGGGCCAGATGGCTAGATGGCTTCAGTGCAGAATCCTACCAGAAATTCAAGAAAGAGCTAATACCAATACTCCTCAAATTGTTCCACACAATAGAAACAGAAGGTTCATTACCAAAATGTTTTCATGAAGCCACAATCACCTTTGTACCCACGTCTCACAAAGAGACAACTAAGAAAGAAAATGACAGACCAATATCCCCCATGAATTGATGCAAAAATACTCAATAAAATACCAGCAAAACTAATCCAAGAATACATCAGAGAAATCATCCACCATGACAAAGTAGGCTTCATCCCTAGGTTGTAGGGATGGTTCAACATATGATAATCTATATCGTGATCTACCATATAAACAAACTGAAAAAGAAAAGCCACATGATATTCTCCCTAGATGCTGAAAAAGCCTTTGACGAAATTCAACACCATTTCATGTCTTGGAGAAATCAGTCATAACAGGAACATACCTAAACATAATAAGAGCAATATACAGTAAACTAATAGCCAACATCAAACTGAATGTAGAGAAGCTTAAGACGAGTCTTAGAAAATCAGGAACTAGAAAAGGCTGCTCTCTCTCTCCATATCTCTTAAATATTGTACTTGAAGTTCTAGCTAAAGCTATAAGACAACACAAGGAGATCAAGAGTATACAAATTGGAAAGGAAGAAGTCAAACTGTTACTATTTGCGGATGATATAATAGTTTATATAACTAACCCAAGAAACTCAACTAGGGAACTCCTACAGCTGATAACCACCTTCAGCAAGGTAGCAGGATAGAATATAAACTCAAGAAAATCAGTAGCCCTAATTTATTCAGACAAAAAAAAAGGAGCTGAGAAAAAAATCAGAGATATATCACCCTTTACAATAGCCACAAAAAAAAAATAATAATAAAGTAAAGTATCTTGGGGTAACACTTACCAAGCCAGTAAGAAAACTGTTTGATTAGAAGTTTGTGTCTGTAAAGAAAGAAACTGAAAGAGGTCTCAGAAAATGGAAAAAATCTCCCATGCTCTTGGATAGGCAGATAAACATAGTAAAAATGGTAATGTTGCCAAAAAGCAATCTACAGATTCAATGCGACCCCCATTGAAATCCCAGCAATTCATCCCTGACCTTGAAAGGATAATAATCAACTTTATATGGAAAAACAAAAGACCCAGGATAGCCAAAACATCCCTGCAAAATAAAGAAACTTTAGGAAGCATCACCATCCCTGACTTTAAGCCCTGCCACAGAGCTATAGTCCTGAAAACAGCTTGGTATTGGCAGAAAAATAGACAAGTAGACCAATGGAAATGAATCAAAAATCCTGACATTAACACTCACACCTACGAACACCAGATTTTTGACAAAACAACTAAAAGTATACAATAGAAAGAGAAAAGCATCTGCAACAAATGGTATGGGAACAATTGGATGATGGTGTGTAGACGACTGCAAATAGACCCAAGTCTATCACCATGCACAAAAATCAAGTCAAAATGGATCAAAGTCCTCAACATAAATCCAGCCACACTGAACTACCTAGAAGAGAAATTGGGAGGTACCATTGAACAAATTGGTACAGGAGACTGCATCCTGAACACAACTTCAGTAGCATAGACACTGAGATTGAAAATTAATAAATGGACCTCCTCAAACTTCGAAGCTTCTATATGGCAAAGAACAGGTTTGACAAGTTCAAATGACAGCCCACAGACTGGGAAAATATCTTCACCAATCCTACATCTGACAGAGGGCTGATCTTCAAAATATACAAAGATCTCAAGAAAGTAGTCAACAAAATAACAAATAACCCTACTAAAAATGGGGTAAAGAACTGAATAGAGAACTCTCAGTAGAGGAAATCAAAAAGGCTGAAAGACACTTAAAATAAGTGCTCAAAATCTTTATCTATCAGGGAAATTCAAATCAGAAACAACTCTGAGATACCATCGTACTCCTGTCAGACTGGATAAAAGTAGAAACACCAATGATAACTTATGCTGGAGAGGATGGGGAGAAAGAGGAATACTCCTCCACTGCTGGTATATGTACAAACTTGTTGAGCCATTTGGGAGATCAGTATGGCGGTTCCTCAGGAAAATAGGAATCAGTCCACCACAGGATTCTACAATCCCTGTCTTAGGCATATACCCAAATGATACGCATCCATGCAACCAAACCAGTTGTTCAACTATGCTCATAGCAGAATTATTTGTAATAGCAAGATCCTGGAAGCAACCTAGATGCCCCTCAAGTGGAGAATGGATAGAGATGTGGCAGACTTACTCAATGGAATCCTACAGCGCAGAAAAAAAAAAAAGAATCTTGAAATACACAGGGAAGTGGATGGAACTTGAAGAAACCATTCTGATTGAGGTAATCCAGTCACAGAAAGAGGAACATTTTATGTACTCACTCATATATGGATATTAGACTTAGAGCAACGGATCACCAGCCTATCATTCACACTTCCAGAGAAACTAGGATACAAGGAGTATTCTAAGAGGTTCATATAAGGTCCCTCACAGAAGGCAAAAGGGACAAAATCTCCTGAGAATTTGTTGAGTAGGGGCCAGTGGGTGGAGAGGTAAAAGAAGAAAGAGAATTGGTGGAGAGGAAAGCATGTGGGACTAGGGAGATTGAGCCAGGAGAGGAATAGATGAAAGAAGAGAGAGAGACAGACAGAGAGAGAGAGAGAGAGAGAGAGAGAGAGAGAGAGAGAGAGAGAGACAGAGAGACAGAGAGACAGAGAGACAGAGAGACAGAGACAGAGAGAGAATATAAGAGGGAGTCATTATATGTTTGAAGAGAAAAATGAACTTAGAGAAAAGTCCAGAGACCTACATGACTGACCTCAACTAACAATTTGAGCAACAGTGCAAAGGCTACCATAAATGCCCTTTCCTGATAATGAGAATGACAAGTAACTTATCCACGATCATAAAGCCCTCATCCAGTAGCTGATGGAAATAGAAGTGGACACCAGCAACTAAACACTGAGCTGAACTAGAATCCAGCTGCAGAGAGGGAGTACAAGATCAGGCTACAAAAACACATAGAGACAGCTTATCTCAACAAGGAGGAGCTAATGGGTCCCCAGAGTGATATCTGGGAACCCAGCATTGGACTGACTCGTACCCCCTGAACATGGGTCTCACCTAAAAGGCCTGGGCAGTCTAAGGGACCCAGGATAGGTGGACAAGGATATAGCACTAGTGGACTTTGGGAGCTCATTTCCCCTGGAGGTATACTTCCATAACCTAGAGGCAGGAGAGAAAGCCTACTCTCTACTCCAAATGATTTGATAGATTTATATGACCACTCCTTGAAGGCGTCACTCTACCCTAGAGTGTGGGGTGTCTCAGGAGAGTGGTCAGGGGCATGGGAAGGTGGGAGAGAGGAAAAGAGAAATGGAGGGAGAGAAAGGGAACTTGCTTGAAATGTAAAAATAAAAACAATAAAAAAAAACTTTAAAACAGCACAAGAGATCAAAATAAAATAGAAATATGTAAAAAGAAAGGTAATGTATTTTATGGACATAATTGACAAAATTTAATTCAAAAAGGAACTTCTAGAAGTGAAAAAAAGATATGTTTGTCAATGAAAGAAAGTTAATTTTAAGTAAAGTAAATTTAGGAAAAGTTTTATGATGGAATATGTCTTATGGCAATTTTTATATCCATGCTATTATACCCTATTATAGAAATGTTAGATATTACATTTAAAGAATTCTTCTTTTGAATAAAAACTATATTATTTTATATCATGTATACATTCCAGTTACCTCTCCCTCCCTTCATCTGTCCCTCCATCTTTGTGTCCCTCCCTCCCTCCCATGCCCCCTGAGCACCCTCCACTCCCATCCACCCACTCCAGAGGTAGGTTGATGCCTTCCAGGAGGGGTCATTTAAAGCTGTCAAGTCATTTGGAGTTGGGCTAGGCCTTCCTCCTTCCTCTAGGTTAAGGGAATATCCCTCCATGTGGAATACAGTTGAAGAATTGTAAATGATTATTATAGCTTAGTATTAGTAGCTAAAAATAATGTAAATCTAAAATTTCCTTATAATTGAGGTTGTAATAAATGGAGAATCATTGTTATTAGGGATAGGTTACTGAATATATATATATATATATATATATATATATATATTTATATTTGTGTGTGTGTGTGTGTGTGTGTGTGTGTGTGTCCTTTAGGGATTATCAGTTCTTTTGAAAATATTCCAAAGAATTACTCTAGAAAATGTGTTCTAAGTGTAGGAATTTGGATTATGCTTTCCATGTATCAATTCATGAAATTTATGTTACAGCATAATAAATGAGGCATGCATGACCTAAAACATGCAGGAATGTCTCAACTTCTAAGCTTCTACAAGTAATGCCTTGGAGCAATGGTCAGTGGAAGGAAATTTTGTAAAAAAAAAAAAAAAATGTTTTGCACACATTTGAAAGGGATTGGAAAAGAATAGTGCTTACAATCAGTCAGTCTCTTGCTGGGTTCCTAGCCATCAGTCTTGGAGGCCCAAGATCCTCCTTATTCAGGTCAGCTGTCTTTGTGAGTTTCTGCGACCTGGTCTTGTTCCCTCTCTCTGCATCTGGATTCTAGTTCAATTCAGTGTTTGGTTATGGGTGTTTGCTTCTGTTTCCAACAGGTACTAGATGAGGACTCCATGATGGTGGATAATTTAGTTGATGATCTCACTATCAGGGAAGGGCATTTATGGTAGCCTTTTCATGGTTGCTTGAATTATTAGTTAGAATCTGTCTTGTAGTTCTCCAGACCTTCCTTTAGGTTCAGTTTTCTCTTCAAACCAATAATGGCTCCCTCTTTTATGCCCCCCTCTCACCGTGACTCAATCTATTTAGTCACACGTGTTTTCCTCTCCTTACCTTCTATTTCTCCTAGTTCTCACTCCATTCACTGCCCCCCCCCATTTCACATGTGCTCTGGGGGACTTGTCCCTTCCTCCTTTTGTGAGGGACAATATATGAATCTCTTAGAATACACCCTTGTATCCCAGTTCGTCTGGTGGTGTGTATTACAGGCTGTTGATACTTTGCTCTACATCTAAAATCCATATATGAGTGAGTACATACCCTGTTCCTCTTTTTGTGACTGCATTACCTCATTCAGGATGGTTTGTTCAAGTTCCATCCACTTCCCTGCGAATTTCAAGATTCCATTATTTTTTGGTCCGAAAACTTTCAAGTTTGTAAATTTACTAAGTAAATGTGTTTGATAACTACTCTCAGTTGTTAACTTCACTATATCTAGAATTAACTAAAATATTACTAGTTAGGTACACCTGTCAGAGTTATTTTCCTAATCAAATCATTTGAAGTGTAAAGACACACTTCAAATATAGATCTTTTGATCTGGAACTTTGCTTCATCTGTGCAACACATTTTGCTGGCAGACTATGTAAAGGATAAGGAAGAAGGAAGGTTTTACTTTTCCCTTGCTGTGTTTTGCTTTCCCTGGAAAGTTCATTTTTCTTAAATGGCATTACAGCCTATTTCTTCTCTGTCCTGATATAAATTGTAAACCAGTTGTGTGGATTGAAAATTACTAGATTATTGGACCTTCATTGTTAGATGGTCATATGGCCAATTTTAACTAATTGGACCACTTATTGCAAACCATTCTAAGAAATCTCATACCTTGCTCAAAGAATACAATATCTATCCAAGAATATTTTTATCTATCACACTTGTGGAATTAACATGTAGAATAAGAAAAATAAATAATTCATTAGAAGAAATCCTCAGTTATTCAATTAAAACTTCAATTTTCATTTGACATCATCAGAATTGAATTTCCATAGAATTTTGAAAATATTTATTCAATTTATTGAGTTAAGAATTTTTGCTTTATGCTTTAATAATAATTTATTTGTTTAAATGATCTTTTAGCGTTATTTTATACCTCAGAAACTGAGCAACCTTAAAGTACCTAAAACTATTTCATTTTATAAAACAAACTAAGAAATTCTTAAAAAAAAAAACTGTTGTATTGAAAATGTCTAAAATAAACCAACTACTTTAAAAATACCTTTTATTCAAAAGGAATATTGCAAAAATACTGTGTATGTAAAATGAAAGGAAAAGATATCACTATATTTTCAGATCAAATAGAAGAGCAAATTAGACCAATGTAACAACAAATAAATTATGTCATCATTGATCTACTACAAATATTCCTTGACTATTCAGTTAATCAATTAGTTTGTACTAAATTAAGCTTAAGTCAACTGAGTATAACAATGAACACATGAGTCTTTCTGTAATGAAAACCTACATTGCTTGATTTCTTCGAGTTTCCTCTTTTGGCTCTGTTTTATAAAAAGACTCTTTTAGGCAGATTGCCCACAAGCAGTAAAGGAAACATAATAATAATTTAAAACTCATGGTTTTTTTCATAGGAAAATATAAAGGTTTCAAAATTGCTTTTTAATGCTTTAAAATTGAGCCAAATAAACAATCAAGATTTAAATCCTATTGAATAGACTGCGGTGTCATTCTTATTTTTCACACAAGGATCACAAAACTAACCATCCATGGAGGTATCAGAAAAAGAATGGTTCATTGTGCTTGAAGGGTTTTAGATTTGGCAACAAATTTTCTTCTACTATATTGTATGATTACCCTAACTATTGTAGGCGGCCGCCCGCAGGACGCCATTACAAGATGTCGAACTTCCTCTTTCTTGTTTACCTTATTCGGGCATACGCCAGCTTGGCGGCTGCACTCCAGCGCGCCTGCTCATTCCCTAGCCAATCCCGTGGCTCCAACACTGAGGCGAGGTCTTTTGAACCTATGAGACCGTGACCCGTTGCCTAGTAGGATATATAAGCAGCTGTCCCTTCCTGCCCGGGGCCCCTCACCTTCAGCTCTCCCTTCAACCAAGAAGCGCTCCAATAAAGTGTGATCTGAGAAGAATCCTCGTGTGGTTGCTGTCTTTCCTGCGGGTCGGGCTTGGCGCGCCACAACTATAATATTCTGAGTCTTAAACACAATGCAATAGATTTGTATATGTACATATTTTTATTTTTTCTAGTTATATGCAATTAATTCCTATTCAATGCCATCACCTTAAAGAACTGTAGTTAACAGGTTCAATTTATATTTGGGTTGAAGGAGACTAAATATCATGGAAACATGATGTTTTTTAATTGTGTCATGATCTGAGAATCTAAGAAGGTAGAGCTCTTGTCACATGTATATTTCTTTCATTGAATCAACTAGCCATGGTTTCATGTGCCTGCAATATCAGTATCCAGGACATGTAGAGAAAAGAGTAAAAGTTTCAAAGTCATCTTGTCTCTTCAACAAAAACAACAAAGGTGTTCCAAGCTACAAAAACCTGCCTCTTACAAATAAAAACTAAAAATAATGGTTTCTCAAAAAGTAAAATTTATATATTTTTTGAATTAGGTGGTTTATGTAGAAAACAAAAAGAATTTCACCCTGCTCCTGGTGGTGTGAAAATGTAGGAATACGCCGATGTTATGTCTTAATAGGTCTATCTTTAGAGTGGGAACAAAAATAAATGTATAGCTATTTACTTAGAGCAAAATGGGGGAGAGGAGATAGCAAAAGGTGAAGATGAGAGAAAAAAGAAGAAAAATACAGAAAGAAAAATACAGAAAAGAATAAGAAAAGGGGGAATTGGAAAGGAAATAATGCCAAAAAAAGAGAAAGATAGAAAAGGGGACAGTTTTGGATACAGTTAAATAAAAAATATTTTAGAATTTGTATTTTTAAACTATGTGTATTTATGTGTTCTATTTGAGAAAAACATTTCTTTATATTTGTTTCATATTCATTTCATATTTCAACCACAGTTCTCCCTCCTATTCTTCCTCCCATCCGCCTCCTATAAACCCCATTCTCTCCTCTCTGCAGACACTCCTTTGAAATGGATAGGCCTCCAATTAGGAGTCAATAAAGCTTGGCACATTTATTTGAGGCAGGACCAAGCCCCTGCCTCCAGCATTATTGCTGAGCATTGCATCCCACTATAACAAATGGACTCCAACAAGCTAGCTCATGTAGCAGGGATAAATACTGATCCTACTCCCAGGTTCGTCTCCCATAGACCAAGATACACAACTATCTTCCACTTTCAGAGGGCTTAGTTCGATCCCATAGAGTCTTCCCAGCTGTAGGTCTAGTGTTTATCAGTTCCCAAGAACTTTTTTCAGCTGCTCTGTAGATTTGCCCTTCCTGATCTTGACCTGCCTAGCTCATACATTCCCTACTTCCTCTCTTTCCCTGCATTCATAGAGCTCTGCCTGGTGCTTGGTTGTATCTCTCTGCATCTGGTTCCATCAATTACTGGATGAAGATACTATGATTACCGTTGAGGTAGTATTCACCAATTTGTTTACAGGAGAAGACAAGTTCAGGTACCCTCTCTACTATTGATAGTAGTCTTAGAGTCTTAGCTGGTGTTGTCTTTGTGGATTCATGAGAATTTCCCTAGCACCAGGAAATATGTCAATGCAATCCACCATAGAAGGAAATTGAAAGAAAAGAAAAACAAAAACAAATATAAAACATGATAATCATATTCGATGCTGAAAAAGCCTTTGAGAAAATCCAACAGCTCTTCATGATGAGTAGCTTGGAAAGAACAGCGAAACAAAGAACATACCTAAACTAAACAAAATACAAGCACTTTACAGAAAGTTGACAGCCATCATCAAATTAAATGGAGACTGACTCAGAGCGATTCCATTGAAATAGGGGAAATGACAAGGCTGTCCACTCTGTCCATATATATTCAATAGAGTATTTGAAATTCTAGCTATAGCAATAAAACAAAATGAGATCAAGGCAGTATATGTTGGAAAGGTAGAACTCAAACTATCACTATTCAAAAGTGATATGACGGCATACATAAATGACCCCAGATTTCTACCGAGGAATACCTACAGCAGATAAACACCTTCAGTAATGTAGTGGGATCCAAGATTAATTTAAAAAGTCAGTACCCCTCCTATAAACATAAGATTAACAGGATGAGAAAAAAATCAGAGAATCATCATGCTTTACAATAGCCACAAATATAAAATAACTTTAGGTTACTTTAACCAAACAAGTGAAAGATCTGTATGAAAAGAACTGTAAGTATCTAAAGAAAAATTGAAGTCAACATCAGAAAATGGAAAGATCTCCCATGTTCGTGCACAGGTAGGTAGAAGTAACACAATGGAACTTGTGTTTGTTTATTTTTTAAGGTTTAACATTATATGCATCTATGTCTTAGAGTGAAATACAATTCACTTTTACTTTTAAAAGGCAAACATCACATGCATCTTTTGCAACAAAATCTCACTTAAATAATCAATAATCCATGACAGCACTTTCTGAATGAAGAAGACCCAGATATCATTTCTAGCATCCCAATGGTATTGCTCAAGTGGTTATTATTCAAATTCCATACAATCTAGTATTGGCTTGGATCAAGCATGTATGTGGTCTTGTGGTACATATACATATTTGCTGATCATACACCTGTGATCACACACATACTCACAAGCACATGCATACTCACATATACATGTTCTGAGGCAGTGGCTTCTAGGTATCCAAAAGGTTTATAGAATTCACTATATAGCCAGGGATGCCACTTATATTCTTATTCTGCCTTGATATTCCAAATCCTGGTATTAGAATTGTGTGCTATGTTTTTCTCTTTGTCTTAATTTTTATTCTGGTTTATTTGCTTTTAATATTCCTGTTTCTTTTCTTTTCTTTTTTTTTTAGATAGAGAAAAATTAGGCATACAGTTCAATTAGGGTGGGGAATAGGAAGGACGGGAAGGAGATAAGGGAGAGGAAACCATGAAATTTTCAATACAAAAAAAAAAAAGACTTGTATATCAACATAAGGTCTACTAAAATTTATCTCCTCTAAATTTGAAGAGCTAATAAAAGGTTATGGTTTCATTCAAAAACTGTGGCAATTATTTCATAACATTTATTGAAGAGGATCTATACACAGCAACTGAATTAAAATTGACAACAAGGTGAGTGTAGGTGTGTGGCTCTGTTTCAGGACACTATCCTTTTCATTATTGCCATATAATAATGATTATAATCTTTATTTTAAGTTATTGTATGTACACACATACCCCTGCCAGCAAGGAAGATGCGACTCCAGGAAGATCTTCTTTATGCAGTTTTAATCAGGATCCTTGAAACATGTTCTTCTGACCCACAAGAGCCCCGGGGGACCCTTGCACAGGCTTAAATTCCCTTGCACTAACCAACCCCAGTGAGCTACGTGGACCCTGAAGATAGGCTACTCTAACGCAGAAGCAAATAGGCTGAACAGACTTAACCAAATAAGGGCTTGTTTATGCCAGAGAGCGCTCACCCTTGGGGAGGTGGAAGGTAGAATCCAGCGCCATCTTTAAGGAATGGCACTTTGCGGCTCTCTGCAATTGTACCCAAACTTTTCAGCTTTATATTACTTTTAGAGCTTATTTTATGTTGTTTGTAATCTCCTCTGAGCTTGATCACACTTGAGAAATTGTTAAATTGTATAGCTCTAATACATAGATAGACCCTAAATTCATATAATACAATATGAGTCTTTCTTTTTTTTCTTATTTTAGATTTTGTTTACATTTTGTGGGAGGTTTATACACCACTCATTTTGTAATTTCATCAACACCCAAAATCAAACTATGAATCTCTGTGTCTAGGAACTATGATTTTAAGTGTACTATATATTATGTATAGATAATTACTGTTTCTTCAAATGTAAGTGTATAAGAAATAACTTGTAATTACTTTAGCATATATATATATATATATCATGTCTGAAAATCTGTTTCATTTAATTTCATTTACATAGATTCTTTATATAGATTTGGAGCACTTATATATGGCTGCTGATACTTTATCTGTCCAGATGAAATAATGTATATGGACATTTTCCTGATGGAAAGTTTAAACTTAATTATTAATAATTTTAAAATATGCTTTTATTTTTTATTCTATATGTAATGCAACAAAATATCTTCGTTTTATGTGGATTTTTCTTCCTTTTAAATATTTACGTATGTATCAATCATCTTTTCCTTTCTTTTTTTCCTTACTTGGTCTTCCAGTATCTCCTGTAGAAACAGGATTGCATATCTAGTGTTTGTCTTCTACTTAAAAGGGATGACAAACATTCAGATTAAAATACAATGATATCTGACTTGATATTCTGTACACCTTCATTCTGATCCTCTGTTAGTTTGCTAGTCAGATATTAACAGGCTCACAGGAATTGTTCCCTTCCTTATAAAAACCATCTTATAAAACTATGGACTGAAAAAGGCAAGATTTTGATTACTGTCAAAAGAATGGGTTGAGTTAATTTCCTTGCTCTGGTGTGGAGAATGACTCCCAACCGTGTGCAATTGAAAATCATCTTAATTATTTCACGTGTGTATATGCATCTCCATTTATGAGGTTATATCTGTGCCATGTCTCACATCAGGAGTCAGAGGACAACATGTCCTTCCCTGATAATGAGATCGGTGACTAACGTATCCACCACCACATAGCCCTCATCTAGAAGCTGATGGAAACAAAAGCAAACACTCACAACTAAACACTGAGCCGGACTGGAATCCAGATACAAAGAGGGAGAACAAGACCAGGCTACAGAAACACATAGAGACAGTTTATCTGAACAAGGAGGAGCTAATGGGCCCCCAGACTGATTTCTGGGAATCCAGCATGGGACTGACTCAGATCCCCTGAACATGGGTCTCAGCTAGAAGGCCTGAGCAGTCTATGGGATCACAGACAGCAGAACCAGGATGTATTCCTGCCGCAGACTGCTTAGTGGGTAAAAGGTCTATGTAGAGACCAAGACTTGGATGACCAGGTCAGGAGTGGCTTTGGCTTGACAGACAGACAAAAACATGCTTGAAGACGTTTGGGAACTGTTGTAATGTTTATTTTAAAATATCGGGTTTTTATACAGAAAGTTCAAAGAACAGATCTTTGGTCACAGTTTAAAGATAAACAGACATTCTATAGATGTCAGCAATTTTTTTTGGAAGTGTGAGATCGTAAATACATCTAAACAAGTGTATAACTGGGAACCTCTGTTTATTTTGGCCTGTTTGTGGTCAGCGTTTTAAGAGCCCTAAAATACCAAGTTAGAGTTTTTTAGTAATTTTTACAGTAGCCTTGTTATGGTAGACTGATTATAGGCAAGGTCACATTTTGGGCTGCTTTTTACAGCTTTAGCTTTAATTGTTTATTAGGCCTTGGGCTGACATCTGGCATTATGGGTTTTGGCTAACAGTGGAGCTTACAGACCAAAACACCCATGATCAAAAAGCATTATTGTTATAGCACAAAACACATCTAGCAC
Source organism: Cricetiscus sungorus (assembly GCA_030556225.1). Taxonomy (NCBI): domain Eukaryota; kingdom Metazoa; phylum Chordata; class Mammalia; order Rodentia; family Cricetidae; genus Cricetiscus; species Cricetiscus sungorus. The sequence goes on along the minus strand of JANBXA010000726.1, from coordinate 50,972,550 downwards.
CCGTTTCAAACAACCAGCCAAGCAAGCACCTGCAGGGACCTGGACCACTTTTCCCCAGGAGGCGTAACCACCTGTGTGAACCTCTGGACAGGTAGTCATTGAGATTTCTCTCAGCCATTGTTACACTGTCTCCACTGGGGCTGGTGTAGTAGTTTTTTCTTTTTTATTTTTTAAGCAGAACAGCTGGAAATCACGCTGGAGGGTGCTGATGGCGTGAAGTGCTATTCTGAAAAGAATAGGAAAAAACTAAGCACACTGTAAATAAAATAGCAGCTCCAATTCCTAGGAAAATAAAATACTGAGTTCAGCTTAATGGATTTAAGGATCTTAGATTTTTTGAAAATGTTGATGCTAGGCCTGAAATATTCCAAGTATTTATCTTTTTTTGACTCATGACAAAATTTTTTGTAATGTCTTGATATTATAGGTTAAATTGATATCCTTTTATACTTCCAATAAATGTGTCTTAGTTTTGTTTTAATTAGAGGACAAGTTATATGGAAGAGGTGTAACACAGATATACTTAAACTCTGTATGGCATTTAGTTGTTAATTGTGTCTTAAGATTTTGTATGCCTTGACCCATCTTTATCTTTGTCTCTTCTAAAGTATTTAATCTTGCTTTTAATTTTAGATCTATTAACCTTTGTTTTGACAAAGCAAAGGTGACATTTCTATGTATGTTATTTATAAAGGAAGTTGTCTGTATTTTTTTTATTAATGTTGTTCTAGAAGCAGTAAAAGAAGTCAAAATGGCTATCAGTGTTGTGATTTCTAAAATTAATGAGGCAACAAATCTTTTTGGTCTAATCAATTTATTAATTTTGTTAAACATGTTCATAACTGAATTAGCATACCAAGTATCATTACCCAAATCTATTGGCAGCATCATATAAGCAGGCCTTTTAACAATTAGTACAGTTAAAAAGGATTTACCATAACCTGATTGTATACAATTAGTTAATATGTAGGTTCAACACTCAACAAAAAATTAGGTTCCTTTTTTTTTATATGTACCAATTTGTTATGTCCAAATATTAAGGCATAGGGGTAAGAGAGACAAGCAGTGGCAGGAACGGGCTCTGATTTGGCAGCCTTTGTTTTTTTTAATATTATAACATTGGCTCTCTGATTTGGCAGCCTTTGTTTTTTTTAATATTATAACATTGGCTGCTGCAACTAACCTGAACATATCTGGCTGAGGAGTCCTATATGTCCCATCTGGTTTTTGCAAATACCATATAGGTGACACCCATCCTGTTGAATACCATCTCTTTATGGGATCATTTTTTGGAGTAGTGTATCTTCCAAATTGAGCAGAATGATCTTAAAATAGCCAGAATAGTCATGATTTGGAGATGGTATATAGAAATCCCAGATAATTTTCTTGAAGTCAAAGGAGAAAACTATGTTCTATAATGAAATCAATTAGGCATCTGATCTTCATTTTCTTTACATAAGCTATCTTTTTCTGTATTTTACCATGTAATGTGGCAATCTAGGTGGCAGCAGCTGATTTATTACCATAGTCTCATTAAATTTAGGGTGCCCCAAAGTAGCAATTTGTAGATGTCCCATATGCCACTGTTCTGAACTCCTACCTATAACATGCTTAATTTTAGGAGTATCAGTGAGGAAAGTTATATAGCTGACTGGCAAACAACCAGCTGGAGGGATTCCACCAAGTGTTATGTAGATTGGTAAGTAATCTGATCTACCCTTGTAATTTACATACACAGATGAATTAATCCCCATATGAAAATCTGGAGTTCCCCTAGTACATCACTAACATTAGTTATAATTTTAATGAGCTCTGTATTTCTCCAAACCATTGGATGTAAGTGCGGAGGCTTGGGAACATACGCCCAGTAACTTTTCCCATATACCCCAGAATTTATTGACAAGACAGAAAGAAAAGCAAGAAAAATTGTTACAAGAGTCTTGGGAGTTTTTGTTTGAGCCAGTACAGCAAGAGCCTCTAGCTGTAGTTTCTTGAATTGAGTCTGTGTTGGCAGATCGCAGCGATGTTTAGGTTCCAAGAAAGTTTTGCTTTATTTGTTATCGTCAGACTTGTCAGCTGCTTTCTCATTGTCTGTAGCTCACAGTTTCTCCCTCTTTGTTCTCCATGAGAGTTTCCTGTTGGTAGGGTCGGATGAGTCCATCTGGGATCCAGATTGACGAATTTTCCTTTTGTGGAAACACACAAGCATAGCCTCTCCCAGAGGTGATTAGCACATCTGGCCCTTTTCATTGACCTGTTAATAGATTTTTATTCTTAACCATGACTTTGATTTCTCTTTGAAAATCTGAATCTATTATTTTAGGCAATATTTCCAACTCTTTTTTGTAGTTGGAACTCCTTTCCAAGAGCAATCCTGTAATCCCTGAGGGCAAATTTCCCTTTACAGAAGTAGGTACTAATTGCACCCCATCTTCCTTTGAAAGGATTAAATCCTGGGTTGAAGCAAGATCAAATCCTGCATTTCTTGGAGTTGCTCTTGGAAAATCATGTATTGTAAATTTTGGAGCTTTAGGGTTCAAATCTGACTGAACCTCATGTAGTGTTTTTCCTCTCTTTTTTGGGGGGCTGAGAGGCTGCCCCTTTACTAGTTTTTTGATTCCTCCCTGGGACTATCTTCAATTTGAGTCCCATCCTTGATGAACTTGGAACGGCACTCATTCCTCCAGTGCCTTCACTTTTTACATCTTGGGCAAATGTCAGAGACCCTTTTTAGGACTTCCACCCTGGCCTCCCTTTACAGTCTTTCTTCATATGACCTGATTTTCCACAACTAAAACAAGGCAGGATTCTTACCATTGCCTCCCCCATATGTCTGTTTCACAAAAGCAGAGAATTTCTTCCCCTGCATAGCAGCTGCAAAAGCCATCCCTTGCACTACAGCAGGTGAGGCATCTGCACATACTTTTATGTAATCCTGTATTGACCCTGTTTTCCTTATGGGCCTGATTAAATCTTTACATAATGTATTAGCAGTTTTCCATGCTAATAGTTTTTAACAGAATAGAGGTTCCTTCTCCTGTAGGGAGCATCCTATTAATTACTTACTCTAATCTAGAAATAAAGGAAGTGTAGTATTGCCTGGCAGAATCCCTGCTAGAGTATTCCCCTTGGTTCCTAGAGGAGGGATAGCCCTAAAGGCCAACATTGCATTTGTTGTCATAAGAAATAAGTAAAACTCCTTTGCAGTGGCATCAGATACTTTTAAACTTCTTTCGGCTAGCATATGTTTTAAGATTGATATGAACATTTTCTGTCCCTTTGACCCTGAGCTTCCGATCATAATTTCCCAGATTACTCACCCTTAACTAGCCTATCTTCACTGGTGGAACAGTTCCCTTGGTGAGAGCCTATCCAATCCTTTAAAAGAAAGAAAGAGTTACCTGCCCAAGGGTTCCTGTTCGGGCGTCAACTGCTGCAGACTATTAGTGTGTAACAGGTCTGTGTAGAGACCAAGACTCAGATGACCAGGTCAGGAGTGGCTTTGGCTTGACAGACAGACACAAACATACTTGAAGAGGTTTGGGAACTCCTGCAATGTTTATTTCAAAATATAGAGTTTTTATACAGAAAGTTTAAAGAACAGATCTTTGGACACAGTTTAAAGATAAACAGACATTCTATAGATGTCAGCAATTTTTTTTTGAAGGGTGAGATCATAAATACATCTAAGCAAGTGTATAACTGGGAACCTCTGTTTATTTTGGCCTGCTTGTGGTCAGCATTTTAAGAGCCCTAAAATACCAAGTTAGAGTTTTTTAGTAATTTTTACAGTAGCCTTGCTGTGGTAGACTGATTATAGGCAAGGTCACATTGTGGGCTGCTTTTTACAGCTTTAGCTTTAATTGTTTATTAGGCCTTGTGCTGACATCTGGCATTATGGGTTTTGGCTAACAGTGGAGCTTACAGACCAAAACACCCATGATCAAAAAGCATTATTGTTATAACACAAAACACATCTAGCACCCGTTTCAATCAACCAGCCAAGCAAGCACCTGCAGGGTCCTGGACCACTTTCCCCAGGAGGCTTAACCACGTGTGGTTTGAACCTCTGGACAGGTAGTCCTTGAGGTTTCTCTCAGCCATTGCTACATTGTCTCCACTGAGACTGGTGTGGCATATTCCTGGTGCACAAAAGGACTTAGGGGGCACATCCCCCTTGGAGGGATACCCTTCTTAACCTAGAAAGAAGAGAGAAGGACTAATCCTTAATCCACATGACTTGACAGATTTAGATGATCCCTCCTGGATCAGCATACATGTAGAATGGTGGTTTGGGAGGCGAGGGTGGTCGGAGGGTAAGAGAGGGTGGGGCAGAGGGAAAGATGGAGGGAGGATTAGAGGGAGGGAGGGAGGAAAAGATGGAGGGAGGGAGTAAGAGGGAACTGGGAACGACATGTAAAATAAAAATAAAAAATAAAGTAAAAAAAGAAATCAAGAATTCTATTTAACACAGAAAGGAAATTTACCACCATTTCACATGAAATATGCAGTTAAGAGTGCCATGGACATGTTTTAATTTTCTTTAAGAAAACACTAAGCATATTTTGATAACTACGTTTTGGACAGTACTGGCTTCTTTCTGATTGGTGGGAAGGTTCATGGGTTGTGATTGCTGAGTTTTTATCATAGACTTCTTGAAGGTGGAAAGGATCTGGTGATGTTGGACATAGATTCTAGATACATTCTGGTTCTGAATATGAGTATGCTAACCTCATACAATCACTGAAGGGAAGGCTGTGTGATAAACTTCAGACAAATCAAAAGGTAAAAGAACAGATGCAAATGAGCAAAGATTTGAGATAGAAATATACCCCTCAGGGTCATATTTTTGCTGGCTTATACCTGTAAATAAAAAGAAATTCTCCATTATATATATAACATACTAACAGTAACTTAGTGGAACCAAGTGATGAATCAGTTCCTCCAGATTGAGTAGGGTACATGAAGCCACTTGTTACTGTCATGTTATAGACCCAGACAAGTCAATACTATTCAGATATCAATTTATTAAAATTGCTCTTCTGTATGCAAACATATTTGCAAAATATACCCCATTCTACATTTCTTTTTACCAGTTTTACATTATTCTTTTTGCCTTTCTGTTTTAAAACAACATAATGTAAGGTGTCATTTATGTCTTTCTCACCTTAGCCTCCCATCAATGTTTTCTCTTACACTCCCTATCCTGATTGTATTTAGAGTGTGAAATAAAATTTTAAAAAATCTTAACTATTTCATGTGTGTACATACATCTGCATTCATGAGGTTACATGTATACCATGTCTCACATCGAAAGTAAGAGTACAACATGCAGGAATATGTTCTCTATCCATCATGTTGAACCAAAGAATTAAACTCAAGATTGTCATACTTGGTATCATGCTCATTCAATGAGTATTGTAAAGACTGCTATCTAATCAGTATATTCTCAAAAAAAATAGTCATACTACTTTTCTCTCACAAGAGCTACTAAATATAAACAAGCACACATCATATGGATGGGTGAAAATATCCTTCACAAAGCAGATGGTTTTGTAATTCAAGAAAAATAGTATAAAGTCTCTATAAATATATAGGGTGGAACAATGTATACTTTGGGAATTGTATACTTTTCTCAACACCAGAATTTTCCCTATACAATGGCCTTTCTGATACTTTCCCCCTCGAACCCTTTGAGAATGTGATTTGAAAATTGTTCACCATAGCCAATGCCTGTTCTCATTCTGTTATATTTTTGTCTGAAATACTATGAAAGTTTCTGCAGATAATATATTTCCCTGTTCCCACCATTTTATTCCACATCTCATAATTTCACTTTACTTCACAGCTGAATAAAATTCCATTGTCTGTATGCATCACATTTTCATTATCTATTCATTGACTACTGGGCATCTAGCCTAGCTCTATTTACTGGCAATTTTGAGTGAAGTAGCAGTGAGAAAATATCTGTTTAATAAAAAGGCAGACCCCATTGAATGTGTTTCCTGGATCAGGATAACTCAGTTATGAAGTATTTTTATTCATAATTTTTTGAGACATCTGCAGTCTGATTTCCATAGTGGCTATACCAGTTTGATTTCTTACCAATAGTAAATAAATGTTCCTCTTTCCCTACATCCATACCAACAATTGTTGCCATTTAATTTCTTGATGTTAGTCATTCACTTTTGGCAAAATACATTTAGTTCACATCTTATTAGTTTATAAACTATAAAGTGCTTATTAACCATTTATATTCCTTTGTTTTTTTTCATTACCTTGTTTTGAGACATCTCATTTCAGATCTATAGCACAATGTTGACTACATTTCTTTTCTTCATGCTGTATTATAGATAAAGAAAAGGTTGTTAGATTCCCATGCAACTAGAGTTACAGGACACTGTAAAATACTTAATTTAGGTGCTTAGAACTGAATTCTGTTCCTTTACTAATCACTAAGTATTCTTTTCAAAAACTACTTTTCTTTTAGATACTTTCTTTCCTTTCTCTATGTTTTTCTATTCTAACAAGTTACATTTGAAAACACAACTTCCCTGATAGCCTTATATTCTTCTCTTTGGCTCCTCCTCATATCAGTTACACATATCTCACTCACAATTATTTCTATTTCCTTGTATATCCAGCATCTTCCTCTGGCCTCAATCTTCTGTCAAGACAATTGTGCTCTCCATTGTGTGCATTGAGATGAGGGACAGTGATGGGAGATGTTATTCTGTAAATATGTTTCTCATACTGGTTAATTAATAAAGTCCTGTTGACCAATAGAAAACTAGATAGGCGGGGCTAGGAGAGTAGGAGGAGGAAAGAGGAAGTAGTTAGGAGAGTCAAGATGTAGACCAGGGAGGAAGGAAGATGCTGGCCGCTGCTCCCTGATAAGATGAGCCACGTGGAAATACTTAGATAAGTAGAAATGGGTTAATAATTAAGACAGAGCTAGCCCATAAACAATAATGGTAACTGGCCAACAGAATTGTATTATACAGAATCTCTGAGTGTTATTTGGGGCTGGCGCGCCATACCGGTGGGCCGGCTGGCGGAAAACAACAATGCTACAGGACAGTATCTGGTGACAATGTCTGGCAGCAATTGTGACAAACTAATGTGAGACAATCTAAAGGCTAAGAGTGGGCTTTAGTCAAACCAGCCAGTGCTTTTATTTACATTTAAGCCATATTGTAACACGACAAAACCAATACACCCCAGGTTTTACACTGTTTCTTGAAGTTACTAGAATAAATGTCTTTCCTGGGGGGTATTATTTATGATCAAATTATTTGCAGGCACATTTTGATTTTAAGTCTTTGTTCTTTAATAGAAAGCCTCTAGTTACCTACTAATCTGATAATATTCCTGGCTTTTCATACAGTTCTGTTTCTATCCAGGACAAGAGATTCAATCCAGGTAATACACGTTTCACTAAAATCATGTAGCATAGCAGATAAAAAGAATTGTATATAATAAAAGAAAAATAGTGAAATACCTGCTTCAGAGCAAAGAATAGCTTTGCTTTGGTTTAATATCTAGTTTTGTTTGCTGCTGTTGTTACATGGTGCTCTCTTGTTTCACCAGATTTTGATCCAAGAAACAGTCTCATTGTGTCACCTTTTGTGTTTCTAAAAAATGGCAAATTGGACAAGTATTGTGGTGGTGATAGATTCAAAAACATATACAGACATATTTGCATATCTCTCCTAAATTGTAATGTTTATGTAAACCTTAGCCACATATTATACTTCACATAGTAAATTGATCTCTCTCTGTGCATCTCTTCATGTTGCTATGTATCTCTCCCTCTCCTTCCATTTGTCTCTGTGTCTATGTGAATGATTCTGTGTCTGTATGTATATATTAGCATATATATATATGTATATTAATTAAAATTGAGTTAATTTTTGAGTAGTATATGTGAAATGCATTCTATTTCTATATGTCCATATGCCAGTCTTACTAGAAATACTATTTTATTCATGATAGTTTAAATTGTAACTAGTTTCTTGGGTGACAGCTAATTTTGTTCACTATTCCCTAGCCTTGCAGTATGGCTATGTTCTTCCATACATTATGATGATTTCATTCATTTTTCTCTTTGCATATAATACATTTCTGTATAACAACTAATTAAGCCGGATTATACCCACCTGTTTTCTGGTTGCTTCCTAGTAAAATTAGAATTAGGTATTCTTTTGTCTCTTCAGTTTATAGATTAGTTAAGTTTTGTTTTCCATTTTCATTTTGGTTTTTCTTTGTTTGTTTTGTTTTTTGTTTCTTTTTCTTTCTTTTTTTTTTTTTTTTTAGACATGGCTTCTCTGTATAATTTTGGAGCCTGTCTTGGCACTTACTCTGTAGACCTGGCTGGCCTCAAACTCACCAAGACTCGAACTCACAAAGATCTGCCCTCCTCTGCCTCCTGAGTGATGGAATCAAAAGTGTATTTAACCAATGCCCAGCTTTCTTTTCCTCTTTTATTATTATTATTATTATTATTATTATTATTATTATTATTATTATAATTATTATGAGATAGGGTCTCAGTGTGTGTCCACAGCTGATATAAAACTTACTATATAGATAGGTTGATTTATATTTATAGAGATCTTCCTGCCTCTGCTCCCACATTCTAGGATTGAAGGTGTATATTATCATTCCTTATCTAGTTTCTTATTTTAATCATTTATTTTTGTATCTTTCTGGAACTGAAATGCACCATTTTTCCTTGATATGAAATAGTCGCCTTGTTTTGTAAGTTACATAAAGATCTACATCAATCTTAATAAAAAGTATATAGCATATAATGTGAAACATCTTAAGAGTATTTTTAGATGATTTATAAATTGACAACAATGTAATTCATAATTAGAAGTAATTATGGATAACATATTTTACTTTTGTGCATGCCTAATAGATATTTACTACATTGTTGATATTATTTATATAGCTTTATTTTAAAGCAACTAAATAACATTAAAATACATATCCATCATTTTTTCATAATTCCTAGTACCACTCCTTTAAATAGACTTTACAGAATGGAAAAAAATATTCAGCAACCCCAAATCTCACACTTATTTTATCACATATCATTTTGTTCCTATTTCATGAATACAATTTAATGTGGAGGTAGTAAATCTACTATCTTATAAATTCACCAGATACTATCTCTATTAGATCTTTAATTCTCATATATTATTTTTTGTGGTTATTTCCCTTGGATATGAAATGCAGCTGTTTATATTTCAATCACTTCTATAATAAATTACAACAAACTTATGAGCATAATGATCTAAAAATCAATCATGCTAATCATAGGCAATGCTGCATCTTAAGTCTCAAATTAATTTCATGGGGCTAATCTCAACATTCTACAATAACGTCTTCCTTTTCAAGACTTCAGACAGTGCCTGATTCCCTTTTGTTTCCAGATTCTGCAGAGTACCAATACTTTTAGTTTATGGACCAACTGTGTCTCATATCATTTTAATTTCTGTATTATTTTCAAATTTTTCATCATTGCTATTTAGAAAACTATCTATTAATATACATTCCACATGCATGCCATTATATAGACTGATTTAATCATTTTCCACTTTTCATTTCTACTGCTGTTATGACTGCTATTAGATGTAAGCTTTAAAACCGTTGACTGAAAACTGGGATTATAATTTCAAACATCATATAATTGGTAAATATTGGTTTGTGTAAAAAAAATTAGTTTATTAATGTTTGGTGCTGGTCAATAAAAATGGGGTATTTAGTAAAATAGAAAAGTATTTAAATATGATTGAATTATTTTTCTTTTCCCATGATAAAATGATACTGAATGGGATAATCACTTGAAATATTTCTAGTAACATTTTAGACTATATTCTTGTTTGCTTTGTTATTTTCTTCCCTCAACATTTAATAGATTCACTTTCCCCAAAACCTTAAGCTATACTCAACACACATTTTTATTCAGATCTTAATAATAATTTACTATTATACAAAAATAACCTAAAGTATTATTCAAAATATACTAAAACGCATAATCCATAATATCTGTTGTGCTATTAGCATTATTGTGAATTTATGGAAAATCACTAAGAGGTTTATGCACTTCAGTCTACCAGGCATACGGAAGAAAATATTGTTAGATTTTCAAGTTACCCTAGTGTGAAATTAGATTGCATTAGTTCTCAAAAATATGTAATTAAAGACAGCTTATTATTCACTTTGAGGACATTTTCTCATGAGTGAATTACATAAATCATGTTTGGAAAATATTAGAATAATGAAATAATTGTTGTGAAAAGAGGTGATTTAATGTACAAAGATTTATTTTGTCAAGTTAATAAGTAATAAAATTAAAAATTCAAAACTGAAAGTTAATAATAGACAAACACGTAAATGTTGTAGTTACACTAGACAGAAATGTAGTTAACAAACATAAAGCCTTGTTCATCATACTGAAAACAATTCAAAGAAAGACAAGTTAAAAATAAAAGTTTCTTATTTCCTTTAAGTTGGTTAAGTAAAATATGTTATGATTCTCACAGGTTTTAAGGAATTCGATTAAAAAACGACATACTCTTAAATGGAAATTTTTATATAAAAATTTAAATTTTACAATAAAATGAAGGATAGAATAAATAACTTCTGTATTAACCATGGTGTCATAGTTTTTAACTTCCTGTTAAATTAGTATATTTCCATGTAAAAATATTTTTTAATGCATTGAACAATCCCTATGAGTAATATTTATAAAATTTGAAAACTATAACCATTTAAAGCATTTGTATTCTTTTAAGAAGTAAAGAAAATTTCAGTGATATTTTTCAAAATACTCTTTTGCCTTTCTGAAAATTCATTTTAAGAAACTAAATATTGAATCCAGCCACCTTCAGGGAATTTCTTGGAGCTGATCTGAGCACACTAGACCTGCCTACCATGCAGGACCACCCATGATTTCCAACTGCCTGGTCTCTGACCCCCACCGCTGGTCCTCTACTGGAGTTCTGGGCCCTTCCCAGAAATCTGCCTATCTCTGCTGACCATTCTGAGTTTCTGCAGGCTGGATCCTTGACTCCATCGCAGGGCCTCTGCTAAGGAGGCCTTAGCTGGAGAATGCCAGGCCCCATATAGATCTGCCTACCTGTGCAGAAACATCCTGAGTATCAGCCCAGCTTTTAACCCCATTCACCAGGCTTTGGCTAGAGTCCTCTGCTGGAGCCTGATCTTTGACACCTATCCCCGTGCCCCTGCCTGTGGAGAGACCTCTTAGAGAGTTTGGACCACCCAGAGCTACAGACATTGAAACTCTGACCAAACTAACCCACTGGGAAGTACCATAGAGAGAGGGAGAGACTCAAACAACACCTACTAGAAGACTCTATGGGAACATGGCAATACAAGAAAACACCTAACAACAGAAAGACAAGCATAACACCACCAGAATCTAGGGAATCTACACCAACTAGAACAGAACACAACAAAGTAGATGAAGCAGAAGAGAATGACTTAAAAATTGTCATAAAAATGATAGAGTCACTCGAAGAAGATGTGAGAAAATTCCGTAAAGAAATGGAAGAAAAAACAAACAAACAAAAAATTGGAACAAGGACAGCCTTGTCTTGTTCCTGATTTTAGAAGAAACTCCTTAAGCTTATCTCCATTCAGTTTGATGTTGGCTGTTGGTTTACTGTATATTGCTCTTATAACATTTAGGTACCTTCCTGTTATCCCTGATCTCTCCAAGACCTTTATCATGAAAGGGTGTTGAATTTTGTTGAAGGCTTTTACAGCATCTAGGGACATGATCATATAGTTTTTCTTTTACAGTTTGTTCATATGTTGGATCACGTTGATAGCTTTTCATATGTTAAACCATCCCTGCAACCCCGGGATGAATCCTATTTGGTCATGGTGGGTAATTTCTCTGATGTATTGTTGGATTCAATTCACCAGAATTTTATTGAGCATATTTGCATCGATGTCCTCTCTCTCCATATCTCTTCAATATAGTAATCAAAGTTTTAGCTAAAGCTATAAGAAAAGACAAAGAGATCAAGGGAATCCAAATTGCAAAGGAAGAAGTCAAACTGTCTCTATTTGCAGATGATAAGATAGTTTACATAAGCGACCCAATAAACTCTACCAGGGCACACCTACAGGTAACAAGCATGTTCAGCAAACTAGCAGGATACAAGATAAACAAAAAATTCAGGAGCCCTACTTTTCAGAAGACAAAAGGCTGAGAAAGAAATCAGAGAAACATCACCCTTTACAATAGCCACAAACAACATAAAGTATTGTGGGGTAACACTTACTAAACATGTGAAATACCTATACAATAAGAACTTTGTGGCTTTAAAGAAAGAAATTAAAGAAGATACCAGAAAATGGAGTGATCTCCCATGCTCTTGCATATAGTAAAAATGGCAATCTTGCCAAAAGCAAACTACAGATTCAATACAATACTCATTAAAATCCTACTAAAATTCTTCACTGACTTGAAAGGATAATAATCAACTTTATATGGAAAAACAAAAGACTGAGGATAGCCAAAACAACTCTGTACAATAAAAGAACTTCAAGAGGTATTACTATCCCTGACTTTAAGCTCTATTACAGAGCTACTAAAAACAGCCCAGTATTGGCACAAAAATAGACAGGTAGACAAATGGAATTGAATAGATAATCCTGATATTACACCAAACAGCTATGAACACCTGATTTTCAAAAAAAAAAAAAAAAACAGCTAAAAAAATACAATTGGGGGGGGGAGGAAAGCATCTTCAACAAACGGTGCTGGCATAATTGGACGACGGTGAGTAGAAGACTGCAGATAGAACCATGTCTATTGCCATGCACAAAACTCAAGTCCAAATGGATCAAAGACCTCAAAATAAATCCAGCCACACTGAACCTATTAGAAGATAAATTAGGAGGTATTCTTGAACAAATTGGTATAGGAGACAGCTTCCTGATCATAACTCCAGTAGCACAGACACTGTGATCAACAATTAATAAGTGGGACCTCCTCAAACTTGAAAGCTTCTGTAAGGTAAAGGACACAGTGGAAAAGACCAAAAGGGAGCTCACAGATTGGGAAAAGATATTTACCAATCCTACATCTGACAAAGGGATGATCTCCAAAATATACAAAGAACTCAAGAAACTAGTCAACAAAACACCAAATAACCCTATTAAAAAATGGGGTACAGAATTGAAGAAATAATTCTCCATATAGGAAATCAAAGAGACTGAAATACACTTAAGAAAGTGTTCAACATCCTTAGCTATCAGGGAAATGCAAATGTAAACGACTTTGAGATACCATTTTACTCCTGCCAGAATGGCTAAAATTAGAAACACCAATGACAACTTATGCTACAGATGATTTGGAGAAAGCAGAACACTCCTTCACTGCTGGTGGGAGTGCAAACTCGTACGGCCATTTTTGAAATCAGTATGGTGGTTCCTCAGGAAAATGGAAATTAGTTTACCACAGGACCCAGCAATTCCACTCTTAGGTAAATTCACAAATGACCCACATCCATGCAACAAAGACATGTGCTCAACTATGTTCATAGCAGCATTATTTGTAATAGCAACAAACTGGAAGAAACCTATATGCCCCTCAACTGAAGAATAGATAACGAAGATGTGGCACATCTACACAATGGGATACTACTCTGCAGAAAAAAAAAAAATAATGGGATCTTGAAATTTGCGGGCAAATGGATGGAACTTTAAGAAACCATCCTGAATGAGGTAACCCAGTCACAAAAAAGAAGCATGTTTTGTATTTACTCATATATGTATTTTAGCCCTAGAGCAAAGGATCCCCATTCTATAACTCAAACCACCAGAGTAACTAGGGTACACGGTTTATTCTAAGAGATTCCTATAAGGTCCCTCACAAAAGGGGGAAGTGACAAGTCCCCCAGAGCACATGGGAAGTGGGGGGAAGTGAATAAAGAGAGAACCAGGAGAAAAGGGGGAGGAGAGGAAAGCAGGTGAGACTAGGAAGATTGAGTCAGGGTAGGAAAAGAAGACACAAAAGAGATAGAGCTAGATCATAAAAGTGGGAGACATTATTGGTTTGAAGAGAAAACTGAACCTAAAGAAAGGTCTAGAGACCTACAAGACTGACTCTAGATAATAATTTGAGCAACCTTTGAAAGGCTAACATAAATGCCCCTCCCTGATAGTGAGATCATCAAATAACTTATCAACCTTCATGGAGCCCTCATCTAGGATCTGTTGTAAACAGAAGCAAACACCCATAACTAAACACTGAGTTGAACTAGAATCTAGATGCAGAGAGAGAGGACAACCCAGGTTGCAGAAACACACAGAGATCTGATGTGAACAAGGAGGAGCTAATGGGCCCCCCAGACTGATAGCTTTGAATCTAGCATGGAACTGACTCAGACCCCCTGAACATGGGTCTCAGCTAGATAGATTGAGCAGTCTAAGGGACCTCATACAGTAGAACCAGGATGTTTTCTTGGTCCACAAAAGGACCTTGCAGACACATCCCCCATGGAGGGATACTCTCTTTACCTAGAGAAGGGAGAGAAGTCCTAATCCCTATTTCAAATGACTTGACAGATTTACATGACCCTATCTGGATAGCATAGCCCTACATGTGGATTTAGGGTAGGGGGTAAAGGGGATGGTGGTCAGGGTGCATGTGAGGGGGGGAAAGTGCATAAGAGAGAGGGAGGGAGAGGAAACTGGAAGCAACATGTAAAATTATTAAATTACATTATTAAAAAAAAAAAAGGACAGAGAGAAACTGGGTGTGGTGGCACATGCCTTTAATTCCAGAACTCCGGAGACAGAGGCAAGTAGATCTCTGTGATATCCAAGTAAACTTGGTAGGCATGGTGAATTCTAGGACAGACAAAAGTTATATAGAGAAATCCTGTCTCAAAATATGTAAAAATAGAAGTAGAAGAAATAGAGTAATAAAAAATCATGCAACGATGGAAAGCACAGAAAACTTTGGATATTATATGCTGTTTGGTTATCTTTAAATCATTTGATTGCTGAGGAAATAGCAACAACTGTTAAAGTAAATGCTGCTAAATTAATTCAATTTATGTATTTTAAAATGCATTGACTTTAAAATTTAAGTACAGGTTACTGGGGGAAAGTATATTTTTGTTTCGACAGAAAATAAAAGGCTGTGGATTCCTTCCATACTAAGATGGTTGATCAAGCAAGACCCCCTTAAATAGTGTTCAAGATTATCCAACATTTAAAGTAGTTGGTACAAGACAGCCTTGCCAAGATTTCTGCATTTTCTTAGGATCCCCATGACAGTGCCCCTAGCAGCAGGAAGCAGTTTGGAAAGAACAATGCCCAAATTTTCAAATATTGTCTATAAATGTTTGTTTTCATTTAAATAGACTTGGTTATAAATGGTAAATGATCACAACCAATCTCTTTTTAGAGGTAAAAAGGGGATTATGTTATAGATATGAATACTTTGTTTTTGAATGGATTTTTATTTATTCATACAAACTTAATGTCAATTTTGTAATTTGTATATTTCTCCTTTTATTTAGGTATTGTTTTTATATATCTCATTTAAAAATGTATAAATTAGTACAGATTATAGATAATTATCTATGATAGTCAAAATTTAGAGTTAAGTTAATTAGGTTTTCTAGATATACAGAAATGTATTTGAGATAAATAGCCATTTTTCAAACCTTTCAAAGACCTACAGAATATGGCTTTTAAAATGGTTTAGGGATTTTCTTGACAATGAAATATAACTGCTCCTGGCAACACTACCTGTGTCAGAAGGAAGATGGAAATCAAA
The DNA here is from genome assembly GCA_030556225.1 of Cricetiscus sungorus. Lineage (NCBI taxonomy): Eukaryota > Metazoa > Chordata > Mammalia > Rodentia > Cricetidae > Cricetiscus > Cricetiscus sungorus. The sequence continues at coordinate 50,956,715 of JANBXA010000726.1, read as the reverse complement.
GAAACATGTTATAGGGTTTGCCTCTAATATGGCAAGACTAGCCATTTGGGTAAGGTACTGTTCTTGTCTGGAATGATTGACTTCAAGCTATTTAAACTGGACATGCAGGACCCACAGCAAAGTGACTGCTGATACAAGATAAGCATTGCTACAGGGTTCCTGCTTCATAGAAGAGTCTGCCAGACAGTCTGCAGGATGCTGAGAAAAGTGACGAACAAACTGCCAATACAGGTAGACAGTTTAAAGTTGCATGCTTTGCTGAGGAGTCCGCCAGACACAATATGGCCTATAGGCTGAAGATGGAACATTACAGAAGAACTTCAGGTGACTGACCAGGCAGTGAGTTTTCTCTGTCATTTCTAGAGTTTATATATTATCCTTCTGTGGTCTTTGAAGGAGTTGAAGACAAATAGTTATGGTTATAGTTTTCCTTATTTAGGTTAAAGATAAATTATATTTAAGACTTTAGACTAACAAAGATAGGATAGATGATAAAATATTTTCTTTAAATCTTCCCAAATGTTAACACACTGAACATTGTTAACTATGGTTCTCATTTGATAAGTATTTTGTTATATATTTTGCTATGTTAAGGGTAAAACCAAACCCTTCTTTTATTTAATCAGAAAAGAGAAGGCGATGAAAGATGTCATTCTGTAAATATGTTTCTCTTATTGGTTAATGAATAAAACAAGCACTGTAGGCCAATCGGAAAGCAAGACAGGTGGGACTAGGAGACTAGGAGGAGAGAGAAAGTAGTAGGGTGGAGTCAGCATGGAGAGACTGGAGAGAACAGAATGCTGGCCTCTCTCTCTGGTAAGTTAAGACCATATGGAAGTACTTAGATTAATAGAAATGGGTTAATATTTAAGACAGAGCTAGCCAATAAGAAATCATAGTAACTGGCCAACAGCATTATATATATGTCACACAAGAAAAGTTTAATTAGAACTGATAAAATTCTAATGTTCATTCAAAACTTGTAGTTGTCCTGACTGCTACACATGAGTCAGTGTTTGCTATGTATTATAAAATAGAAGTATTAGTCCTTTTTAGTGATCACTTATAGTTAAATAAGTGGGTTAGCTACCTTTGTACAGACCTTAATAATGAAATATGTATACATATACATATATATATAATCAAAAAAATAATAATAATTTTTGTGGCAAGATTTCACTATGTAGCTCTAACTGACCTGGAACTCTATATATAGACCAGGCTAACCTCTAATTCCTCTGCCTCCTGAGAGCTGGGATAAAAGGCATACAGTACCACACCTTGATTTGTAGATGTTTTTATTTTCCACACTTCACACTTACTGTTTGTCAGCCATTGCTCCTGTCCTTACAAATAAAATGTATGGATGCCTTAAGGTAGCTCTCCAAAAAAATATTTGATACCAATCACAAATGACTGTTTCATTGTTTCATGTGATAAACTGTTAAGGAACTCTCAATGCATTAATATTATTCAGGAAATTTAGAATGAAATTCCTTGATAACTTAATGGAAGTCATTAGGTGTGTCTTGCAACCAAGAGAAAGAGAGAGAGAGAGACAGAGACAGAGACAGAGAGAGACAGAGAGAGACAAAGAGAGAGACAAAGAAAGAGAGAGTAGGTGAGTGAATATAAAGGAATTTTACATATATGTTTGAAAATGGAATGATGAAGCATTGTTTGTAAAAGTAATGCACAATAATAAAATGCTTAAACTTTGAATTATTATCATTTGTTTGGTATAGTTTTTTTTTTTATTAGCATCATGCTTGTTTCACATGTCAATCCCAGTTCCTGCACCCTTCCATCCTCCCTTGTTCCTCCCCCCCACAAAACCCCAGCCCATCCCATTTCTGCTCTCCAAGGATGGTAAGGCCTTGCATGAGGAGCCTTCAACGTCTGACATATCACTTGCAGAAGGGCCTAGGTCCCCCACATGAGTCTAGGTTGAGGGAGTATCCTATCTGGAATGGGCCCCAAAAGTCCATTCATAAAGTAGTGATAAATACTGATCCATTACTAGAGGCTCCATAGACTTCCCAGTCCTCCTAACTATCACCCATGTTTAAAAAGTCAGTGTTGGTCCTATCCTGGTTTCCCAGCTGTCAGACTGAAGTCCAAGAGCTACCCCTTGTTCAGTTCAGCAGTTTTTCTGTAGTTTTCTCCAGCCTGATGTTTACCCATTTGCTCTGCATTCCTCCCTCTCTGCAACTAGATTCCATGAGTCTGATTTACAATTTAGCTATGGGTGTCTGTTTCTGCTTCAATCAGCTACTAGATGAAGGCTCTAGCAAGGCATATAAGGTAGTCATCATCTCATTAAAAGGGATGAGCATTTAAGGTAGCCTTTCCACTGTTGCTTAGATTGTTAGTTGGGTTCATCCTGGTAGAACTCTGGACATTACCCTAGTGCCAGATTTGTCTTAAAGGCAATAATGGCTCCCTCTATTATGATATCTCTTTTCTTGCTCTCCTCTATTTTTCCATGACTCAATCTCCCTGTTCCCTCATGCACACCTCTCCCCTCTTCTTGCTCCTAACTTCCTCTCCCCTCCCACCATGCTCCCAATGTTCTTGTGAGATCTTGTTCCTTTTTCCTTCTCCAGGGGACTATGCATGTCTCTCTTAGGGTCGTCCTTGTTTCCTAGATTTTCTGGTGGTATAAATTGTAGGCTGGTAATCCTTTGCTTAAAATCAACAATCTATATATAAGTGAATACATAATGTGTTTGTCTTTTGGGTACTGTACCTAATTTACATTCTATTCGAATATGTATATGAAATTATTTTTTAGACATACTACACTTAATACATCTACAGTGAGATTCTTTACTGATTCTGGTAAAGAGGAATAATTATAACTATACTATTTAGTCTTCAACTCCCTCAGAGATCCAAGAAGGAAATATATTATCTGAGTAAAGAGAAAGTGTGGGCAATGACTTCCAAAGAATATGAGAAATGACAGAAACAGATGGCTGAATAGACAGTCACCTAAGATTGCTTTGCAACATTGAGGCATCCAACTTCAGCCAATAGAAAGGAAATGTTTGAATAAGCTCTTATATGACTCACAATGCATAGTGATTTTCTTTGATGAATGCCATTTTGAATTTGCTGAAAGAGTATTCTAACTTAATCATTACTAGTTCCAATAAATAGAACTGTCTCTATTACTTGAAGAACTCTAAAATCATAATGACTATCAGTATACACATTAAATAAATCATTCACTAGGAACTGAAAAACTACTGTGACAGCTTGTAACTAGACTATTTGAGCTCAAGCTGGAGCTGTCTGTATTATATAATCTCTACCATCAATAATACAAGCTGTTTTTCCATTAGAAAAAAAATCAGTAAAAACTAACAGCATTTTTTACATGATTACTTCTTACAATTTTAATATAAAAGGATGCATTAGTGCAAACCACAACAGTGTATGAGCTAGAAATTGGTTATCAGTTATTCCTAAAAATTGAGCAAAACAATAGTCCAAGAATCACTGTTTTGAAACAACCAACCAACTTGTTGTTTGGTATAAGGACATGTATTATACTTGTTTCTCTGTCAAACTATCTCCTAGATTTCATATGGTATTTTTGTACCAAAGTTACTGTTTAATAATAATAATTTAACACTTTTGCTGGGACAAAAGTTAGGCACAACCATAATAATGGTCACACTTGTCATAAGACAGAAGTAAGACTCTACTTTGTGGGAAGTGTATAAGCTTCCCATGGTTTTGTATAGTCAATATAACATATTTGCTGATGATGGATTGCATTCTCCAACTGTAGGAGAATATGTCTAACATCTTTAGTTAGACCTAGTTCCTCAATCACTTCTGCCCTTGTCTCCATACCAAATGGACATGGTCTGTGACATAGATGACAATAAATTGAATATCTCACTACAAATCCCCTGTTAGTCTAAAGAAAAGATTTAGGCTTGATACAAAATTATATACCAAACAGTCAATAACAAGAGTACTCTAATAAAAGAAAAATTAAGGACATAAAAATTTAAGACCTACATATCTAGTATTAGAGTGAAGGCATAACGGAGTTTATAATAGAGTTGTCCTAAGCTGGAAAGCTTAAGTCTAGTACCTAATAAATCTAACTAGGAAGAGCAAATAATAGCTATGATAATTTAATCTTCAACCTCTTCAAAGACCTGGAAGAAAAATAACAATACTAGGGTATGCAGGAAATGTGGATGGGCAACTTCCAAAAGGTGCAGTGATGACAGGCACAGCAAGCTACCTGGGCAGTCACCCAAGGTCTCATAGCAACATTGTACAGGCAGTTTTGGCTAAGGCCTAGAGTAACTGACACACCACAACAAAAGCAGGGAGGTAGAAAGGCTGTCTTATCTTAACTTGGCAAAGTTCAGCAATCTTCTATGTTTGTCTCCTGCAAACACATAGGACTGCACATCCAAATCAGTGCAAGGTTAGGGCAGTTCTTTGCCCAAGAGGCCATTAGCTAAAGTGAGGATAGATGCCAGATGGAGCCACAACAGTGCCCAACATATTTTCAGGACAGTGCATGGTGCTGTCAGGAGCAATAGTGTCTCATGTCAACGGAGTACAAATATTAAAACATTTAAACGCCATGTTATGAAGATTAAGCATCTATGTCTAACTAATCTCATAGGTATAGGAAACATGGGTAAAGATAATCTGTAATACTCAGGAACTTAGCTAAAAAACTGGTTGAACCTTTCCTGAATAAAACAGGGACAAATACTTCTTGATATGTGGCAGAAACTGTGAATTTAATCATAACAACATGCTTGAATTTAGAGAAGGAAAACCAAATCCATCTCCAAAGCCAGCAATGATTTACATGAATTGGGACTATAGGAATACTAGATAGTAAAGAGAAATAGATTTCTGTATATAAATAATTTACTAGAATTAAGTAGTTTTACCATAAATCAGTTTCCTCTTCATTAAGTGATTTTTTTTCTTGAGAGCTATAATCACCTCTGTAGGTACATACATGTTCTGTGTCTTTGAAGATGGTGTTCTCTGTTTCCCTGTAAGGACAAGAACAAAACACTTCCCCTACCTTTGAGAGATCTCCTCACATCTAATGGGAACCAACTTGTTGAATGACTTGTCAATTATTTTCATTAAATTGTTTCTCTTGTTCAACACAGATCTTGACCAACTTAGATGGAATGCATAGCTTTTATTCCCCTGCACATACAAATGCAAAACCCCTACCACAATGTAACATATATCCTGGTTTCCATACTGAGGTCAACACATCCTTGAACTACACTGACTGATTTAGTTCAGAAGTTTTTTCCATTGTTCAGTGTCTTTCTGCAACTGTTTTTCTTTCTTCATTAGCATTATAAAGTTTAATGTTAATAAAGCATTATATAATCTGTGTTTCAGTGTTTTGGTTCCTCCTGCCTAAGGATGATTGGATTTCTCAACTACCGCTTGTACTGTATGAGTATGCACTTTATGTTATAATACTCAAAAAAAAAAAAAAAAACTGTCTATTTGCTGGAGATGTATGCTAGAGCATTGTCAGTTTTTATTTGTGCAAGTATGCCTATAATGGACATTACTTCTAATAGGTTTGTGATAACAGCTCAGAGCAGTGGCCCATTGATACCCTGAAAATGTATCTATAGTGTGATGCATGTATTTTAATTTTCCGAAATCTGCAAAATGAAACACATCCATTTGCCATATTTCATTCCTGTGTATACCTTTAGGGTTACTGCCTGGTGATAAAGGAGTTTGGTTATAGAATGAACAAGTAGGACATTTCCTTACTAAATACTTAGCTTGTTGACAAGTGATAGAAAAATCATTTTTTAAACCTTTGTTGTTCACGTGGTGTTTCTTATGAAACTCCGGGGCTTCTAGCACACTTCCTATTAACAACCGATCAATTTCATCATTGCTTCGTGCTGGAGGACCTGGCAGAACCATATGGGATCTGATGTGTGATATATATATATATATATATATATATATATATATATATATATATATATATCCTATTTCTGATATTATCTTTTAACTGTATAAACAATGAAGTTAATTCTGTATTGTATAGAATAAATTCTGCAGTCCCAATGTTTAAGACGATTCTCTCTGCATATTGAGAGTCAGTAACTATATTGAGGGGTTCTGTAAAATCCATAAGTACCATGAGAATGGCATAGAATTCTGTCTTTTGTACAGAACCACTTTACTTACTTTTCCTGATTTATATCCTGCCTTACCAGATTTGTTTGCATCAATGTAGACTGTAGGATCCCCAGAGATAGGTGTTTTTTCCAAATCATTTTCTTTATGAATTTGATTCTTTTGCTTTTGAGATAATTGTTGCTAATCATTCCCAAATAATAGATGCATGCTCTCTGCCAGTATTCATTATCTTTCAATAAGGAGGAAGTTTCCTCATTACTTAAAGGTACTGTAATTTCTGTTGGTTCCTTTCTGTTAGTTAAGGTAGTCTTAATTTACCTTTTATAATCAAAATGGAGATCTTTTCTATATATGTTTTTAGTTTTTTATTCTGTTTATGTGGTAGAAATATCCATTCTAATATATCTTCCCTCTGCATCAAAATGCCTGAAAAAATATTCTTTAGATGGTAATATAACCAGAATACAGTCTAGTTTTGTATATACACAATCCACATGTGCTTCTAGTATCCCCTTTTCTACCCATTCTAATTCCTTTTTGGCTTCCGCTGACAGAAATTGTGGAATATTCAAGTCCTTGTCCTCTTTTAGGGCATTTTCAAGTTTTTCAAATAATGCCCTTCTACTCCAATAATGGTTTGCAGTTGAGAAGTCTCTTCTAGTAATTTTTGAAGATCATTAAGTGTCTGATATCAATTTCTCCTGTTCTGTACTTTTTGTGGTCTAATTTTCTGTAGACATATTTTATATCCTAAGTAGTTGATAGAGTCTCCTTTTTGTATTTTTTTCAAGTGTAATTTGTAATGCCTAGCGAGGTAAAACTTCTTTACTTTCTCAAACATTTTTCTATTATTTCTATTTTAGAATCATCTAACAATATATCATTAATGTAATGGAAGATTATGGATTAGGGAAACTGTTTACGAATTATTTCCAACAGTTTTTGCACAAAATATTGGCACAGGGTGTAATTATTTAGCATTCCCTGTAGCAAAACATTCCATTGATATCACTTCACCATTTGAGAATTGTTGTAGTTATGTACCATGAAGGCAAATGTCTCTTTATCTTCTTCTTGTAAAGGTATAAAAAGAGGCAATCATTTAAATCAATAATTATAATATGCCATTCTTCAGGTATCAAAGAAGGCAAGGGCATTCCAGGCTGTATGGAGTCCATTGGCTGGATAGCTTTACTGATGTCTCTCAGCTCTGTAAGCATTCTCCATTTACCAGATTTTGTTTTGATAAAAAATACAGGAGAGTTCCAAGGGCTGGTTGATTCCTTGATATGTCCAGCATTTAGCTGTTCCTGAACCAGATTTCTAAAGCCTCTAACTTCTCCAAGTTCATAGATCATTGCCCTACCCAGACAGGTTCATCTGTTAGCCATTTTAAGGATAGGGTTTTGGTTCCTCTGTTTGTTTGGCACTTGTATTGTGTTTTTGAACAGCCTGGACATTTGGTGTTTGTTTTGTATAATATTTTATAATATTTTTTCCAGAATCATGAGGTCGTTTATTGTTCCTATCTAATACTGCAGGAATGTTAATCTCTGTAACCCATTGCTGTAATAGATCATGACCCCATAAATTTATTGCTATATCAACCACACATGGTCTCATTCTTCCTCTCTGTCCTTCAGGTCCTATATATTCAATCCATCTTGTGCTCTCTTTTAACTGAGACAGAGTTCCAATCCCTAAGAATTGAACAATTACCTTTTGCAGGGGCCATCTTTAAGGCCGAGACTTACTAGTTATGATATTTCCATGAGGACCTGTGTCAACAATACCTCCAAACAGTCTGTTATTCACCATAATTATCAATCTAGGCCTTTGACTATTTTTAGAGGTTTGCCAAATTATACTTCTTTTGTTTTCTTCTTTCATGTTTGATTCAACTTCCATCACAAGTTTGTCATCTAGAGAAGTATGAGTTTTTAAAATAAACACTTGATTTTCTAATTGTCCTGTGGAAGATTGTCCTCCACGGTGACTGGGACCACCTTTGACATGGGGGCCTTTGAGAGACTCCCAAGGAGTTTCCCCTTTGTAAAGGGTTTCCTTGCTTGTGTCTGGTCAATCTATACTCATTGGTTTAGTGTCAGCCTTTGCCACACCTTGTACACCTTTGCAACACCTTCTGTTGGATCCATTCATGTGAATGTTATTTCTAGAAATGATTTCCCAACAATTTCTTTTTGATGTCCTCTCTTACCTCAGTTAGAACATCTGACATTTTGATATCTTTTCAAACCCAAGCTTCTATGTCACCATTGTTAAGACCTCTGTTATCTTGATGTCTTCTCATACCTTTAGATATGGCTTCTCCTACACAATATTCAGTGTTATTGTCATTATAGTCAATGTTGGCTGTATAGAAGACCCATTCTTCAAAAGGTACTGATATGATTTTTAAAGGCCAAAGCACTTGTTTGCATTGTGGATTCAATTCTCATAACCTAATTATTCTATGAGTATCTGCCTAGAATGTGTGTCTACTACTTCTCATTGTACTGCCCTAGACAACCTTTCTAGGAATACACTAAAGCATTATCTTGGTCTTTGTCTTATCTTAGGATAGGATTCAGTCCTCTCCACTTGTTCATGAACCTTATCCAAAGCATTCAAAGCTGCTGTACTGCATAGATACGAGGTGTGGCCATCATAGGCAACTTGAGTTTCTAGGTCAGCATAAAGACCCTTACCAAGAATTTTATCTTGGGGAGCTGAATAACCTTTCTTTAAGCCCTGAAGTTTAAGAGCTTTTGCTTCCTCTCTCCATAAAGCCCTCCATTCTAATTGGGGAGAGTTTTCAAAAACAATTGCTATTAATAGATCCCGATTCTTAGGGGTTACCTTGTTATTCCTTGCCCATGATTTTATTAATTGCTTCCCATATGGTGAGTGCATGCCATAAGAAACTATCGCTTCCTTTGTACCTTTTAAATCTTTCATATGTTTTGGTTCCCACTGATATGCAATGACATCTTTTGGTTGTTGTTTCTTTTCTGGTTTTTCATTAATAGATACAGGGAAAGCTCCCCTGACCCTAAATGGTGTAGAAAATTTTAAGTCTCTTTCATGCCCTCTTATCTGTAGTTCTTATTCTGATGTATCAGATTAAAGGTCTTCTAAGGCCTGAAATCTATTCACCATTGCTTCTTTGAGTGTCTGAATTTCTTAAATCATATAACTTTCTAGAGACTTCATTGAATCAGTTAGTTTCTTGCTTTCTATTACTACAAATGGTTCCATGTTTTTAATATTCTCATCCTTACATATTATCTGAATGGCATGTAAACTGTCTTCCAGAATCAATGTTCTATCTGCTAGCTTGACATTATCCTCAGACATGTAACAGAGTCTATCTCCAGTCTTTCCATCTGATGTTCTTGTTTTTCAACCTTATTAGTAGCTGCCTCTTACCAGGAATGAGCTGTTTCTCTTAGAGTGTTAATGCATTGCATTGTTTCTGTTTTGTTTATTGAGGCAGACATGGAACAAATTCTGATTTATAGTTGTCATTTTTATGTTCCATGTTTTGTATTCTGTCATCTCTCTATTGCCATCTTCAAAATTCTGAACCTTTTTTTCTAAGCATTCAATGTTTTGCATTCTGTTTTTATTCTGTCTATTGTCATTTTCAATATTTTGAATCCTTGTTACTTAGTCTCCTATGGTTTGTACATGTCCCTTATTGTTAGCTCTAATGTCAAAGCATTTCTTTAAGAATATCATATTAATGATGAAACCCATTGCTATTACAAAACAAAAATTATTGGTTAAGTCATGATTTTTTTCTGCTAAAATCCCTCCTCTTTAAGAAGTAAAAGAATTACTAAAGTCCTGCATTGTATGATTATCTGCCATAGGTATGGAAAAATTGATCCCAGATATTATACCAGCTTAAATTGTGAAGGATGTTGCAATTACCTTATGTGTAATTCTGCTGTCCTGGAACTTTGATGCTTTTAGTTGCTGATCTTAACTTGTGGTAGTTAAGCCTATAGGTGTACAACCAAACAGCAGACGATCCTTCTGATCCCAGTCCCTGTAGAATATCTGTTAATAAGCTAATGCAAGCAAAATTTTTGTTAATGAAGGACTGAAATGAGCCTCGTGCAAATTGCTGGGACTGCAGGGGTAACACCTGTCTCCTCCAACTAGCACCACCAGGCCTTGGGAACACAATCAGGGTAGTCCCATAGGCCAGGCCTTGTGTTGCTTGGGAACATACAAGCAGCACGGGCAGAGAAGGGCTCTGTGCTAATGCAATGTGAAGGAATGGGAAGGAGATGAGCAGTGGACTTATGGCCATTTGGAGATAAACGAGTTGTAGGGCAGACACAAGTATCTCACAACCTGCGGTGTGTCCACCTGGTTAGGAAAGGGATGGTGGAAGAAGGGATTGGCAAAACACAGGTCCTGTGAAAATTCTGATCCCACTTTTGACACCAGATATTGTGGTTTAATAAGGATCAGGAGAAACAAATAGGCCTAATAGATGTTTATTCAAAGAGAAATAACTTACAAAATAGGCAGATGAACACCAGCATGTTCCTGGTTCCATGGATGCCTCTGGATCCCCTCTTGTCCACATCCTGCCAGCAAGTGAGCACTCCCCGGCTTCCTTAGACCTAGTTCCCTAGGTTACTTCTACCCCTGTCTCCACCCTCAATGGGCATGGTCAGTGCCACAGATGCAGACAAAGTGAATATCTCACTACAATGAATTATATCAGGTAAATCTTTTACTTGAAGTCTCCAGGAGCTCTGTGGATTTAGAGCAGGAGAGAATTTAAGAGACAGAGAAGATGGAGGGAACCAAGAACACAAGACCCTATAAGTCAACCTGAGAAAGACTCATATGAACTCATGAGGATTGAAACAATATGCATAAGTCCCACAAAGGACTAAACCAGGTCCTTTATATTTATAGTATGGTTTCCAGTTTAGTGTTTTGATGGGACTTCTGAGGGTACAAATAAGTAGCTCTTTGATTCTTAGGTTATTTTCCATGGGTTATTTCCTTCTGCTTATCTTATTGAACTTCAGTATGATAGATATCTTTTTTATCAATATATATTTTACTATATTTATTTAAAAATAAATGAATGAATTAAAACTTAACCAGTAAGAAAATTATTAACAAATCAACTGTCATTTATGCTGGCTTAAAGAGTAAACATCAGTTTTTTTTCCAATGGAATGACACTAGCTGTATGAACAACTCTTGTGTGTCTCATGTTAAGGAGTAGCTGACAAACAATATTAAACTCTACAGTTTTTTTTTATTTTCTTTGATTTCATTATCATTTCTTCCTTTCTTCCCATCCTTGCTCCCTTCTTTCCTCCCTTTCATTCATTCTTTTCATCTGTCTGTCTTTTGGGATGTTGATATATTTTGTTTTCTAGGTATTAGGGCTTTTTGTTCTATTGGATGTTTCTTATTTTTGTTGTTTTTGAGAAAGATGTTAAAGTTTGTTGGGCAGGGAAGAGGAGAAGATCTAGAAGAACTTGTAGGTGGGAAAAGATATTGATAACAAATTTCTGCAGAGCTTGTCCTTCTCTATGGCTTGGTTCATTAGATATTGTATAGCTACCTAGCTACTAGATGTTATCCAGTTCATTATAGACATCTTTTTTGGAGGAACGATCTGGGGGTAGCGAGAATATGGAATGAGAAATACAGGAAGGTTATTATAAAGAACCACTAGAGATTTCTAGAGATTTATGACAAATAACAGAGATGACACTCTGCAATTTACATGTGAATTTTTGTTTTGTTTTGTTAGGAATGTTCTTGTGCATATATACATATGATGAATAGATATTTGGTTATTATGCTTAATTTATAATTTAATGTAGCAAAAATTGAAATAACATCAGTGATTGTTGTAATATTTGAATTATGAGACAGTAAAGGACTAAACAAACCTCAAAGAAAATTACAATATAGTCTATAAAAAATAATGTGTTTGCAATTGTACATGGTGTCTTAGATAGGGTTTCTATTCCTGTGAAAAGACACCATGACCACAGAAACTCTTATAAAGTAAAACATTTAATTAGGACTCACTTTTATTTTTAAATATTTAATCCATGCCATCCTGGTGAGAAATATGGCAGTGTGCAGGCAAACAAAGAGCTCTATAACTTGATCTGCAAACATCAGAACAGGACTGTGTGACACACTATCTTAAGTATTGCAAACCCCAAAGTGCACCCCTACAGTGATACACTTTCTTGACCAAGGCCATACATACTTTACCCAAGTGACAACTCCTAACAGTGAAACTCACTATGAATCAAGCATTCAAGCCTATGAGTCTGAGTGGCAGTCCATTGCTATTCAAAACACCACACCTGGGATAGTTATATATTAGGTTATACTAAACCTGGTTATTGTTTTCACTTGGAAATCACAGATGATATAAATAGATATGACTTTGTCTCACATTGATAAATGGCAGACATGTGACATCTAATTTTAACTATTAACTGGATTAAATTTAGAATCAACTAAAATATAAGCAGCTAGATATTCCCTTTTCCCTGCATGAAGTATTTTCTTGATTTGATCATAAGACAGATTGGCACACCCTAAACCATGACCACACCATTTGGTGTCAATCTGCATAAAAAGATACTTAAAGAAGAAACATTTTGCTTTTCCTGATTGCTTATGCTCTCTCTCTGAAAAATTCATTTAATTTGTTGCTGAAGGATTTCTTTATGAACTTAGTTCTTGGGGATTCTAACTTACACTAAAGATCAGCTGAGACTTCAAGATTTTGGACAAAACAGCTATCAAATTTTTAGTGATTTTGTTGGTATATTGCCATTGTTAAAATATCTTGATGATAGCCACTAAAGTCAATAATATATATATATATATGTATATATATATGTATAAATATACATACATGTGTTTGTTGTTGGTGTGTTAGTGTGTTTGTATGTATGTATGTATGTATGTATTCTAACAGTTTTGTTCATTTATACATCCTTGACTAATACATAAGTAGTTTCTTCAAGGAAAATTAAAACCTTTATGTGTAGCTAATCAAACCAGATAGAGATGTATATGATGTTAATTTTAAAATTTCAATGATATATAATAAATATAATATAAATAAATGGAGAAACATCCCATGAATGCAGAATGTAAACTATAGGAAAAGATGTCAATATTGTTCAAAGCCATCTACTGATTTATAGAACAAACTTTTACTATTCTAACAATTCTGTTTTCAATAAAATACATGATACATATTTTGAAGCCCTAGTAATATTGAAAAATATCTCAGAAGAGAACAGAAATAAAAACATGAGAACCATTAAAATCATGTTCATGTGGAATTTATAGCCCCAACTATAACATAATGTTACAAACCTGAAGCAGAATATAGATCAGTTGGACAGAATAGGGACTCAGAATTAAACACACACAACTGTATTTGATAGTTTGTTTCTTACAAACTTTAAAGGTTATTCAATTTAAATTGTTCTCATTTCAACATTTGTTTGTGAAATAATTGAGCATCCTATGTGAGTTTAAATAATCAGATTATATATGAAGCGCCATGAACTGGATAATGTGTAGAAAATGGATGTTTGTCTCTTTTGCTGTTTTATGTTTATTTTTGTTTATCTTCTCAAAAATACAATTAAAGTACAAAAATGCCATAACACACATACTCTCAAATACTTTATTAGAAAATGTGAAACTGTTCAAATTATGATTTTTTCATGTATTTTCTCTTTCAAAATGACAAATCAAGATAGCTGTCAGATATTAAAAGATACTGCATGTTTCTCTTTTAAAAACTTACTTGGATTTGCAGTAATTTGTCTGTCACGGCAATTTGAGTATGCACTGAAACGGAAAGAAAGAAGTCAACTGTTTTGTACTACATTCATGAGTAAAACTATACAGACAAGATGAAATAAAGTTCTGAAATTCTGTTATGCTTTCATAATTATGATGGCGTTATTAAAATTGAAATGACATTTGCTTATATATCGTCAGAATGAGGTTAGTTTGCTCAGGCAGTGGGATTTCCAAGTGATATCTTTTTTCTAAAAGTTAGGATATGATTAATGAAAAATAAATCCAACAGTAAGTAGGAATTAATGTTCATTTTCTTTGTCTTACTAGAACTATAATAAACATCTTAACAATTGATATTGTTTCCTTTATAAGAATGCTAAAGGAAATAAAGCACTTGTTATTTGAATTGACACATTCATGTACCACCATGTCTCAAAAATCATGAAAGAAATGTCATATTTTCAAACCAATTGAAACTGACACATTTTTAATTTGAATAATTCTAACATAGATTCATTTTTTTCTTTCTAAACAAATAAATATGTTGGGTCATTATGGCGGGAACTTCTTGAATGAGGTTTAATTTTTACTTTTAAATTATATATACATATAAGTGTGTGTGTTTGTGTGTGTGTGTGTTGGTAGACAGTGTTTAAGTTCACATGATTGCTGGTGCATGCAGAGGCCTGAAGACAGCATAAGAACCTCTGGAACTGGAATTATAAGATGTGACCTACCTGATTTACATGGTACATTTGGAGCCTATGACTTTCTCAAGGGCAAGAGTCACTCGTACCAGCTAGTACATTTCTCTGGCAATCAGAAGTAATTTTATAGTAAAGTGCAATATTTCCTTAAAGACTGACCAACATTACATGAAAAATATCAAATTAGAAGCCCATTAAATACTATGCTCTGAGGTATATGTTAAATTTCTTAGATTTATTTTCATGGTTTCTCAACAATTATATATTATATCTTTGGTTTATCATTGTTGTTGTGGTTCATTATAAGTAAAGCAATATCTTAGTTTGTATTTCAAACAAAGCAAAATAATGAATATTGATATTTACCAAAAACCTAATGTATATTATAATAAAGATATTTTATATAATAATGTTTCTATTAAATTGGAATGAAAATATGCAGAAAAGTTATTATGTTCTATATTTACCTTTGACCGTAATGATTTTCCATTTTCTAAGTATAGGTTCTAGCTGTACAGCATAGTGATTAAGAGCAAGAAATCATTAACTCTGAGACCTCAGGCAAATTACTTGAATTATCTGTACTTTAGTGGCCTCTCTTATAAATTAGAATAAAATAAAATTACTAATAATAGTGTTCAAAATTAAGTGGGGTTTGTATTAAAATTGCTATTGTAAATTAAATACCTTATGAATCTTAGTTCTTTTCTTTATAATTTAAACATAACTAATTTTTGAAAACTCTTGAAGTCTTAAATCATAATTTTCAAAATACACCTATCAGTTTAAATAATTTTTCTTTAATTCCAATTCATTTCTGTCATACTTTTGAAGTGATATATAATAATATAAAATTCTGGTTCAGTAAGGTGTTTGAACTAAAGTTTTGGGTGTATACTTGAAGATGATTATGAATGAGATTAATACTGTATTTGGAGGTCTGATTAAGGCAGAAGACAATCCCAGACAAAGTTCAAATTATAAAATCCATTGAATACATGAATAAATCAAAACAGTTAAACTATAAAACCCATTGAGAATCTGAATATGACAAATTAGAGAGAGATAAAGTAGAATGTGGTCTCTTTCCATCAGGGATAATGACCTAAAACAGGAGATTATTTCATTGCCATTGCTGTTCTTGGATTATATAAAAGAACTTCAATCAGGCAAGAACAATTTTTTTGAAATTGGAATACACTTCATATTAAAGAAAGTGTGAAATCAAATAACAAAAATAGTTATATAAAATCATGAGTTTTAAATAAGAATATTACTTTTTATTTGGCTTTATTCATACATATATTCTACTGCAGATGGGCAGTGGTACCTAGGTTAGAAATACAAGAACATCAGTTTAGTCACTGAGACATCTCATTACCCTGTTCTACACCATGAATAACATATGAAGTTACTTTAATATAATATATAAAAATCATTTGAGCAAATGAAATATGCTAAATCAAAATTTATGTAGCTATTTACTCAACATTCATCTTGTTCTCATTTTGCTTCTGGTTGTATAGAGTATGCTGACAGATAAAAATTTAAGATGGGGTATGAATTTTATGGTATGGCACCATTTGTAAATAAGTGTTTTTTGAATTTTATTTGGATTTCTGGGAATATGCTTAGTTTTGTTTTTCTGATTTGAAATGAGATCTCACTAATCAATACTCGCTGGCCTGGAATTCACTAAGATTCACATGCATCTGCCATCAGAATGCTACCATCAAAGGAATGTGTCACGATTCCTAGCTATAGAACTATATATTTTTTTTACTTGATATAGTTTTAAAATGTAAGTATCTCTCTTTCTACAATAAGGTTAAGGCTACCATAAGCTTATAATAAAGATATAGGCAAAATTGAGCTTGACTATTTCTAATCAAGCATGTATAAAATCAAGGAAAGTGGTAAACTATGTTTACTTTAAATATTTGGAAAGTGTACCAATGTAATGAATCTAGCTGGACACCTTAATATCGCTGGACATAGAGGTAAAAAATAAAAGAACATATAAAAATTCAAATTCAAGGATGAAATGTTATAAAATTAGAGATTTCTATATATTCCAGAAACGTCATCTATATCATTTAAGTCAGTGATGAGACTTTTGGAAAACCAAAACTCATATCCTCTGCCATTGAAATGATTTACAATAATGCACATTAAACTCCCACTTCATAAGTTCATAAGGTCTTTACTATCATAATAGAAACATTAATATAAAAAGATTACAATCTTCTAAATACAATTATGAACATAAGGGAAAATTTTTTGATACTTAGTATACTCATAACCATATTCTATATAGGTTATATATATATATATATATATTTTCTTCAGAATTTATATATATATATATATATATTATACTTGTCCATGTAAATATGTTAATTCTTATACACACAGACCCACAAACAAGAAGACTTATGTCCACTAAATGTGTTTTAAATAACTCTAGAAGCAGTAGGCTCCTTACCCCAGGCAATGTAAAAACTAAGATTACGATGTGGGAAATTCTTCTCAACCAGTGGTGGCTCCCACAGATACACCAGTGTTTTCATAGTCAGGTGAGGGAATCAGCACTCTGTCACCTGATGAAACAACAGTGGCCATTCCTGGGGCAGATCATATGGGAGATATGTTTAATGTACACAAGACTCATCCCTACCATGCTCTTTTGTTTTATTCCCATTACTTATATCCAAAGTGCCTTAAGTGTGATGAGTTAGGAGGTGTGCACAATACCAAAGCAACAACTTGAGTTTTCAAATTAATGAAATCAAATATCTAGGAGACACTTGTGGGAATGTTTATTTGGAAATTTTGGTAATATTGGAAATAAATTAGTTAGAATGAAGGTATACTTATTGATATTGGCTTGCTGAAGGTATCCTGTACTTAATGTTGCAGGTCATTGGGTTTGTAAAAAATTACCACTGTTTGATGATTGTTTGGGAACTG
Source organism: Cricetiscus sungorus (assembly GCA_030556225.1). Lineage (NCBI taxonomy): Eukaryota > Metazoa > Chordata > Mammalia > Rodentia > Cricetidae > Cricetiscus > Cricetiscus sungorus. The sequence goes on along the minus strand of JANBXA010000726.1, from coordinate 50,939,019 downwards.
TAGCTAATTCTTGGACATCATAACAAATATAAACTGTCTGGCATCTCTTGTTTTAAGGTGCCCATGTAATTGATAAACATAGGAAAATAGGCTTTTCTAATATATTTATCCTATGATACATCATACTCAACATTATAAGAATCTATAATGCATTCTTTTTATCAATATACAATATCTATATTATGTCCATGACATATGACATATACTTTTACCAAATTAGAGAGGAAAATTCAGCATTCTTGAAGAGCTACTGTTATTGTTCTTCTCTGTCAAAGTATGATGACAAATTGTTCATGGAGAAATAGTGGATTATTTGAGATTAATCAAGTGATAATTCCAAATACAGATGCTCCACTAGATATTATGTTTTTTCTTTAGCAAAAACCAAATATCTTTAGATGTAGTATAAGAAAGTTCTCACTGCTTTTAAAGTCTCTTAAGATCAAAAAGAGCTGACTATTTTATGCTGGCATTCTCAGAAATACAATTTTTGTACTCTTTTTCTCATGGTATTTCAAATCTCTTGTTCAATGTTATAATTGATTTTCTGGAAATTTAATTCCATTTACCTTCCAGAAGATATCATACTGGCTCATTGCACTGATGACATTATGTTGATTGGATTTATTAACAGCAAGTAAACCGAAATAACAACCACTGCAGAGTTACTGTTAGATATTTAGAAGCTAGATGCCGATTAGTCCATCTGACATTTAAAAATCATGTACATTTTTAAAAATTTTAAGGTTCAATTGCTGTTGAACACTTACTGATACACCGGCAAAGATGAAGTTTACACAGTCATATATTTGGTGTGTTTTTTTAAACAAAGAAGTGATATAAAATGAAAGTAACCTGGGATGCTACAACTTTAAAAAGAAGATAAATGCAGGGAAATTTTCCATTACAGACCCAGGCTACTATCCAAGTGGCTTTTTCACATAATCCAACAGACTCATAGTTCATGAAGTTTCAGTGACAGATAGAGATGCTTTTTGGAACCTTGGAAGGCTCGTACAGGTGAATCACAATCCTGGTCCTTAGGATTTTGGAAGAAACTTGGACTTTCTCCACAGAAAAACAAATGTTTTTATAAAAAACATTCTTGGCTTACCACAATGTTACGGCAGGTTTTTCCCCCGCCGGCCTCCCGGTCTTGCCGCCATGGTCCCTCCACCACGTGTGCCCCAAATAACACTCTGTATTTGATACAATCCTGTTGGCCAATGACTATCATTGTTAATGGGCTAGCTCCGTCTTAATTATTAACCCATTTCTACTTATCTCAGTATTTCCCCGTGGCTCATCTTATGAGGGAACCACAGCTGGCGTCTTCCTTCCTCCCTGGTCTACATCTTGACTCCTCCCAACCACTTCCTCTTTCCTCCTCCTGGTCTTCTAGCCCCACCTATCTTGATTTCTATTGGCCACGGTGCTTTATTAATTAACCAGTATAAGAAACATATTTACAGAATAAGATCTTCCATCACCACAAAGCCTGATGTTAATGTTTGCAACATATACAATCATTGTATAATTTAACTCACATGAAACACATGGTTTTGAGCATTGACTCTAGCACTCTGTCCATACCTAGGAGCATTTAATTACCAACCTGAAGTTGAAGAGTTATCCTTATTAAAGAGCAGACTTTGTCAAATCTTCCACCTACAGAGATCAATAGTATCCTCAATATGCAACTACTACATCTGGTAATTAGCCAGCTTCAAGGTAGCCATTTGGTGGTAGGGATTGCTTCAATAATGCAAAGGCAAAGTTTAGATCTTACCCAAGTAACTACTACTACTAGATTTGCCTTTCCTGACATGTATTTTTTTTTTTTACCAATTCAAAGATCTACATACTTAAAAGATATTCTGTACATTATGTTTATATTCAACAATATGCTGTATCACTTTAAAAAACTTCTCTTACATCTCAAGAACATTTTCAGTGGATCCATGGTATTTACCAAGCTGGATCAGTTGTCTTGATTGAATCAGAAATGCCTTATTGAATACAATGTCATAGTGGCCTATCTATATCTGCTTCTTGCCGAACCATGTCCAGACTATCTAAAATTAGCTGTATTTTCTCTCAAGCAGTACCAAATGTTTTACTGTTATAAAAACCAGGATTCATTAGGCAATAAATCCTTGCCTAAAAATAAGAGTTAAACCACTCATTAATACAAATAGGGACTAATTACTCTGAAATACTGCTTCCTAATCCTGTGATATCATATGTTAATGTCAAATGTTTCTGTGACACCAAAAAGCTTAGTGTCCAAAGGAAAGACAGGTATACCAAGAGCCATAAAAATGATTAAGTTTTTAAAACTAAAATTGTAGTCTGACTATTTGGGATTTGTAATGCTTATACATTAACAGGCAGAGGATGAAATTTCTATTTTGGCTCTGGTCGTATGTTTAAAATATCAAGGAGAAACTGGTAGGATAATTCACAATGAATAAAAGAAAATAATATGAAGGCAAGAGAAATCTTAAGGAATTTAGATATGCAGAATGCTAAAAAAGATCCTGCTTAAAACTGAAATACTAGTGACTTTGACCTATATTAACTAAGGTAATTGCTGTTATAATAAAATAAAGATTATGTAGTAGAGAAAATATTTTTATATGCCAGATATAACCATTTTGGGTGGGAACTGATTGCTAAAATGAGTGTCATAATTATCATAACACTTTTCTTCTTGTTTTTTTTAATGAATCATTGTTTTGAGTTGAATATATATAAAATAAGTCTATTGTCTTCATTTTGTTATTTGCTTATCATGAAATATTTGACTTAACTCTACATAATAGTTGTTATATAATTTCTTCCTTCATATTACATTATCTCAGTCATGGTATATTAAGAGGAAAGGTAAATATCAAGTATGTATATTGTTCCTTGCATACATGACAGTTCTGGCATACACTTTAACACTTGTTATCACTTTACTTAAAAGTTGAGGTGAGCCTGAATAGATATAGTTAGGAGTTAAGTAGACAAGGAATGCAAATATCATGGCTAATAATTTGCTTTAACTTTACTTGTACATGGGATACCAATATATCTGTTAAGCATTATTTTTGGGCCCATCTGTGAGAGTATTTCTGTAAGAGCATAACATGTGAATGAGTGAACCAAGAACAGCAGATGGCCATCTCCAATATACATAAGCAACAAACAATCAATTGTGAACCTTAATAGAAAAACATTTTTGTCAGTTTGAATTCTGTCTTGTTTTAGCAGACTTCTTGACCCAGGACATTGATCTTTTAGTACACTTGGAGCCACTGCGTTGTAGATTTTCTGATGTGGAATGAAATCTCCACCATTGACCTTCCTGTATCTTGGCTTCTGGACTAAATCCCCAGCAGTTTAGCAGTGTGTTCAGTTTGCAAGTGGCAGATTGTTGAATGTCATAGCTTGAAGAATTGTATGAGATAACACACTGTAATAAAACTTGTATTTTTTCTGGTTCTCTCAAAAATACAGACTGATATGGTTCACCTTAAAGAGTTTGAAAAGTATTTCTTTTAAAATATTTGATCAGAAATCAAATAACAAGTATTTCCAATGGTTATGATTTCTGTATAGTGGTAATTAAAACCCATCTGAACACTTCTTGTTTTCCAGAATATATATATATAATATATATGGGGGGGTATTTTAACATAACTGTGGGCATTACATAAAAACTAAATATTTAAAAGTGATCCTTCAAATAACTTCTATTAAATGGTGCATTACCAAAATGACACATATAAACTTAGCTTCTTGTGCTAGTTTCTTCAATTGAAGACACAATCATTCAGTTTCATGTTGATTGTATTCTACTCATGAACTATTTTCAGAGCTAGTACTCAGATTATTTATAACATGGTAGTTTAACACTCTTCATAGCAGGTATCTATTTTTTAGTTTGAGATCATAGTGGGGTGTCTTACATTCAATTTACTTTTTTTCTGTTCTATGGTTAAAAGAACTAAACTAATTTTTTTGTTTGTAATAAATAAGCACTTTTTACTGAGCTAAAATCCAATGCCTTCCCTACTTCTTAATAGAGTGGATTATTTTCACTTCTATTCATGGCTCTTTTCAATGCCAAAAGTGAAATTTGCACAAAACAGATTTTCCAATATAGTTGTCTCAACCTTTATACAAATACTCAAAACCCCATAGCATGAATAAATACACAGTTTGAAGTAACACCTTCTAAATATTTCAGCCCATAAAGGAAAAAGTTTCAGAATCTCCAGGAAGAGACTTGAATTAAGACTTTTAACTTTCCTTCTATGTCAAGCTAAAGGTAGTTTATAATGTTGAGAGATGATGTAGTAATCAGTAAAGTCATAGATAGTTGTTAATGTTCCAAAGTCTTTAATGGAGGATAAAATTTTCCAAGTGAATTCTTTTATTTCTCAATATTAGGTTATGATGTAGTTATCTTGCCTCATTTTGTATAAGTAAGGGTAAATCAATCCACAACATTTTAGGAGAGTTTCTGGTAAAATTGCAATTTCAAATACAATCCATATATGAACAAGTACATACAAGGTGCCTAGATACATGAATATGTGATATATTTCATGCACAAGAATGTTTCAAATTTTTCAGCTAACCAGTATTATCAAAATTAAATTTTGCAAATAGAAGAATGATAATTTCAAGGTCAATACAAGTTATTATCGCAAAATCTCGGTCATTATACTATATTTCCCCTTGCAAGTCAATTTTGTCATATTTTCCACATATTTCTATTGTTATATATTTACTATTACAATCAATAGTAATCATGAGCATATCATAATATATGCTCATGAATATTTTATGTAGACTAAGAGAAAAATTGATAGCACAGAGACACTGATAAACACACAAAATTATTTGATAAAATATTAGTTTTGATTTCTCCATATAAATACTGTAAATATGTTATTTCCAATAATTGTATTTCTAATTTTTATACATTATTTATAAATATATATCACTATATAAAAATGACATTCTGAAATTGTTTGATTTTTTACTAGAACTATACAGTTGTATAATACTTCCCATAAAATTATGTGTACATGCATACACATCATGTGTGTATGCAGTACCCAAAACAAAAATGTTTTCTAAATACCAAGAATAATAGCTACAAATGATAATGAGCTACCATTTGGGTTCTGAAAATGCTTCCTTTTTCTGGTATTTTTATGTTTTATTTAATTATTTTTTCTTATTTTACATATCTATCCCAGTTCCCTCTCCCTCCCTCCTTTTCTCCTCCCTTCCATACCTCCCATGACCCTCGACCACCCTCCCATCCCATTTCACCACACACACTCCACAGGGAAGGTACCTTCCAGAAGGGGTCAACAAAATATATCAAGTCATTTAGAATAGGGAATAGGCCCTTACATCTGTCTCCAGATAAGGTAGTATCCCTCCATGGGGTATGTGCTCACAAAGTCCTTTTGTGTACCAGGGATACATTCTGGTTCTATTGTCAGACTGACCAGGCCTTTTAACTGACTCATGTTCATGGGGTCTGAGCGAAGCCGATGCTGATACCCAGCTATCAGTCTAGGGGTCCATTAACTCCTCCTTGTTTAAGTCAGCTGTCTCTGTGGAATTCCATAGCCTGGTCCATTCCATAGCTCTCTGCATCTGGATTCAAGTTCAGCTAAGCATTTAGCTATATTTGTCTGCTTCTGTTTTCCATCAGCTACTAAACGAGTGTTCTAGGATGGTGGATAAGTTAGTCATCAATCTCATTATCAGGGAAGGGCATTTACAGTAGCCTTTCCACTGTTGATCAAATTGGTAGTTGGGGTTAGTCTTGCAGTTCGCTGGATATTTCTCTAGAGTCAATTTTCTCTTCAAATCTATAATGGCTCGCACTTTCATGCTCTCTCTCTCTCTCTCTCTCTCTCTCTCTCTCTCTCTCTCTCTCTCTCTCTCTCTCTCTCTCTCTCTCTCAATTATTCATCCCCTGACCCAATCTTCCTAGTCCCAATTGGTTTCCTCTCCGTCCCTTCCCTTTCTCCTAGCCCACTTTCCACTCACTACCCCACCACTCCCAATATGTTCAGGGGATCTTGTTGCTTTCCCCTTATGTGAGGGACCTTGTATGAATCTCTTGAATCCTCCTTTGTGTCCTAGTTTCTCTGGCAGTGTGATTTATAGGCTCGTGAAACTTTGCTCTATGTCTAAAATCCATATGAGTGGGTAGACCATGTTTCTCTTTTTGTGACTTTGTTACCTCATTCAGGATGGTTTCTTCAAGTTCTGTTCATTTGTCTGGTATTGGTTTTTTTCCTTTTTCTGAAGAGTAGTATTCCATTGCGTAAATGTGCCCCATCTTACAAATGTTGGTGCATTTGCATTTGGGGCATACATATTCAGAATTGAGACTTTGTGCTGATGGATTTCTCCTGTAATGAATAGGAAATAATTGTCTTCATCTTTTTTGATTGATTTTGATTTGAAATCTAACTTGTTAGATATTAGGATAGTCACACCTGATTGCTTCTTGGAACCATTTGATTGGAAGATATTTTCACAACCCTTTACCCTGAGGTAAAGTTGTCCTTTGAAGCTTAGATGTGTTTCTTGTATGCAGCACAAAGATGGAATCTGTCTTCAGATCCATTCTGTTAGCCTGTGTCTTTTTATAGGTGAGTTAAGACCATTAATGTTGATGGAAATTAAGGACCATTGATTGTTAATTCTTGTTTGTTTTAGATTTGTTGTTGGAGGTGGTATTGTGAATATTCTTGCCTTGCTTTATTCTTTGCATTCCAGTGAAGTGGGATTATCTATTGCCAATGTCTTCATGAGTGTAGTTAACTTCCTTGGTTTATAGTTTTACTTACAGAACTTCCTGTAGGGTTGGATTTGTAGATACTTATTGTGAAAATCTGGCCTTATTATTAAATATCTTGTTTTCTCCTTCTATAGTGATTGAGAGTTTTTCTGGGTATAGTATCCTGGGCTGACATCCGTACACTCTTAGTAACTGTGGAACATGTATCTAGGACTCTCTGGTCTTGAGAGTTTCCAAGGAGAATTCAAGTGTAATTTTGATAGGTCTGCTTTTATATGTTACCAGGCCATTTTCCTTCACTGCTATTAAGATTCTTTTTTTAATTCTGTATATTAGGTATTTTGATTATTATGTGTGGAGGAGCCTCTTTTCTTTGGTCTAGTCTATTTGGTGTTTGGTATGCTTCTTGTACTTTTATGGGAATATCCTTCTTCAGATTGGAAAATTTTCCTCAAATGATTTTGTTGATTACATTTTCTGCACCTTTGAGCTGGGTTTCTAGGACTTCTTCTATGCCTATTATTATTAGGTTTGTCCTTTTCATGATGTTTCTTATTTCCTGGATGTTTTGTGTTGAGGATTTGTTGGATTGAAGATTTTCTTGATCAATGAATCTATTTCCTATAGTATATCTGCAGCACCTGAGATTCTCTCTTCTATCGCTTATATTCTGTTGGTTATGCTTGCATCTGTAGTTTCTGATTGCTTGCCCAGTTTTTCTACTTCCAGAATTACCTCAGTTTGTGTTTTCTTTATTGTCTGTATTTCAGGTTTCAAGTCTTGAACTGTTTCCTTCACCTGTTTGATTGTTTTTTCTTGGCTTTCCTTACTTTCTTTAAGATATTTTTTCATTTATTCTGATTGTTTGTTTGTTGTTTTTTTCTCTTTAAGAGATTTTTTTTCATATCCTCTTTTAGTTGTCTCTCATTTTTATGAAGCTATTTTTTAAAGTTGTTCTCTTCTGCTTCTTCTGCTTTGGTGTTTTCAGGTCTAGATATTGTACAGTTCCAAGATTCTGGTGGTGTGATGCTTGCTTTTCTATTGTTAGGTGTTTTCCTGTATTGCTGTGTTCCCATGTCTTATAGTGGGTGCAGGTGGGGTCTCGCTCTCTCATTCTAGGCTACTTTCTGGGTATGCATAGGTGGGTCAGGAACTTGATGTCTGTTGCTCTTGGTGGTCCAACCTCTCTAGGAGATATCTCTTCCTACAGGGTATAGGTGATGGGCAAAAATCAGGAGGGTGAGAACTCAAGGTGTTCCTCTGGCAGAGGCCTGGTGATGGGTTCAAATGTCAGGAAGGGGGGGACTCAGGATGGGTCTAGTGTGCTCAGAGCAGTTCCATGAAGTTCCCAGGACATAAAGGGGTTGTTAGACCCAATCTCTGGCCCAGTGTTCAACCAGAACAGTGGGATTTGGGGCTCAGTAGGTCACAGGGTTGGGGGAGGGCAGGTCCCGGGTGTAGGGTTTGAGGATCAGAGTACTAGGACTGTTCTCTCTGGAGACAGGATATAGGTGGGAGAGAGATTTGGTGCTAAATCATGGAGTTTCAGGGCGGGGCAGGGGGATTCAACCTGAAATTCTCTCAGACTCATCTGTGGGAGAGGATTGGTGATGGGGGTCAAAGATAAGGCATGGGTGGGAGGACTCAGGGTCGTAAAGTGTGGATAGGAGGGACTTTTTTGCTCACAGCAGATCCACACATTTCCCCAGAGGTGCAAGGGTTTTTGGACCTGCTCTCTGGTACATCGCTCAACCAGAGTAGTGGAACAGTGGGCTCAGTAGGTAACAGGGTCGGAAGAGGGCAGGTTCTTGGTGGAGTGGTTTGTGGATCAGTGTACTAGGAATTTTCTTTCTGGGGAAAGAATATATGGGGGGAGCAAAATTCAGGGTTAACCCTGGGATTTCCCAGAGAAGGGTTGTGGGGGGGATTTGACTTGAATTGGTCCTAGACTCACCTCCAGCAGAGGCCTGGGTATTGAATCAAAAATCAGTCAGGCGAGAACTCAGGGTGGTTCCTTGTGGATAGTCAGGTCTCTGGCAGAGGCCTCTGGCAGAGGCCTGGTGATGAGGGGGAGTTCTCTGGAAACGTTTCTAAGAGCAGCTTTAAACATTTGTTATTATCTGAAAGTAGGTAAGAATACAAGAAAAACTAACAAAGCAACATAATAAATTCAACTTACATAATAAATGTCAACATTGAAAGAATACTGTTATCAAAAATTGTGATTTAAACATTTATTTTAGTATTCTTATTAAACATATTGTTTTGTTTTGACATGAAGACTCTTGGCTTTTTCATGGTATCATCAAAATACTCATGAATTATATGTCAATACTTTACTGGGATCATTTGCCACAATAATATCTTGAAATGTAAAACATCCTCCACACCCATGATTTTATGAACATTTTAGTTTCCAGAAGAAATAGACAAGAAGATATCATAAAAATGAACAGGTTAAAAATTATATCAGTAATAAGGTGATATAAGAAAGGAAAAAGCAGTAACCAATCTATTCTGAGCCTTTAGATGATAAGAAACAGCCAAGCTTAAGAAGTTTTCATTACAATTAATGTGCCTAGGAACAAATACTGTTTTGAATTTTACTCGCAGTATGAGTTTATATGTCTTGCAAAGCAGAGATGACTCACAGAAACCGTTTCTAAGAAGATATCTTGATTTAGGCTCTCTGAAAATTGTTTCTATGGCATGAATATTTTCCTTATAGTTTCATACAAAGAAAAACTAGCATCTCTTTCAGTATAAGAAAATTGAAGTGCAGAGGGTAGAAAATATTTTGAAGAAGGGGTTACTAACCTACAATGATGAATTGTCCTGAAGACATAACATGAAATATTGTTGAACATGCATCATAATGTTATTAGCACAAAGACTTGAAAATTACTTTACTCTAAAAAAGTGGGTATTGTAGTGACATTAGTGTTGACAGCACAGAACAGCAGACAATAGCTTCTGTGCTGTCCTTTCTAACCAAAAGCTGACATTTACCTTTTGTCCTTGAAAAGTTGAGAATTATTGTTACAGATCCTCAAGTTCCGAGGTTCATTGCTGTATGTGCAAACAGTTATAAGTCAAGGGACTTTTATAAAAGGCCTGTGAAAAAATCCAATACACCATCATGATAAAATTCATGGACAGACTAGGGATACATGAGTCTTAACACCCAAAATAGAAGAGATTTGAAGCAAGCTCAAAGCCACTATTATCCTAAATGGAGTTTAATTCCACTAATATCAGTAAGATGACAAGGCTTTACACTTTTTCCTTACTTACTCAATATAGTACTTAAAGTCATATAAGAAAATTGGAGAAAATCCAGGGGATAGTAATTAGAAAGGAAGAAGCCAAAGTATCTTTATTTGAAGATGATAAGATAGTGTTCATAAGAGACCTTAAAATTTGAAAAAGCAAAATCCTTGAGCTCATAAAAACTTTCAGCAAAGAGGCTGTATATAATAAAAATACAAAAAATCAATAGCTTTCCTATATACAAATGACTAATAGACTAAGAAAGGAATAAGGGGCTTGATAAATTTCACTGGAGCACCAAAAACACAAACTGAAAGAATGCTGCATAGAGAAAAACTGGGTAAATGATCATTAAATACAGATGCAAGCATAACCAACATAATACAAGAGATGGAAGAGATTATCCTGATATACATAGGATAAATAGATTTACCAACCAAAGAAAATTTTTTTCTCAGGAAAATTTGCCCTCAATCATGTCTCTAAGCTAAGGGAGTATTCCTCCATGGGAAACTCCCAAACTCCTTTCGTACACCAGGGATATATCCTCATTCCACTATCAGAGGTCCTATAGACTACCTAGGCCTTATAACTGAGACCCATATTCAGGGGTCTGGGTTGGTCCTGTGCTGGTTTCCCAGTTATCAGTTTGGGGTACATGAGCTACACCTTGTTCAGGTCACCGGACTGTGGATTTCTGCAGCCTGGTGTTGATCACTTTGCTCATTACATCTCCCTCACTAAAACTGTATTCCAGGATGTCAGCTCAATGTTTATCTGTTGGCATCTGATTCTATTTTCATCAGCTACTGGATGAACGCTCATGTTTTTCTTTTTTGTGATTGGGTTACCTCCCTCAAGATAGGTTTTTCTATTTCCATCCATATGCCTGCAAATTTCAAGATTTCATTTTATTTTCTGCTGGGTAGTGATTCATTGTATAAATGTACCACATTTTCTTTATCCATTCTTCAGTTGTGAGGCATGTAGTTTGTTTGGAGTTTCTAGCTTTTACAAAAAATGCAGCTATGAACATAGTTGAACAGATGTCTTTGTTGCATGGATGTGCACGTTTTGGATGTATGCCCAGGACTGGAATTGCTGAATCCTGTAGTAGACTAATGCCAATTTTTCTGAGGAAGTGCAAGATACACAAACATACATGTAAGAAAGAGACCAATATCCCCCATTCAATACTACTCAATAAAATACCAGCTAATCGAATACAAGAATACATCAAAGAAACCATCCACCATAACCAAGTAGGCTTCATCCCAGGGATGTAAGGATGGTTCAACACACAAAAGTCAATTAATGTAATCCACCACATAAACAAACTGAAAAGAAAAAAAAAACATATGATCATCTTTCTAGATGCTGAAAAAGACTTTGACAAAATCAAACACTCCTTCATGATAAAGGTATTTGAGAGATCAGGGATAACAGGAACATACCTAAACATAATAAAAGCAATACACAGTAATCCAGCATCCAACATCAAACTAAATGGAGAGGAACTTAATGTGATTCCTCTAAAGTCAGGAACAATACTTGGCTGACCTCCCTTTCCATATTGTACTTGAAGTTCTAACTAGAGTAATAAGACAACAAATGGAGATCAAAGAGATACAAATTAGAAAGGATGAAGTCAAACATTTACTATTTTCTGATAATATGATGGTTTACATAAGTGATATGAATAACTCTACCAGAAAACTCCTATAGCTGATAAACCCCTTTTGCAAGTGGCTGGATACAAGACTAACTTAAAAAAAAATCAGTAGTCCTATTATACACAGAAGATAAAGGGGCTGATAAAGAAATCAGAGAAACATCACCCTTAACTACAGCCACAAACAACATAAATTATCTTGTGGCAATGCTAGCCAAACAAGTGAAAGACCTATATAGGAAGAACTTTGAGTCTTTCAAGAAAGAACTTAAAGATGATGCCAGAAAATGGTATATGCTCTTGTATAGATTGGATCAACATAATAAAAATGGCAGTCTTGCCAAAGACAATCTACATGTTCAATGAAGTCCCATAAAAATTCCAGCACAATTCTTCACAGATCTTGTAAGGACAACCAAAGGAAATCTTAAGTGCAACTAATCCCTACCACAAATTATCCAGGAAATATGGGACACTGTGAAAAGGCCAAACATAAAAATAATAGCTATATAAGAAGGTAAAGAAAGCCAACTCAAAAGTGGAGAACATATATTCAACAAAAACATAAAGGAATACTTTTTCAACCCAAAGAAAAACATGTCAATGAAAGTATAAGAAGCTTACATAACACCAGAGTGGAACCCCCAAAAAAGTCCCCTTGCCACATAATAATCAAAGCACCAAACATACAGAATAAAGAAAGGACATTAAGAGATGCAAAGGAAAAATTCCAAGTAACACATAAAGGCAAACCTATCAGTGGTCAGGGATGGGGAAGCCTCTGGAAGTTCATTTATTGTACAGGGTTGTTTGAAACATTTTTTTCAATACAAATGTCATTGTTTCCATATTAGACAGAGAATTTGGCCATGCTAATTTAGCTGATGTTGTCATTTGAGGAAAAAAATGCAATATGGGACAATTAATATAATTAACTTCTTTTATGAGTATTTGTTTCATCATAGAGATATTTGTACTATTTTAAATAGTAAAGGATATCAAATTGATTAATTAAAATGAGAAAAATCCAGAAAAAGAAAGTATTTAATATCATTAAAATCATCAGAGGGGAGATTTTAATTAACTATCAAAAGCAAATGAATTACACTTATAGATAAGAATGCAAAAATGCCCATGTGCTTTAGGAAGGTGATCTGAAAATTACTCCTTTAAAATCATTTAACTCCTACGTGTAATAAGATGCAATTTCATGTGGAGAAACTGAAACATAAAGTGCAGAATAATGAGGTTTAAACAGCAAGTAAAATGAAGCATGTATGAAACTTTGAAGGATAAGAATGCACTGTCATACATCAGAAATATATCTGAAGACTTGATTCTTTGTAACTACATTTGAAAATATCAAATGACATATGAAGCTAGGGGACTCTATACATTAGATATAATGAGAAGCTGAAGGGACATGATAAGTCTGGACGTGCTAATGTATATTTTAAGATGTTAATGAAATTCTATGAAACTGAGGGAAGGTCACTTTGTGAAAAATAGTGTAAGAACTGCAGCATAAAGAATAAGGACATGAAACAATAGCAACATGAAAATATCAAAATAATGAATAGTCTCTAATAATTCATCTGTGAAAGAATGTGGACAAAAATATATAAATGTTTAATATGTTTGTAAACACAATCATTACTAAAATTATAATTTGAGGGTAACATGGTTTGTTTATATCTGTCATCTAAGTTGAGTTAATATTTTTAAAGTGTAATTACAATTTTCATGAAGGATAGTTAACTAATCCATAAATGACAATATAATTATGAAATTTAAAAATCAAATATATGTCAAGCCAATAAATGCTTCTCACTTGCTATTATTGGACTTAATTTCTTCATCTAGAAACTCAGAGTTAAAGGGTTGTAATTCTGTCCTTAATCACAAAACTTGCCCTTAGTATTCATCTTGTGCATTATAAAATTTTAGAGATAATAAATACTTTTGCATTCAAAAGTTATAAAATGAATGAATTATTATGTTGTTGAAAATTACCTCATAACTACAGATAATATTTCCCTCAAACCTATTGCAAATATCCAGCTTAATTTCCCCAAATATTAAGTTCCTTTAATGAGTGTTTCTACCATTAGAGGATTGTGGGACATATAGCAATCTTACAACATATGTGCATTAGCTTTTCTCTTGTGCAAAGGATTTCTATATCATAATTTTATGAAAAATACCATTTAATCCTCCTGTAAGATATAAATCCTAAATGCTCCAAAGATTAGCCTAGTGAGTTCACATGTTTTAGCAAACAAGATACAGCTAAGATCAATTTGTGATGCTACATATATTTTTAAATCTTAGTAAAAACAGGATTGACCAAAAATTACAGACAACATTCAGGCACTGACGTAAGAACCTGTGTTTCCAAGAAATATTGCTGGGAGAGCTAAAAAAAATGGCTATCAGAAAAACAAGACTCTCAAAATATCTGGAAAATTCAGAGTGACACAAGAAAAATAGAAGCTGCAGAAAGCCCTCTCCTTGCTTCTGTGCATTCTGTAAACCATCAGAGCAGAGACAAGATGTAATTTCCAAAAGATATCTGATGTTGTGTTAGCTGAGCATCTTGACACCCTTTGTTATCACACTAAAGGGAAACTCAAACCAACTGTTATGGGACTCTATGCTGTACTCTAACCAACAGAAAGCTGAGAGACATGAGAAAATATTATGAATTATATCTGCAGCCCATCCAGAAAGCTGAAAACTTGTGGTAACCAAAGAACAAATAGAAGTTTAACACATATTCTAAGCTTGTGAAGATGTTGGATGTGCTGCACAAAGGTGAAATTCACATTAGCAGTCTTGGAGGAATCTGCAGAGGTTTGGTAGAGCTGAGATTCTGCAGATTATAAACTGTCTTTGGACTACAGTAGCATCAATAATAAGATCACACAAAGTGAGATACATCAGAAAGAACAGAGCTTCCCAGCACAGCAGAACTCCCAGGGGTAAGATAGCTTTCTAAGAGCATGGGAAGGAACAAGAGAGAGTTTAACATTAGCCAATAATCAGGCCAATTAGACTTCAAAATTTATATCTTTACCAAGTTCACTATCTGCATCTATTCCTGCACTGTGTTAGTACTCAGTATCATTTTAGGCTGTCAACTAACCCTAACATTGTTTTGGCCATATATTGTTTGTATTTTTCTTGCTTTTTTACTCATACTATCTCTTGCATCAAAGAACTTGATCTTGTATAGTTTATAAAATTTTTGTTCCTTATGTTCCAGGTCACATGTATTTAACTCTCTCTTTTCAGCCTACCTTTGGTCAACATAACCTCAAACTCTTTTTGCCTTTGTAGTTCACCCTTCATTTCACATGTCCATCAGATGTTACCCTGAAAACCAGTTTAACAGAAGACAACTTTGCAAAATAATTATTCCCATTCTAAACACAGTAAACACATCTTTGAAAGAATAATGCTGACCTAAATAAAAAAGTAAATTTCAAACAACATTCTAACTTTTAGAAAGTCCCAAGGAAAAAAAAGGAAAATGAAAAATCAAGGCATCTGCCTCAACCAGTATGGGAGTTAACATTCATAATGTGAACTGTCTACATGAAATTCCAGAGAAGTAGTTCAAAATAATAATGATAAGTATCTTCAAAGAAATGTAAAAGATAGAATGTTAGACTAAATAGATTCCTGAAAGAATTTGAAGAGGACACAAAAATCTGCACAAATGATGAAGCCAATGTAGTATATAAATATTGATTTCAGTAAAAATGTTAAAATATTGAAAAATAAAGCACACTAAATGATGCTTGAAATGAAAAATTCAATAATTCACAAATCACATGAATGAATCATCTATACAAGGAATTAGAAGAACAGAATATCATGACTTTAAAACAAGGTAGAAGAATTTGTATGTGTTTTATTTTGTTTTGTTTTGTTTTTCCCTGTCCTGGAACTAGCTCTTGTAGATCAAGCTTGTATTGAGCTCACAAAGGTCTGTCTACCTCTGCCTCCCAAGTACTTGGATTAAAGACATGCTCTACCACTACTTGGAATAATTTATATACTTTTAAAGAAAGGATTTTTTATGTGCAAGATCAGCAAGCAACTAGAACCCCATAAAATGTAAAATCTATGGTTTATAGAAGTAAAAGAAAGAGAAAAATCCCTTCTATTCCAAAGGCATAAAACTGTTTTCAATGCCAACACAAAAGTTTTCCCATATCTAAGAAAATACATACCCATCCAAATGTAAGGGTCATATAGAATTACAAATAGATAGGACCAAAAAAGAGCATCCATATATCATATTACAATTAAAACACCAATAATAAAGGCAAAAGACAGTATATTGACATCTATAAGAATGATATATGAAGTCACATATAAAGACAGGCCCTAAAAGAGAAACTTGAACACAGAAAGCTAAAGGATTATGTATTGTAAATTTACAAAGATCACAGCTCCCAACACAGGATATAAAACCTAGTAAAATTTATGTATTATTTAATGAAGTAAGAAAAAATATTCCATGATAAATTCAGATGAGAAGAATTATTTCTAACTCACTCAGATACACAGAATATACAAGAAAGATCTTTCAGATTGAGAGAAGAATAAACACATTGAAATGGCTACCTGAAGAAAAAAAGTTGCTAGAAATATGCCTAAACAAATGAAAATTAGGAAACCACCAAAACACTACAACACTAAGAAAATAACAAGGTGAATAGGTTTTTTTAATTTTGCATATTATGGTTTCAATTATCCAATTAACAAAACAAACTACTATATCAGATTTAAAAAAAGAAGGTATCCTTCAATTTGTTTCTTCTACTGAACACAACTCTTTATAATAAGATGCATTCTATTTTAACATTAAATGATCAAAAATCTAATGCAAGCCGGTAGAACTAAGAAATTGGAAATAGGCAGCTGTTTTATTCTAATTTGTAAAACAATGTAACTTCTAACCAAATCTAGTAAGAAGAGGTAATAAACATTGCTTTAAATTGACCAAGATAACCCGTCCTAAAAAATATTATACCTAAAGATATAGCATACTGAGCACATATGCAACCTTATTTCATTTAAAATATATTACAAGGCATATAATGTAACAGGGTGATGTTTCTCTGGTTTCTTTCTCTGCCCATTTATCATCTGTATATAGTAGGGCTACTGATTTTGTTGAGTTAATCATATATCCTGCCACTTTGCAGAAGGTGATCATCAGCTGTAGGAGTTCCCTGGTAGAGTTTATTTGGTCACTTATTTAAACTATCATATCATCTGCAAATAGTGAAAGTTTGATTTTTTCCTTTCCAATTTGTATCCCCTAGATCTCCTTTTGTTATCTTATTGCTCTATACATAAGTTCAAGGACAATATTGAAGAGATATGGAGAGAGTGCACAGCCATGTCTTGTTCCTGATTTTACAAGAATCGTATTGAGTTTCTTACCATTTAGTTTGATTTTGGCCAAATAATCCAATTAAAAATGGGGTACAGAACTAAATAGAGAATCTTAGTAAAGAAATTCAAAATGGCTGAATGACTACTAAGTAAGTGTTCAACATCCTTAGTTATCAGGGAAATACAAATCAAAACAACTCTGAGATACCATCTTGTTCCTCTCAGAAGGGCTTAAAACAATAACACAAATGGCAGCCCATGCTGGAAAGGATGTTGAAAAGGGGGTACACTCCTCCCTTGCTGTTGGGAGAGCAATCTTGTGTGGCCACTATGGAAATCAACTCTTATGCCCGATGAAATATGGTGTTTTTCATCCACACATTTATACCATTTAAATAGTAGTAATTATTTTATCATGCAGAATTAATCATGTATTTATAATTTCTAATCTTAGAATTACATAAGCTATAATGACAAGTTATTAAACATTTTGATAATATTATGTGCAAATGATGAGTTTTGTTTGTTTGTTTGTTTGTTTTTTGTTTTATTTTGGTTTGTTTTTTTTGCCCCATTATTTCAATCTGACACATTCCCTCTTAATTCCCTCTTTGTAAATAAACTTCTTTCAAATTTCTTGAATGACATATTTTCTAAATTTTACTACTTTTCAAGTGTAATGCAATATATAGATTGTAATAAAATATGAAAATTTAGAAACCTATAAAATTTTCTGAATATATTGCAGTGTTATTAATCTAGACAGGGATGTTGCATTTTAACATGTAGAAGTTTAGGAAGAAAAGTAAAATGAGGACAATTTATGCTTTTATATCTAAAAAAGTAAAAATTATAAAGATTCAACTCATCAGTTCCCAGGGTAAGAATCTTCTAACTTAAACCAATATCCAAAGATTTCCTAATTTTCTGAATTGTACCTTGCAGGTAAAAAGAACTTATGTGCTCTGCAAAGATGTAAGAAAATCCATCTTATGCACTCCATATAATCTAAATCACCCCAGGAATTCATCCACCTATTTCATTCATGTTAATACAAAAATCTATAAATTTGGACTTGTTGCAAAGACACTACTTTAAATAGTAGTGTATGAAATCTTTTAGCACTTTTAAGAATTTGGTGAATTTTTTCACAGAAATAATTAGAGATTCATATAAATGAAACATTTTTGCTTTATTGAAAAGCTTGTATATGTACTTGGAATTTTAAGAGTCAATGTTTAAACATTCATTTTACTTTTGAAGTTAATTTTATTTTCATGTTATAATTATGAGCATTTTCCCCTGTATGACTTTATGAAAGCACCTGTATAGAGTACCTACAGAAACTGGGACAAGGCCCAAGATCCTTTGGAATTGGAGTTACAAATGGGTGTAAGCTGCCATCTGAATGCTGAAAACTGAACCCAAATCATCTATGAAAGAACAAGTTCTTTTAAACACTGAACAATTTCTCTAGGACCTAGATTCAAATATTCAAGTTCTATAAATTATAACTAATTATTAGTAAAATAAGACAATGTGTATTTGCATTAAATAATATTCTGATTGTTACACATGTGAAAATTTTATACTATGAATGAAGGTATTAGCTTATCTTTATGATCATATGCTAAGTCACCAAGGAAAAAAATTTCTGGAACATGTAAATATATGTGAAATTTTATTATATGAAAAACTGTTGGTCATTGCTCTTGGATCAATAATCACCACCAAACATTGATAAATTAATCTCATGTGAACTAGGATGCTCATGAATTAGTACTCATTTTTTTTTTCAAAGGCATTGTTGCGAATTCATCTATGGATTATGTGCTGTGTTGAACACATCTTAGAGAAAGCATTGCAGAGATATTTTACTGTACCAAATTCTGTTGGATTTCATAATATACATATTATAATTATAATTAAATTAACTTTTAAAAATTTACCTAGCACAAATATATTCAATATTCTTACCTCCAGGTAGTATCCCAGGAGTTAAGAAAATACACATGTTTCAAAAATGTATGTACATGGAAAGTGACATCATTCATATTCATAATATCCACATGTGAAACCATCCAAAATCCTCATCAAGAAACTGGGGAAATATTTTCTAATTTACTCTGGCAAATCAAATAATTCAGTCTCATAAACAGAGTTAGCTGCTTATTCACTCATAAAAATTGGAAGTTTCTCAAAAATATTTGAATAGAAAAGAAAACATCACAGTCTAAATTAGGATTCATTTCAGTTTATGGAGTTCAACATGTTGCCAAATTGACAAATCCATAGTTATCTAAATAAAGGCTCGGTATGATGAAGATTGGAATATTTTTAGTGACAATGTAAGGTTGAAATTTCTGTGCTATGAATATTGATGATACATTATCAGAGTTGTTAGAGACTATAGAGAAGATTGATTTTTAAAGATGAACAAGGCACATATTAAAGGTATGCATGTTTCAATATTTTTGATTTATTGATACAAGCTGATATAAAATATGATTAGGTAATATTGTAAAGAAAGACATTTAATTTTGCATTCAGCACTCAAGTAATATACACATTATATTTGTAGACTGATCCAGAAACAAGAATGCCAGTTGGTGGCTGGGTTTCAGAAAACAGTTGATATTTTCTTTTTATATACTTAGCTGTTGGATTTTGGATTAGAGATAGCACTTGTGTTCACTGAAATGATACAATACTTTGGGATCTCAATTCCTTATCAAAAAAATATTGTGATGATATAATTCTTTGCATCTCCATTACTCACTTTTCAATTGTAGGTGACAGATTTGCCTGAACAAAACCATGTAGGCAAGTCTTCACATTACCAGGACATAACCTCTTTCTATCCTTTCTATCTCTTTCTGGCTTTCACTCTCCTTAGATTTGTTCAATAGACTGAATGTCTGAATTAATTGAAGATAAATGCTAATGCATTGACCAGATTACCACTAGTCAAGGTAATGTGTCATTAATTATACCCAAACATATATATGCTTATTTGAAAGTAAAAATGGAATTAAAATTAATACTGATTAAGTTCACAAATGAAAAGAAAAGTTACAAACTGAAAAATAGATAAATGAGTAAATAATATTTAAGATCTTAGAAAAGTTCATGAGAAGCAATAAATTGTAAGGTTCCTTTTTAAACATGCAAGGAGTTAAAGAAGAAAGCTACTGGTGTATCACTCCAGCTATCATGATTCATTCATTCACTCATTCATTTTTTACTTCATTTGAGACTCTTTTAAGCTAGTGGATCTAGGGGAGCCTTCTCCTTTTAGTGGAGTCCCTTCTTTTTTCATGGTAGACAAAGAATCAGTCTCCACATAATTTATTCTTCCAAATCTGAAGAATATCAAATTAAGTGACTAATAAATAAATAAAGGGCTTCTCTTACATACTTTGAATTTTCTCAGCAGTAGTGAAAAGACTGTAGTAATTAATGGAGAAAACTTACTAATATCAAATATGCATCAAAATGCAATGATGAATTGCTAAGACAATGGTCAATGAATATTAATATTATTCATAAATTAATATAAAAATAACTTAGTTTAATAAATTAACAATATATTATAACTTTTAAAAATGTTGGATTTAGCAATGAGGACTGCTAGTAATCCATAACAGTTTTCCTAATGCTTTAATACTAATAATCCTAAGATACAGGACTATTTTTTACTTTAGTAAATGTCCATTGAGAAATAAGTGAAGGTAATTTATTTATTGGTGGCTAGAGTTAAATGATGGTGTTTAGAGGAACATTTCAAACGATTAATGTAATATTCATTTTATATATAATGTAATATTACACATTGTAATATTACATTATACATATAATGTAATATTCATTATATATATATATATATATATATATATATATATATATATATTTCTTATATAGTATTTCCTGTGCCCTGGCAAGGGGTGATATAGCCATCTGACTCAAAATTCAAAACACAATAATCAGTTATTCTGCTTACTTTGAATAGTCATGAGTCTTTAAATTACCAACATTCACTACAAAAGTTTCACTGCCAAAGACTGAGGGAAACACTGGTCTGCAGGTATAAGAAGCCTAAATACTTAGAAGGCAGGTTTGTTTTATGTCCATTTGGCAAAACAATATTAGTAGGTTTCCCTCATTAAAACCTACATCTTCCTCAGCCATAGACTTTTAACTAAGTTCATATTACCATCCATATATTCATTACAAGTAACTAGCCTCAAATCATAGTATAGCCCGACTCAATTTCAAGTAGAACTTCCTAAAATCCAAGCAGAAAGTTAGTGGTTAACTACAAAACAATCATTACTTTTAGTTAAATACCATAGTATGCAGAGTTCAGAAGTGAGCAATATTATTCATAACTTTTCTGTCCTAAAAATATGTACATTTTCTGGTACTATGAAAGCTAGAAATAAAAGACAAAATCTGCTAGTTCTACATCTTATACTTATGGTGTCTTCAGTGTAGGGTCTTATAATCTAAATTTGCTGGACAACCAAGAGAAATACCACTCTCCTGTGTCATTTTGGAAGACTCTGTAGACTTTCTGAACAACAGCTACCTAAGATGTGTACTATATCTGGTGTCTGGTGATAGAATTCATTCATTAATGCATAGCTTCTAACAGAATGTAACACTTAATTATTTAATTAGTAAATTAGTATACATCACCTGGAAAAAAAGCTTCATGTTTAATTAATAATTTTTTTTTCTTGGAAAACTCTTGACTACATGGAAAATTTGAGGTTTACTGGGTGTTTTTCTTCCATTTAATTTTAAAGATATCATTACATTTCTTTCCCTTATAAGGCCTGGTCAATGTTGGAAGAAAAATAATTTGTTTTCTTTCTTTTCAATTTGTTTTCTTTTACATGTAATAATCATCTCAACTTCCCATCACAGTTTAATATTGTACACATTTTTATTAGTGAAAATTGTCTCTTCATACAGACATAAATTTATTTACTTTTAAGAGCTTTTTTTTAGGGTATGAATGTCATCCCCTATATTTCACAATTGGAAATTAAAGTTAAACATGCTTTTTTTTTCAAATTCATGTATTGATAAATATGTAGGGGGAAATGATATGTTATATACTATTTTGAAGAATGTAAATTACTACGGGTATTTTCAAACCAGTTTGTGGCATCTAAAAAAAAAAACTATAACTTCCATTTGGTCTGATATAACATTCTCTGTTATATTTCATGCACACTACCTCACAGATATCACAGCCACAGAAGTTTGAATTATCAGCTCACATAACATTCACAGTCAAGAACAGAGAGAGAATTAATTCATGAATGCTTCTTGTGCGTGATACATATTTAAATTGACACTGTTCATTATAACCAATTTATAAATATAAGTTCAGACTATTGAATATATATATTACACTATCCATACAAAGAAGCCATAAAAATTGCATTAATTGCAGAGGAAACAGATGGGAGATTGAAATGATACTATTAGGTGAAATAAGTCATACTCAAAAAGTTAAGGGTGCATGCTTCTTGTATGTGTTATCTTAAAAAGAGAAGATGGAGAATTACTACTAATAAATAGTACAGGACAAGATGGGTGAGTATTTTGGAATAGAATCTAAATTAAATAATTTTTACTTGAGTAAAAATGTCATGCAACAACAAAACTCATTAATTGATACAAGTAATATAGTTTAACTATGAAACAATAATAACACCTTCTTCAGAGAAGTTTGTATAATCATGAGATCAACTTCATATATGATGGTCAGAGGAAATAATTTTCCTTGTGGTACAATAAGAGATTAGAAATCATTTACTACTGTGGATATATCTAAATCATATATAGATACTTTTCTCCTAAAAAAATAATTTTAAAGCACTTAAGGATGCTTGGAATGCATTTTCAACAATAGGGTGAACTGACTACTGCTGTGCCTCACATAAATTAATGAGAAAAAAAAACTTATTGGCAAAAGGAATGCCTCCAACCTACTCTCATTCCAAGTGAATAAAAGTCTTCTAAAGTTTCTGAGAAGAGTCATTAAAAAAGTGTCATCCCTTGGATTCTCTGATCTATGTCCTGCCTAAACATGATGCTAAAAATGAAAAAAAAAGAATGTCTGTGACCTTATAGTCATTGTCATAACAATTAAACAACATACAAGCACCTGAATTTCATTTGTGAATTGACTTTGTTTTCTTTACTTCGCTTAGGTTTACCACTGCTGTGATGAAACACAATGACTCAAAGAAAATTGGGAAGGAAAGTTTTTATTTTGATACTGTAACTTGACACATAGCCCTGTAAGGAAATCCAAGGCACGAAATCAAACTAGGCAGGAACTGGAGCCAGAAGCTGATGCAGAGACCACAGAGAGGTGTTCTTTTGTTTAACAAGTTTTTTCATTGAGACTAGAACCAACAGCCCAGGGGTGGCTGTACCCACAATGGGCTGTGTTCTCCAGCATTGCTTACTAGTTATGAAAATACCCTACATACCTGCTTACATTTTGATCCCATTGAGGTCTTTTCTCTCTTAAGGTTCTATTTGCTTAGAATACTCTAAGTTAGGCCAAGTTGACATAAAATTAGCCAGAATAGACTTATCCTTTTATTCTAATCCAACAATATCTTTATCAGATATTATAAAATTATTTTTAACATGCATAGGATACTTTGAAATCAATGCTTTTATTGTGTTGGAAATAAATTTTATACTAGCTTTCATACTTATATATTCTTTTTCTATTTATTAAGATAGTGTCTCAATATGAAATAATACTTTTCTTATAGAAAATCAATAGTAATGCAAGATTTGTATTAAACACTACATGGTCTTACCTTACCCTCCTTTTTGCCTTATGTTATTTACTTAAACTTTTTATTTTTCATTTTACATACCAATACCAGTTTCTCTCCCTCCCCTTCTCCCACATCCCATCTTCCTTCCACCTCCAATCTGCTCCTCAGATGGTGTAAGGTCTTTCTTGGTGAATTAACAAATTCTGGTATACCACTTTTGACAAAGACAAAAACTGACCTCTGTGAGTTTGAGGCCAGCCTTGTCTACAAACTGAGGCTAGGACAGGCTACAAAGCTACACATAGAAGCTGTCTTGAAACAAAACAAAATGAGAGAGAAAGAGAAAGGAAGGAAGGAAGGAAGGAAGGGAAGGAAGGAAGAAAGAAAAGAAAAGGAAAGAAAAGAAAAGAAAAGAAAAAAAAGAAAAGAAAAGAAAAGAAAGGCCTAGTTTTCCTTTCTGGGGTTCTATTTGCGTCCCTCTTAAAGTCTCCCTTTTCTTTTTAATGTAACTTCTCTGAGTTTGTTGATTTTAGCCTGGTTACCCTTTGCTTTACTTCTTTTATCCACTAATGAGTTAGTACATGCCTTGTTTTTCTTTGCAGCAAGGCAAAATGCCAGCCTGCAGAATGGAAAAAAGATCTTTTATTAATGTCTTAAATGCTGGGATTATAGCTGTGTACCATCATGAGGGTGTGTTGTGTTGATTTTATCTTTCAGTTCTAGAACATATTGTCATGCTTCGTGTTCTGGTATTTGTTATACAACCCAGGATATAACATCCACATGAACCACTTCTTTTTCAAGAAAGACATATCGTGAATTGGCTTTTAAGCTTGATATCAATGCATATAAATATACATTGATTGGGATGGCTGTTGTTACTGATTCAGGACCATAAATTAGTATCAGTGTATGTAATGAATGGGTGTTGATAGATGACTTTAATAACCAAAAGTTTCTTTCAAATACTACGAAGAGAAGATCAAAACACTGTGTGTTCCCTTGTTGCTTGAGAAGCAACACCACCCCTTGTAGTACCCCTATTGCTGTAAACACTTTTATATCCATTTAATCCTCCCAATTTTATTTAGAGCACCATATCATATGAAAACATTGCTATTGCATGAAACTTTGTACTATTGTATTTTCATCTTCAATTGGATCTTATTGATTCATCGCTTTGTAATTATTAGAGCAAACATTACATATGGCACCATTAAATACAAACAGATGATTAAAGATGAGATGCTGACAGAAATATGTGCAGGATGAATATAATTGCAGATATTCCTGAAAGATATCAATGATATATGATACTGATAATTCAAAGAAATTTAAGATATAAACACATGCATTAAATAAGGAAATACACAGACATAGAGTAAAAATACATGTTATTTCTTTTTTTATTTTTTAAATTAAATTCAATAAGCTATCCACCAAGGACTGTCAAATAGATATAATTTGAATGTGATATTAGATTTAACACATTTCTGCAATTTCATATGTAAATGATACATACTGTTTATTTTTATTACTTCTACCTATGAACAAGAGAAAATGTTCATAGATATTTTCAAGAAAATTTCATGTCTCCCATACATGAGATTCTGTAGAGAGCTGTGAAATGCCGAGCCTTAAAGATGGTGCTGCCTTCTGCCTTCGACCTTCCCAATGGTGAGTGCTCTCTGGCGTAAACAATTCCTTATTTGGTTAAGCCTGTTCAGCCTGTTTGCTTCCATGTTAGAGTAGCCTATCTGCAGGGTCCACATGGCTCACTGGAGTTGGTCAGCACAATGGGATTGAAGCCTGTGCGGGCATTTCCCCAGGGTCAGAAGAATCATGTTCAAGGATCCTAATTGAAACTGCATGAAGAAGATCTTCCCGGAGTCGCATCCTCCTTGCTGGTTGAGGTTGGGCACATACAGGATACAACATACTTAGTCATAATTAATAATCCGGCATTTATTCTTTCAGGTAGTCCCTTGATGTTTTACATTGTATTTTAGTACAAATTGGTTCCTCAATTTCTGTGAAGATGATTTAGAAAAATGTGACAAGTTGATCTTTCACTCTGTTCTGTATGAACAACAAACTGCTTTCACATTCTAAATAAGAATTAGTTGCATTCCTCTTCACTCCAACATTACCATCCGTGAAATAAAGCACAAACTGCTTACTTACTTCACAATATCAATTATAAAAAGGCTAAAGATTGTGTTGAAAGCAGTATCAACTCTCTGCAATAATATATGTCATATATATATATATAAATTAACTTATGACTCATGTTGTTTGTGGACTATGCAGCGAGAGATTGCATACTGAAGAGTTATATCTGTTGCTGCAACCAAGAGGAAAATTACACTACTGTATTCCAAATGCTTTAGTTAAAAAAAACTAAAAACAAAAACAAAACTAACTTAGGGGTCATTGAGCTGAATTATTTTTTCTCCTGATAGTTTTTCTGGCTGAAACCATATAATATATAAAACTATTTCTTTTTAGAAATTATAATTTGCTTGTATTTCCATTGAATGTTGTCATTTCTTTGAAAATTAAAAAGTAGTCGTTTTCCTGTAAATTCTGGAGAATAGCTGGTATTTGCAATAGCTTGTAATAAAAAATAAATCTTGTTTTATTCAGTCTACTGATTAACTGAAGAGTTCTGGAAAAGAAACTAAAATAAATATGCTATAAGCCTTTCAATTAGAAATTTTAAGATTACAAAATGACAATACCAACTGAACTACAAGGAATAACAGTGGTAATGATGACAAAAGCCGAACACCATAAATTGGTAAAATTCCTGGCACCTGCGAAACTTTTTGTCTACACAAAATTCATATAAAAACCTTGAGCCTCCAATCCTTAAGAAGATACTTTCACTAGAAAATGTCAGTTTACTAAAGGGAATTGGTCCCTGGTATGCTGCTTCAAGGATTGTCTTACATCCATGCACATATATGTATCACTAAATGACTAAATAGTTTTCTTTTTTTATTTTTTTAAATAGTTGTATCTTTATTTTACATACTGATCCCAGTTCCCTCTCACACCCTCCCTTTTCACTATCTTCAACCCCCTCATGCCCCCTGAGCACCCTCCCCTCCCATCCACCCACACTCCACATGTAGTGTGATGCCCTCCAGGAGGGGACATCTAAATTTGTCAAGTATTTTGAAGTAGGGAATAGGACTTCTCTCCTGACTCTAGGTTAAGGGAGTATCCCTCCATGGGGAATGTTCCTGCAAAGTCCCTTTGTGCACCAGGAATATATCTTCGTTCCATAGTCTGAGGGAGCTTAGACTGCTCAGGACTTCTAGCTGAGACCCATGTTCAGGGAGTCTGCTTCAGTCCTATGCTGGATTCTCAGCCATCATTGTGCTGTCTTTATGTGTTTCTGTAGCCTGGTCTTGTCCTCCCTATCTGCATCTGCATGCCAGTTTGGTTCAGTGTTTAGTTGTGGGTGTTTGCTTCTGCTTCCATCAGCTTCTAGATGAGGGCTTTATGATGGTAGATACGTGAGTAATCAATCTCATTGATTCAAGATGTTAATTGGGGTCAGTCTTGTAAGTATCTGGATAAATCTCTATGTTCAGTTTTCTCTTCAAACCTATAATTGCTCCCTCTTTTATGGTCTCTCTCTCTCTCTCTCTCTCTCTCTCTCTCTCTCTCTCTCTCTCTCCTTCTCTCTATCATTTCTCTCATCTATTCCTCCCCTGACTCAATCTTCATAGTCCCATGTGCTTTCCTCTCCTCCCCTTTTCATTCTCCTAGTTCCCTCTTTACGCACTACCCCCACATTCCCAATGTGCTCTGGACTCTAGTGATCTTTGCCCTTTCCCCTTCAGTAAGGGACCTTATCAGAATCCCTTAAAATCCTCCTTGTATCCTAGTTTCTCAGGAGGTGTGAATTATAGACTGGTGATCCTTTGCTCTATGTCTAAAATCCATATATGAGTGAGTACATACCATGTGTCCTCATTCAGGATGGTTTTCCAGAGGAACCACCATATTGATCTCCAGAATGGCTGCACAAGTTTGCACTCCCACTGGCAGTGGAGGAGTATTCCCCTTTCTCTGCTTCCTCTCCACCATAAGTTGTCATTGGTGTTTCCAATTTTAGCCACTGTGACAGGAGTAAGATGGTATCTCAAAGTTGTTTTCATTTGCATTTCCCTGATACCTAAGGATGTTGAGGACATTCTTAAATCTTTCTGCCTTTTTGATTACTTCTATTGAGAGTTCTCTAGTCAGTTCTGTTGACCATTTTTCAATAGGATTATTTGGTGTTTTGTTGAATAGAGTCTTGAGTTCTTTGTGTATATTAGAGATCAGCCCTTTGTCAGATGTAGAATTGGTGACGAACTTTTCCCAGTCTTTGGATTACTGTTTGGACTTGTCAACTGTGTCTTTACATTACAGATTTTTCTAAGTTTGAGGAGGTCCCATTTATTAATTATTGGTCTCAGTGTCTGTTTAACTGCTGCTATGTTCAGGAAACGGGCTCCTAAACAATTTTTTCAAGGGTCCCTCCCACTTTCTCTTCTAAGAGTTTCATAGTATGGCTGAATTTATGTTGAGATCTTTGATCCATTTGGACTTGAGTTTTGTGCATGGCAATAGACATGGGTCTATCTGTAGTCTTCTGCATACCATCATCAAGTTGTGCCAGCACAATTTGTTGAAATTGCTTTCCTCCTCCCGTTGTATACTTTTAGCAGATTCGTCAAAAATCAGGTGTTCTTAGGTGAGTGGGGAAATATTAGGAATTTGCATTCAATTCCATTTGTCTAATTGTCAATTTTGTGCCAATATCAGGCTGTTTTCAGAACTATAGCTCTGTAGTAGAGCTTAAAGTCGGGGATGGTGATGCCTACTGAATTTCCTTTATTGTACAGGGTTGTTTAGGTTATACTGTGGATTTTAACCCATATAAAGTTGATTATTATCCTTTCAAGGTCAGTGAAAAAATATACTTAGATTTTAATGGGGATTGCATTGAATCTGTAGATTTCTTTTTGGCAAGATTGCCATTAGTACTATCTTTATCCTGCCTATCCAACACAATGGGGGAATCTTTCCATTTTCTGGTATATTCTTTAATTTATCTCTTTATAAACAGAAAATGTTTTCCCAGTTAAAATATTACCTTTCTCTTTTTTTCACTTTTTATATTATTAATATAATTAAAAAATTTTACATGTGGATCCCAGGTTCCTCTCCCTTCCTCCCTCCAACCCTCCCTCCCTCCCTCCTTCATACACTCTTTCCCCTGTGACATACACCCTGGCCACACTCTGCTCATATCCCCCCACCCCTATTCCACTTGTAGGGCTATGCTATCCAGGTTTGGTCATGTAAATCTGTCAAGTAATTTGAAGTAAGGACTAGGACTTCTCTCCTGTCTCTAGGTTAAGGGGGTATCCCTCCATGGGGGATGTGTCCACAAGGTCCTTTTTTGCACCAAGAATACATCCTGTTTCTACTGTCTGAGGTCTCCCAGACTGCTCAGGCCTTCTAGCTGAGACTCATATTCAGGGAGTCTGAATCAATCCCATGCTGGATTCCCAGCTATCAGTCTGGGGGGCATTAGCTAATCCTTGTTCAGGTCAGCTGTCTTTGTGTATTTCTGCAACCTGGTCTTTTTCCCTCTCTCTGCATCTGGATTCTAGTTCGACTCAGTGTTTGGTTATGGGTATTTTCTTCTGTTTCCAACAGGTAATAGATGTGGGCTCCATGATGGTGGATAATTAAGTTGATGATCTCACTATCAGGGATGGGCATTTATGGTAGCCTTTCCATGTTTGCTCAAATTGTTAGTTGGAGTCAGTCTTGTAGTTCTCTTGACCTTTCCTTGGGTTCAGTTTTCTCTTCAAACCAATAATGGCTCCCTCTTCTATGTTCTCTCTCTCTCTCTCTCTCTCTCTCTCTCTCTCTCTCTCTCTCTCTCTCTCTCTCTCTCTCTCCCTGACTCCATCTTCCTAGTACCACGTGCTTTCCTCTCCTCCACTTCTCTTTCTACTAGTTATCTCTCCATTCACTGCCTTCCCATTTCCCATGTGCTCTGGGGGACTTGTCCCTTCTCCCTTTTGTGAGCAACCATATTTAAATCGCTTAGAATACACCTTGTAAACCAGTTCGTCTGGTGATGTGTATTATAGGCTGGTGATCCTTTGCTCTACATCTAAAATCCACAGATGAGCGAGTACATACCCTGTTGCTGTTTTTGTGACGGGTTTAACTCATTCAGAATGGTTTCTTCAAGTTCCATCCACTTGCCTTCGAATTTCAAGATTCTGTTATTTTTTTCTGCAGAGTAGTATCCCATTGTGTAGATGTGCCACATCTTCATTATTTATTCTTCTGTTGAGGGGCATTTAGGTTGCTTCCAGTTTGTTGCTATTACAAATAATGCTGCTATGAACATAGTTGAACACATGTCTTTGTTGCATGGATGTGGGTCATTTGGGTATATACCTAAGAGTGGAATTGCTGGGTCCTGTGGTAAACTAATTCCCATTTTCCTGAAGAACCACCATACTGATCTCCAAAATGGCCATACGAGTTTGCACTACCAAAAGCAGTGAAGGAGTGTTTCCCTTTCTCCACATCATCTGTAACATAAGTTGTCATTGGTGTTTCCAATTTTAGCCACTCTGGCAGGAGTAAGATGGTATTTCAAAGTTGTTTTCATTTGCATTTCCTGATAGCTAAGAATGTTGAACGCTTTGTGTTTTTCAGCCTCCTTGATTTCCTCTATTGAGAATTCTTTCTTCAATTCTGTACCCCATTTTTAATAGGGCTATTTAGTGTTTTGTTGACTAGTTTCTTGAGTTCTTTTTATATTTTGGAGATCAGTACTTTATCAGATGTAGGATTGTTAAAAATTTTTTCACAGTCTGTGGGCTGCCATTTGGTTTGTCCACTGTGTCCTTTGCCTTACAGAAGCTTCTATGTTTGAGGACATCCCACTTATTAATGTTGATCTCAGTGTCTGTGTTACTGGTTTTATGTTCAGGAAGCGGTCTCCTATACCAATTTTTTCAAGGGTACCTCCTACTTTCTCTTCTAAGAGGTTTAGTGTGGCTGGATTTATGTTGAGGTCTTTGATCTATTTGGACTTGAGTTTTGTGCACAGCAATAGATATGGGTCTAGCTGCAGTTTTCTACATGCCATCATCCAATTGTTCCAGCACCGTTTGTTGAAGATGCTTTCCTCCCTCCATTGTATTTATTTTTTGCTATTTTGTCGAAAATAGGGTGTTCATAGGTATGTGGGTTAATATCAGGATTTTCGATTCAATTCCATTCATCTACCTGTCTATTTTTGTGCCAATACCAAGCTGTTTTCAGAACTATAGCTCTGTATTAGAGCTTAAAGTCAGGGATGGTGATGCCTCCTGACATTCGTTTATTGTACATGGTTGCTTTGGCTATCCTGGGTCTTTTGTTTTTCCAAACATGGTTGATTATTATCTTTTCAAGTTTAGTGAAGAATTGTGCTGGGATTTTAATTGGGATTGCATTGAATCTGTAGATTGCTTTCAGCAAGATTGCCATTTTTACTATATTTATCCTTCCAATCCAAGAGCAAGAGAGATCTTTCCATTTTCTGGTATCTTCTTTAATTTATTTCTTTAAAGACACAAAGTTTGTTGTATAGGTCTTTCTCATATTTGTTATGTGTTACCCCGAGACATTTCATGTTGTTTGTGGCTATTGTAAAGGGTGATGTTTGATTCTTTCTTTGGTTCTTTGTCATCTGCTTGTAGTAGGGCTACTGTGTATTTTTTGTTTGTTTGTTTGTTTGTTTTTGGTTTTTGTTTTTTTGGTAGTTTTTCGGGTCACTTATGTAAACTATCATATCATCTGCAAATAGAGAAAAATTGACTTCTTCATTTCTGATTTGTATTCTGTTGATCTCATTATTTTTTGTCTTATTGCTTTAG
Organism: Cricetiscus sungorus; assembly: GCA_030556225.1. Taxonomy (NCBI): domain Eukaryota; kingdom Metazoa; phylum Chordata; class Mammalia; order Rodentia; family Cricetidae; genus Cricetiscus; species Cricetiscus sungorus. The sequence continues at coordinate 50,907,069 of JANBXA010000726.1, read as the reverse complement.
CTAGAATTTAAAGTACAGTATTGAAGATATATGGAGAGAGAGGTCAGCCTTGTCTTGTTCCTGATTTTAGAGGAATCACATTAAGGTTCTTTCCATTCAGTTTGATGTTGGCTGTTATATTGCTGAATATTGCTTTGATTATGTTTAGATGTGTACCTATTATCTCTGATCTCTCCAAGACTTTCATCATGAAAGCATGTTGAATATTGTCAAAGGCTTTTTCAGCATCTAGGGAGATGATCATGTGCTTTTTCTTTTACAGTTTGTTTCTATGGGGGATCACATTGTTATATTTTAATATGTTAATCCATCCCTGCAACACAGGGATGAAGCCTACTTGCTCATGTTGAATGATTTCTCTGATGTATTTTTCGATTTAGTCTGACAGTATTTCATTGTTTATTTTTGCATCAATGTTCATGACAGATACTGGTCTGTAGTTTTCTTTCTTAGTCCTCTCTTTGTGTGGCTTGTGTACCAAGGTGATTGTGGTCTCATAAAATGAGTTTGGTAATGAACCTTCTGTTTTATTGTGTGGAATAATTTGAGGAGTATTGGTATTAGCTCTTCCTTGAATTTCTGGTAGAATTTTGTACTGATGACACCTGGCCCTGGGCTTTTTTTGGTTGGAAGTCTTTTGATAATGGCTTCTATTTCATTAGGTGTTATAGTTATATTTAAGTTGTTTGTATGTTCTGGATTTAATTTTGGTGATAGTTATCCAAACATTTGTCCATTTCCTTTGAATTTTCAAATTTTCTGGAGTATAAGTTTTCCAAGTATGACTTCAAACTTGTCTGGATTTCCTCAGTGTCAATTGTTATGTACCCCTTTTCATTTTTATTTTGTTAATCTGCATGTTGTCTCTCTGCTTTTTGCTTAGGTTGGATAAAGTTTTGTCTATCTTGTTGATTTTCTCGGAAAAAAACAAAAAAACAAGTCTATGTTGCACTGATTTTTTTGTATTGTTTTTCTGAACTCTGCTTTATTGATTTCTGCCTTAAAATTGATTATATACTGGCATCTACTCCTCCAAGGTGAGTTTCTTTCTTTGTGTTCTAAGGCTTTCAGGTGTGCTGTTAATTCTCCAATGTTATTATCCTCCATTTTCTTCATGCAGGGTCTTAGTGCAATGGATTTCACCAGTAGCACTACTTTCAAGGTTTCTCATAAGTTCGGGTAGATTGTGTCCTCATTCTTATTTAACTTTAGCAAAAAAAAACTTTATTTTTTTTTCTTCTTTGATTCTGGTATGGTGCAATTGTGCATTGTTCAGTTTCCACTAGTATGTAGGGTTTCTGTGACTTGTGTTGTTGTTGGATTTCAACTTCAAAGTGTATTGGTCTGATAAGATATAGGGGAATATTCCAATTCTTTTGTATCTGTTGAGGTTTGTTATGTTGCCTAGTATGTGATCAAGTTTCGAGACGGTTGCATGTAAAGCAGAAAAGAAGGTATATTCTTTTGTATTTGGATGGAATGTTCTAAAGATGGCTTTTAAACCCAATTGAGACATAACTTCTATTAGTTCTTTTGTTTTTTGTTGAGTTTCTGATTGGTGGTCTTGTCTAGTGGTGAGATTTGTGTGTTGAATTCTCCCATTATAAATGTGTGAGGTTTTATGTGAGCTTTGAATTTTAGTAGTGTTTCTTTTATGAATGTGAGTACTTTGTATTTGGGACATGGATGGTCAGAATTAAGACTCTGTGTTGATGGATTTATCCTGTTATGAATACGAAAATACCATCTTCATCTCTTTAGATAGATTTTGGTTTGAAGTCTAATATGGTAGATATTAAGATAACAACACCTGCTTGCTTCTTGGGTCTATTTGATTGGGAGGTCTTTTCCTAGCCCTTTATCCTGAGGTAATATCTATCTTTGAAGCTTAGATGTGTTTCTTGTATGCAGCAGAAGGATAGATTTTGTCTCCATATCCATTCTGTTAGCCTGTGTCTTTTTATTTGTGACTTAAGAACATTAATGTTGAGGAAATCTAAAGACCATTGATTGTTGATGCTTGTTTGTTTTAGATTTGTTGGTGGTGGTGGTATTGTGAATATATTTGCCCTGCTTTGCCCTTGGGTTCTGGTGAAATGGGATTATCTATTGCCTATGTCTTTGTGAGCATAGTTAACTTCCTTTGGTTGGAGTTTTTTTCCAGAACTTTCTGCATGGCTGAATTTGTAGATATATATTATGAAAAATCTCGCTTTGTCATTAAATATCTTGTTTCCTCTGTCTATAGTGATTGAAAGTTTGCTAGGTATAGTAACCTGGGCTGGCATCTATGAACTCTTAATACTTTTAAAATATCTATCCAGGACCTTCTGGCCTTGAGATTCTTTGGAGAATTCAAGTGTAATTTTGATAGGTCTGTTTTCATATGTTATCTGGCCTTTTCTCTACACTGCTCTTAATATTCATTCTTTATTATGTATGTTAGGTGTTTTGATTATTATGTGTTGAGGGTTCTTTTTTCTTTGGTTTAGTCTGTTTGGTGTTTGGTATTCTTCTCATACTTTAAATATATGGAACATTTTATGAATGTTTGTGTCATAAAAATACCTTAATATAGAAGGAAACTATGGGAATGGTAATAAAGGAAAAATTTTGAGGGAACTTAAAGGGGTAGTTTGAATCAAAATGCATTATATGGATGTATGAAACTTTCAAACAACAAAAGGGTAACCGTAAAATTTTAAAACACAAAGTAAAAATGAAGACGACACCAATAAAAGAATAAACAAGGATGTGAGCATCTTCTATTTAGAAGAAATACAAATAGACAAGAAAGAAAGTAAATAAGACAAAAGATAGTATAAAAGTAAAGTGTCTCTCTCTTTCTCTGAGAAAAACAAAATTAATATTGGTTAATGACTGTGATGCCAGAATTAATATGTGGATTCCAAATGGAATGATATCATATCTTCTAACTTTCTGATTTATTGCCAGAAAACTCATTCTCTTCATATCATTGTTTCATTATAACCATAAGATCCAGCAATTCCACTCTCAGGCATATGCCCAAAAAGTACACATTCATACAAGGACATAAGTTCAACTATGCTCATAGCAGCATTATTTATATTAGCCAGAACCTGGAAGCAACTTAAATCCCCTCAATTGAAGAATGGATGGAGAAAATGTGGTACATTTATACAATAGAGTACTACCCAGCAGGAAAAAGACAATGGAATCTGGAAATTCGCAGGCAGATAGATGGAACTAGAAGAAACCATCCTGAGTGAGGTAAAACAGTCACAAAAAGACAAATGTGGCATATACTCATTCATAAATAGATTTTAGACAGAGAACAAGGCATCATTAGCCTACAATCCACATTCCTAGGAAAGCTATAAAACAAGGAAGACCCCAAGAGAGACAAACATGGTACCCCTGAGAAGGGGAAAGAGATAAGATCTCCTGAGAAAATTATGAGCAAGGGGGAAAGGGAGAGGGAGTTAGGAGAAAGAGAAGGGGTGAAGGAAGGGAAAGGAGAACATGAGGAAGTAGAATGATTGAGTCAGGGGAAGAATAGAAAATAGCTAGGAGAGAGATACCATAAGAAAGGGAGTCATTATAGGTTTAAGAGAAAACTGGCACTAGACAGATGTCCAGAGACCTACAAGAATGATCCCAACTAACAACTAACAATCTGAGCAATAGTGCAGTGACAACCTTATGTGTACTTCCCTGATAATGAGTTGGATAACTACCTTATATGCAATCCTAGAGCCATCATCCAGTATCTGATAAAAACAGAAGCAGGCACCCACAGTTAAACACTGAGCTGAATTCCTGGAATCCAACTGCAGAAAGGGAGGGTTCTCCACGCTGGAGAAACCCACAGAAACACCTGACCTGAACAACGGGAGCTCATGGACCCCGGTCTAATAGCTGGGAAACCAGCATAGGACCAATCCAGACCCCCTAAATGCGGTTGTAAGTTAGGGGGACTGTGCAGTCTATGCAGCATCTTGTAATGGACCAGTGTTTATACTAGGTTATGAAGGGAATTAGGGTGCCCATTCCAAATAGTGGGATACTCTCATAGCCTAGACATATGGTGGAGAGCCTAGGCCCTGCTTCAAATGATATGACAGACATTGAAGATCCCTTATGGAAGGCCTCACCCTCACAGAGGAGCTTAAAGGGGATGGGATGGGGGTTGGGGAAACAGGTGAGGATGGGAGGGTGAGGGAATTGGGATTGACATGTAAAACAGGCCTGCTTTAAATTTAAATAAAACACTATGATAAATGAGAATTGCATGAAATTTGCCAGTTATGGCAGAAATTTCTTTACATATTAAGTGATTTTATATACAGTACAAAATAAGAACATATACTCAATTAATCATAGAAGGCAGAATGGTTCTCAGCATATGCATTATATGATGAATTATCTTACTAAAGGCTCTTCAATAAGTAAATTTTCATATGTGTGGACAATAGAATGTGCCCCTTCTAAATGGTGTTGAACTAGTCTTATAGAGGATTCAGAAAAATTTTTGAGCTTAAATGAGGAGTTTATTTTGAAAGGAGAATGAGGAAGAAGGCAAGAGACATAGAGGAACCAGAAATAGAAAAGGGAGAGGAGAGAAAGAGAAAGAAGGGGGACAGCTGATGGCCAACTGAAAGCAGAAAAATAGTGAATATAGCCTCTTGCAACAAGTAATTTTTCTTGGCAAAATTATAAGATAAAGGAAATAATACATCAAGATGCAGAACTTTCTTTGTTGAATCTATTTAAAAACAAAACTGTGTTTTAATCAGTACAAGTGGCAAGTCATATTTTTCTCACAAAACAATGTTCTTAATTTGCTGTACAGCCTCTACATATGAGAAAGCTAAAAAAGAGTAACTACTTATTCTACCTTGTTCATAATTGCTCATCTATGTATTATGTGGGAGCTACTTGTATTAGAGATTCCATTGAATTAAATTCCTAAAATTAAATAGAGAAAAAATTTACAAGGCTATTAATGATAAAGTTATTTAAACATTTTTAATGATATCCAAATTCTATTATTGTCACTTGTTTTCTAATTTTATATTTACTATATATACTATGACTTATAAGATACATGTTTTTAACTTTGATTTTCTAATTGGGTTTTTATTTATATATCATATGAATCAAAAACCTATAATGTTTATTAAAATTAAAACTGATGTTTTTATTAAAATGAAGGGAATTTTGTGGATCATGACTCAATAATCTAAAGACCTTTGTGCAGCAAATAATTTTCCTCTGAAGAGAACACTATCAAAAAATACTTATACTCTTTCTACTTATTTCTGCTTTATATTATTTTAACTGTCCTATGCTATTTTCACATATTTATTCCCATATATTTTTCTGAAAATAGAAATGATTCATAAATAATATATAATACATATACAATGTTATATATTTTATAACCATATTATAATGTAAATAGTAAATAAATAATATATAACATAAAGGAATAAAATTTTTAATATTATAAGTACATGATGATTTGGGAAAGTGTTCCCAAAGTTCTTATGTGCACCAGGGATAGATCCTGGTTCCACTGCCCAGGCCTTCTAATTGAGACCCATATTTGGATTTTACAACAATGAATGTGAAAATATGATAAAATTAAGATGACAAATTTTATTTTTTGTCATTGAATTACCCTGTCTATGTAGTAGAAAATGGATATATTATTATTTAGTAATGAAATTTTCAGTTTTTATTGTTGATAAACTAGAACATTTTAAGATATGTTCCCTTTGATATCAATTGTATTTGTAAATAAACTGTTCCTTTATGCCTATAAAGGTGTTTTGTAGATATCAGTGAGTTGTTAAGAATTCTTGCTATTTTTCTAAAAGTTCATAGTTTTGTCTGTAGTACCCTTGTCTACCAATTCATTAGTACCTCTGACTGCAGTTCTAGGACATGTGATATTCTTCACTGGACTCCCTGGGCACTCCCCCCACACACACACACATATTCATGTATTATAACACACACACAAACATATACATAAACTCAAATACAAAGTTTGAAAAGTTCATATATGAGGAACAAAGACCATTTAAAATAATAGCTTAACTTCCACATCTAATTTTACTTTCTTTTTTTTCCTGGTTGGTAATTTCAAAATTTAAAACAAAACTTACTGAGATATAATATATTTGTTGTAAAATATATAAGCACATATTTGAAAGAATGCATCAGTATCTATTTCAGTTGGCATGTTAGCCTATAATCAGTTGGCAGTGCATAAGTATAATGGTAAAATTCTCTTTTATAGTTAATGTTCATTATGTACTTTACAAAATCTGGAATCACCTGGGAGACAGCCATGAGTATATATGAGTTGTTTTTATTAACTTTCTTAACTGTAGAAGAATACACACTTTAAATTCATATGGCAACATTGTGTGTGCTCTAGACTAAATAAAGAGAAAAGGATAAAGGGAGAAAAACAGCAACTGTACATTCCTTCCATGTTCTCTGCATCTTTACTGAAATACGGTATTGGTAGCTGCCTCAAGCTTACTGTACTATGACTTCCCTGGTAATGACTGAACGCAACATTGAACTATGAGTGTAAAGAAACATTTTCCCTCTTGTGTTCCTATTGCCAGAATATTTCATTAGAAAAATAGTAAAATAAACTAATATATTTGATATTGTGTACTTTTAAAAGATATTATTTAGGGATATTAATAACAACTTGAATAATTTTTTGATGTAAATAAGACATTCCACTGATTCCATCATTTTTTAGTATACTAAATGAGTATTTCTATTTACTGTATGGAATCTAACAAAAGTTTGGCCATAATTTACCAGATATACATAAACGATTTAAGTAATAAAATAAATTCTGTTTCAAGATAAGGTCATTTCTCGAGTAAAATAAAGTATAATAATAATGTACTGCCAAGCACAGTTTCTATGCAATAAGTAAACAACTGTCTAATAAAGCAGATTTAGGTGATTTTAAATATATATATATATATGTATGTATATACATATATATATATTTGCTCTTTAATATATATTTATATATTGACAGATGTACCTATTGTAAACTATGTTTATTTTAAAGAAAGGGGATAAACCAGATGAAAGAAATCTTTATACTATATTACATATCCACAAAGCAGAACATTTACCTTTAAAATGCTTTTTCATTCATAATATTTCTGCTCAAATATGTCTACTTTGGAGTTTACTAGAGTTACATTTTACTTGTTTGTTTCAAACACTGAGAATAAGGTGTACTCTTCAATTCGAACAAAAATCAAACCGAAACTATTCTTCTGCCAGGCTCCCAGATACGGAGAGACTGCCATATAGCTTGGAGGGCAATGGGTGCATCTCACATTGAAACACTAACATATCCTCTCTGATCCATGCATGCAGAAAGTCACTGTAAAACCATTATTCTACTGAAATCAGAGAAAATGATCAAGTTTGTCTCTTTAAAGAAAAAATCAACTTCTCAATATTGACTAGATGGAACACCAAAAACACTGTATCTATCTGTCAAAGCAGCTCTGTGGTTTTCTCCCACACAACTGGTGTAATTTAGTTACTTGATCTAAGATAGGAAAATATACTCAATTTGTATTTAAAAGAAAGTTGAAAAATATGCTGTCTTTCAATATTATACAATATACAATATGCTCCTGATATATGTTGTCATGTTAACAAGTAAAAAAGCTGCTCAGAATTCCACTATCTGCTAATTCATCTTACTCCAGGCAAAATAAATCTAACAATTTCAAGTGAATGAATCACACTTAGACTCCTGAAGAATATTGATAATGGAACAATAAGGACTCTGGACATTTTATTTGTGGTATTCTTGCACATTGATGAATCATGGTAACTAATAAGATCTCATCAAGGTGTGGTGACTTTAAGAAATGGGAAAATAAATTATCAGCCACAATTTAAAAACACTCAATATCCCTGTAAGTATGAAACAAAATAGAATGTACATTTTGTGTTGATTTTAATGATAAAAAGGGTGCAGGAGGAAAAAACTGATATTTCACATATATTGCATACAGATTACCCAAACTGGACATGGAGGGTAAATTATAAAACAAATCCATCAATTTTAAGTTAATTACGACCATCTAATCTGAAAGGTTTCCACATTCTCACAGAAAATTTTATCTAAGACATTAGAAGCTTTAGAGATCAACTTCTGAAGGAAAGTTAGTTTGAATAGAGAGAAGTAATTATGAGAGACATAAAATGAGTAAATTTTGCCCAAAGGGGAAAGGTTTCTACCTCCTCCTCTCCATGGTGCACTTAGTTGAATACCTGAAGGGAAATCACAGAAGTAGTAAAGAGCAGAGGGTTCCTGGACCATGTTGGATTTCCACAGAACACCTGATCTGTACAACAGTGTTTCCTGACTGTAAGATTTTAATTCAAATCTCTATAGAATAGTAGTTTAGTAGTGTAGGTGTAAATATAATTGATTATTTTACAGATGAAAACTGTACTATCATGTAGTGGTGGCACAAACTTTAATCCCTGAACTAGGGAGGCAGAAGTAGGCAGATGTCTGTGAGCTCAAGTTTATATTTGTCTACACAATGAGCTCTAAAACAACTAAGGTTACACAAAAAACACCTGTCTCAAAAACCGAATAATAATAATAATAATAATAATAATAATAATAATAATATATTTAAAAACAAAATTTGTTTGTACAAAATAACAATTAATTTTCAATATTAATACACACCCCTAAGAGCTGTCAATCTAGTTCTTGTGATACAGGTTGTGAACAGTTATCTGGAAAATAAAAATTACTGAGATGTGTACATTTCTTATATAATAAATAAGTCAGATAATGAAGATATAAGTGAGTTCTATGCATCTTGACTAGCATGCTAATAACAATACACTTACAACATTATTATACCATTTGCACATTATGAAATTAGTGGGTTCTCACTTATTTCTTAGTTTCATGTTCTTTAAGCTTCCCACATACCAGTCCTGTGTTAGACATGGTCTGCAGTGGAGAAAGTATTCCTTAAGGTAATGAAAATGCACAAATGACTTTGTGTCAATGGGATTGAGAGAAGATTTTTAATAAACTTGAGAAATAAAAAAAGAAGGAAATAAAACAAACAAAACCACACACAAGACCACCCAGACTAGCAAGAGATTTGTCAAGTATGTTTTTCAGAAGAATGTGAATGGATTCCTAATGTAAATTTACAGGATGCAAGGTAAATAAAATCCACTTTTAAGACATACATACATTTCAAAAAGATGAATATCCGTGGTGCTTTATCCACAGAGGCAGAGTAGGTAGCATATTTGTGGTTAGGCTGCTGGAGTACATCATGATGTCACTGCAGTATGTATTAGCTAAATGTTATTTAGGGTATTTTGAGATATTTAACTGCCTGATTGCTTGGTATCGTGCTAGATTCATAAATGCTCTAAATTTGTAGGAATGGATGAATCTTTGGGTGAATCTAAGCAGGCATTTCAAAGTCAGGGGAGGGGGATCACAAAATGAAGAGTGGTCATCAACATGCAATCTTATCAGCCTCTTTCTTTATATCCAGTTGAGGACTTGGGGATCCTTGCCCATGAAGTGCTGTCTAAATGAAATTCAATTTATAAATATTCTTATTCATATTACTGAGTGAACATTGGTATAAATTTTGAAATGCAAGGGGAAAAGATGCCCTTAGTAGCTAGGTTAAACTTTGTGATTTACTAGAGATGGGGTTACATGTGGTTGTGAGCCTCCTGATATAGTTGGTGGACACCACACTCACACCTTCTAGAAGAACACGAAATAGTCGAGAATGAAGCCATCTCTCTAGCCACTAAATTATGCAAGTTTAGGTTAATTAATGTCTTTGGAAAGTGAAGTGGAATGTAATTTCCTCAATTAAGTAGTTCTTTTGGTGATTTCTTTATACTTCTTAATCACACATATTGCCCAAGGCCTACTGAGAAGAGAGAAAGACTACCGGGAAATGTTTTTAAAATCGCTGCAAATATTATGTATATTGATTTGTAAAATAAGTCACTTTTTACTGTAATTTTTATAGGGCAGACTTTTCAATATTACAAAGTAGTCTAAGAGAGTTTCTACTGTGAACTTTGCACATGGCCTAACATATATTACCATGGGAAGTATCTTCAGTATCTGTCAACCTAGGCATTCCAAGATTGTTATGCTTCAAAGAGAGAAACTATACAACAACTAAAAATTTATACAATTTGCAATTGGAGTGATTTGTTTGCAAAGGTATATACTACAGACCTGCATGTATGAAGTTTTTACATTTGCTGAACATGCTGTGTTCCAATCCGCTATCATGGATATATGTTTCACTACTTTCTGTCCTATTTGCTAGTGCTGATACTGATGTAAAATTCATTCACCCCCACTTTTAGTCGCTCAATCTCAGGGAGATTCTTCTAGTCAATAAGAATACTGATAATGGGAAAATGTCTTACAGTACATGCCCTATTTTAAGGGACAAAAAAGAAGAGTCCATTCTCTTGAGAGGCAAAACATACTCAAATAACCATGTTTGGCTCCATTTTGTAACAAAAATCCTTAGTTAATATGCTAACTTCTATGGTGGTACTTTCTTGAAACAAGGTACATTGGGCAGCTTGCTGTTGGAGACAACCGTGTAGATTGTAAGAATCTCTATTTCCCATAATGTATCAGCAATTACTCCTCAGATGTTTAGTGCTAGTTCCTGGAAGGTCAGATTCTTATGTCTGAAGCTGAGTGAGACCCATGGCTTTAATGCATCATTTGAATCCTCTGTGTATAAGAAAAGTTTGTTAAAGCACCCATCACAAAGAAATCTGTACAAGTGCCATTCGTTTTCAATCAGGAAACATTATAGCATGTCTTGTCAGTGTAGCCACCATTCAAAGTTGACCCATTTTCAAGTAACACATCAAGAGATTAAGTAAAATTTGAAAAAATTCACTTCTAGAGTCTGTATGTACATATATGTAGTGTGTGTGTGTGTGTGTGTGTGTGTGTGAGTGTGTATGTGTGTGTGTATTTAAGAATATATGAATATGGGTAATATTAATAGCTGTTTCTTTTTTAACATTTATCTTTGATATTTTTATATTTTATTATGAATCATCTTATTTTACATTTCAATCCCAGTTCCCTCTCCCTCAGATCCTCCCAGGACCCCTATTGCCCCCATCCCATTCCCAATCCACTGTAAAGGGAGGATGAGACCTTCCATGAGGTATCATCAAAATCTGTCCAGTTATTTGGGGTAGGGCCTAGACCATCCCCAGTGTTTCTTGATAGTATCAAAAATGAATAGTTTTTCATTTAATCAAATAATTTAGTGAAACTTGGAAAATGTGTAAAGGAATTTTACTATATGTGGGCAGTAGCATATATGTTTTGTGCAAACTTTTCTTTTGTATTCATAAGAAAATGAGGGTATCAAACAAATATTCTCAACAGAGGATGTTATCAATGTCTTTTGATACCCATCCTTGTAGAGAAAATCTTACGGGATATATGAACTTGTTTGAGTACATGCTGCCTCTCTTTTATCTGTTTATTATTATTTATTTATTTATTTGTTTGTTTGTTTGTTAATTTATTGAGACTGGGTCCATGAAGGCTGTTCTAGAGAAGAAAAAGAAGGAAAGAAGGTTCCTGCTGTGCCAGAAACCCTTAAGAAATAGCAAAGGAATTTCCCAGAGTTGAAGGTGAAGCACTTTCGGAAAAGTTTGCACTAAAGACACAATGGAAGGCATGGAGGAAGCTTATCTATCAAAAAGCAAAGCATTATCAATACAGGCATATGTACCAGATGGAGATTTACATGGTTAGGATGTAAAGGAAAGCTGGGAACTTCTAAGTGCCTGCAGAACCCAAACTGTCATTTGTTATCTGAATCCAAAATGTCAATGGTGTAAGCCAAAGGGTCAACAAGGTAGTGCAGCTGCTCTGTCTTCATCAGATCTTCAATGGCACCTTTGTTAAACTCAACATGGCTTCAATTAACATGGTGAGGATTGTGGAACCATACTTTGCATGGGGGTATCTCAACCTGAAGTCAGTAAACGATCTCATCTATAAGCATGGCTATGGCAAAATCAATAAGAAGAGAATTATCTTGACGGACAATTCTTTGATTGCTCCATCTTTTGGTAAGTACAGCAATATCTGCGTGAAGAATCTGATCCACGAGATCTACACATACGGAAAACACTTCAAGGAAGCCAACAACTTCCTGTGGCCCTTCAAATTGTCTTCTCCACGTGGTAGAATGGGATTTAAGGAAAGGAAAATTAGGGTTGTTCAATGGAGAAGTAGTGTTGATAATTATCTTGCAACTAATTAGGTCTTTCATACTGACAATAATTCTCTGATACCATATAAGTATTATGATCCCATTTAATTATTTCACTTAGTAGCTGAGTTAATGCTAAATTCACAAATTAAGGACTCTTCCACCAACTGCTCTTTCTTCAAATGCCTACCCATAATCTTAGAAGACAACTGCATTACTACCAATAAACTATATAGTGGAAAATGAACATAATTCATTTTAAGAATTCACTACCACTTTTTAGAGAAATCAATAAAGTGAATATGGATACCACTATTTTATTATAAATGATTCAAAGAAATAGATAAAGATACATAGATAAGTAGAATAAGGCATTGGAGGGTACAGTCATTTGCATTTCCATCTCTTGGGTGTGTTACCAATCAGAAACTATTATGTAGTCAAGAGATTTTTGGGGGGGTTATCATGAAAACATATTTGATTTATTCAATTGCTTAGTGATTCACTTCAGTTGACAGCACTTCTTTCTTTTCTGAAACTCAAAAGAAAGTGTTGAAAATTTCAACTATTAAATTAAGTGGTTAGCTTTCCAGCAATGGACAATCATCTTGAAGCTAAGAAAGAACAATTACACCAGTTGATTCCTTAGGATAAACTCAAGGATTCAAGTAACTTTTCATAAAGTTAAAAGGACATAACTATGCCTTTGGAATCCATGAGAATTTTAAAGTTCTATACCAGGAAAGAAATTGTGCAAAAGAGGAAATATATAATCCTTAATACTAAACTCAAATACTTGAAAACTGTTTCCATTTATTGACTATTAACTATTTTCACAGGAACTTTGTAGAGTACATTTTTTGTGAATCCACTTGCACATGAAAACTTGTTAAATGTACACTAGTTAAATTGTTTCATGTCTTCTTGTTCTGTGTATGTCACTAAGATAATAGGATTTATCATACATGGATTTGTCAGTGATTATAGGTATAACTATAATGATGACCCCATTCTTATTTCATTTCATGAGTCTTCCCTTTAGTCCATTTGAATAAATTTGAAAGCTAATTCAAAACCTATCATGTACAACAGCTGGAGTGATGATTCACTGGTTAAGAACATTCGTACCTGTGTGAATGGTTCTGCAAGACCAGTTCTCTTATGTGTTTTAATACATTATAGATGGGGTAGATGTTAGGGTGGGCCAACTCAAAGCCCTGGATATGTACCTGGGTGGTAGTTCAGTTGGTTCTGGCATTAGGGAGTATCCTCATCAGATGAGTAGCAATGCCTGCTCTCCCACACCTATGGTATGAGGGTTTGGAGACTGATTTCCAGAGTGTAAGGGCCAGCTCTCGCGTGAAAGGTAGGCTTAGCTCTCCAGTTCCCGGGGCACCCTGGCGATATCTCTTGTATGGAGTGAGACCAGCTATTCTATGGCCAATGGAAGTTGATGTCAGCCCAGTACAGCCCTGGGATTGCAACATGCATGGTTCACATGGGCCCCTTATAGCAGGACCACTGACCAAGATATGGCCCTCAGAAGCAGCTTGGGCTTTTATATCTATGTCACCATGACCCCAATGTCAGCACAGACTACTCACATCAACATGATCTGGAAGGTAGCATGGCTCTCAGAAAACAACATGGTTGTAGGCGGTAAATCCCCCCCCAGACATCTGTGTGGCATTCAAGGGGAAAAGGAGCCATGTATATCAACACAGACCCCAGATAAGGTCTTCAGCAGCAGCCCCGGCCTCAATATCACAATAGCTTAGTGTGGCAACAAAGGCCACCCATATCCACATGGCTGCCATGGCAGCATATCTTCAAGACACCAACGAAGACCCAAGTTGTAGGTCAGTCCCCAAGCATCTGTAAGTCCTTCAATCCTAAGCAAAGCCACAGATATCAACAAACATAGACACCAGCTACTGAAGGACCAGATAGGCAGACATGGCTCTCATCAACAGTTCTTGCTCAGATGACACCATGACTCTGGTTAGCAATACAGGTCACTCAGATCAATATGACCCTAGCAGAGGATGACCCTTGGAGTCAAGACAATAGCCAGACATCTGTGAGGATTTTAGGTGAAGGCTCAGTATTGATAGTATACTAGGAGACAATGGTCTTGAATCAGAACAACAAAATATTACACAATGAACATTTGCCTGCAGAACTGTTTGAAAAAAAGATTATACTGTATGATACTTCAGTTCCCAATGACACTAAGACAAATGAAGAAGATATGGAGAAATTAGAAAGACAGATGAGTATAGTGGGTATTTTGTTTGTTGTTTTGCTTTTCTTCTTTTAATTACTTTTTAAAGTTTTCCTTTTGTGGGGAATAAAAATAAACAGATCTGATGGGAGATGTTATTCTGTAAATATGTTTCTCATACTGGTTAATGAATAAAGCACGTTGGCCAATGGGAAATCTAGATAGGTGGGGCTAGGAGACAAGGAGGAAAGAGGAAGTAGTTAGGAGGAGTCAACATGGAGAGCCCGGAGAGGTAGCATGCCAGTGCTGCTCTGGCAGGTAAGATGAGCCACGTGGAAATACTTAGAATAGTAGAAATGCGTTAATATTTAAGACAGAGCTAGCTGATAAGAAAGGATAGTAACTGGCCAACACGATTGTATCAAATACAGAATCTCAGCGTGTTATTTGGGAATAGTGTGGCAGTGGGACCAGACGGCCAGCAGGGAGGAACAAAGAGTGGGGCCAGGCAGCTGGTGGGAAAAACCTGCACATAACATGTAGGAGAGTTCATAAGTTTATTTTTAAATATTAAGATTCTTAACTGTCCACCAATTTCTTTTCTGTATTTGGAAAGTTGTAATTTTAAATCATCTTTTAGATTTACTTTTATTCATGTGTATTTGGGGTGTGTGTCACAAGTGTGTAGGAGCCTTCAGAGGCCAGGAGAGAATGTCAGATTTGTAGGAACAGGAAATACAGGTGGGCTTGAGCCATCAAACTTATTTGCTGAAAATTGAACTCTTATCCATAGGAAGATTACTTAGACTTTGTAAGAGATGAAAGACCTATTGAGACAACCACAAATTACCATGACATTAAATCCTTGTTTTCTTACTCTGCTTATTAGATTTGGGTATCTAACCCCAGTAATAAACTCTTCATTTCCGTCCTACTATTTATGCCATAAAATATAGCCACCTCTCCTATTTTCCTTTTACTGGCTCTTCACAAGGCTAGGTCTTCACAATCCAACCCAGGCCACTAAGATATATGATCTTTTTTTCTGTGGTGTTATCTCATTGGGGCTTTTGGAGGCACAATATTCATTTTGGACATTTTTTTTTTTTGACTCATAATCTACTTACTCTGGTATCCAAAGAGGTAACTACATGCACAAAAATCTTTTTTTATCCTAATAGAGATATAAATACAAAAATAAGCCTTCTCCAGATCTTGAACCACTGAGTAAGACAAGAGGGAAGAATATAATATGTGAAGACTGTAATTTGTTTCTATTAACCCGCAAGTCCCTGTTCAAGTTAACGTAGCTCTCCAAGAGTAATAAAGCAATTTTATTAAAACTGAGAATCAGTATCATCCCTCCCAATCTTTTGTGTATGTAAACTGAAGCATACTTTAAACACTCAGCAAGACATTTTACAATTATTCCAGAATACTAGTTCATCTCAGTGTTTAGCTGTGGGTGTCTGCTTCTGTTTCCAACAGCTACTACATGAGGGCTCTATGATGGTGGATATCTTAATCATAAATCTCATTATCAGGGAAGGGCATTTATTGTAGCTTTTCCAATGTTGCTCAAATTGTTAGTTGGGGTAAGTCTTGTAGGTCTCTGGACATTTGTCTAGAGACAGTTTTCTCTTCAAATTTATAATGTCTCCCTCTTTTATTCTCTCTCTCTCTCTGTCTCTCTCTCTCTCTCCTATCCCTCCCCTGACTTGGTTCTTAGTTACACTTGCTTTAATATCCTCCCATTCTCTTCCTTTAGCTCCCACTCCACTCCCTGGCCCCCACTTCCCTTCTTCTTGTTCCTTTCCTCTTCTGTGAGGAACCTTATATGAATGTCTTAGATTTGTCCTTGTAGTTTCCCTGGTAGTGTGAAGTATAGGCTGGTGATCCTTTGCTCTGTCTAAAATTCAAAGTGAATGGAGAGAAGATTAAGGTAAATCCTCTAAAATCAGGAACAAGACAAGGCTGCCCTCTTTGTCATATCTCTTCAATATTGCACTTGAAGTTCTAGCTAAATCAATAAGACAACAAAAGGAGATCAACGGGATACAAATTAGAAAGAAAAAGTCAAACTGTCACTATGTACACATGATATAATTGTTTACATAAGTGACCCAAAAAAAAAAATCTACCAGGCAACTCCTACATCTGACAAACACCTTCAGCAAACTAGCAGTATACAAGATAAATTTAAAAAAAATCAATAGTCCTACTATATGCAGATGAAAATGGCGCTGAGAAAGAAATCAGAGAAAGATCACCCTTTATAATAGCCACAAACAACATAAAGTATCTTGGGGTTAGCCTTACAAAACAAGGGAAAGACCTATATAGCAAGAACATTGTGGCTTTAAAGAAAGAAATTGGAAAGATCTCCCATGCTCTTGGATAGGTAGGATAAACATAGTAAAAATGGCAATCTTGCCAAAAGCAATGTACAGATTCAATGCAATCCCCATCAAAATCCCAGCACAATTCTTCACTGACCTTGGAAAGATAATAATCAACTTTATATAGAAAAACAAAAGACCCATGATAGCAAAAACAACACTGTACAATAAAGGAACCTCCAGAGGCATCACCATCCCTGACTTCAAGCTCTATTATAGAGCTATAATCCCGAAAACTGCTTGGTACTGGCACAACTGGATGATGGTGTGTAGAAGACTGCATTTAGACCAATGTCTATCACCATGCAAAAAAAAAATATCAAGTCCAAATGAGTCAAAGACCTCAGCATAAATCCAGCCACACTGAACCTCTTAGAAGAGAAAGTGGGAGGTACCCTTCAACAACATCTTACAATGGAAATAAAAACACTATCAGAAATTTGACTAGATGCTGTGAGGATCACATTGAATAATCTGTCTCTATTTTTCTGTGTCCTGAAACATCCATAAGCTGAAATTTAAAATAATGAACTAAAAAATGTTATCAATATGTTTTTCAGTAGGCCTGGTCCCACAGCTATGCCAGCCCCAAATAATACACAGAGATGCTGTATTTGATACAGTGCTGTTGGCCAGTTACTATTATTTCTTATCAGCTAGCTCTGTCTTAATTATTAACCCATTTCTATTCATCTAAGTATTTCCACGTGGTTTCACTTTACCGGAGAGAGGCTCCCCATTCTTCTTTCTCTGTCCTCCATCTTCAATCTCCTCCCTCCTGCTTCTGGAAACCTCCTTGTCTCCCCATCTTGCTTTCCTATTGGCCAACAGTGCTTTATTCATTAACCATCATGAGAAACATTTACAGAATGACAACTCCGATCAAAAAATATGGTAGAGATGATTTTATAAAATTCTAGCATTTAGAGTGTGCTATATATACATATTTCAGAGGGCTTGTAGCCAAGTTCAAAGACATAATTGGAAACCCAAGTAGAACATAGTTTTTTTGAGAGTCTTGCAGAAAAGGACCATGCAAAAGATTTGGCAAAGGATGGTGTGTTAAATGACATAACATTAGGTGCACTGAAACATTTTACATATTTTCCTTGATATGATAGGTAATATATCAGACCCCAAATATCATGTGACCATTGACGTCTATGAATACATTTATTTCAAATGTTTTTCTGTGAGGAAAGAAAACAAAAGGCTGTTACTTTATAGGAACATGTAGCAAAGTATTGGATCTCAGTCCTGAAGGTATTTACAAGCTACAAATCCTTGGTAGAAACGGGCAAATTTCTGGTTGAATTAGAAGCAGAACTTAACATGGCTGGCATGGTGCTCATCTTGAAAGTTTGCAATATTCAAGAGTCAGTGGCTTACTGATGTCTTTTCCTTGGTTATAAACCACAATTTCTATGGTTTTAGATTCTTTCAGATATCCAAAGGAGATTCAACAACACAGGATCTCAGAAATTCCATTACCATAGAATAACTGCTAAAGAAATTTGCAGAAAGTAAAGAGATCTAACCTTGAAGAAAACAAATGTGGAAGTAGCCAGTAAAGCTTTGCTGTCAATGCACAACCATTCTCTGCCTGTAGAAACTACTACACATATCTTAAATCATTTTCATATTGATGAATATTTATCTTTCTTTAAATACATTGCTCCTCTTCTCATTTTGGAAAAAAGTAATGAGTTTCATTGCAACTTACACTATATAATTTGATTTTTATTTTTAGTCTGTTTTAGCACTCATAGGTTTTGGACTTACATCGTAGGGTATTTGTACTTTTGTATAATCTTTAACTTTTGTGACTAATAGAGATAAACAAAGTTCATTTATTCATTATGAGAAGATTAAGACTTCTTTGACCAGATAGATTGTGTGGTATGGGTTAAGTCTGCGATCTCTCCAAAAAGTTCATTTGTTATGAAATTGATTACTAGCTGATGAGTTCTGGGAAGGGACTGACTGGACCTTGGAAGTCCTTAATTAATGGATTGATCAGTTAGGGTAGTATAATATGGAGGCATTATTGAAACATGGAAAATAATTAGTAAATGTGAGTCACAGGGACATTCAAATGATACTTTTAATTCATTCTTATTCCCTCATTTATTTTTTGTTGACCATGAAGTAGATAGATTTTATATATGATATTCTTGTTTTAGAACACAAAGTAAATTCTCTTAAATCATTAAATGGAATAAATATTTATCCTGTAAATTCTCTTATGTTCATAAGAGCAAAAAAAAAAAGTCAGATTAATGCCTTTATCAAGATCTATTTAACGATGCTCTGGTTGATTTTCTTCAAGTATGGCTTGATATTTGCCAAATTACATTTTGTTTTATTTTTTTTAAAATGCATATTATCATATCACATACATATACATATTTTCCACATGGAAAACTTTCTAAATGAAAATATGGTTTTACATTGATTCATTCTGTGGTACACAGTACAGAGTACACAACTAGTCATGAAGTTGGCACTGAGAACAATATAATCACTTAAATCCAAAGATACATATTTATTATTTTAAAATAAATATAATATTTTGTTTTTGTTTGTATTGTAAGAAGAAAAAAAGATATGTGGAATATACATTTGTGTCTTCAAAGGTACATTGCTCCTATTAATACATGTCAATAGTTGCAGTCATAAAATTAGAGAATAAACTTTTCTCCTAATTGAATGCCTCAACATTGGTTGTTAGTACTATATTTCCTGGGTCAAAGATTTTCATCACAACAAGAAAAACAGTGAAACAGTAGGAAGAGGAAATTTTCATTTTCTTGGTATTCTTATATCAAATAATACCCTTAGAGTGAATTTACATATGCTTCATCGTACTGATAGGACTGGTAGAAGTTAGACTTGTGTTTAATTATATCTTTGTGTCTGGAAGACTTGATTTAATTTGATTTAGGACACTATTTTAAATTGGATTTCTCATTCATTGAGGAAAACAAATTATTTCACAAATGGGATCATTTGGCTCCTCAATAGATAATATTTATAGCATATAATTTTAAACTTTATTCTTCATACTTTTTTCTAAATTTCTATTTGTGCATTAAGAAATTGACTGGTATAATTTGAAAAGGTACAGATTATTTTAGACTCCTGTAGAATCATTATAATTAACAATTATAATAATTACAGATTTCCAAAGCTCAAAATCTTTCTAGATAATTATGATAGATAAGTTGTCAATCTAAACAAACAACCACTGTTAAGTATCTTTGAAATCATTCAAAACATGCAGTTTGCTATTCAATTGATGTTTGCTGAAACAAAACTTGCAGTTCAGACAGCCTCCATTCCAGAATGTAATACATTTTCAAACCCCATACACAAGTAATTGAACTAAACTACTGGACTTCAAAATACATAAAATTTGAAGAGTTTGGCAGACATTTTGAGTACTTAGAATATATGTGGTAGACTACATTATGTCAGTAGTTTCTTCCAAGGCTGACATCTCAGTCTGTGAGGGTGTCTCATCTACTTAACCTTTAAATTAATCAATCAATGATTCTCTACCAACACTAAAAACATAATTCATTAATTTGATGAATCTAAACAAATAACAAACTATTAGATACATAATACATAATCAAAAGATTAATTATTAATTATCCTGAGGTATTGACAATGTCGCTCAGTGGTAGAGTGCTTTACTGGCATCATGCATGACACCATAAATTCCATTAGTAGACACACACTAAAGGAAGACTTTTCTTTGAGCTAAAATCTAGCCCATTGCATGATAATAACAATAATGAAATTTCACTTGGCTTATTGAAGGTTGTATTGGGAAGTATGTGAAGTAATTGGTAAGTACAGAAGACAAAAACACATGTCTATTAATTCACAGAATGGATTCCAATAGTTGTAGAAAAGTGTTTCATAAAAAACAGAAAGGGAATGATCACCATTCCTATACTAAAACTTGTGACTCAGACAATTCATCAAGGTTCAATCAAGAAGCATGAATGACAATAATAATAATAATAATAATAATAATAATAATAATAATAATAATAATAAATAATTTCACTTAAAGGCAAGACTAATATGTTCAAAAATTTTGTCAGTAGTTAATGATGTACATACATAATGGAGTTTAAGTTTTAAGAACAGAATTAAGAATCAGACAATAAAGAGTACTAAATAAAAAAGAATGATATATAACTGTCTTAATAAATGAGTTTGATGACAGGAGTAAGTTTGGATATCATTCTTTTATGTAGCAATAAAGGGAAAAATACCAGGGTATATGCACTTTGTATCTTGGAAATTGTTCCAGATGATATAGATTAACAAATCTGAAAACTGCACCTAAAAGTTTTGGGTTGTGGGAGACAGGCTTTTCAGATAGAAGTTAGAGAATATAAACAAAGCAAGGCAGATGAAATTATCCATAGGATACATGAGCATTTATTCAATTCTTTCTTAATATTGATATGAATATATTAATAATTATCTAGAAATTTGTCTTGATGCAAATTTTAGTGTTTTCTATTTCTCCTAACACTGTCAGATGGGACTAGCCAGAAGTAAAATACCTATCCAATATAATTGAAATTTAAGACCCATGTCTAGGTTTCTAATATTACGTGGCTACATTCCACTCTTGGAATGGAAAATGAGCTGCACAGTTAAAGTTCTGTGTAGATTGTAGAGTTAAATGAAGTACTTTAAATTTGTCAGTGTTTTGTTTTAATCAAATGGATATCAACATCAGTTAAAAATAAACTACTCAAAAACATGAAAATCTTGAGCAATAAAATTAATTGCATTGGGTATCTTCTAAAGCAGTCATCTTTATGAACATACACTGATTTGAATTAATGCCTTTCATGAAAATCTTATTGAATAATTCTCTGAAGAATAAAATCAAGTTAACTTTCCATCATTGGTTACTTATCATACAATTCATTCTTCACACATTTTAATATGTAAATCCATGACAGATTGATAACTAATGGACATATATCATATTTTAGCAGAAAGAAGATCTATGTCTATCTATCTATTTATGCATCCATCCATCTATTTTGTCTCTATCTTTATATCATTTACCCATGTACCCATATATCTGTTTATGTTTTACACAATAAATAAGGCTACATATAATTCACTATCCTAATTCTAGGTAAAACTGAATTTGATGTAGAAAACATTTAACCATAATCCAGTAATAAAAGTGTAGATCTTATTCCTAGTGGAAATGTGCATTTTTGAAATGTCAATATTATAATATATTTCAAAATTGATATTTTACTCTTAAATAAAGAGAAAAATGTGTAGTTTCCATCACATTTCATAATATAGATAGCATTTCATATTGCATCCTTAATAATTGTGTTATATTTGATGTCACTGCTTTCTTTCTTATTATTTCAACTTCTTCTTATTATTCCCTGTCTTACTTAGTTTGCTACAAGTGAAACTTCATAGATTGTTTTAATAAAAATAAAAAAATATTTCAAGGACAAGATTGTTTTCGATGCACAGCCCAATTGGAAATTGTTAAACAATGAGTATGGCTCTCCGTGTTTAAATCAAGAGTTGCAAAACTCCGACTAACTTTAGTTCTGCTGAACTATGTTTTAACTATATTACCTCGGTTTAATTTTATGTCTTCTTTCTTGTTGCACTACATGCTCTGAATAGATTTGATAATTAAGTGATCTTGCTAGATCCATTTTACATGTGCAGTGCAATTTATGTATTTCTGTGT
This sequence comes from Cricetiscus sungorus, assembly GCA_030556225.1. NCBI lineage: Eukaryota > Metazoa > Chordata > Mammalia > Rodentia > Cricetidae > Cricetiscus > Cricetiscus sungorus. The sequence continues at coordinate 50,884,353 of JANBXA010000726.1, read as the reverse complement.
TGATAAGCAGCATGTAAATAAAAATAATTTATATCAAATAAGATTTCTCACAATGGCTTCAGTATTACAGTGCAATAAACATTAAAAATTTTTAAAAAGTTTTTGAACTATTTTGTTAGGAAAATACTTCTCAAAGTGATAACAAATTTCATTCTCACAATATTACTGTCATTATGTAAAGAACATGGTTTGATAAATTTACTTAAAATATTTGTTCTGCATGTTGTAGGTAAATATGCTTATATTACAATCTGTATCTAAAGATATATAATAATCAAATTGGTTATGATAAGGGGGAATTGAATAAACTTGAAATAGATAGGGAATGGAGAAAAGTAGTTTATGGTGAGCAGATGCAATTTATCAAAAGGTAGTATATATTTAAAACCAAACAAATTCATTTTTAAATGTTTAACTTACTTCAATGTTTCAACTGAAAATAAAACTCAGAAATATGGTATTACCACAGGAGGTTTGGTAGTTAAGAGGTAAAACCTCTTGTGTATTGAACTTAACATTTCAAAACTCAATTTCTCAAATCAATTAGTCTTGGTTTCCATAGTTTCCAGCAGACAAATATGGATTTTAAGCATGTTGCATGGGACTCCTTAACAATGATGTTAGCTGTAGAAAGCTCAGATAAGTATAGTCAATAAATTGAGTTTCCATTTGCATGGAATTATTGAAGTTTCAATGAAGTGTTTTGTTCAAAACAAACCTTTATTTTCCACTCTTTCAGAAAAGCTTAAGAATCACTATTTTCCTCTTAACTCTTACATGATTGTAAATGTACCTACAAACGGTTCCAGAAAGTGGAATTGAAATATTCAGCAAAAACATAACCTGTGCCTATCCATTCTTAATCACTATAGTGTATGAATCAATATAATACCCATTTCAGTGACTAATGGTCCAGATATTATACACATTTATACTTCTTTATGTAAAATAGTAGGTGAAACAAAAAAAGGTACACTTACACTTGCCTCTGTGATGTAACCATGCTTAAAAAGGTTGAATAAAGACTGATTTTTAGTAATTAGTTTTTGGTTGTGAGCCTAGATTTTAAAGGCTTATCCACCTCTCCAGCCCAATTTTATTTATTAATTATAATCAGCTCTAATCAGTAAGAAAATCAGTAACCCTGTGTTAACTAAATTTAGCTGTAAATATATTACTCAACAATTTGAAAATGCTAGATACAGATGAAAACAAATAAAAAATAAAGGAATATCAATAATATACACATTATATAGCTGTTCTGAATAATAACCATTTGCAGTTCTCCACATAGATATACTTTAAACCACTAATTTTTTACACTCTGTTTCATTATGAATAATTTATTCATAAAATATACATTAGTCATAACTGAACTATTTCAAAACTATAAGCATGGCATGGTTATTATAGCATATTTAGGCATTTCATAACCAATTCATAAAAATAGTCACAAAACACTGATATGTGGGAAAGTTCTAATTTAAGCACTACAATGCAAAACAATAATGATTCTCAAGAAAGTGGTGAATTAGGAAACAGTGCAGAGTGGAGCTCTATCACAGATTGATAAATAAGAACTTTGTTGTTCTTTTGCAGCTGCTATTGCCTAAGAAACACAAACACGAGACTCAATGCCCACGCGGAGTTTATTGGGAGAGGTGAGAGGAAAAGGGGTGTAGCTGGTGGCCAACCGAAAGCAGAGAGAGACATCGGGGTGTGGGGCACTTGCTTTAAAAACGGGGCTTGCGCATGTGTAACCAGGTCCCCTGAACAGCCAGGTGAAAGCTTGAACAGCTAGGTAAAGCCTGATGTAGTGATTACGTGGCCATAGGTGTCCCGCCCATCAGAAGCGGTGTCCACAGACTGCTGAGCCCCAACATTCCCACCTCTTATTGTTCTTTAAAAGGTGGGGGTTGGGCATGGCAGGTCAGGGAATAAGGCCGTTGAGTTCCTGCTGACTTGGGCCATTGATCATTTTTTGGGGGATCCTAGAAAGCCACGTCCTGGTAGCTGGCTGTTTCATCACAGTCCTGACTGTATGGAACTCTGGCGTCTCTCTGAGACCTGGCAAAATGTTAGCAGAGCAGAGGACAAGGTTAGGTTTTTCTTTTTAGGTCTTAGTACTTAATAGGAGAAATGTAAGGTTGGGGAGGAGTTCCCAAGGGGGTCCCAGGACAAGGAAAGGAAGTCCCGAGGCCAGGAAGAAGTTGAGTAATATTTATTTGGAGTGAATCTGACCTGTTTAAATGGATCCATTTCAGCACCTTGGAACCTAAAGAATCCTTTGAGTTTGTGAAGCATAAACATTAGACACATTAGGAACATGTTTATGTTAGAGATGTTACCTTTACTTAGGAGTTACAAGTGTTTGATAATTTGTGTCTCTAGATCCGTGGCTGTCATTCCTGTAACAACAACTAATTGGTTAGATTAAAAGTTGTAGGTCAGCCTGAAGACAGGAAGAAAGGCATGAAGCTTCCAATCCGGCAGGGTGAGGTTAGATTAAAAGTTTTAGGTCAGCCTGGGGACAGGAAGAAAAGCATGAAGCTTCCAATCTAGTAGGGTGAGCTTACAGGAATGAGTCCTTAATCTTCTAGAATAGGAGACAATGTCTTGGTGTCCTCCGGAGTTTAAGGGGGGCAGGGTCCTGTTGTAGTTGCTGTATATGAGGGATTAGTTTTGGGTGAGTAAGTAAAGGGTTTGAGGTGGGGTAAATGAATCCAGTGGGAAAGGGCCTAAAGCTTAGCAGCTGTTGGAGTGACAAGGATTACCTTGAAGGGGCCCTGCCATTTAAGGGAAAGGGGTGAGGCGAGTTGGTCTTTGGGAGAGAGAAGGACCTGGTCCCCGAAGGTAATTGGGGATGTACAGAAATTGGCACAAGGTTGAGGAAGGGAGTGGTCAGTAAAGTTCCATAAAAGGGAACGGAGATGGTGAAGTAAGGGTGTAAGCAGGTGGTCAGGGAGAGGTGGCAGTTCAGTTGAGAGACCAGGTGTTAGAACTGGCCTCCTATACATAAGTTCAAAGGGTGAGATAAGAAGAGGTCATTTGAGGAGGGCCCTAAGCCTGAATAGAGCCAGAGGCAAAAGTTTTACCCAGTCAAGTTGAAGTTCCTGTGACATTTTAACAAGAAAACTTTTTAGGGAATAGTTAGTGCACTTTATCTTCCCTGAGGACTGGGGGTGACAGGGAATATGGAAATGCCAAGGGATGTTTAGAGCTTTAGATAAGATTTGTGAAATCTGAGAGGTGAACTCAGGACCATTGTCTGACTGAAGAGAAGCTGGGATTCCAAACCGTGGAATTATTTCCCTGAGAAGGGTGTCAGAGACTGTCCGAGCTTTCTTGTTAGTAGTTGGAAAAGCATCCACCCACCCTGAGAAGGTGTCAACTAATACCAGGAGATATTTGATCCATCTGACTGTAGGCATGTGGGTAAAATCAAGTTGCCAGTCAGTCCCTGGGAGAGAGCCCCTGGCCTGGTGGTTAGGAAAAGGGAAGCTACGATACCTAGAGTTAGGATCTGACATCTGACAGGTTTTCCAAGAGGCAGTGATAGTTTTTAAGAACTCCAAGTCCTTAGGAGTGGGCTAGAGGTGAGCCTTGACAAAATGAGAAAGAGCCTTGCTGTTAGGATGAAAGAGCTGGTGTAAATAGGACAGAAATTGTTGAGTATTAGGAGGTGACTGTGGGGATGTGGGTAGTAGTGTCAGGACTCCCTGTGGTGGGTGTGGTGAGTGTGGGTTTCTGAGGGCTGCAGCTTTAGCTGCTTCATCAGCCCGGTTGTTTCCCTTAGAGATAATGGAGCTGCCAGTGTGATGAGACCAGCAGTGAATAATCCCTATATCTTTGGGGAGGTGAGAGGCCTTTAGCATGGCCATAATATAGCCTGAGTTAGTTATGGATCCTTCTTTTGGAGTAAGCAGCCCTGGCTCTTTCCAGATAGCATCATGGGACAGGAGGATGTGAAAGTCATATTTGGAGTCTGTATAGACATTTAGGGTCTGTCCCTGTGCTAATTGAAAGGCACGGGTGAGGGCTATTAATTCAGCCTGTTGGTTAGTAGTATGGTCAGGGAGTGCCTGTGCCTCTACCACCTTAGTATCTGACACTATGCCATAGCCTGCTCTATGGGTCCCCTTATGTAAAAAGGAGCTATGATCTGTATACCAGGTATAGGTGGCCTGAGGTAGTGTGCCCTCCTGTATGTGTGTAGGATGGGCAATAATTCCTCTAAAGTTTCAATGCAAGAATGAGATGGGGAATAGTTAGTATTAGGATGAGGTAGGAGATTTGAGATATTAAGGGGTGGTCAGGATTGAAAAGTAAGTGTGGCATCTTCTATTAGTGCCACCTGGAGGGAAAGACCTCTAGAAGGAGGTAGGGTTTGTAGGCCTTTCTAAGTTAAGAGATGAGACAGGTTATGGTGGGAGAAGACAATGATGGATGACCCAAAGGTTAGTTTTTTTGATTCATGAATGAGGAGTTCAGCAGCTGCTAAAGCACGTATGCAGGGTGCCCATCCTTGGGCAGTTGAGTCTAGTTTCTTTGACAAATATGATACAGGTGCAAAGGAAAGTCCCAGCTGGTGGCCTAGAACTCCAAGCACGTATCCTTCCTTTTCTGATATATATATATATATATATATATATATATATATATATATAGGATGAGTTAGGTCTGGCAGGTGAAGATCTGGGGCCTGGAGAAGAGCCTGTTTGAGTTTTTGGAAGGGCTTAGTAACGGGGTTAAGGAGAGGTTCGTGAGGGGAGCCAAGAGCTGCCTCATATAGGGGGCAAGCAAGGAGAGAGTAAGAGGGGATCCAGGAGCATAAGAAGCCAGCTATTCCCAAAAAAGACGAAATTTTCTCTTTAGTAGAAGGAACTGTAAGAGATTGGATTAGATTTTTTCTGTCTATGGTAATAGCTTTATGAGTTGGGGTTATGGTTAGTCCCAAGTAGGTGACCTGAGAAGTAGAAAGCTGGAACTTGGAAGGTGAGACTCTATAACCCCTGTTGGACAGGAAATTTAGAAGAGCAGAGGTGTTAGTCTGGCTGACTTCTAAGGATGGGATGCAAAGTAGAATATCACCTACATATTGTATGAGTTTAGATTTGGGGAGAGACAGAGAAAGTAGGTCAGAGGCCAGAGCTTTGCCAAATAGGTGTGGGCTGTCCTGGAATCCCTGAGGCAGGACAGTCCAGGTGAGCTGTGTGGAGACATGGGTATCAGGGTCAGTCCAGGTGAAAGCAAAGATATTTTGAGACTTAGTATCAAGGGGGGTAGAGAAAAAAGGCATCTTTGAGATCCAAAACTGAGAAATGAGAAGTCTCTGAGGGGATAGAAGAAAGAAGTGTGTAAGGGTTAGGTACTACAGGATGGAGGGGGACCACTGCAGAGTTAATGAGTCGGAGGTCCTGAACCAAGAGTTAGGTCCCATTAGGTTTTTTAACTGCTAGTATAGGGGTGTTGAAGGGAGAGGATGTAGGACGGAGTAACTTTTTTCTTAGGAGGTCAGAGATGATAGGCTTAAGTCTCCTAAGGCTCTGGAGTGGGAGTGGGTACTGGATTTGAGTGATGTACCACAAGGGGTTCTGTAGCTGAATGACAACGGGGTAATGGTGTCTAGCCACAGAAGGGTTTTTGGTGTCCCAGACTTGGGAATCCACCTCAGAGACTGGTAAAGGAAGTGGCGTATTAGAAACAGTAGGGTGGCCAGGAGAAGGAGAAGAGGAGCTGCTGACGAGTGTGGGGTTAGGCGAATGGGGGGAACAAAAGAAATAGAAGCTCCTACCTTGGCTAAAAGATCCCTTCCAAGTAGGGGCACAGGAAAAAGTAGCTATAACTAGAAATGAATGAATGAGGGGAATTCCCCTAAAAATACAACTGAGTGCTGAGGTTTGATGAGGTAGGTAAGGCTGTCTCCCTACCCCAACAATAGGGAGACAAGAAGGAAAAGTGGGTCCCCAAAACTCCCTCAGAACTGAGTACGTGGCACCAGTGTCCAAAAGGAAGGAGATGGAGTGCCCTGATACTTTAATTTCCACCCAGGGCTCCCTATCAGAGATGACAGTGGTAGGGTCAAGAGAGCCCAGGCCCCTTCACTCATTATCGTCCATGGACAGGGCTATGAAGTCCACCAGAGGGCGGACTGGATCTGATGTCCCCCTGCCACGAGGGACACGGGGGCAGTCTGTTGACCAGTGAGCCTCTTCATGGCATCTTGGACACTGTTTGAGTGGCACACAGGGATTAGGACAAGTTCGGGCCCAATGTCCTTCCTGACCACATTTAAAGCATTGACGCTGTGGTCCTTGAGTCCCAGAGGGGCCCAGGGCAGAGTCCGAGGCCGGTCGGAGGACCTTGGCCATCATATGGTACTTGTATTTAAGGGCTTTGTCATCTCTCCCATGGTACACCTTAAAGGCCACTTGTAAGGCTTCTGATTGTGGGGTTAGGAGTTCCAACTCCAAGCTTTTAAATTTAGCTCTAATGTCAGGGTAGCTCTGAGAAAAAAAAAATGAGTCATAAGGAGTTGCCTGCCCTCTTGTGTCTCAGGGTCTAGGCTAGAATGCTGTAAGAAAGCCTGTGTAAGGCGGTCTAGGAACTGAGAGGGATTTTCTGTTTTTTCCTGAACTACCTCCAGAATTTTTTGATAGTTTATTGGCTTTAGGGCAGCCTTACGGAGACCATGAGGCAGGTAGTAAATTGGTCTCTAGCCAGAATTCCTCCTGGAGCATTGTAGTCCCAATTATTCTCATTCTCTGGAACAGCCTCTGACCCAGTAGGGTGAGCAGCCAGAGTTTGATGAACCTCATCTGCATATGCTTTAGCCTGCTCAAATACTCATTCCTCGGGTAGTAAATTGTTGGTTAAGATCATATATATATCATGAAAAGTGAGACTATAGGACTGAGTGATATATTGAAACTGTTTTATAAAGGCAGTAAGGTTAGAGGTATAGGAACCCAGTCTACTTTGTACCTGAGAAAGTTCTGATAGGGAGAAAGGGACATGTACTTTAACCAAAACATCCACTGCAGCCACTTCTTGCAAGGGGAGAACTGTAGCTGGCTAGGCATTGGTGGTTTGAGAACATGAGGCGGAACGAGAGCGGGTAACAGGGGGTGTTAAAGTAGATGCAAGAGTTGAACCTTTAGAGTGACCTGGCATTGGAGAGGAAGGAATTAAAGAGGAAGGAGTAGCAGAAGAGGTAGTTGAACATTGAGGACAGAGTGGCGGAGGTTTATTAGCGGGGTCTAAGGTAGTGGAGGTTTCTTCAGGTTCAGCTTGCATGGCTAGAAGAACATTAGATGGAGGGGAGGAAGATGAAAGAGAGTGTTTAGCAGAGAGATAGAGAAAAGCTTGGGCATAGGGTAACTCCTTCCATCTACCTATTCGCTGGCAGTAATTTGAAAGATCCCATAAAATATCGATCTAGAGAGCCATTACGTGGCCAATTTGAATTATTTTCTAGGGGATATCTAGGCCACTTTTCAGTACAAAGGTAAATAAGTCTGGGCGCCTTAACAAGTGGCATTAAGTGAAAGGGTTTTAAATTTTCCCAGTGGAGTGGTGGGAAGTATTTCCTTGGTTGGTTTATTCCCCATGGGTGGAGTGAGAACTGACCAATCAGTCTTGGATCTTGTCAGCTCAAGAGTGTGGCCACATGATAGGCAGAGAATGGCAGAGCGTTATTCGAAGCTCTTCAGCCCGAAAACTTTGCCAGGGCCAAAAGAGGCAGGAGGACTCAGCAGTCTGAGAGGCTTGGAGCTGTAATCAGATATATTGCCTGGGGCAATACATCTTCCACCCTTGAGGAATGTACCCAGCCCTAATGAAGAGAGTTGAAAAAAATTTTTTTTTTTTTTTAAAAAGGGTACCTTACCTAATTGAAGCCGGTGTGGGATGGTATTTCCAGTGAACGGGTGGATAGAAGTGGGCCTCTGGTTTGGAATCAGGGTCCCCAAGTGTCTCTGGCTAGCAGCCCACCAGCAGATGGCTGCAGAGTCCTTGAGGAGAGCCTGATTGAGTTTCAGCACCAATGTTGTTCTTTTGCAGCTGCTATTGCCTAAGAAACAGAGACATGAGACTCAGCGCCCACTCGGAGTTTATTGAGAGAGGGGAGAGGAAAAGGGGGGTAGCTGGTGGCTAACCAAAAGCGGAGACAGAGAGTGGGGTGTGGGGTGCTTGCTTTAAAAAGGGGGCTTGTGCATGCGTAACCGGGTCCCCTGAACAGCCAGGTAAAAGCTTGAACAGCTAGGTAAAGCCTGACATAGTGATTACGTGGCCATAGGTGTCCCGCCCATCAGAGGTGGGGTCCACAGACTGCTGAGCCCCAACAAATTTCACTTCATTATTATGTAAATTTGAGTAAAGGCTGTTTTTACATATCATAAAACTTGTACATAGAAGCCTGCATGCTCATAATAGGGAATGTACGGTTTTATGGCTTCTCTATTTATCATGTCTATAAAGTGACAAAAAATGTAGAACAGCATTTATCCCTAGTGTATTGGGAACCCATTCTTATGGAGAGACACTCTCTAAACCTAGACACAAGGGGTAAGTCCTAGGCCCTGCCCCAAATGACGTGACATACTTTGATGATACCCCATGAATGGCCTCACTATTTATTTATATTATTTTTTGCTCTTATTCCAGTTCACTCTCCCTCCTTTTCTCTCTCCCTCTCTCCAATGCTCCAATGCCCCAGATAACCTTCCCATCCCACTCCACCCCCACTCCAAAGGGAGGGTGATGCCTTCCAGGAGGGGTCATTGAAATCTGTTAAGTTGTTTGGCATAGGGACTAGGTCCTTCCTCCTGCCTCTAGGATAAGGGATTATCCCTCCATGGGGAATCATCGCCCAAAGTTCTTTTGTGCACCAGGGATACATCCTTAGTTCCACTGCCATTTTTATGGAGCAGAAGAGGGATGGGATGAGGATTGTTCGGGGGATATGGGAGGATGGGAAGGAGAGGGAACCAAGATAGATGTATAAAATAAAATTGTTTCAAATTTGGATTTTTAAAAATGGAAAAATATATTCACTTTAAATCAACAACTTCTCAACTTAATATCTATGAATCACTATTTAAAATATTGTTATATAGTAAATAAGTTTTCCCCATAAGACTTTTAACTCGAAATTAATAAAATTAAGAGAGTTTTGAATTCAATTGAATTTCTTTGAACTCCCGGAACTAGAATTAGACACAGTTGCAAGATACCATGTAGGTGGTGAGAAGAATAAAGAGTACTGTTAACTGTTGACCCTTCTGTACAGTCATAGGAGAAACATTTCTTCACTGTAAAACATATTTTAACAAATTATGGTTGAAGGGAGTATAATCTAACAAATGTTTTATGTGACTAACAATGATATAATCAATAAAATGTATGGGAAAAAGTCCAAAGAATTTCTTCTTTAGTCTAGACCAATGTAAGGATTCTTTCTTGAACAACTACTTGAATACTATTTTGAAAGTAATAATAAGGCAAGCCATGCAAACAAAGATGAAATTGTATCCCAATGTGTCAGATGAAAATATTATATAATTTAAAAATATTATTTTCTCAGTCTCAATAATGTGACTTGTGTCTTAACAATTAAAAAAAAAAAACTGGTCATCAATTTGAATGAGAGCAAATAATGCCAGGAAAAGGGTTGTTTAGATAGAAGAAAGGGAAGGGAACTTTTATAATTATACTAAGATATCAAAATGAATATAATAATGGAAAATCTATATTTGATAATGTCATATTACATAGTGGGAATCTATATATTCTATCAAAAGTTGGTTTAAGCAGATGAATTCAGAAAGCAACAATGTATGAAATCAACATATTAAAGAATTAGTTTTATTTTCCTTAGTAATAAAAAGTTTTATTTCCCATATCAAAATAAAACTTAAAAAATATAATAAGAAACAGAGTCATCATATATAAAATACCAATAATGAAGTATAATATGGATCTGAGTGATCATTCTACTTATAACACACATTATAGAACATGCATATGTGGACAGTATTTTGCTTATAATTCTTAAAAATTTTTACATTTTTTAGTTCACATATCAATCCCAGTTTCCTCTCCCTCTCTTCATTCCCCCATCCCTCCCTCCCTCCCTCTTTCCCTCTCCACCACCCTCACAGGCACCCCAACGCACTTGCCCTCCCATCTACCACCCCCACTCCACATGTCGGGTGATGCCCTCCAGGAGGGGTCATCTAAATCTGTCAAGTCATTTGAAGTAGGAACTAGGACTTCTCTCCTGTCTCTAGGTTAAGGGAGTATCCCTTCATGGGGGATGTGCTCACAAATTCCTTTCCTGCACCAGAGATACATCCTGGTTCCACTGTCTGAGGTCCCTTAGACTGCTCAGGCCTTCTAGCTGAGACCCATGTTCAGGGGTTCTGAGTCACTCCCATGTTGGATTCCCAGCTATTGGTCTGGGGGCCCATTAGCTCCCCCTTGTTCAGGTAAGCTGTCTTTATGTGTTTCTGCTGCATTGTCTTGTCCTCCCTATGTACATCTGGATTCTAGTTCAGCACAGCATTTACTTGTGGGTGTTTACTTCTGATTCCAAGAGGTTCTAGATGAGGTCTCCATGATAGTGGATAAGTTAGTTGTTGATCTCATTATCAGGGAAGGGCATTTATAGTAGCCTTTCCACTGTTGCTCAAATTGTTAGTAGGAGTCAGTCTTGTAGATCTCTGGACATTTCTGTAGTTTCTCTTCAATCTTATAATGGCTCCCTCTTTTATATTCTCTCTCTCTCTCTCTCTCTCTCTCTCTCTCTCTCTCTCTCTCTCTCTCTCTCTCTCTCTTTCTCTCTCTCTCTCTTATCTTCTCTCCTTCCCCTGAATCAATCTTCCTAGTCCCATGTGATTTCCTCTCCTCCCCTTTTCTTTCTCCTAGTTCCCTCTCCACTCACTGCCCCCCAACACCCCATGTGCTCTGGAGAACTTGTCCCTTCCCTCTTCTGTGAGGGACATTATATGAAACTCTTAGAATCCACCTTGTATCCTAGTTCCTCTGGTGGTGTGAATTATAGACTAGTGATCCTTTGCTCTAGGTCTACAATCCATATATGAGCTATAGCATACCATGTTCTGCTTTTTGTGACTGGGTTACCTCATTCAGGAGGGTTTCTTCAAGTTCCATCCACTTGCCTGAGAATTTCAAGATTCCATTATTTTTTTCCACAGAGTAATATCCCATTGTGTAGATGTGCCACATCTTCTTTATACATTTCTCAGTTGATAGGAATCTAGGTTGCTTCCAGTTTCTTGCAATTGCAAATAATGCTGCTATGAACATAGTTGAGCACATGTCTTTGTTGCATGGATGTGGATCATTTGGGTATATGCCTAAGAGGGGGATTGCCGGTTCCTGTGGTAGACTGATTCTCATTTTCCAGAAGAAATGTCATACTGATCTCCAAAATGGCTGTACAAATTTGCACTCCCACCAGCAGTGGAAGAGTGTTGCCCTTTCTTCACATCCTCTCCAGCATAAGTTGTCATTGGTGTTTCTAATTTTAGACATTCTGGCAGGAGTAAGGTGGTATCTCCAAGTTGTTTTGATTTGTATTTCTCTGATGGCTAAGGATGTTGAGCACTTTCTTAAGTCTCTTTCTGCCTTTTTGATTTCTTCTATTGAGAAGTCTCTCTTCAGTTCTGTACCCCATTTTAATAGAGCTATTTGGTGTTTTGTTGACTAGTTTTTTGATTTCTTTGTATATTTTGGAGATCCCCCTTTTGTCAGATGTAGGGTTGGTGAAAATTTTTTTCAAGTCTGTTGGCTGCCATTTGGTCCTGTCAACTGTGTCCATTGCCTTACAGAAGCTTCTAATTTTGAGGAGGTCCCATTTATTAATTGTCGATCTCAGTGTCTGTGCTACTGGAATTATGTTCAGGAAGCATGGGTCTATCTGCAATCTTCTATATACTATCATCCAATTGTTCCAGACATTATACGTACATATTAAGGAGTTGACTCAGTGCAAACTTCATATAATATTAACAATATTGTCCATATACTGCTAGTGAGATGGCCAAAAGTCAAAGGTTACTACCTCTAAAGTTGAAGGTTTTAGTTCTGTTACTAGACCCAAATGAAGGAAAGGGAAAATTGACTTATCATTTGTTTTCTGACATTCACATGTGTGCTGTGTCTCACATTTAAACATTTAGAGAGTCATGTAAACATACACATACAGAGACAGGTGTATGGAATCAATTAAATGTGGAGTCAGTAAAATATTAATATAATACTTACAGACCCACAAAAGACTTAGAAATGTTGCTAAGAAAGAAAGTCAAGCTATATTATAGGGTGGAGAGATGTCTCAGATATTAAAGGCTAGGCTCACAACCAAAAATATTTAAATGTTTTAATTGAAATTCATTCACATACTTTTCCCCTTTCCCTCCCATCATTCAGCTACATCTCTCATTCCTTCTCAGGTATGCCACTCTATGATGGCAAGTATTCAAATATATACATCAATAATGAGAAACATAATAATAAATATTACCTTATATAAAATAGATATGCACTCAGATCTGGAATTCTGAGTGTGTAATGAATTATTGTTATGAACTAAACAGAATCTTATGAAAATATTTAATAAGTCTGGAGTAGGAAATCAGTTAGTGTAAGCTTGAAATATCAATGTCAAATAAAAAAGAATATAATTCTAAAAAAAAAAAACGATGATTGTTTCTAAGGAGATTAGGGGCAATTTAGATAGTGTCATAGCTAAAAGCAGACAATTTTGTACAAAAATATTTATTGTAAAATTATCAAGATATTCTCAAAATAATTACTCATTTTCAACCTTTTAGAAGAGTATAAGAAGGGAAATTTAAATGAAAGTGTCAGGATATAGAAAACTACATCTGTTAAAAACAAAGTAATCTCTGTAGTAGCTGAAGTCCAAACATTCCAATTCATAAGTCAATCACCTGGTCAAGTGACCACCCCTCAGCAAGGAAAGACTAGCCTTAGTTATGCTAAATAGATCTGTAGACTAATTATTCATTTAAAGAAATACTGTGCTTTACTTTTTCCGGAATTATCTAATAGAAACTCTGAAATAGTACAGCTAGGCTATTTCATTAGTCTGCCTGATTTCCTGAATTACTCAGAAAAGTGTAATTTTCATTCTCTTCTTTCTATCTATATCAAGTATGATGTCCCTAATACTTCAGTTATTTGACTTGTTTTTGAAGCCCCATCTCTTCCAAGTACTTAACCATAATGTCAACTAAGTTCAAATGCCATTACTTCATTTTCAATCCCCTCTCCATTATCCTATTCTGACCATCTGCCAATGTTTACATCTTTACGGTGTAAGAGTTCCTCTACAAAACTCAATAAATTTTGTTCAGTTTAATCATCTTGATATAATTTCTTCTTTTCCCCTTTATTATATACTATTCTACTTCATTTATTTGAAAGATCACCTCCTCACTACTAGTTCTAAACATGTTTCCAAACCTCTTTACATAAATGATACACACACACACACATATATATATATATATGAAATACAAAAGCTAACCTCCACATATGCGAGGAATCACAGAATGTTTGCCTTTCTTAGTATAGGTTACTTCAATCAAGATGATTGCTTGCAGCTCATGCAACATCCCAATAAATGTATAGAGAGGAATAGCTATCACTAAAGACTTTTGAGAAAAAATATGGAGACCTATTGTTGTAAAGGCCTTCCTATAGCATACATAGATTCTCCATATAATGGAGTTATGTGTCAGTATTTTAACTAGATATGCTACCAAAATAAACTTCAAATACAAGGAATGGGTTATAATATTACATGTTTTTGTTGTTGACCAATTGATTTTAATAAATTCCCCAAACATTACCGGTTATCACTTTTATTACTGGTTACTCTCCACAATTTGAGAGTTAGATGATGTCACTAAAGTTACCATATAGTTATGTACCAGCTCATGTAGAAATTTAACTATTATTCAAGAGATAGCTTCATCCTGCATAAAAAATGGCTAAATTTCATATTGGGAGAAGGAGTAATACATGGTAATGAAGAAGAAACATAATAATTAATCTTGTTTAGCTACAAACTTTGCTAGATATAATAATTATCTAACTACCAAAATATGACCACTGGGACAATAGAGCATGAATATTATGGAATTAACAAATCACTTCTACTTGACCCCCACTCTATTAGATGCAACTTATCCATTTGTGGGTTTCTGTGTAATTCCTCTCTACTGCAAGAAGTTTCTCTGATGTAGGCTGTGTAACTGACTGATCTATGGGTGTATAGCAGCATGTCATTAGGAATCATTCTAGTGTCACAATTTTTGGAGGGAGTCATAGTACATTTTCCCTTAGGACCATGACCTATGTAGTCTCAGATTTCTCCTCACCAATGACAAATTGCTATGTGTACAAAATCCCAGTGAACCAATAAAAATGCTATTGGAACTATAAGAAAGTTCACAAAAGTTTCTGAGTACAATCTCAACAGCAGCTGAGTTTTATATACAAGCAAAGAAAAATTGTAACATAAAGCTATGAATAAATCAAAAGAAAATATAATACTCATGGGTAAATTTATCTACAGAGGAAGACATAACAAAATGAAGCTGTAAGTTGTTGATAAAAACTGAAATAAAATAGAAATTAAAGAAAGTCATATGATAATCAAAGATCAAAAGAGTTATACTAATACAAAAATGCAAATCAGAGTGATCAGCAAATCCAAAACAAACTCTTACAAAGTTCTAATATATTTTTATTATAAAAGTGTGGAAACTAATTTTTAAAACATGGAATCATAACATTCTTATAGCAAATTGTTTTGAAAATAAAAAGAAACTGGATATTATATTTCCCATTTTCATAAACCATTATTAAAGTACACTAATGAAAAGTATGGTGCAATCATAAGGAAAGATATACAGAGTAGTGTAATATATTGAGAATTCAAAAACTAACCCATGCATCTTTTGCCAATTAATTTTTGCAAGGTTGACAAGACAAGTCAATGAGGGAAAACTATTCTTGGAATGAATGATTATGAGATAGCATGTGAATGAAAAAAATAAAATTTTAAACTTCTTCTAAAAAATCTAACTCCTAAAATATTTATGATACAAATAAAAGGGATAGGCTGTAAGAAGAAAGGCTTTCAGAAGAAAACAGGAATAAATCTTTATAATCTCATAATTTTTAATGCATTCTTGGATATATTTTCAACATTTCAATCAACATTGAATAACTCTCATCTGAGAGGATTCTTGCAGTAATGGAAATTAACAGAGACCAACATCTTGACAATGTGAAGAGTATGGGAAGAGTATGGGAGACTTTAGAGGCTAAACCTAAATATAGTGTCTTATTAAAATCCCCCTTCAAAGTTTAAGTACCTATGTGTGAAGATGAGTATGGGATATTCTAAGAACCTTAGGTTGTGAATTACTCTGAACAAAGATTGTCAACTTGACACAGCAGGATTAATAAACACAACTCACAGAGACTCATTGAACTCGTACACATAATTGAATAATACACATAAACTCAAGGAGAATATAACAGGAAGCACAAGACATATATACATACATTTCAGACAAAATGACAGCACTGGCAATGAAAAAAATGAAAACAAAGAGCCACAACAAACCAAGAAACTATTTGCAATGGATGCATGCAGGGAAAGGGAAAATCTGTTTACTCCAATGTAATGTCATTGAGTATATCAAGCATATTCCACAAGTGATACTATGTCCAGGAGTAAGGATCCAGATAGTCATAATCCCTATTTAACTATTTTGTCAGGAAAAAACTGTATGCTTTTGGTTTGTTTTGGTAGGTTTTTTTCATTTTAATATTTTATTCTTGTTTTATTTAATTTATTTTTATTTTTACTTTTGTTTGTTTATATTTTTTTTGCTTCTTTGAGAGAATGAAAATAAGAGAACATGAAGTTTGGTGAGTAAGGAGGTAGGGAATACACAGGAAGAATTAGGGTATGGGAGACAATATAATAAAAATATATTGTGTGAAAATATTTTTTAAAAAAATATTGTAAGGCCAGGAGTTGGTGGCACAAACCTTTAATCCGAGCACTCTGGAGGCAGAGGCAGGCAGAGCTCTGTGAGTTTGAGGACAGCCAGGTCTACAGAGCTAGTTCCAGAACAGGCTCTAAAGCAATACAGAGAAACACTGTCTCAAAAATACAAAAAAAAAAAAAAAAATAATTGTAAAAAGTACATTATTAAGCATTCTCTACTTGGAACCAACTCATAGGCTACTTCAGCCTGTGAATCAGATAGATCTTCACTACACTTTCTGTCCTCCATTGTAAATTCCCCAGTTTCATACCCAGCAATATAGCAGACACTTTCAGGGATGTTTCTGTATATGCTAATTTTAATTATGGATGTCACAGATCCCCTCATCAGACCCAGTTGTCTCCCTGAACATCTATTTTTTTCAGACACTAAAACCCTGAGAACTCTCTACCTAGGCACTTGCTGGACACTGAGGCCTGGGAATCAGGTAGATGGTCTTCACTCTACTTTCTTTCCACCCTTTCAAATCCTCAAGTAGAATTCAACCCAGTAGAAATGTATTTTAAGAAATCTGTCTTCCTTCTCTGACACCATTCTTTGGCTATTCTGTCAAACCTTGGATCAAAACCAGGCTGCCTGCTTCCTGCAGACTGTCTCAGATTCATCATACTCTTGTTCCTTGTCTATATTCCTTCAGATCATCCCCAAATACGTAGAAAAACTTTCTACCCGAGTACGCACTACTTTCCACAACAAAAACATTCTCTAACAGACAACTGAGAGCCATCAACCACCCAAAGGTCCAGGGAGGACAAACAGAAATCAGAAAAGGGAATACTCACTAAACAAAGAAAAGAGTAGATATTACATTCTAGAATCATAATTACCACAAACCCAGATGCTAAGACAATTGTGCAAAAAACAAACATTAACATTCACAAAATATGTCTGTAACAGAGCCCAGCAACTCTACTACAATAAACCTCAAGAAATAAAAATTGTGGTAAAGAAAATGGAATGCTTTGAAAATAGCTATTATGAATATGCTCAAGAAACTTGAGATGATATAGATAAATCTCTTAATAAAGTCATTGAAAAGTAAATAAATGAAGAAATGAAATAGTAAGAGTTCAAGTCATAAACTTAGAAATAAAATGGCTAAAGTAACCTAAACTTAGGTAAAACTATAAATACAAAATTTAGGAAGTCAATCAAAAACCTTGGAGGTAAGCTGAACTGGCTGGTGTTGTGTTTCAGCCTGATAAAAGATAGGTTCATTTGATAAAAAGAAGCCTCAGTTAAGAAAATGCTTCCATAATGTCCAACTGTAAGGCATTTTCTCAATTAGTGATTGTGGTAGTCTAAAAGAAAATGCCCCCAAAAGGGAATGGAACTATTAGGAGGTCTAGCCTTGTGGAAGGAAGTGTGTCATTGTGGAGGTGGGCTTTCAAGTCTTGTATGTGCTCAAACCATGGCTAGTGAGACAGACTATTTCCTTTTTTTCCTTTCTATCTTTTCCCCCTAGACCTAATTTCTCTGTGTAACTTTGTAGACAAGGCTGGCCTGGAACTCACAGAGATCTTCCTGCAGCTACCTCCACAATGCTGGGATTAAAGGAGTGTGGCACCAACAACTGGCCAACACACAATTTCTTGTCCCATGTGAATCAACATGAAAGAACTCACATCTTTCTCTAGCATCATGTCTGCCTGCACACCAGCCTAATCCACTGTGACAAACACCACAATTAAATATTTTCCTTTATAAGAGTTCTGTTGCTCATTGTGTGTCCTCATAGCAATAAAAACTTGAATTAAGATAGAAGTTGGTACTAGAGACTAGGGCATCATTATGGCAGGTCTGAACATGTTGAAGGAATTTAGATTTTATGACTTGAAGAAAATAGTGCTGAGTGTGATTTGAAATGTGGGTTTCAGGGGAAATAATGTAACTATGTGGCCTATAGATCAGTCTTGTGATATTTTTTGCTTTATGCCATTGACTGAAGAGATTGCCTGAGGCTATAAAGAAGATATTTGGGTTGATTTCCATTACTCTGGCAGAGGAAATCTCTAAAAACATCTGATAGTATAGACTCTGTCCTGTGGTTGCTAGTGTTTATAAAAATTTATAATGAAAGGGAGCAAGCAGAAGAGAAAAGGAGCACTGGGAAGTGAAATAAAGCTAAGTCCTGTGCTCATGGAGATAAATAGATTAATAAATAAGATAAAGAAAATGGTTATCTCATGGCAAGCTCCCAATCAGCTGATTTTCCAACTTGTAAAAAGGAATTAAAGTTTTGAGTATGGTGGTACATGACAATAATCCCAGCATTCAGAAGACAGATGCTAATAGCTCTTTACATTTGAGGTTAGCCTTGTATACAGAGAAAATTCCAGAACAGTCAAGTATAGGCAGTGAATATAACCAAGAGAAACAGAAATGTGTTGAAGTTGCAATTGAATGAGGGAACAATATTCCAGCCCTAGCAAGCAGCAAAACTTGGTTGTTTGTACCAGGTGGGTCTGATAAGGTTAAAAGAAAGGGTTATGTAATGTGCTTCCTAGTCTAAGGATAGCCACTAAAATGAGGTATGTGCCAGAGGTGTCACTGGATGTAAGCCTGGTAGAGAAGTCATTGTGTGAATCCATGAAGTTGAAGCCTGGATTGCCTTGGAGAACCTATTATGTTAGATATGGGGGAGTCATGGGATTCCTACTGAGGTAATAGCTACAACAGGTAGGGGAACCAACCCAAGAGAAAGAAATGTGTTGAAGTCAATAAAACTGAAAGGAATTGGAAATATGAAGATCATTTTGACTTCATGCAACTTCATGCATGGAGAGTCATTGTTTGAAATTTGCCCAGCTAGTGCTTGGCCTTGCTTTTGCCTAGCATTTACTCAGTGTGTTCCCTAACATACATCTTATAACTGTAATGCATATCCTGTGTCATTATATGTTGGAAATAAGTAATATGTTTTATTATTTTATTTGGGATTACAGTGAAGAGATTACATGAATGACTTTTAAGTAAATCTGAGGCTGTTCTAGACTATGGGAATTTGAAGATGGACTGAATGCCATTTTTGCTTTATGATATGTCTTCAAGCCATTGGGGTCCATGGAATTGAATGTGACTGTTTGAAAGAAAATGGCCCCACAAAGGAGTGGGACTATTATGAGGTGTGGTCTTTTTGGAGCAGGTGTATTTTGATGGTAAAAGAGTATTACTATGAAGGGGGCTTTAAGGTTTCAGGTATGCTGAAGCCATGGTCATGAGACAGACCACTTCTTGTTGCCTGTGAGATAAGAGGAAAGAACTCTCAGCAACTTCTCTAGTACTATGTCTGCCTGCACTGCAATAAGTCTAACTGTGAACAGAATGGATTAACCTCTGAAATGTAAGCAAGCCAACTCAATTAAATATTTTCTTTGTAATATTTCTGGTATTCATGTTGTATGTTCACAGTGATAGAAACCCAAATTAAGACAAAAATCAATGAGGGAGGGTCCAGCCCATTATGATTTGTGTCATTGATGGGATGATGGCTGTGAGTTCTCTCAGAAAGCAGTCTGTGCAAGCCTGTAAGCAGCACACATCTCTGATTTTCTATCATTTCCTACTTCCAGGAACCTTCTCATCCCTGTTTGAGTTCCTATCTTGATTTCCTTCAATAATGAGCAGCAATATGGAAAAGTAAGCCAAACAAACCATCCCTTCCCAACTTGCTTTTTGGCCGTGGTGTCTACTTTCAGAAATAAATTCCCAAACTAAGATATAAGCCTCGCCAACTCTATGCAAGAGATGGACTTGTGAATTTTAAACATTGAATACAATATAGAAGAAATGGACAACCCCAGCTCAAAGAAAATGTTACATAAACACACACACACACACACACACACACACACACACACACACAGAGAGAGAGAGAGAGAGAGAGAGAGAGAGAGAGAGAGAGAGAGAGAGAGAGAGAGAGAGTAAACTTACAAAAATCAGAAACACTGTGGAATAGCAATATCTTTGAATAATAGGAAGAGAAGAAAGGGAAGTTACTGAGGTCAAAGGCACAGAAAATATTTTCAACATCATAGAACAAAATTTTCTTTACATAAATTTTCTTTACCGTGAAGAGGCTTTCAAGGTACAAACAGCATACCTAATAATGAATAGTCTGAACCAGAGAAGAAATCCTTCAAGATGCATAATAATCAAAACACAAAAGGTAAAGAACAAAAAGAGAATAATAAAAAGCTGCAATAGGCAAATGCCAAGCAAAATATAAAACCAAACATGCAAATTCTCAATGGAGACTCTAAAAGCCTGAGAGACCTCAAATTCTAACAGCCCACAAATTCCAGCAAAAGATGATATATGCAGAAATCTTTCAATAACAATAGAGGCAGAATTAAAGACATTCCATGATAAAAAACAAATATAAGCAATATATACTACAAATAGAACTCTACATGAAGTACTAGAAGGAAAACTTCAACGTGAAAAGGTTAGCCACACCAAAGAAAACAATATACTATGCTCATTCATAATATCTTAATGATCTCAATGACCTAATCAAAAGACAAATACTAAGAGATTGTATTGAAAAACAGGATCCATACCTCTGTTACATCCAGAAAACAAAACTTAACATCAACGAAGACACCACCTCGGAGTAAAAAAAAAAAAAAAAAAAAACCACAATTTACTTTCAAAACAAATAGACCTAAGAAGTAATCCAGTGTATTCATTTGTCAAAAAGGACTTCAAACTAAAGCCACTCAGAATATGGGGAAAGACACTAAATAATCATCAATGGAAAAGTCCAAGTAAATGTGGCAATTAGGGTCTTAAGTAGATAAAAACAAACAAACAAACAAAACATAGTATAGAATATCTACCACATTGACCCCTATAATGATAGTGGATAACTTTACAATCACCATCTTTCCAATAGGCAGGCCACCAAGACAAAACTAAGCAGAAATGCTGGAGCTAAAAATTTCATAAATAAAATTCAAAACAGGTCATACTAATATGTGTAATTGTTACTTTCTTCTCCAGAGTTCATAAAAATATCTCCAAAACTGACCACAAAAATTGGCATAAAGAAGTCTCAATAGATATACTAAAACTGAAATAAAACCCAAAATCCTATCTGACCACCATCAATTAAAGTTGGATATCAACAACACAAAAACACCAAAAAGTTTACAATCTCATGGGAAATGAATACTTGTACTACTGAATGAAAATAGTGAATAAAGGAAGTAAATAATTAGGCAAAAAGGAATTTAAATTTTATAGAATAGAATGAAAATGAAAACACAACATTTCCATACCTACAGGGCACAAGAAAGGCAATCCTAAGAGTGAAGTTTGTAGCAATAAGGGCCATCATTAAAAAAAATAGTAAGAAGATAGAAATAAAAATTCACAATATAGTGACATACCTGAAAGAAATAAAACCAAAAGAAGTAATAAGAGACAAAAGGAGTAGATATCAAGAAATATTTGCTCAGAGCTGAAATCAATAAAACACAAACAAAAATATCACAAAAATCTATAAAAACAATATCACAATCAATAAAATAAAAGGCTGTTTTTTTTTCTTTTTTCTTTTATTAGGAAAATCAATATAACTGATAATCATTTATCCAAATAATCTAAAATAAAGAGAAAGGCAATCCAAATAAATAAAATTAGTGGTGAAAATGGAGAGAAAACAACAGACACTGTGGAATTCCAGAGAATTATAAACACATATATTGAAAATCTGTACTTTGCCAAAGTGTAAAATATAAAATAATTGGAAGGATTTCATGTGACAGGAAGCACCAAAGTTAAATCATGATCAGATAATTAAGTTAATTCAACCAACACCCCCTAGTGAAATAGAAACAGTAACCAAACGCCTCAGATGTACCAGAGACAGATGAATTCTTCACGTAATTCAATAAAATGTTCAAGGAAGAACTAACTACAATATTCATCAAATATTTCTGCAGAATACTAATGTAAGGAACATTGCATATTTCTTTTTATGAGATCACAATTACCATGGAAACTCAGCCACACAAACACCAAAGAAAAAATATTGCCCAATTTTCCTCATGACACAGATACAAAATTATCAAAAAGGTCTTGGAAAACAAATCTAAGAATGTATCAAAGATCATCAAAATTGATACATCAAGCTTCACATCAGAAGTTTAGGGATGATACTACATATATAAGTCAAAAATTGTAATCAACTCCATAAACAAATTAACAGGCAAAACATACATGATCATCCTATTTGATACAGAATAGGCCTATGATAAAATTCAACACCCCTTCATGACAAATTAATGCAGGAAATCAGGATACAAAGAGACAAAAAAAGTACAAGAGGCAATTTACAGTAAGCCTGCAGCCAATAACCACCTCAGTAGAAAGAAAGTAAATGCATTGGGAACAATGTAATGCTGTCCTTTTTTTTTTTTTTTTTTTTTTTTTTTTTGATACTTATTCTATATAGTACTTAAAGACTGTGCTAGAACAAATAAGAGTACTAATAGAAATTCAGGAGGTATAATATCAAAGGAAGAATTCAAAGAATCTTTATTTCCCAATGGCATAAATACTATACATTGGTGACCCTAAAATTTACACTGGGAAATGTCTCCAGTTGATGAACACTTTCATAAAAGTACAAGGATAAAAATTTAACTTACAACATAATAATAGGTTTCCTATATACAAATGACAAATGGAGTGAGAAATAAACCAAGGAAACAATATGTTTAAAAATAGCCTCAAAAAGTAAACTATCCTGTGGAAAGTCTAACCGAAAGTGAAATAAATATTGTATCACATTGCAGAAATAAATTGAAGATATCAGAAGATGAAAGTGTCTCTCATGCTGACATATCAGTTGGCTTAATGTAGTGAAAATGGCTATGCTACCAATGATATCTTCAGGTTCAATTAAATATCCATCAAAACACCAAAATTATTGTCAATAGTATTTCAAAGGAAAGTTTCTAGCAATATAGAGAAACAATCAATAACAAAATCAACAAATTCAGGGCAGCTAAAAAAACAACCTCAGTAATATAAGAATCCCCATCCCAGATTTCAAGTTGTGCTATGGAGGTATATTACTGAAAGTAACATGATATTGGTATGAAATTAGACACACTGGTCAATGCAATATGATTGCAGGGAGAGAAAAAGTCTCCACTCATTTGGACACCTTATATTTGATAAACAAGCCAGAAATATACAGAACAATAAGGACAGCATCTTCCCTAATGGTGCTGTTCAAATTGCACAGCTACATGTTGAAGAATCCAAACAGTTCCATACTTACCACCCTGAGAAAATTCAATGCCAAATTGATTAAAACACTTAACATAGAATAAGATACACTGAGTCTGATAGAAGAGAGAGTAGGGAATATCATTGAAATCATCAACACAATAATATTCTTTCTGAACAGGAAACTGATAACACAGATGCTAAGAACAATTAATGAATAAGGTCTCATAAAACTGAAAATTTTCTGTATATCAAAGGATATTATTATGTGGTCAAAACCTCAGGCTATAGAATCAAAAAGATTTTTAATAGCTAGGCATGCAATACAGGGATAATATCAAAATATATAAAGAACTAATTAAAAAGAACTTCAGGAAAACAACACAATTAATAAATAAAGCACAAGTCTGAACAGATTTCTCAAACAAGGAAACTGCAATGACTAAGAGTTGTGTTTTCAATGAAATGGTGCATAGAAAGTGGTACTTTTTGGAGGTAGGACATTATTATACTAGGTATGGCCTTGCTAGAGGAATAGTGTTGCTTATGTTGGGCTTGGAATTTCAAGAAGTTCAAGCCAGGCCCAGGGTCTCTCTTTTTTGTTCCTATCGAACCACATATATAACTCTGGGCTTCTTCTCCACCACGTCTTCTTGCATAGTGCCATCTTTCCTTTAATGAATATAATGGACTAAATCTCTGAACTGTAAGGCAGTTGCAATGAAACATTTTCCTTATTTAGAGTTGCTGTGGTCATAGTATCTCTTCACAGAAGTAGAAATCCTAGCATTGTGTTGGCATGAGAGAATGTGGTATTGCTCTGATAGGTTGGAACATGTTATCGTTTAGAGGAAGATAGGATAATTTGGGAGTTTTGACTAGAAAAGCTATTGGTCATATTAAGTGGAGGTTCATGGGCCATAGTAGCAGGAATAGGGAAGAGGATGCTGACAGTAATTTGAACTATGTGAGACTGGTTGAAGAAGCTTCAGAGAAGAATAACATTAGTGTATGTCCTAGAAATTGTTTTGTGATATTTTGGTGAAGAATGTAGATTTAAGCATTATAGATGGACAGTTATGGATTGGAAGAGTAGATTTCAAAACTACATAGTATTGAATGCATTTCTTAGTTAATAGTACCAATATTATACCGATCTACAGTAAAAAGCTGCAAGCTAAAAAGAAAAAAGTACAACATATTAAATTTGAAGAGAAAGGGAGTGCCAGAAAGTTTAAAGGAGCTAAATCCTATTATAAAAATAAATAAATAAATAAACAAGCATCTTAAATAAAAGCTTCCTACATGGAATAAAGGGAATGGTTAAGTCAGAGCAAGTCCCAACCCAGCTAAGCTATCATCTTTTGCAAAGACCTTAAGGAAAAGTTTAGAGCCACCATGGTATTACATGCATTTTATTCAAACACTCAGAAAAGAATGACCAGTGGATCTCTATCTTCAAGGCCAGCATACTCTACAGAGGTTGTACCAGGCCAGCCAAGCTTAGGTGGTGAAGGAAACCAACAAGAACAGAAAACTAAGGGAATGTATTTGCACAAAGGCACCATGTAGCAGACCTAGAAAGCAGAGCTTGATGGCTTCAGTCATGTGGTTTGCAGTTTAAAATCACGGACACAAGATAAAGATTATGGAGTTACCCTCTGTGACTAAGGGAAGCTGAGGTGGCTAAACATATGTCATGGGTATCCCTTCTTTGTGGCCCAGTGAGACCATTTTGTGAAGCTGAATAGCTGATTCTGGACTGCCTTGGAGACTAAATACGTTGGATATGCCAGAGTCATTAGATGACTTCCCAGAAAAGCTAAGAGGGAGTGCAAGCAGCCTAAATGAAAGAAGTATGTTACACTCATCAAACCTAGTAGAACTTGGAGAACCGAAGAGATCTGACATCATACAAAGAGATGTACAGTTTAGAGATTTTATAGATGGTTTATAGTTTTGCTTTGGTTCAACATATATTCTGTGCTGTTATCCTTTGGAGTTTGTGATCTGTTATTTCATTTTGATTTTACTAGGGATTAAAGTTAGATTATCTGAGTCTCAGAAGAAACTTTGAAATTTGAACATTTAAACAATGGTGATACTTATGACTTACTACAAAACTCAGGGATGCAGGGTATGTAATATGCTGGTTGGAAAGAAAATTGTTCCAAAGAGCCCCTAATAAGTTGTATTAAATTGTGTGAACTTATTGGAGTAGGTGTGCTCTTATTAGAAAGTGTGTCACTGGGTGGTCTGCTTTGAGGGTGCAGAAGCTCAAGCAAGATCTAGTATCACTCTCTTTTCTTCCTGCCTGTCAATCCTTACAATATCTACCTGCATGTCCATATGCTTCCTGAAGACAGGAAAATGGAATAAACCTCTGAAAGGGTAAGCCTGAATCAATTGAAGGTTTTCCTCATTTGGAGTTGATTGGTTATTAGTAGCAATTATTATGCAGCTTTATAATGAAAATAAGCAAATTGAGCAAGAAAAATATAAAATATACAGTTTGAAAAGAAAAGAGTACCTGGAAAAAGTTTAAAGAAAAGCTTGCTGTTAAATGGAATAAAGAAAGTGATGACCTCTAGGCAAGACATCACCCAACTAAGCTTCCAATTTAAAAAAAATAAAGTACTACTTAGGTCGAGGCATGATCCCACTACACAGGAGACAGAAGAAAGAAAACCTCAGAGTTCAGAGTAAACCAGGTCTAAAAAGCTAGTTGCATGTCAGCTTACCTTAAGCAGTGAAGAGAACTATCAAAAACAGAAAGCTGGTGAAAATTTATTCGAACAAGGGGGAAGAACAGAAATCATCAAAATTTGGCAGTTTTGACTATTATTTCTTTGCATTTTAGAGTCAATGATACAAGAAAGTATGTAGAGAATCTCCTTCTGTGACTAAGGGATGCTGTGGACATCAGCTTGTGTCAGGGGTGTACCTGCATGGAGGGCTAGAGAGGTCATTGTGTGAGACCCTGAATTTGAAGCCTGGTTTGCCTTAGAGACCTCAAAATTTTGGACATGCAAGTTCTTGGGATACCTTTCTAGAAAATATGCTACTAGTGAGTAGAAGCAGCCCAAGAGATTGAACTGTGTTGTAGTTAACACACCTGAAAAGACTTGGAGCTATGAGAAACACTCTGATATCAAACATGGAGATACAGGAATCCAAGTCTGACCACGTAATATTCAGTCTTGTTTTGTCCTGTATTTCCCTACTACACTCTCTCTCCTAACTTTTGGAGTAGTAATATATACTCTGTGCCATTTTATGTAGGAGGGATGTGATCTGTTTTTTGGCTTTTTTACAGGAGATTTCATTTAAGAGATTGCTATGAGTCTTAAAAGAAAATTTAAATTTTTTAACTTTGAAACTTTGAAAGAATATGGGGATTTTTGAAGTGGGAATGAATGTTGTTATGTATTATGATGTGGAGACAAGCAATGGGTATTGGGTTTGGGGCATATCTTTCTCATGTGCTATTTCCCAAATAACTGACATGGACACTTAATATGAATTACAAATGCTTGGCCAATAGCTACAGTTGTTGCTGCCTAACTCTTATATTTGAATTAACCAACATTTCTTATCTATGTTTTGCCGCATGCGTTGGTACCATTTTTAGTATGGCATGACCATCTTGCTTCTCTCTGCATCTGCTGATAACTCCAGATTATGCTCTTCTCCTTCCAAGCATTCTTAGTTTGACTCTCCTTCCTTATCTTATTCTGTTCAGCTATTGTCTATCCAGCTTGTTTATTAAACCAACCATAGTCACAAAGATTCACACAGTATAAAGGAACATTCCACATATAGGGGCCAGGTAGTGAAAAGGAAAACTTCCCCCTCCCAGTCTCATAAGAAGTGACATTATTAGGTGTGGTATTGTTGGAGTAGGTGTGGCCTTATTGGAGAATGTATGACCCTTGGGGTACATTTTGAGATTTCAGAAGCTCAATCGGGCCCAATTACACTCTCTGCTGGATGCTTATCCAGCTACAGAACACTAAGCTCACATTCCAGTACCATGCTTCCAATCATGACTGTTTGTATTAATCATCTGACCTGTAAAAGAGAACCAATTAAGTGTCTTCCTTTATAACAGTTTCTGTAGACCAAGAACCTGAGACTAGATAAGACATTAACCTAGATAGAGGACTATGATTAAATACATAAGAAAACTTATATAGTTTGACCTAAACAGGATATATCAATTAAATAATTTTGAATCTTCAGAAATAACATGTAAATAAAACAAAATGTTTAAATTCAGTAACTGACCTTTAGTTATTAACATTTTCTTATGAAAATTCCAAGAGTATAAATTACTAATAGACTTATGATTATAGTTATGAAACTATTCAGTATATAAAGGTGTCAGAGCATTCTTTTAACTTAGAAGGTAACAAAGATACTATTTTCTTGATCTTTTCTTCATTTTTCTCTTAGGAATTGATGACCAGTGGTAACTGTATGATATTATGTAGCCTTATAATTATTTGAAATATTGAACTCAAATATATATATATATATATACACATATATATACATACATACATATATATATATATATATATATATATATATATATATATACCAAATGATTCACCTAGACAAAATAACAAGAGCCTGAAATTTATTTGACATAAATTTTATATAGAATGTTATAACTTATCTTACTAAACATCTTTTGTCTTTTTTAATTATTAGGACAATATAGAAAAATCTGTTACAAGTTAGTAACAGACAAATAATTTATATTTGGGGAAGTGATTTACTCAATTTGTTCACATCTAAATTTCATTTGAATGTTACAGTCACATTTGTTATTTAAGTATGCCTAAGTCAATTCATCTTAAGCATTTACATATCACACCCTTTCTGTAAAACTTTTTTTTTTCTTGCTCCTTTATATGGCTAATCTCAAAGTCATTGCCAGATTATAATTATCTACAAAATATAAAAGCTAATTGAATAAGACTCAATAAAAAGAGACAGTCCCCTTTTGTAAAGATAGTTTTCTTTTTATTTGACTACAATATCATGTTTATTACCTCCATGAACACTCTTCACATTCTAACGTTCAAATATTTCCTTGAAATGAAGCAACTACTAGAGTCCATCAATGTGGAAACCTACCATTTTACTAAGTATGAGTTGAAATAGTGAAGAAAACTAATGTTAACAAAACTAACATAGCTCTAAATGAATAATAACTTTGATTCTTACTAAGAGGAGTTGTCTCTATATAGTTTTCTAAGACCTTTGCATGCTTTATTATGATCTGCTTCATACTGATGAACTGTTCTAGAATTCAAAACAGTGAATTCCTTCTATTTTCACACTGCAAAGAATATACATAATGGATCAAAACAAACATATAATTAAAAATATCAATGTATACACATAGGCAATAAATATGAAATTGTAAATGGAAACAACAACATCATGTAAGATTGTCAGAAAACAAAGTCAAATTGAATTTATAAGAAGAACTACACATGGATAATGAGAAGATTGTTCTAGACAGCAATAAGACCATATTTGAAATTAATGTCAGTTAAGTCAACCTGTTACTATTCAATTTCTTTAGTGAAAAGTAGGAATAGTGGATGATATTTTACATTTTAATTTGTAATGAGATCATGTTTATATTTTAAAAAGAATATTATCTTATGAAGTATCATAAAAGCAAATGTCAAATCACTAGAAAAAATAGCTGTTACATGTTCCTTTTGGAAATATGGCTATATTAAAACTACATAAAATATTTAATTAAAATTAATTTGTTTCATAATTCTGAACACTTTTGCTTATAATTCAAGGCAAACAACAAGCTATAAGTACTTCCAATTATTATATTTTGGACAAGATGGTTGTAAGAATTGACCATGAAGAAGGAAATAATGTTAAAAAATATTCCAAGTAATAGTGTCATTTTATTTAAAGTACCCAGATATGGATTGATCACAGTATGAATTAAATTGACTTAGAAAGATATCCCTGCCTCTTTCAACCAGACACAAACAAAACCCTTAGAAATGCAATAGAATAAATGCTTGCAGTGATGGCACATACCTGTAATTTCAGCACTAAACGTTCAAGGGTATCCTCAGCTTCACAGTTAGTTGGTTAGAGGCTATTTTAAACTACATGTGGTCTTGTCTTGAAACAAAACAAAATGAAATGATGAAATGTATGGGGTGATACAACATGCTCAGCAGATTATGAATTCCTAATATTAGATCAGCATATTTTTGGAAGCAATTTTATTTACCTGAGAAAAACTACTTTCCTAATTAAAAGATTTCTTACTACTTAACACTGAAAATCGAAAGCAATATTTGAGCATCTTTGTATGTACTGTTGTCAAAATCAACCTTTAACAAAGGCTACCAGAATCTAATCAAGGAACATTCAATTCCCCTAAGTCGCTGAAATCTCCCACACCTATGTTAAGATTTCAGCCCCTTCACCTTCACAAACATTGCTTCCCTCAATCATTAACTGATACCTGCATCTTGATAGTGAGGGAAAGGTACTTTGTAAAGAAATAATAGATGTTTCCTGGAGTTTATCTGAATGTCAACCTTGAGGAAGTAGACTGTGGACTGGCACAAAGCCTCTTGAAGCTGCATTTAATTTCCCATTACCCAATATTTATATATATATATATATTCCGAATACTCCCTTCATACTTCACAGACACTCCTTTCTGGTTAAAGATTATCTAAGGTCCCATTGCTCTTTTAAAATAATAGAGTCTTCTGGTAAAGTCAACCTGTACTCTTCCTCCCTTCTGTCTCTACATGCTGCTGCATAAATCTAACACATATAAAATATATAACAAGTGAACTACAAAAATTAAGATGAACTTAAAGAAATTAAAGTCTCTCTTCTCTCTTTTTCGGTGTGTGTGTGTGTGTGTGTGTGTGTGTGTGTGTGTGTGTGCTTGTGAAACACATCTGATTTTTCTTCAGGCTTACTCTAAATGTTGTAAAGTGTAGTATTGCATTGACTCAATAAATGTTTTTTTATTTTCTTTTTATTAATTTTTCTTATTTCAATTATAAACAATCTTATTTTACTTACCAATCCCAGTTCCCTCTCCCTTCTATCCTCCCATTCTTCCCACCATGAGGAGGAACCTAAAAGAGACATACATTGACCCTGACAAGGGAAAAGGGATGAGATCTCCTGAGTAAATTGGGAGCATGGGGGGGTGAGAAAGAGGAATGGAGAAGGGGAGGGGAGATAAGGACAAAGAGAGATCAGGAAAGTCTATTTGGTAAGGAACAGAAAAGAGCAAAGAAAGAAATACTTTGATAGAGGGAGCCTTCATGGCCTTAACAAGAAAGCTGACACTAGGAAAATTCCCAAGAACTCACAAGGATGACCCAACTAAAAATATAAGAAATAGTGGAGAGGCTACCTTAAATGCCCTTCCCTGATAATGAGATTGGTGACTACCTTAAATGGCATCCTAAGGACTTCATTCAGTAGCTGATGGAAGCAAAAGCAGAGATTCACAGCAAAGCACTGAGCTGAACTCCTGAAATCCAGTTGTAGAGACGAGGAGTGATGAACAAAGGGGTCAAGACCATGCTGGGGAAACCCAAAGAAACAGTTGACCTGAACAAGTGTCTTTTCTTTTCTTTATATAACCAAAAGTATTAACTTACATGTATATATAAGCTACATAAATTATTTGTATATACATAAACATAACATGACAAGAAAATACTTTTCAAAGTTTAAAACAAAGCAATAGGAAGAGAGTAGAAAATATACAACATGGTCTAAAAAGTGTAGATGAGTGTTCTAGGAAAAATAAGGAAACTAGAGATCAAATGTTGATAGAGAAATGGATTGGTGTAAGATTTGAAAATTAGTTGTGACAAATTTTATGGCGTCTTGTATTGAAAATATTAGTTAATTGTTAAGTGAATATGAAAATTCAAAGATTCTTACTAGGGAAATATTTGCTTTTGGTTCTGCTGAGGTAAAATCTATCCTTAATTCAGCATAAATGCCCAATGAAGTTTACAAGTTTATTTTAGAAGCTTTATGTAATTTTGTGAAAATCTAGCAAACTAATTTGAAACAGCTAAGTCTTTCTCATTTGAACATACACAAAATCATAGGCAGCAACATGGAAGTCTTATAGTAAAGACTTTCTTTTATATATTCATATGTCAACAATATATCCATACAGTATGTAGACAATTGTTGATATATGTATATATATGTGTGTGCATATATATATATGTATATTTGTTTTTCTGCAATTTAAGGTATTTGGGTGTACTTATATATTCAATAATAAGTTATTGTAGAACAGTATGATATAAAATTATAGAACCATAAATGTGAATATATATGAGATATGACATGAAATTTCATATTAGTGTTTTATTATACTATTCCTAGTATGATATGAAAAATAATATGCATTAACCCCAAATAGGCAACTGATGATAGACCAACATATGAGTATCTCAAAAGCCAAACTTGGTGAATCAATGGGTTTTATTTGGATTAGTTGTAGGAATATGGGTGAGAGATTATTTAAAGAAGAAGAAATAATTCACAGACAGTTGTGTCAGCAATATCCTACCAGCATAAGTGACAGCTCATGAAAGCTTCAATCTGTACAAACAACCTATAGGCTGTTCACCAAAATACAGAATGCCTTTTCAAGTATCCTAGTTACTCTTAGTATGTATCTCAGAAATACTTGCTGCTTATCAATTCTTGTGGAAAAAAGCGTCTAGTGAATCTTAACAGTTTTGGGGACTTTCCAAAACCATTGAGTTGTTTCCTTCCTGGGCTTACCAAGCTTCCTGAAGCATGTAATGGTTTACCCTCCCTTCATAAACCTTGCTGTTTCACTTCCTTGTAAAAACCTTGTGTTTAAAGATATTAAAGAACTTTACTAAGAACACCCTGCTATTTTTCTCAACATCTATTTTAATATCCTGTGTCTTAATGAGCTTCCCTTTAAGAAAGAAGGTTCTAATCACAGAGACATTTTTCATTGAAATGGATTACCACCTTTGAAAGCTCCAACTTGCTACTTCAAGGAGACGTTCCCAGGTGATTCTGCTGGATGATTGTAAGCTTCTGACTCCACTATTTTGCCTTTTGTTTTCTCTTTCAATTGGACAACTCCAGTGATCTCATATAGATGAAGTGAGCTCACAATTTGAGATTTGATGGAGTTTTTCTATAGGTAACTGTTGCTTCTCTGTCAGTGTCATTTACTATTTATTACTTTACATTTTGCTTGTTATATACATAAGAACTTCAGTAATTCAAAGTCCAAATGCATATTTTTATGAATCATTCCCATACTGAACAATGTAAGATAGACAGAAATATTTTCTCTACAATCATGTTGCTTCTTAAGATAACAAAAGTAAAAACCTCAGAAAAGTATTTTAGGAATTCAAATTTTGGCCACCATATTACTAGTAGCATATCTTAGGATAACAAGCTATCATATTTCATGCCCATCCACATTAACACTTGGCAACCTTATAATTTATCTTGCATATGAGAAAATTCTGCCACTCAGTATTCAATAGTAAGGTTCAGTGCCCATTGTTGCTGATTCAGGGCACTTTACAATACTGGAAGTTGTGGGCAGATATAATGGTACTGATTACAACTAGGCAAGAAGGATATGTTGTTTTTCCAAGTAGTGGAAGCTCATCATAATGAGAGGGTTTTTTTTTTTTTTTTTTTTTTTTTTTGCAAAAGTGAACCTTGAAGTTTATTAAATTATTGACTTCATTGTAACCCAAAGTAATATGTGAATACTTTTTCTTTTGGGTCAAAGGAAATTCTTATTTATATATAGTTTTTTATTAATAATATAATTTAAAATTTTTACATGTCAATCCCAGTTTCCACTCCCTCTCTCCCTTCCTCCCTCAATCCCTCCCTCCCACTCTCTCTCTCTCTCTTACACTCTTTCCCCCTACTTGCACCCTGACCACTCTCCCCTCCCATCCCTTCTCCCCCATTCTACATGTAGGGCTATGCTATCCAGGTGGGGTCATGTAAAACTGCCAAGTCATTTGAAGTAGGTAGGGACTAGGACTTCTCTCCTGTCTTTAGGTTAAGGGAGTATCCCTTCATGGGGAATGTTTCTGCAAGGTCCTTCTGTGCACCAGGAACACATCCTGGTTCTATCATCTGAGGCCCCTTAGACTGCTCTGGCCTTCTATCTGACACCCATATTCAGGGGATCTGAGTCAGTCCCATGCTGGATTCCCAGCTATCTGTCTAGGGGCCCATTAGCTCCTCCTTGTTGAGGTCAACTGTCTTTAATTGTTTATGCAACCTGGTCTTTTCCTCTCTCTCTGCATCAGAATTCTAGTTTGACTCAGTGTTTAGTTATGGGTGTTTGCTTCTATTTCCAACAAGCACTAGATGAGGTCTCCATGGTGGTGGATAATTTAGTTGATGATCTTACTCTCAGGCAAGGGCATTTATGGTAGCCTTTCCACGGTTACTCAAATTATTATTTGGAGTCAGTCTTGTAGGTCTCCAGACCTTTCTTTAGGTTCAGTTTTCTCTTCAAACCAATAATAGCTCCCTCTTTTATGGTCTCTCTATCTCTTTCTTTTCTTCTATTCCTACCTAGACTCAATCTTCCAAGTCGAATGTGCTTTCCTCTTCTTCCCTTCTCTTTCTCCTAGTTCTCTCTCCATTCACTCCCCCACCACTTCCCATGTGTCCCTTCCCCCTTTTGGGAGGGACCATATATGAATCTCTTAGGATACACCTTGTATCCTCTTTCCTCTAGTAGTGTGAGTTATAGGCTGGTGATCCTTTGCTCTAGGTCTAAAATCTATATATGACCGAGTGAATACCATGTTTTTTTTGTGACTGGGTTTCCTCATTCAGGATCGTTTCTTCAAGTTCTATCTACTTGCCAGGGAATTTCAAGTATTCCATTGTGTAGATATGCCACATCTTCTTTATCCATTTTTCAGTTGATGAGCATCTAGGTTGCTTCCAGGTTCTTGCTATTACAAATAATGCGGCTATGAACATAGTTGAGCACATGTCTTTGCTGCATGGATGTGGATCATTTGGCTATATAACTAAGAAGGGAATTGCTGGGTCATGTGGTAAATTAATTCTCATTTTCCAGAGGAACCACCATACTGATCTCCAAAATGGCTATACAAGTTTGCATTCCCACCAGTAGTAGAGGAGTGTTCCCCTTTCTCCACATCCTCTCTAGCATAAGTTGTTATTGGTGTTTATAATTTTAGACATTCTGGCAGGAGTAAGATGGTATCTCCAAATTGTTTTGATTTCCATTCCCCTGATAGCTAAGGATGTTGAGCACTTTCTTAAGTGTCTTTCAGCATTTTGATTTCCACTATTGCGATTTATTTCTTCAATTCTGTACCCCATTTTTAATAGGGTTATTTGGTGTTTTGGTGACTAGTTTCTTGAGTTCTTTGTATAATTTGGAGATCAGTCTTTTGTCAGATGTAGAGTTAGTAAAATTCCTTTCCCAGTCTGTGGGATGTCATTTGGTCTTGTCCACTGTGCCCTTCGCCTTACAGAAGCTTCTAAGTTTGAGAAGGTCCCATTTATCAATTGTTGATCTCAGTGTCTATGCTACTGGAGTTAT
The DNA here is from genome assembly GCA_030556225.1 of Cricetiscus sungorus. Taxonomy (NCBI): domain Eukaryota; kingdom Metazoa; phylum Chordata; class Mammalia; order Rodentia; family Cricetidae; genus Cricetiscus; species Cricetiscus sungorus. Next base: position 50,849,310 of record JANBXA010000726.1, on the reverse strand, counting down.
GTTCAGGAATCAGTCTCCTATACCAATTTGTTCAAGGCTACCTCCTACTTTTTCTTCTAATAGGTTTAGTGTGGCTGGATTTATGTTGAGATCTTTTATTCATTTTTACTTCAGTTTGTGTATGGCGATAGACATGGGTCTATCTGCAGTCTTCTACACACCACCATCCAATTGTGCCAGCACAATTTGTTGAAGATGCTTTCCTCCACCTATTGTATTCTTTTAGTTGTTTTGTCAAAAATCAGGTGTTCATAGTGTAGAGAGCCATGTAGTGCCACGCCTTAAAGTGGCACTGGCTTCTATCTTACACCTTCCCGCTGGTAAAGACTCTCTGGGTAAACAAGCCCTTATTTGGTTAAGTCTGTTCAGCCTGTGTGATTCCGCATTAGAGTAGCCTATCTGCAGAGTCCACATGGCTCACTGGGGTTGGTTAGCTCAAGGATATTTAAGCCTGTGCAGGGGTCCTCTCTCTCTCTCTCTCTCTCTCTCTCTCCCTCTCTCTCTCTCTCTCTCTCTCTCTCTCTCTCTCTCTCTCTCTTCTCTCTCTCTCTCCCTGCGGGCCAGAAGCAACATGTTTAAAGGATCCTGATTAAAACTGCATGAAGAAGATCTACCCAGAGTCGTGTCTTCCTTGCTGGTGAGGGCAGGCGCATACACATAGGTGTGGGGGTTAATATCAGGATTTTTGATTCCATTTCATTGGTCTACTTGTCTATTTGTGTGTCATTACCAGGCTGTTTTCAGAACTATAACTCTGTAGTAGAGCTTAAAGTCAGGGATGGTGATGCATCCTGAAGTTCTTTTATTGTACAGGGTTGATTTGGCTATCCTGGGTATTTTGTTTTTCCATATAAATTGATTATTATCCCTTAAAGGTCAGTGAAGAATGGTGCTGGGATTTTAATGTGGATTGCATTGAATCTGTAGATTGCTTTTGGCAAGACTGCTGTTTTTAATATATTTATCCTTCCTATCCACTAGCATGGGAGATCTTTCCATATTCTGGTATCTTCTTTAATTTCTTTCTTTAAAGCCAGAAAGTACTTATTGTATAGGTCTTTCACATGTTTGGTAAGTGTTACCCCAAGATACTTTATGTTGGTTGTGGCTATTGTAATGGGTGATCTTTCTCTGATTTCTTTTTCAGCCTTTTTGTCATCTGAATAATGTAGGGCTACTGATTTTTTTGAGTTTATCTTTGATCCAGCTAGTTTGCTTAAGGTGTTTGTCAGCTGTAGGAGTTCCCCAAGTAGAGTTTATTGGGTTGTTTATGTAAACTATCATATCATCTGCAAATACAGACAGTTTGACTTCTTTCTTTCCAATTTGGATCCCCTTGATTTCCTTTTTTGTCTTAGAGCTTTAGCTAGAACTTCAAGTACAATATTGAAGAGATATGGAGAGAGAGGACTTCTGTGTCTTGTTTCTGATTTTAGCGGAATCACCTTAAGGTTCAAGATGAGAGGGTTTTTGGAGACATAATTTCTGGCAAAATTGATATTATTTTGTTTCCAATTTTCTTCTGATCGGTGTCTCTTTTCTTATTTTTGATTTCATTATCACTTATGAATATCCATTCCAAACAATTTTCACTATGGCATTTTGAACATTGTTATTCTATTCAGTTGATCAGATTTGATGCTGAATTGAAGTAACGGTTCATGATGGATACATTTGAATTAAATGATAAATGAAGGATAGTTGTTACTGGAAGCTTATCATAGTGTTGATAACACAATTGTGGTAATTGAGTTGGAGAACATTCAGTTTTGCACATGAAAAAATGAAATTTTGAAACAGAGAGACACTCTCAGTGGATATATGGATGAAAAACATGTGAGAATACAGAAAATAGGCTTTGCTAACTTGGGAATGAGATATGGCAATAGCTTGATATTTGGTATATATCTACTATCATTAAGAAAATGAATGCTTTTATTAATAGAATCATAAGTATTGTGTTGCATAAGTCACAAAACATTAATAAGAAAACCTGAGAGGTTTGAGAGGTGGTGTCAAGTGTGATACTAAGATGCAAAAGGGAAAGGGGGAAAGACAAGGTTATGGTTGGCTAAGATACAAATAAAAAGTAGACTATCAAAATGAAATTAAGGTTCTGGAGAGACAGATCATTAGTTAATAGCATTTGATGATCTCTTAGAGTCAAGTTCTGTCCCCAGAACCCATGTTAGGCAGCTCATAACCAATTATAATGCTAGCTCTAGGAGATCAAAAGCCACTGGTCTCTGTAAACACCTAAACTCATATGCACATACCTACATATAAATGTACACACATATACACAATTAAAAATAATAAAAATCAGCTATAAGTGAACTTGAGTATCTCAAGTGCCTTGGAAAATTGAGAACTACTTATATTGGTAAACATATTGGAATATTTGAGTAGATTTACTGTGTAAGACTTCCTTATCCTATACTTAAGGGTCTAAGCAGCACAGCTTAAAATTACTACAGATACTTTTATAGATAGAACCCAATACAGTGATTTGAAAAATAAATGCACTTAATAAGATCAGATTTTTGAGTATTTTGTACCAGGGTGTTGGCTTTGTTTGTTGAAGATCTGGTGTACTACATGTATAGTCGGTAGTGAATTTTGAGAGGGTATAGTCTCTCACTCTACTTCCAGTTCAATCTTTCTGACCTAGGCTTACAGTTGAATGTGTTAACTCTGAAATACCTACTTTTGCTGCCATGCATGATGACTGCTACCATGCTTACTCATCATGATGAACTCTTGTCCCTTCAGAACCCTGAGACAAAATAAGCTTTTTTTTTATAAGTTTCTTTTGGCCATGATAACTTTCCACAGAGACAAACTGATACATGCAATATCCTTGAAAAGCCATATTGCTCTTCTTTATATTGTAAAAGGTTAATGGAAACTCGTTATATCCACTGAGAAAGACGTATATGATTAAATGATTGGTTTCATGACTGACAGTATTCTCTCGGTTTAAATCTACAACTAATTATAAACATGATTGATAAATGAGCACCGAATAAGTAACTGGGCTACTCTAATAGTACTATAACAGTACATGTTGTCCAAGGTGCTTATTAGAATGGAGTATGTATTTTGAGCCATACTTTTTGTGTTTCAGTAGAGTATTTGTAATAAAAGTGTGGACAAAAGTTTAAATCTTAAAATCAGTAAGAAAATTAATCAACTTTTCCCAGAGTTCAAGCCACTTTGAATTAAGGGGATAAATAATTCACTAATTTTATTGTTAGTATTTTTTAAGTCTTCCTGAAAGGAAATATCATTGTTTTAATGTTTATAGCCTCTTCTTAAATCAAGTTGATATTGAATCTGTAATTCATTGTTGTTAATTGATAGGTAGATTAAGAAGTGATCAAGAGATCTCCAACTTTCAGTTTGAGAAAGGTTGCCCTCATAGAAGTGCTCAAAAGAATTGACTAGGATCATGTTGTCCCCTCCATTTCTGTCATTTAAACACATAGATTCATGCCCTCTCTACAAGACACATAAATAAAAAATGATGTTGGAAGAAAACCATCAGCTTACAGAAAATATGTTGTTGCTATCATTTTATATTTCTTGTCATTGTAACTACAAAAATATGATAATCAAATTACTTAAGCTATGATATTTTCTTGTAAGAATAGAAGGACACTGTGAAAATGTTCTTTTAATAAAGTGACTGTGGATGCATAAAAATGTCTACACATTTACAGGATTATGGAACACAGTTTCTGAACTCATACTAGTCTAGATTTAATCCATTGTCACTGTGACCCACCAGTTACAAAATGACTTTATGAAAAGTAAAGTTACCAATGAAATTTTACTTTGTCTACCAAAAGCACCAACTTGCACTACAACCTTCTGTGGTTTTTGTCAGTTAATAATGACCAAATATCACGTCCATATATTACAGCCAGAAGAATAACCAAAGTCTTTATGAGAGGAAGGCTGAATATATACTAGACCTAACAAAACTAAGAAAACAAGTAAGCCAAAAGTAGTATTTTACACATGGAGCAATTTCAGAGTTGACTGGCCTTGTTAAGGACAGAGATGATTCATAGGTAGAAATCCCACCTATATCTCCATTTAGCCGGTCAGTTTGACTGGTAAATATAACAGTTAGAACAGCTGGGTAGTAGAAAATTATAGTTAATTAGTGGGTAATATTAATTTAGTTTTTTTCTATAGCTCTTATATACATGTTTTGTTTTTATTGATTAAGAAAATCAACATATATTATGACCCAGATGTGCAAATTAGTGATGCAGCAAATGCTATATTTTCTAAAACGAAGGCTACCAGAAGTAGCTTTTTTTTTTTTTTTTTTTTTTTTAATTTGGTAAAACCAGTGATCTTGCTTCACTTTGAAGTATAACTAATATTTTGTATCTTTGCCATAAATTAGTTCACAATAACATTAATTAATCACATTCTCCTTGTATAATACTGTTAATATTACTCGGCTATTACAGTAATTACAGCTGTTGATAAAAGTGTAGGAGCCACAGATTTAGGCTTTATGGTAGAAAACTTCTGATTATGGACAATCCAGTACAAGAATATAAAAAGTTCTTATGCTCTGTCATATTATTTTATGTATTATTTCTTCAGACTGAGAATACCAGTTTACACTAATGGAAATGCTATAGTGAACCCAACTTTCCTAAATTACTCATGTTCATTATGACGAAGCAAGATTTGCCAAAATATTGAATTGGACTTTGAAGATTTTTGTAAGTTTGTTAGTGATATTCCATTATGAAGAGTGCTGTCCATGGGTATAAGGATGTTCTTATTTAGCATTTGAATCATACTGAATCTCCCATTGCCATGACTTATTAAACCAGAAATCACTTAGTAATAATAGAAATAGAATTTGCCGGGTGCTACACAAATGGCTTGGTGGTTAAGAGCACTGGCTATTCTTCCATGAGACATTGGTACAGTTCCCACCACCCTCATGGAAGCTTTCAACTGCCTGTACTTCTGCTTCCATGGGATCTGACACGATTAGATAGACTTGCATTCAGGAAATACACCTAAACCAAAAATAAATGAATCTTTTTTAAAAGTTTATCCTTATTATTTATATTGTTGTAGTATCAAAGTTTTATTTTTATCTCCACAATCTTATGCTCTACTGGTGTAAAGATTTTATTTCAAAAAAGGAAAGTGCTTCTGACAGAAAACAAAATGTATTGAGTTAGAAGTCAATTCTTGCACTTGGTGTCTTTGCAGATGCCTCTAAATCAATAAGTAAAGAAACAAGTTAATGTGCTGAGTGGTGTAATTAAGTCTAACTGCTGAAGGAACATTAGATTGCAACTTCAGAGAGTGAAAAGGGGAATATATATTAATCCAGGATATTCTTCAGCTTCTAATTTAACATGCTGTGGCAAAGTACAGCAATCAATTCAGACAGGAATATTAGTGGTTTAACCACTTGAAGAAGAAATTTTCACACCATATAAGCTCATTCAATGGGAAAATATTTGAAAAATATTTATTAGACAAAAGATTTATCCACAAAATTATGATTATTTCAAAGGCTGACGGGCAAGAAAAATAAATGATATATATATATAAAAGCTAAATAACTAAAGGTTATGATCAAACATTTCTGAAAGAAGGCACACAGATGTGACAGAGGAAAAAGTGCATCATCACTGGATGGTGAGGTGTTTTAAATCTAATACACAATGACCTATCACCTCATTTCAGCATTATAATATCTTTTTTCTCTATGAAAATGAAAACCAAAGCTAAAGTAAGATTAAATTTCACATGCACTAGGATGATCAAAATTTTAATGAAAACAAACAAAAAAATAGAGATACCATAATACAGTACAGGGAGCCATTATAGGTTTGAAGAGAAACCTGACTCTAGAGAAATGTTCAGAGTCCTACAAGGATGACCCCAACTAACAATCTGAGCAACAGTTGAAAGGCTAACTTATATGTCCTTCCCTGATAATGAGATTGATAACTAACTTATATGCCATCATATAACACTCATCTAGTAGCTGAGGGAAACAGAAGTAGAAACCCACAACTAAACACTGAGCCGTACTCCTGGAATACAGCTGCAGAGAGGGAGGAGTGATAAGAAGTGGGGTCAAAGACCAGGCTACAGGAACCCACAGAGACAGCTGACCTGAAATAGGAGGAGCTTATCCAACACCAAACTGATAGCTGGGAAATTAGAATAGGACTGACCCACACTCCCTGAATGTGGTTCTAAGTTAGAAGGCCTGGGCTGTCTAAGGGACCTCTGACAATGGAACTAGGATATATCCCTGGTGCACAAAAGGACTTTGTGTGCACATTCCCCATGGAGGGATACTTCCTTATCCTGGAGGCAGGGGGGAGAGCCTAGACCCTACTCCAAGTGACTTAAGAGATTCTGATGATCCCTCCTGGAAGACACCACCCTCCCTGTGGAGTGTGGGTGGTATGGGAGGGAGGGAGGAAGAGGAAACTGGGATTAATATGTAAAATAAGAAAAATAATAAATATATTTAAAAAAGAAAAAAGATGATAACAATGTCTAAGGATGTATCCGTGATAATATCATGCAGAATAAATGTGTACAAAAGAGAAAAAATAATGAAAAATAGCAGTATATTTGTAAAAACAATGGAGTATCCATAGATTATAAATACTTCAGTCATATGAGAAAATCACTCTTATTTGTTCCTATATAATTTAGAGAATTCTTGCGTGGCCCAGCAATTATAATTCTATGTAAAGACTGCAAAGAAATGAAACCATAAAAAATAACTGTAAAACCTCTCAGAATAGAAAGATTGTATTTAGAATGGATAGAAAATATACATGGGAATGATAATAGTTCAGAGGTAGTTTGTTTTGCAAAGGCTGACTGACATTCTGAGTTCAATCCCTGGCACCCACATACTAGGAGCAAATCACCTGTCTCAAATTCTCCTCTTATCTTCACAGTTGTGAACATATTTACACACACACACACCACAAAGTGAATGTAATTTTAAGTACGTGAGTCAATATTCAAATGATAAACAACACAACAGAATTGATTGATCAATATCCAAGAATCCCAAAGACCCAGGGACCCTCTAGTCTCTGCCTCCTTAGCACTGGGATTGCAGACATGTACCACTTTTCCTGGATTTTATGTTCTCACTGGGAATAAACCAAACTCAGGTCTTCAAGCTTGTATAGCAGAAACTTCTGTCTGAGTTGTCGCCACAGCCCTTGGTATTTTTTCTTGTAGATAGATTGATTGTCAACTTGACTGGATTAAGAAATGTCTACTTGTGTATTATGGAATTTTCAGATGTAATACAAAGTGAGTGATCTTATGTTATGTATGGGTTAAACCTTTAATAGAGTTTGATGAATAAATAGCTGTTTAATCAATTTGAGTGTGTATTGAAAGATTGTATTCCATTGCCATGGGTTGTGTCCCTTACCTTTTCCCATTGATAAAGCATCATATACCTCTTTCCCAGTTAACTCTTATTGCTGTCCTGTGGTGACATTGAAATCATATGTATTTGTTGTGTGGATTAAAAGAAGTAAATATGAAAATTTACAAAAGCAAAAATTATATCTTGGTATATTGTTTATTGATTCTATAAATTGTACTAGATAATTATAAATATGTTTTAACTTACATAATTATATGGGTTAATAATGTATGATGGCACATTTCAATATATTTGAAAATAGTATACTACAATATTTATATCACATTAAATATATATCGCTCCTCAAACATTTAAATTTTTATTTTTAACTTTTTATTTAAATTAGAAACAAGTTTTTTTTTACATGAATCCAAATTTTGCATCCTCCTATCCTCCTCTGTTTTCTCCACCATCCCTCATCCATCCCCTTCCTGTTCCCCAGGGTGGGTGAGGCCTTCCATGGGGAGTTTTCAAAGTCTCTCATATCATTTGGAGTAGGGCTCAGGACCTCCCCCAAGTGTCTAGGCTGAGAGAGTATCCCTCTATGTGGAATGAGCTCCCAAAATCAATTAGTATATTAGGGATAATAAATTTTTATATTAATTTTTTTCTAAATCCAGACTGGTATAATTATGCTTGTTTTAATTCCATGCTCTGGAGCTTGAGACTGGAATTTCTCAATTTGTTTGAAACTAGCTTGGTTCCAGGCCAGTCAGGATCACATAGTAAGAAACTGGAAAGTTTGATCTGTCATTCCATTTGAAGAAAAATCAGAAATCAGGGCCAGCAAGATGATTCCACAGTTTGAAGTATGAGCTACCCAACCCTGGTGATCTATGTTTGATTTCTGGAATCCACTAAAGGTTGAAGGAGAGAATCAGTTCTTCAAAGATGCCCTCTGACCTCTACACATACATGATGCACACATGTGCACAAAAGTAATAAGCAAGTATTTTTAAAGAAAAATATATACATGGAAATATACTGAAAGTGCTTCAATAATCTAATTAAGAAATATATTGTTCAACAATAAAATTAATCTGACAAGTTTTGTTTAACTTTTGTCTTACTCATTAATATAACCAAAATATCAACCAGCATGGACTCAGGCTTACTTTTTGTTCCTTGAGAAAAATAATCCCATATATCAAGCTATTCTGGGTCTTGCTGTATAGCTAAATATTACATTGAGTTTTCAATTATCTTGTCTATAACTCCTAAATTATTTAATTACCTCTGTGTATTACCAACATCACGTTCAAAACTATGTTTCTTTGCTTGTAAAATAACTTAGCATGGGATTGAAATGATTGGAAATGTAGAAAGCATATATTCATGGAGACTCATTCATCCATTTTTGAACGCACATGGCGTAGTGTTGCATCCAGTTTATGCTTTGTCATTGATACATAGAAATTAAGGGTTCCTTGAAATGTGTCCTCAAAGAGAATCAGAGAGATAGTTAAATACAATTTGTGCTTCAGAAACTAAAAGATTTAAAATACTTGCTATAACAGAAATAAATGAATACAGATATCAGTTTTAATCACTTAGAGAAGAAATTAACTACTTTTGAAGGAGATTCTTATTGGTATTCATTTTGTGTAATCACTCCTTTTGTGGTGGAGAGCCTTTGAAATTAATGTAAGGAAACAGTCAAAGAGTACAGGATGGATAGTGTACTTATGACTTGTTAAGTTATGAGTTAAGAGGTGAGAAAGGAAGCATGAGATTAACTTCCAAATTTTGTTTCTCAAAGTAAATAGGAACTTTGATTAAATATCCTTTTCACTTTACCTTTGTTTTAAAGGTGAATAATATATTTAATAAAACTTAAAGCTGTTGAGATATTTATAATGGGTTCCACAATAATTTGACATAAATTATTAAATTTAATGCATATTGAAATACCTTGAAAATTTATTTGTCTTTAAAATATGGATTTCATGATATCTACTCAAATTTTGTAGATAATGTAAAGCAAAACAATTCATAGCCTTCTCCTTTATAAAGTGCTAATTCTGGGACTTGAGCAATGGATTAATCATTAAGAATGCTTGGTGTTCTTTCAGAGGAATCTGCTTTGATTCTAAGAATCCATATCTGGCAACATGCAATTGCCTAACACTCTGTTCCCAAGGGTATCTAATGCCATCTTCTGGCATCTCTTGGTACATACACCTATGTGGTACAATTTTATATTCAGCCAAACACAGACATGAAATAATAAGCCAATACATTTTTAAATTATGTATTCTTTGATTTTAATCTACATGCCTGAATTTTTAACTTATTTTCTGTGAAGAATAAAACTGTAGTAAAAAAATGATAATCTTATTTTTAAAATATCCTGTTATTCAGAGTATATGACAATGGAATGAAATTTAAAATACAAAATTCATATCACTTTATTATGAATAAATTATAATGAAAACATATTTAAACATTTAGAATTGGCCAAAAGATTACTAAAATATTCACAGTAAAACTATGACTATTTTAAAAATAAAGATTATTTTACCTCTAGAAATTCATTCTTTCTTTTTCCTAGAAATAAATTAACTACTATACCTGATTTTGTCTGTTCTCTGTCATTCCATTTGCAATCCTCTGTTAAAATGCTGACCTACAGATAAAACAAAAATTATGGGCCTCCAGTTTCTTATGAATTTCCAAAGAGAGCATATACATATACGTACAAGACAAAACCAAGCAAGAGCGCGTGATTTATTATAGTCAAATTTGATGTATGTCTCAATGATCTATAAGACACGTTGGCGCCCCTACCACCAGTCCTCTGTCCAGGTTGCGGGACAACCCCAGAGATCTACCTATCCCTGCAAGACCATCCTGAGTCCACAGCTGTCAGATCTTTGACCCCCCATCGCAGGGCATCTGCTAGAGGTGAGTCTAGGACCAAATCAGTTTGAATCCCTCTGGCACCCTTCCCTGGGAACTCCCTGGATTGGTCCCAAATCTTGCTCCTGCTATGTTTTGTCCCTAGCAAGAGCACTCCTGGTGCTCTGATACACACCCATATCAAACCCCACAAAGAGCCTGACTTCCCCCACCCTGTGTCATACCCTGCCCACTGAACCATCACTCTGGTTGAACACTGAAACAGAAGGCAGATGCAACAATCCTGCCACCTTCGGGAACTTCCTGGAGCTGCTCAGAGCACACTAGACCCACATATCCACAGGTGACTACCATGAATCCTTTCCTGCCTGATATCAGACCCCCCACTGCTGGTATTCTGCCAGAGCGCTGATCACAGGCCAGAGATCTGCCTATCTCCACAGGAGTATCCTGGGTCCCTGCCTGATGGATCTTTGACCCCCATCAATGGGTCCTTGCCTGAGGAGAAACCTCCTAGAAAGCTTGAACCACCCAGAGCTACAGACATCAAACTTCTTGACCCACCTAAGCCCACCAGGGGAGTACCATAGAAAGGCACTCCAACTGCTCCTACTGGAAGAAGCAATGGGAAGACTGCAATACAAAAAAAAAAAAAATACCTAAGAATAGAAATGTAGAGAGCCGTGTAGTGCCACGCCTTAAAGTGGTGCTGGCTTCTACCTTACACCTTCCCACTGGTGAAGACTCTCTGGGTAAACAAGCCCTTAATTGGTTAAGTCTGTTCAGCCTGTTTGCTTCCGCATTAGAGTAGCCTATCTGCAAGGTACACGTGGCTCACTGGGGTTGGTTAGCTCAAGGGTATTTAAGCCTGTGCAGGGGTCCCTCTCTCTCTCTCTCTCCCTGCGGACCAGAAGCAACATGTTTAAAGGATCCTGATTAAAACTGCATGAAGAAGATCTACCCAGAGTCGCGTCTTCCTTGCTGGCGAGGGCAGGCTCGTACATAGAAAGACAAGCATGACACCACCAGAATCTAGGGACTCTAAACGAATTAGAGCTGAACACCCCAAAGCAGATGAAGCAGAAAAGAACTACTTATAACATATCTTCATAAAAATGATAGAGGCCTTCAAAGACAATATAAGAAAATCCCTTAAAGAAATGGAAGAAAAAGCAAACAAAAAATTGGAAGAAATAAACAAATCTCTTAAAGAAAGTAAGAAAAGACAATAAAAAACAAACAGGTGAAGGAAGCTTTTCAAGACTTTAAAACTGAAATAGAGACAATAAAGAAAACATAAACAGAAAGAATGTTGGAAATAGAAAAACTAGGCAAACAATCAGGAACATCAGACACAAATATAACCAACAGAATACAAGAAGTGAAATAAAGAATCTCTGGTGCTGAATATAAGTGAGAATAAATAGATTCATTGACCAAAGAGAATCTTAAATACAACAATTCCTTAACACAAAGCACCCAGGTCAGGCAGGAGGGGATTCATGGTGGTCACCCGTGGATAGGCTGATCTGGTGTGCTCAAAGAAGCTCCAGAAAAAAAGCCAAACCCAAGAATAATAGTCATAGAAACAGGCAAAAAAGCCTTGCTGAAAGGTGCAGAAAACATTTTCAACAAAATATTTGAAAAAAATTTTTCCCAATCTGAAGAGGACATGCCCATGAAAGTGCAAGAAGCATAATGAACACAAAATAGACTGGACCAAATAAAAAAAAGACCCCTCGACACATAATAATTAAAACACCTAACATACAGAATAAAGAAAGAAAATTAAGAGCAGCAGAGAAAAAAGGCCAAATAACATATAAGGCAGACCTATCAGAATTAGACCTGACTTCTCCATGGAAACTCTCAGGGCCAGAAGGTCCTGGGCAGATGTTTTCTCTATCTCTAGTGATTGAGAATTTTGCTGTGTATAGTAGCCTGGGCAGGCATCCGTGGATTCTTAGTACTTGTAGAACTAATGAAAAAGCCAGATTTTCACAATACCTGGCTGCAAATCCAGGCATACAAAAAGTTATGAAAGGAAAACTCCAACCCAAGGAAGTTAACTATGCTCACAAAGACATAGGCAATAGATAATACCAATTCACCAGAATCCAAGGTTAAAGCAGAGCAAATATATTCACAATACCATCGACAATGATGAATCTAAAAAAAGAAACATTAACAATGGTCCTTACTTTCCCTCAACACTGATGGTATTAACTTGCCTATAAAAAGACACAGGCTAGCAGAATAGATATGAAGACAGAATCCATCCTGCTGCTGCATACAAGAAACACATCTAAGCTTCAAATATAGATATTACTTCAGGGTAAAGTGTTGGGAAAGACCTTCCAATCAACTGGACCCAAGAAGCAAGCGGGTGTGGCTATCCTAATATCTAACAAGTTAGACTTCAAACCAAAATTAATCAAAAAAGATGAAGAAGGTCATTTTGTATTAATCACAGGAGAAATCCATCAGCACAAAGTCTCAAATCTGAACATCTATGCCTCAAACATAAAGACACCCTCATTCTTAAAAGAAGTGCTACTAAAATTCAAAGCTTGCATAAAACTTCACACATTTGTAGTGGGAGAATTCAACACCCCACTCACTGCTAGACAGGAGCACCAGTCAGAAACTTAACCAAGAAACAAAAGAACTAGCAGAAGTTACGTCTCAATTGGGTTTAACATATCTATAGAACATTCCATCCAAACACAAAAGAATATACCTTTTTCTCTGCTCCACATGGAACCTTCTATAAAATCGATAACATAGTTGGCAACATAACAAACCTCAACCAATACAAAAAAAAAAATTGAAAGAAACCCTTGTGTCTTATCAGACCACCATGATTAAAAGTTGGAATTCAACAACAACAGCAATCACAGAAACCCTACAAATTAAAGGAAACTGAACAATGTGTAATTGCAACACACCTGCGCCAAAGAAGAAATAAATAAAGAAATTAAGGACTTCCTATAATGTAATGAGAATGAGGACACAACATACTCGAACATATGGGAAACCTGGAAAACAGTGCTATGAGGGAAGTTCATTGCATTAAGTGCCCATATGAAGAAAACAGAGAATAGTCACATTAGAGAATAAACAGCACAAACTGAAAGTCTTAGAAAAAAAAAAAAAAAGGAAACTCACCCTAGAGAAGTACACACCAGGAAATAATCAATTTGAGGGCTGAAAACAATAAAGAAGATACCAGGAAAACAATACAAAAATCAATGGAACAAAGAGTTGGTTATTTTAGAAAATCAACAAACCTTTATCCTAACTAACCAAAAAGCAGACAAAGAAATTGCAAATTAACAAAATCAGAAATGAAAATGGGGCCATAACAACAGACACTGAGGAAATCCAGACAATTTTCAGGTCATCATTGAAAACATGTACTCCACAAAATTTGAAAATTCAAAAGTAAAGAACAAATTTCTGGATAACTATCATTTACCAAAATTAAATCAAGAACAGAAAACAACTTACATAGACCCATAACATTTAATGTAATAGAAGAAGTCATCAAAAGCCTTCCAATCAAAAAATGCCCAGGGCCAGATGGCTTCAGTGCAGAATTCTACCAGAAAATTCAAGGAAGCGATAACACCAATATTTATCAAATTGTTCCACACAATAGAAGCAGTTGTTACCAAAGAGTTATTACCAAACTCTTTTAACGAGGCCACAATTTCCTTGGCACCAAAGTCACAAAAAGACAAAACTAAGAAAGAAAAGTATAGATCAATATTCCTCATGAATATTCATGCAAACTGCTCAAAAAAATACTGGCAAAACAAATCCAAGAATACATCAGAGAAATTATCCACCATGTCCAAGTAGGCTTCACCCAAGGGTTGCAGAGATGGTTGAACATATGAAAATCTAGAACGTGGTCCACCATATAAACAAACTGAAAAAGAAAAACCACATGATCATCTCCCTAAATGATGAAAAACTTTTGACAGAATTCAAAACTCTTTCATGATAAAGGACTTGGAGAGATCAGGGATAACAGGAATATGCCTAAACATAATAAAAACAATATACAGAAAACTAACAGCCATCATCAAGCTGAATAGAGAGAAGCTTAAGACAATTCCTCTAAAATCAAGAACAAGACAAGGCTGCCTTCTCTCTCCATATCTCTTCAACATTTTACTTGATGTTCTAGCTAAAGCAGTAAGACAACAAAAGTAGTTCAATGGGATACACATTGGAAAGGAAGTCTTCAAACATTCTCTAATTGCAGATGATATGATAGTTTACATAAGCAACCCATAAACTCTATCAGGGTACTTCTTCAGCTGATAAACACCTTCAGTAAACTAGTGGATACAAGATAAATTCAAAAAAATTAGTAGCCCTACTATATACAGAAGATAAAGGGGCTGAGAATGAAATCAGAGAAACATCACCTTTTATAATAACCACAAACAACATAAAGTATCTTGGGGTAATGCTTACAAAACAAGTGAAAGACCTCTATAATAAGAACTTTGTGTCTTTAAAAAAAAGAAATTAAAGAAGATACCAGAATATGGAAAGATCCCCCATGCTCTTGGATAGGTAGGATAAACATAGTAAAAATGTCAGTCTTTCTAAAGTCAATCTGCAGATTCAATGCAATCCCCATCAAATCCCCAGCACAATTCTTCACTGACCTTGAAAGGATAATCATTAACTTTATATGGAAAAAACAAAATACCCAGGACAACCAAATCAACCCTGTACAATAAAGGAACTTCAGGAGGCATCAACAACCCTGACTTTAAGCTCTACTACAGAGCTATAGCCCTGAGAAAGCCTGGTATTGGCACAAAAATAGACAATTAGACCAATGGAATCGAATCAAAAATCCTGATATTAACCCACACACCTATGAACAACTGATTTTTGACAAAACAGCTAAAAGTATACAATTGGAGGAGGACAACATCTTCAACAAATGGTGCTGGCACAATTGGATGATGGTGTGTAGAAGACTGCAGATAGACCCATGTCTATCACCATGCACAAAACTCAATTCCAAATGGATCAAAGATCTCAACGTAAATCCAACCACACAGAACCTCTTAGAAGAGAAAGTGGAAGGTACTCTTGAACAAATTGGTAAAGGAGACCACTTCCTGAACACAATTCCGATAGCACAGACACTGAGATCGATGATTAGTAAATGAGACCTCCTCAAACTTGGAAGCTTCTGTAAGGCAAAGGACACAGTGGACAAGACCAAACAACAGCCCACAGACTGAGAAAAGATCTTCACCAATCCTACATGTAACAGAAGGCTGATCTCCAAAATATACAAAGAACTCAATAAACAAGTCAGCAAAACACCAAATAATCCTATTATAAAATGGTATACAGGACTGAATATGCAAATTAAAACAACTCTTATATACCATCTTACTCCTGCCAGAATGGGTAAAATTAAAAACACCAATGACAACTTATGCTGTAGTAGATGTGGAGAAAGGGGAACACCCTTCCACTGCTGGCTGGAGTGCAAACTTGTACAACCATTTTGGAGATCAGTATGGGAATTCCTCAGGAAAATGGATATTAGTCTACCACAGGACCAGGCAATCCCACTCTCAGTCATATAACCAAATAATCCACATCCATGCTACAAAGACATGTGCTCAACTTTGTTCATAACTACATTATTTTAATAACAAGAACCTGAAACAATCTAGATGCCCATAAACTGAATAATGGATAAAGAAGATGTGGCATATTTACACAATGGAATACTATTCTATGGAAATAAACAATGAAATCTTGAAATTCACAGGCATGTGGATGGAACTTGAAGGAACCATCCTGAATGAGGTATTCCAGTCACAAAAAGAACATGATATGTACTCACTCATATATGGATTTTAGACATAGAGCAAAGGATCTCCAGTCTATAAATCACACTGCCAGTGAAACTAGGATACAAGGAAGATCTAAGAGTTTCATATAAGGTCCCTCACAGAAGGGGAAAGAGACAAGATCTCCTGAGCATTTGGGGAGTAAGGGGCAGTGAGTAGAGAGGGAACTAGGAAAAAGAGAAGTGGAAAAGAGGAAAGCATGTGGGACTAGCAAGCTTGAGTCAGGGGAGGAGAAAAGACAAGAGAAGAGAGATAGGGAAGAGAGAGAGAGAGAGAGAGAGAGAGAGAGAGAGAGAGAGAGAGAGAGAGAGAGAGAGAGGGAGAGAGAGAGAGAGAGAGAATAAAAGAGGGATCTAGTTTGATGAGAAAACTGAACCTAGCTACCATAAATGTCCTTCCCTAATAATGAAATCGGAGACTAACTTATCCACCATCATAGGGCCCTCATCTAGTTGCTGATAGAAACAGAAGCAAACACCCACAACTAAACACTGAGTGGAACTGGAATCGAGATGCAGAGAGGGAAGGCAAGAAAAGGCTACAGAAACACATAGAGACAGCTGCCCTGAACAAGGAGGAGCTAAAGGGCCCCTCCAGGTTGATAGCTGGGAGTCTACATGGAACTGTCTCAGACCCCCTGTACATGGTTCTTAGCCAGAAGCCCTGGACCGTCTAAGGGACCTCAAACAGTGGTACCACGATATATACCTGGTGCCCAAAAGGTTTTTGTGGTACATCCCCCATGGACAGAAACTCCCTTAACCTAGAGACAGGAGAGAAGGCTTAGTCCCTACTCCAAATGACTTGAAAGATTTAGATGACCCCTCCTGGAGGGCATCACCCTCCATGTAAAGTGGGGAGGATTGGAGGGGAGGGTGGTCAGGGGCATGAGAGGGTGGGAGAGAGGGAAAGAGGGAGGGAGGGAGAGGGGACTGGCATTAATATGTAAAATAAAAATAAATAATTTAAAAAAGGAAAAAAGACACACTGGAAAGATTGTATCTGTCCGTTATAAATGGCCAACAATAATCACCCTGTAAAAAAGTAGTCTACATAATTCTTTTTCAAGTATCTGTATAATTGTAGCTTCTCTAGAAGAAATACCCAAAAAATTTGGAATAAATGAATAAACCAATGAATAATATAAAATAAAAGTCAAGACAATTTTTCTTATTTGTGGTTGCAATACCCATAGTTTTCCACCTCTCCAGGAATAGAGGATAGAATTTACAGAAAGACTAGATATAGTGAGTGTACACTATTAATGGACACTTTCTCAAGGACAAAATGTAAAATACATGGAAAGACCAAGTATGTTTGAATGAGTGGGTAGTGAAAGAGAAAGCCAGGAATAAGGGACTAAGAAATACCTATCTCATCTCATTTCTTCAGCCAAATATGTGGGGAAAATATTTCTTTAAAACAATCTGTTTTAAAACATATTTATCAAAAATTTATAATTTGATATAAAATTGTGAGTATTTTGCCTGCATGTATATATGTGCCATTTGTATGCCTGGCACCTATACAGTCCAGGAGAATATATCAGGTTCACCTGGATTTGGAATAACTGGTGGTGGTGAAATGCCTTGTATCTGCTGGGAACCAAACCCAGGTTCTCTGCAAGAGCAGCAAATGGTGTTAATCATTCAAACTCATCATACAGGAACTTCTGATATACACAAAGCTGATATCTAGCCCACCTACCTCCTAAGTGCTGGATTACAGGAGTGCATTACCCCCCCACACACACACACATAAGACTTAGTATTGATTCTAAAGAGACTAGTCATACATAGTGTAGGGTAAAGGGCCAAGTGAAAGACCCTACTGACCCTAAACCCAGAGCTATGAAAGGAAAATACCCTGGCCCTGAAACCCATGACAGTGAAAGAAAGACTTTCGTATTGAAACCAGAACGAAAGAGACAACACTCTGATCATGGAAACAGATGTAAAGAAACACACCTCCACCCTGAAACCAGAGCCAGTGAAAGAAACAGCCTGTCTCTGAAACTAGAGCTAAAAGTCTAAACTGGTTCAGTGAATGAAACACAGATTGACCTGGAACCAGAGCCAGTTCATCCCCTGACCAACTGAACACAAAACCAACCAATCTGAACTTATTCAAACTCAAGAGGATCAAATTCTTACTAATTCCCTCCCTGAAAACCTGCTCCCTGGGAAAACTCTGCCTCTCAGAAGCTCTCCATAAGCTCTTCTGCCTGTTCTGTCCTTTCCTGCCAAAATAAATATCTTTCTTGAAAGTGTTTTGGATGAAGATCTTCTTTCGATGGTAAACAGCAGAGTCTCTGCTGGGAACACCCTAAGAAGCAAAGCATAAGTAACAACTTTTTTGTGAAGCCAAAGGAGATTGCTACATTTATGCTGGGGTTTCCCCTTTAGCAGAGTTAAGAAGAAGTAACATCTTGAGCTGGAGCTGAAAACAAACAATAACCTATGCTGGGACATTCCCTTAGGGAAGCAAAGCAGAAGATGAAATGGATGCCTCCTTTGGTATTCTCCCTGGGGTGGTGGTGGAGCAGAGCTCAGTTGTAATGATTCCTTCACAGAGGAGCAGGATTGCTACATCCTATGGGGAGATCATCCCTCATTTTATTTCAGCTTCAGGTATAGCCTGACTTCCCAAATAGTCAGGATATCTTTCTTTTCACTGAGGTAGGTATCCAGAATACCACCTTTTACAGCTTTAGGTATAGAATGACTTGCTGACACATCAGCATACCTTCCATCCATAGTTGAAGTTGTCCAGGTTTCAGTCCCTTCACATCTTCATGTGTCTTGTTTACCAAAAACACAGGATACCCTTCTCCTCATAGCTGTAGGAATCCTGGATAATTTTCCTTCACAGCTACAGTTACAGACTGACTTTCTGACAAGTCTGGATACCTTTCCCTCCAGTGCTGCAAGATTTGCAAGTATAGTCTGACTTCCTGAAATGTCAGGATACTTTTCCCTTCTGAGCTGTAGCACTTTCACAGACTCTCCCCCCCCCTTAACTGTTTTATTCTGGACCTTTTATAAGACTTTGAAGGTGGGACACCTCCCATTTTCCTATTTTAAAATTATAAGTTTAACTCAAAATAATACATTATAAAAAAATCTCAAACATGTATTCTAGTACACGATTAAATTTGTATGTATATATTGAGAGTCTACATTATATCTAAAGCAAAATAATAGATTAATAGATACTCCAAGAAAACAAAAATGATTACCTTACTGAGCTTAATTACTATGAATGTTAACAATCACAACATAATTAACAATATAATTGCCTGTGTACTGATGATTAAGAAAGCTAACAAGTTAACCACCCCAGTTACCACTCAAAACCAGATTATAAATGGCCCACCAAATCCTCCACCTCATCGATTAACTGTTTGACCATGAGAAGGGGACAAAACTTTATAGCCCAAACAGCAGGATCTCCATGACACAGGAAAACCACAGGATATCCAAGGGAAGCCCTAGTGAAAGCCCATTATCAGTGACATAGCAGAAGCCAGAGTCTGTGAGAAAGAGCTATGATTCACGGCAATGAATACTGGCAAGTAAAGATGAATGAAATAAGCAGAAATGGGATGGAATGGGGGCCTTAGGGGGAACACCAGAGGACAGAAGTGTGCAGTAACAGGGATTGACATGTAAAGGACATGTAAAACAAAGTTGTTTCAAATTTAAATAAAAAATTATTTTTAAAAAGTGAATAGAATAAAGGGTAAACTGTGAATTAATGGGCCATACTACACTTCCAGGACAAAGTTCTCTTCCTCCTTCTACTCTCCCTCCTCTTCTTCTTTCTTCTTCTTCTGCTCATTTTATATCTTTAAATTTTTAGGTTTGGGTTTTTCTATAGTTTATTGCTACAGTGTTAAACTTCCTACATGAAGCTCTGTCAATTGGTTTATTTTGTCCAGGAATATACATTAATAGGCACTGGATGCAAGTGGATTGTATTGTGAAATAAGCCATACCTAGAAAGAAATACTATAAATTATCTCTTAAATAGACAATCTAGATGTCACACACACACACACACACACACACACACACACACACACACACACCTCCATGAAGCTATAATAGAGATTAAAAATAGGAAAGGGGAAAGATTGTAGGAAAAGTAATATATGATAGACATCCATTTAAAAATTCTACCAGTAAAATGCATTTTCTTTTCTCTCTTTTGCATTCATTGAATGTAGAAGAAAACAGACAAGAGAAAAAATAGAAGAAATGAAAAGAAAAAAGACAGACAAATTTTGGGGAAGATAGCTAAATGAAACACAAACTGAGCCACTCAATGGAGAAGAATTCCAAGACATAGGAGCTTCTAAAATTGAGAATAGTGTGGGTATGTGTAAAACAGATCCCCCCAAAATATAACTCTCAAAATCATTCAAATCCTAGAATGGGCAAATTTTGCCAAACATATTATTATTATGAGTATTTTATATAACATAGAGATTTCATGAAAAGCTTTACCTGTCTCACACAGAGAAAGATTGTCAATTTTTACTTGAAGTAGACATACTGAACTGACCTTATGTCTTCTGTCAAGATGTGACTATCACCAGCTTCAAGTGGAATGGATTTCATAGTGATGGGTTTCATAGTCCTTCTGTTGGATGTTTTGATTGTGTGTTTACATCATAGTTCTGTATTGAACAACAGCCAAGACCTTCCCATCAACTCTATCTAGTTCTACTATCTTTGATGACATAAGTGCTTTGCTTTGCCTGAGTTCTTGGTTCTTCATAGTCTTCAGTACTCAACAAGTCTGGTATGCATTCTTACACACTCTCAATGAAGGGCTTTGTGGGCTCCTCAGCTCACATTTATACATTTTTCTTTAGGCATACTTATTCCAAATATGATAGAGATTGTGCCCACTGCCTATTACAGCTTAAGAGATGGGGTGAAACTGAGACAGGCTTGATAACATAGGTATGAGAATGAAGCAGTCAGTTCACTCTGAGCAGTTAGTTATTGGCCACTCTGTGGAACTCTGGCTCCTATCAAGGAAAATAACATTATCTAAAATGCCAAAAGGTGCAGTGAGACTCTGAGGACATTTCTTAGGTCACATCAGTAAAGTTATCTATCTGAAGCTACTTCCCATCACACATATTCCTGTAAGTGAATTTTGGCTCTTTCCCACCTGAAGAGTTGGAAACAGTGGTGACAGAAATGCCTCCAAATTCTCTAA
Organism: Cricetiscus sungorus; assembly: GCA_030556225.1. Lineage (NCBI taxonomy): Eukaryota > Metazoa > Chordata > Mammalia > Rodentia > Cricetidae > Cricetiscus > Cricetiscus sungorus. The sequence goes on along the minus strand of JANBXA010000726.1, from coordinate 50,827,854 downwards.
TATATTTGACTGCATAGCAAGCTACAGAGTTTCTCTGTGACTCTGTCTTCCACTGAATTAAAAAGATTCTTAGCATATGTAACTAACAGAATTACTGTAGGGATTTAAGAAAAGATGACAACAAAGAATGAAGCAGATCACTTAGACCATACTATAACAGTAATGCTGTTGTAGCAATTCTGTGTGGTAATATATAATTTATTACTTAATAAAGATTCCTGAAGTATCTGAATTAAAAGCCAGCCACAGAAGTTAGCTATAGAGGCTAGGTGGTCGTGGTACAGACAGATCTCTGTTAGTTCATGATCACACGGAGCTACACTAACCTGATCCAGGCTAAAAGAGAAACAGCTCACACAAGGTAGATTTTAGCACTTGGGATCATGGGCTCTTAATTCCCAGACTAGAAGGTAGAGACAGAGAAGGTATATAAGGAAGAAGTAAAGTCAGTGTTAAGAAATTAGTCTCCAACCACAATGAGGAGAGCACTGCAGTGAAGGACTTCAGTAAGAGACTTTGTGCAGTTTGGAGATGCAATCAGAGAAAACAATTACTCCCTTTGAGTATTGATAGAAGGGAGGAATTTCTAGGGCTAGGCTGCTTTGCTTTCCAGATCTTTCAGCTTGAACCCACATATCTGTCTCTGGGTATGTATAATTCATGTTACACTTCTCCTCAAGTCAACCCAGAAAAAGTTTGCTTTATACCCATGAGGAAAAAATTATTTTTTTTAGTGGAATATCACTAAGTATATTAACCACATTCCAGCAAGGTCTCATGGTCAGAAATAGATGGCCAACATAAAATGGACTACAAGTTTTGGCATTCTTTCTTAGTTTGGTTGTTTAAATTAGGTTTTGTAATTCTTACATTTTTTGCTTTTCTTGTTTGCTTTGATTTTATTTGTTTATGATAATGCTTGGATTTCTTTTTGAGAGAAAAAAAACAAACATTAAGTTGGGTACATAAGGAGGTGTGAAGGTTCTGGGGGTGGAAACAGAAAAAAATATGGTCAAAATATGTGAATTTTTTAAAGGACAATAAAAAGTAGTGAACATAAAATGTAGCAAACAAACAAGCAAATAAATAAAATAAGACCCCAGCATGCAGCCGGCGAGATTACCCAGCAGGTAATATTGACAGCTATGCAAATACTTAAATATTTGGAATATGACAAAGGGTATGACCCTAAAGCTATCTGTTCATTATTTTAAAAATTGAAATATTCATGCCTCAGAAACTGTATGAACAATATAAATTGTTCACTGTTCATAATTAATGAAATACATACTAAGTTGTTTAATTTTTCTCTAGGAATTGTGTTTAGTCCACGACTTCAGATGTAATAATGTATATGTTCTTTTTGTATTACATGACTAATTTTTAAACATGTTTGGTAAAGTAGTTGATACTTGAAATAACTTTTTGAAGTATTCTTCTACTGTACTTGACATATATGAGACATTAATTAAGCAAATAGCTCAAGAGTGTACTAAATTCTAGTTTTTTATCCTGCACAAATTAGTCAGGAAGAAGAAAATTTTAAGAGCATAGAAAATGGTACCTGTAAAAATTTACATGTTGTTAAAACTCTTTATGAAATTATTTCCTTATCTTTTCTCAATTATTTTTTGAAAAGTTTTTAATAATTAAAGAAAAGGCATAAGGTATCTGAAACACAGAAACAGCCATAACAAAATCTAATTAAGTCTTATCAATTTTTAGAGTGAAGAAGGATAACTTGAAGCTAATTGATTTCCAATAATTTGAAATCATACATCAAATGCCTAATCTTCACCTTGAATTTTCCTAGAAATATATTTTCTTCTCTTACTAGAAAAAAAACTTGAGTCACTTAGTCATTAAGAAATGGAGAATTTTAAATAAATAAAAAATATCAATGTTTTGAATTGTTTGGATTTGTTAAAAACAATTTCCCTTAGAAGGACTAAGTTAAAGCACCTGTGTTCTATCAAATCTAGTACCACGTATTATTAAACAGAATGCAATTCAGAGAGAACTATTTTCAATTTCTACTAACAGTATACCAGCTAGTCAAATCACATTCACTAAGTTTATAGTGATAGATAACAATATTTTCCTACTAAAATAACATACTGTCTTAAAGAAAATATGGAGAAATTTTATACTGTGTTATTCTTGCTTCAACATTATGAAACAACTACAAGCTTACTATTAACTCTCACAAAATGTGATTGAGATTGAGTGATATTCCATAGCACTTTGGTATATTATGTTAAATTTTAGTTATCATTTGAACATAATAGTATAGATACATTTTTGTGAAGAGATGGGTTGTAGTGTATGGAACATTACTGTTCACTGGCTATTGGGTATTTTTCTGTTTTTATTTTTTATAATATATTTTTATTTCAATTTGCAACAAGCTTGTTTTACACGTCAATCCCAGTTCCCTCACCCTCACATCCTCCCTTTCCCCCCCCACACACACCCATCCCATCCCCTTTCTGCTCCCCAGGGAGGGTGAGGCCTTCCATGAGGGATTTTCAAAGTATATCATATCATTTGGATATTTTTCTTGTGAGCTGAAAATGTTTTAAAGATAGATGGTCCAATGGCTCTATAATTGTATTAGGACTGTCAATGATTCTGCAGTGCACAATTATGCAATTTGAAGGACACTAACATTACATTCTATACTATATCGTAATTTAAAAAATGCAGCAATGCACATTCCATTAATAAATTTCAAAAAATCATGAAAAATATATGTACCTTAAATATTCATATTTGTTCTATACTGTGTGAATTGTACATATATTATAAATATATATCAAAATACCCCCAACATACTAGTGACACATAGAAAGGTGAAAATTTTTTATATTTTCAAAATTATAAAATTAAATATTTTATTAAAAAATGAATTGATATAAGGGAAAAAGAAAAGGACAATAGACTAACAAACATACACAAGACACAGAAAAGAAAAAGAAATAATGAAAATAGATTACATAAATCATATATAGTTAGATCCCCATTGACAATGAATGCATTAAGCAATTCAATTAAATTACAGAGACTTTTGAGAGTGAATTTAACAGTAATTTTGTACTATTTCTAAGAAAAACTTTAGACTCAAAAACATAGTTTAATATCAGAAAATGCTGTAAGGAAACTGTAAGGAAATATTGAGGCTGTGCTACAGTAAAATATCAGATTTAAAAAACAGACACAATTACTATAGATATAAAGACATATATCAATATGAAATTAAGCCATCTGAAAGCTACAATAATAATAAGCACACATGGGGAAGGGCTTAGGCCTTTCACCAAATGATATGAAAGTCTTTGAAGACTCCCTATGGAAGGCCTCACCCTCTCTGGGGAACTATATGTAAGCGGTAGATGCTTCAACAGTAGAGAAGAAAGAATCATTCTTCTTTGAATATGTAGCCATTTGAGAATTTCTCCCATACTTCAACGGATGGACCGATATCTCCACAAATATAGGCAACATTTATTGTACTAAGTATTTTATCAAAAAAGTAAAGTCCTTGAAAGGACACTAAATAAGTGCACATCTTTTCAACTATGTTCACAGCAGCATTGTTGGTAATAGCTAAAGCCCATAAACAACCTAGATGCTTCTGAACTTAAGAATGGATAAAGAGAATGTGATACATTTACATGATGGAGTACCATTCATCAGTAAAAAAAACAAAAACAAAAACAAAATGATACAAAATCAATGTAATCTTGAAATTCACAGGCAAAAGGATGGAACTTGAAGAAAACATCCTGAATGAGGACCCAGTCACAAAACAAGGAACATGGTATGTACTCACTCATATATGGATTTTAGACATAGAGCAAAGGATCACCAGCCTACAATCCACACTGCCAGAAAAGCTAGGAAACAAGGAGGACCCTAAGAGAGATATCCAAAGAAGAGAAAAGGGGCAAGAGCTCCTGAGCAAATTGGGAGCAGGGTGGGAGTAATGAGAGAGGGAGTTAGGAGAAAGAGAAGGGGATTAGAGGAAGGGAGAAGAGAAGATGAAGGGTAGGAAGATTGAATCGGGGGAAGAAAAGAGGAGACCAAGAAAAGAGATACCATAATAGAGGGAGCCATTATAGGTTTTAAGATAAATCTGTCACTAGGAAAATGTTCAGAGACCTACAAAAATGACCGTATCTAACAATCAAAGCAATAGTGGAAAGGCTACTCTTAATGTCCTTCCCTGATAATGATATTGATGACTACTGTATATGCCATTCCGGAGCCTTCATCCAAAATCTAATGGAAGCAGAAGCAGACACCCACAAGTAAACACTGAGCCAAACTCCTGGAATCCAGCTGTAGGCATAGAGAAATGATGAGCAAATGGTTCAAGAACAGGCTGGAGAAATCCACAGAAACAGCAGACATGAACAAGGGGAGCTCATGTACACCAGTCGGATAGCTGGGGAACCAGCATAGAACCCATCCAGAACTCCTGAAAATGGCCTCAGTTTGGAGGCCTGGGAAATCTATAGGACCTGCGACAGTAGAACCAGGATCTACCCCTGGTGCATGAATGGACTTTGTGAGTCCATTTCTATAGAGGGATATTCCCTTAACCTAAAGAAATGGAGGAGGGTATAGTCCCTACACCAAGTGACTTGGCAGATTTTGATGATCCCTCCTGAAAGGTATCACCCTACTGTGGAGTGCAGGGGGGCCGGCTATGGGAGGGGAGGGTGGTTGGGGGGGTATGAGAGTGCGGAAGAGAGTGAAAGAGGGAGGGAGAGAAGGAGGAAGGACGAACTGGGATCGATATGTGAAATAAAAATAAAAAAAGAAAAAAGAAAAGAAAAAATCATTTTGTTTAATTAAAATGAAACAGATATGATGCATAAAGTTGAGCTGTATTAATATTTACCTCATCCTTAAACCTATAAAAATATGGTGAATGACTCTCATTCCTAGATCTCATAAATATAAGATAAAAGGAGGAACCAGTATAAGATATGAACAATGAGAACAAAAAAACAGGTTACAACAGACTGGAATTTATTCTTAAGGAACAAATTAAATTGGGCCTGGACACTAGGTGTTTTTTTTTTTTGTTTGTTTGTTTTCTTCTTTCTTTCGTTTTATTGCTTATACATTCTCTCCTTGCCTGAAAAGTAGGATGTAATGATTCCATCTCAAATTCTTACCTGAGTCATTCAGGTCATTTTTCAGCAAGGGCAGTAATTTTACTCCTCAATCTGAGATAGTCTTCATCTCTCCCTCAAATGAGGTGACTAAACATGGCAACAATATTTCCTAGGTCCCTTCAAGTGTCTGGGCTTGTCTTACATAATTACCTACTACAAGCTCCTCAATTAATTTGGAGAATATGATCTGGATGTTGTGCTAAGTGGCTAAGCTAGAGTGATTGCAAATTGCTGCTTACTCTAAGCTCTACTCTCAGTAGATAGAGAATTTCTGAAAACCTCAGGTTCCTCTGGCTTCTTGTAACTAGAATACTAGAATGCTAACAAAGTAACACAAGAGACACAGTGCTTTTCAAAATATCATTTGACTCTTCTTCGAATAGCTTATTTATGTAACTCCTATTCGTGCACGATAGTACAGCTCTGTTCCAAAAGGAAATGGGGCAAATTTATTCTGGAGGCAAATCTGAGTAACCACAGCTTGAAAATACATATGTAGATAACCTCAATTCTAGCTTTCAATGTGGAAGCAATTTCATTATGTTTTTATTGTAACACAACAAAGAAAAGCAATAAATAAAGGAACTTCTCAAATGTTAATACCAAGCAGACAAGTGAATATCAGTTACATGCCTCAGAGGCTATCTGAAAACATATATTGCCCCTGTACTAGTGTAGAATAGGATTTTGTTATGTTAATACGTTTCAAACATGTTAAATTAATGGACAGAATATTAGGTTCAGATTTGGCTGCTAGTTAGAATGTTAGTTCTGGACAATAAATGGCTCTTTAGAGGGCTAAATATATTCTAAAGTAATTAGCAATAGGTTCTTGACTTTCAGCATTACAACTGCTCTACAGTCATTGACTTTCTAATCAGTCAATAGGCTTTTGCAAACACCAACCTATTTTCATTCACTAGAACTCAGGTGAGGCTAATCCTCCTATTTTCTTACACCTGTTTTTTCTATTCCTTTTTGTTAGCTGGTCCAATGTGTATGTTTTTTATTTTAATATTTTATAATTGTAATGTATTGACTGGTAACTAGCTAACTATAATCATTAAACTGTAGAGAATATTTGAATATTATTGACTTCTGAATTAAAAAAATAGATACCTCTTTCAATATGTGTTTATTTATGATGGTTTGGTCACTAATTTTATTTTTGTACACAATTTGTTATTTTGCATTTGCAAAATAATTTAATTCACTTATAGTTATTGCAAAATAAATTTATTTGTTTTAAGAAATACAATTTGCTTCTATAAGTTGATCATATGTTCTCTGATACTCTTAACAAGTTTTACACCATGAGGTTATTATTGTTATTGAAGCATTTTTGAGATTTTTCTCACATATATGTTTATGGAACATGTGAATAATAGCATGTTATATAAAAATTGGATTTTGTTTCTTCATTTATTATACTGGGCAAGTCTCCCACTGTTATACTGACTATGAGGGTAAAAGAAGAGATGCTTGATTTATTCCAGATTAGTTAAGTATAAAGCACAGTGTTTCACAACAAGGTTTTGTTTAACTATAGATATTTTATAGAGATATATTACAAACGGAAGAAAAAATTTTCTACCTCTGATATGAGAATGATTCCTATTGTCAGTACAAAATCCACAGCTCTCACCTTAAAGGGAATAAGCAATTATTCTGGAGCCATTTTGAATAACCGTGACCTGTGAACACAGACATACGTTACCACCATTTCCGTGTTTCAATGTGAAAACACTTTCATGAAGTTCTATACTTTTACAGTACAAAGAAAGTGACAAATCAAGCTATTTAAAAATACCCTGGAGTGTACATAAGAGAGGCAATTACAGCAAGATGGGGAGGCTTTTCTACTGACCTAAAATGCTATTTAATGACATTTTGGTTGATGGAAGCCATTAGGTTTTCTAAATTAAGGGATTTCAAAGATTTTATTCTATTAGTCACATGATTTTAGTTCTTTTATTATTAATTTATTTTTTATTTTTATTGTACATATCAATCTCAGTTTTCTCTCCCTCCCTTCCTCCCTCTTTCTTTCTCTTCCACCCTCTCATACCTACCCCCTGACCACCCTCTGCTCCTCTTCCCCCAACTACACATGGAGAGCAATGCCCTCTAGGAGAGGTCATTTAAATCTGTCAAGTCATTTGGAGTAGGGACTAGGCCTTCTCTCCTGTCTCTAGCTTAAAGGAGTATCACTTCTCTCCTGTCTCTAGCTTAAAGGAGTATCACTCAATGGTTTTAGTTCTTACAGGTATAATATAGAGATTGGCAAGGAATCACTTCTCTGGGAGCTAATGCTAGATAAGATAATTAGTCTCTCAGTCTAGAACATTCCAATATATTCACAGTACTTAAATTCTAATCAACCAGTTTTCTGTAAATTCAGCTTCTTTTCAAGAGATTTTGTTCACACTATAATGAATAGATACTGAATTTTGTAGAGAATTTTGAATCTATTAATATGCACTTTTTTATTTAGTATATTATTTCAGAAAATTACTTTGATTTGTGTAATATTCAAATGTTTAATCACCTTTGTATTTCTGAAATACAGTTTGTCTTAACATAAAATAAACAGTCTAAATTGTCATTTTCTTACATGTCTTAGATTACTTTATTTAACATTTTTATTAAATGACATTACATCTTTATACAGATGAGTCAAAATTAATTTGTATTCTTTACATGTGATATTATGATAATTCTGAACCCATAATCAGATTTAGTATTTCATCTTCTAGTTTCTGGAAGGGATCATATGTATCTGATGTTATTTTCTTCATTTTATATATATATTTATATTTATATATAATTTTTTCTTATTTTACATATTGATCCTAGTTCTCTCTCCCACCCTCCATAACCCCCCACCTCCCCCCCATCTCATTCCCCTCAACACACTTCAGGGAGGGTAATGTCTTCCAGGAGGGATCATCAAAATCTGTCATTTGTATTAGAGACTAGGCCCTACCTCCTGCCTCTAGGCTAAGCGAGTATTCCTCCACAGAGAATGTGCTCCTCAGGTCCTTTCATGCACCAGGGATACATTACTGTTTCATAAAGATCTAACTGAACTAACTCATTGGACAGTATTTGATGTTTCATGACTATTACTCAGAGCAAACTGGCTGATGAGAACTTTCGTTTCATCTGCACTCTCATTGATAATCTATATATATGTGTGTGTGTGATATGTGTGCGTGCGTGTGTGTGTGTGTCTGTGTGTGTGTATCCAGACTGTGCATTAGAAGATAAGAAAGCAGCCTAGACTATTCTGACACATGAAAAATTCAATTGACCACAATTGGTGGTATCTTTGAGTTTCTTAAAAAGAATTATAAGGTTAATAGATAATGGTTGTCACATTTTGCTTGCTTCAGAGGTCAGAAAGAAATTCATAAGTTTGATTAAATATTTAAAGCCTTAAAAATGTCCATCACTGTAAAATCAAGATAATTATGTATTGAAATGGCCTCTGCCTTCTTCTTTAAGACTGAATTATTCCATGTTATGTAAAATATTATTTTTATATTTTGTGGTTTTAGACAGTTTCTATTTTATAATAAATTATTATTGTAGACCACATAGTTTTACTAAATAACACCAAGAAAATGATACCTGAAAATTTATCAAACATACCAGGTTTAAGAAATAGGGCAACACCTTTCTAAAGAGAAGAGAAAATAGAAAACTCTTAACATTGTGATGGCAAAGTCCCCTGCAAATGCATCCAGTAATGTCCCGTGCTACCGTCTTGCCAGCAAGAACGACACAGCACACTCAGGATCCTTCTGCAGTAAAGCTTTAATGCTCTTGAGAGGGAGAGCATAAGCTTACAGGACAGAGAGATCCCAAACACACAAAACCCATCCCTTATATAGGCTAGCAGCCTCTGCCTTGGACGTGTCACCCCCTGACTGGCTGCTGCTCATCGGCCCATATGATGCCACGGGAGAGGCAGGGACCCAGGGTTTGACAGTTACCCAGCGCATGCACATCTCTCCTGTCTACCAACGGTATTTGTAACGGCTCCCTACACAGTAAGAGCATCAAGAATTTGTGAGAGCAAATAGAATCTCCCAAGGACTTCAGTTCAGGTCAATACCTACTAGATATACAGCTGGCTCAAGTTGTTATCAGTTCATTTACCTTTTTATACTTCATCACTCACATACTTCTCTGTTCCTTCAACTAGATGTGGTCCTGCTCTTGCCTACGCAGCTTTGACCATACCTCACTTCTATAGCTCAGTTACAACACTACAGCATGACTATAGCAGCATCATAGACATTGGCCCCAGGAGACTTCCGGCCTGCATTAGTTATCTTGTTCCTGCAGAAACTGTTTTTTGCAAACATACCAGCTTCTGATTCTCAAGCCCTTGGAAATTCCTTAAACTCTGCTGTGGTTTCTTTAAGGCATCTGTAGCTATCATGCAATGTACAAGTCATGTGTAGTTATATTTATACTGTGATGTGCAAGGTGCAATCTCAAGAGTTAATACTAATAATTAAAAGCTGAATAGAAGCACCTGTTTTTGCCTCAGGCAAGGCTATGAAAGGAAGTGGAGATTCTTGGTAAATTGCTTTCAATTTGTACTTATTACTTTTCAATAAATCCCAACATTTTGGAAGCACAAAAATATGTTCCTCTCTCTTTCTAACAGTTTGTTTTTACTCTGGACAATTTGACTCTTCTAGTTTGCTAGTTTGGTAATTTAAATTCTTTCTTCACCATGCTTTTGCTACAAAGGCATGGGCAATGGCAAAACAAAAACAAAAAGAATAAAAAGCCTCACAGATCAAAGCTTATGCTGATATTATGCTATTGAATCATCAAATCCATTAGCTAAATGAATCTACTTTTTTTTCTGTATGAGTATACCACACTGTTTCATTCCAGTGAAAACAGGTGACAAATGCTTTCGTTTAGAATGAAATAATAAATACTTTATGCTTAATAGCAAACTAATTGTTTTTCAATGTAGCATTTCAAAAACACTTCTCAATATTTCCACTTAAGGGAAATTTTAAAGAAGCCAATGATATAGGTTTTGTGGATATACATACATGCATGCATACATACATACATACATACGTACATACATATATACATACACATTCTAAAGTAGAATAAAATTGTTGCACCAAGTACTTTTTCCAAGTAGTAATAAAAGACAAAATACCTGATGGGTATCTTTGAATATGAAGGAAATATATTTCTTTCTTAAGTGTTCTTGCCTAGTTTATTTAGTGAGTGCATTAAAAATCAATCAATACCGGATGAAGAAGAGCACTGGCTGCTCTTCTAGATTACCTGTGTTCAATTCTAACAATCATATGATGTTTCACAAACGTTGTACCTCCATTCTCAAAGGATCCAATATCTGCGTCTGGCTTCCATGGGTACCAGGATATATAAGGCAAACAAACTTATATGCAGGCAAAGATCATGTACACGGAAAACTAATAAATGAAGGGATTAGTAAAGTAAATAATTTGTCCAGAATAATAGATGGCTTTGCAACAGATTCAAGGTGTAACACAAGCTTTTCCTGGGAGATGAACAAGAAGTTCCATGATTCTTAAATTGTGAGTGGAAGTTAAGACATTTGCGCAGAAACTTTACATGGTGGACTATACATAATATTCTATGTTTATTTATTGTTGTTTTATTTTGAGTTTTGATTTTCTTCTTGTTGTTTACATTAGCTTTTTAGGTTACTACTGAAACTTTGAAATAATGCTTAGCCATGAGACAAAAAAATGTGTCACATTAATTGAGTTATCAACATGAATATGTTTTTCCTGAGCAATCAAACTATAAATTTGGCAATATAACCAGCAAATCTCCTGCTCCGTCTACACTCTTAGAGGTACAATTTTTGTTGAGGACATAAGAGGACATAAGACATAACCTAGTCAGTTACTTAACTGGCCCAAGTAGCCACATTTCCTACTTTTCTACCCCTGCAATATATTTATCTCAAATTGTGCCAGTGTTTCCTGGGAAATCCTGTGTGACCAGCTGGCATAGAAAGCATGACAGATCTAGTTTACAAAGGTTGCTTAGCAGATGTATAAGTTGCCACCACATGAAAGAGGACTGCTATAAATAAACCATCTGCTCGTATAATATCTTTGAAGGAAAGTGTACATGAAAATCTTCCCATTGTGCAAAAATACAAGCAATGGGTCTACAAAAAATGATGAAATATAGAATTTTATATATTTCCATTGATTGAGGCAAATTACTTACTTGATATTTGAAAACTTGATTAGAACACGATTGAACAATTTCTGAAGAGGTAGCTTATGCAGAAGGTATGCATGTACATTTGCTTTGGTGACAAATTTACAGCACGTATGTCTCACTTGAATGCTTATGAAAAGCTAACATAAGTACAAGAGAATTTTAATGATATAGTTCATTGGAGGATTATATTTATGTGACAGACACATATATGTATATAACACACATACAAGCTTTGATGGAGATACACTTGAAATTGTTCAATGGTCATTGGTGTGATGAACAAGGTTACACATGAGTATAATAATATGAGCCACCACTCAAGATATCTTAACTGACTACAAACATTGCTAAGTGTTCTATCTGACATCAGCAAAAATCAATATTGATAACTGGAGTTAGTAACATAATCCAGGAAAATTACCCAGGTTATCTCATGCCATATGCCTTGTATTAGTCCACTTTCACTATACATGAGATATTGTTTTATTAAAGATTTATTTTATTTTAAATGTATGTGTGTTTTGCATGAATGCACATGCCAATTGCCCTTAGAGACTAGTAGAAGGCTTTGAGTCCCTAGAATTGGAGTTAAAGATAGTTGTGAACTACTATGTAGGTGCTGAGAGCTTGACTGAGAACCACTACACAAACCGAAAGTTCTCGTAATCGCTAAGCCATCTGTCCATACCACATTTTATGTTAGTGAAATAGATGTTTAGTTTGGATATAGCTTTGACTTTCCTGCTCAATGTCCTGTGAATATTTTCTTCCATGCCATATTCATCATCATATTATCTTCTGGGATTTTTGTTTGTTTATTTTTAGCATCCTATCAATGCAGCAAATGATAGAGGGAATTACTACTGTTCTCATGGGATACACTGTTGCCAACATATCTCTCAACATCATGAATCAAATGTCTTGTTAATACTTTACAATGGCTCTGTGGAGACTTAAGTGACTGTGCTAGCTAGATGAAAATACACTGATTCACTGGGAAAAGTTTTGTTAGTAGGTTTTATATGTTTCTAAACAGCAAATGTTATGAAACACATTTTCTTCACTGAAAAAATTCATTGCTTTACAGGAGATCAAAGTATGCTACCTAGTGTGAGTTCTAGTTATTTAACTACTAGCAAAGACTTACTTCTCAATACTACAATACAGATCCAGGATTGTAGCATCAATTATTCTCTGGTGTCTGAGTTTCCATCCTTCAGATTTTTCCATGTACTCTCCAATAATTTTGGGGTTTTCTGTTATTTATTTATATATTCATTTTACTGTAGAGATATGAGTGTTCTGTGGTATATTATTTATGATGTAAATAAGCTTTCCAGGTGTTCATGATGCAAAGTCAGCCACACATGTTAGCTATAGAAGCTAGGCAATGGTAGTACACACCTTTAGTTCCAGGACTCAGGATTAAGAGGTAGCTAGATCTCTGTCAGTTCAAGGCCACTCTGACTACACAAAGGTTATTTCAACACCTGGAATCACAGGCCTTTAATCCCAGAACTAGGGAGGTAGAGACAGGAGGATATGGATGGGTGGAGAGAGGTATAAAAGTCAGGAGGAGACAGGAACTGAGAGATTTTACTGCTGAGGATTTATGGAGACAGGAATCCCATTTCAGCTGGCAGTTTTGCTTCTCTGACATTCAGCTTGACTTTAATAAATAATAAACCATATTACCACAGTGTTTTGCCTGCACATATGTATATGTATCACATGTGTTCTTCAAAGCAGAGGATGTCAGAAGAAAGTATCAGATTCCTGAATTGGAATTACAGAGTTTGTGAGCCACCATGCAAGTGCTGAAAATTGACCCTGGGTCAATTCTAGAAGCAAGAAATGTGCTTAACTGTTGAGATATTTCCCAGGCATAAACTATTAACTGAGCCACAGTCCTCTGCAAGCACTCTTAATTCTTGACTTAGTCCTTTCAAATCTCTATGTTACTGTTTATTTCTTTTTACTGTGAACTATATTTGCAACTCTTTAATATGACCCTAATGAAGTTCACTTTACAGACTTAGATATTAAAGCTTATTTTGAAATTCTCCTCTCTTTAAAATTGTTAGTATTTCCATCACTCCCTTCCTTAGAGTTGGCTACCTAAACTTACATTTTATTAATAAATGAAATACATTTCATAATAGTTTAGCTGTCACCATGCATTATTAAGTGACATATATCTGAACTAACCTTTAATAAATTTATTTGATTCTTGTTTATGAATACATTTGTTTTGCTTGCATACCACATGTGCATCTAGTACCTGAGTGGTACTAGAACATCACAGCCACTGGAATTGAAGTTAGAGGACTTACAATCCACACAATATGGGTGTTGGGAACTAAAATCATATCCTTTGAAAGAGAAGTAATTTATTTAACCAATGAGACATACCTCTAGCCACTAAACTAATGGTTTACATTTATTTGATTAAAAAATGATAGTGTGAGGATTTATAACTAATCCAAATTGTTAAAAGTATTTTTGGATCTGATCCTTACAGTCCTTGTATTTATACCTCTCTTCCATACATAACCAAACTTTTTATATATACTAATGCATTATCAAGTGAAATGCTCATATACATAATTATTTGCTTGAAAAACTTTTTTGTTTATTTTTGTTCAAGAATACATCCCAACTAAAGGCTCTCCTCCCTATTCTCCTCTCAGGCTCCCCACATCCTACCTTCCTTTATCCCAATGTTCCTCTTCATAAAGAAGCATGTATCCCAGGGATAAAAGCCAAACATGGCATAAAAATATTCAGTGAGACTGGGCACAAACCCTTATATTAAGGCTGAACAAAGCAACTCAGTAAGAGGAAACGTGTCCTGAAAACAGGCAAAATCTTTAGAGATACTACCATCACCTCAATTAGTAGTCCCTCAAAAACCTCCGAGCAAAAATAAAAAAAGAAGAACAAACAAACAACCACAAAATATGTAAAATACGTAGCATGTATGCAGATGACATAGCATAGAAGATCCATGCAAGCTCTATGACACCTGCTTCAGTTTCTGTGATCCCCTGTGAGTCCTATTTAGGTTATTCAGTGGGGTGTGTTCTTCTGGTGTACTCAACACCTCTGGCTCCTCATTCCTTCCACCCCTCTTCTACAGAGTTCACTTTGTTTAAATTGGATGTGGATTTTTTTTTCATTTGTATGTGTACACATGTGTATTTCTGTGTATGTTCAAATGTACACATATATGAGAACAGTCAGAAGCCAGAAGATATCAGAGTTCCTGGAGTTGGAGCTACAGGATATTATAATCTGCCCCAGACGGTAAAGGTAAAATGAACTTCAGTCCTTTCAAGAGCAGCAAGTGCTCTTAACTACTGAACCACCTCTCCATCCCTGTAACTTCTTTAAATGTTTTCACTGGAAAGCAGTCTTTCACTTGTCCACCATTTTCTATTGGCCCTTTTTTAAAAAAAAAAAAAAAAAAAAAACTTACTCTCCTATTACTAAATCTGGTGACTATGCCCTCAACTTTTTCTTAATCCTGTACAAATAATATACATTCTAAACTCACCAGAGACCCAATTTTGAAGAAAATATTAATTTTGATCCATTCGACTTTTCAGTATTACATCTGAGAAACCTCCTTGTTTTCTGAAATATTTTCTTACCCCGGATCCTATGACTTCTTCTGTTCTACCTTTTCCCTTGTTTTTTCTTTCCATTCTAATTATGTGCTATTTAATTATAACTCTAAGATATGAGTTTGACTCCCATTTTTTTCTAACAATCTGTAGATGACCTCTTATGGACTGATCATTTCAATTCTATATATAAACTGATTAATTAAATATGTTTTCTCATTTGTATTTCTCAAATGGCCTCTAGATTTAAAAAAAACAGTTATTCTAAAGTATGTATTAAAAGCTATCTCAAACTGACATGTAAATAACATAATTTTAATAGCTTCATGTTTCTTTTTATCCATCTTATCTTTTATTTCATTAAATGATGTGAACTTGACTCTGTGTTAAGAAACCCCTTCAACCATGTGTTACTGCTCCTTCTTAAATTATTATAAGTGTTTTGCATTCAGCCAAAGCTTAGTATTTTAACTACATATTTTTCAAGCTGATAAATATAGACTTATGGTTGTATTTATATAAATCCTATTAAAATAAGTTTCATACACACATTTATTCAAGGCTAAAGCCAAATCACCTTCATGTACCTGATTTTTAATTTAATATTTTTAATTTTAGGTAATGCACATTGAAATTATTTTATTTAATTTTGTAGCAAAATTCTTTAGATAATATTCAACAGAAATACAATGTTTTGCCTTGGAAAAATTAATTGCATGGGTTACTGATAGTTCATCTTTAGCTGGGAAACTTTTCATTGCCTTCAAATACATAAATATGAGTTACAACAAAATATAACTGATACTGTGAATAAACATATAAGTACTTAAATAGTTAAATCTGAGCTTTCAAAAGGCATTTTAATTCTATTGTGACTAGTTTTAATAATAATCTCCATAAAACAATTTAACAAGAAGTCTTCTAATTTTGACTTTAATTTTTTATGTGTATAACATTTACCTACACACACACAATGCCACCAGAGTTCAGAAGTTTATGGATTCTGATTGAACTTATGATGCTGATTGCTGTGAACCACTATACAGGGGCAGGAGATCAAACCCATGTGTGCTACAAGAAAAGCCACTGTCCTTAAACACTGAACCATGTCACCAGGACCTACCTTTTGCATTTTATTTAAACTTGTCTTAGATACTTTTCTATACATTATCCTACAGCTACTGGATATAAATCCTCAGGGATTTGTGTATTGGAGTTGAACTTAGTGATCCTACCTCACCTTCTACAAGTCTTTTTTCCTATGGAAGTAATACTGAATAGGTTCTTTCTTTTTGAAAATTAATTCAACTGAAGCCCTTCTTTAGTGATAAGTTTTTTCCCCTTTCTTCTGGACACAGACAAAAAAAGAAAAAAAAAACTTTTTGATTAATATAATATAACCTGATCAGTCCCATTTATCATTTAATTAATTTCAAAATAATAGTAACCTTTATAATATAGAATTGGATTATTGTTCCTTGGATACTCCTGTGTTTAAGGGTACTCTTGTGAACAATTAAAAACCTCATTGAATATATTTTGGTAAAAGTTTATTTAAATTAGAGCTCCTTTGCTAAACTTAAGACTGAAGCTTTCATTCAAAACCAGAAGATATACATACAAGTTTTATTTACTTTCAAAACTCAGGCATTCAAATCTTCATAAAATTCATCTTATATCTTGCTCCATAGATAGATGCAGTATTTCATCTGTTATATTTATGATGAAGGAACTCAAGAGGAAATATTAAATTGAGTTTGGCATTTACAAAGAGAGGGATTTCCCTAGACACAGGAGAAGAAAGAAAAGCCCATTTCAATACTCTTAAAAGAGAAAATGGGAAGTACGCTTGAACAAATTGGCACAGGAGACCATTTTCTGAACATAACACCTGTAGCACATACATAGAGATCAACAATTAATAGATGGGACCTCCTGAAAATGAAAAGCTTCTGTAAGGCAAACGCGTAGATGACAAGACAAAATAGCAGCCCACAGAAAAGACATTCACCAACACCACATCTCACAGAGGGCTGATATCCTAAAGATGCAAAGAACTCAAGAAGATAGTTACCAAAACACAAAATAATCCAATTAAAAAGTAGCATACAGAACTAAATAGAGAACTCTCAATAGAGAATTCTAAAATGTTTGAAAGACACTTAAGATAGTGCTCAACATCCTTAGCCATCAGGAAAGTGCAAATCAAGGCAACTCTAAGATACACTCTTCCTCCTGTCAGGAGGGCTAAAATACAAACAGCAAAAACAGTTTATGCTGGAGTGTATGTGGAGAAAGGGGCACACTCCTCCACTGTTGATGGGAGTACAAACTCATACAGCCACTTTGGAAATCAGTATGGCAGTTCCTCAGGAAAATGGGAATCAGTCTACCTCAAGATTCAGTAATTCCACTCTTAGGCATATACCCAAAATATGCACATTCATACAAAAAGGACCTCTGTCAGACTATGTTGATAGCAGCATTATTTGTTATAGCCAAAACCTGGAAGCCACCTAAATGCCCCTCATCTGAAGAATGGTTGGAGATAATGTAGAACATTTACACAATGGAGACAAAATGAAGACAAAATACAACGGAATCTTGAAACGCACAGGCAAATGGATGGAACTATAAGAAACCATCCTGAGTGAGGTAACCCAGTCACAGAAAGACAAATAAGGTATGTACTCACTCATACATATATAATTTTTAGACATAGTGAAAAGAATTGCTGACCTAAAATCCACAGCCAGAAAAGCTAGGAAACACAGAGGACCCTAAGAGAGTCATACATGCGCCCCTGGAGAATGGGAATGGGACAAAATCTTCCAATGAAATTGGGAGCATGGGAGAATTGGAGAGAGAGTTGAAAGGAAGAGGAGAGGAGAGGTGGACATGATAGAACAGGTAGATTGAGTTGGGTAAAGAATAGAGGAGAACAAGAAAAGAGATACCATAATAGGGGGAGCCATTACAGGTTTGAAGAGAAAAGTGGCACTTGAAATGTCGATAGTCCTACAATGATGACGCCAACTAACAATCTGAGCAATAGTGGAGAAGCTACCATAAATGCCCTCCCCTGATAATGAGATTGATAACTACCTTATGTACCATCCTAGAGCCTTCAAGCAGTAGCTGATGGAAGCAGAAGCAGATACCCACAGCTAAACAATGAGCCAAACTCCTGGAATCCAGTTGCAGACAGGAAGAAATGATGACCAAATGTTGGAGAAACCCACATAAACAGCTGACATGAGCAAGGGGGAGCTCACGGACACCAGTCTGACAGCTGGGGAACCTGCATAAGACCAACCCAGGATTCCTGAATATAGGTCTCAGTAAGAAGGGCTGGGCAGTCTATGGGACCTCTGATATTGGAACCAGGATGGATCCCTGGTGCAGAAAAAGATTTTGGGAGCACATTCACCATGGAAGGATACTCCATTAGCATAGAGGCAGGAGGAGGGACTAGTTCGTTCTCCTAATGACTTGACAGATTTTGATGATCCCTCCTGGAACGCCTCACCCTCCCTAGGGAGTGGGTGGGGAATGGGTTAGGTGATTCAGGGGATATGGGTGAATGGGAGGGAGAGGGAATTGTGATCAATATATAAAATAAGAAAAACATAATAAAAATAAAATAAACTTTACAAAACAATTTAATGAAACAAATCTAAAAATTTTAAAAAATACATGAAATAAATATTTTCTACCAAGATCACTTTCATTTTTATATTGCTGCAATTGATAAGCTTTCATGGGCTTCTCAAAATTAACTTATCTTTTCTCAGGTGATTTGCATTCATCTTCTGTGTTTCAAATACATTTACAATATTTTTGACAATATTTATTTGATCTTTTATTATTTTATGTATTTGTCCCAGTATGATTATGTCCAATAGGGTATGGATATCTGCAGAACATAGAAAAGGGTATCCGATCCTAAGAAGCTAATGTCACAGATGGTTTTCAGCTACTCATTGTGGGCTCTTGGAAGTGAATTGCATTCCTATGCAACAACAGCCAATACTTTGAACCCCTGAGCCATTTCTCAAGCCTCCACAAATGGAAATTCATGACGTTAGAATTTATTTTTGTCCCAATGTTTTAATATCATGGAATAATCATATTCCTTAATGTATTGCAAATATTCTCCTTCTATTCATAATATTTTCCTTCCACTTTATATACTAAATGTCTCTTTACCTTGCACATTCTTATGTTTCAACTCAGCATAGCAATATGCCTATGTCGCTATCACTCTATAAATCTCTTGTTTGTCAAATTGATGAAAGACACACATTTCACTAGTGTCAACTGTCAATTATCTTGCATACTATAATAGAAAATTTTACCTGAAAAGAAATTTTTATACTTATTCTTCCTGTCATATTTGTGATATTTTACTCTCAAAAGATGATCTTTTAAACTTCACTTAGAGTTTCATTTAAAACAAATTTTGCCCAAATCTTGCTTTTGCACTTATCCTCTACAGGACTTGATATTATTTATTCTTATTATTTTGTTCTAATTTGTTTCCAAGTACTAAACACCATGTTTTATAAAAAATAGTTTTGCAATTTCTAACATATATCTTCATTAAAGATTATGTGTGTATGGTCCAAAACTTTTATCTATATGTTGATGCCCATATAAATATACTTAAATGCTTAGTTGAAGCCAACACATTTGAGTTCCAGTTGCAACTTATTGAGAGAATATATATTTGCCACACTGGAAGATCCAGACAGAATTCCTAGCACTTACTCTTTTACTTGAGTTGCATTGTTTTCTGTATCTCCACAAACATATTTTGCTGGTAATAGTTACTATAAGAAACATACATTTATAATTCATTGTAGAGTTTATTTGTATTTTTCTGATGACAAATAATATTGGGTGTACTGCCTCATATATTTGTTGGCTAATTTCATTTTTTTCTTCAAAAAACTGCCCACACTGGCAATTTTAATCTAATGATCATTTTGTTGTTTGAGTTACAGAAGGAATATATATATATATATCAGTCTTTCTTATATGTGAAAGTTAAAGCAAATGTTAGCCATGATATAATATAGAGGTTCTTTATAATTAAGAATTTGGAGGAAAATAGATAAAGAGAGGCTGGGTGTGTTCAATGTATATCTCATGTATGTGCATTTGATATTTTTATTTTTTTAGTATAACCAACCAGCTCCCAATTATAGCACAGAGACTTATTACTAGTTATGAATGTTTGGTCTTAGCTTAGGCTTGTCCTGCTAGCTCTTTGAACATAATATAACCTGTTTCTCTTCATCTCCATCTTGCCTCATGAATTTTTACCTGTCTTTCAATCTGTATGTGTTACTTTCCTGCTTGCTCTGTGCCTGGCTGTCTGAAGGCTGCATGGCTGGCTAGCTCAGGCACTTTCCTCCTTCTCCCTTGTTCTCTCTTCTCTTTCGAGCTTAGATTAATCATCCAACTTATTCTATCTGGCAGACCTGCCTTACCCTCTACTTCCTAGTTATTGGCCATTCAGCTTTTTATTAGAGCAATCATGTGCCTTATACAGGCAAAACAATACAGCTTTATAAACAAATGTCAAATATCTTTCTTCCCTCATACCGAAATTCCTCTTCATACTTACTCCCCCTGCCCAGAAGGCTTACCTATTCTCTTTCACTATTGGCCTTTCAGCACTTTATTAGACAAATAAGGTGACTTAAGCAAGTAAGATAAAATAGCAACACATCTTTATAAAATCAAACAAATATAATACATTTTTACAAAGTTAAACAAACATTCCATAACTTGTATGCATTGACCTATATCACCAGAATGCTACCAACACACAATTATTCTGTGCCAATTTAAAGTAGAATAAATACTAAATAAGAACATAAGTTCTCATTAGGTAAGTTACAGTATCCCAAATGATCAAATTTATTATTTCATATTTCCTTAATTTTAACAATATTCCAATATTTAGCCATCAGTTAACTACATAGCTATCTCAGAACAACATAATGCAATAATTGTTGAAGTAAGTTATTTATTTTCTACCCCATTTTATACTATGTAAATATTATAAGCAACACTCCAACATTGTATCCTCCATATTAATCCAAACCATCATCATATTTTCTCTGTATCACTATAACCTCCTCTTAAATTGGCTCACATATTCTAGTCTTGCCACCAAGAAGTCACATATCAGCATAACAAGGATTTGAAAATATGAGTGAGATAAAAATCACTGTTGTACTTAAGTATGTATGCCATATGATTACACTTAAATTAATATTATAATTTCCTTACTGTGACTTATACAGCCTACATGGCATAGTCTATAAACCATCCATCTAAAGGTTAATTATCACCTTCATATTAAGTATGCTCCAGCCATACTCTCATTCTTTCTGTCTTTCACAGGCTAAAGGTTCCCCTTCTCAGGTCTTTGAACTTGATGCTATGTGTTTAAAACATACTGCCTCTAAATATGGCACTGATTTTTTTTTATAAATTAGGTCAAATTTATAAATGTCACTTTCCATAAAGCTAATTATGTACAATTTTGACTGACAGGTAATAATTGCACATATTTAAGAATACAATATGTTGCTATTCATTTATTCATTGCAAAAATCAAATTAGTATATCAATAAACTTAAATTCTACCATTTATGAATAATGACATTTTAAGTCCTATCTTCTGGTTATTTTGAAATATATAATGCATTAATTTTAGTTATACTTGTCCTAATCTACCATGCTTACCTTCTATCAGTATATATTATAGTGTTTTCTTTATAACTATGTATAAGCTTTAAACATATGTATCTTAATAGTTCTGTATACTTTACTTTGTAACTGAATCACTAAATGTCTTTCCCATACCATTACAATAAAGCTACTATGGAGTATAGCTTACATGGGGCATGCAGCATTGCCAGTTTTCAATACTCTAACTATAATATGAAAACCAATTCTGCTTATTGGTAAATTCACAGTACACATGAGGAGAAAAGAGTAGGCAATTGTGCATTTTAAATAGACAATTTTGTTCCTGTAATTTTATAATTTTCTGGAAAAAAGATCTGTAAATAACTAATGGATATAAAGAGTCTCTGTGCTCCATAAGGTACTAGTGATTAAAATGTCATTTAACACATTACAAGAAGCAGAAAGATGAGAAAAATCCATTTAGCACAATAATATGATTTCAATTGGGATGTTGCTAGTCATAACATTGACATATTTTCTCATATGTAATATTAGAAATCTAGTTTTTATATCATTTTTACTTAAATAAAATTTTGTTTGGTGTGTGTGGATATTATAAATGGTGATGTTCCTCTGACTTCTTTCTCAGCATACTTATCATCTATATATAGTAGAGCCTCTGATTGTTTGAGTTAATCTTGTATCCTGTCACTTTGCTGAAGGTGTTTATCAGCTGTAGCAGTTCTCTGGTATTAATGTTTAATAAGGATCAAGAGAAATAAATAAGCCAAATAGATGTTTATTCAGGAAAAAATAACTCACAGCATAGACAGATGAACAACAGCAGGTTCCTGGTCTCAAGGATGCCTTCGGATGTACTCCTGTCCCTGTGCTGCAAGCAAGAGAGCTCTCCGAGCCCTCTCCTCCTCAGCCTTAATTCCCCCAGGTCAGATCCAGCCCTGTCTCCACCCCCAATGGGTGTGGTCTACGGGTGTGGACAAAGTGAATATCTCACTACACCCTGGTAGAGTGTTTTGGGGTCACTGATTTAAACTATCTTATGATCTGCAAATAGTGAAAGGTTGACTTCTTCCTTTCCAATTTGTATCCCCTTGGTCTCCTTTTGTTGTCTTATTTTATACCTAGGACTTCAAGTACAATATTGAAGAGATAATAGAAATAGAGAACATCATTGTCTTTTACCTGATTTTTAGAGGAATTGCATTGAGTTTTTCTCCATTTATTTCTTTGTTGGCTGTTGGTTTGCTGTATGTTGCCTATATTATGCTTAGGTATGTTCTTGTTGTCCCTGATCTCACAAATACCTTTTTTTTATGAAGGGGTATTGGAATTTGTTCAAAGCCTTTTCAGCATCTAGTGAGATGATCAGGTGGTTTTCTCTTTCAGTGTGTTTATATGTTGGATTACATTGATGGATTCATATGTTGAACCATCCCTTGGATGAAGTCTACTTGATCATGGTGGGTAATTTTTCTGATGTATTTTTGGATTCAAAATACCAGTATTTTATTGAGTGCTCTTAGCATGAATATTCATGAGGGCAATTGGTCTGTAGATCTTTTTCTTAGTTGTCTTTGTGTGGTTTGGTTACCAAGTTAGTTGTAGCCTGATAAAAAGAGTTTGACAATGGCTTTTCTGCTTCTATTGTATGTAACACCTTGAGGAGTATTGGTATTAGCTTTCCTTTGAATTTCCAGTATAATTCTCCACTGAAACCATCTTGCCCTGTTTCTTTTTCTTTCTATTTTCTTTCTTTCTTTTTTCTTTTCTTTTTTTTCTGGGAGACTTGATGGCTGCTTCTATTTCATTAGGGGTTATTAGTATGTTTAAATTGCTTATGTTTTCTTGCTTTAAGTTTGGTAAGTGGTATCTATCCAGAAACTATGTTACTATGTTTATAGAAGCAGTAATTGTAATAACCAGAACCTGGAAGCAACCTAGATGTCCCCAAGACAAAAGGTTGATAAAAAACAAAATAAGGTATATTTACACAGTGAAGTATTACTCAGTGGGGGAAAAACACAATGAAATCTTGAAAGTTGCTGGCAAATGGATGAAACTAGAGGAAACCATCCTGACTGAGGTAATCCAGTCCCAAAAAGACAAACATGGTGATTACTCATGCATATATTGACTGTAGACATAGAGCAAAAAAATCACCAGCCTATAATATACACGTCCGGAGAAACCAGGAAACAAGGAAGACCCTAAGAGACACATACCTGTTCCTCCACAGAAGGTAAAAGGGACAAGAACTCCTGAACAAATTTGGAACACAGGAAGAGAGAGGGAGGTAAAAGAATGGCAAGGGAAGTAGGGGAGGGGTAGAGATGAGGGGTCAGGAAGATTGAGTCAGGGGAAGAATAGAGTAGTAGAAGAAAATAGATAGCTTAATAGAGGGAGCCATGATAAGTTTAAGGAAAATCCTGGCACTAGGGAAATATCTAGATATCTAGAGGTCCACAACAGTGATTGAAACCAAGATAGTAAAGAGGCGACATTAAATGTCATTCGTCGATAACGAGATTGATGACTACCTTTAATTCTATCCTAGAGCCTTCATCGAGTAACTGATGTAAAAAGAAGCTGACATCCACAGCAAAGCACTGAGCTGAACTTCTGGAATCCAGTTGTAAAAAGTTAAGAGGGATGTGCAAAAGGGTCAAGACCCTGCTGGGGAAACGCAATGAAAGAGCTGACCCAAACAAGTGTGAGTTCACAAACCTCAGCTGTAATGCTGGAGAATCAACATTGGACAAAACCAAGCTTCCTGAATGTGGGTGTCAGATAGGATGCCTGAGAAGTCAATGGGACCTCTGACAGTGGAACCAATACTTACCCCTACTACACAAATGTACTTTGGGAGCTCATTTTCGATGGAGGGCTACTTTCTCAGCCTAGATACACAAGGAGGGCCTAGGTTCTTCCCCAAATGATGACATAGATTTTAATGATCCCCCATGGTAGGCCTCACCCTCCCTAGGGATGGGATATAAGGTGGGATGGGAGGTTGCATGGAGGGCAAGGGATGATGGGAAGGAGAGGCAACTGGGATTGATATGTAAATCAAGATTGTTTATAATTTAAATAAAAATTTAGAGGGAGGGAGAGAGAGGGAATAGAATTGGGATTGATATGTAAAATAAAAAATAAATTAAAAAAGTTGAAAAAAGAATAAACAAAATTTCTAATAGTTATCAATAGTAGTCTATGTGCAATCTTTCTTTTAGTTATTAATATACAGTGACTAACATTGAAAAGATCAACAACCAATCAACCTTCAGAAACCAAAAATGAAGGAAATAGCTGAAGAAACTAAGCCTTGAAGATGTCTACTAACTGCACAGTTAAATCTTACTGACAAGAATATTTCTTACAAAGATGAATGATGTGTAGGTAACTATGATGAACCTCAGTAAATTATATGGTATAAATGTATGAAAATTACAAAATAAATCTCATTTTATATAATCGCATGCTGAGCCAGGTGGTTGTGGCACATACCTTCAATCTCAGCATATGGAAGGCTAAAGCTGGCAGATCTCTATGAGTTCAACCTCAGCCTGGTCTGCAAAGTGAGTTTCAGAGCAGGATGCAAAGCTACACAGATAAACCCTGAAATGAAAAAAAACAAACAACCAGTGAATCAATCAATAAATTAATTAATTAAGAAGAAAACAGACATAAATAACATGTGCTTATATAAACAATTCTATCATATAAATAACAAAAAACAAGAAATAAAATCCAAAAGAAATAGGCAACATTGCCCCCATTGTAAACTGATAGTCATGTCACTTATTTTAAAAATATAAAACTATGAAATTAGTTTGTTATTATTGTGCCCACATAAATACCTGTAGCTTCCTCTTATTACCTTTGATTAAGATGAGTTTATACTGTATTTTATACAATTTGTAACCATGATTCGAATTCTACTTAGTCCATAGATTAAGACATCTCTCAGTCTTGTTCTGAAGATCTGGGAACATCATGGAAGAAGAGGTGGAAGGATAAATGTGATCCTCAAGATATAGAGGATTGTGATGGGGTCCTGTCTTCTGGATGTGATATTGCTGTTGCAATCACAAGCCAGGGGCAAATGTGGCCATCTGAACCACACTTAAAAATGTCAAAAACTGTAGACAGGAAAAGTGTCACTAGAGAATAAGAACAGGACTAGTTTGATACAAGAAGGGAGTCTGATGAAATGACAAGAAGAATAAAGAGATTAGTTGGGGTAAACATTACTACAATTATGTAAGTATATTGTGAAAGTGTTTTAATTAATAAACATTAAATACAACATTTTTTAGTCCTGACTTTAGATTCCTTAGGGAAAAAAAATGATACAATCCTTGAAATTCTTATACACTCCAGAGCAAGTGGATTGTACAGAGATATATTTAGGTTTCATCCACTGTTGCTCAACACTACCTTAGTTAGTAATTATTTTTCATATAGTTATTTTAATAGTATGTCTACTAGTGTGGTACCACTGTATATTTATTCTATTATAAATATAAGAATCAGAAAAGTCTTGTGAAAGTTATTAGGCTTATAATATCAATCTTTTTCTTGAAAATTATTCAATTGTCTTACAAATTTAACAAGGGTAAAATTTTCTTTATAGTTGGCTGTCATCTAAAATAAGTCATCTGTTTACTGTAAGTCCTTCATACTCAAATATAAATTTCATAAAATTGAAATTCTGTTACTTATTCTTTTTCTGTACCCCTTGTGCTTATAAAAAGCAAACAGGATTAGATAAATATTTATTAAGTATTTGTCAAAAGAATAAACCCAGAATGTTTTTGTACTACAGAGCAAATTGTCATCCTTAAATATCCATATTTTAGTTCGACTTCTCAAATAATTGAAAAAGTTCTAAAAAGTGTACAACAAAAAACATAGTCAAGGTAACACTTTTCTGTTGTGTCAAGTTCCCTTTAAAGTAGTCATTTGTCATGATCTCTAACTTGCCAGTATTTTAACGATCACCTTAAGATAAATATGGCCATTATAAATGAAATCTGTCACCTCTTTCTACAATATGAAACTTAATCAGAGATAACCCAAAGTCTTAGAAAACTAGAAGCCATGTTCAAACTGTTTTTATTGACAATTATGGGAAATAAAAATGGTAACATCACTTTCTGTCTTGGAACTGAGTTCCTTTAAAAACTTTTAAAAAATGAATAAACTAATCGTCAGAAACTATGCTTTGTAAACTCTTCTTAATTTTATCATTTTTATATTAAAGTAAATGTAGCTCCATATGAGAAAGGTGTTTTAAATAATAAAATGAACTATCTGATAAAATAGATAAATACTTCAGTGTTAATTGAGTGATTTTGTCATTTCCTGAGCTTGGAATTAAGTACATTAATGTGTTAATCAATATAAATATTTTGAGGCTTTACCTATGTAAAATTAAAGATAGAATGAGAAAAGGCTATAAATTTTAAAAATTTGTATTTTAAAAATAATGATACAAATTACCCATCAGCTGAATATAAATTCAATATATAACATGATAAACTCATAGCAAATGTTTTAGTCAAAATTTAATAAAACATATATTCCTTTAACATATTGCACATAATCCATGTTGAACTCCAAGAGATCGTGTTAATAAGAGTGGATTAAATGTTTTAACTTTCAAAATTCAATGATAGTATTCTAAATATATATATATATATATATATATATATATATATGTTATAATATATATTATAAATATATATAGTTTTAAAACTATAGCTTACATTTCTGGAATCAAGTGTAGCTCAGTGAATAGATTTTTATCTTTTCTGTTTTGTTCTTTCTTACCTTGAAATGGAAAGCAAACAGAGAAACAGAAAGAAATAAACAATTGTGTTAGTTTTGTAGTCTCCATGAATATAAGCATCACATGTAGATCTAGGATTACAAGAAATAAAACAAGATAAATTATTTTGGTGTCTACAACTATGACTAGTGAGCCAATGTATTGTCTGAAGTATATGTAGAATATGTACCTTATTTTCCATATGAAAATGAAGTGTAAAAGAAAAAGAAAAAGAAAAAGAATGCTTTCAAAGGCATTTCTGTCGCGCGCATCCTTTGCCGATAAGGAAGACGCGGTAACCGAAGATGTGTCCAGCAGAATCTTTATTGTAGCGCTCTTTACATGCTGATGGAGAAGGACCCCAAGCCCCGAATGCACACGGCTTAAATAGCCTGCAGGGCGACGTATTCGTCTGTGATTGGTGCTCCGCAAAATGTTTGAATGGTATAGCTTCTCTGATAGGGAGAGCTACCATATAGGAATTACCATACAGTGGCGCATGTGCAGTCAGCATAGCTAATGCTGTAAACAAGAACCAGGAAACAGGAAGCCAGCGCCATCTTGTAATGGCGAATGCGGCTCCCGACACATTTCCTCTTTAATCTCCTAAAGTATCCACAACTTAGTGAGAGAAGAATTTGTTTCTTTTCTTTCCTTTGTGATGCCTGATAGTCTTAGTTGGACCCAGAGACTAAGATTGTGTTTGCACACAACTGAAACAACATTGAAAGGTCTGAGGTCTCAGATTCTGTTTATTGCCACAATTCTGTTACAAGTTCTGACAATATTCTTCCCTGTGTTCAGTTCTTCCAATGTAATATGTATGTAACAATAATTAATGCAAAAGATGTTGTGCATATGACAGAGAGAAAGGAAAAGTATATAGGCAGGTTTTGAGAGAAGAATGGAAAGGGGGAAATGATGAAACTGTATTATAATCTCAAAAACAAAATATAAAATAAACTTCTGCTGTTTTCTACTGAAACTTTACTGCCTATATACTGTTAAAAATTCCAATAGTAGCTGACCTCAAGATGTTCTACCTATGTCTCAGAAGACACTGTTGTGACTGCATGACACTATACTAATCTATTTCTCCCCTTTGTTTCTGACATAAACTCCTTTGTTTTCATTTTTAGTGTCAAAATTCATTATGTGTAGGAAGATGCTAATGAACAAAGGACTCCATTTCAGAAATAAATGACCACCAAAAAGCTGAAAGATGCTACTGCAGTCACCATAAATTTAGTTTACACTTTTCTTTCAAAGTTTCAAACAAATGAGTTTTCTATGGATTATAAATATTAGTTATATTTGGTGATAGATACTTCTTAGTCATCTTGTATGTAGGATCCCTTTGAGATGACTGTATTTATATTCATATGCTTTCTAATCACTTCAAAAGGAAAATTGTATAGATTAATAAACAGAAAAATGTTAAGCTAAAGCACGATAATATTCAAAACATGTTCTTCCTTGTAAGAGCAGGAACAATAATTTTAGTTAATAGCAAACTTGTAATTATGTATGCGCATAACCCTGCCAGCATTGATGACATGACTCGGGGAAGATCTTCTTCATGCAGTTTTAATCAGTATCCTTTAACATGCTCTTTTGACACATAAGAACCAGGGGGACCCCTACACAGGCTTAAATCCCCTTGCACTAACCAACCCCAGTGAGCTACTAGGACCCTGAAGATAGGCTACTCTAACATGGAAGCAGACAGGCTCAACAGACTTAACCAAATAGGGGCTTGTTTACGCCAGAGAGCACTCACCCTTGGGAAGGTAGAAGGCAGAATCCAGCACCAACTTTAAGGCACAGCACTTTGCACCTCTCTACAGTTCCCCCTTTTTGTTTTAATAATGCAACAGGCAAGGGTAGTGGTCTGGTCGACAGTAAAGCAGTAGACATTGTAATGACCCTGAATCCTGGTAGTCAGCCAAGTCAGTGCCACACCCATCCAGCATCTTTTTCCTGGAGGTGGGGCCTTGGACACCAACCCACAAGCAACCAAACATGCCCATCTTGGAGTTGCTCACTTCCAGAGCTAACTCAGGGTACACTGTTAAGACAGACAACCTGAGAATGAAGGATCAATACTTATTCATGACTGCAAGCCATGCTTGGGGAGACTGTCCTGCCACAATGTTTGTAAATGCCTGTATAACCATAGCTGCATACTGCCTCTGAGCAAACCTCATCTTGCAAGGCACCACAGGCACACAAAGGAGATAAGCAACAAGAGGACAACCATGGCTCCCATTCCTGCCCACTCTTTCAGATGATCCATGGCAACGGGAACCACGATGACAATCCAGCAGCCAGTCCCTCATCCACACATGTTGAATTTACTGTAACGATGGCCATGCGCAGCTGTACCATTAAGGCATCAAAGTCAGCAGACCAATTTCCTAAAAGATGGGTAGACAACTGTTGTGACAAATTAGCAGCAAGTATAAAGTTCTCATACTGAATGCTGGTAACACACAAACCTGGAATTTTCATTTCACATCCCAATTGGGCCAGCTGCCACAGGGTGACTATTTGCTCCAGCACCAGATCACTTTTTTGCTTTACAATCATTAAACCTCCTTTTAGTTGAGCACCAATTGTGGATTGAGCATCCAAGGTGTTAGCCACATTTTTGGACAACTCATTTAGCTTAGAGACTGTCTGTATGGATGTGCTCATAGCCACAGCAGCTGTGATTGAATCCACAACTGCAAAAGAGATAGCTGTAACTATGGCTAATGTAATGCCAAAAACTCTCCCTGCAGTCTCTACCAAACAGGCCATAAAATCTGAAAATGTTTCCATGGGGTCTTGCAGTATCATAGTTAGGTTACCTCTCCCTTATTAGGTAATGACTTTCATACTTTTATGGCAATCTGATTTACTTTTTTAAAAACTTGTATTGTATATCCTGTTTGTTGGTTGGCATAGCGTCCCTGTCTAAGCAACATGTCCCTGTCCCATGCTGCTTTTCCGGCTGCCAGATTAGCTGCAACCTGTTCATTGGCATACTCAATTAAAGAGGCTTTCCAATCCAGATATTGCCGGGGGCTTAGGCATGCTTGAGCCAGAGCACCCCAATCACTAGGAGTCATGCTATACCTATTTAGGGCTTCAACTTGAGCTACAATAAAAGAAGTTGAAATTCCATATGTTCTCATGGACTCAGCCAAAGTCTTGATGACCTTAAAGTCTAAAGTCTCCTCATATCTATTGCCTTGGGCATCCTGGAAAACTGGATAAGCCAGGCTTAAGTCATTTCCTTTGCAGACCTCAAGGCAAAAGGAAAGCCCTGTGCCTTGGCCCCCCCCTTCCTCACTCTGATCAGGAGAAGGCACCTAAGGCATTGTTCAAGGAGGGTCCCTCCCTTCCCCACATCGTCATTTCTTCTCTCCCTTCCCCCTCTGCCCCTTAAGGGATTGTTTTTTAACGTTTTCTACGAGGGCTTGCAATTGTTCCTCAGAATCTGTTTCGTCCTTACCTGACTCTCCTGTGCTCTCTACCTCTTTTGATCTTTTTTTTTGTAACATTTTTAGTGCAGTTTTCCCTTTTTCCATTTCCTCTTTACAGTACCTCTGGTCTTCGATACAGCTATGCACTACCTTTCAAACCAGTCAGACTCCAGACGTTAGTGTCCCTTGTTCCCAAGCAAAGTCAAGATCCCTGCCTAACTTGTCCCAGCATGCTTACCATGAGGTCTCCTGAAACTGTGAACCAAAATGTAATAGCATCGCATTCACGCAAGAATCTTTCTAGTGTTCTTTTCTTTATCTTAAGTTTCTTTGACAAAAGTAGCACCTGAAAAGCCAGAAAAATTGGATGAGACTGGGAAGTCCCCATTTTGAAAATTTTACTTTTGGTTCATTAGAACCTCTTTCTCAATTCCTGAGACTTTATTGCTGCTTATTTCCGCAGTCTTTAATTTAGGCCCAACTTACCTGGGACTTTATTGCACCTTACTGGAGACCTTATCACCTCTTTACAGAGGGTCTTAATTTGGTTCCAACTTACCTTGGGAACTTAACCAGTGCTGCCCTGACTGCAAGAAGTTCTGATCTGAAAAATTCACCATTTGTATGCGCCTACCCTCGCCAGCAAGGAAGATGTGACTCTGGGAAGATCTTCTTCATGCAGTTTTAATCAGGAGCCTTGAACATGCTCTTATGACCTGCAAGAGACCGGGGGACCCGTGCACTGGCTTAAATCTCCTTGTGCTAACCAACCCTAGTGAGCTACGTGGACCCTGTATATAGGCTACTGTAACGTGGAAGCAGAGAGGCTGAACAGATTTAACCAAATAAGGGCTTTTTTATGCTAGAGAGCGCTCACCAATGGGAAGGTGGAAGGCAAAAGCCAGTGCCATCTTTAAGGCATGGCATTTCACAGCTCTCTACATAATAGAATTCTATTTGCATTGATGCATATTTATAAATGCAAGTGAAAATATGTCATAACAAATAGAATGTACAATGTTCCTCGCTACTCCCAGTATAAGATTCATGCAACTACTAAGATATTGAGATAAAAATCTTCATTTCCATAATCATACTTTATAATTTAATATTTGTCAATAAAATAAATTATGGAATTAAATTTTACTTTTATTGGCTTCATAATGTGCTTATTATTAATTGACACAAGAGGCTGAATCTCAAAAGTAACTTCACTTAATTTTTTTTTAATATTTGAAATATA